>CM036587.1:60464384-61709384 GCA_020745705.1 Hemiprocne comata | reverse complement strand
TAATCAATAGCAGCATCAAAGTGGAAATATTCAGTAGTCATGACAACTCCCTTCTTCCCTCCAGCACCTTCCACACAGTTTTCCTGTCACTTTCTGGGATCATGCCCAGAAGGTCTTTTCCTGCAGCTTTTTTTTCTCTTTCAATAGCATACGTGTGACCTCTTAGAAACCAGAACAATGTATAAATAAGTGATAAAAACTGCCAAATGCCCTTAAAAAACTAAACAAAAATGCCATGTTACACCAAGTGCCTTGAAATGTAATGGCCCAGCTGGTATTTACTCACTATGCTTATGTGGATGTGAAATAATTCTATTAATACACATTCTGGGTGGATACCCAGTGTAAGTGGGAACCAAATTTGTCCCATACAGCATATGACTGTTAAACAAAAGGTGTTTTTTTAAGGCAAATACTGGTAATGTAAGAATAAAAAAAATTATGCCAAAGTAAAATAGGTTAGTTTTCAACTGTTCCTTGCTACATAGAATCATAGAATGGGTAGGATTGGAAGGGACCTTAAAGACCATCTAGTTCCAGCCCTCCTGCATGGGCAGGGACACCTCCCACTAGATTAGGTTGCTTGAGGTCCCAGCCAACCTGGCCTTGAACACCTCCAGGGATGGGGGACAACCACCCTGGGCAACATGTTCCAGCATCTCACCACCCTCACAGAAAAGAACTTTTTCCTAATGTCCAACCTGAATCTCCCCTCTTTAAGCTTCAAACCATTGCCCCTTGTCCTCTCAATACACACCCCATGTAAAAAGCCCTACCCCAGCTTTCTTGTAGGCCCTCTTCAGATATTGGAAAGTTGCTATAAGGTCACCACAGAGCCTCCTCTTCTGTAGGCTGAACAACCCCAACTTCCTCAGCCTATCTTCACAGGGGAGGTGCTCCAGTCCTCTGATCATCTTCGTGGCTCTCCTCTAGACATGCTTCAGAGAATCACAGAATCACAGAATCAACCTGGTTGGAAAAGACCTTGAAGATCATCAAGTCCAACTATAACCTAAATCCACCGACCATAACCTTCATCTACCCGTTCAATGCTTAAATCATGTCCCTAAGCACCACATCCATATTTCTTTTAAACACTTCCAGGGATGGTGACTTCACCACCTCCCTGGGCAGCCTGTTCCACTGTCCAACCACTCTTTCAGTAAAGAAATTCTCTCTAATATCTAGACTAAACCTCCCCTGGTGCAACTTCAGTTCATTCCCTCTCGTCCTGTCATTATTCACTCAAGAGAAGAGGCCAAATCCCAGCTCCCTACAATCTCCTTTCAGGTAGTTGAAGGGAGTAATAAGGTCTCCCCTCAGCCTCCTCTTCTTCAAACTAAACAACCCCAGTTCCCTCAGCCTCTCCTTGTACGACATGTCCTCCAGGCCTTTCACCAGCCTCGTAGCACTTCTCTGGACATGCTCCAGCAACTCAACATCCTTCTTGTAGTGAGGGGCCCAGAACTGCCCACAGTACTTGAGGTGTGGCCTCATCAGTGCTGAGTACAGAGGCACAATCACCTCTCTACTCCAGCTGGCCACACTATTCTTGATGCAGGCCAGGATGCTGTTGGCCTTCTTGGCCACCTGGGCACACTGCTGGCTCATGTTAAGTCAGCTGTCAACCAGCACCCCCAAGTCCTTTTCCACCATGCAGCTTTCCAACCTCTCACCACCAAGCCTGTAGCTTTGCCTGGGGTTGTTGTGACCAAAGTGCAGGACCTGGCACTTGGCCTTGTTAAACCTCATACAATTGGCCTCGACCCATTGATCCAGTCTGTTCAGGTCTCTCTGCAGAGCCTTCCTACCCTTAAGCAGATCAACATTTCCACCCAGGTTAGTGTCATCTGCAAGCTTACTTAGGAAGGACTCAATTTCCTCATCTAGGTCATTAATAAAGATATTGAACAGGACTGGACCCAAAACTGATCCCTGGGGACACCACTGGTGACTGGCCGCCAACTGGATCCAACCCCATTCACTACAACTCTCTGGGCTCGGCCAGCCAGTCAGTTTTTTACCCAGCAGAGAGTGCACCTCTCTACTCCATGTGCCGCCAGCTTCTCCAGGAGAATGCTGTGGGAGACAGTGTTAAAGGCTTTACCAAAGTCCAGATAGACAACTTCAACAGCTCTTCCCTCATCCACCAGGTGGGTCACCTGATCATAGAAGGAGATCAGGTTAGTCAAGCAGGACCTGCCTTTCCTGAACCCATGCTGGCTGGGCCTGATCCCTTGGCTGTCCTGCACTTGCCACATGAGTGCACTCAAGACGAGCCTCCATGATTTTCCCTGGTACTGACAGGCCTGTAGTTCCCAGGATCCTCCTTCGGGCCCTTCTTGTAGATAGGCTTGAGGAGTTTTACGTCCTTCTTATGTTGGGAGTTCTATGTCCTTCTTATGTTGGGGTCTCCCTAATTTGACACAGTACTCCAGGTGGGGTCTCACCAGAGCAGAGTAGAGGGGGAGAATCATCTCTCTGGACCGGCTGGCTATGCTTCTTTTGATGCAGCGCAGGATATGGTTGGCTTTCTGGGCTGCAAGTGCACATTGATGGCTCATATTAAACTTCTGGTCCACCACTAGCCCCAAGTCCTTCTCCTCTGGGCCATCCTCAATCCTTACTCCTCCCAACCTGTATTCGTGCATGGGATTGCCTCGACCCAGGTGCAGAACCTTGCACTTGGCCTTATTGAGCTTCATGCAGTTTGCATGAGTCCACTTCTCGAGCCTGTCAAGGTCCCTCTGGATGGCATCCCTTCCCTCCAGCATGTTGACTTCACCACACAGTTTGGTGTCATCAGTAAACTCACTGAGGATGCACTCGATTCCACGGTCCATGTTGCCAACAAAGATGTAAATAACACTGGTCCAACTACTGAGCCTTGAGGAACACCACTTGTCACATGTTTCCATTTGGACACCGAGCCATTGATCACAACTCTTTGGGTGTGACCAGTCAGCCAGTTCCTTATCCAATGAGTGGTCCATCCATCAGATCCGTATTGTTCCAGTTTCGAGACCAGAATGTTGTGCGAGACAGTGTGGAAAGCTTTGGACAGGTCCGGGTAGATGATGTCTGTTGCCCTGCCTTTGTCCACCAAGGCTGTGACCCTATCATAAAATAACAACCAAATTAATCAGGCAGGACTTGCCTTTAGTGAAGCCGTGTTGGCTGTCACCAATCACCCCTTTGTTGTTCTCGTGCCTTAGCAGGGTCTTCAGGAGGATCTGCTCCAAGATCTTGCCAGGCATAGAGGTGAGAGTGACTGGCCTGTAGTTCTCTGGGTCTTCTTTGTGCCCCTTATTGAAAATGGGAGTTATGTTTCCCTATTTCCAGTCAGCAGGAACTTCACCAGACTGCCATGACTTTTCAAATATGATGGACAGCGGCATTGTAACTTCATCCACCAGTTCTTTCAGGAGGCGCCGGTGAATCCTATCAGGTCCCATGGACTTGTTCACCTTTAGGTTCTTTAGGTGGTCTCAAACCTTCTTTTAATCTACAGTGGGGGGATCCTCCTTTTCCCAGTCCCTGTCTTTGGTTTCTGTAACATGGGGGATGTGACCAGAGTCCTTGCTGGTGAAGACTGAGGCAAAGCAGTCATTGAGTATCTCAGCCTTCTCTTCATCTTGGAGGACCAGCTCTCCCGTTTCCTTCTGAAGTGGGCCCACATTTTTCCTAGTCTTCCTCTTATCACTAACATACCTATAGAAATTTTCTTATTGCCCTTAACTTCCCTTGCCAGATCCAATTCTCTCTGTGCTTTTGCTTTCCTAACCTGATCTCTTGCTTCTCTAACTACTTCTCTGTACTTTTCCCAGGGTATCTTGCCTTGTTTCCACCCTCTGTAAATTTTGTTTTTACACCTAAGTGTGTCCAGGAGTTCCTTGCTCATCCATGCAGGCCTCCTGGCATTTCTGCCTGCCTTCCTCTTTGTAGGGACACATTGGTCCTGGGCACACAGGAAGTGTTCCTTGAATATGGACCAGCTCTCCTGGGTTCCCTTCCCATCCATTCTACCCTACCGAGCAGATCCTTGAAGAGATCAAAGTCTGCCCTTTTAAAATCAAGTGTGGTCAGCTTTGCTTACTTCATACTTTTCTCGCTGCCCTAAGGATCTTGAATTCTACAGTGTCATGGTCACTGCAGCCTAGTCTCCCATTGATTTTCACATCACGCACCAGCCCATCTCTGTTGGTGAGAACAAGGTCCAGCAAAGCTCCTTTTCTGGTTGGTTCCTCTACCATTTGGAGGAGGAAGTTGTCATCAATGCACTCGAGGAACTTCCTGGAATGCTGGTGCTTTGCTGTGTTGTCCCTCCAGCAGATGTTGGGGTGATTAAAGTCCCCCATGAGGACCATAGCCTGCAAGTGCGAAGCAGCTCCTGTCTGTCTAAAGAGGGCCTCATCCACTCGGTCATCCTGGTTGGGTGGCCTGTAGCAGATGCCCACTATGATATACATAGGGTTTAGTCTTAATGGCCCACACTGTCCAAGTTTTCCTGCAGAACCCTATAAGATTACACTTAATTTACTGGTAAATCCCTGCAGCATTTCATAATAAATTTTCTCAAAAAACCCCTAATTCATATCCACAGCTGTTACAAAAATAATGTTGGAGACCAGTAGTATCAACAGAGACTAATAAATGGAAACATTGTTTTATATTTTAGTTCCGATAAATACTGCCTTGAGCTATGTTATCATGCATCTAGAGATTTTTTCCTTCCAAAGAAAATTTAATCTTGTCACTGCATAATACATATATTTTTAGACAATATTAGAAATAAAATTGTGCAAGCGCATTTGTTGCAGGGGATTGCTTTAAATTCCTTACAATTTTTGGAATTTGTTTTCTTGGCTAAAATTAAGGCACATTACCAGTTTAGAGGCAACACAGCATTTGTCTTGCTATGTTTAGAATTAGCTAGAAACAAACATTTGGGGATGCAAATTCCTCTCTTGTCTCTATATGGTGATATCAGTTGCATAGTATAATTCTGACTCTTTGATGGTAAAATGAACAACAGTTCATTATCTTTTTAGAAAGTTGAACGGAAAAAAAAATCAACAAAGTGATTGACTTGTCTTCATCTGGAATAGGAAGAAAAGACACTAATAAAAAAACACCAACAAAACTTTACACTGATCTATAGAATTAAGAAAATAGAAATGCTGGAAATTATAGCTCAGCCTACAGACAAAATGATTTTTATACTTCTATTTCAAGTCATAACCACTACTTTCTTATAAAATATTTTAAAAAGATCAACAGATACAAATATAATGCAAATAAATATACTTTATTTCCTAGCAGCCGCTTTGAGTTATAGGCCTCTTAGAAGCAGATACGCTGTTTTCACTCAAACACAATCAGCAACCTCTGGAGTGGTCACAGGGTGTAAGTGGCTCATAATGCTTTAATGGACTGCCAGTAAGTATATATAATAATTTTCATTATTACAGGAAAGTTCTTGTGTGCCTTTTTTACTGACTCAATGTTTGTGGAGTGACTAAACACTACAAGGAAAACAAAAGCCCAGGATTTTGCTCAGTTGCAGTAAGACCTTTTTTTTCAGTATTTATAGCTGAATGACTGCCAGTTATAAAACCAAACCTGAGAGTAAGGCTGTAATTTAGGTAGGCCAGAATGGGCAATTTTGGAACTGTTTTTGGGCACCTCCTTTTGGACCCTAGTTTGTTTCAGCTAACTAATTCTGTTCTGAGTTTTGCAATTGTATTTTTCGTGGCCACTTTTTTAGTACCTAGAAAAAGATATTAAACTGAGTCACCTATAACTCCAGTGACTCACAATTACTAGTATTTTAAACCAGCACAGTAAAGAGCTTCTCAAACTCGCTTCTGTCTCCAGTGTTCAGTAAATTTCTGATGATTCATGGAATCATAGAAACAGGGTTGTACAGGGCCTCTGGAGGCCATCTAATCCAGTCACCACCTTGAAGTAGAACTTGTCACGAGCTCTAGATCAGGTCAGTCATAGCTCTTGCCAGCCAAGTCTTGAAACCTTCCAAAAGCAGAGCTTCCACAACCTCTCTGGTCAAATTGCCCCAGTTCTGCACCACCCACCTGGTGAAAAGGTTTCTGCTAAGGCTTAACCTGAATGTCTCAAGCTGCAAATTGTGACCACTGTCTCTTGTTT
This sequence comes from Hemiprocne comata, assembly GCA_020745705.1. Classification (NCBI taxonomy): domain Eukaryota; kingdom Metazoa; phylum Chordata; class Aves; order Apodiformes; family Apodidae; genus Hemiprocne; species Hemiprocne comata. Next base: position 61,703,219 of record CM036587.1, on the reverse strand, counting down.
CACTATCTGGCACTAGGAGAAATAGTTTAGCTTCATCATATTTGCAATTGCCCCTTGAAGACTTGTAAGCAGATATTAGATCATGCCTTTGTCTCCTTTTTCAGAGTAAATAATTTGATCTCCTTCAGCCTCTCCTTACTGCTCATGTAGTCAAGGCCCCATGCCATCTATACAGCTCTCTGCTGGACTGTCTCTGTCTTCTTGAAGGGGGAGAGAGAGAGGGGAATCCAGATTCAGTATTTCAGTGCAACCTCACTAGCTCTAAGTACAGTGCTGTAATAACACCTCTGTATCTGTTGGCAGTGCTTTATCTGATGTACTCCAGTACAGGGTTTGCCTTATTTTCAGTGCTAGTGCTCTGTTGCCTGGTATTTGATCTGCAGACAGCTCAGAGACGAGCAATGCTGGATAACTGCCTGCTTTGGGGAAGGCATCATAGGCTGCAGTTTTGATATTATTGCTAAGAATGAAGATAAATCCAAATGACCTGTTAAGTACTGATGGATTGTATTTCCATATTCCCTACTTGGTGTTTTAAAGTGGCCAACACCAGCAAAAATCTGAGACACTGCTTCCATACTATTGGGAACATTTTTTATTTTAAATGGTATTTCAGATTATGCACATTTGATTGTCAAACTATAACATTTCAGTTTCGTAAGTATATGTAATTAATCTTAATTATGCGAGAAGGGTATCTATTAGGGTAAAACAAGAAATAGAGCGCTAGGTAATACAAAAAAAACTTATTTCATCCTTTAATCTCTCAAAAGTATACCAGAGCAGAATCTAAAAATGAGGTATCAGGTATCAGAGAAATATCATTCAGATTCTTTGGAGGACATGCTTGTATGTACGTAGTTGTATGCAGTAATGTTGTTCTAGAACAAGTGAATCCAGTGCAATGCGGTGACTCCAAATCTGTATCTGACTGCATTTCCAAAAAGTGAATAGGAAAACATTTTTGCTTTTGAAAAAAACCCACAACCAACAACAAACAACACTCCCCTCCCTCCCTCAAAACATCCACATAACTTTGGCCCTCCTGATCCTGGAGTTCTGGATTCACTTAACAGGCCAATGCTACCTGATGCTTCCATGTCCTAAAAGAAGAGAAAAAATGCTACACAATTTAAGAATTTATCTTTTTTTTTTCTTATTTATATATTTTTTTCCTAACTACTTTGTTTTCTGGAGTCCTGTAGAAAATTGGAAAGATACTGAATGCAAATATTTTTATCTTTTCTCATTAAACCTTTTTTGACCATGTGAGAGACGGACTCTATAATGGCCTTTAATCCAGCAACATTCACTGACCAGTCCTGGTGATGCGCCCCCCCGGCACTCGTGGGGTTCTCTCTTGTTTTCTGTGTGTGTTGTTATTGGCATATAGATGTAGTGTTGTATAGCTGTTGGTATATGGATATATAGGTGTGGGTATAGATCTAGAGATAGACCTTGTGTGTTAGGTGATATCGGACTTGCCAAACCCTCAGTGCCTTTAATAAATCTATTGATTCCTAAGCGTTGTTTGTGAGTGTGACGGGGAGCGGTCCTCAGCCCTCGATTCCCCGAGGTGGGGGTGTGGGTCACGGCTTTACCTATCTCGGTCCGCGACAGACCAATGCATGATTTTCTGGAGATAGCTTCCACTCAAATGCGATAAGGGCATGTTGATTTTTACAGACAATCTGGTCTTTATAGTCTTGCCAGTTTGACACCATTTCTCCAGTACTTCATGAATGGACTTCATGCACAGCATAGCATCAGGCAGAAGTGAGACAGCAGCACAGTTTTAAGTATGTGCAATGTTTAAGCATGATGTAGCAGTATTTTTCTGTTTAATATTTACCTGCCACCTGGCTACTGAAACACTGCAATGACTAATAATGGTTGCATAACTGATTGAAGGCAGGGAGAACTTGCAGGCTGTTAAAAGCAGCAATTATTATTAAAAAACAAAGGTCCTTCTTAATTCTCACAGTTGAATGTTGAACTCCTACCTAAAATACAGCTTAATGAAATGAAATTAAGTAGAAAAAAAAATAGTTTTATCACAAAATCGTGTAATTAATTATGTTGGGAGGGATCTCGGAGGCTACCTAGTCCAACCTTGTGTTGAAAGCAGTGTTAACACTGAATTTGAATCAGGTTGCTCAGTGCTTTTTCCCTCAGGTCTTGGAGCCCTACAGAGATGAATTTTCTGCAGCTTCTTCAAGCACGTGTTCCAACACTTGGCTGCTTTCAAGGTTCAAGTCAGAACCTCCCCTGTTTCAGTTTATGGTTGTTGTTGCTCATCACTCTGTGCACCACTGTAAAGATCCTGGTCGTGTGTCATCTCAGTAACCCCCATTTAGGTATCAGAAGCAAAACCACTTAAGCCTTCTCTAAGTTCAGTTCGCTGAGTCTTTTCTCATAGGTCATGTGCTCCAGCCCACTGACCATTGTCATGGCCATCTGCTGACTTCAGAAATACATCTTTGAAATGGAAGACCTTGTGAGCAGCATCCATATTTCCTGTGGAGATTTTCTAGGGGTTTTAAAGAAGACTATACAGAAAGCAGCAACATCCCTCCAGCTCTCATTGTTCTGACTGTGACAATCCAAATTCATGGCAGAACCAGGAGCTGCCAGTTCCAAAGTAGCCAAAGAAATACAATTGCAGGCTGCCATAATTATCTGTTTTACTCCCACCTTATGCCTAATCTAGGACCTGTCAGACTGTGCTTCAAACCAGCTGAATAAGCCATGCCAGCAGAGAACTGTTCATTTGTTTTTAGCTGCAGTTTTAAATGCAGCCGTGCTGGCTTAATTGTTTCATTGTTCCGAAAAGGGAATATCTTGATCTTCCTTCACTCTACTTCTCTGCTTACAGCCATACAGGCTTCTTTTTCAACATCTGTTCCTTGTGTTGAATCCTCTTGCTTTCCTGTGAGTCAATTGAATCCCTAAAATGGCAGAAAACATGTTGCTTTTTGGGTGTGCGATGGTTCCCTAAAATTTCAGTAAATTAAATTGGCTTGTGGAAGGACTGATGGATGTCAGTGCATGTGGAGGGCAGGCATGTGCCAGGAATGGCTGCAGATGGGAGAAGGCACAGGAGCAAAGCAGAATCTCCAGCTCTTAGTGACAACAAGCCCTTGTATCAGATAATGTTTAGAGGACCCCTGTTCTTTGCCTACTTTGCTTTCTGCTAGTGACTTGAAATGGCTTAGATTACCATAGGTCTGATGCAGTCCAGAGAGTGTGTAAGGGAAAGGGTGGAAGACCAATTAGATGGAATGACAGCACAAACACTGTTTTTTTTGGTCTATTTTTACAACTCCAAGAGAGCGAGAATGAAAGAAGGAGAAGGAGTGCACAGCTGGAATCAGGTTCTTCCTTTTGGGGTCCTTCCTTTTGGGAGATGTTGGGTCATCAGGTTGGCTCAAGCCCTTTCATGGAGCTTCACCAGATCGAATACTGTTCAAACTTTCATTTTGCTCCTCCATCAGCTACTAGTGTATCAACAGAAAATCTTCCGATACTCTGTTTGGCCAGTTTAACCAAACACAAGCTGTGTTTCTGGGTCCTTCTTTGCCTTACCTCCACTGTGCTAATATATTTTTCCCTTTAAGAGAGTGTTTGATGCCTGCTTTATATAGCACATCATTGCTTCTGACATCTGCCTGTTTTCAATGGGTTTGCCAGGTACCTTCTGCAGCTCAAACTGTTCTTTTGGCAAGCATAAGTGCCAGCAAACCCCATGCCATGTGTTTTTTGTACATAGCTGATCACAGATGCTAACAAGTGCTAACAGGAATGTTTTGCAGCAACAGCCTTACAGGAGTAAACAGACAGCCAACGAAAAGGTAGTGTTGCCCTATGAACTGGCAGACCACAGTGCTGCCTAAACAGATGGCAGGGGTGGGCATCCAGAAGATCAGCTAGAACTAGAAAGCCTGTTAACAGTAGAATTCCTCTTAGGGAAATGAAAATCATGTAAATTCTATTTGGACTAGATGAAGTTCAAGCTGAAGCCAGTCAAGATATTGTTGGTGCAGTTAGAGCTAGGATTCTTCTATGCTTGTGTCCATAAAAGTGGGGACTTCCGGTTTTCACTCTCTTCTGCTAACTTTGCTCCTCTGAAACTTAGGTCTCAGAAGTACCAGAATCTGGTCCTAAGTACCTACCTGTAGGGGAACTCTTTGGTGGCATAATGAGGCAAAGTTGGCTTCTACTCAAATAGTGTGAATGGGGGCATCACAGAAGATGAGAAGGCAGACAAGCCATCATCCTGGTCTAAAATTCAGACCAGGCCTAGGATGAAGAGGTGGCTTACCAGTAGTCCTTATCTCATTCTTAGACAAGGATATATTTATTCAGGGGAGGCTTTGTACCAGCCTTTATAATGTGTTTAAGTTAATGCAATGGAGTGTTTGTACACTTAGAATTTATGCTGTTCCTTGCTAACAATTGCAGTGCTGGCAATTAAGAACTTGTGAACTGCTGGAGATATTTTTTTCATTCTTTGAAATCCACTGACATCAGTGAGATTATTAACCAGTAGTGTATATAGTACAATATTACTTAGACATCGGAAATCAGAGTATGTCTCTAAATAAGCATTAGTGGTCACCTCTGTACCTGGAGCACTCAAATGTCTCTAGAGTAAAGAAAAGAGAAATACAAAAAGGGGTAGTGTAGAAGCTAGTGTCTTTTAAACACCACCACTTTGCTGCAGCAGTTCTACAGATGGCAAGTTGTTTTGGTTAAACTTTGCTTACTTCTCTGATGAAAAGGCCCTCAGATTCTATGTAGACTTGCATTATATCCCATGACATAAAAAAAATGAAAACTATGAAAGACTTTCCTGAGGCAAATAGCTGAATTAGAAATGAAAAATGCATGGAGAAAGAAAAAAAAGGAAGATGCATGTGGATATTGATGCAGACAATTTGTCAACCACTCTTCTCAAAGAAAGATGTTAATGCAGCAGCTCTGATTTTTGAGTCTGAGTGTGCTCTCTTTGCCTTTCTGTACTGCACCAAAAAGATGATCTAAATTCCCAGTTCTCAAATGACATGTAAAACTCAGATTGTGCTGGGCAGATCTCATATTTTAAAGTGATAAAGTTATTTTCAGAAGTAGAAACAGTTGCATCTGCAATTATTTTTTAATAGAACATTTTTCTTCTGAGTAGAAGATATCATGAGTTCAGAAAGGTCCAGCATCTGTCTCTGTATTTACATGTTAAATAATTTACATGCGTAAATTCAACTCGTGGCCTCAAGAATGACAGCATGGGAAAAAGCCATAGCTTAATGGGGAACTGCAGTTCAATTGTAATGAATACGGTGGTCTCTATATTTAGATAATTGTTTTCAATTATTTATGGGAAAAAAGTGCTTAATAAGTTTTCCTTGTAGTACAGTACTCAAGTGTTTTATGTTAGTGACGATACAAGCATCAAAAATAGCATCTGAACATGGTTACTACTGAATAGTTTCATGAAAATTGCCCCAGAAAATCCATTATTTCCGTGGTCTAAGCATGGCCAATTACATAGTCAAATGTAAAATGGACTGTAGGCTACTCCTAGAAATATTTCAATATACAGCAAATGACTCTCTCTGTCATCAATTCAGCCTTAAATAGCTGTGAAATACACAGGTGATTACACTGTCCCTCCTCTAAAGGAAGCAGATCCTTCAGACTGTTAGGAATCCTTCTTCCTGAGGAGGAAGGAGCGGCAAGAACCATCAAACTGTGAACTGACTCTAAACCCCATCCCCTGTCCCCCTGTGCTGCTGGGGGGAAGAAGGTAGAGAAATGGGAAACAAAGTAATTTGGGCCCGGGAAGAAAGGAGGGGTGGGGGTAACATCAGTAAGCACTGCTCTTTGTGTTGTCTGTGTCCTGTGTGCATTTGATTAGTGTGAAATTAAATTATTTTTTTCCCAAGTTGAGTCTGTTTTGCCTGTGACCTTAATTGGTGAAGAACCCTCCTTGTCCTTTGTCTTCACCCATGAGCTTCTAGTTGGCCTTTGTCCTCCCCATCCCAGAGTGTTTGTGTGTGTGGGAGTTGAGTGAGCAGCCATGTGGCTGTTTCTTTGTTGTCGTGTTAGGCCCAAACCACAACACAAAGTCAGAAAGTGACTTAAATTTTGCCTTGAAAAATTTGTATTTAGTTCTCCACCCAATTTCCTGTTTGTATCCATGACTGAGCATGTATTTGAGTGAGCAGTCAGGCTGGGAAAAACCGGCTTTGTAGGGTCAACCAGTCAATCATTACAGGTATTGAAGTCCAGCCCACAGTAACTGTACATGGAAGAAAGAAAACAGTTACATGCATATTCACATGACCTATGCTTTTAAAATTTGGCTCTAAAAGCCTTTAATTAAATTTACAGGTGGGCATTCTGGCCTCTGAGAATCTTTTATCCATTTATTTATTCATCTGTTTTGAAGAAGGATTAAAAGGATTGCAGAAGGAAAAATATTCTTTTTCTCTATTGTTTTCAGAATGGTAACAATAGCGTTATTTCCCCTGCTCTCCAAACTTTCCCACCCCTGCTTTTGCCCTTTGCATGCACCATGTGTGACAGAATAACTAATTGATTCTTCTTACTATAAGAAATATTTTCAGGATGTTTCAAACATTTTTGTATTGTATTTTGCCATTTGTATTTTGATTACATATACAGATAATTGTTCTAAATTTTAGTGACTATTTCCCCTATACTGCTTAGCAATTTTAAGTTTAATTGCTCTAAATTTGCTTATTTCCTTTACAGCATTTGAATAGTCTCTCCTACATAGCTAGCAAGGAACACTTCAAGATTTGTTATTAATTTCAGAGTATACTCATGCATTTGAGTTACTTTAAAAAAATAACCACAGAAAAATAACCATATACAATGCCATGAGGCAATTTAACATCACTTAGAATTTAGAAAACTTGTAATTAATCAGATCAATATCACAACAGTATCCAATACAATGTGGAGCAGTTAGTGAAGCAGTATTTCCTGTTAAAAAAGGCAGCCTTTACCCAAACATTTCCAAGACGTTTCTCATGAGAAGAATTAAGTGCATGCAACTTCAAGTAATTGGTTAGTCCTCTGAAATTAGGATTTGCAACTGAATACTTTTAATTACACAACTATTTCAATATGTTACTGGATAAGGGTTCCCATCCAAACATTTTTGCTGTGAATAGATCTCACTTCATTTATCCAGTGTGCAAATGTGTGCAAAATCTTCAGAGAGCAGGGTCATAGGTCATCTGAAAGTGTGGGAATATATGGTGTCTATACTGTTCATAGCTGGAGTTTTCCTTCAGCAGCCTGCAGGCTTGTCATGGTCTGATTCTTCTGAAAACATACTTTAGTAGTCGGTTAACATAAAACTTCCACTTCTTTAATTGATATGTGTTATGGTTGGAGTGGCTCCGGCAAATTTTTGACACCTGTAAGAGGAACTAGAGAGGGTCTTTAGGACCCACAGATCCCAGAAAGGGATCTGACAGAGAGCGGTCAGTATTCCCTCCCACTTCCTGCAATACTCTATAAAAGCCAGGAGAACCAGGAGCTCATCCTCTTTTTCCTGCACTCACGAGGATGTTATGGGAGAAAGTGTCAGAAGGCTTGCTAAGGTCAAGATAACATCCACTGGTCTCCCTGCATCTTCTCATTCAGTCACACCATCATAGAAGGCTATCAGATTAGTCAAACATGATTTCCCCTTAGTAAATCCATGCTGGCTACTTCTGATAACCTTCTTTTCTTCCATGTACTTAGAGATGACCTCCAGAATAAGCTGCTCCATCATTTTTCTAGGGATGGAGGTGAGGCTGACTGGTTTGCAGTTTCCTGGATCTTCCTTCTTGCTCTTTTTGAAGACTGGAGCAACATTGGCTTTCCTCCAGTCCTCAGGCACCTCTCCTGTTTTCTAATGTTTCCCATGGATTTGTGTATGTTCAGTTTACCTAACTGATTTCTAACCCAATCCTCACTGACCAGTGGAGAGTCTTCCTTCCTCCGGGCTTTCTCTCTTACTTCCAGGGTCTAGGATTCCCAAGGGCTGGTCTTCACACTAAAGAATGAAGCAAAGAAGGCATTCAGTAACTCTGCCTTCTCTGCATCCTCTGCTATCAGGGCTCCCACCTCATTCAGCAGTGGGCCCACATTTTCCCTGTTCTTCCTTTTGGCACTGATGTATTTGAAGTAGCCTTTCTTGTTCTCTTTTACTTCTCTAAGAGGGCTTTAGCCTTCTGTTTTGTCTTCCTACATACCCTGTCAACGTTCCTGTAATTCTCCCAAGTGGCCAGTCCCTTTTTCCACATACTCTGTTGGGTGCTGTGACGAGCCATGGACCCCTCTCCTGAGGTGGCCGTGCTGCAAGGGACTCTCACCTACCTGTTCCTGCAATAGGGATATGTTTTTGTATATATCTGTATATAACTTTATGTGTCTGTTCCTCACCCTAAATGTTACTACCTTTTTCTGCATTAGAGTAAACCTGTTCCAATTTCAAAAGTCCCTCTTCCTTATTCCCCTTTTATCTTCCCTTGGGAGGGTTAAGGGGGGGTAATAGAGAGCAATTCTGCCCTCTGGTTTGTGGTTTGCCCTGACCACTAAATCAAGAGAATATGTTTCCCAAGAACTACCCTGAAAGTGGACATGAATGATGTCTGTCACATCAGAAAAATAACTGTGAAAGTTATCGTGAAATCCTACATTGCACAACAGGCAGCACATTCATCTTTAAAACAGAAGATGAATCAGTACATATTTCTCAATTTTATTTGAATTCTTTTTACATTATTATGTAAAGGACCTATTAATCTAACAGTGCACTTTGTCAAATGCAGCAAATAAAACATTAGGGTGACTGTCTTTTACAAGACTTGCCAATCTATTTTCTTAAAATTGCAGTAATGAACATCAATACAATTTGATCTGTCTTGGATTCAGGAAAAAAAAAGTACTCTTGGGAGCATAACAGTTAGATGAAATTTGGCAAACATTTCTGTCTTTTTTTTTTTTTTTTTAAGTGCTGCCATCCTTATTGCAATCAGTAGATCCAGAGAATAATCATTGCAGCAAGGCCAGTATGATTTGTTGTATCAGTAGAACTGGAAAAGGGAAGGGAAACTGAGGTCAAAACCATGTCTTAGAATCACACTTCTGCATCTCTTTTGTCAGTTCATAAAAACCTATCCCAATGCATCCTACTCTATTTAAGCTGTTGTGGGGTTGTTTTCCACCTTCCAAACTTCATGAATCATTCCTAGACAGGCTAAAGCCCATATGTATTTGAAGTTATTGTCTCTTAATCACTTATTTTTCAGATATGCTCCAAGTCTATATGGCTTTTTGATTTTGTTTGTATCTTAAACATGAAAAGTGGTTGATATTAATCACTTTATCTCATGTTGAAGCTGACTGCCTGAATGTGGTTACTACTTTTTTTTTTTTTACACGTTTAATTTTTTCTTTTCTGTTATTGATCTTAGACACTGCCTTTTTTTTTTTTTTTTTTTTTTTTTTTTTTTTTTTTTTTAAATCTAAATATAAAGAATATCCTCATTTTTGGGAAAATATGCCTGGTCATAATGCAGTCTGCTTCTGATAAGATGCTAAGCATCTTCATTTTACTGAAAAATAATTATAAATTTTAAATATATGAGCACTGTGGAGCAACACTGATCTGTATTAGAGGCCAGAAGACCAAATATTTTCTGAAGATACTGTGCTTCTGAAGATACTGTAGTTCTGAGAAATGCTGCCAAAATAGGTGTTTTTATGATAGGACCCTCCAGGAAATGCTTGATACTCTCCTAACTCTTAGAAGATTGTGGTGGTTTTTTTTTTAGGTTTAAGCCATTCAATCAGTGATTAGAACTAGAAATAGCTGACATTCAAACAACCAAAACAAAAAGTAATTAGTTAATTGAAAATGAGGAAAGACTGGCCAGGCACTGTATTTATGTAATAAAGCAATGCCTTTTTCCTGATTATGTTCTAGAAAGACTTCTGTTCATGCTTCACATGAGACAAAAGGTACAATGAAGCATATGCCTACACCACTACAGTGCCATGGTCTTTAGCAGTTACAGTTCTCTTAGTTTGAAGTGTTCACAGCACTTGGTAGGAAATATTTACAGCACATCTTAAAAAAACCTTCAACAAGTTTCTTATTACTCTCCAAAAATGTTGTACTCTTGAAATACTACTGGAAGTCTACCAACACTGGATATCCTTCCCACAGTCTGATGCGAATCTCAGCTTTTAACTGAAATGACAAGTTTCTAGCATTTTTGGGTACAAATGAATAAACCCACAAGCATGAAAACATGTTTTTCAGAGATACTACATTTCACAACCCAAGCAGCAAATAAAAAGGACTCAGTCTCATGGATTCTTAATCAAGCTTATGATTTTAGGGAAATGAAACCTGATAATAAAGAAACAAATAAACAAATCAGGTAAGCAAGTTCTGTCCTGGAGTCAAGTACTGTGATAAAAACAGTAACCTATCTTGTGCTGGTCTGGTTTGTGTTCATCCATGAGCTTCTCATCTCCTTCTTTCACTGCCAAGAAGAGAGGGTCTGGTATATTGTAAAGAAGTTTGAAAAAGATTGGCTGGGCTGTGGAAAATTTTTCCCTTTGCAATCACCACAGAAAACATCCAGGAAGGACTGATAGACTGGTAGCCATGGGCTCTTCAGGCCTTAATTCCTTAGAGTAATTAATAATAGGAAAGAATGAAAGATGGTTTCCTGCTATCATAGGTCTTGGGTTGTGAAAGGCAAGTTTCCTAACAAGAAATTGGGTAAGTTTACCAAACAAATACTGAAAACACAGCCAAACCACTTGAATGAAGCGAATGCTGAAACTGTGTGAAGCTCAGCAAAATAACAGTCCATGTACAGCTACATCATCTGCACTGTATCACAGCTTTAATTTAGGGACACAATATAATAGGGGATCAGTTTCTTCCATGAGGTAAAAAGCTGAAACTTTCAAGTCTGAAAATTACCAATGTATGACCTGTGTTGTGAGAACACTCCACCTTGCTTGCGACAGCCTAAAGCTTGGATGAACAAAAATTTGTGACACTTACATTTCCTTGTAACCTGAGAGTAGCAAACACAGCTCCTGACAGAAAAGGACTAGTTTGCAGGACAGGGCTCTGAGATGCTGGATAGAGGTACCTCCTTACAGATTTTTGATTAACTACCAACTTGGTTATCCCCCAAAAATACCCAGCACATCTGAGATGTCCTCTCTAATGTGTTAGCAAAACATTTTTTTAGTATATGCTAATTACACTTTGTCAGATACAGCAACGGTGACCCACTTTGAATGTAACGTGAATGTATAGATGAGGAATAAAGGCACCACTCCAAGGGCATGTGAAACAGTTATCCCCGTGTGTGGTCTGTGTCACACCAGACTAGAAAAACACCCCCTAAAAGACCCCCCACTTCACTTATGTGAGGGAAAAGAACTTTGGTATACCTGGCAAGTGGACTATATTGGTCCCTGTAGGAAATCAGAAGGGAAACAATATGTATTGGTGGGAGTAGAGGTAGTATCAGGGTTCGTACAAGCAGAAGCTGTAACATTAGCAATATGAGAAAGCACAGTAAGGGGTCTAAAAATATGGTTTAGTTTTTACCTAAACCAAAGTTAATTCAATCAGCTAATGGTACCCACTTTTCTGCCAGGATAGTCCAAGAATGGGCAAAGACTGAAGGAATTCAGTGGGTATTCCATACTCCCTATTACCCACAAGCAAACGGGATAGCAGAAAGAACAAATGGTCTCCTTAAATGATTCTTAAGACCCCAAGATATAGGGTGGTCAGACCAGCTCTGGGATGCAATGACTAAGGTAAATGATCAATGGGGAGTAAATGGATGTCCATGACTTACAGCATTTTGCCCCAAAGCACCAACTATTCTCCCCACACATGATGGGCCTGATGATTCCAGGAACCCTTCGCACTATCCAGGCCAACCAGTGCTGGTAGACCTACCTACAGTGGAGCAAGTCCCGCTGGTACTAAAGACTCCCATAAATGTATATGCATGGGTAGCCACTGATGCCCATGACAGAGAACATAAAAATAACACCAGGTGGATAGTCCTCTCTTTTTAAAACTGGTTTTGGTAGAGATGGGTCTTTTTTCTTTCCCTTTCCCTTTCCCCTTCCCCTTTCCCCTTCCCTTCCCTTCCCTTCCCTTCCCTTCCCTTCCCTTCCCTTCCCTTCCCTTCCCTTCCCTTCCCTTCCCTTCCCTTCCCTTCCCTTCCCTTCCCTTCCCTTCCCTTCCCTTCCCTTCCCTTCCCTTCCCTTCCCTTCCCTTCCCTTCCCTTCCCTTCCCTTCCCTTCCCTTCCCTTCCCTTCCCTTCCCTTCCCTTCCCTTCCCTTCCCTTCCCTTCCCTTCCCTTCCCTTCCCTTCCCTTCCCTTCCCTTCCCTTCCCTTCCCTTCCCTTCCCTTCCCTTCCCTTCCCTTCCCTTCCCTTCCCTTCCCTTCCCTTCCCTTCCCTTCCCTTCCCTTCCCTTCCCTTCCCTTCCCTTCCCTTCCCTTCCCTTCCCTTCCCTTCCCTTCCCTTTGTCTTCTTTTCTCTTCTTTTCTCTTACAGGAAAGGAATCCACTGAGTACCAGAAAGGCCTGCAACAAACTGGGGGTTTACGCTGCTTTTGATTTTTTCAGTTATTTGTACAATTTTTAGTATTGTAATTTTCATAGTATGTATATATTATCACAGCTCTCATTGTTTTGGATGACCTGTCTCTTTCCCCTTAGTGTCAAGGCAGGAGATGAAAATGTTGCACATAATCTAGCATGGGTCTTGATTCAGGGTTTTACGCATGTGTAGGATAATACAGATCAAGGACTATGTATTGCTATGCCTAGATCTGCTGAAGATGGTTTACAATTTTTTGCTATTCCTATTAACCTGTCCTTTGTCTTTAATATGACTAAGGCAACACGCCCTGTCCATCAGCCAAAATTGTGGATTCATGATTATTATAATAACAGGATACAGTGGACTAAATCTCACGAGTTGAAGGAGCAGAGGAAGTGTGGATGCCCATAAAGAAATACCTCCTCAGTGCCAACCTATCTGGCCAAATATGTAAAACTGCTATTCCAGCGTTTGACATGACCATCCCATATCAGTATTGGGACCTAAATCACTAGTTGCTTCTGGAAACACATGGAATGTGGTGGGAAAGAACACATTCCTGAACAATACAGGTATTGTGAGGACTATCCCTGGGATCCAAAATTTAATCCCCTTAGTAAACTCAACTATTATGAGGTAAATTATGTCACAAATTTGACAATGAACTTGTGTGTGGAACTTCAAAAGACCGTTGCCACCACTGCCTGAGATTTATCAAACTTAATGTGGGCTTGGTCACGTAATGCAACATTGCCTTTAATAAATAAGCCTTTAATCCACCTAGTGCTCCTGTTAAGAGCCCCTTCTTTAATTCTAGTTAGGTAATAACCTGTAACAATGGTCCAGGTGACCCTTCTGAAACCTGGTTTATCCAGTCCCTATGAACTTTAATTTGAGATATGTGTATTTGTTGGGCACACCCCTCTAGGGGAAGGAAAAATAACGATACTCAATGCGACACCACCCAATATGATAGCAACAGAGCCTGAATATGTGGAGTCCCTGGAACACGTTACCCTGTAAAGGGTACCTGCATAGAGTCAAACCCTAGACTGGTTTTTATAGATTATACTGACACCTGGACCTGTGATTTGAGTATTTACCCTGCCCCCCCTTGGCCTAGTGTGGTGGTGTTCTGATGGCAAGTTCTATTCATATCTCTGTCTAAAACAGCATGCTGGACTGAGGTGTAGAGTGGTACTTCCGTCCCTGTACCCATCTCATATTTTCAATTTTGCAGCCACAGTTGAAACATCACACTGAGAAGAAAACTTGCCTACGAGCGGCCCAGTTGGGCAATACATCGGAATTGCAACGCCAGATTATTATACCAAGGGTCAATTAATATCTCTTATGTTGGAAAATGTATTTGCCCCATATGTAACTCTAAAAGACATCAAGTTTTGTTAGAGAACATAACTTGGCAAGTACATCTTTTGAGTAATTGGACTAGATATGCTTTTGGAGAACTAAATTTACAGGTACAGCAAGTCTCAAAGATGACACTTCAGAACAGCTTAGCTTTGAATATGATACTTGTCGCGGACCGAGATAGGTAAAGCCGCGACCCACACCCCCACCTCGGGGAATCGAGGGCTGAGGACCACTCCCCGTCACACTCACAAACAACACTTAGGAATCAATAGATTTATTAAAGGCACTGAGGGTTTGGCAAGTCCGATGTCACCTAACACACAAGGTCTATCTCTATATCTATATCCACACCTATATATCCATATACCAACAGCTATACAACACTACATCTATATGCCAATAACAACACACACAGAAAACAAGAGAGAACCTCTCCCCTTCCCCCCTGTTCCCGTTCCCGGACAGGGATAAGAGGAAAAACCTGGAGAGAGCCTTTGGGAAATAGAAGAATATTGGAAAAGAGAAGTGAGTGTCTGGTATGTGTGAATATTATGTAGGAATGTTTGTAGGAATGTTAGTAAGATGTCCGCAATTCTCACCACCGGGGTACGGCCGAAGCCAATTCCTGGTCGGGATCCACGTCCTTTCCCTTGAGACTCTGGGCAAACGGTCCGTTCGGTACGTCCACACGCCAATAACCACAGGGAGCAGCGCCGCAACGGCACGGCAGCCTCCGCAGCGGTACGCTCACCGCGGCGGCTGGATCCGTATGGTATTCATAAGCTGGACACTGTCCTTGCAAAGGGAGCCCCTCTTTTGGTAGCCACCCTGATAGGCAGGACACTGTCCTTATTTGATAAGGAACAGTGGCATGCAAGCGGTACCTTGCAGAGGCAGAGTGCCATCTTGTGTAAGCCCCCTGTAAGGTCACTGAAACAGAACGCATGTGCAGAGCTAAGGGTCATTGCTCAGTCAACCCAGCTGGGTGGCCCAAGTGATCACTTGGACTCCCATGCCCCACTGACTCATTTCTTGAACACTCTAAAATTCCACACTGAGTCTGTGCAAGACACATCAAGCCCCCCTGAAAAGGTGGGGCCAGGTAGCATAAAAGATGCAGGCTTGAGATGTTCGGGGCATGCCCGCCATCCAAGGACCACAACTTCCTACCAAGATCATCACTGGATCCAATGGTGGTGGTATCTTTTCTATCCCACTTTATCTTTCTTTCCTGGATTTTTCCTTATCTCTCTCTCTCTCTGTTTCTAACCTTATCTCAGCATGAGGGCAACAGTCTCTGTTGAGTTTTTATAACCTGTTGCTTCGACAAGTTTTGCTAATTGTAACCTGTTGCCTTGATAAGTTTGTTAAGCTTTGTTAGTTGTAGCCTGTTGTTTTGACAATTTCCTTAAGTTTTTGCTAAGTTGAAATCCATTGCTTTCAAAGTACCTTTTTGCTAAGTTCTTCTATTTGTAATCCATTGCTTTTGAGAGTATAGTGTGGTGTATTTTTGACAAGCTTTATAATCTTACTCAATTTTAAATAAAGGTGTGTTTTGCGAAAGCCTCCTGGGTAATGGTCTTACTCTTAAGAGTACTGTGCAGAGAATTCCCAAGTTTAATCTCGCTGAATGGGTTGTTACAAGAGATTAATTAAGAGAGGAGGACTGGATCTGAATGCCCCTGGGTTGAGCCCCACCGCTGGGGAACCCTAGTCATACCCACCTTGTGGGACGTGATAGAGCCATGCCCACTTTATGGGATGTGGCAGTGTTGTACCCACCTTGTGGGACGTGACAGTGGTTTAGTAAACTTCATTTTCCTGAAAGCACCCCAGGAAAAATAAACTTTAGCCTTATTTAGTGTTGGTAAAAGGATCCTTACTTTTTATTTATTCTGGTTCAGATTCATCACTATCTGCCTTCCAAATGTACATCTTGCTCTGGAATAATGTGCTTTGGTTAACTAGACAATTATTTTGTTATTTTTTTGTAAAAATGTATATAAAACCCAAACTCTTGAATGACTAATATTCTGCAATATTATGAAGAATTCTACAGACTGTAAGCCTTAGAACTTAGTGTTGTAGGACAGAAACAACATTAATATTTGTGCACAAATGGTTACTCACTTCAGGGCCTGGTTCACCAGAAGGTCCGTCTTCCCCTGGTATGCCAGGAGATCCTCCCTCTGAACTGGGTGCTGGCTTTCCTGGAAGACCAGGCGGTCCTGGAGGGCCTGGTGGCCCAGGAAGACCCTGGATAAACCAGCAGCATTGTTAGAAATGGCCCTAGACAAGTTCATTTGTATATTCATGGAACAGGAAAAGCTCACACAGACTGTTCAGGCTCATAAAACTCTCAGCTTGGGTTACCATCCCCTTTCTGCTTCTTTAAGAACCAATTTTAGTTTCACAGATAAACTCCTTACACAGGGTCACAATGACATCCTCTGTCCATTGTGCCTGAGTGATGCATGCGACAGCAAGCAGGAAGTTAAAAACTTCTGCTTCAGATCTCTGTAACCCAGTCAAAAACCTTAGAGATATTCCAGCGATTGACCCAATTATAAGAAACTTAACAAAATATAATATCAAGGGACCACCGAACAGAGGAAAGTGGTGAATTCTATCTCTACTAATTTCAAAGGGTTTCTCCATGCTATTGCTGGAGCATTGAGTATCTGTACTCACGGTCAAGACCTGACTGTGCATAGTACTGTAAAAATGGCCCCTGCTCCAAAGATCTGTATGGACATGAACAGATCCATTTAAATTTCATAAAATTAATTAAATATGTTTCTCTTTCATGTGCAAGTCCATCATTGTTACTGATTGTATTAGCAGGCAAACATGGACAGTTTTAGTTTTGGGGCATGACACTGTAAGGCAAGAACTCTTTAATTCTGACTTAGAGTCATCTACAGGATTTTGTTAGGAAGATGGACATCTTGGATTTTCAATACAGTCAACAGAGCCTTCTGCATGAAGTAATTTCAAGTACTCACCTGTCTTATTAACTACATAGGGCAGCTAAAGAGGCTAGTCTCCTAAATTAGGCAAGAAAACTAACTTTCAGCACATGGGAATTCCCTCCTGAACAGCCTTGGGAATAAGGTATTCAGCATTTTGGAGAAAAGAAGCAACAGAAAAGAAGTCTTGAGGCAGAAATCAGTCTGAGAGAATGAAAAATGTCACTAGAAGTATTTCAAAACAGAGGTCTCAGAATACCATAGCATTCTGCAGTTCAGGGGAGACAGGCATCCAGGGAGTTCATTCCTCAGTAAGCTGCAGTATTCTTAATGGAACAGCTTCTAACTGAAGGGTGAAAATGCTTCATCCTAAAGACTACATAAAAGATTATTTCTTAGTCTATCTAAAAACCTTCTCATTTCTGTCTCTTCAGCTACCTGACTTCTCTTTTTCTTAAGATTTGTCCTTAACTGTAATGCATCACCTGATTCATTATGTATCTGACTGGTTCTGTGGATGGAAAACCACATTATTAGCTACTACAATGCGTATTTTATAGATTGCTACTTGGATAGATAATAGGTGAAGAAGTAGCTCAAGAACAAAACGAAACATCCAAAATAACTGCAGATCTACAGGCCAGTTAGTCTCACCTCTGTCCCTGGTAAGGTGTTAGAAAAAATTTTTCTGGACATCATCACAAAACATGTGAAAGCAAAGAATGTCATTGGGAGAAGTCAGCATGGATTCACCCTAGGGAAATTGTGCTTGACCAACCTGATTGCCTTCTATGAGGTCATTACTGGCTGGCTAGATGAGGGGAGAGTAGTGGATGTTCACCTTGACTTCAGCAAGGCTTTTGATACTGTCTCCCATAACATCCTCATTAGGAAACTCAGGAAGAGTGGGCTTGATGACTGACAGTGAGGTGGATTCAGAGTTGGCTGAGTGACAGAACTCAGAGGGTGGTGATCAATGGATCAGGGTCGAGTTGGAGGCCAGTAACCAGTGGTGTCCCCCAGGGATCAATACTCGGTCTGGTTTTGTTCAATTTGTTCATCAATGACCTGGATGAGGGGACAGAGTGTATCCTCAGCAAGTTGCTGATGATACCAAACTGGGAGGGGTGGCTGACACTCCAGAGGCCTGTGCTGCTATTGAGTGTGACCTGGACAGGCTGGAGAGTTGGGCAGAGAAGAACCTCATGACGTTCAATAAGAGCAAGTGTAGGGAACCTGGGAAGGAAGAACCCCAAGCACCAATATAGGATAGGGGTGGACCTGCTGGAAAGCAGTTCTGAGGAGAAGGATCTTGGAGTCCTGATAGACAGGAAAGTATCCATGAGCCAGCAGTGTGCCCTTGTGGCCAAGAAGGCCAATGGAATCCTGGGTTGCATAAAGAAGAGCGTGGCCAGTAGGTCAAGGGAGGTCATTCTCCCCCTCTACTCTGCCCTGGTGAGGCCACATCTGGAATACTGCATCCAGTTCTGGGCTCCCCAGTTCAAGAGAGACAGGGAACTACTGGAGAGAGTCCAGAGGAGGGTGACAAAGATGATAGGGGGATTGGAGCATCTCCCTTATGAGGAAAGGCTGAGAGAGCTGGGACTCTTTAGCCTGGAGATGAGAAGGCTGAGGGGAGACCTTATCAATGTATACAGGTATCTAAAGGGTGGGTGCAAGGAAGATGAGGACAGGCTCTTCTCAGTAGTTCCCAGTGACAGAACGAGGGGCAATGGGTACAAACTGGAACATAGGAAGTTCCATTTAAACATAAGAAAAAAACTTCTTTACTGAGAGTGACAAGGCACTGGAACAGGCTGCCCACAGAGATTGTGGAGTCTCACAATTCTGTGATTCTGTGATCTAGCAGCAAGTTCTAGTTAATTGACATTATTTTTCCCCAAAAAGGCACATTTTCTGTGCAGGATGTGTAGGAAAAATAGCTTTTACTCTGAAAAAAATATTTCAGCAAAATATAGGTTAAAAAAATCCCCAGTCCAAATGTTTTCTTTGCCACTCACCAGCTTAGAAGAAGAGCAAGAAAAATGAGCCACATACCCCATTTTCAATCCAGAGCCATGCTCATCTGAGTACTATCTCTCAAAATATGTCAACTCTCTGTGAAAGGAAAGCACAAGACCAATGCACCAATTCAATCCTAAAAAAAAAGCTTACTTGAGGCTGTTGACACATAATGCTGAGAGAAAGACTAAGCTAAAATTTTAAACCAGTACTCATTATCCCACCTATTCTGCTCTGTACCTGGACCCTGCTGATCCTGAGCACAGCTGAAAGCTTATGAATCAGCTGCATTTTACAGCACAAACTACTGAAATGAACTGAAAATAATGCTGACTTCTCTGAATATTTTGTCTGCAAATTTAATTAATTTAGTAGATTCACAAGCCATATATAAGTTCTTCCTAAACCTGAGATAACCTGGAGGAGAAGAATGAGGTGAACATCTATGGCACCAACTTCTTTGACTGTCCCAGTTTAACCAATGGCTAAGTATGCATTTGTAGCCCAAGATTCAGGTTTATCTGGCATGAAAACTCCTTCCCAATGGCACAAGTGTGGTCTCCCATCTCCATCTCCCAGAGAACCTCACTCAGGAACATGTGGATCAAAATCTTGTTAACTTTCACTAAACTAAAGCATCTCTCTCTGCTAGCCAGCCTTGATGTGATAGTGCTACAATTCATCACAAATGCAAGGATACAGGAAGTTCAAAGACCACCAAAATGGGTCAACAGTGGAAGTTGCAGTGTGAAGTGTTTCATACAGACATGCTTATTCCTTAGAACAGGTACTCCAAATGAAAAAAGGAAAGAATAATACCAGTCCCATCTCTCTCCTCTTTACTGCCTCCTCAGAATCAGATTGAAATAATTTTCTCATTTTTTTCTTCAGTGAACTGTCTTTTTAAGTGGCGAACAAATTTTCCAGCTAGTGGACTGATAACACTTAAATGTTTATGTAACTGGTGAGAGACCAAGGACACACTGTTCTGCTTGTTGAATCTACTGCTTCGGATGCTAAAGGAGCAGAAGAGTGGTATCTACAACCCTCCTGTAGGGAGGTGTGGACTAGACGGTAAGCAAAGTTGGCAAGAATTATTCCATACATATATATCTACATCTAGGTACTACTTGATATAAATTCAGGGATCATAGAAGTAAGCCCCTTCCTTCCTCTTCCTTCTGTCCATGGCCGGCACCCAGGGAGGACTCCATCTATCATCACTGTTGATCCCTAGGCCCATGCATTCCTAACCCTCATAACTCTCCCCTCAGCTCCTGTCTGCTCTGCTGCTATCTCTCGCAGCAGTCCAGGACATTCTGGGACTGCTCACAGCTAAGGAGAGTGACGTGGGAGTTACTGGGGGTAGGGGGAGGCAATAGGTTTTGCACATTCCTGCACATACTTGTATATAATTGTACATATTTTCTTTCATCATTATTATTTAATTAAAGCTGTCTAGTTTAGTTTTCAATCCAGAAAGTCTCTCTCCTTATTCTCTCTCTCCTTTCCTTACCCGGGTGGGAGGGGGAGGGGATCAAGAGCATTATTGTCACTGGTCTAATCGCCGATCCTGAGTCAAACCGTGACAACCTTCTATAACCTGGACAAGTAAAGTAGAACTCTTTATGCTAATGAGAAATAAATGTCAATGTATACTTACTCTTAAAATCGCAGTCTCTCTGTCAATGTCTCCAGAACCTGACTCATCTGGTTCCAGTCTATTCTGAAATTAGAATTCCATTTTAAATTATTGTTTCTAAAGATGACAAATGAAAATATCACTTGCCAATTACTGTAAATACTGTTATAGCAAAAATTCTTGCAGCAGGTTGTCACTGGTTAAATAAATTGTAATTCAACAAAAACACTTCAGTCATGTTTCTGGTGTTTCATACCATCATATTTTGTAGACAATCAGCTCTGTATTTATCCACAGATGCTTAATGAGTACAGTGATAACAATCCTGCAGACACACATGTTGTGTGACTGTTTAAGTGAACAGAAGATGAAGCAATAGCTCAGACAAATTCTAACTTTGGAAACATACCTGTCAACATTAATAAGCCACTGTTCCCTAAAACATGCCTCATAGTTCAAAAGTCAGATTCTGAAATTCCTGCAACTGGAATTCAAAGGGTCATTTTATACAGGGAAATTAATATACTAAAGCACTTTCTAAAATGTTTTGTTGTAAAAACAGTTTGGTTTTAATATTGCAATCTAGCTGTACTCTGCTATAAGACAATTTCATAGATTCAAGCTCCTTCAGCTTCAAATCATCTTCCTATATTATTGAACCTACAGTCAACATACAACCTGTCAAATAATTTTTTGAAAACTTTAAAGAAGAAAAGTATTTTTCATGGAAAATTTAGCATGATTTGTCTTCCTAGTATATATAGCAAAGTGAAATGAAGCCCAGTTATCAATTTTTTTAACTTATAGAACTTGCTATGAAAGTTTTATTTAACTCATAATTTTAAAAATTAAAAGTAATAAACCAAGTTGTGCAACAAACAAAATTGACAGTTGAAATATGACTTTTCTAAATGTGAGTTCCACCACACTTAAAATGAAATCACGTCAACTCATATAAAAGTAAATTAACTACAGATTACCACTGCAAATCCTTGAAGAGTTTCATAGTTGTGTATACTTTGTAAACTACATTCCAAAGAAGACAGAGAACTATTACCTGACTCCGTTATTAATAGTACCAAAGCCAATGTCTCAAAAGCCCAGGTGTCAGAACTGCATTCCCTGCTGCACTGAGACTTCTTTCACTTTACTCCAGAATAAAAGGCCTTGAAACTTGCTATCACCTACAACCAGATAGTGAACTGGAGCTGCCTTGCTGGTCTCTTGAAGTCAGTATCAGTGCAGGCTAAATAGGGCAGCCCTTCATGGCACTGTTACTCTCTTTTTATGGTACAGAAACACATTGGTATAGTTTAGCGGACCCTAGAACAGGGGAGCATGTAATCCATTTTGGTCACTGGAGTGTGTTGCAAACCATCTTGTTTGTGTCTTAAACACTCACAATACTCAGTATGACAAATCGTTTTGTTTAAAAGTCCACCACAAGACTTCCACTGGTGTCAGTGGTGGGCTTTGTCTACGTGTAAAATCAGCACCCACACCATGAATAAAAAATTCAGGACAGATTCCTTCTTCAGCTGTGTACACATGTATCCTCATTGAAACAGTGGGAAATTCCATGTGCTAAAGAGAGGTTAATCTGAAACATAATCTTTAGCATTGCCTCAGTACTGAGCATTCAAAATATGAGCACTCTCACAATGCTGGTCTGTGTTGTAGTATTTAACAACGGCAAATTAGGTGACTGTCAAACCACTTCCGTGTTCAGTAGGGGGAAGAAATTAATATTTCAGGTTTACAATGCTTTTTTTGAGGAATTTTGTGTCTCTTGTTCTCCTATATATTATTGATTTTGTACAGGAGAGCACACACATCAACAAGCTTTTTAAAATGTGAATACTGTGAGTTTATGTAGATTACAGTACTCACACACTTTAGCCAGACATTTATTTGCATTTCTGCATGAATGTTTTAGAAAATATTATTATCTCTGTGGCAATCAGGCTACTTTCCCAGAGAAAACCTCCTATTTAGTTCTAGATTCTCCTATGGCAAGCTGAGCTCATTGACAGAGAATCCCAAACAACTCACTAATCCTCTGGAAGGAGCAGATGGTCCTGGAGGACCTGGAAGCCCTAACAGTCCAGGGGGTCCTGGCAATCCCTCACCAGGATCACCCCAAAACAGAAACAAAGATAAATCAGCAAGTATTTAATCATATAAATGCAAAGCAGGGTTTTTCAGCACAAGCTGCGATTTGTGTGGATTTCTAGTCTCAAGAAACAACAAAAGTGTCTACTTAGAGGCTATAAGCAGAGTTGAACTTTGTTCATTTCTAAGAAACACGATTTTGTACTGGCCAAGGAAGAAAGGACTTTTCTCTTTCTAACTTCTGCAATGAATTTGCAAGCAGCATTAACAGTGTTAGACAGTGTGTATTTCTTGTCAGAATAATGTTTTACTGTGGATCTTGCATTTTTAGGATACGTTATATGTCCTCCCCCCAAGTAAATGAAGAAGCAGAAAGTGTGGTCACACCATGGTACGCAGTAAGTAAATTTCTTTATTTTATTGCTACCATCTGTACTGCTTTCTCCAATACCACCATGTCATATCTCCTCCCCCAAAAATGAAAGGCTCTGTTTAGAACTGTGCCATTTTCTCTCATAATTACTACCACCTCTTCTTCTCTGCCTTTTTTACATAATCTCTGACATTTTGCTGAAGTTAGCTTGAAGTGCTTCAGCTTAAGATATTTAAAACTTTTATTAAATTTTCTGCTCAACTACAGCATTTTCTACTTAAGTCAAGGGTCGAGGTTCTGCCTCAACTTTTAAACTCTTAAGTTGAAAGTCATTTATAATGTGTCTTTTAAGTTCAACTATTTATATGTATTTTTCTGGAGAATTCACTAAGTAGTATTTGGTCTTTGTGTTTTAAATGGTTTTTGGGAGAAGGATGTGCCTCTGCATCCCCTTAAATGGGGCTGATATGATCATAAATAACTGGCAGACCAAAACATTACAATTGCTTAATATGCATATTGTTTTCATCAAATTATTTGCACTCATTTAATTTACTTTTTCATCAAGTCTTGTATGTTTACAAAAGTGATTTATTCCACTTGTTTTTTACCTGACAGGTCTGACAGAAGGAATGCCAGGAGAAAATACAGTGTCCTTCTCCTTTTCCCTGGCTGCCTCACATTTCTTGCCGTTGGCATTCAATAACTGCACTTCGCTGTTCTGAAGAGTTAATGTGCATTTTGGACTTTCTTCCTACATGGTAATCCTGGTTTCAGGACAGATGTACTTTTAGAGGGGAAGAAAGAGTAAGGTAATTGCTCATATCCCAGAACTTTTCTCACCCGTGGGAGTGAAAAGTTCAGCCTCTCCCCTACCAATGCTTTCATATACCACAGAATCCTACCCATCTGTCCTGACACTGCAGAGCTGCAAGGTGTGATGTCCTTCCCACCCTGCACCAGGAGGAGAGACTGGTTGCACTGAGTGGTAAAGTGGTAGTAAGTGGTAGTAGTCACAGAGACATAACTGACACTGTTAGTCATGCTCTGCTGTTCTATGCGTTACCCTCTATCCTGTCGATTAGTTATTAGGGCTTCTGAGCATTTTAATTATGTTCTCTAAATTCATATATTCAGTTGCATAGAAGGAAACATGGAATTTTACCTGCCTCTTGGTAATTTGCTCTTCATGCTTGAGAATTAATTAAATAAATGTATTTATTAATTTATTTGTTCCCTGCAGCTTTGTCAAATGGTTCCTATAGTGATACTGCATCATATACACAGAGAATGTGTTTAATTAATTTGGGCCTGTTTTCCCTGTCTGCCAGCATGTTCATTTACGGAAACCATTCATGCATTTTAACATCTTTGGCTTTTTTTCCAGTAATTTTTACATCAGCTTCTGTCACTGTTTTGTTCTTCTTTCATAAAATTTCTTCCACCTTGTGTGTACTACGAAGAACAAAAAACCCCAACTCTCACATTTGGATCACAGTCATGTCTAGGAAGCCTAAATGTATCCAATCCCAAGGAGCATCTCATGGCTATATCTATGCACTGAACAAGGACCACAGCAAAAAACTGTCAGCCAGCTCCCCATTCTCCACTTATACATAGCACCCCATTCATTCCCAGCTTTGCTTTTTCAGTGAGAAGAACAACAAAAAGGCAGGTGGACCCTCCTACTGTTCCTCAAACTTAAATATTATTATGCTGAAAAAGTGCTGACTGTCTTTAGAGAGCATAACTTGTTTGACTTTTTTTTGTGTGTGCGCAGATCAATTCTTTAAGCTTTGCTCACCCTACCAACATTACCGGTCCTAGGAAATCACACTGATTGGGAATATGGAATAATTTTCTGGACAACTAATAATTTAAAAACTATTCCCATGTGTAAAACAGGATCAGAGCAGAGTCTTTCTTGTCCTGCTTTCTGCTGCAGGATTTGGGTCAACAGAAATCTGGCTCAACAAATCCATCAAAATGCCCTTTTCTTATCTAAGATTGCTAGGAGGTTTCAGAGCACCTGTAATGCCTGTTGCCAACCAATTTAAAGTTTTACTGCCTTCTGTCCTGTTTTGAGCCAGGAGGAAGCCAATTTTCTTTTTACTGACATTTTTTTCTTCAGTGAGCTCTCTTTTAACTAGCAGCAAGTTTTACAGCTAGTGGACTGATAACACTGGAATGCATATGTTACTGCTGAGACGCCAAGGTCACTTTGCTCTACTTGTTGAATCTCTGGCCTCAGAAGCTAGAGGAACAGAAAAGTCAAATCTGCAGCCCTCCTGTAAGGAGTAGTGGAGTAGAGAGACAGAAAAACTGACCAAAGTGTTCCATTCCATATATCTACGTAAGCTCGGTATAAGGTCAGGGATTATGGAAGTCAAGCCCCTTCCTGTTTCTTCTCTACTCTTCTGTTCATGGCCAGCATCTGGGGAGGACTCTATCTATCACCTGTACTGGAGACTAATTTCACCTTTGAAATTATTCTGGACCTTTTCAAATTGAGTCTGAATACATGAGCTTTACATGGGTTATGCATGTGAATATATGAAGCATTAATTGTTCTGGTAAACAGACAAAATGAATCATTAATTTGGCACATGGAGTAACTGGCTGAATGCCAATTTTGTGTATAACATGTGCTTTAATTATAGATTAATCCATCATAGCTCACTTCAGCTCAGAAGTGCTACAAGTTGTTGCTTCAGATGGTTTAGCTCTTATTTGAATTATGTTCATTTCATAAGGGTAATATGATTATATGTCCTCAGTTAAATCACTTAGCCAGTGGAGTAAGTTGCACAGTCATATATAATAACTGACTTTTCTTTATTAAGTGTTACATGCGTCTTACTTTGCTCTTCTGTGAAAGATCACCTTTTTCTACTGCTGAAGTTTGTTCATATTGTTGAAAAATCCTTAAGATTCTGTTTTGGCTGTACTTCATGCAGATTCATAGGTGAACAGCAGAATGTTCAAATTCTTCCTGTGATTCCCTATTATTTTTTTCTTCTCTCAGAGTGTACCAAATTAACACATGTTAAAGCATAAATGGCATCTAATTGACTGTTGGTTATTAACAGGACAC
Source organism: Hemiprocne comata (assembly GCA_020745705.1). Classification (NCBI taxonomy): domain Eukaryota; kingdom Metazoa; phylum Chordata; class Aves; order Apodiformes; family Apodidae; genus Hemiprocne; species Hemiprocne comata. The sequence goes on along the minus strand of CM036587.1, from coordinate 61,676,953 downwards.
ATACCTTTTTGCTTTTTAGGCCTGCTTTTCCTTTCAGTCCTGGCGATCCCTGAAGTCCATTTTTACCCTAAAAGAAATTTTTTCATTAGACTTCACCTTTTAGGCAGGTTAAACAAGTAGCAGAGGCTGGAAGTAAGGGTGCTAGATTCTAACTCTTGGTTTGTGTAGTGGGATGAGATATGCAGCAACCAGGGCACAAAATGTGCCTCTCACCACATCTACTCTGTCCACTACAAAGTGGCAGTGAAGCCTCTTTGGCAGATGGAAACACCTGTCAGGTTGCATTTGGATTTGAGAGGATGTCAACTGGACCATACAGCACAGATGACATGCTTTAAAGGCTGTGCTATTATAAAGTGGTGCTATTTATTAAGTCAGTTAAGACACTAGAAAAAAAATCAGAAGGCAAATAAATTCCATTTTCCCTAATGGTGTTTTGGGAATCTGGAAAGCTGTGCTTATGGACTCTGTTGCGGAAGTTGAAATTTGCAAACCCAGCTACTTTTCTCCGAACATACTTGGACAGGGACAATTTAGTGCCACCACCTTCCTGCCAGCACCTTATCAGAACACTGCTTGCCAGCTGGTTTATAAGAGGAAAACCTTTTGCCAGCGAAAGCCTGCCAGTTTTTTCAGACAAACCTTGCTGTTTTGAAACGTAAGAATTAAAAATTTGCACAGCAAAAGACTGACATTATGAAAAGATCTCAATGAATGACAGGCAGCTCAATTAGCCACATTTTTAAAATTTAAGTTTTGTGCTCCTCCCTGGACCACTCCTCCCGACCTTGTTTTATTTGGTTACCTTTGTTTTTGTGGGGTTATTGTTTTTCATATTGCAGGATTGACAGGCATGGAGTCCCAATACCCCAGTATCCTGACAATCTACATCTGACTGACTGCCTTTACCTCATATTGCTTTTTTCCGTATCTCTCATTTGATTGATGACAAGATACAGGCCAAAAGTCAATCAAGGTGAGAAAGGTGACTCAATCACACTTCATTTACCAAACATTCACAACAAGGTAAAGACAACTGATTCAAAACCTTACGTAGGACGAAATAATGATAAGGTAAAAGCAACTAAACTATTATGTTTCAAAACAGCAGGGCTTGTCTAAAAACACGGCAGGCTCTCCCGCTGGGCAGTGCTCAGGTGCCAGCCCACCCACCCCCCCGGCTCTGGTGACAGACCACTCGCTGCCAGCGCTCGGAGCTCCTCGCAGAGCCCCTGCCGGACGGAGGTTAGAAGCGGCGGCGCTGAGGGTGCTGGAGGGAAGATGGAGGCGCTCAGGTGCGAGGCTGAGGGCGGTGTATGTCCTAGACCCATACAAAGGCCTGATGAGAGACAATTCTCAGAAAGCACAAGGCAAACAACTGATGTGCCAACATACTAACATTCTTAGAGCAGTAATTTCACAAAGTCTTCTGGCAGCCTTTGCAGTGCTACACTACCCTCCCAGCTTCAATGTTTGAACATGTTCAAATGCGCTGCTGGACTTGAGAACTCACAAGCCTGCTTCAGTGGCTTCTGTATATCCAGGATGTTTCACACTTCAAATCCTTCTGAGCCAGCAGCACAAGATGTATCCAATTAAACAGAAGTGCAAAACAGATCACACTGTGACATAGTATTTGTTACAGTTCTCGTTTGTTGTTTTTTCACTGCATGACACATGGAGCTATAGTTAATTGCTTTTCTGGTTTCTTCTTTGTTACACTGCTCTATTTACCTTTCTAATAAAAATGTTTTATTTTAGGGCATTCCTGGTAAAAATGGGCAGCCTCTAAGTATTCTTTTATACATATTTTGATTAACTGAAGAAACAAACCCAAACAACATTTTTTTTTATCAGAGACTGAGCTACATCAAAGCTTAAGCAGCAAAGAGCTTTCTGTGTGTGGTCTATTTAGAAGGCAGCTCTGATGCTGTAGTTCACTTCCTCAGGTTGGCAAGAGAGGAGGACCCAGGTTTCTAAGATAAATTTATCATTTCCCAGTTGCAAAGAGGGTAAGAGGCATGGCGTGTCATAAGCAGCTGTACAAAGACTCAATCTCTAGTAAGGTTAGCTTTTTTGCAGAAAGGAACTTCAAAAAGAGTGTTAAATGGTAAAGAATTGGTTAAAGAATCTGTTCTGGGGTCAAGAAGAGGACATATTCAGATCTAGACATCTGGCAAGGCAAAAGAAAGTACTTCATTGACACTTCATGGATATATGTTGCCATGCTGCCTACTCCTAACCTCATCTGCTATTAACTTTTCTCCCTCAATTCCTGAGCATCTTCTGCTTCATCTTTCCTGCTTTCCTTTCTCTGCATTCCTCAGTTTTACCTTCTCTTCTGTCACATTTGCAGTCATCTCCCTGTATTGTTCTTTCCTCCCCTCTCCAGATGACTCCCATCTGTAGGTCAGTTCACCAGAAGCAGCTGAGAGATTGCTTAGGCATTGTCTGTCATGAAACAATGCACACAATAACAAATTCCTAGCTGTCATATTCCATGACAGTTGCTTTTGCACCTCTGTCCTCTGCTTATGTTTTACTACCTGGTGTTTGTTTCCTTACTTATTATCTGTTGCTGGCACTTTGGGCATCTTTCCCCTCTCTCAGACTTTCCCACTCAGAGGCTGTAATCACTACCACGTCTGCTTCTCCTTTTGTATACTGTCATGCACCACTGCTGTGAACTTCCTGTCCATTCCTGCAAGTGAACCTCAAATGAAACTGGGCTGTTTTAAGATATTAGAAAGCAATTCATTAGTTGTAATTATTCATAGGATGCATTATTCAGCTCCTGCATGAATGCTTCTTGCATACATTGGTATGTTTGGGTCTAGGACAATATACTGTCGCCATCTTCCTGCCGGCACCTTCAGCACCACTGATAGGGAGGTGATTCTCCTCCTTTACTCAGCTCTTGTAAGACCCCAACTGGAGTACTGTGTCCAAAACATAAGGACATGGAGCTCCTGGAGACAGTCCAGAGGAGGGCCATGAAGATGGTAAGAGTGCTGGAGCACCTCTCCTATGAAGACAGGCTGAGAGAGTTGGAGTTGTTCAGCCTGAAGAAGAGAAGGCTCCAGGGAGATCTCATAGTGGCCTTTCAGTACCTGAAGGGGGCCTACAGGAAAGCTGTGGAGGGACTTGTTACAAGGGCTTGTAGTGAGAGGACAAGGAGTAATGGTTTTAAACTGAAGGAGGAGAGATTTATGTTTAGAGATCAGGAGGAAATTCTGTGAGGGTGAGGGTAGTGAGACACTAGAACAGGCTGCCCAGAGAAGTTGTGGAAACTCCATCCCTGGAAGCGTTAAAGGCCAGGTTGGATATGGCTCTGAGCAGCCTGATCTAGTGGGAGATGTTCCTGCCAATGCAGGGGTGTTGGAACTCAATGATCTTTAAGGTCCCTTCCAACTCTAACCATTCTATGATTCATTCTATGAATAATGCAAGAATCAAGGGACACTCTCACTTTCACAAAGGGAAAGTCCTGCTTAATTGCTTTGGTATCCTTCTATGATAAGGTCACCCACCTAGTGGATGAAGGGAAGGTGGTGGATGTAGGTTACTGGGTTTTAGTAAGGCTTTTGATACTGTCCTTCACAACATCCTTCTGGACAAGGTGTTCAGCTATGAGGCAAGCAGATATACAGTGCATTGGGTGAAGAACTGGCTGAAGAGCAGAGCTCAAAGTAGTGAATTGGACTACATCTGGCTGTTGAATGGTCAGGGCTACAGCCAGTTCTGTTCAATGTATTTCTCAGTGATCTGGATGCAGGAATTGAATGCACTACTAGCAAATTTCCTGTTGATAGCAAACTGGGAGCTGCTGTTGACTCTCTTGAGGTTTAAGTGGCATTGCAGAAGGATGTAGATAGATTGGAGTATCGGACTATGATTAAAGGGATGAAATTTAGTAAGTCAAAATGCCAGATTCAACACCTAGAAAGGGGTAACACTGAGCACAAGCCTAAATTGGGAGAGCCGTGGCTGGAGAACAGCCCTGCATAAAGGGGCCTGGGTCTGCTGCTTGACAATAGGCTCAACTGCTTCAGCAGCATGCCCTGGAAGCCAAAAGGGCAAATGGCATCTTGTGGTGCATCAAACACAGCATAACCATCCTGTCAAAAGAAGTTATTATCCCACTGTATTCAGCATTGGTGTGGCCTCCCTCACCTTCAATACTGTGCACAGTTCTGGGCCCCACCATTTAAGAAGGATGTGAGGTCCTTGAGTGCATCCAGAGGGGGACAACAAAGCTGGTGAAAGGGCTGACAGGCATGTCCAATTAGGAGTGGCTAAGGACTTCGGGTTTTTTAAGTTTGGAGAAAAGGAGGCTGTGGGGTTACCTCATTGCCCTCTACTGCTTCCTGAGGAGGGGAAGTGGAGAGGGAGGTGTTGATCTCTTCTCCCTGGGATCCAGTGCCAGGATGCATGGGAATTCTTCAAAGCTTCACCAGGGGATGTTTAGACTGGACATTAGAAAGCATTTCTTTACCAAGAGGCTGGTCAAACACTGAATAGGCTTCCAAGAAAGTGGTCGATGCCCCATGCTGGTGAGTGTTTGAGAGGCATTTGGACTATGCCCTTCATAACATGCTTTAACTTGGTCAGCCCTGAATTGATCAGACAGTTGGAGTAGATGATTGTTGTAGGTCCCTTCCAACTGAAATAGTCTCTTCTATTCTAATTCATGCTAAATCAGCATGTTTTTGTCTGACAATGGAGATCTTGTACAGTGGTAAACTTACAGGAAATAGTGTCACTTCCACTATGTACTTACAAAGACCAGTTTTCAACGCAGTAATGTGGTTTTTTTTAGTTATTACTTTCTAAAAGATACTTCATTAGCATACTGCATGACCGTCTTCAGTATATATGTAGTGAAAAGGTTGTGGAAATTGGAGTAAGTTCAAGAAAAAAAGTTGTAAAGATGAGTAAGTAGCAAAACTACTTGTCACAATAGATTTAAGCTTTCTGTGTCACACTAGACATGAGACACCGGACAAGTTGCCCAGGGAAGTTGTGGATGGCCCCTCCCTGAAAGTGTTCAAGGCCAGGTAGGATGGGGCTTTGAGCAACCTGGTCTAGTGGGAGGTGTCCCTGCCCATGCAGGGGGGTTTGAACTAAATGATTTTTAAGAGAGTCCTCCAACAAATATTAAAGCCTCTTGTAGGTCAGCTCCAATGGATGATCCTTAATCTAATATTTCACCACTTGCTAGAATTTACCACAATAACTGCAGAAATGCTAGAAAACCTTGTAAGGAGCAACCTTAAACACTTAAATAAAACACATGATGTAGTGAAAAATATATTGCTAGCTGATATATTTTGAAATGTGTCAACAGGTAGGGCAAGTATTTGAGTAACTGGAGCCCTTCAATTCACAGGATTCCAAATGAGAGGCTTACGCAATTTTAATTTGCAGAATCACACAAAATCTAGGTTACACATTACCTTACAAATACAATAGACACAGTATCTTTCAAAGCCCAGCATCTCACTTTGTTACATATGGCAGAGCCACCCCCTTTGGACTTGCCAGTGCCTGCAGTCATGTAGGCTGCAGTAGCCTCTAGCTAGGAGTTAAAAGGGCTGCGATTTTTCACTGTGAACCTCAAAGTAGAGACAGGCTACAGCCTTGCATTTTCTCTTAATTTCCTTGTCTAGGAGCCAGGCTCACAGGAGTACACCTAAAAGGAAGATCTAATTTTATAAGGGATTTCAAAACAAGTGATTTTGAAAATGTGACCAGTCTCAATGGTTTGGTTTGCACGTAATTTATAGTTATTCCTGGTCTTGGCAGAGTTGCCAATTGAATTACAGCCCATCTTTGTTAGGTTTCACTGTTCAGTACTGTACACCTCACTTGATAGTGGCATATACACCTTCTAGAATCTCTTTTTCCATGAGGGGGAATCTTGAAATTAATTTCTGCTTGGACGCTTATAATAGGACAACCTGACCAGTAAAACGAATTTCTGCTTGGATGCTTACAAGACAGCCTGACCAGGATTTTTGGAAGGTGTCTCTGACAGGTCAAAGATGTCTTGATATTGTCTATTACAGAGCACTTCTAAAAAATGTTCTGGCAGCTTATAGAGAAGCTAGGCATGGCTGTAAATAGCATTCATTCATGTAACTGCTCTGACACAGACATGAGTAATACAAGGAACCCAAACAGCTTTACTGACTTTTCTCAACTTTGATCCTTTTTAAGGCCATCTAGGGTGGAAAGGTTGTTCAGTCTTAACATTTTATTAGTCAAACTGTCTTCTTACTGTGAATGGGAGGAAAGCTGCTGGTTACATTTTTATTTTATTTTTTTCATTTTTGGGTGTTAACGTACACAGCTGTCAGGAGGCAGCATGTGCTGCTTTCTTAAAGAAATAAGTAGAGGCTGCAGACACTTTTCCAGTAGTCATTCCCTTGTCAAAACATGAATATAGGATGAACCTCTTGGATAGTAATTAAAGTTGGGTTTATAAAGGGATAATTTTCATAAAGGATAAATTTTAGCAATACATATATTAGGCATGGATTTCTCCAGAGTTTAGTGTATTTTAATGTTAGTCTTCCATTTGGTTCACCTGATAATGAAGCATTCTGATCATTAAGTGCTTCTTTGCATTTGGTACTTCATACAGAAGCACTTGGTGAGTACTCAAAAGGTGTAATTTTGGGTCTGTTTATATGCTATACACCTGAGAAAGAAGTAGGACTTTCACCTGCAAGGCAGTCCCTGTGAGTAAGACCAAGATGCCTGCTTTTAGGGAATAAAAATTGTGGGCTTTTATGGTGAGGATTTATGTTGGTTGTTTTCTTTGTTTCTCAATTTCTTAAATGCAAACTGAAATGCAAAATTGAAAGAACAAATTAGGTTTTTTAGTAAAAAATCTCAAGCCTATAGCAATGGTTACAGATCCAAACTCCTGAACAGTATCAGTGCTTTTCAGCCTGATGTCATGATAGGACATTCAAGAATTTAAACAGTAACTCCTGTTTTGTCATGCTGCTAAGATGGAATAGATAAAGGTACTAACTCAGAAAAGCACCTGTTTTCCTAAAATCCATGTTTTCCTGCTCTTGGGACAAAAAGATAAGGCATATGATAAACCCATTGCACAGACCTCATCTCTGCTTCTTCCTGGCAAAGCAATAGCACCAGAGCGATCTTCTTGTCTTAAGCTTTTCTGTTCGATAATGTTCTCTTCTCCAGTTTCTGTGACAGCTAAAACTAAATAAAATAATCACTTATTTATAAGAGACGGAGTGAAACACCCCCCCCAGAGGTATTTATCAGACCACAGATACAGCAAGTTGTATGAAAAAATAAACTATTTAGATTATTACCAAAACACATTCCAAAGATTAGTAATTTTAAAACTGTAAGTTTTAAAAGGAAAGAAAAAAAGAGAAGAGTGAGAATAAAATTATAAAACAAATGTTTAAGGACAAAGACTGTATTGCATCATCTTTGCCTCAAGCTCTAGACTAATGGTTGCCTATTTTTCATTTATATAACATAAAAAATAAGAGGTATGTATAACAGGTACTATCTGAAGTATGTATGAAATTTAAATATGAAAATTCTTTCGTCTTATTAAGATAACTAGCTTTACTATTTGTTTTCTATGAGTGTATTGAAATTGTTTAACTAGTGAAGGACTGAATTCCTCAGTAGATTATGTCCAGTGCTTATTACTTTGCTGTCTACATTTGCATCCAAAACACCCCATTGTGTACTTGGCAGATTCACATTGTTTGGAGGGAACATAAGTAGTTGTTTATTCAGTGGTGGTATTCAGTGATACATGAAAGGCTATGCTCCACTATAACAGAAGGTAATAAAATTAAATACTCACTGCCCCACTTGTCTCAAGAAGTGCCATCCTTCTCACTGACCTGAGCAGAATGAAGATTGTTCTCCTTTCATTCCCTTTGCCTAACACTTGCACCTTACAGAAGTGTAATACAGAATCACAGCAGCAGCTCCTCACGTCAGCTTCTTCATTTTATCCAATTATTTTTTTCTATTTTAAAATAGATACAATAGTTCTGTGACTGAAACTTCCACACTATAGAAGGGTAAATCTATTCTCTGCATGTGTAACAACAAAGACTGAGATAAGCACCTATATGGAGTGAAAAGTGAGGGATGCATTGCACAGTGGTTGTAGTTGTGTTCTGGTTTGATCCAAGATAAAGCTCTCTGATTTTTTTTTTTTTCTTTCAGTGGACTTTTTTAGCAGCACCAGTGGACTGATAACCAAAGTAACTTCTGACTGTCTGCAGCCTCCCCCCCTACGGGGGAGCAGATTAGACCAAAGGCAGGATAAGCAAATCAGAATATTCCCTTCTCATAATATTTTCTCTATTTGGCTTTCAGTATAGGTTAAGACATCACAGAAGTCAAGCCTCTCTTTTTCCTTTTCCACTCACTTTTCTGCTTACTGTTGCTTCTATCACCCTCTCTTTGGCTCTCTCTCTTTTTTTTTTCCATTTTTCTTTCCAGCCGACACCCGAGGGCCCCGTCCGTGCGCCCGGACACTGCCCCCTTCAGCTGGGAGTCACCAGGGAGAAGAGTTGCTGGGAGAGTCGCTGGGGCAGGAGGGAGGGGATCGGGTGTTGCACATCCCTTTACTATATATATGTATATATATATTCCCTTATCACTAATAATTAAAATCCATCTGTTTCACTTTTCAACCCAGAAAGCCTCTCTTTCTAATTTTTCTTCCTCTTTCCCTACCTTAGGGGAGGAGGGTGAATCAAGAGTGTTCCAACTCGGTGCGAAACCGTGACAAGATGCTACCACTTACCTTTGCTGCTATTAACAAATTGCAGTCTAACAGACTGAAGTTTCAAAGGCCAAATGTTTGATGTGCCAATTGTTTTCTAAGACACAGGATGTCCAAAACCACAGAATTTTCCATTTCTGGCAGCACCCAAAATATGACAGTGGCTTTTCATCCACGGGGTAATAACAAACTTAGACCTAGAGAATGTAAATTCTCCCACGCCCTTAAAAAAAAAAAACAACAAAAGAGGCAGTGCCTTGTTCTTTAAGCTTGGCTGCTTCAGAGGTTTCTTCTGAGCTGTGATTTCCAGAGAAAACTTTTTCTTCCAAATAAGACAATATAGTTGGGGGGGCTTCCACTGGCTCAGCCAATATATCTTCAGGCTAAAAAAAACCATAAAATCCCAAATAGATGTTTAGAGAAAAGGCATATAATGTATTTCAAAGCATGAATCAGTAGATTACCTTACTCAAAGCATAGTTATCAGAATGACCATATTTATGAAGCAAAATAGAAATCCAGATCTTTCCTACTTAATATATTGCCAGGATGTCCTTACTCTTATGCTGTCCTTAGAAATATTCAGTCATTGCTATCATAAAACCTGAAATTTCTTAATTGCCAATATATACTCTCTTTCATTTACAAATTTTTATTTTTTTTTACCTTTTATATTATTTTTCTTCTTTACAGTACGCATCTACTTTCTGTTTATCAGTAGATATCACACTAATTTGGTCAAGCTCTTGAGAAAAACTAGCACAATACCTTTGAATTCCATTGCTCCAAACCAAGTGATGTACACTTTACAAATCCATTGAGAAGGAGAAAAACAGAAGGAATGTAAAATTATCACTGCAGGTCTAAGAGCCTGGAGCTGGCTGGTACCCACCCTTCCCCACGCTGGCTGCAGGTGGGCAAGAAGTGGCCATTTAAATAACCTGGTATCAGCTGCCTGCAGGAACGTGAAGAGCCTACTCCCTACTGGAATTAGACACCTGGAGAAGTGCTGTTTCAGTGCAGTGAGGAGATTACTTCATACCTGTATTTGCAATTTAAATAAAATGTATTATGTTGCTATGGTAACCTGGGGAAGACTTAATGAGTCTGGTCCTGAACCAGGGTAAGATGTGCCAAATGTCATAATGGGGCTTGCTGAAGTAGTTCCTGAGTTTTCAGCAAAAGGAAGAGAGGAAATATCATTGGCATGATTTTTATCCCACTGGTTTTATTTCTTTGTAATTAAGAAAAAGCTTCAAGGTACTTCCTGTTATCAAGAAACACATTGAAGACAGGTTTTAGGGCTCCATTTGCACTAGAAAATGGGAAAATTAGAAGTATTAACTTGAAGATACTAGAAAAAAGAATGCAAACCTCACACTAAACTCAGAAGAATATAAACTTGATAGACAATAGTGATTACCTGTCTGATAGAATGATAAAAATTAGGATAATGAAAAAAGTATATTTGAAATTTAGTGAAATGATTGGGAAAAAACCCAACAAAACTTCTTTAAGTAATTCCAGTCAGTTTAGACATGAAGACATATCTGTGGAATAAGGAAGTAGTATCTAATAACCACACACAAAGGTTAGTGATCAACATCAGCCAATTGAGTTGAAAGGATGTGTCTAGGAAAGAATGGCAGGTGCATATCCTCTACATGTCCGCATGTTCTGCCTATGCACAAAGGTAATCAGGAAATGGATTAGGAGTTGACAGGTAGGCATTTTGGCATCTTCTCCTGCCCCATAGGAAATAAAGCAGCATGTCCCTGGACGTGTCCTGCCCACAGCAGTCTTTCTTAAAGAGCTATAGTAGCATATTTGTATATATACGTATACACAGACCAGGATTGCATAAGCACAGCAGCTAATAAGTCAGTCAAGCTCTGAGAAGCACTAAATCCCTTTGCTTTCCCATCTGCAGCTTGTAATGAATAGAAGGATAATACAGAGAGGGCAGCCAGTTACAATCTAGCTCCTGCTAGGGTTCTAGGAGTCTGAACTCAGAACAACTACATAAACCAGAGTTATAAAAGGTTATTCCTGCCTCCGTGCATAAAAACAGATTCAGCATATTCTCCTGATGTCCTGCCCATCTCAAAACTTAACCCCAGAAGAGAATGCTTCTTGGGAAATTCACAGATACTGTTTTCTCCAGGTTTTCTGCCCTCTGGTGAGAAGAAAAAGACTTTATCACCAAGACCTTCTCCTAGTAGTTTAGGCTTCTCCTTTGACAGTTCTTAGCACCTGTGCATACATCTCAATTCAGATACTGAGGATTTTCTTCTTTCAGGAAAGGTCCAGAATTTACAGTAAGCCCTCAGTAAAAGGAGAGAGCTCTGATGTAGGTGCAGCAAGCACTGGGATCTTAATCACTTCCTCTGAGGCAACAGTAGAAAGAGAGATTTCATAGTTGAATCTACATGTATGCCTTCTATCAACACGTGTTTTATCAATCATTAACTAGGAACACAATGGTTTCTGTATTTTCTGGGAGAAAACTGTGTGGCCTAAGAGCTGAGTGCTTAGGCTGTGCATGTTTTTCAAGAAACATGGAAGGCACCACATTGCCTGGTCTATCAGGAAATTTAAAGGGTGTCACTGAAGTACTCACACTATTGAGGACAAGCCTTCATTGTGGGTATCTGTAAGAGACCAGCAGGTCTTTCCAGGCCCTCTGGTCACTGATCTCTGCCTTTTGTGTTCAGGATGATGCTCACAATGTAATGGAATTTCTTGAATGTAACCTCTGCCACCACAGGCAGAACAGCAAGATAAAGCTTGTGTAAATTCGACTTAGGAATTGCTCCCTCAGGAAAGAGCAACTTAACTGTAACTTTTTCCATTATGGTCTTGATTCTCTTGCGCTAATGATACATTTGCTTTGGTATTCTGTCCACTCAATGCCTAGGCATGGGGGAGTTGAAATAACAGACAAAAAATGGCCCCTAACCCATGTCACTGGGTCAAAATTCATCACACAGGCTGCATGGGTGGAACATCATGGGAGGAACATCTTGGGAGGAACATCTTGAGGTCAAGTGAGTAGACCACTCACTCACGTGAGTAGATCAGCTCAGTGATGACTTTGTGTAACCAAATCTTGAAAACTTCTAAGGGCAGAGATCTGATATCCTCTTGGGGTGATCTGTTCCAGCACTGCACTATTATGCTATTGAACACAGTTTTTCTGAAATCCAGCTTGAACCTCCCCAGCTATAGCTTGCAACTTTTGTTGACTGTCACTATTAATACAAGTCGGGTATCATGTTGTTTGGGTGAATATGCATAAAAGTGTGTGTGTCACCTATGTAAAGACTGCAGATTAAACAGTGAGGGGCCAGATTATTGAAAGGTAAAATGTTAGTGGATTTTATATTTAACTCAGAATGAAGAAATGAGAACATATACAGAATACCACATAGTAATGTGCAATCCAAAACATACTTTAGAATCTCCATAAAAAGGATTCAGAACTCCTTATGTTCCTTGTGATCAGTGTGTGGATAATAAAAAAAATAGTTTAAAAATGGCTAAACTCATATTGAACATTTACTCTCAGATAATTATATTTACTGTAAAGCCAAAATAACAATCCCTATCACTACAGACTGGCCAGTCTCACTTTGATCTTCTGGAAAATCATAAGAAAAGTCACAGAAACAAAGAACGGTAGGGGTTGGAAGAGACCCTCTGGAGATCATCTAGTCCAACCCACATGCCAGAGCAGGTTCACCTGGTGCAGGTGGCATAGGATGGCATCCAGGTGGGTTTTTAATGTCTCCAGAGACAGAGACTCTACAAACACTCTGAGCAGCCTCTTCCACTGCTCTGTCACCCTCAAAGAAAATAATTTCCTTCTCATGTTTGGATGGAACTTCCTATGTTCAAGTTTGTGCCTGTTACCTCTTGTCCTGTCACTGGGCACCACTGAAAAAAGACTGGCCCCATCCTCCTGACACTCACCCTTTAAGTATTTATAAGTGCTGATGAGATTCCCCCATCAGCCTTCTCTTCTTCAGACTAAAAAGGCCCAAGTCTCTCACCCTTTCCTCATAAGAGAAATGTTTTAGTCCCCACGGATGGAAGTAAGGCTAGTGGCCTGTTGTTTCCTGGGTCTTCGTTCTTGCCCTTTTTGAAGACTGGAGAGACACTGGCTTTCCTCCAGTTGTCAGGCACCTCATCTGATCTCCAGAACCTTTCAGAGATGATGGAGAGTGGCCCAGCAATGACTTCGGCCAGATCCCTCAGCACTTGTGAGTGTATCCCATCAGGACCCATGGATTTCTGGATATCCAGTTTACTTAACTGGTCTTTAACTTGATCCTCCTCAGCCAAGGGAAAGTCTTCCTTTATCCAGACTTTCTCTGCTACCTCCAAAATCTGGGACTCCTGAGGGCTGGCCTGAACAGTCAAGATGGAAGCAAAGAAGGCATTCAGTAACTCCACCTTTGCTGCATCCTCTGTCACCAGGGCACCTGCCTCACTCAACAGCGTGCCCACATTTTCTCTAATTTTCCTTTGGCCTCTGATATACTTGAAGAAACCCTTCCTGTTGGCCTTGACATTCCTTGCCAGGTTTAATTCCAAGAAGGCCTTCACTTGTTTCATCCCTGCATTCACAAGGCCCATTAAATAGAAATATTCTGAAATAGTTCAAAGAATGCTATCCCTTCCTACTGCACAGTACTGAACTACTAAGTAGTAAAATACAAATTAGAATATGCACCATCAACATTGCTAACTCTCTTTATTCAGAGATTGCATTTTTCAACTACGACCTTTGACTTGGTTTCATTCCAGCTCAGCATAGCAATTTCCTTCAGAGTGCTGATTTCAAAAGTTTTTTCAGCTGCTTTTCAGAGTAGGAGATAAACTAATATATCTCAAAAACATCTGTCAGTGAGTGTACTGTTTTTTAAATTGTCATTTGTTTCTGTCTCTTATTCACTATTTCTAAACACTAAACCCATTAAAACTTCATGGGCAGTCACTTTGGAGGGCACACAAATCCCATGAGCCATTTGCATTTAGACATTTCTAATTTGGCAATATCATTAAGCTACTTGCTAAGGGAGATTACATACTTTTTTACATGCTGGTATGGCCTTTTGAAGTCCCCAGCCATGTTAGAAAAACTGTGTGTGATCCAAGGAAATACTTACACAGAATTTCTTGCATTTTGAAGAAAATAGTAATTTACTGGCCTTTGAGGCTTATGATTAGTTGACTCAAACCAATGTATCCTCATCCATTGCATAATTGGCTCATACATAGTTATTGCCGTAGCAACTGGGACTGCACACAGACACAATTAAGATTGTTTCTACACAATCCAATAAATTGACGATCCACTACCAAAAAAGTGTTTGTAGAACAAAAAAGAGCTACGAATAGGCATCTTTCTTTCTTGTTTTCTAATGATGACATTTTGCTATATATACATACTTTATTTATTAACATTGTGGCTAATGCTTCAGAGAAAATTATTTGTGTACTTAAAGCCTGGTTCAGTTTCCCAGAAAGTATTAAAAATATTTTAACAGGAAAATAAAAATAACAAAACACACAATTTGTGGATAAATTAAAATAAAGTAGGCGAAAGTATTACAGCTGAAAGGAAATATTTTTGCAATGATATAATCATCGATGCACAAGCGTGTCTTTGAAAGGCACATCAGGAAAAAGTATAACTTGTCTCTTTGTTTAGATAACCAGAACTTCAGCATTATCAAATAAATTATATTTTGTAATACTTTTTGTGCGATATTTTTCTTTCTGAGCATTCATTCTACCTTAATTTGGAATTTGAGTTAACTGTAGGCAAATTCTATAGAAGGTGCAACGTTGCTCTTGAAATTGTCATATCTTGAAATAACATTTTGGCAGCCAAGGCTGATTTCATATCTTTTGAAAAATCTAAGGCATGTCACATTTTTACTCCTTGGGAGTGGTATAGAATGATGAACAACAGCTATTACAATTTTTTGTCCCTCTTCATGTAAATCATAGATATATTACTAATATTTTAGCAATGTAACAACAAAATTTGCTCATTAAAACAAATTTTCTACTTTTGTACTCTGCAACTGTGAGTAATAAGAATAAGATTCTGTGTACTGATTTTATGGCTTGTTGATGGAAAGTATTGAATGAATTCCTTGTTTTGCTTTGTTTGCACATGCAGCTTTGCTTTACCCATTAAACTCTATTTCAACACACAAGTTTTCTCATTTTTACTTTTCCAGTTCTCTCCCCATCCCACCAGGGGAGAGTGAACAAGAGGCTGTGTGGTGCTTAGTTGCTGGCTGGGGTAAACCATGACATCTAGGAAAAAGAAGAATAAGACCCAAAAATTCTACTATTGATGTGTGGAATTTTGAACAGTGTACAAATTATGAAGATTATTAAACAGAAACTTAAAGCAATAGCTAAAAGAATTTAATCTTTCCTAGATTCTGGCTCACCAGTACATGGATGTATTGAGCCAAGTCCATCAAAGGTCTATGTAGATCATGGAGGAACTAGGGCTTTTGACTTGTGAGAGGAAGATGAGAGAGCCAGGATTGCCTCAAGAAAGCAATCTTAGTACAAAAAAATCCTGAGAGAAGACAGAGACTGACCCTTTTCAGTGCTAGTGAGTGCAAGGAAAAGGAACAAGGGACACAAATCAAAATACAAGAAAATCTAGTTCTACAGCAGGAAAAAACCCTACACTGGAACAGAGAGGCAGTGGCGTCTCCACTACTGATGAAACCCAAAACCCACTGGCACTGCACAACCTGCTGTACTTAACTATGCTTTGAGAAGGGAGTTGGACAGGACAATCTTCAGAGGTCTCTTTCAAACTCAGCTAATCTGATTCTGCAGAAAGCATGTGGCAGGCCAAAAAGTTTAATGAGCTACATATAAAAGGCATAAAAATTAATAATAAACCACATCAGGACAGGAAGCCAGATCAATACACAATTAAGTTGTAAAAAGAGTGCTCAGAGAATTTTAAGGCACAGTAGAAATATAATTTTTTTACATTCATGTCGACCATGGAAGAATTCAAATTCCTGCAAAAGATTATTATTGGGAAATTCAGCAGAGGGTATGTCCAAAACTGAAGTCTTTGAAAGAAAAGTGTAGGAAACACATTCAGTGAATGGCAACAAATCATCACAACCAAACAGTATTCATCCAGGAGCTCTGAAGGATTCAACAATGAAAGAGTATGTGCTGTACTAAGGAAAAATGAGCATGGTTTCTGTAACCATTTCTCACAAACCTGCTGATTTTCCTCTAAAGGAATCAATGAGAATTTGGATAAAAGAAATATGCTTGATATAAGCTGCATAGAAATCTTCACTGTGAGGGATGGACTGGAATTTTCAGCCTGGCACAAAGAGGGAGAGGGAACGCAATGTGACAGGAATCTCTCAAAATCATGGTGATGGTGAGTTGTAAAGGTTCAAAGAGGAGAGAGAGGGTTTCGAGCGGTTAACCCCTCCCCTTTTGGTTTTACTTGATACCTGTTGAAACCCCCCCCCCCCACGGGTAGTACACACTCTCACTCAAAAAGCTTCCGGCTGGTTGAATGTAGTGGCAGCAGCGGCTCCTGGGCGAACTCCAGTGGCTGGTGATCGGTGTTTAGCAGCCGGATGGGCAGCAACATACACCACGTGGGCGGCAGCGGCGTGGCAGTGCTCGTGGCTCGGGCGGCGGCAAGCGGCAGTGCTTGAGGCTTGGGTGGCGGCGGCAGCGCTCGGCTAGTGCTCGGGCGGTGGCGGCTCAGCTGGGGCTCAGCTCCTCCCGGCCCGGCTTGGTTCAGCAGCGGCTCGGTTCGGCAGCTCGGCTTTTCCTGGCTTGGGTTCGGCTCCGCCCGGCTCCTGTCGGCTCAGCTTGGTCCGGCGGCGGCTCTGCTTGGCAACTCGGCTTTTCCCGGCTTGGGCTCGGCTCCTCTCGGCTCCAGTCCTGTCAGCTCGGCTTGGTCTCTTCCTATCTTCTTTGGGAGCAGGCAGGGGCCTCCTAAAAGAGCAGTAGGATTTCAGCCCTCAGCTCCCTTGGCTTCCACGAGGATCCAGCAGCAGAGTAGCGTGCCTTTTGCCTACTAGTGATCTTCACTCTCACTCAACAGGGGCAGAAGCCCCCCCACCCCTCCCTAACATCCGGGGACTGCCATCTAGGTTAGGGTGACCCAGCTCACAGTCTCAGGTGCCGCAATGCATTGGCTATTTGCATGCCAATCCTGGCCCAGCCAATCTTGAGTCTCAGAACAGACCGCCCACAGGAAAGCAGGCCTCCCTCCCCGAGAAGCTTGGTTCCCTTGCCACAGGTACCAACTGTGCAGGAGCGGCGTCCCTTTAGTCTCCCTTATATGGTGAAATAGTTTTATGGGAGGCATATTGTCATGGGCCGAGATGGGTAAAGCCGTGACCCACTCCCCCTCCAAAAGGGAATCGAGGGCTGAGGACCACACCCTGTCACACTCACAAACAATGCTCAAGAACCAATAGGTTTATTAAAGGCACTGAGGTTATGGCAAGACTAATTCTATGGAACGATATCAAAGTATATCAGAACAACATATAATAACAATAGGAATATCCCCCTCCGTCTTTCCCCCCCCTCCCCTGCTCCTAATTCCCGGATAGGGATAAGAGGGAAAAAGCCTGGAGAGATCCTTTAGGAAAAGTACAGAAAACTGTTCTAAGGTGTATGTTGTGTGTGAATGTCTATAAGAGATAATATGAAGTGTAAGGATGTAGTTAAGTTCGCAAGTCTCACCACCGGGGTGTGGCCGAAGCCGATCCCTGGCCGGGACCCTCCTCCTTCTTCAGCGACTCCAGGCAAGGAGTCCGCTTGGTGAGTCACCCAATAACCACATGAAAGGCGCTCCGCGGCGACATACACACAGCGGTTGCGTCCACAGTGAGAGTTTGCAGCGTGCGCCTTTTGGTTCCCCTTCCGGTTCCAGCAAGGCTGTGCCTAGCCTCCTGGGAGCTGTAGTCTGTGGTCCTGTACGCATGTGCCTGATACGTCTCTCTTCTTCTCACGGGTGCGAGGAGCGCATTGCCAGGAATGGTCAGTAGTTGTCGCTGGATTAAAGGCCATTATAGAGTCCGCCTGTCGCACATATTTTCTGTGGCAAGGGGCCCAACCCTTACATGAGTAAGGAACAACTGTTTATGCTGCCTTCCAGTAGAGTAACCACCAAATGAGAGCTGCAGTAGCATGTTCATAAGGACAAGCAAAAGGTAAAAGTCCTTCACAAAACATGTCATTAACTAAGCTGAGGAACTTCACAGCAGGAAGCTGAGGATGGTAAAATTCTCATGGGTTAAAAAAACCAAACAAAAAACCCAACAAACCCAATATAAAGAAATTAAGGGTGAATAAACTCAGCTGAGGTCCACTAAACACAAACAGATACACTCCCAGCTCACAAATTTCCTGAGATAGAAACTGTTGGAGAGTAAAGAGAATTCCTGGTAAATTTTTTTAATGTTCCTGATCTGTTACTATACTCTTTGCAAAGTACTAGTTGCTGATTGTTGTCAAATATACCAAGTTTTTGATCTGGTACAGTGAAGTCATTCTTATGAATCAGTGCCTGTTATTCTCGCAGATGCCTTTGGAAGTTGCTACATATGAGAAACCAGTGACAAAATCCAGACCTTACTATCTAAAAAAGTAATATTAAAGCAAATAAACAAAATTTACCCTTATGGGAAGATGAGAAGGTGCAAGGACTTCTTGTGTCTCAGATATACCTTCATGTTCTTGAACACTGGCATTGCCACTGAGGTCCCCTGAAGCCTGTGCAAAACCCAATTATGATAGCAAGTTCATAAAAGTATATCTTCAAGGAACTCGTTACTTCAATGCACAAAAAGCTTTTTCTTTTAATTTAGTGCAGCCTCAGTGTCATTATGATAACTTCTTTAAGCACTTACAGCATTTAATGAAAATGACCTTTCAGAAAAAGAAGTCATAGTTTATTTTATCAAAGGTGTTATAGACAAACAAATTACGCTTTTTTTGAAAAAGTCACCGTTTTAGGTGCTGTGTAATCACAAAAAAAAAAAAAAAAGAGATTTACACATACAGGTAGTTTTAAGTATGACACTATGTCCCCAAGGAGATATATTACATTTAGTCTTATGAAATATGTCTAATGGCTGATAACTTTGAAAACACTGAGGCTAGACAAAGAAGTGTATATAAGAATACTCACATAAGGATCATCATCTTCACAATGGTCTTCAGTAGCCTTTGTGTTAGATTTTATTATCAGATGTTGAATCGAGCCCTATTTGAAAAAAACAAAACACTTCAAGAAAGTAATATTTTAAGTAGCATGTGTGAAGAGAGGGTAAAGGCATAGGAATTAAACAAATAACAAAAAAAACCCAGACTTTGTTCTGATTTGCTTGGAAAAATATCTGAAGGGTAAAATTTTATTATAGTAATAGTTTCCTGGGCAACCTGTTCCAATGTCTCACCACCATCACACTGAAGAATTTCTTCCTTATGCCTAACCTAAATCTCCCCTCTTCCAGTTTCAATCCATTACCCCTTGTCCTCTCACTACAAAATTCCCTCTGCAGCTTTCCTGTAGGCCTCCTGGAAGGATGCTATAAGGTCTCCCCAGAGTCTTCTCTTTTTGAGGCTGAACAACTCCAACTCTCTCAGCCTGTCTTCACAGGAGAGGTGCTCCAGCCCTCTGATCATATTTGTGGCCCTCCTCTGGACTCACTTGAAGAGCTCTATGTCCTTCTTATGTTTGGGGCTTCAGAACTGGACACAGTACTCCAGGTGATGTCTCACAAGGGCCGAGTAAAGGGCAGAATCACCTCTCTTGGCCTGCTGGCCATGCTTCTTTTAATGCAGCCCAGGATTGGGGCTGCAAGCACACATTGCTGGCTCATGTTGAGCTGCTCATTAACCAACACTACCAAGTCCTTCTCCTCAGGGCTGTTCTCAATCCATTCCCTGCCCAGGCTGTATGTATGCTTGCGATTGCCCCAACCCAGGTGCAGGACCTAGCACTTGGCTTTGTTGAACTTCATGAGGTTGGCACTGGCCCACCTCTCAAGCCTGTCAAGACCCCTCTGGATGGCTTCCCTTCCCTCCAGTGTATCAACGACACCACACAGCTTAGTGTCGTCAGACACACACTTGCTGAGGGTGCACTCAGTTCTACTGTCCGTGTCACTGAGAGAGATGTTAAACAGCAATGAGCCCAGTACCGACACCTGAGGAGCACCACTCATCACTGGTCTCCATTTGGGTATTGAGCCATTGACCGCAACTGAGTGCAACCATCTAGTCAATTCCTGACCCACCTAGTGGTCCGTCCATCCAGCGAATCTATATCTCTCCAATTTGGAGACTGGGATGTTATGTGGGACCAGTGTCGAACACTTTGCAGGTAAATAACATCAGGTGCTTTAACCTTGTCCAACAACAGTGTGACCCCATCATAAAAGGCCACCAAATTTGCCAGGCATTATTTGCCCTTGGCAAAGCTATGCTGGTTGTTACCAACCACCTCCACATTTTCCATGTGCCTTAGCAGAGCCTTGAGCAGGATCTACTCCATGATCTTGCAGGTCACAGAGGTGAGTTGCCTGGGTCTTGCTTTTTTTTGCTTTTTGGAAATGGGGGTTATATTTCCCCTATTCCAATCAGCAGGAACTTCACTGGATTCCCATGACTTTTCAAATATGATGGAAAGTGACTTTGCAACTTGATCTACCAGTTCCCTCAGGATCCATGGATGGATCTCATCAGGTCCCTTGTGCACTTTCATGTTCTATAGATGGTCTCAATCCTGCTCTTATCCTACAGTGGGCAGATCTTCCTTCTCTCAGTGCCTGCCTTTGCCTTCTGGAACTTGGGTGGCATGGCCAAAGCCCTTGCTGGTGAAGACTGAAGCAAAAAAGTCATTGAGTACCTCAGCCTTCCTCATATCCCATGTGATCAGATATCCTGTTTTCTTCTGCAGTGGGCCCACATACTCCCTACTCTTCCTTTTATCACTGACATACCTGTAGAAGCTTTTCCTGTTACCCTTGATGTTCCTGGCCAGATTTAACTGTATCAGGGCTTCAGCTTTCCTAACCTGATCCCTGGCTGCTCAGGCAGTTTGTACTCCTCCCAGGCTGCCTGTCCTTCTTTCCACCTTCTGTAGACTTTCTTTTTACATCTAAGAGTGTCCAGGAGCTCCTTGTTCATCTATTCAGGCCTCCTAGCATTCTTGCCTGCCTTCCTCTTTGTTAGGGCATATTGCTCCTGGGCTTGAAGGAGGTGATCCTTGAATATTAACCAGCTTTCTTGGGCTCCTCTTCCCTCCAGGGCTTTATTTCATAGTACCCTATTAAGCAGATCCCTGGAGAGGTCAAAGTCTGCTCTCAGGAAGCCCAGGGTTGTGATCCTGCTGGCTGCTCTGTGCCTACTGCACATGATCCTGAACTCCTCCATCTCATAGTCACTACAACCAAGGCTGCCCCCAATCTCCATGTCCTCAACCAGTCTCTCCTTGTTTGTCAAGTGCAAGGTCCAGCAGCAATCCTCTTCCTTGTTGGTTCCTCCACCACCTGTGTCAAAAAGTTACCATCAATGCAATGCAGGAATTGTCTGGACTGTCTGTGTCTGGCTGGGTAGCCTTTCTAGCAAATGCCAGGATAACTGAAGTCCCCCATGAGATCCAGGGCCTGTGATTATAAGGCTATTTTCAACTGCCTTTAGAAGACCTTATCAGCTTCCTTATCCTGATCAGATGGCCTATAGCCATGTGAGCTATCCCACCATGTCTCTATAATTGCAATGAGATCATGGCCCTGTGACCACACACAGATCTCTAATTCCTCCTTTTTATTCCCCATGCTTCATGCATTGGTGTACAGGTATTGCAGTGAGGGAATCAAGCATGCAGCTTTCACCCTACAAGGGTGGAATGCCTTCTGATTCTTGTCATGGCAGGTAGCTTAGGAACCTTTGTTATTGCTCTGATTGGCCAAGCTTATTCCCAAGCTGGATGTAATGGCTTGAGTATTGCCATTTTGGCCTCCACCTCCCAAGTTCTTCAGTTTAAAGCCCATTTAACTAACCTGCTCTAATCTGTGGTCCTGGATGGTGAAGGAAGCAAAACTGACAGCTCTAATGTTTCCCATGTGTTGCTGCTAGATAATTAGCAGGAAAGTCATGGCAAAGTCTGCCATGGCAGGGACAGCAGGTATGAGGAATTAATAGTCCCCTCTGGGTCTTGTGCCTGCTGCTGCCTTCCCTGTTAAAGCAGGTTTGCAGGATCTGGCATAATCACTGATTCGTCTATATTTGGTTGTCTGGTTTCTACTTTTCTTTATAAACACCAGGGATAGAATTTCCTTTGGTTTCCACAAAATCTGATTATAGTTATGCCCTTATGCATCTGGCCACCAGAGCCTGAGACACACAAATTCCCATCGATCAGAGCAAACCAGCAAATGACATCCGTTCAGAGTCATTTGCACAATCTGCTGTGAATTGCTTTTATTTTGGGCAATTGACACTCTTGTTATACAAAGAGAGCTTGAGGAGGAACCAACCATTTAGTTTTTCTACCCAAAAGCAATTGTGGCATATGATGCATGAAGAAATAAAGCAGAAAACCTAGAGTATGCGTCGCAATTAATAGTACTGAAGCAATCAGAATATTGTCTGAAATGCATGTACTTGATACAGCATACAAACCAGCCTATTTCGGTAGAGTGTAATCCACAATGCATTCCTGTCACCAAATTTATAGATTTATTGGTGATAATCTCAGCAACTGATCATCACATATGTGTTTTCCAGGAGGCATATCAAATTGGTCTCATTTTCTTGAATGTTTTTATTTCCTACTTACTAGTTAGGCATCCCCAATGCTCCAGTCATCCCATCTAAGAAAGGTAGCACCAGCAAGCAGATTTCCTACATATCCCTTGCCACTGCTTATTTGCTGCTAATCGATATGTTCCTTAAACTAGTCAGATAAATGATAAAAATACCCTTGTTGCTTACCAGATGGAGCTTACAAGCTGCCAGTACACCTGAACTTTGGAAAGAACATGTTTTTTTCTCTAAGGTGAAGGATATGCTCAGTTTTGTGCTGCTGCTTTACTAATTTAGGGGAAGAGATACTAATCTCACAAAATACTGTACAAGTTTTGAAGTACAAGGGAAGTACAAAAACAAGACAGAAAAGTGTGATATTTCCCTTTCAGTCTGACAATGAGTCAATCTCACACATATTGACAGCTTTGAGAACACAAGTTGGGATGCAAGGAACAATGCTTGCACTCAAGCTATGAAGGCTTGGGAGCCTTGTAGTAGTAGTCTCAGTCCATTCTATTTTTTTGAAGTACCTGATAAGCTTCAAGTAATATATAATTTGTAGAAATACAGCTTCATCTTCACAGTATTTTTATCTTTGATGAGATCCTTGTCTTCCTGATGATTAGCATGAAGTAAACATACCTAGCTAATGAGAGTTTAAAATATTGATTTTCTACTAAAGTATTATTCTCAGAAGTTAAAAAAAAGCCTACTCTGGAGCACGCCCTTCATAAAAATGCCATATAAAATTATGCAATATATTTACTTTGAAATTCCTAGTGTTGAAACTGAACATTGAGCCTAATATCTGGACCATTAATAAGCTTCTGAGGTTATTAATGCATATTAATGAACATATGGATTTTAAGCCAGAGTTTATATATCTGCACTGTCTGAAGCCTAGCCAGGTATGGAAAATACAAGTTGCATAATTTGTAAATTCTTTTGGGATGTAACCGTTGTAAGCAGACTTTCCTGGGTAGAGAGTACATGCATAAAAGAGGCAAGTGGATTTATCAGACAGTACTTACTGTGAACTTTTCCAATCCTGCAGCTCCTGCATTACCAACAAATATCCCAGAGCCGGAGTCAAATACCAAGGCTCGAGCTGACCTTTGAAACTGACTTCTCTGATATTCTTCACAGTCCATGAACAAAGCAACATCATTTCCCTGAACAGTCACTGTAAACTTATTCCATCTGTTAGTCATCACTGGCACTTGAAATGAAGCAGCTTCTTGGGAGATATGGGAACCAGGCTCTGTGTAATACAAAATTATTCTCTGGGTGCTGTCATCAGCTGGTGAAAGTCTCATTCCCAGGTAAATAGTTTTCTGGAAGGCATCTGTTATTGCAAATAGTACTCCTCCATGATCACTGTTTGGTTTCACTGTAACCATGATAGCAAAATCTCTATAGAAAGGCAATGGTATTATAGCACTTGTCAATCGACCAATGTTAGCATCTGGACCAAAGCTGTAAGCTGGAAACCCTCCATAGCCAGTGACAAAGTAGACAGAAGGAGGAAGAGGAACTCCTATTAACTCTGTGAGGTCAAGATGTCCTTCTGAACCTCGTTCTGTAGGGTGACAAAAAACATGTTATTTATTCTTGAGATGCACAGCCTATTAATTTAAATTATTTAAGAAAGGCCTTAAAAACTGTAACACAGTGTTATTCCAGTAACATACTTCTAATACTAGAGGCCCCAGTTCAGTTAGTGCTTAAACACAGCTAGCTAAGTACATGTGTAATTCTTTGTCCTTTGATTAATTAAGGTTACTAACAGACTTAAAAAAGGTGCATGTAAGCATTTGGTGAAATTGAGTGGTAACAAGTAGTTCCTGCAACATGTATTTTACTTCAGCTGTCCATAAAGTGCTGAATGTGCTTGCAGAGTTGATTCAGTGAAGATTAAGCAACCCTTTGTCTTTTCAAATAAACTGAGATCCTTTACCCTCACTGACTAATACAACAGCAAGACTTCTCTAGAAACAACATGACACTTTCACAAGTATAGGATAAAAAATACAAGGGATTTACTTTAGCCCTAGCAGTTATCCGTTTCTACAATAGATGTTAGATTTTATTTATGCCCTTAGGGACTTTTTTACCTGGTAGATTTTGCCCCTTATTAGTTCAAAAAGTGACACTTTTTTTCTGGCCAAAGCTAATGATTTTTTATTGTTAATATACTATTGAGTCATATACACATACATAGACATAAAGGAACCTTAACTACAAATAAAACGCATAAGTCATTACTCACAATTAGGAAGGTAAGGAGAAAAGTAAGCTTGAAGGATAATATAGGATCTATGCACAGATAGTAAACCTGCTTTCAAAGAGCCATGGAAAAAGTGACCTAGAAAGCAGAGGGAGAAGTGGCCAGTAATCAGCTTATCAGACTTGGAAACAGGATGCATTCCAGAAGTTAATCTAATTAATAGACCTGTAGTTTCTCACTTCCCATTCTCAAAGGATGATCTGTGAAATGATACAAGAGCCTGTTAAATCTCCCCACACAGCAAGTGGAGCTGCATTCCTAGTCACACACCAAACATTAACATACAGAGTCCAAAACACACCTGCTCTTTTAGCAAAGGCTGAGACAAATGAAACATATTTGCTAAAGGTGGCAGCAAAAGTCAGCAAAGAATCAGGATTTTCATTTAAGTAAAACAAGTCAGAAGGCTCAGCAAATATCTGAACTTCAGTGAAACTGGGGTAGAAGCTAGTACCTATCCACTACAGAAAAGCAAAATAAGAAGCTTCTAGCCAAATTCTGTACCTATAGCTCATCCCCAGCTCTTAATGGATTTTATCAGGACCTACAGTTAAGAGCAGAGCAGGATACGGATTTACTGCCACAGGTTTTGTTCTCATTCAGCTATCTCTGATAAATTCATGTCCCCATGCTACAGATATGATAGAAGAAAAATGCCCTCTTATTTCCTTAAATCAATAAACACTATGCTATTTCCAAGTCCCTTAAAGTCAGTAGAGAGCCATGTTGCACCGGTATAATTTTGTTTCAAACATGCATTGCTACTAAAACCACTGGATATTGGGGAGCATCCAGAATTCATCCCATTTATGTCCATGTTTCATAGACTTAAGGCACTGGAAGGTGTGGTACAGAAGCAGCTTTAATATTAGCTATACTTTATCTCAAAAAAAAGAGAATAGTAAGATACCATAAATTGGGACGGTATTGGTATATAATTCTGGAGTTATGAGCTGTGCTAAACATTGCATTTGTTACCATGTTGTGGTTTAGGCCCAGCCTACAACTAAGCACCACACGGCTGCTCACTCACTCACTCTTCCAACCATGGTGGGATGTTCAGGACAATTGGAAGAAAAAGGTAAAACTTCTGAATGGACATAAGGACAGTTTAATAGAACAACACAAAGAGAGAAGAACTAATGCTAATGCTAACACGAATAAAAGAATATATAAAACAAGCTATGCACAATGCAATTGCTCACCACCCAGAACCTGATGCCCAGTCCATTCCTGAGCCTCAATCCCTCATTCCCCTGGCCAATGTGCCCAGTTACATAGTGACCATGATGTCGTATGATATTAAATATCCCCTTGGCTAGTTCTGGTCAGCTATCCTGGCTGTGAATACAAGATTCTTGTGAGAATTAACTCTATCCCAGTCAAACCCAGGACATACCATTTGTTACTGTATGTTATAGTTGGAATTGTTACAGAATTTGCAGATAGCTGGGGATTGCCACTGAGTAGCTCCAGGGACCAGTTGAGAAGTATCAGTGTGTTGTAAAAAATCAACCTGTAAATAAATATATGGATTGTTTCAAGACTGTATGTGACAACAGTAGAGATTTTTTTTTCTCCTTTTAATTGTATTTTTTGCATATAGTTGCCTCACTGCTTCACTACTGAAAACAGTGCAATGACAAACTCAAAAACTCATTTTGGCTTTGGAAGATTGCTAGTTTCCCTATTGTGTCTTTAGCACAGAAGACAATAACTGTGGAAGATCATGAAGCTCAAAACAGCCTGGAAAAAAGGCAAAGCTCTTTAGAAACAGGTAGAAGGAGAAGGCACCAAAAAGGAGCAGGATGTTGACAGTACAAGAGTAGCAGCTGGACAAGTCCCTAAAAACAGTGTTACCAGTGTAGAAATAGCATTTGTGTGAGTAATTTTTAAACTGCAGCTGTGAAGTGACAGATACACCTTGGTGACTTACACCTTGATGCTCATCTGACCCCTCCTTTTCTCCAGTTCATGTATAGTGCAAGAGAAACAGACCTCACATTCACCTCATACTAACTAGGTGGGTTGGAATCCAAAATACAAGGGGTGCTCACAAGGGGTGAAGTACAGATGAAAGAAAAAACCTACCTGCTTGGAGGTCTATTAGATCTGCTCTAATTGTTAAAGCACAAACCCAGTGTTTTTATCTTATAAAAAGGAATGGAGGCAGATGCAAAGAAACACACAGATTCATAATATAGCTTATTGTACCCATCTGCAACTTTCAGCTTAGGAGCCTTCTTTCAGATGCATTAACCATTTTTACAGAAAGAGTGCAGACAGTAATCAGTGACATCAAAAGGCAATTTGCTCCAACTTAACAGTCTCTGGAGGCATGTCACTCTCTTGTAATCTGGACACAGGTATGTCTCTTACCCTTAAAGGCAATGGACCTGAGTTCAAGTACAAGGATACAGATGGAAGGCATATCCAAAGGTAAGGCTCTTTCTGTTCTATGTCATTGAGAGTAGTAGCAAAGATGCCTGAAACATTGGAAGAACACAGATGCAGAAAAAATGCCTGGTCAGCTTAGGCGGGGCACAGAGCCTGGTTGGATCTACTGTTTCTGGAATCTAGATGACTCCTCTCTGGACTGCAAGTGCACCTGAATTCATACCAGCTGCTTCCTCCTCATGCTTTCCCATGCGGAGCTGGGTAGACCCAATGCTGGGCCCGTTCTAAACCATTGGATGATTAGGCCTCATCAGACCAATGTCAGTCTAATGAAATTAGTGGAAACACTCCTTGTGAATCTAGTAGGATTTGCATTAGACTAATAGTGTCTTTACCACTGGATCCATGAACTTGTTTACCCAGTTTAACAAATGCAGGTGAAGTGACATACACCTTGTTATAAAGTGTATGCAACTCCATTACCAATACTGAATTTACCTAACTTTTTTCCCCAATGCTATCAGGACTTAAAGGTTTATATTAAAAACTATTTTAGAAAGACAACTGGAAACTCCATCTTTCTTACAAATAGCAATTATAACCTCGTATCTTCTGACACCCGGAGCAGAGAGCTCATATAAAACATGGAATACCCACAGCCCATGATTCTAGCTAATACACTGGGATTACAGCTAAACAGAAAGGTAAATATATGCTTAAAACTTAATTAGAACTGTGATTTTATTTCAAATTCTTAATGTTTATCAAAGACCATAAGTTTACAGGCCATTACTGATTATTTCAAAGCTTTTCAATGAATTTGAATATGCACTTACAACATGCATATACAAGAGCAAATGAGAAATGGCTTAGAAATGTTTTTCCCCTTCAAATAGGATGGGCAGAATTGCTTCCTGAAGCTTTTCTTGAAATAGAAACATTAGGAAAATGCAACAGCATAGCACTGGCACACAGATAGGCACATGCACACTGGCACAAGGAATAGGAGCAAGAGATTCTCTTTCAGCTTGAGAATCAGTAATAAAGCACTGCTACAAACAAGCTAAACTGTAAGAAATCACTTCAACCACTTATTTTAAAACTTTAAGAATATATATATATATTTTAAAGAGGCTGCAAACTCAGAGTCCAGCCATTCTATAAAATAAAGGAGAATGAGATTTCTCAAATACAAATGAAAGCTTTTCTTGAGGCATTTCGTGTGCCCAGTCATGTGTCTCAGTATATCCAGCAAACAGGTTACAAGTTAATGTCTGCCATTTATGGCAAGACACCACACCATTTCTTCCTTAATATCTAACCTAAATCTCCCCTCTTCCAGTTTTAATCCATTACCCCTCGTCCAATCACTACATGCCCTTGTGAAATGTCCCTTCCCAGCTTTCCTGCAGGCCCCTTCAGGTACTGGAAGGCCACTATGAGGTCTTCCCAGAGCCTTCTCTTCTCCAGGCTGAACAGCCCCAACTCTCTCAGCCTGTCTTCATAGCACAGGTGCTCCAGCCCTCTGTTCATCTTTGTGGCCCTCCTCTGGACTTTCTCCAGGAACTCCATGTCCTTCTTATGTTTGGGGCTCCAGAACTGGACACAGTATTCCAGGTGGGGTCTCACACGAGCAGAGTAGAGAGGCAGATTCACCTTCCTCACCCTGCTGGCCACGCTTCTTTTGATGCAGCCCAGGACAGAGTTGGCTTTCTGAGCTGCAAGCACACATATTTAAGGTAAAACAATCACAGTGACTTATAATAATGAACAACTGCGTGTGCACAAATATAGGCGTACATGTGACTTTAAAAAAAAAATAACTTATGGACCTGGCACATCCCCAAAGGACCGGCACAAGAAAAGGAAATAATCTTTGAAGGGATACCTTTCACAGGTAACTAAATAGCTCAAAAGGCCTCGTAAGCAAAGCATGAACCAAGCATGGAAGGAGGACAGGAAGTACAGAGAAAAGTGTCAGGGGACTGCAAGGTCAGAAGGAGAAAAAGGATTTTGATTTTCATGTGCACAAGTGCAAAAAGCAAAGGCAAATTAGTAAAGATGCCCTTAATGGAAAAAGATTTTCAGACTTGTAGGAATACTTTTCTGTAAAAGACCTTTAACCAAACATACACCCCTGCCCTACTTCAGCAACAACTTGCCCTGTAAACATTGCAAAATATTTACTGTGAATTTAAAAGCCTATAAGGGCAACACAGCACGGCCCAAGCAGTCCAGGAGACTTCTGGAGTGTATTACTGATAACCTCCCAATAGTGGTGATAATGGAGCCAATGAGGGAATGCTGGGCCTCATACTTACAATCAAGGAAGAAGTGGGGGATGTGAAATTTGGGGGCCGCCTTTGCTGCAGTGATAGTAAGATAATGTTCATAATATGATATTCTCAGGATCCTGAGAAGATGAAACAAGGCAAACAGTAGCATTACAGCCCTGGACCCCGAGTAGCTGGCTCCAGTTGACCCTGTCCTGAGCAGGGGGTTTTGACTAGATGATCTAAAGAGATAACATTCAACCTCAATGATTCTTTCATTCCATGAGACTAAGCAATAGCCTTACTGTCTTCTGAAAGGAGAATTTTGAAGCAACCTGCTTTTACAGTATTTGTACCAATATTCAAGCAACCAAAAAATGACACTTCTTTAGCATTGACTCAAGCATGTAGCATATCTATGCCTGACTGCACAAAAAATTTCTCTAAATACAGAGTAGGGTTCTTCTATTTACATGTGCCAGAATTGCTATTTGTCAGCATATGCTTTAGCAGAGATACAGATGTATTTCTGAAACTGGAGGGACAGGAGTCCTCCATGCTTCCTTTTCAGTAGAAGTAGTCAGTCATATGACACTTATACACACTTAACAAGTTCCTCAGACAAATACAAACTACCATACTTAAAATTTCTTCCATGCAGTTTTCATTCCTGGTTAACACAAAATATATTACAATTGGTCATTTCTATCTTGAACACGTCCTTAACTGAACAGATAGCTACCTTGAACTACCTGAAGCCTATTACAAAGCTGATGAAGCAAACTCATCCTGGTAGTGTCAGTAAGGATGAAAAGCCACAACGTGCAGTGTTGCAAGTTCTGTTAAGAATTCAGTAGGAACTTGTTTAAATGTTAGAGGGTGGAGCAGTGTTGTCAAAGCTTGTTCATAGAAGCCATGGAATCCTTTCCCTGGAGGTTTTTAGAACCTGGGTAGGCAAATCCATAGTCTTAGTGCTGGTGATAGTTCTGCTTTGAAGAGGGGGCTGGATCAGCTGACCTCCAGAAGCTCCTTCTAAATGATATTTCTTGCATGAAAAATAGACTTCTTGGCTATCGTAATGGTGTAGTAGTATAAATACTTAGGATAAATGGTTGATTACTTCTATGTACCCTGTCAGATTACACAGATGGAGAATACATTAATTTCCCTATTCTATTTTGGAATATTAAGAACCGTGGAAGTCTAAAAATGGCATCCTTCAGAAATCTGATTGAACTTTTTTAGCTCCTGCCAACTTCCAGTATTTAGGACTACTGATTCTTTACCCACTCTCAATACCTCAGGAAAGTTGATCAGTGGCTTTAGCAACAGACATCCACAACATTTTTCAGTTTGGCTGTTAGATCAAGAGTTACCATTTTAATGACTTATTCTTTAAATTATCTTCTTATTTGACTTCACGCTTTGAACTGGTGGAGTGCAGGAACTCTCTGACTGAACCAATCTGCCTTTCTCCAACCCTTGAGGGACAGATCAGACAAGGAACAAAACTTCCTTTTCTCCGCTGTCTGATTGCATTTAGATAACAGTTGATGCTGGACTGGCAGCCCTGCACAATGTCCTCTGGGTGTGTAACTAGTAGCAGTTACTTGTAACAAGAGTAGCACTCATGTACTACTCAGCCCAATGGCCAGGTGAGATAGCAGAACTTTATCCCAGACAAGGTGAAACTACTTGTCAGCACAAAAGAGCACTTGCTGCGTGCTGCACTGTAGCATCAGGGTATGCCCAGAGACATGGAAGATTTCTAATTAGATTAATCTCACTTCAAATTAGCAAGCACTAATTTTCTTCCTTGGATATCTGAAGAATTGCTGTGAAGCGGAGGCTGTTGCTGATAGCCTGTACCCTGTACAATAATTGAGCTCTGTGCAGAGATATTTAATATCTAGTTGTTTAAAAAATCACACACCACCTTGCCATTCCTATGTATGGTTGAGGGAGATACTATGCAGCAAGATTACTCAGCTCCTTTATGGGTGCACAGTTCTGGTCTCACCAATAAGCAGCAAAGATGTCATCTGAAGTACACAGCAAGCTCTCTCAACCGTTTACAAAACAGAACAAAACATGCATTCACATATGCCATCTGCTGAGAAGTTTTCCATTAGGTAATTGTTTACATCCATGAAAACAACTGTCCTTACATGACAGATGAAGGCACAAAAACGTGCGGAAGGCTGCTCCATAAACTTATTTATCTTGTTCCACAACTCAGTTTAATATTGAGTCTTAAATGTTTTCACCAGCTGTTATGCAATATAGGCACAGTATCGGTCATTATTTTCATCTATTAATATTTCCGTGGGAAAATATATATTTCCAGGAGAAGGTTTTGTGTATTTTCTCACAGTTATTAATTATTAATATATTTTGTAACCAATATTTTGCATTTAAATCTTAAAAAGTGCATTTAATCCTGTTCTGCTAGGATATATAGCTTGTCACAGGGAAAGTAACATTTCTTAGTGGAAGTTACTTCTTAAAACATGGGTACTACATTGCTGCATCCATTTCCCTAGTGCTACTTCAAATGTGTTCAAAACATTTTGTTGATCTTTAAGATCAAGAAGGAATCAGAACTGATCAACAAGTTCGCTTGAACCATAAATTTACGGTGCTTTCTTTAAACACTGCCCTTTTAAAAAAGTCAGATTTTCATCAGAGACCTGCTACTGAAGTCAGTAGGAATCTCCTCATGAATTTCAGTGGATGTAAGCTTTGGTCCTGTACTATTTTAGTAATATTTAATCTATTTTAAAATGTGTGGACCTGGAGCTAGAAGAATATTGAAACAGAACCATAAAGTGGGGCACAGCTTTGTGAAACAGCTACCCAGATGTTCTTTGAAAGCAAACATACTAAAAAATTCCAACTGTCTGACTCGGGGTTCCTCTGGTGCAGAGCAGCAGGGACAATCACAGCAGCATAAAACGTAGAACTAACTTCCCTCATTTCCGTGTAATGCAATTCATGACTCTTTGTGTTCAATGCTTACATAAAACAGATCACAATGAGGAGCCCTTTTTTTGCTGGATGTTGAATCAAATTACTAGATCTGAACTGATCAGGCTGTCTGTAGAAAATTATACTAAGTTCACCATGAACATGAGATATATGAGTAGTACCTTCTTTCTCTGAAACATCTGCTTGTGGGAGGGACGGTTCAACTCTGGAAGGTGGTAGGGATACTCTCAAGATAAAGGCTGCCTGACTGGCAATGTTAAAGGACATTCTCTAGGCTATACACTCAGCTGTAAGCCTGGCTAAGGTACTTGGATGAACAGCATCAACAGCAGGAGGGAAGGAGAGAAGAAGGATTAGCTGGAAGAAAGGCACGAAAGTGTGGGGTGCTCTGCTGGTATTTCTGTCAGGAAGAATATGGGAATAGGCCAGGCAGAAGGGAGCAGAGTCCTGGGGGGAATTAGACAGACCAGTGCAGAACTTGAACTGCTGAAGGGTGGTTGGAGGCTCAAAAGAGATGGACTTCGGATAAGCAGGAGCTCATCTGAAAAGAGATTCAGCTCAAGGTGGCAGAACAAAACCTTATACAAAAGCAAAAGTTTGAGCAACTTTACTATTTCTTTAGATACTTCCCTTTGACAAAGTTGGCACTGAAATGGGTTTTGTACAGTTCTTGCACTCAGAACTATGCAAACCTGCTATTGCATCCAGCCTTGTTCAGGCGGGGCAGGTGTGTGTAGGAGAGGGCTTCTAGGATATCCATTCTCATAAAGATAACTGGAAAAAGTTAACCTGTATAAGAATTACAGAGTCTGTCTTGAATATTGCAGCTGTCCAATTGTATGCACCTGTGGCAAGGTTGGACACTGGCTTTATGGAGTGAAATTTGTGTGTGGTGTAAATATGTAAAATCTGATACAGGCTGTATCATTGCCAGCTGGAGGGGACAAGCAGCCTTTAGTGATTGCAGGAGCTTTTATATTTCACCACTAGGCAGCAACACAGCACCTCATAAATCAGATTGGAGCTTTGGTTCAGGTAAGGAGAACATCGCTTACAGATAACCAGTGTCAGTGTCTTCTGTGTTCACTCTTTTACAATATCTAAGCTAGCACATGTTTTAATTTCCATTACGTTCATAACAAAACAGATGTGAATTACCACCTTCCCCTTTTTCTTTCACAATGACCTTGGAAATCAGACAAAATACATTAAACTAAGTTTGCTGTGTGTTTTCTTGAGGGAAAAAATACATTGCTGTTCTTGTTTTCTCTTTCCTTTACTCTTTTTTTTTTAATCTTGAATTTTAAGGGAGAAAACTCTTCCAAGACCATGCCCAACGCCCTTATTGCCAAAATATGTATTTCTAAGATGATGAAGACAGTTCTCTCTTGAAGTGCTGGGAGGGATGTCTGATGCTTTCCAAGAATTAACAGTTGTACATGCCAGCAGAGAGTCTGCCCAAATGTGGAAAAACAGGAACCTATTTGAAGACATTGACATAGTCTGGCACACTGACCTGGATATAAATTCTCAATCTATATATAGGGATTTAATGGGAAGCCAGGAAAGAGAACATTTATTCAGCAGCTCCTGCAGTTGCTCCTACTGTCTTTGCTAGCCCCCATTTCGACTACAAGGTTCTGTCCTTGGACCAGGGATGTAAGAAAGATATGAGCAAACAGGAATTGTGGGTTACAGTTCACTCTATGAAGATTAGAAACCTTCACCCAGAAATGCTCCTTCCCTCCTCACACCTACCACACCATATCTCTTAGGTCAATCAAATGATCTGAAACACTACCATCTCTCCCATTAGTAACTTAGCACACCTTTCCACTTTTGCTCTGACAGCAAATGATCCAGGGCTCACTCTCCTGTCAGAAAATCCTGCTCCGGACCATCACTTGCACAGTCAGTGCTGGTATAAAAAGCCAGATGTCATGCTCCCTGCTCATAGCCACTGCCACGACATCTGTTCCATCACAGAGTTAGGAGCCAGAGTCTGTATGTCCAGTGAGGCTTGCTTTCAGGTCAAATTTGTGTGCTGTGTGCAGTCTGATCTTGCAAGCAGCACCTCAAGCCTATCCCAGAACACCCAAGGGCAAGCGTTATACTAAATATAGCCGGAAAGGTTGTCTGCAGGGAGTTTTGAGTGGGATATGAAAGAAACAAATAGTTGATACATTTGTGTAGCTTCTACAGTTGGCACAGTCTCTGTGTGATGGAAATGGATAGATCTTTAGGACATCATCAGAGCTTTAGGCAAAGCTTCATGAGACTTTCCACTAATCTGAGAGTGGGGATTTGGGTTTTTAGGGATATTTTTTTGTTGTTGAAATTAAGGGCTATGACCTATTAAGAAAATGAAAATGAAAGGATTTTTTTTTTAATTTTTCTGTATGCATCCTGGACTCACAGAGCACTTTGAGACCTGGTGGACTGTATTCCTCTCTCAGATGACTAATCTATCAATTCCTTTCTGTTAAGCAACAAGACCTGATACTTTGTTACTAAGGTATTACTTTCAAGTCCTTAGGAGGACTTTTGTCTTTCAGCATCATCCCTTTCATAAATGTTCTTCAGTTTATGTACTTGATATTTATTATTGCTTTTTACTCTTCTAAGTATAATGTCATATATCCTCTACAGTATTAGATTTAGCAGCTAATAGTTTTGATATTATCAAGGCCCAGGATTCAGAGAATTTGAAAAATGATTGTGAAGAAGATGATATGGAAACATTAAAATCTAAAAATATGTCTTTGTATTGGACACTAATATTTCTTACAGATAATGCTTTTATAGCTTCAATGCACCAGTAAAACGCAGAAAAAAAATCCAACCAACGTAATGCTACTTCTTCCATCTTCCCTTTCCCAAGAGGTACATTACACTACTTTTATATCTTAGTGTAAATCACATATGCTTTTATTATGCTCATGTTTTTTCATTTTCCCAGTGAATGCACTGAATGGACTAAATAAAATACCTTTAAAATGTCATTTTTGGTATAAAAATTTCTAAGTTAAGATACTGGCTAAAGTCCTAAGTGAAAGACATTCTTGTTTTAAACTGACTCATTAGTATAACAGATGACATCCCACAGCACGCTGTTAACAGAAGCCTAGTGCCAGACAAAAAAGCTTTCACAGTCAGAAACAGTACAGGCAAGTACAATTTGCAAAAGCACATTCTGCTGCTATGGGAAATTCAGCCAGGGACCAGACCCAGTGAAAGCTGTTTTAGATACACTTCTGTCAAAAAAGCTTGAATCCCCTTGTTGATGACATCCTATTTTTTTCACTCTTTGACAACATTAGTTTTCTAAATGCTGACCAACTTCACCTGCCATAGCTTTCACATTGAAACTTAAAAGACTAAGTAAGCTGGAATAGAATGAATGTGCTGGTCAAAGTCTCCTTTTTGCCTCAGGACAGATTTCTTCAAGTGTCCTTTTGAAGAAAGGACATTTTCTTTAGAAAAAAAATGAAATAAAAAATATCTTTGAGTGTCCCCTAACAACAGATCACAATTCAGAAGCAAAAGCACTTTCATCTGGCTTATAAAGTCAACTGGAGTTTTGTCAATCCATTTTAATGTTCTTCTGACACTTTAAACTTGGGAAAAAACTCTGTATAGGAGTCTCTCAGCTCTGTAGGAGGGGAACCATCCACTATAACCTGTTATGTGTGGAGAATGAGCTGGCTGGCCACTTTTCTCTTTGCTCTAGTGGAAGGGAGATGTCAACTGGTCACCTGAATGAGAAACTGCTGTAAGTAGTAGAACTGCAGAAGCCTCATTTTTACTAGAATTTTGTCTTGGGATTGGATTCTGTTGTCAAGAAAGGGTAAGCAGTCTCTAAAGCTTTTCCAGCTTTTAAAACATTTTATGCAAACTTGCTGGTGTTCAAAACAGTCCCACTTACTGGAGACATGAATAGCATTTCTCACCCATACTCTTTTCCTGCTCTATGAGATTTGCAAGAACTTCATGGCCATCAGGCCTCTTTTCGGTGCATACAGGCTCAAACTCAAAGCAGACTCAGAAATTGTTGCACAGACACATGCTGCAATTATAAATGCTTCATATGCTGAAGTACTTGATGCCTTCTTTGCTTCAGTCTTCAGTAGTAGGTCCAGTTGTTTGCTGGGTACATGGTCCTCTGAGCTGGAAGACAGGGACAGGGAGCAGTTTGAAGCTCCCATAATCGAAGAGGAGTCGGTTAGTGATCTGCTGCAGTACATAGATATACACAAGTCTATGGGGCTGGATGGGATACACCCAAGGGTATTGAGGGAGCTGGAAGAAGTGCGCTGAAAGGAGGACCCAGGGAGCTACAGGCCTGTCAGTCTGACCTTGGTGCCAGGGAAGGTTACGGAGCAGACCATCTTGAGTGCCATTATGCAGCACATGCAGGATAACCAGGTGATCAGGCCAGTCAGCATGAGTTTAAGAAAGGCAGGTCCTGTCTGACAAACCTGATCTCGTTTTATGTCAGGGTGACCGACTTACTAGATGAGGGAAAGGCTGTGGATGTTGTCTATCTTGACTTTAGTAAGGTATTTGACACTGTTTCCCACAGCATTCTCCTAGAGAAGCTGGCTGCTCGTGGCTTGGATGGGCATACGCTCTGCTCCGTTAAAAACTGGTTAGATGGCTGGGCCCAAAGAGTTGTGTTGAATGGAGTTAAATCTAGCTGGTAGCCAGTCACGAGTGGTGTTCCCCAGGGCTCAGTGCTGGGGCCACTCCTGTTCAACATCTTTATTGATGATTTATTTGGAGGAGGGGGTAGAGTACACCCTCAGTATGTTCGTAGATGACACTGAGCTGGGTGGAAGTGTTGATCTGCCTGAGGGTAGGGAGAGATCTAGACAGGCTTGATCAATGGGCCACAGCCAATTGCATGAGTTTTGATAAGGCCAAATGTTGGGTACTGCACTTAAGCCACCACAACCCCCAGCAGTGCTACAGGCTTGGGGAGGAGTGGCTGGAGAGCTGCTCAGCTGAGAGGGCCCTGGGTGTGTTGATTGACAGGCTGCTGAACATGAGCCAGAAGTGTGCCCAGGTGGCCAAGAGGGCCAGTGACATCCTGGCCTGCATCAGGAATAGTGTGGTCAGCAGAGCCAGGGAGGTGATCTTACTCCTGTACTCGGCACTGGTAAGGCCACACCTCAAGTACTGTGTTCAGTTTCAGGCCTCTCACTACAGAAAGGATATTTAGCTATCAGAGAGTGTCCAAAGAAGAGCAATGAAGCTGATGATGGGTTTGGAGCATATTTCTTACAAGGAGCAGCTGAGGGAGCTGGGGTTGTGTAGCCTAGAGAAAAGGAGGCTGAGGGAAGACCTTATCACTCTCTACAACTGCCTGGAAGGAGGTTGTAAAGAGGTGGGGATTGGTGTGTTCAAAGAAGTTTCAAGTGATAGAACAAGAGGTAATGGCCTCAAGTTGTGCCAGGGGAGGTTTAGACTGGATGTTAGGAAGAATTTCTTCACCAAAAGGGTTATCAGGCATTAGAACAGGCTGCCCAGGGCAGTGGTGGAGTCACCATCCCTGGAGGTATTTAAGAGTCATATAGATGTAGTACTTAAGGATATGGTCTAGTTAAGAGCTTGTCAGTGTTAGGTTGGTGGCTGGACTCATGATCTTTAAGGTATTTTCCAAGCAAGGTAATTCTGTGATTCTATGATTCTGTGATTTCCTTGTGAAAGCAGGTTGAACTCAATGCATCACTGTAATAACATGCCTACAGCTGATCTCTTGAATGCAAATACAGCAGGCTCTTTCTACAGTTCAGTAGAGTAATGGCTTTTACTACTACAAACCACAGATTTCCCACTGTGGACTTCACACATGATCCTATGCAAGAGTAAACTAAGCAAATCTGATTTTAGCTACATGACTTAATAAACAAGTATTTTGCAAAGCACCTATTAGGAGTCTTGTTATCTTAATTAAGAAGAACATAGACATTTTCTTTAGAAGAAAACTGAAATAAAAATGTCTACTTGAACTTAGCACAAGACATATTAATGGGATGCTGATACAGATATTTCAGACTTTGCACCCCTTTCATACAGATTGAATATATCAGTGTAGTGACTTTACTGTCACTGGGCTTCAGATGTACACAGCCTCAGACATAACATTATCCATGTTTCAGGACTTTCTTCACAACCAGAAATATCAAAATTTCAGACTATAGACCTATATTGGCCTCACTGCTAGCTGTGATACAGCTCCAAAAAGGCCAATATACTCATGACAATATCTACAAACAAGATTTTTTTAATTCTTATTTTTTATTTTAACCCCCCAATTTGAACTGAAATAATACAATGAAACACTAATAAACTGCTGATTTTTTCAAAGATGTATTATTTGATGTAGGTGAAGACCACAAGCCTTTCCTCAGAGTGTAGCTGCATTTTCAGGCACACATCCCCCTCTCACTCCATCCTAATTTGCCTTCATCACATGACCCAAAATGCAGTCTCACACAGGTGAGTGGCTTGAGAAATTTGAGAGAGGTAAGACAAACTTTTTTTCTGATTCAAAGTTACATTTCCCTTGTGCCATTTCCAAGGAACTATGACAGGAGTAGTATGACAACATTTGAACTCTGCATAGATTAGATATTTCATCAGTGCAGTTCACTATTTTAATCAGACTGTAGGACGTAAATAAGATTTTATATGTATACCAAAGCTTGAGTTATCTATGACAACACTGATCACTGCCTGGCAACTAAATTGGGTAGACTAGATTGTCAGGTAGATCATAATTAGCAGTAAGATCACTCAAAGTGGAATACTAGATAACATATTTTCCAACTTGTTAATATTAACAGCTTTACTATAATTTTTAACTACTGAACTAATTATCTTTTCTGTGAAACTTCTTACCCTCAGGAGCACAGCTTGTATACAACATTGGATTAATCAATAGATTGTGTCTAGAATAGCTGAATTGTCAGTTTGATTTTATTCAGAATTTAAAGTTGTATGACCAAAGGGAAAAAAATGAACTTTTCCTTATGTTTTCACACAAAGAATATATTATGTTTTACCAAACGCATGACCAAAAATAACTTAATTTCCTCCAGAACATATAAAGAATAGCTGAAGTCTTTTTTTTTGTGATTATTACATTTTTAGTTCACTCAAATTTTATTTGATCCAAGGGCTGAATAAAAAGGACAAGAAGATAAAAGTAGCATACAATAGTTACTTTGAAGTCTCAATGAATGATTTACAGTTTAAAGTCTTTCCCAGATAAGTCTCAATTGCATGCTATCCCAAACTTGAAGAATATATCTGATTTGTATCTCTATCCAATATTTCTATATCCATTTAAAATGTACTGGAATGTTGGCTATCTGCTTTTAGAAAGTTAGTTGGAAAAAAATTTTGTACTTTTGGCTGACATTTCAAAGGTAACTTTCTCACAGAATCACAGAACCACATAACGGTAGGGATTGGGAGGGACCTCTGGAGATCATCTAGTCCAACCCCCATGCCAGAGCAGGTTCACCTAGAGCAGGTTGCACAGAAACATGTCCAGGTTGGTTTTGAATGTCTCCAGAGACAGAGGCTCCACAACCACTCTGGGCAGCGTCTTCCTGTGCTCTGTCAACCTCAAAGAAAAGAAGTTCCTCCTCATGTTTAAACAGAACTTTTTATGTTTAAGTTTGTGATTTTACCTCTTGTCCTGTCACTGGGCACCACTAAAAAAAGACTGGCCCCATCCTCCTGACACTCACCCTTTAAGCCTGACCCAGCTAGTCATGCCATTATAGAAGGCTATCAGATTAGTCAAATGTGACTTCCCCTTGGTGAACCCATGTTGACTACTTCTGATAACCTTCTTTTCCTCCACATGCTCTGAGCTGATGCCCAGAATGTGCTGTTCCATCATCTTTCCAGGGATGGAGATAAGGCTGACTGGCCTGTAGTTTCCTGGGTCTTCCTTCTTGCCCTTTTTGAAGACTGGAGAGACACTGGCTTTCCTCCAGTTGTCAGGCACAGGCACCTCATCTGATCTCCAGAACCTTTCAGAGATGATGGAGTGTGGCCCAGCAATGACTTCTGCCAGATCCCTCAGCACTTGTGAGTGTATCCCATCAGGACCCATGGATTTCTGGATATCCAGTTTACTTTACTTGATCCTCCTCGGCCAAGGGGAAGTCTTCCTTTATCCAGACTTTCTCTGCTACCTCCAAAGTCTGGGACTCCTGAGGGCTGGCCTGAGCAGTCAAGATGGAAACAAAGAAGGCATTCAGTAACTCCACCTTCTCTGCATCCTCTGTCACCAGGGCACCTGTCTCACTCAACAGCATGCCGACATTTTCTCTAATTTTCCTTTGGCCTTTGACATACTTGAAGAAACCCTTCCTGTTGGCCTTGACATTCCTTGCCAGGTTTAATTCCAAGAAGGCCTTCACTTGTTTCATCCCTGCATACTCTGACAGCGTTCTTGTAATCTTTCCACGTGGTCAGTCCCTTCTTTTACATAGTGTAAATTTCCTTCTTTCACTTGAGCTTTTTCAGAAGCTCCCTGTTCAAGCATCCAGGTCTCCTGCTTCTCTTGTGTGACTGCTTGCTCTTAGGGATACACCAATCCTGAGCTTGGAGAAAGTGGTACGAGGCTATCACAATGGTGACGAGAAGAAGAAAAAGTAAAGTCCTTACAATTTACTGCATTTTTGTTCATGTTCATTTGAGCTGATATTCAGAATGTCAAAGAAAAAGAAACCCACACAATTAAAACAACAATCCACATGGTTATTAGCATTTTTTGGCTTTTATTATAGGCTTTGCTCTTTATTTTCACTCTCTGAACCCTCATTTGTGTTGTAAGACACTGTTGCACCAATTTCACTGGTGATAATCACAGATGTGTGTAAGTAATAGCACAACTATGTTTGTCGCAAACCGAGATAGGTTTAAATTTTAAATTTTAAATAGGCATAAATTTTAATTATTTCTGAACTAAAGCATGCACTTTGGTGTGTCAGGACTTCAACAGAAGTCTTCAGATAGCGAAAATTATAGCACCATGCAGGCTTAAAGGCTAAGTTCTCCAGGTTCAGAGCAGTGAGTTCTCCAGATTCTTTCAGCTGTCTGATCTCACCTCCTTTTTCTTCCACCATCAGCTGGAAAAACTTTCCTCCTCCACTATGCCATATATAGTCAAATATGACCTCTGTTCTGACTTCCTATAGCACCTTCTTGCCAAAAACACTTGACAAAGATGTGTCATCCAATGCACTGAGTTCCAGCTTCAGGAGGCATATTTCAAACCCTGCGCTTTTTGAAAAATACTATAGGCAGGGCTGCAACCCTATTCCCTGAGAATGTACCACAGCTTAGTCTTCTTCTTTCAGTACAGCAGTGACAATTTTATATAATAAAGCAGCTACGCCCAATACTCAAACTGAGACTCTATAAATGTAGAAATAATGGTTGATGATAAAACCAAACTTATATTCATCAGTTATTTAATCACTCTCTTGTTTAATCATCACCCTCTTGTTTAAATGTTAAATATGTTACATAGAAACAGAAATTCCAATTTTACATTTTATCATTTCAGCTGAAAGTAGAAGGTGTAACCAAAACATGGAAATCTACAGTCCAGAGATTGAAAGCATCAATTTCTCCATACCCTCCCCAAGAACTTTACCATAAAGATTAACTTCCTTGTGAGCCAGGTGAGTTCCCAGTGGTCTATATGGCAGCTGTACTGCTTGCTTTGGAATAACACTAAGGAACTAGCGGATACAGCCTGTCGGGTCCTATGTAGGGGGGTTTTGGTTATTTTAAAGTAAAGAAAATGATCACAAAATTATTTTGGATGGAAACTACAGACTGGAACTATGGAACTTCAGATTCAAGAGGGCAAGATATTTATTCTGGATCTGATAGGATGTCTCTTTCTGCAACTGAAATTTCGTGGTTCTGCTACATGATCACATAGCTGAAGTCACACAGATGTATTTGGCTACG
Source organism: Hemiprocne comata (assembly GCA_020745705.1). NCBI lineage: Eukaryota > Metazoa > Chordata > Aves > Apodiformes > Apodidae > Hemiprocne > Hemiprocne comata. Next base: position 61,634,349 of record CM036587.1, on the reverse strand, counting down.
CTCTGATATCTGGCATGTGAACATCTGCAGTGACCTGAAGCAACCTAGTGAATTCTGACAGCAAGAAAATAAAAATGGCTTTTTAAAAAAAAAACACACAACTACTAGATACGTAGAGTTGTGGTTAAATAGTTACTGCTATTAATTGCTAACAGTAATAGCTACTTGTTAATACAGTTCATGGCAGCACTGTTAATAACAATCTACTTATGAAGCAGTGTTGTATTTGAATGGCAACATAATATATGTAGTTAAAAAACGGGGAGTTGGGGTGGGGATTTTCACCATTGTTTTTCCTTTTTTGCCTCTTCCTTTCCTTCTAAACACTTTTTGAGAAAGTGGTACCCTAGTCCATTGGTTTGGTCATAGTGACAGACTTCATATTGTGAAGAGAGATAATAGATGCACCTCTGCAATTATCATATCAAAGAACTGATATAAGACCTGAAAACAGAGGGACCAAAGTAGAAAAAGCTGGAGAAGTGGGAGCTGTGCCAGAGTAGACATCCCAAGGGTGGTGAGGAAGAAGGGGAAGGAGGTGTCCGAGCAGAAGTTCCCCTATAGCCCATGGCGAGATGGCAGGCTGTCCCCCTGTGCCCCATGGAGGAGAAGCATGGCGGAGCATCCCCTGAAGGTGCCAGGAAAGGTGAATGTGGACCTGCAGCGCATAGACTTGGATCTGCAGCTGTGGAGGATCCTGTGCCTGGGGAGGTAACTGTACCCAAGGCAGCCCATGACTCTGTGGGAAGCCCACGCTGGAGCAGCTTGTTACTGAGGGACTGCTCCTTGTGGGAAGGACTTATGGAGGAGAGGTTCATGAAGGACTCTCTCCTATGGGAGGGACCCCACTGAAAGAAATCCTTCTTCCTGAGGAGGAAGTAGTGGCAGGAAACAACAGACCATGAACTAACTCTAAACCCCATCCCCTGTCCCCATGTGCTGCTGGAGGAAGGAGGTAGAGAAGTAAGTAATTTGGGCCCGGGAAGAAGGGAGGGGTGTGGGTAATGTATTTAAGCACTGTTCTTTGTGTTGTCTGGGTTCTGTTTGCATTTCATTAGTGATAAATTAAATTATTATTTTTCCCTAAGTTGAGTATGTTTTGTCTATGACCGTAATTGGTGAGAGAAACCCTCCTCCTTTGTCTCAACCCCCAAGTTTCTAGTTGGCCTTTGTCCTCCCCATCCCACAGTGTGTGTGTGTAGAGGGGGAGCTGAGTGAGCGGCCACATCATTCTTTGTTGTCAGGTTAGGTCCAAACCATGACAATGAGTTACAAGGAACCAGCCCAAGCTTCTTTATATATACATATTTATATAGATATACATGCACACAGAGCCACAGGAAATATGGCTGGAGAAACAAGTCCTTGGGTCCTTTGAAGCCTCATATTTCTGCAGATATTAGAGGCAACTTTCTCAAAGGAGTGTCAAGAACCTGATACACAGGACCTTAGTAGTATATTCTTATAAAGCATATAAATACTGGAAAGGAGGATGCAAAGAGGATGGAGCCAGGCTCTTTCCAGTGGTGCCCAGTAATCAGAAAAGAGGCAATGGGCACAAATTGAAACACAGGAAACCCTCTGAGGAGAAACACTTTTTGACTCTGAGGGTGACTAAGTACTGTCACAGGTTGCTCAGGAGTTTGTTGAATCTCCATCCGGAGGATGGGGGGCAACAGGCTGTAGGTGGTCCTGACTGAGCAGGAGAGTTGGACCACAGGACCTCCAGAGGTCCCTTTCAACCTCAACCATTCTGTGTTTCTGTGATTCTGTGGTTCTGTGTCTCTGTGATTCTGTGGTTCTTTGACCAAGAGACAGGACACAACAGATGGTCAAGCCTACCTTTAAAGTTCCTTCACCCTTTACCTCCATCCAGAATTGGTTCTAACAGTACAAGTGTAGAACACTTACTTGTGTAAGTATCTTAATAAACAAAGGGAAGAGAAAGTGTCCAAGTGCAACATTTTGCAGGAGATGAAGTTAAATGCTTGAGAGACAGAAAAAGGTGAAAAGAGATCCAGATAGACCACATACAGTATATGTTAAACATAATCTCTATCTATCTCTGTTTAAAAGTATCAATGAATAGATTATGAAGTATTTATTTTTCCCAGGTTTTCCTTATCCTTTAATTTTAACATATTTTTCACAGTGAAGGGAGTCACTGTGACTTCCCACCTGGAAGTCCCATTTTATTTTCAATCAGATATGCCACTAAGAAGAAATAGTCTAAAGCCCAAGGACTGAACAAATCTTGCTGTGCAAACTGCCAGACTGCTCATGTAGTTAACCATGATAGCAGGGTGATGCACCAAAAGCCTACAAGCCTGTACTCTGTTATTGATCAATGCTGCTGAGATACATGCATATATATCATAGAATCATAGAATGGTTTGGGTTGGAAGGGTTCTTAAAGATAATCTAGATCCAACCCATTGCATGGGCAGGGACACCTCCCGCTACATCAGTTTGCTCAGAGCCCCATCTAACCTGCCCTTGAACACTTCCAGGGAGGGGGCAGCCACAGCTTCTCTCACCACCATAACACTAAAGAATTTATTCCTAATATCTAACCTAAATCTCCCCTCTTCCAGTTTTAATCCATTACCCCTTGTCCTATCGCTACAAGCCCTTGTGAAATGTCCCTCCCCAGCTTTCCTGTAGCCCCTTCAGGTACTGGAAGGTCACTATAAGGTCTCCCTGGAGCTTTCTCTTCTCCAGGCTGAACAAACCCAACTCATATACATAGACACGCACAATATCTTTAAAAAAAAAAAATTTACTTACCCAATTGTGACTTTCTAATTATAAAAAATTTCCTTCTGGGACTACACAATCCAAAACACACAAGTATGACAAATTCATTCAAATTATGCAACCACTCTGGAATCCCCATAAACATGCAAACAGCATGTGGTAACAGATTTTTTTTTCTGAACAATAGCTGCTTATTTTAGTTTTGAAGCACTTGACGAAGTGTCTGCTAATAGCAGTACCTTATGCTGCCTGATACAGCTTTGCCTATGTGGCAGCTATAGATATTTCAGGCTAAAGATTGAATATTTTTTGCTCATTTTTTCCATGAAGACAAGTCTGAAATAAGCACTTCTATTTGTACTTAGGTCGGTAGTGAGACAGAATGAAAATACAAGGCTAATTCTCCAGCATGCTTGCTGCACCCAAATACAACACGTATAAAGGAGATTAGGAGCACTTCAAGTAAGAATGGTTGTGGTTCACTCTTTTGAAGAAAAAAAAAATAGTGGACACTAGGCAGAGAAATAATATGCTGAAAAGCAAGGAAAAAAATCACATACCCTCCAGACAACAGGAAAAATAACATACTTCCCTTTGGAAATTGAAATTCTTTTATTGATGGGTGTCACGGTTTGACTCAGGATCGGCGATTAGACCAGTGACAATAATGCTCTTGATCCCCTCCCCCTCCCACCCAGGTAAGGAAAGGAGAGAGAGAATAAGGAGAGAGACTTTCTGGATTGAAAACTAAACTAGACAGCTTTAATTAAATACTAATGATGAAAGAAAATATGTACAATTATATACAAGTATGTGCAGGAATGTGCAAAACCTATTGCCTCCCCTGACCCCCAGTAACTCCCACGTCACTCTCCTTAGTTGTAAGCAGTTTCGAAAAGTCCCAGGTCCCTGCAGAAACAGTGGCAGATCAGACAGGAGCTGAGGGTAGAATGATAAGGGTTAGGAATGCACGGGCCTACAGATCAAAAGAGATGGATAGATGGAGTCCTCTCTGGATGCTGGCCATGAACAGAAAAAAAGAAAAAGAAGGGGCTTGACTTCCATGGTGCCTGGATTTATACTGAGAGCCAAGTATATTATGAGATGGAATATTCTCTTCGGCCAGTTTTGTCACCTGTCTAGTCTGCTTCTCCCCGATGGGAGAGTTGTAGACAAGACTCTTCTGAAGCTCTTTTAGTGTCCAAAGCAGTAGATTCAACAAGCAGAGCAAAGTGTCCTTGCTCTTTTTGGCAATAACATTCCAGAGTTATCAGTCCACTAGCGGGAAATCTTGCTGCTAGATGTCCTTGAGGTATGTATTGTGCTTCACCATCCATCATCACACACCAAGTATGTCCAGGTCCCTGAGCAAAAGCAACTTTGTCTTTGCCTGAAGCAGGAAAAACCCAAACACTCTTACCCAACAGATTCCTTTCACATACTGCAGGGACCTCATCCCCATCCACTCTATGTAGAAGGTCTGACTGAACAGGACCAGCCTGATTGATGGATCCCCTGGTGTTAACTAACCAGGTGGCCTTTGCTAAAAGTTTGTCCCAGTTTTTAAAAGTTCCACCACCCATTGCCTTCAGAGTAGCTTTTAACAGAATCTTCTATGGTTCAATATTCCCTGAGGCTTGTGCATGGTATGGAATATGGTATATCCATTCAATACCGTGTTCTTTGGCCCAGTCAGTCACAAGACTGTTTTTGAAATGAGTCCCATTGTCTGACTCAATTCTTTCTGGAGCACCATGTCGCCACAAGATTTGCTTCTCAAGGTCCAGGATGGTGTTGCATGCTGTGGCATGAGGCACAGGATATGTTTCCAGCCATCCTGTACTTGTTTCCACCATTGTAAGCACATAGCACTTAACCTGGTGGGTCTGAAGCAGTGTGATATAGTCAATTTGCCAGGCCTCCCCATACCTGTACTTTGACTACTGCCCCTCCTACCACAAAGGTTTCAACTGTTTCACCTGCTTAATTGTGACACACATTTCACAGTCGTGGATAACCTGCGCAATAGCATCCATGGTTAAGTCCACCCCTTGGTCTCAAGCCCACCTGTATGTTGCATCTCTGCCCTGATGATGTCAAGTGTCATGGGCCCATCAAGCTAAAAAGAGTTCACCCTTATGTTCCCAGTCCAAGTCTATTTGGAACACTTGAGCAGCCTCATCTGCTAGTTGGTTGTGTCGATGTAGGTGATCATACGGTGGGGCTTCTTGAGCCTGTCTCAACCCTTCCTGTGGTGGCATTCCAAAGTGTGTACCTTCTGGCCAGCCTGTAATCACTTCTACAATTCCTGGATGATTAGGGCTTCCTATTAAAGCTCACTGGGTAAAAGTGAAAAAAAAGTTAAAGCAGTTCATGTACTCCAAGTAGCATCGGTGTCATGATGGATAGGAGAAACATTACTCTTGAATATGAAGCTCAGTATTGGTAATTGGGGTGCCATGAGGACCTATGCTTCAGTGCCGATCACTTTTGAAGTGGCTCTAACTCCTTCATATGCTGCATCTCCTTTTCATTTGACGTGTAGTTGGCCTCGGAACCTCTGTAGTTCTGGCTCCAGAAACCCAGGGGTCGACCTTGAGTTTCCCCTGGTGCTTTCTGCCAATGTCTCCAGGTAGGATCCTTGTACCTGGCTGCAGTGTAGAGCACATTTTTGATGTCTGACCCTGTTCAAATTGGTCCAAGGGCCATTGCCTGCACAATGTCCTTTTTAATGTGCTCAAAAGCTTTCTTTCTGTTGTTCAGGACCCCATTGTTCAGGTCACCTCTTAGAGAGGTTTCACAATATGACTGTAATCAGGAATGTGTGTTCTCCAGAAACCAACAGTCCCTAAAAAGGTTTGAATGTCCTTTTTGTTAGATGGTGGGGCCATAGCTGTTATTTTGCTAATCATGTCCATTGGCATTTGGTGACGTCCATCTTGCCATCTAATTCCCAGGAACTGGATCTCTCGTGTAGGGTCCCTTGACCTTGCTTCTTTTCACAGCAAAACCAGCATCCAGAAAAATTTGGATGATCTTTTTACCTTTCTCAAAGACTTCTTCTGGTGTGTAACCCCACACAATGATGTCATTGATGTACTGCAGGTGTTCTGGAGCTCCACCATTCTCCAGTGCAGCGTGGATCAGTCCATGGCAAATAGTTGAGGTGTGTTTCCACCCCTGGGGCAGCCGATTCCAGGTGTATTGGACTCCCCTCCAGGTGAAAGCAAACTGTGGCCTGCACTCTGGTGCAAGAGGAATAGAGAAAAAGGCATGAGCGATGTCAGTAGTGGCATACCATTTTGCTGCTTTCGACTCCAGCTCATATTGAAGTTCTAGCATGTCTGGCACAGCAGCACTGAGTGGTGGTGTAACCTCATTCAGGCCACGATAGTCCATTGTCAGCCTCTAGTCACCATCAGGCTTTTGCACTGGCCAAATAAGACTGTTGAAGTATGAGTGAGTCCTACTGATCATTCCTTGGCTCTCCAAGTGCCAGATCAGCTTATGAATGGGAATCACAGAGTCTATGTTGGTGTGATATTGTCATCTATGCACCACTGAAGTGGCAGTTGGCACCCGTTGGTCTTCGACTTTCAGCAACACCACTAGAGAAGGGTCATCTGAAAGGCCAGGCAAAGTATGCAGCTGTTCAGTGTCCTCAGTCTCTACAGCTTCTATACCAAAGGCCCACCTGTACCCTTTCATATCCCAGAAATATCTTTTTTTGAGATAATCTATTCCAAGGATGCACGGAGCATCTGGGCCAGTCACTATAGGGTGCATTTGCCACTTCTTACCAGTGAAGCTCACAATGACCTCCATAACAGTCTGTTCTTGAGATCCTCCCATCACTCCAGAGATAGTGACGGATTCTGTCCCATTATGATTTGATGGCATTAAGATGCATTGTGCACCAGTGTCCATCAAGGGTTTATACTTTTGTGGTTCTAATGTGCCAGGCCACTGAATCCACGCAGTCCAGTAAACTCAGTTGTCCCTCTCCTCCTGGTTGGAGGCAGGGCACCTCTAATGCTGAGCATTGGAGCTCAATGCATCAAGATCTGAGGTCCATCCATTCTCGTTGGAGGACCAGACACTGGAGACTGCAGCAGCCTTCTTCCTGGAAGGACCATCTCCTGCCTTTGTTCTATTTAACAGTTTTTGTACATGTATCCGGAGAATAGCAGTGGGTTTATTGTACCAGGTTTTCACGTCCTCTTTATAATAATCATGCAAGAGGCGCCAAAGGTGGCATCGAAGTGGGTCTCATCTCTCTCACTGCTGTCTCATAGCAGGATGTCTCCTCTCAATGGCTGCAACACGAGACCAGTTGTCTCAAGGGAGATACTGGGGTTTACCTTCTGCTTCAGAAAGGCCTACTCCTCCATCTCCTTGAGAAGGGCCTACTCTTTTATCAGTTTGAGAAGAGCCTGTTCCTCTATCTGCTTTAGTAGTGTCTGCTCTTTCCATTACATCTTTTAAACTTGCTTTAAAAAAAAAGTCCTCTGCTGTTAATCATATTCTTGTTAAGAAAGTTAGAGAAAGTTAGTCCAACACAGATTGCAAATACCCTGTGAACTCTGATTATTTTTTAATTTATTTTGCAACAGTTTTTTAATTAGCTTTTTAATTCATGAAAAGAACATAACAAAATCCTTTGATACACGAGTAATTCTTTTAAGAGATACATTGATGCACATTATCTCATTGTAAAATAAAACATGAAGCCACGCTAAATGTCTTTGGATTATAATTCTGGCATAGTTTAACAATACAATAAATTTAGATTCCGGGACTTCTGGAATTGTATAAAAATATCATCACCATGTAATGTTAGGGCAGAATTTTCTAGTTTACCTTTGTATCGACTGCTTTAGAGTCTGCAAGGAATTGTATGTTTCCTCACTGGCACTAAAAGGCCAATATGGTAGAACTGAGCCTTGAGCATTGAGTTGAAATTTGTGTATTCCTAGACTGTTCAGTTCTAGTATTTTGATCTGGATCAGATGCACTCATACAGCAAAATTTCATCTGAACCAGTGAAACGTCCTGCCTGATTTATATAAAATACATACCTTCCCATGATTAGATAATGCACAGATGAGCTATTAATGATAGCTTCATAACTACTGAAGCAGAATACATTTATATAGCTTATTCTTAAATGATTTTTTTTACATCTACTAAAAAGTCTTGGCTGTTGCTCAGGACATTTTAAAATATGGTCCCAGGACATAATTTGATAATTTCTCAGCCCCATTTTAACTGAATACTTCCATAAATTTGACATCTCTTGAAAAACTCACTTTTCCTACTTCAAATTATATTAATCAAATTATTGTTCACTTTCCTTGTAATAAAAAAAATGTTCTCGCATCCATCTAAACCTATATATGCTAATGGTTATTCAATTATTCAACTGAATAGATTGGATTTTGACAATTTTTAAGCCAGTTTGTTGATCTTCCTTTAATCCACATGCATAAAATCATCCATAGATGTCTCCCTCATATGTTACAAATAGTTGGATGCAGACAAAATTACCTATTACCAAGTCCATACATAAACTCTATAGACTGACTATTCTTCTATATATTAGAGTGTATCAGTGAAGACTTCCTAGTTTTTAAGTACTTTAGCCATTTTTTTCTATGATGGAAAATGAATATAGTAATATAAAGATGCTTTCTGAGCATCCTGGAAAAGAAAAGTGTAATATGCAAGGGACAAACAGCAATTGCCTCTTTCATTAGTCACTCTGCAGGACTCATGGTATTATTCACTTCTGTATGAATAACTGTGTGATATATTTTTATTGTGTGTATATTTTTGTGGTGGATGTAGAAATACTGCAGTATTTGTAACTCTGACTTTGAAAACGTATATCAGTATGTTCTGTGTAGGCACATAGTAAGAAAAAAGTAGTGCCATAGAAATGTATTTGTTTATCTTTATTTCCAAGCCATATTTTGATATTACTTCATAGCCTTCTTTTTTTTTAATATCATAGTTATCTTTAATTCACACAGACCTACATGGAATTATAAATCCTTCAACCCAGTCAGAGGATTTGGTCCTGGCTGCTCAAGTTTTTCTACTTGGCTGACAGAATTTCGGTCTTTTCTTTCAATTTATTTTCTGTTGAAAACTGTGATATCTAATCAAGTACACAGAAGATTTATATATCACACACATTACTCCACCATTTAGATATTGATGTACTAGGAATACTTCCAGAGTTCATTCTCTTCAGGGAATGACACATCCTCCAATGCAGACAAGAAACAACGCTTTATGGAAGACATGTAGTTTCAACTTTCGGAAATTTAGAGCTAGAAAATGGGAAATTGAAATGACATTTGAATACATTTCACATTTTTCTACTTAATTTTCAAGAGGATCCTAGCCTCAGGCAGGGAGGAGATTAGCTGTATGCCTAAACATGGCATCTTCCCCAAAAGCATTATGTTCATATTTCAATCACCAGGCCATATGCAATGCCACATATACCAGCCAGTTAGAAGTGTTAAAAGATTTCTCTCCAAGGAGGTACATCATATCTAGGAATGTCAAGGCTAACCAAAGTCAAAGATGATATAATTTAGTAATGGTCATGACCCATTTGAGTTGGGAAATTGGAACAGATGACCTTCAGAGTTTCTTTCCTTCCAACCTGCATTTCCATTATTTTCCTTTAGAGGTGGACTTTCGTAGCTGTCATTACTCACTTATATGTTACTGTGAATATTATTGGCATTTTAAAAGTGACCAGCAGGTAACAAGTCTGTTCTAAGAACTTTGCTTTGCACAAATTTTTTCCATGCATTTGAAGTCAAGAACCTGTCCTACTGATTTCCTAAGCAAGTAACATGCCTTTAGAAAAATCATGGAGGAGTGGAAGAGTGGTAGATAACTTTTTTTTTTTTTAAGAAGACACATTTTAAAAGGGTCTATAGAAATGTACATGAGGAAGGGAGGTTTAAGGCAGCAAATGCTAGGAAAACCGGATGAGTAGGAATTGCAGTAAAAAAAACCCAAGATGGAAGATATCTCAGGCTCCTGGAGTGCTATGAAAATCCCTGCCATTAATTTTATGCTGATATAAATATTAATACTACAAACATCTAAACGTTCATAAGGCTTTGCCTGCCAGTCAGTTTCTATCCTACTAATTTTTATGGGCTCAATCCTGGAAAGTTTGAGAGAACTGATTCCCAAATTCTGCATCAGGAGATATTTGACATTTTCGAGCTTCTTCTCAAGATATCCATAGGCTGCAGAATGAGAGTTTTTGAAACTTTGGTTCAGAATGGCACTTAGAGATGTGTCGCTTGGGACACGTCACCCCACTAATGTGGGTATTCATGTTTCTAAAAGCAGACATATGCTAAAGTAATCTCCTGAGCTGTGGCTGTGCTATCTTCTTATTCATAATAATCTCATTATTAGCAAAGCAATGTGAAATTATGAAAACAGATCACTGCTAAGCAAAACTAATGGTGTAGTTAAAAGACTGAACATCTTCGTGCTTTTAAGAAAACTATTAAGTTTTCCTCTGTCATATGGTGATATCGTCACTGTTCCTGCCTACAGACATTTTTATTTCCTGGCTAAATTTTTGTTGAATTTACACCTCATTGAAACTTCACGTAGGTTTAGCAAAAGAATCCTTCACAATATCACTACAGTAAAAAGCTAACAGAAGTCCTACTTCTTAGTAGGTAGTATTAAATCCCCCCAAATTAAGCTGATGACTAAAGGATTATTTGTTTAAAAATGGAAAGACATAGCACCTTTGCACGGAAAGTAACTAAAACAGATGTCTTTTAGACGCAGACAGGTTTGTCCAGTTCTCTTATTAGACCTGTTACTTTGCTTCTTACAGAACTGATTTATCAAGTCCTTGGATATTCTTTGACCTGACTACAATCAGTAGGAAATCAGACTTTTCCATCACCACTGATCATATACACTGTGGAATGGATCATATAATGAAAAATATTTCCCATGCAGCAGGGCGGTGTTTTTTTTTTTATAATTAACATGCTTTATATGGCTGCAAATACTAACAGCACTCAAGGTGCAGAACAATTTGCAGAAGCAAATAATGACAGACACTAGTAGCATTTATGTTAGCCTTCTTTTCACAAACGGCATTATTCTAGAAGGAATGTGGAGTAAAATTTTTCCTTTATCTTGTTACCTGTAATGTTTCTAACAAGCAACTTGCTTATTTTAACTTCACTAAATGATATGGGGTTTTTCCTGATATACAAGATATACGATAAGTACAATATCATAAGCCTCAGAATACATATTAGTCTGTCATCTCTAACAGCAAACATAAAAATGAGCACATGACAAAGCAAATACTTTGTAAAAGGTTCACGGGAACTTTGAAAGATTAAGTCTGTGAAACAGGATTGAAGGTAGCATGGGGAGAATGTGGAGGAAGAAACAAAGACAAATGAGGTATATGTTACAGAAAAAAAAAATTATCATACATGTCCATAAATTAGCAACTCCCAGAAGTCCTGCAGAATCTTGCTGAAAACATTGCAAAACATTATTGCAAGCAAATCTTTGTATTATAATATTCAGATCACTTTTGCATTTTAAGTGTATGTTGTTTTTAAAACACAAATATTGAGCCTAGCAAATCTATTTCAAAATTACTTGGCAACAGTTCCAACCTCCCTGCCGTGGGCAGAGGCACCTCCCATTAAGACCAGGTTGCTCAAAGCTCCATCCAATCTGGCCTTGAACACTTCCAGAGATGAAGCATCCACAACTCTTCTGGGAGACCTGTTTCAGTATTTCACCATCCTCACACTAAAAAATTTCTTTTTAATCTCTATTCTAAAGCTATCCTCTTTCATCTTGAAACCACTTCCCTTTGCTCTATCACTGCAAGCCTCTGTAAAAAGTCCCTCTTCAACTCCCCTGTAGGTCCCCTTCAGGTGCTGGAAGGCTGCAATAATGTCACCCCAGAGCCTTTTCTTTTTCAGGCTGAACAATCTCAGCTCTTTCAGTCTGTCTTCATAGGTGAGCTGCTCCAGCCTCTTGTCATCCAAAAGAAGTTTTCCTTCATCAATGTCTGCATATCAACTGCTGCTCTCTGTGTCCCACTTCTATGTCACACTTCTATGTCTTGTCTCTGTGTAAACAGAGCATCTCCCCTCACAGATGTGCTGGTTTATATCCAAGGGTCAGAGGTGTTACAGAAACACCTATGAAAAAAAAATCAGTGTCTACACAATACATTGCAATTATGTTTTCTTTACAAGAGTTACATTCAAGTACTGCAAAACTACATTCACTTGGTTGGAATGGAAAATAATCAGGGAGGAAATAAGCCAGTACCAATACTGAGTTCAGAAAGTGGAGGGTAGTTTCTTTTGAAATCATCTGGACTTCAAAGTAAAGTGTCAGTGTTCTACATGTGCAGAACTACATGTTTCAACAGCTGGCTATAGCATAAAATGCATTAGTATAGAGAATTAATAGGTTGGAAGCAGTTATAAGTAAGTTTTTTTCTGAACAATCTGGACATTCCTGTATGAAATTCCTAAGCTACCGTTTAATAAATGACAGTTACAATGAACTTGCTCAGCCCTTTAACACAAAATAAAAACACCATGAACACAGACAAAAATTACTTCTGAAACACTTCAGGTTTTGCAGTTACAAGGCTGCTGAGTTTTGTCAGACACAGTTAAGAAAACTTTGAAACTAATTTTTTGGTCTGCTAAGGAAAGAGATTCTCAAGAAGCACATGCCATTCCATCTCTTAGACTTCTTCTGTTGGCCATACTAAAATGAAAGACACAAGGCAGCAAAGCTAGAATTAACTTACTGCTATTAAGAAGGCAACATGGTTTTCTCTGGACTTTCATCATGTATCTAAGTGTAAGCTCTGCTGCCTCAAAATCATTATGAGCCACACAGTTCTTACTAGATTTTCTTGTTGGTAGCCATTATATTAGTTAGCACATCAAATACTAATTGTTAAAATGGCATTGAAATTCCAGAGAATATCTGGTTCTCAGTTTTGGGAAACAGGCATATTTTTCCTCAGTGTATAAATAGAGCAGTAAAAATATTATGGAGCAGGGAATCCCAGGACCCAGAAAGAATTCTTCATCATCAGTGACAGAGTAACTTCTGGTATATCTGCAATACAAACTGAAAAAAAGAGGGAGATTTGCCTAGTGACATCTTTAAGCTTTTCCATCTCCAAATCAGACAATGTCCACATTACCATGAGGCACTGTTTTGTACCACAAAGTCCTGCAAAGTTCAAATGACACAGCTGTACCATGAATATCATAGTAGGACCCTCCATCAGGGCTTAGATTCCTACCATTCTGCCATTTTGTATTTGAAAGCAATTGCTGCTGGCACACCAGTGTTTGCACCATTGCTTCTGCACAAAGTCACAGAGTACACACAGAAGGAAAATAAAACTACATCCTGGAGTGAAAGCCTGGATCAAAAGATCACACAATGTAATTATGAATCTCTGTCAGAAAAGGTTGACCACATCATCAGTGATGTAACCACCTCAGCTGTAGAAAAAGCCAGGAGGGGATATTCACTATTCTGCATCCAAGCACATAACCAAGACAGTGCTCTTTACTCTACGTTAAAATCTGAAGACACCTCAATTACAAAGAGGTTAATCTCTAGAGCAGGAACAGAGATATTATTGTTCTAGGATAGTTGTAGGTCTCATGCATTTAACACTCCCTGCAAAAACAGTGCTAAGAAGCCATAGCAGAGTCTCCCTTCACTCCTTTTGGCAGTTGCCTTTAAAATGAGGATCTTGCTTGTTCTATGTGGTGTCTCCAATGCAGCAATGTGCATACCTCCTCAAGTATCCTATTGATCCAGACCCAGACTTCTATCCATACACTTGACTTCTTGGATTGACATTGGATCTGTGTCATCACTGTGGACTTCTGCAATGATTTGGACACTTGGCTGAACTTGGTTACCATCAACAAACATGCTCTGCTCATTTTGCTTTGCTACTGTGGAATTGTGCCCTTCTGGTGAAGTTACTTGTTAACATGGTTGGCTTTCAGCTCCCTGATCTCTACAGAGCAGCCTGCATTTGATGCTCTCTGACAGTCTATATCTGCTATCAAGAAAATAAGAATTACCGTAGCAACTTCCTGATTATATATTTAGAGCACAGACATATTCACCAAATGGCTTCTAAGTGAAGAAAAACTATCTATGAATGAAAAAAATGTATTAATCTAATCGAGTATCAACATTTTCTTGTATCTAGAGAAATATGAAATGTGTTGTCTGTTTAAAAGAATGCCACAAAGAAATTTGTAAGGCAAGTGTTTCTTGGTCTTCAAAGACAAAATTCCACCAAGTAATTATTTGTAAGATCATATAGCTGTAAAAATTTACATAGTGAGGAACACAAATCAGAATTTATTAGTGATTCATATCACAACTAAGACAGGCACAATTCTTTTTCCAATACTGATCAATTTCTAGTTTGGGCAGTGAACATGTATTTGTTTCTGAGTTAAAAATACCAGAAAGTAACACAGACAATGAGTGTACACTTGTGATATGTTTGATTGGATTTTATCAATTTGTGGCCAGTAAGGGAGGAAATACATGTTTGTTTTCTTAATTTTCTCACATACTCCTTTTTGTTTATTCAAGTCCTCATCCTACAATCAGTTATGTATTAAATTAACTTTTAGCAGCTCAATAAGGCATAGTTACAGCAAGGACTTCTTGCCTCCTCTACGTTTAAAATGCAAATATAAATATTGTAGGAATGGAACTTCTCATAATGTTCACTAATTATCTCACATTAGAGTCCTGTCTATTTTCTGTGACATATGCGTGTGTATCTAGCAGGAATAACACAGAATCAGAACAATAAATCACAATGTAGCTCACAAAGTCACCAAAACACATATTTTAGGGGTTCCAGCCCATGTACAACAGTCATCTGAGCCTGAACTATTTTTTGTATATTTGAAGTAAGCGTATCTGGCAGAATAAGATAGCGTTTTAAAATAATTAACTCCAGGTAACAAATTATGTCTTGGAATTAGACAGAGGGGAAATTCTCCTCCAAAGTCTTCTGTATTGCAAAATTGAAAATGTATATAAACAGAACACCAAGAAAAGACATTTCATCTCATGTACTATATTGATCATGCTAATGATATAATTAATAATTTTGGCACACACTTTTTAGTTTTCTGCCTTTAGGCATTTTTCCATGCTCAGGATCTGATTTGGGTTTTTTTTTGAGAAATACTTCTTGAAATCACAGACTTCACCATTTGTATTGAGAGTTTAACTTGTGCAATAGTAGAAAGACAATAATCCAGGAGCTAATGTAATAATAGTCACTGTAGTGATAGGTTTCCTTGCATTATTGCAGAAGTACATTCAGCCTCTGTCCCAAACAGCTAAAGTTGTTGTTTCATGGAATTTTCATGGAATAATTAGGAATTCAGCTACAGCACCTACCTACTTTGAAGCCTATCTAAGACACTGGAAAGCCTTTCATGGACTTCTGTGGGTGCTGGTGCGTATGTTAAATTCTTACGGGATATGCTCAGGTTCCCCATGGCCTCATGATCGCTATGCTGGATTTCACTTTCAAATTAAGTTTGAAAAGAGACGATTCCAGTTCCCCATTCTTAGCATACTGGCCTCCCCACTTCTCTACTAGAATGAAAAGAAGAGGATATTTTACATGTATCAGGATTATTCAGTGTCATGCTCCTGTGTAGAAAATATTGTCCATGATGAAACAATACTTACAGACAACAAGTGAGGAGGTTACTAAACCTTTCTGAGGCTGATTGATGGGCTGGATATGACCTGATTGGTCAGATAATATAATAAGCACATGTCCAAAGGCCTCCTTTCCTGTGAGTCATTTAATATTCCTATAGTCACCGTGATAAGGTCTTTCTGAGGCAAGGTGCAATGGCTGCAGAGAAGGATGGACCATAGTGTTTGTGATCAGTATAATATGCCTGACCATGAGCCCCTGAAAGGACAGAGAACAAGGAAGCATTCAACTTTTAAAAAATCCTTAATCTCCACCAATGACAAGGGCATTTGTTACTCAGTCTCATGATTAGCAAGACCATGAGGAAACATGAAAAGTCATAGGGTTACAGTCACATATTCCTGAGTTCTGCTCCAAGTTCTTTTCTGCAAAACCCCACATTTTACAGAACAAAATTAAAAAGGGGAATGGAAAGGGAAAGAGAGGAGGAAGTGGAAAAGGGAAAAGGAGAACCAGAGAAGTGAAAGGGAAAAGGGAAAGGGTACATTATTTGACTCATCTTTATACAAATATCTAAAGTCTAAAAAGGGGTATTTTATTCCATGCAAATATTGATTCTAGTGTTACTGTTGGCTGAATTAGTCTTAGCAGCCTATTAGTTCTCTAACTTGTTCTAACAAGCTTCAGAAACAGCAGTGGATTAAGACAGCCAAGCATGATCCAGGTCATAGCATTACCTATACTCACTCTAGTGGTCTTTAACTGCCCTCTTCTTTGATCATGGACAAGTCACTGAGGAGCAGATTCACAAAGGTATTAAGTATGTGAAGTCCAACTTTAAGTTCATATTTAAAATCACAAAAAAACATAGTTTAGAAAGACCCTCCTTTAGAGGGATAAGATTGGACACCTTGTCCAATTTTCTGCTCAATACAGGGCTAACCTGAAGAATCAGATTGCTTAGACCCCTGTCTAGTCAAGTTTAGGATACCTGCAAGGATGGAGATCCCACAACCTCTCTCACCAATAGGAACTTAACTGCTTCATGGTGAATTCCTTCCACTTGTTCAATCAAAATTTTCTTTGTTGCAACTTTTGACTGTTATTTGTCCTTTTGCTCTGTTTTGGCATCTGAAAGGAGTCTGACTCTGTTGTCTCTATAACCACCCATGCAGTGATGATGGGGTCCACATCATCACCTTACCCAGGAGGGGAAACTTCTTGAGATACAGGGTAGCTGAAGTCGTTTATGAAAGACACTTAGGATTTACAAGTCAACAGTAACAGAATATTGAAAAAGAACAGCTGACAAACTGGTAATGCAGGGGTAAGGAGAAGGAGGATGCCAGGTATATATACTATATACCCCAGGCTATTCTAACTGCTTAGCCAAAGTTTTGCCTTCAGGTGAAGAACGCTTTAAGTTTCTAAAAAGGACTAAATGGTCGTTCATTTTTGGAAATCCCCAGATAGCATGAAGATAGCTCTCAATCTCTAGGCTGTCTCTACAAGGTACAAGATACCTTTTAAACAATCTGGCCGTCAAAACCTGTCTACCTAATATAGTTTTCCCCACAGTTGCCTCAGGGATTTGTACCCAATCATGCATTCATTTACAAGTCAACTTTTGTTCTGCTGACTGCATAGGAGCTAAATGACACACAAATTTCTTGTAAGCACTCTTTATGGGAATTTTGCAATGTGTATGGAAACAATGTATCTTGAAATAGGACACTTAGTATACAAATAATTTCAGTATCCCATAGCTACATTAATAGTGTAAATACTTAGGGGTGTCTGCATTCTCCTAGTTGGAGAAGCAGTCTTTTCCCACTGTGTGGGGAACAGACTATTTTTCCTTCTCCCCCCACACAAGATTGAAAGCCTTTCAAGCCAGCGAAGTACCTTTTGCTGATTTAGCCTAGGACAAACTGAAACAGACTTGGCAGAAATACAGACAGCAGGCTGCCTCTGAAAGACTGAGCAATAAGCCACAAGTTAAAGGAGGCAGGCTGTGCCGGTGAACCAGAGAACTTTCCTTCGTCTGAGGGACTTGGTAATCAACTGAGCTACCTGCAAGCACTGCAGCCTCTCCGCGCGGGGGGGCCTGTGCTCGCTCATGGGGAATCGCTGCCTGCTGCTGCTTGCTGGTGCCTGGGGAGTCGCCGCCCAGAGCGCAGCCTGCCGTGCTACCTGCTGTGCCGTGTCTGGCTGCCATGCTGTGCCTGTGCCTGCTTGCCATGACTGCCTGTGGCTGTTGCCTGCTGGAGGGGTCGACCCGCTGGGTTGCCCCCCATCGCGGGGTCGCCCTGCTGCAGAGTCGTCAGGACACTGGTCACATCCCCACTGCGGAAGGAGGGTAACATGCATATATACACACACATCCACACATACACATAACTATCTGGCTCTACTCCTACCCTTCTCCTCTTTCATGGGGAGTGCACTTACTAATACCATAGAACCCTAGATTACCTTCCCTGAACCTTGTTCCCTCGATTTGTGTTAGCCCTTAATAAACCAATTAATCTGTAAGTTAAACATTGGTCTTGGTAACAATTTGTGGGCGTGGTGAGGGGGCATTCCAATCTCTAAGATACGGTCCCACAGTGGCCACGCGTGCGGTCTCATTTACAAACCTCTTCGTTGGGGGTGGGGGAAAGTCGCAGAAGCATCCTGACAGCCGGTGGCTTTTGATATTGGCTTGCGATACACTGGCTATGTCTTTTCTTCAGAAATAAAAAGCAACTTTGATCAACACAGAAAAAATTAGTTTTCAGAATGGCTTAGTTTTCTAGAAATTTCTACTCATTTTATAGTCATTACTTTTCTTGTCATTTCAAGAGAAATGAAAAAAACCTCCTTGTTGGACAATTCAAACCTGGTGCGGGCAAAGCTAGTTGGAAGTGTGTGACTAGTGGAGTCCCTCAGGGGTCGGTACTGGGACCGATGTTGTTCAACATCTTCATCAACGACCTGGATGAGGGTATAGAATGTACCCTCAGCAAGTTTGCTGATGACACTAAACTGGGAGGAGTGGCTGACACACCAGAAGGCTGTGCTGCCATTCAGAGAGACTTAGACAGGCTGGAGAGTTGGGCGGGGAGAAACATGATGAAATTCAACAAGGGGAAGTGTAGAGTTTTGCATTTGGGGAAGAACAACATGATGTCCCAGTATAGGTTGGGGGCTGACCTGCTGGAGAGTAGTGTAGGTGAAAGAGACCTGGGGGTCCTGGTAGACAGGAGGATGACCATGAGCCAGCAATGTGCCCTTGTGGCCAAGAAGGCCAATGGCATCCTGGGGTGCATTAGAAAGGGTGTGGTTAGTAGGTCAAGAGAGGTTCTCCTCCCCCTCTATTCTGCATTGGTGAGGCCGCATCTGGAGTATTGTGTCCAGTTCTGGGCCCCTCAGTTCAAGAAGGACAGGGAACTGCTTGAAAGAGTCCAGCGCAGAGCTACTAAGATGATTAAGGGAGTGGAACATCTCCCTTATGAGGAAAGGCTGAGGGAGCTGGGTCTCTTTAGCTTGGAAAAAAGGAGGCTGAGGGGTGACCTCATCAGTGTTTACAAATATGTAAGGGGTGAGTGTCAGGGAGATGGAGTTAAGCTTTTCTCAGTGATGACCAGTGATAGGACAAGGGGTAATGGGTGCAAATTGGAGCATAGGAGGTTCAAGGTGAATATCCGAAAAATTTTTTTTACTGTGAGAGTGACAGAGCACTGGAACAGGCTGCCCAGGGAGGTTGTGGAGTCTCCTTCACTGGAGACATTCAAAACCCGCCTGGATGCGTTCCTGTGTGATGTGCTCTAGGTGACCCTGCTCTGGCAGGGGGGGTTGGACTAGATGATCTTTCGAGGTCCCTTCCAACCCCTAGGATTCTATGATTCTATGATTCTATGATTCAAAGGAGTTACAGAATTGCCGCAATTCTGTTCTATCTTTTGAAATTTGGCAAGAGAAGTATAAAAAGGAGCTGCAATATTTCAGGTCACCAGTGATCTGTTTATTTTTCCACTAAGAATACCTCTTTCAAGTTTTAAGCATGTTCAGATTTATACTGAAACCCACCCCCTCATTCATTGTATCTCTGGGCCAGGAAATTGCCATGTGGTACTTATTTGTCAGATTACCATCTCATGGCAAGAGATATGTTTCAAAAAAACCAAACCAACAAACAAACAAAGCAAGAAATATACATGTAGAATCAAGGCCTTGATTATAATATAGGACCACCTTAGCAGTATTTTGATTTCAGTCAATTGTTGCTTGTTAAAAACAAATGCAATTACACACTAATATATCATACATTATAGAACTCTAATTAAAAATTCAAAAGTCTTTCTTGTAAGTGTTTTTACATTAATAGCATTTCACTACAAAAACTAATAGTAATTTTTGAGAAAAAATTCAAGATCCAGATTTTTTCAGCTGAAAAAATGCATGTGTCATATACCTTTCTATAATTGCATCTGAAAGAACACCGAAGACAAAAAAAAAATCAAACAATATGTATTAAACCCCCATCACAAGATTAAATGTTTGCTTTTTTTTTTTTTTTTACAGTAAATAGCAGGAAAGAGTCAGATTCCTACATACACACACTCACATCCACTAGTAGTACTACAGTACTACTGTGGAGCATTCATTGTAGATGAGCTGTTCCTCATACCAAGTCAAGAACTATGTTGGTTTGGGAAAGTGTTGAAACAGATCGGGACAGTTTGTGAAAAGCTGAAGACTAATAAAAGTTAACACTTCAGACCTCCAAGAATGAAAAAGCATCATATTCACAGAAGTGATGAAGTGTATTACATTAGCATGTAGTTAACCAAAGTGGGATGGCAGAAATAAAGAGCCATACTGTGGAGAGACACTGTTCCCTCACACCTCACTCTCTGATTCTGTGTGTGTGACTGGCAAGGAGAATTATTGAGCCTGATCAATGGATACTTTGATGGCAGGAATTCCAAGTATGAGAGCATTCCTAGAAAGGCCTTAGATTTTGCATAATTTTCCCCTCATTTTCTTCACCACTACAGACTTTGCTTTGTAGACAACCATATACACATTGCTACCTAATAATTAAACAAGGTACTAGTACATTTCTTTTGTTTGTCTACAACAGCCCTTTGCCTCTTGAAGATATAACTTCTAATGAAATGTAACAGTAGGAAACAAGAAGTTTTCTGTGGGACAGAAAGAAACACAGGAACAGCAACTCTAACGTATTCCAAGAAACAATGTACACTGCAATGTATGTTTAAGCATGACTGCTGTTAGTTATTAAATTGAGACATCAAACACAGAATAATAGAATTGTTAAGGTTGGAAGGGACCTTAAAGATCATCTAGTTCCAACCCCCCTGCTATGAGCAGGGACCCCTACCACTAGACCAGGTTGCACAAAGCCATGGCCAGTCCGGCCTTGAAAACCTCCAGGGATGGGGCATCAACAACCTCCCTGGGCAACCTATTCCAATACCTCACCATCCTTATAGTGAAGAATTTCTTCCTAGTATCTAACCTAAATCTCCTCTCTTTCAGTTTAAAACCATTACCCCTTTTCCTATTGCTATATTCTCTGATGAAAAGCCCCTCCCCAGCTTTCCTGCAGGCCTCTTCAAGTACTGGAAGGCTTCTATAACATCTCCCTGGAGCCTTCTCTTCTTCAGGCTGAACAGCCTCAACTCTCTCAGTCTGTCTTCATAGCAGAGGTGCTCCAGCCCTTTGATCATCTTTGTAGTCCTTCTCTGGACCCCCTCCAACAGGTCTGTATTTGTATTGTGCTGAGGGCTCCAGAGCTGTACACAGTATTCCAGGTGTGGTCTCATCAGAGCAGAGTAGAGGGGCAGAATCACCTCCCTCACCCTGCTGGCCACACTTCTTTTGATGCAGCCCAGGATGTGGTTGGCCCTCTGGGCTGTGAGCACACACTGGTGGCTCATGTCGAGCTTCTCATCTACTACCACCCCCAAGTCCTTTTCCTCAGGACTGCTCTCTAGCCATTCTCCCCCAAGCCTGTATTTGTGCCTGGGGTTGTGCTGACCCATGTCGGAGGCGACGCATGGACTTCACACAACTCTATAAGAGTTATAACTGAAGACCTTTATTGTTAAAAATGGCGGCAATTTATACCCCTCTGACTCCAGATGTTCCACCCCAGTACAAACCCCGTTGGTTACATACATACACAGTTCATATATGATTGGCTACGTGTCTTGTCACTTGCTGTCCGTGTCATGATGACCCAAGGTGTTTCGCTTCCCAGCCGGTGCCTCTCAGTTCTTGCTACAACATTCTTTTCTCACTACTTCATGAGATAACAACCGTGAGATAGGACACCTGCTGTTTGCTGGTCCCGTGAGGTACCAGGCTGTGAGACATCCGCTTGTTTACTGATCCCACTGCTTCAGGGTACAATTTGGTCAGCAGTACCTGCAACACTGCTGTTTTAATTCAGGCATATTAATTTTCCATAAATCCCATATTAATTTTCCACAAATCCCATGCTAACTTTCCATAAATCCCAACAGACCCAGGTGCAGGACCTTGCACTTGTCCTTGTTAAACCTCATGAGGTTGGCATTGGCCCACCTCTCCAGCCTGTCAGGGTCTCTCTGGATGGTGTCCCTTCCTTCTAGAGTGTCAACCACACAGCTTGGTATCGTCAGCAAACTTGCTGAGGATACACTCAATCCCACTGTCCATATCTCCAACAAAGATGTTAGACAGCACTGGTCCCAATACTGACATATTATGATGCAGTATATACATAGAATGGTGGTGAAAAAAAGGACTTGATGCATATGGTCATCTCTTTGGCTTCTTTGGTACCATCAAAAGAGAAAAATACATCTAGAAAATCTGAATAGTTCCTCTACCACCCCTAACAGGTTCTGCTCCTTCTAGGTGCCTGTTTTTCCCATGAGCATGGCTCATGGCTCAAAAAGTCTTAACATTTTTGCAGGGATCACTTTTAATGATGGAACTGCATTCTACCTGAGATGTTCAGGTAAATTTGCTGACAAGTAGTTATTTCCATTAAAAGGCATTTTCAGTTTGGTTTCTTTAGCTTTAATGAGGTAGTTCTGGCTTCTTCCAAGGAAAATTTGAGCTTCTGTTTGTCTTCTTCAACTATTGTTCTCCAGGACAAAACTGACACCTCTTACTTTGTAACATGCAAAAATCATATAGTATTTTCTAGTTAAACATCTTCCTTAAGTAGAGTACTATATAATGACAGTCTGAGAAAACAGTACTTCCTAAATAGAAACTGAATGCACATCACAGATATGCTTTGAAGTTTCAACAACACTTTGTTGAAAAATCAAGTGGAAAATACTTGGAGCAAATTGTCCTCCACCATCTTCTTTCCTTGGGGGAAGCGATAAGTGCTTCTTTTTAATGTATTTATTTCTTGTATAGGTATGTTTGGATACCTAAATGAAGATCCTATTGTTAGACTTCTTTTGATTTTCTGTAGTATTCTTGTCACAAAATTGATGAAGGATTTCTCTGAGATAATAGCGCTATTTGCATTCTGTCTGCCTGTATTGCACATATTCCACTGTCACTTGCAAAATAAGATATTCCAAATGGCTTACTCTAAGCTCTATATTTCTTGAGTAAAGAAAGCACTTTTAGGAACTTTGATTCTGAGATCTACACATAAAGAGATTGGGAGCTTTACCTTACGCACTAGGATAGCACTGTCCACATGTACATTTCAGTCTGGACTCAGAAATGTCTGTGGCCTGTCAGATTTGATTCCATTTGTCGAGATCTAAATCTGGGTATTTTAGCTTTCAGAATATTTTTACTTAGATAACACTCACAATGTTGTCTGTCATAAAAGATTCAGTTGTCTGTCACTTCAGAAATTTGACCATTTGTTCAGTTTGTTCAGTGAAAGAAAGGAAGAAAACTAAGCTCTGAAAATGAAGTCTATCTTCTTATGCATGTAGTGACTAGTTGCAGTTGCCTGTGTTTGCAAGAAGATAGTGCTGCTGAACTTCGGGTTTTTACACTACCCATGTACTGTGACATTAAGCTCCAGGTCCCTACAAATGGTATGGACAGGTATGTACACAGAAATCCAGAAGTCTACCTTGTCCCTTTGTTCTGTATGGCACAGAAAAGCCAGTCTTGGTAACTCTTATTTAGATAATTAACTTGATAACTAGCCAGGTAATTAACCCATTAAAACCAGGATACCTTAGACCAGTCAGTGATTCCAACCCTTCCGCAAGCATTGATACAGTATTCTTCTATCCAGTCTGGGAAGTGTAACCCTAAATGGGCAGGGAGCTACATAGGTAAATAACCAGTTGGATGACTGGACTAGGAGGGAGCAATGGGCCATTCTCTACATTGAGGTAACAAGTGGACCATCCAGCCAATTCCTTATCCACCAAGTGGTCCACCCATCAAATCCATATCCTTCCAGTTTTGAGACCAGGATGTCATGCAGGACAGTGTCAAATGCTTTGCACAAGTCCAGGTAGACGACACCAGTTGCTCTTCCCTAGTCCACTGACACTGTGACCCCATTGTAAAAGACCACGAAATTTGTCAGGCATTATTTGCCTTTGGTGAAGCCATGTTGGTTGCCTTCAACTACTTCCATGTTTTCCATGTGCCTTAGCAGAGCCTTTGGGAGGATCTGCTCCATGATCTTGCCAGGCACAGAGGTGAGACTGACTTGCCTGTAGTTCCTTGGGTCTTCTTTCCTTCCCTTTTTGAAAATGAGGGTTATGTTTCCCCTTTTCCAGTTAGTGGGGACTTCACCAGGCTGCCATGACTTTTCAAATATGATGGAAAGCGGCGTTGCAACTTCATCTGCCAGCTGTCTTAGGACCTGTGCATGGATCTTGTTGGGTCCCATATCACCAGAGATGAATCAGAGCTTGCATGCCACACTGGTTAATATTCTGAAACTATTTTGCATTAAACCCCAGTTATGGGCTATTCAGAATATCCACACAGCACAGCCAGTGCTTATAGAAAACTTTGAAGCATGTCTTGGAGCAATATTCTTTTCTCTCAAGAGTCATCAACATACTCTTTAGCAGACACCATAAAATTAAAATTATTTCTAGGTGGGTTTTGTTCTCCTTGAGTTAGGTAATGTGCATCACCTGCAAGAAGGGAAGTGGATATAAAACACAATGCACAATGACCATGCAATCTAATGCCTTCCTAGTCACTGACCACCACAGAAGTACAGAGAAAGACATTGCTTGTGTTGCATTGTCTACAGCTGAGTCAGAGCAACATAGAAACGAAACATTTCAGTCTGACCTTTCTCACTAGAGCAGGTCCTTCAAACAACCTTTAGTGGCAAATGCAAGCATGATTGAGATTATAAATTATATTCAGATCATGGAAACAACTGTTACAGTCTTCCAGAGTGACTGGGATACTTTCAGAGAGGACATTAGGACAGCCATGATCATGCTATTTCCACCCCAGCTGGTTTCCCTTTCTGAAGCCTAAAAAAAGCCAAATTAATTATTCTGTTGCCTGGTAGAGTAGCTTAGCAAACGTAGTTTATTGTCCTTGAGAATTGGCATGGAGGGGGTGTTACTTAGAAAACTAATCCAGTTAGAAAAGTGACAAAATTGAAAAAATTTACTAAATCAGGTTTGTTCTGCTGGTGTTATCAATTTCTTCAGCTGCTCATACAGATGACCCCGACTGAACTTAACTGATTTTCTATAGTAAATTACCTATGTTTTGCATGGAAAGACATTTTATCCACTATGAAATCAGGTTCAGCTCCACATTAAAAACATGCACAACAGCTGGTAACAGCCTGAATATGACTCTGAAAGATACAGTGTGGTTTGTTCAAATTAACTCCAGTGCAGTTTGATAATGTCCAAATTCTCACTCCAGTACAAAGGTTATAGTGGAATCTAATTGACCTTTATGAAATACTGTGCTCCATATAGACCGGTATTGCTGTAATTGTGTTCTGTCTTAGTGAAGAATAGACAGAGCCATCCTTATTACCACATAGGTCAGTGTGATTGTACACATTTAACACTCAAAGCACGTACAGTAAATATTTTATAGAAACAATTTCTTAAAAATATATATATATTTTACATTGATGTTGATTCATTGTGAAGGGAAGTGCAGGCTAGTTGCTTGTATGAATTACAACAGTTGATCAACAGCCAATGAAAGTCAGTAATTCAGGATTCTTCCATCAAACACAGCAGGTCATGAGTGCAAAGTTTATGTCAACAACACAACGACAGCCATTTTGTGTACAGAGAGCCAAAGAAAGAGACAAATATTTACTTTGTATAAAATATTGCTGAGCATGTTACTTAGGGAAAGAAAGTGCCACTCAGCTTGGCTAATAATACAACCCAGATGTCAATGAGAAATTTCTGAAAGTTTCAGAGTATATAAACACAATACACACTGCAGAACCACATACATTTAAATTTTGTAGTTTTTTTGTTCAGTTTTTTGTTTGTTTGTTTTTTGTTTCTTTTAAAGGCATGCACTGATTTGAATGGTAAGAACTGAAAAACATTGGTAACTGCCTAGATAGCCTGAAAGAATAAATATGGCTTCTGCAAGAGGCTAGAGCAAGTCACAGGGAGGACTCCATTATTCAGAATTCAGCAGCAATAGCATTCAGATTTTATAACTGTAGTTCTATCCACAATCTGGGTATCAGCATGTTCAGGACTGTTTCTGAGCCCCTTCTATTACATTAATTGAATTAGTGGCTGAAGATGCAAAACAATATGGAAAAAGCAGCCAGGGTAGCCAATGTGAATCAAGATACTCTGTCAGGTGTAATTAAGGCCAAGTATTACACAAGGCAATACCATATAGAATAAGACAGACTACACTTATGTGTACAGATAAATATATGCTTATTTGTCATTTAAACAAAGGAGAAGTGATGAAGTAATTTATTAAGACAAACATATCTTTAATCCTCCCACATAAGCCCAAGTAGAATAGGATACTATATTTGCACAATTTCCATGAACACAGGAGAAAAAACTGCAAAAGCACTCCATAGTTCAAATGACATCTCATTTGGGTGAAGAGATAGAAGGTATATTGTACCTTTTTGTACATATGCAGTGCTAGCTAGAGTGAAAGGGACTAAAATCTTCCAACAGAGCTAGTAAAAATTCAGAATTCTAATTCACAGGAACTGTTGAGATTTCAGAACTCCCGTTCAGTTTGACTCTAAAGCAAGATCCAATTATTTCTTAAGAGTTTTGGTGAAACAATGACCCATCAATTTGCAGAACATAGAACAGAATTCTGTCACAACACATAGCTTCATCTACAAATTAGGTAACAGATATCAAACTACATTTGAACAAGCTAAATACGTATTTTTGATCAAGAAGGTATTTCAGCAGGTACTGTGAATTAGTAACTTGTCATTCTAAATGCAAGGTTTTAAAGACTCTGTTTTATTGTCTCTCCCATTTTACAATGAAAGCAGTAGTAAGGCATTCCAGAACTTGAAAATGAAAGCTTGTACTGAAACCAAAGTCCCAACATCAAGCAAATTCACTAAAAAGTTCAAGTATAATCCAGGAGTTCTCAAACAAAATAAAACAAAAAAATCCATCTGAAGTTCCCTCCTACACTTTCCCACCATTGTTTCCATTTGCTTCCTTCATCTCCATTGAAATTGTCCATAATTATATTATTTCCTCAAGAAGAACTAGATGTGGTGAAAACACTTTTCCTGATAGGAAACTGATACAAATTTTCTAACTATTATTTCTAATATCTCTCATAAACATGGAGGAGCTCAAGGCCTCTGCTGGAGGCTTTTGTTTTTCCTGCACCCTCCATCTGCCTCTGCAACTTGGCGCTCCCTTGGGAAAAACAAGAAGACAAAGCCATAGCTGCCTAATTGCATACCAGTAAGCAAATTCACTAAACCTTACCAAAGATTGGTCAAGGCAAATACGACAAACTTTCCTCCTCTAAACTCTCTTAGGGTCACTGCTTTTCTTGCAGGCTTGTAAAAAATAAGTTACTCCTTCCCCATCTGTCAGTGAATAATTTAATCCATGAACAATTTTCTTGACATTATTTAACCAACATTTCCAGGTATTATTTTACTTTTGCATATAGCCTGTACAATGGTACAGCAGAAGGCATCTGAACTGTTCCTCTAAAACCATGTTTACTCATTCCTAGGTCCTCTTACATAAAAAGGAATTTAGAGATATAAATAACCCTCCATTCTAATACAGGAACAAATTTGCTGGCAAAATGTGCAGTGTGAACAGGTTTCACAAAAAGTTTTTGTTCACAATTTTAATTATAATTTCTTCTTTCCTTCCTTCCTTTCTTTGGGTAAGGTGGGGGTTTTGTGTGTTTGTTTTTGTTATTTTGGGTTTTTTTTGTAAACACAGAGTAAAGAGGTGATGTTTCTACAAGCAGAAGATGTCTAAGTTTTTACTAAGAAATAGGAACACAGAAGCTTATGAAACATTTCTTGATTTAGTATAGGATGTGGCTTTCAGCCACAGATGTGCTATGGAGAGACAGAAGAGAGATCAGTCATCAGAAAAGCAGAGCAGCAATATTCAATGGGCTAGAGAATCCTGGAAAGCAGTAATCTTAAAGGAGACAGTGACAAAATGAACACCGGATAAAGCGTAAGTTTAGCAGCAAAAGGCCTGAATACCAGAGGATCAATTAATCTCTCTTTGTCTCCAAACTTCATCTTAAATACATAATTTATTTTCATGCACTCTGTTACTAAAATAAACTGTTGGAAAGCAAAAAGAGTTTATTTCTGCAATAGTTAGACTGAAAGATCTTAAGTACTTATCTTCATACTTCAGTAGTTACAGGGGTAATTTATATTGTTGGTTTATTTGCAGCACCAGAAAGGATTATGCCTGTTTCTAGCACTCAACACCTAGTTTCAGGAGAAAACAAGCATCAGGAAAATATAACACAGTCTGATGTTGTGGAATAGAAAGCATGAGATTCCTATTAAGTCACACACCTAAAAATCAGATGTAAAAAACCCAACAAAAACCAAACAAAAAACATTTGGGAACAGTATTTAGTATTTAGTATTTAGTATTAACAGATAAATACTTTAGTATTAACAGATAAATGAGTAGGGAAGAATATTAGGCTAGGACAACAAAGCAGGAATACATTCCCAGAACAGTCTCTTGAGTCTCTAGTGATCTAAGGAGACTTGCATAACCTCACTTGGTCTTCATTCATGGTAAAGTTAAGAGTCCTTTCAGCAGTAATAATATTCTGCATAGGAAGAAATTGTCTTGTACCTGTAGGAGTTAACTTTTCTACTACTGACTCCTGATCTAACTTTCACAGGGTAGGCTATTTAAAGAACAAAAGCTTCAGGAAATAGAAACTGGCATAAATCCACCAAAAAGAAATGGTGTGCAAAATAAATATTTGTTCTTTTTATCGCTGTGCTTGCAGTTTTGATGAGCTTCTGTTAATTAACTTTTATGTGCCAAAATTTGGTTTTCTTCTGTCCAGATCTCACTCACTGCACTGTTGTTCATAAGTTTAAGAAAAACATTTTTGCCTGCTGCAACAGATTTGCCTCCAATGTATATGCAATATATCGTATTTCTGTTACTATTCAGGCACATATTAACATTTTCCTCATTCTAATGACTTTTTCACCTAAGTATTAAGAAAATAAATACATATTAAGCTTTTTCACTTTTCTCAAAATTACATGCAAACTTTTCAATGAATGTTCTCTTTTAAGTTAAATTTGAGGCTATGTGTTCCAGAGATGCTGAGGAATTTGGCTCTGTTACAAGATGATATGATCTACAATTACAGAAAGACTTTTCATGGGAAGCCCATAAGGGCTGAGCTGGTAAAACTAAACATTTAACTCAAGAGATCTGAAAATAACAATTTGCTCATACACTTACCAGGAGAAATCTCTATGAACTGGAACAAGCATCATGCCTTTGCACTCACACAAACGCCTGGCACATTCCTGACATCTCCAGAGTGACAAATACATCAATCTTGATCACATTCTGCTACCTTTCTATGACATGATACACCCCAAAAAATTCAGTATTCTCCATTTTTTAAAAGTATTTTCTGTTATTACTCTCTGAAGAAGAGCATAGGCATAATAGATTGCCTGGAATAGCTAAGGAAACAACATATTTAATTTCCCTTTTCCAGAATTAATGGCAATTTAAGTTCTTAACTTGCAGCATTTCCCTATATTAAATAAAACACAGCAGCCAGCAGAGAAAATGAAGATCTAAAATGCTGAGTCTCTTTCCATATTAGGAAAGTGTATCTTAAAATTAACCCTCACTCTCAGTTTATAGATATTATTTTTGAAGAAGTCTTACCTTCTATGATCTGAGCTGCAGAACCAGCACGGATTGACAAGCCAAGGAGCAGTAGCAGCAAGTCCCAGGTCCATGAAACATGCCTGCTCAGGTATTCAAAAAAAAAAAAGAAAAAAAAAAAAAAGGGGGGGGGGGGGCGTAGGTGGGAAAGAATGAGACCAAAGCGGGTAATACAGAATCACAAGCTGGGGGGGACGGGAAGTAGTAAAATTCTGAAGTGAGAGTTCTTACCAAGAGAGCATTTTTTGAAAGTTAGCTGAAGGACCTTAAGTGAGGAAAAAGTTCAGTGCACATGAGTTTTATGCTTATGAAAATAAGGAGTTAATAGAAAGTGGAGCCTGCTGCTGCTGCTTCTCCCCGAGCATTCACACACAAGTGGAACAAAGGCAGCTCTCAGGCTTTCTGTGTGACGCACTGCAATCCAGAGCTTCAGCTCTGAAATCTGACTCCGAGTAGACTGTCCTGTCAGATCAATCTCTAAAACTTCTTACTTTATTTACTGATGGGCACCCCTTACTGCTGTACATCATCCCCACATTATCATTATGCAGTCTTGCCTCTAACAACTGTGTCCCCTGACAGACAGATGCTTCCTCTTCCCCTCCCCCTCATAACCTCCACTTAGCAAATAAAACACGACTGCCAACATCTTTCTATCCAGCATTGTATAGCCAATTATATGTTTTCTTACAGGGAATAGCACATTTCTCTGGCCGTTTTAACCAAAATGTAACAGAAGCAAGTTTGAAGATACGAGCAGGACAGAGCAGTCACAGTTAAAATGCAACCTGCAACTGGGAGCAATACTGTTTTATAGATTTTCTGCCACCTACAGAGACATTTTGAACCACACCCTTTTCTCTGACAAATTGTCTAAGTTTGATACTCCTTTTTACAAAGATTTACACCCTACATGTAGATTAAGAGTATCTACCTCAGCAGCTGTAGATACGCAAGTATGCTATAGAGATCCTGTAGCTAAGCATTTCTAATAGTTTCCATTAGAAGTGTTATTTCACTCCTCCCTCTTAATTTCATTAAAAGCCTTTATTCCACATGTAGTTCTTCAAAGCTGACTCTTGCTCAAAGAAGACATTTTGAAAGAATACAGTTGAGATTAATCAGACAATTTTTAAGTTATGAGATTTTTAATGAAGTTTGCAATTGTTTTTTGACTGGGATGAGGGAGTCTGGAAAGCATTGCGTGTGGAAGGAGATCAGTGGGCTTTTGGTAGATACAGGCTGGAAGGTGCTGAAGATCACTTTAGGGGATTCAAAACTAAAAATGGATTTACCTAGGATGGGGTGTGGGGGATAGACAGGAATAAATTTTTTTGCAGTAATATAAGGACAATACAAAGCAATAAACAGAATTAAAAAGAATTTAATTGCACCATGGATAAAATGCTTGCATTTGGGATTTTGCTTTGTTGACTATTTTTGGGGAGGGTTTGTTTGTTTGTTTGTTGGGGTTTTTGGTGGTATTTATTTATTTTATTTTATTTTATTTTATGGAAATACAGAGGTTAGGGATTTAAAAGCTAGAATCTTGCTTCAGCCTGAGATTCCCATTTTAGGTTAGAAACCACAACAAGTCAGCTCTCTTCAGGTGTATTTTCAGTTGAGCCACAAACCAGCTGAGTATTACTATTACTATTTACCTTCTGCTTAATGATGAGGAAGCAAGCGATCAAACTATCTTTTAATCAAGTTTCATATTATAAACACACAGTTCTAACTTCCTCAGGGACAAGGACTCCCCTTTTTCTGTTCGCACTACATCAGGGCTGAAAAAAGTTAATCGTTCATCTTTTCTACTTGAGACTATCAGCTCTTCCCCTTCTCTCTCCCTGAAGTTTCTCCTCTGTTTATAACCACTAGCAGCACTGCTTATAGCAATAGTGTTTACAACATCTCTGCAAACCATATACCAAAAACATTTATTTTATGCCTTTATATAGGACACTAGATATATGTTATCCCAGGAGAAAATACTGGCTTTTAAAGCATTCTTGTAAAATGTACGTATTTACAAGCCTGGGTCACTTTTCTATTTTTTCCAGGTAATCTTTAGTTACCGATAGTCATTATTAATCCTAACAAACTATTTTTTAACTCAGGTCCTTCTTTTAGTGGTAATCCTTCTATCTCTTGATACATAAAATGTCAGAGGCTTACCTGCTTAGTGTCTCTTGTTGCAGTATAGTTTTCATCTGGTATATATGGCCAAAACATACATCTGTTTTGATGCCCTACTGACATATTTAGGAGACAAATGTATGATCAGACTCCAGATTTGTAAAATTTAGATTGCTAGTTATTAAGGTGTTTTTACAGTATAAGCTGCAAAGATTTCATTAAAAATAACATTTATTGTTACCCCTTGATGGATTTTTTCTCTGATTTTAGAAAACCCACAGGAAAGCAGAAGTAAGTCCTCTCCTTCTCCCATAGGTTCCCACTGTTCATCTAGATGATCTACATGAAATGCTGCTGAGAAAGCCTTTAGTTTGTCCTGGATATTTTAACATGGATGTCTGGCCATTACTGAATATCTTTAGAGCTGCTAAAGGAAATAAAGGATAAAGGAAAGCCAGGCAAAGCATGTTCTTGACCTCTGCATTCCATTATTTTTAAATGTCAGCAGTGGAGGAATCTCTGAATACCAATAGTTTATTACTCCCACAGGCATTTTAGCCTTTCTCAGAGTTTCTGTGTTCTAGCTGGGGGAATCATGATGGCACATGATGCAAATAAACCCAAGATTTCTCTAGTAACATAGCAATGTTCTCTATAATTTTCCTGATGACAAACACAACTGGTGCACTTTATTGACTGCAGCTGAGATGAAATTTTCATGGAACTCTCATAAGCTCAATAATTTGCAACTAAGGTAATTTGATGTGCAATTAGGGTTTTTCCTCTCTCAATAAATGTATAAAAAATTGTAGAAGTTAACATCATGTATCCTTTTATTCACCAGTCATTCACTCTTTGAAGATCCATTTGTAATTCTTTACAATCTGCCCCTGTCCTTACGAAAAAACCCTCTTATCATCAGCAAACTTAACTGCACAGCAGTCATGTAACTGCCGTCAGTGGTTAAAGCAGGCAATGGAAATCTGTGTAGAATTACATCAGTGATCTTTCTCTACTACATGAGCTGACTGTATATTCCTCACCTTTTTGTCCCTTTTTAAACCAACTTCTCATGCGCAAACCTCACTTCTGCCTTGGCTTCCTGAAAAGCTACTGTCAATCATTCTGCGTACATCATTGAAGTGATGGATTGCTGCAGGATGTATCTATTAATCCAGAAACTCTAAATGACATTTTGGCTTTGAATATCATCAGCAAACTGCTGCTGAACAGCTGCTTTCACAATGGTTTGCTAATACGTTTTCACAAGCATGACGAATGCTGTAATACTATTTTTCTGCTTTTTCCTCCATTAAACAAGGCACTTTTTTTTTTTTTTTGGGGGGGAAAGACAAGTCTATAAATGCTGGGTTTAATATGTATTTATGAATGAATGAGAATGTAAATTTATTTACCTGAAGACAGGCCTGTACCATACCCTAGAGAAGGGTACAAATTAAGGTCATAGAGGCAAAGAATTCTCTTCAGTGCTTCATTTTACATAATATGAATGTTTCTGCCTCCTCTACCCCTCCCTCACAGTATTTCAAAAAGCACTGGGAAAAAAATGCTAAATTTCTCGCACAGCTGGGGCTGGAAGGCAAAGAAGTCAAAGAGGAAAAGGGAAGAGACCATGTCTGTTGGGCACGCAGATGGGTATAAGAGGAACCAGACTAATGGGGAGGATAGATGAGTGCTACAGAGAAAATGTGCAAAAAGAATAAGACTGACTGAAAAGCCTGGGAAAAGAAGTTTAGAAGAGGTGAGGACAAAGCTAAGAGCAGCACTGTAAGCCAGTTAGGAAGCAAAAGAAAAGGGAAGTCTGAGTGTGTTACCTGACACTAAGTGGCAAGGAGACCAAGAATAAATGTTTCGGCATATTTCCCCTCTGCAAGCTCTGACTCAGTCTTTCACTAGGCAATATAACCAGGAGAGGAAAAATGCCATGATACTTCGGCTACAAGCAAGCATCCATGTAACCTACTAGCAAAGCATTTCTTGTACAATACTCTAATAGTTTAAGTAATATATGCTGTGAATAAGGATATTTCAGTACTTCTGGTGGCAGAAGCAATCGTTGGTATGCCTCATCAAATTTTGTGTTCTACAATGCAAAACCAGAGCTATTAACAAATTATTTGATGGGGTCACAAAAATTATCATTTTCAGAAATGGCTGAACTGTTTCTGATTAAGTTTATTATATTGTCATGAGACATGAATTCAGAATTCAAAATGGTCAGTGTTCAGAAACAACACAAACAATCGGAATTACTCAATATAGCTTGTGGGACAACTGTAAAATTAAGCATAAGTAGATGTTCTACCTGTAATTTAAACTCATTTGATGTCATTTGAGCTTATTGCTATATTAAAATAATTTATCATTAGCAGAAGCATTGATAGTTTTAAAGTACATTTAAAAAATAAGTCTTAACTATTATTAAGTACGCATATTGAAAGACTTCATTCAGAATAAATGTCATACATTCCTTTTATATGAGTAAACCCGGAAATAATTATATGCAGCACTTTCGCTGTCTATCTCCATGTTCAGCTGAGCTGAAGAAACATTTTGTCCTACACACACACACGGCGTACCAAGTAAAAAGCTTCACCAGAATCCCTCTCTCCATACTGTGCAAGCTAACTTGACTAAAATATTTTCCTTTAAAAAATATTTATAGAGCTTGATCCAAGGAGTGACCTCACTACTTTTTGCACTGCCTTGAGTTTAACTTGTAAAAAGCATATTTTCCTACACTGGGGCAAACCTCTTTTTAGGGGTTTTCAGAAAAGTAAAGTCCTACCTTGTAAGCCAACGATAAGGTGATGCAAATGCCAAATCTTTAATCACCATTAGATTATTGTCTCAAATTTCTACTTTGTAAATCATCATGATAACATGGACAGGACTGATATTCCACCTTTACAGGTAAAAGGAGTACAGGTACTTTGCTTAGATAAAAGTTAAAAACCTACCCTTATTGAACAAGGTTTTCAGAAGCCTACAGTGGGAGGATTTTACCCAACGTACTTGCCATAAATATACACTTAGATACAAATATTATCAGGATGAGACCTAGTATTTATAACATGTGCATAAGAGCACCAAACACATTTTTTTTCCAAATCTAGTTGTTACACTCAGAATCTCATTTACAGGCAAAGAGGCAACACACCACCTGAACTGTAATAAATAAATGCAACAATTTTGTGAGAGCTGGGATCCACCTCAATAAGCAGGGCAAAGGTTTCTTTCCCACTAGGATGGCTGACCTGGGAAGAAACGAATGACAGTGGAGCAACAGAATTACCAGCATCCCTGTGAGGGAGGGATGGATAGGGTTGATAAGCAAAGGGCACAGGGTGATGTGTCAGAAAGGAAACACAAAATCAGCAGGACAAGGCTTAAGCAGGGTCACCTCCAGCATGTGCATGTAAGCAAGGCAACATTATTGGAAAGACCCAAACCCTTGCTGGTAAATTGATATTCTAGGATGCCTCTCTGAAGTGCATGTACTAATGTACATAGCATGGGTAATAAACATGATGAGTTAAGAGATCTGTGCGCAGCTGCATGGCTACGATCTTGTTGGAATACAAAAGACATGGTGGGATGGCTTACAGGTCATCCCTGTTGCCAACAGATTGAGGGAGGTGATCCTTTCCCTCTGCTCAGCACTGGTGATGTCACACCTGGAGTACTATGTCCTGTTCTGGGCTCTCCAGTACAACTGGACATACTGGAGAAAGTCCAGCAAAGAGCTACAAAGATGATTAAGGGACTGGAGTATCTCTCTTATGAAAAGGGCTGAGACATCTAAGATTGTTCAGTCTGAAAAAGAGAAGGCTTGAGAGGGATCTTATCAATGTCCATTAATATCTGAATGGAGAGTGCAAAGAGGACAGAGCCAGGCTCTTTTCAGTGGTGCCCAGTGACAGGACCAGGGGCTATGGGCACAACCTGAAACACAGGAGGTCCCTTCTGGACATCAGGAAACACTTGTGAGGTGACTAAGGACTGTCACAGGTTGGTCAGAGAGGTTGTTGAATCTCCATCCTTAGAGATATTGAAAAACCCTCCAGACAAACATAGTCCTGGGCAGCCTACTCCAGCTTGAGTAGGAGTATTGGACCTCCAGAGGTCCCTTTTCACCGCAACCATCTGTAACTCTAAGATTGTTAGTTGGAATTTTTTACAGTCTAATTCAAAGATCACTGTTAGTCTTCATCTAATTATTGAAAAAAAAAAAAAAAAAGAATTAGTATTGTGCTGCTGGTGTACTTGAATCTTGTTTTCTCACCAGAGAACATCATCAAGACAGGTCTGTCATGACTGGGACTGGGCAACCCAGGGAGATTGGACCCCCTTGCTTTTTAAACTCCTTCTCAGAGAGGAGCCTAGATGCAGCTGGATCCAACCTTAGTCTCAGACTTGAGTCTCCCAGGGAGAGTAATTAAAATGTAGCAGTCCAAGGACGTGCTCAACCATCCAATACCCCTCAATTGGATTAAGGTGGAATAACAGTCAAGGTCTGTATTTGCACATTAGCTTTGATTAGAACTATAGAAGGAATACTGATACTTCAATTATTATATATGCTCAGGCTGCGCAATCATAAAGGCTGATACCTCGATTATGAAAGTCACAACACATGTACGTTCAAGCTTCACAACCTGGGAAAAACTGTGGTAGTCCTTGAATTACTTAATAATTTTAGGAAGGAAAAGGGAGAGAGAAAGAGAGTGTCAGAGACAATAGGCACTGCTAGAAGAACTCACACATATCTACACAAGGCTTATAACTAGAGGTGATTGTTACTAAATTAACTAGTATTTCCACACCAAAAAAAAAAAAGAAAAAAAAAGTAGACATCTTATTTATGTGCCCAAAATTTCATTAACTGTCATCAGTTAGACTGTTTACAGGAGTGTACAGCAACCTACAGAACATGAGGCCTTGGTCCAGGGACTGCAAATGTTAGTTTCTAGCAGCTTAAAGTTGGAATAGCTAAGTAAGAACTTTCTGTTTTTTTATCAGACACTGTTGAATTATTTTAATCCTTCCATATAACACAACCTAAGGCAGACAACGTGAGTAGGAAATCATAGTAGCTAATTAGTCAAAGCTTAGCAAAATATAAATAATTTCAAGGCATGGGCCAATACTCAGAATGCTGAGCACTTCAACAAGTAATTCTCCTCAGCACGCGCACAGCACATCCCTAAAGCCTTCTAGAAATCAAGTCAGTTCTCATTCACTTAAGGCATGGTGGGTTTTTTTAAATCAGTTTTGAACATGCTTCATATTTCCATTTCTGTTTACATCATAGGACAGAATTAACAGAGTACCAGAAATAAGCCTGAGATACAGATTTACACCTGCTAGTGTGGTGCCCATCTGTGATACCTGCTACTGTGGTATAAATTGGGTGCTAGTATATTAACATTGTCAGTCTCTCCTTGAGACATCAAACATTAATTCATTACCTATAATGGATTTCAATAAAAGCTAACCTTTTCATATTGTTTGCCTAGCCAAACCAGCAGAAAACACACCTATTTTTACCATCCCTAAAGCATATGTATAGACTTTTTCTTGGGTTTCAAGATTTTCTGGTAACTGCCTTGCCCAGCTGTAGCAGCCAGAAACCTCACATCTTCCACAACAATCATGTAAAAGCCACTTCTATGATGTAGTGGTTTCACAAAAACACCAACAATAAGAAAAGGAAAAACTTTCAAATTAGATGCTTTGCAAAGAGGAGATCGAAGAGGGAAAAATACATTTTTGCATGCTACTTTTACATCAATCAGCATCACGCGTGAGAGGTATGCACTGCAGAGCAATAGGGAAAGAGAAAAGAGGTATTTGTCTTTCTGTCTTCCAAGATTGAAGAAAATCTCAAATATTTTTAAAAACTAAAAGAGCAGTTTAAAGTGATATAGTAATGAACAATTGAATAAAACCAGCAGGATGTATTTTCAAGAAAAACTAAGTTAAGTTCTTGAATGTTAGTTGTAAGAGAAAGGAGGAGGAGCAGCTCTTAGATTTTGGATTTTCTAAAAAGAAAGCATGGCATTTATTTAGACTTTCTCTCATCGTCTCCATGTTTTTGACTCAGACTGCCTCCAACAGTTCTGCTTCTTGGGAAAAAAAAACAACCAATAAAACAAAAAACAAAACCCAGAAGACTTACTTAACAGTCACATTTGCTAACTTGATCAATAAAATTCTAGTTTTCCTGACTTTTATCCTTCTCAGTCCTGCATGCCCAGCTTCTGTGTTTTCCTGAGTATTGGCAAAAAACCTGAGCAGTACATATCAACCAGTTACACTTGCAATGGCAATGCTTGCAGTGTAAGAGGTGGCCAGACAAGTTAACAAGAGTAGTTAAGGATCTGAGACAATTGTGATAGCTGGCAATACATCAGAGAAGGAAAAAATCTTGGTTGGATTTTTAACATGTAGGTGAATTTGCAAAAAGCAGAAAAAAGCCCCACATTTTTATTTTAAATCTGAGAGCATTTAGTAAGGTGTAACCAATATGGAATCAACAGAGAGCCTATGCAGATTTACAAAGTCCTTCCACATACTGAGGCTACATGCTGACCTCAAAGCTTCTGCTCTGTTAATCAGGAGTCTTCTCTCCTTTCAAAGAGCTACAAACAGCAGGAGAAAGAGCACTGAGTAAATCAATTCCTGGCTATAGTAGCTGCTGCTGCAGAGCATGGGGATTGTTTCCATTAAAGTTTGTGTTAATAGAGGTGACTGCTCAAAAAGTTTTGCATTCAGTTTTGTTGTTGTTACTAACCCTGATGGTAGCATAAATAAAAACAGGATTTTACAAGCACTTCTTTGCACATCTGGATAATAGTTGTACTAATAAAGAAACTAGCTTTTCCTTGGCTCCAAGAAAGTGTATACAAAGGAGAAATGGAAAAAACAAGTAAGATTAACAGAGGGTTCTTTTAGCACTGACTCATTTCTGCTTTCCTGGAGCATTATAATCCAATGCAGATGTTAATTTGCCTCATTCTTGGCAGCTATGTTAGTTGAACTTCCTCTCCTCAGCAACATTTTCTCAGAAACTTATTATCCCTTTGTTAGTGTGTCCTTAACTTGCTCATTCCTTTCATGTGAGAGTGAAACCCAAAATTGTAAGAAATCAAGCTAAATATATGAAAGAATTACAATACAATAGTGACATTGTGTAAAAGTAAATAAAATACTTTGGTGATTAAAGTACAAACCATGATCTCTGCTTTTGTTTTATCATTCCCAATAGTGGTAGTGGTTCTTTCTTAGGTCAAAACAAAACAAATAGTTATATAAGAACATAGGCTGGACTTGATGATCTTAAAGGTCTTTTCCAGCCTTGGTAATTCCGTGATTCTGTGATTCTGTAACATAATAGGGACTGAGCAGTAGTAATAAATCTAATGGCATGGACAAGGTTTATATTTAGCAATAAATTTATACAAATGTGCTTTATCAGAATTTTTTTTATGATAGCCTAATGCATTAAGCTCTCAGATAAATGATTTTTACTCAGAACATGACTATGTCTAGACAAAGAAGGACAATTACGGGTCTGCTCACCTCTGAATTGCCTGGGTAGCACTGAATCCTGACCTATTGTTAAGAAGCATTTTCTGATAATAGGAATATGGAGAAAAATCCAGTACTGCCAAGTTCTTTAGCATCTGAATTGTTGTTGTAATTTAAAACCTTCCCTTCAGTTGGCTGCAAAAAAGTAGCAAACCATCAGGGCCTTGAGTGCACCCACAGGCATTAATTGCTTTCAGGAGCCTTATCAGGACCTCCACTCACACTGTCAGCCCATCGTGCCAGAAAGATCAGGTATTGTGAGAGACGGACTCTATAAGGGCCTCTAATCCAGCGACATTCACTGACCAGTCCTGGCGATGTGCCCCCCCGGCACTCATGGGGAGAGGACAGAGGTACCAGGCGCATGCGCACAGGACTACAGACTACAGCTCCCAGGAGGCACGGCGGGGCCGGAACCGGAAAAGGGAGGAGCAAGAAGACGCGCGCTCTGTGAATACTATACGGTTACAGCCGCCGCGGTGAGCGTACCGCTGCGGAGGCTGCCGTGCCGTTGCGGCGCTGCTCCCTGTGGTTGTTGGCGTGTGGACGTACCGAGCGGACTGTTTGCCTGGAGTCTCAGGGGACAGGACGTGGATCCCGACCAGGGATTGGCTTCGGCCGTACCCCGGTGGTGAGAATTGCGAACATCTTACTAACATTCCTACAAACATTCCTACATAATATTCACACATACCAGACACTCACTTCTCTTTTCCCATATTCTTCTATTTCCTAAAGGCTCTCTCCAGGCTTTCCCTCTTATCCCTGTCCGGGAACGGGAACAAGGGGGAAGGGGGGAGGTTCTCTCTTGTTTTCTGTGTGTGTTGTTATTGGTATATAGATGTAGTGTTGTATAGCTGTTGGTATATGGATATATAGGTGTGGATATAGATATAGAGATAGACCCTGTGTGTTAGTTGATATCAGACTTGCCAAACCCTCAGTGCCTATAATAAAGTTATTAATTCCTTTCTGGTCTGGATAATTGTTTGTGAGTGTGATAGGGTGTGGTCCTCAGCCCTCGATCCCCTTTTGGAGGGGAGTGGATCGTGGTCTTGCCCGCATCGGTCCGCGACATTTTTGGCGTAGTCGGCAGGATACGAGGGTCTGTTGTAGCCCCTGAACACGCTCACTCTAAATTAAGATAATGGAGGGCGAAAGATGAGACGTTTCGATTAACATCCCCAAGGAGGCAGCTGGCGTCATGTCAGAACCCCATGAAGCCCCATGAGGACCAAGGCCTGTAATTGCGAGGCTGCTTTCAGCTGCCTGTAGAAAACCTCATCAACTCCCTCGTCCTGATCAGGAGGTAATAGACCCCCACAACTGTATCACCCATGCCAGCCTGCCCCTTAATTCGTACCCACAGACTTTCCACTTGCTCCTCATCTGCCCCTGGACAGAACTCAATACATTCTAATTGCTCTTTCACATAAAGAGCAACTCCACTGCTTCACTTCACTGACCTGTCTTTCCTAAAAAGGGACATAGCCATCCATGACCACATTCTAGTCCTGTGATCTGTCCCACCCTGTCTCTGTAATTGCCACCAGATCATAACCCTTAGACCGCACACAGACTTCTAGCTCCTCTTGTTTATTCCCCATGCTGCGTGCGTTGGTGTACAGGCATTTCAGGGAGCGAGCTGAGCACGCTGGTGGCACCCTTGGGAGTTGGGAGGCCTTCTGGTCTTCATTAATACTAGAACACTGCTCCACTAGTTCAAACCCAGCTACAACCCCCTCCCACTTAGAATATAGTTTAAAGCTGTTGCAGTCCGAGTTTGACCTGGACTGGAAAACTCGAGTCGAGACATGGATCGCACCTTATCTTCTCCTTATTTAGAGGAGGAATAGCCCTTAATTGGCTGGTTTTAATTTCCCAGTGGGTCCGTCCCTAGGTTGGGACCAGCTGGCTACACAGGGTATGTCTATAGAATGCAAACCCCTCCCCAGATGCATGCATGCACCAGCACAAACACAGAGATTATGTATTTAAAATACCACTTTACTATAATAGTTTTAGAGCAGAGGGAGTATGTGGGGGGAGAGGATATGCAAATGTAGTTATAGGAGACAAACTTGGGGTGTGTAACTTGGTAAAGAGAAAGAAATAAACAGTGTTATAGTTGGGGGTAGGGTGCCCGACGAGTTTCCCGTATAGGGTAGACGAGGTGCGTGTGTGAATGTGGCCGATTACTTGTGCCCGGGGAAAAGTACGCAAAGAAAGGAAAATTCTTACAGACTCAGAAGCACTGGCAGGTTTGGCGGCATCTGTGGCTTTAAGAGCGGGTTTTCGGTGAGCGCAGTTTTCGGCGAGCGTGGCTCGGGCAGGGGGCTTGGGCGGCGAGCGCGGCTTTATCTGCAGCAGGACACGGTGACGAGTGGCCACACGCTGGAGCTCCAGCGCAGGCGGCTCTGGCCCGTGCTGACGATGGCCCGTGGTGGCTGCCTCGGCCTGGGCAGGCAGTGGCTGTGGCAAACGGCTACAACCAGCTGGAGCTGCACCCACTGGCTTGGGAGCACTGATAAAGGAGGGTTTTGGGGAGCAAGCAGTGATTCCAGCTCTTTTAGCTTTTTTAGTGTGCTCTAGCTCTCTTCTCCGTTTCTTCAGCTCCTTTCACGCAGCTCCTCGGCGAGCAGGCTCCACGAGAGAAGAGGCAGAAGTGCAAGCAAGCAGGAAGCAGGGAATAGCAGCAGTCCCGGAGTGCAGGGGTGCAGGGAATATAGCTGGAATTCCACTCCAGCCACCAGAGGCTTTTTGTGATTCTGTGCTATTCCTTTTTCTCTATCTTCTTTTCTTTTCTGTCTTTTCTTCCAGGAGCAAAGAACAATGTCCACCAACGACCGATAATGATTTATAATGGTTGTCCTATTTACATGCTCATGTAGGCTGGTCTGGCCTTTTGTCTGCTCAGTCCCCAGCTCCTACCTGTGGCTCCTGTAACAATTTTGCCATGCTCCAGCCAAAGGATGGGTCCTGGCTGCACACATAGCAAGGGAGGCATGGGTCTCTGCCCTTCCTTGTGTAAATCCCAGCTGTGCAACCCCCCCCTCCAGGGTTGTCGCTGCTTCGGTTTTGGTTTGTTGTTTTTTGGGGGGTTTTTTTGGTGTTCTTTTTTCTTCGACTTTTACGTCTTTCTATTGCAATCAATTTGTGTGAGAGACATACCTTTTGTGGAGGCCAGTCCTCCACAAAAGCTCTGCAAATGAGCCCTGCTAACTCCTGCCCTAGGACCCTTTTTCCCCTGCGGGACAGAGTCTTCCCATCCAATGCCAGCTGGCCCAGTGTCCTGGAAATCAAACCATCCAGGAGTTTTGTCCCCTACCCCCTTCAAGTCTAGTTTAAAGCTCTCTCAATGAGCCCCGCTAACTCCTGGCCAAGAATCCTTTTCCCCCTTGTTGATAGCTCTATGCCATTGTTTGCTAGCATACCTGGTGCCCTGTAAACATCTCCATGATCAAAAAACCCAAAGTTCATCCAATGGCACCAGCCTCTAAGCCATTCATTAATCAGCTGTGTTTTCCTAGTCCTTTCAGCTTTTCCTGCCACTGAAGGAACTGAGGAAAAGACCACCTGTGCTCCTGATCCCACAAGCATTCAGCCTAGTTCTCTGAAATCCCTTTCCATCGCCCTGGAACTTGCCTTGGCAACTTCATCAGTGCCCACCTGCATGACCACTAGTGGGTAGTAATCAGAGGGCTGCACCAGGCCTGGGAGTTTCTCAGTAACATCGCTAACCGGGTCCCCAGGGAGGCAGAAGACCTCCCTGAGAGTTGGATCTGGCCAGCATATAGG
Organism: Hemiprocne comata; assembly: GCA_020745705.1. Taxonomy (NCBI): domain Eukaryota; kingdom Metazoa; phylum Chordata; class Aves; order Apodiformes; family Apodidae; genus Hemiprocne; species Hemiprocne comata. The sequence goes on along the minus strand of CM036587.1, from coordinate 61,590,867 downwards.
GCCCTCAGTTCCCCTCAAAAGAGAATCTCCTGCAACAATTACCTTCCTTTTGTTCTTAACAGAGGCAGTCCTGATGCATGGGGCAGACTGCCTCAGCAATTCCCTGGACAGACCTTTGTCAGTAACCTCAGTTACCTGATTTTCCTGATCCAGGGCCATATACCTGTTCTGTAAGGGCACACATGAAGGTGAGGGAAGCCGGGAGTGGGTTCGCCTGTTGCCTTGAGCAGGGACCCACTTCCAGTTCCCCTCTTCTCTCAGGTACAATAGTCAGCAGGATCCGAGGGTCTGTTGTAGCCCCTGCACACAGTCGCATTGATAGCGAGAATGGAGGACAAAACAAGTGTAGTGCGTATTGATATCGATACCCCTGTGGAGGAGGCGTCAGGCAGTTCTGCAGGGGGAGCAATGAGTTCAATGGGCTCTAGCATACCTGACAGTCTGGTACATGCCGTATTGACGGCAGACCTTTCTTGCCCATCGTATGCCGAGGTTGTGGCAAGTCCACCCGGGACGTACCCTCCTCCTCTATATACTCGTGTCTTCGAACGGCAGGTGTTGGATGAGTTGAAGTCCCTAAAACAGGAGGCAGAAGAGGCAAAGTCCCTAAGGCAGGAGGTAGAGGCTTTGAGGCAGGAGGTGGACGAGTTAAAGTCCCTAAGGCAGGAGACAGAAGAGGTAGAGTCCCTGTGGCAGGGGTTAGAGACCTTGGGGCAGGAGTTAAAGACCGTGAGACAGGAGGTTGAGAGGCTGGAGAATAACGTAAAGCAGGGCTGTACGAGGCTTAAAGAGGTAGAAAGGAAATACGAGGCACAGCAGGAAGCGCAGCCGAAAAAGAAAGACACAGGGTGAGACGGAAAAAGAAGCAGAGCGAAGGAGAAAATAAGATGCTACGGGAGATTACACAACTACAGGGAGAAAAACAGGAGTGTGAGAGAAAGTACAGGGAGTTAAAGAAAGATCATACTGACATGCAAACAGTGTATGAAAAAAAGTTACATGATATGCAGAGGGAGCATGCAAAGCTATTGGAGGACATGGAGAGGGATGCCAGATTAAAAAACCGAGACATCTCAAAATTGCAGCAAGAGATTGCTATGTTGCAAAGGGATTGTGAACGGCTTAACCAGGGGCCTTATCCTCCACCCCCTGTTCCTCCTCAGGAAAAGGAGGTTGCCAATGACCTCTTGGAGCAGGAACTTAACCAGATCCTACACACGCCAGGCATTACTGCCACCGACAAGATAGCTCTGATTGGTACTTTACAGGAGCCTCAGCAGGAGGATCCATCCTCTAAAGCCGAAGAGCAGCAGGAGGAAAAGGAAAGCCAGAGGGAGAGGCTACAGAGGGCTCTGGATGCTATACCATATGCGTTTGGGGTCCGGTATGGTGAGGAGGCGGAGGAAGAGCAGGAAGAAAAAAAAACACTCCGGCCTGTTAGAATAACTACCCATACCCAGAGAGCAGGTGCTGCACAAAGAGATACAGAAATAAAAGAACTGGGAAAACTCAGAGAAAAATATAGTAGACTGGCTTCAGAAACACAAGCCGAATATGTCATGAGAGTGTCACTCACAGGAGGGGATGACATTATGTTGACTGAACGAGAAGCTGATGGTTTTTGGGGTTTTTGTTACAAACGGGAAATACGAACCACTCATGGTCCCTAACACAGCGTGCAGCCTGGAACGTAAGTCAGACTGAGGTAGTTGAGCGAGGAGAGCCAATTGCCCTGGATGGGAATCCCAACGACCTTATGGAAAATGTTCATAGGGTTGCTGCACTCCAACTGATTTATGATCGTGAGTTGGTAGAAGAGCATGCAAGACCCATGTCCCTTAGGGTGAAGGAGGGGAGAATGTGCGTGTTGATTAAGGGACTCTTTGGGGCAGTCCAGGTAAAAGCCATGCAATACCAAGAGGAGATTGCAGATGGACGGTTACAAATTACATGGGGTGACCTAGCCCGGAACCTGATGAATTGCTCTAAGAAATATGTTAAGGGCCCTAAATCGTCTCCCTCTGCTCCTAAACAGGGTGCTCGACTGTCCTATGCCGAAGTTGCTGCTAAGCCACCCCGAGACCCCCCGTCTCCTAGACATGAGAAGTCACAGGGTGACTGGAATGTGGTAAACAGGGATAGGCAGAATAGAACACAGGAGAGGTCACCCAGGAAACAGCCCTTTGATACACAGCATTCCTCAACACAAGATAACAGGGGGCCCTATGCTAGGCTTAAAGAGGAAGGCAGGCAGTTGGGTATGCCTGCTTCACTCTTAGGCAGGACTCGTCCTTAGGAAGAGCTAAAGGAACTGATTGAGCTGTTCCGTGGAATGCAGGAACAACTGCGACGCAGATCAGGAGCCTGGGGCAGATCACAATCAAGAGCCCAAGGCAAAACACAAACCGAGGCCCGAGGCTGGTCACAGTCCAGAGCCCGGGATAAGGCACAGGACAGGTCCGGTAGTTTGGGAAACCAGAACTCCCTCCTCCTGCTGCAACCGGTAAGGCAAAAAGGCGACGGAGGAGGGGTAAAAAACAGGGCATTGGTACAGAAAGCCAACATGACTCCCAAACAATCCAGGAATATCCTAGCCCCCCAAAAGACTGGCAAAATGTATTGAGACTCACATATAACAAAGACGGAGATTTGGTACTCCCTTGTGCTGTTGGTCCGAAACGTTATCCTGTTACTTTTATTGTAGACACAGGGGCTCAAATATCTACACTGAAAGCCGAGGAGGTGAGGCACTGTGGCGTTACCACATCTTCGAAGCCAATATGTGTCAGTGGAGCATTTGGTACCTCTACTTTACAGAAAACGGCTATGGTCACCATGCATCTTCCAGGAGATGACAAACCGATCCGGACCAAAATGATTGTAGGTGATATTCCATTTAATTTGTTAGGGTTGGATGTTTTAGCAGGTCGAGCCTGGAGAGGCGAGCGAGGCCGCTACTGGACATTTGGCACACCGACACTGGCCATTAAGTTGTTGCAACGTGCCCCACGTCTGCCACAGAGCAAGACAACAAAAGTAAAGCAATACCCTATCCCAGTTGCTGCCAAGGACAGTATCAGAGAGGTAATATCCGATCTGAAACAGAAAGGAGTTATCATGCCGTGCCACTCACCCTTCAATGCCCCTATTTGGCCTGTGAGGAAACCAAACGGTAAGTGGAGACTAACTTTTGATTACAGGAAACTGAATGCCAATACAGAAGGCCTCACTGCAGCTGTACCAAATATTGCTGATTTGGTGCTAGAAATCCAGGAATCAGCACATCCTGTGCTGGGTTCACTGGATATCAAGGACATGTTTTTCCAGGTCCCTATCGATACTGAGGATCAGAAGTATTTTGCCTTCACTCGGGACGGGGTCCAGTACACCTTCACAAGGTTGCCCCAGGGATATAAACACTCAGCCACACTGGCCCACCATGCGCTTGGGTGTGAGCTGGAAAACATTCCAGAAATCAAAAACAACCCCAAAGAAAAGGTCTATCAATACATAGATGGCGTGTTGATAGGGGGCCAGAGTGAGGGAGAGGTAAAGGTTGTTTATGATGCTATAATTCAGCATCTAACAAATATACAGATAGAAGTTCCTGAGGAGAAAAGGCAACCTCCATCCCAAGAGGCAAAATTCCTGGGAATAAGGTGGAAAGGGGGAACCTGGAATATTCCTTATGATACTTTGTCCCAACTGACTCAGATAAAAGTACCATCCAACAAAAAAGAACTGCAACAATTGCTGGGAACCCTTCAGTATTGGAGAAAGCACATCCCTGATTTCTCCGTTATAGCACGGCCTCTTTATGATCTGTTGAAAAAGAATCATCACTGGGAATGGAATAAGTCTCATTATGAGGCCCTTGAATTGCTAATACTGGAAGCACAGACCTTCCAGACTCTGGGACCCCTCCACCCAGAGAACCCAATAATAATAGAATGGGGGGTTTCGGCTAATGCCTTATCATATCACTTTTGGCAAAAGGGACCTACTGGGAGTACATGACCCATTGGATTCTATTCACAATCGTTTAAGGACTCAGAAAAACGATATTCCACTCTGGAGAAGGGATTGCTAACAGTGTGTACAGCACTAACAGAGGTTAGCAAAATGATTACAAAACACAGGGTAATTCTACAGGGCCCTTTCAAAGTGGTTACCCATGTGCTGTCTGGGAAAGCTCCTCCAGAGGGAATATCCCAAAAGGGGACAATCAGGAAATGGTATAGCCAGATTGAGTGCTACTCCAGCCTTTTCAAGCTCGAGGAAGGCCCGGACAAACAGCTAAAAATCCAGGAACACATTGAGTCCATGGAGGAAAAAGAGTTAACTATGAAAACTCCCAGTCCTATTAAGGAGGCCCCAGAATACAAAAGTGAGATGACTAATGCCTGGTTCACAGACGCGTCAGCCCAGAGAGAGGGTAAAACCTGGTTGTTGAATTCTGCTGCAGTCAAACCCTCCATGGCTGAACGCATAATAAATCATGATAAGGGCAGTGCACAAGTGGGGGAGCTGGATGCTGTTCTCAATGTGTTTGTACGGGAAAAGGCCGCCAAGGACGCTGTGTACATCTACACAGATTCCTTTTCGGTCTTCAAGGGCTGTGTGGAATGGATAACTTTCTGGGAACAGAACAATTGGGAGATTAACAGGGTGCCAGTGTGGCAGAAAGAAAAATGGCAACAGATCCTAAAAATTGCCAAGAAAAATCCTAACTTTCATGTAGGGTGGATTCCTGCTCACCAGACCAGTCTGAAAAATGATGCTAGCAGGTGGAACAACTACGTTGATGAACTGGCCAAAATCAATGTAGTGGAAATCAAAACAGCAGAAGAAAACCAGGAGTGGGAGTGATTGCTTGAATGGCTTAATTGTAAAAGGGGTCACTCAGGGATCTTCGATTTGTATAAGGAGGCACAAACCAGGGGATGGCCTGTTACCCGTGAACAGTGTAAAACAATCATTTCTGAATGTGACCTGTGTAAGATCCGGTAGGGGAAGCATCCCCTGACGACTGACACTCTGCATATTCTAGAGGGAAAGACCTTGTGGTCCACTTGGCAGGTGGACTACATTGGTCCTTTCCGCAAATCAGGAAACAAACAGTATATCATTGTGATGGTTGAAGTGGTGTCAGGTCTAACTTGTGCTGAAGCTGTTTCTAAAGCAAATGGTGAAAATACAGTTCACTTCCTGGAAAGGGTATTTGGGGTATTACCTAAACCTACACATATTCAGTCTGATAATGGCACTCACTTCACTTCACATCTGGTACAACAATGGGCAAAAAGTGAAGGCATCCAATGGACATTCCACATGCCATACTATCCCCAAGCAAATGGGATAGTAGAACATACTAACGGGTTAATCAAAAGCCTTATCCGCCCACAGGACTCCAAATGGGATGAAAGGTTGCGATATGCAGTCACCACCATAAATAACAGATGGGGGGGTAAACGGGTGTCCTCGTCTAACTGCTTTCTTTCCCACATCACCCACTCAAGAAAATGAGAAACAAAGAAAGCCTTGCAACAAGAAAAAAATCTCCCTACACCCAGGACAAACTGTACTGGTTCACCTGCCAAACATTGGGAAAGTCAAAATGACCCTGCAAACGCCTGTGAATTCAAACACCTGGGTTGCATCTGACATGAATAACAAAGAACTCAAAATCAGTACAAATTGGATACTTCACGTTGAATGAAGCAAGACAGATTGTAGAGATAGGTTGTAACTGTGTATCTGTATACTTGTGTATATAGCAATGTGTATATGCTAAACCAACAACCCAAAGAACCGGAGACATCCCAAGCCAGAATAGGGTCTGATCAGCCCGGCACTGGTTTTGAGGGGTGAGGTACCTTGTGCATACTATGGACTTGATCACCCCATGGTTTGCACAATGCCTCCCACTATACAGCATCATGTCTCCCATACCTATTTCCCCTTTGGGTTGTGGTCTGTAAATAAGATACTAATGGTGCACCAATATATTCATTATGGGTCTCCTATTTATATTTCTGTTATGTATTCTAAGTATATATGTATATATATATGTATGTTATATATATATAAGTACATATGTCGTATTACCTAAGCCCACAAATATTCAGTCTGATAATGGCACTCACTTCACCTCACATCTGGTACAACAAAGGGCAAAAAGTGAAGGCATCCAATGGACATTCCACATGCCATACTATCCCCAAGCGAATGGGGTAGTAGAACGTACTAACGGGTTGATTAAAAGCCTTATTTGCCCACAGGACTCCAAATGGGATGAAAGGTTGCGATATGCAGTCACCACTATAAATAACAGATGGGGGGTAAACGGGTGTCCTCGTCTAACTGCCTTCTTTCCCACATCACCCACTCATGAAAAGGAGAAATATAGAGAACCCTGCAACAAGCGGAAGGTCTCCCTACACCCTGGACAAACTGTACTGGTACACCTGCCAAATATTGGGAAAGTCAAATTGACCCTGCAAACACCCGTGAACTCAAACACCTGGGTTGCATCTGACATGAATAACAAACAACTTAAAATCAGTACAAACTGGATACTTCATGCTGAGTAGAGCAGAATTCCAAGGTTAATTGTGGATATGTATCTGTGTACAGCTATATATGTGTATATCTATGTATACCTATGTGTACTCACCAGATCAACACCCTGAAGACCCGGAGACATCCCCAGCCAGAATAGGGTCTGATCAGCCCGATACTGGTTTGAGGAGGGGAGTTATCTTGTGGATGCTATGGACTTGATCACCCCATAGTTTACACAACATCTCTCATTAAACAGCAATATGTCTCCCAGAACTGTTGGTCCTTTGGGTTGTTGTATGTAAATACTGAACCAACGATGCATCAAATATAGATATGTATAATGGGATATCTATTTATATTGTACTCCTATAATGTATTGTATTGTATATATTTACATATTGCTTATGTAATGTATATGAGTACATGCACAAGTTGAGGGAATTGTTCCCTCAGAGACAGGATGCATGAATTTGTGTGTATCTATATCCAACATATAGATATTTAGATGTAGATATAAAGAGATGTATAGATACAGATATAGAGATATATGAAAATGTATTCATGTCTGATACCGTATCTTCTTTCTTTTATCTTTCTCTAGTTGCTCTGATGCCTAAAATAGGGCAGGAGGTAAGAGTTTGGACAAGAGCCTGTTAGGATACAGATGTACATACATACGCAGACACATACACAAACATACACCACACATGAAACAAGTCGCTGTCATAAAAGCCACGGGGTGAGATGTGAGAGACGGACTCTATAATGGCCTTTAATCCAGCGACATCTACTGACCATTCCTGGCGATGCGCTCCTCGCACCCGTGAGAAGAGGACAGAGGTACCAGGCGCATGCGCACAGGACCACAGACTACAGCTCCCAGGAGGCACAGCGGGGCAGGAACTGGAAGGGGAGTCGAGAGGCGCACGCTGTGAACCCCCACTAGCCACTTCAAGATATAGTCACCGCCGTGTGTGTATCGCTGCGGAGGCTGCTGTGGAACCGTGGGGCCGTGACGCGCCTTTTGCTGTGGATATTGGCCTGTGAGCGTACCAAACGGACTGCTTGCCTGGAGTCGTTGGAGAAAGAGGAGGATCCCGACCCGGGATCGGCTTTGGCCGCACCCCGGTGGTGAGACTTGCGAACTTTGGGTCCTGGCACCCCCTATTAATGCTTCTAACATTCACACACACCATACCCTCACTTTCATATACACTTACCTTCCTATAAGTCCTAAAGGCTCTCTTCAGGCTTCTTCCCTCCTATCCCTGTCTGGGAATAAGAACAGGGGGAAAGGGGGGAATTTCTCTATTGTCTTTTGTATAGTGTTTTGTGTATATTTGTAGCAACAGACTTGCCAAAACCTCGGTGCCTTAAATAAAAGGGGTCCTCAGCCCTCAATCCCCTTTGCAGGGGCTGTGAGTCGTGGCTTTACCCACTTCGGTCTGCGACACCAAGACACAGCAAGAGGAGGACAGGATGGATGGTCCTGGCAGCTTGAGAGGAGCAGCTTCATCTAGTGCCTAGGTGGGAAGCAGTTCAGGGTGTGCATGCTCAAGGACCTCCAAGTCCTTTATGACTCCAAGAGGTGGAGATGTGGCTGGTAGCTGGCAGACTGGGTCCTCTTGGAAGGTCTGTGGATGCTGGGGCTGATGAATCAGGTGGGCTGCAAACACATGCCATGACTCCTCTTGCGTGTGAGCTTCACAGTCATTAGTGAACTGTGCATGCATACAGTGCTCCCACCGGTAGCTGCCCCCCCCAGCAGCACAGTCCAAACCCTCAGCCCTGTCACAGCTGCCCAAAGGGACACTGGTGCAGGCTTTGCCTGGCAAGTCACCCTCCCATCACTGGGTCCCCACTGCTTCTGGGGCTCACCTCCCCTTCCCCAATCAGAGATCCTTGCCCAGTAGCCCCCTTGTCCCAGAGGCCCAGAAGGCCCAGCCAGTGCTCTTGGCAGCCCATGGGTCCAACTCCCAATCCTAGAACATCCACCTTCCACGCTTCCAGGAGCTCTGTGCTTGATCACCTTACAGGCCCATGATCCCCTCTCAGACACAGTTCTGTCAGCTCCAGCAGCTGACAGAGCTTCTCTGTGCAGTGAATACAGCTCTGGCAGATGCTGTGAGAGACAAAGGAGCCTGCCAACACCTTCACCCTCTCTCCTCTGCTGCAGGGTGATAGCAGCTGTCTGCAAAGATAACAATGCTGACTGCTTCTGGCTGGTTGGAGTGACCAGCTGGGGGAAAGGCTGTGCAAGAGCAAGATGGCCTGGAATCTGCACCTCCATTCAGCACTTCTATGACTAGATCCTGGTACAGATGGGACTGCACCCAGCAGCAACAGCTACTGCAGTGCCACAGCCAGTCTTCACCTCAACCCCCTTTCAGAAGCCCAGGCCAACACCAACACCATAGAACTGGTTTATGCCCTGTCCATTTCCACAGCAGAAGCTGGTGCAATTCTTTAATCTGCTGCAGTTCCTAAAGGGAAAGAAGGCTTGAGCAGCAGGATGGACAGGATCCAGTGCAGGCTGCAGTGTTGCATGGCCATTTCCTTCTGGGGCAATGCCTGCTGATCCAAAGGTAGTCTTGGTGTTAAAGGTCCGCTGTGTCCTGTGCACGCTCCTCTGAATGCACACAAGTGCTGAAGTTGATTTAATTCTTGACAGAAAGTTGCCAGTTTTCACATCTAACCATGCTTCAGTCCAATTCAGTCTCCTGGGCAAGGCAAGCAGTCCCGTGCCCAGTGCCTGCACAACAGGGCTGCAGGAAGAGAAGGAAGGGCACAAAGGGAGAGAGTCACTCGAAAGGGCTGAAACCATGACTGGTCAGAGAGGAGGAGGAGGGTGCAGTGGAAGGAGGGAACACAGGTCCTAGAGGGCTGGAGAACCTGGGGACAGCAGTTGGGAACACCAAGTACATTAGGCAGGCTAATGGTGAGATCCCTGCATGTGTGTGCAGTGCAGCAGTGAGCTTGAAACTGGACTCTCTCGTGACCCAGGAGACATGGATCAAGAAAGTCCCAAGGTTTGCACCAATGACTGGATCAGGAGCTTGACATCCCACCATAGATATTGTATGGACTTAATTTCCATACTGTTACTTGAGGAATCTATGAACATGCTGTGCCTGTGAATCCAGGGAGGGAAGGTGTCACCAGGTGATGGCAAAGGCGTGCTGCAGGCACAAGGGCTCAAGCAGAAAGAAGTTGTGACTTGTCGTTGAATAAAGCCAGTTGCATATCATGCTAGAAGATGTTTTTCCTGACAAGCAGACTGGGACTGCAGCTGAGCAAGCAGGAGCAGAGGAAGGCAGCAGTCTGCAGACTGCTCACAGCAGCAACACTGTGCCATGGCCTGGCAGGAACAGAGCAGGATATTCTCAGTGCCAGCCAAAGAAACATGGGAAATGGGTATTTTTCCCCAAAGGGAGCCAAGTGCAGTTTTGTGCTGAAGGAGGCAATTAGGGACCTCTGGGCTGAGGGCTGAGGTTATGTCTGGTGGGTGATCCCAGCAGTGAGGAGGGGAGAAAACAGAGTGAGGGAAGAGGAGGGAGCTTAGGAAGTGTGGCAGGCTGGGAATGCCTGGAAGACAGCAGGAGTAAGAACAGTGCATTCAGGGAAAGGTGTCACAGAGGAAGAAACTGCTTCTGGCAGCCCAGCTTTTCTCTTTTGCTAACCACCCTCTCCAAAACTCAGCAGTGCCCCATATCTGCAGCCAGACCCCGAGCTGGCCAGGCCATGCAAGGCCTTCTCCTTGCCACTCTCCAAGCTTGGTGGTAGGACTCGGGATGCTGCTTGATGCCACTTGTCTGGATGCCTGCCTGGAGCAGGAGGGTGAGCTTTTCCCCCAGGTAGTGCACCCTGCAGTGGGTTTGGGGACATGTAAGGCTTCACAAAGCTCCAGGGCTGCAGACAGGGTCATCCAGAAAGCCCTCAGCATTGCTGCTGGGAGTGGGCTCCCAGGGAATAGGCTGTGGGAGCCCAGCCAGGGCTGGGGCAGTTGATATTCGGATGTGGATGCTGAGGCAGTGGCCAAGGAGTGGGCAGAGGTGGTGTGACTGTCGGAGTGCATTTGGGGTGCGGAGGACCGTGTGGGGTCACTGGGAGTGGGGCAGGCAGAGTGCCCCTAAGAGCAGAGCAACGTGGGATAGCAGCAGAGGAAAACTTGCAGGCTGCCCTGGAGCCCCAAAGCCCACCTGCCCCATGCCATGCTGTGTCCCCAGGGCTTCCTGGCCCAGTGGGAAGGCTCTGGCCCTGCAGAGCCCTGCAGCTACCTGCAGAGCTCCAGCACTGCCTCTGAGGCCACCACAGCTGGCTATGGTGAGGCCACTTGTGTGCCAGGAGAGTGCTCTCTGCTTGGGGCCACCCTGTGCCATAGTTATGCTCTTCCTTGCTCAGAGCTGCTCTTCCATCATACCCTGCTGCTTCCCAGAGCTTGTCTCTCCCCCACCTCTTCCAGATGTGAGAAGCTGCTACGAGAACATTTCAGATGGAGCAGTCTGCAGCAGAGATATTTCCAATGGGCTGGGAAACTTTGAGCACCTCTGCACAACGGAGATGGTGTGCAGGTCCCCTCACCCTGCACACTGCATATGTAATAGTTCTTTATGTCTCCATGTTTAAATCTATCTAATGAGCATTTAACTGCTGCTCAATATTTAATGCCTTGGCGTTTAGTGTAATAATCCCATGTCTCACAGTGAATGCTGGTCCGTCATCCTGGGCATGGGCAGAGGCATGCTGTGGGACAGGATTTAGCACCGGGCAAGGGAAGGCAGGAATCTGCTCCATTACACCTTTTGCATGGATCACCTTTTAGGGACATGGTTTACTGGTGGACTTGGCAGTGGTTAATGGTTGGACTTGATGATCTTAAAGGTCTTTTCCAACTAAAATGATTCCTCAATGGCAACTTATCTCTGCACCATGAGCTCTCTCTGCCTCTCCTTGATGTGTAACTCTTCTCAGTCACTGAAGCTTGTCTGTGCTAGCTGGGCTGGGCTGGCAGGAGCAGGGTGGAGAGCTGTGGGCTGGGAGCAGCTCTGGGCCACCTGTGACACTTGCTGTGTGGTGACACCCTGTCCTTGGCTCACAATGACACCTAGCACTGAGCATCTGCCCAGCTGCTGAGCTGGTTTGTGACCTGCTGTTTGGCTTTCCTGACCCCACCATGGCTGTCCCACCACAGAGGTTGCATCAAGACCTCTGAATGCTCAGATGTGACTGCAGGGCCTGCCATCCCTGCCATTCCTGCCCTGCCACTGCCTCCCCAGGGGCTGCAGTCATGGCTTTCAGTTCCCATGGGGCTTGTCCTGGTTCATGGGGCCTCTGCCCTGTTTTGCAGAAAAGCTGAACCCCAAGGCCTTTGTTTGGGAGCAGTTTCAGTAGTTGTCCAGATTATTTGGTTCCTGAGAACATGGCCCCATGCAAAAAGGCTGTGAAAGACCCATATTCTCATCAGCACTCTGAACTGCCATGGGAACCAGCCCCATGTATGCAAGTCTCTTCCTTCTGAGGCGCAAAGTCCCTCTTCCTCCATGGGCCTCAGCTGCAGGTGTTTGCTGCTGCTGAGCCCTGGGATCCTCTTTGTTCCACCATTGTTTCCCAGGCCTACTGGAGGAGCCCAGCGTACCCCAGGTGTGAAGCAGACACCAGATGCACCCCATGACTGCTCACAGACTGGCTTCCATGTCCAAGGAGCTCCCTCTGCTGAGCAGTGGTCCCATGCCACCCTCTGTGGTGACACACACCCCGGACAGGAGCTGGATAATGGGACACTGTGTGTGGCTCCTGCCCTTGTACCTGCTGTGGCGGTGGCTCTTTGTGGTGCAGCACTGTGTGACTTTTCCAGGGTCTGGAAATCCTCATGTTCCTGCTCTTCCGTGAACATTACTGCAAAGACAGTTTATAGATGTGCTTGTGCCTGGAGAAGACAGTGGTGTAGTGTGGAGTGATCTCAGCTCCCAGAGGAATGGGCACAACTGCCATGGGGGAGCCTTGCCTATTAAGACTGATTGCTGAACAGATGCTCTTGGTGCCAAAGGGGAAGTATGCAAACCAGGTATGTGGACCAGGGGAGACCTTAGAGCAGGATTGCAGTACCTGAAGGGGCTACAGGAAAGCTGGGGAGGGACTCTTGACTAGGGCATGGAGTGACAGACTGAGTGAAGACCGTTTCAGTCTGAAAGAGTGGAGACTGAGATGAGATCTTAGGAAGAAATTATTTGCTGTGAGAGTGGTGAGACACTGGCCCAGGTTGCCTAGAGAAGCTGCTCCCTCCCTGGAAGTGTTCAGGGCCAGGTTGGCTAGGGCTTGGAGCAACCTGGTCTAGTGGGAGGTGTCCCTGCCCATGGCAGTGGGGTTGGGACTGGATGAGCTTTAATGTCCCTTCCAATCCAAACCCTTCTGTGATTTGATGATTTTATGTTGACAGGAGCGATCCCAACCAGGCCTTTGGCTCCTGTGACAGATTGTATGTGAGACAAGGATGAGATCTTGAAGTTACCAGAGTAGTTCCTGAGGAACCAGTTCATGGGGATGGGGACAGGCAAGCCTGGCGTGAGCTGGCTGTGGTAGTGCATGCTGTTTGGGTATAGTAACAGTGTCACTGTGTTGTGATAGCAGGGCTGGGTTGGTGTGAGCGCACAGTGTGTACTGCTGGGGCCTTGAGCTCAGGGTCCTACTCCCCCATGGGTGCTGCACATTGGGATTGTGTTCCTGATTGTTTCATGGGTTTCTGTGCCACAGCCTGTGGCCAGAATGGTCCCATGGCACAGTGTTGTGCTCACTTGATGCTCTGCCTGGTGGTGCCATGGGTCTGCCTCTGAGTGGAAGCAGGTGCTACATAGAGCTTAGTGGTGGCAGAGACGGAAGGCACTGCTGGGTTAGGGAGCCAGGCAGGCAGGCTCGGCAGCCCCCTTGACGTCTCCTTTGTGCTCAGTGTCCATGGGAGCATGGACATGTCCATGGGAGCTCCGCCTACACCAGAGATGGCGAGGAGGGGAACACCTCGCCCAGGTGCAATCCGATGTGTGTGCAGGAGTCTCTGGTGCACACACTGTCCCTGCTTCATGGCCAGGAAGAGCCTGGGCAATCACATCAGTTACAGCAATGCTGTGGCATGTTGCCTCTTTGATGCAGTCTCTTTCTGGGGGACACTGAGCACCTCTCTCACACATATTCTCCCCACACCTGTAGGAGGCTGCCAAGGTAGGCAGCTGTGGACCCTGCCCTGCAGCCCAGAAGAGCTCTTTGTCCCCTGCCCAAGACCCATTCCTAGTCCCATTGTCATCTCCACCCCAGCACCATTTCTGTCCCCATCCTGATCGCTGTTCCACCTCTGTCACCTGCATGGTCTCCACACCTATTGCCACGCCTGTCCACCTCTGTCTCCTTCCTGGCAGCTTCCTCCCCACTCTCTAACTACTTCTTTAGATTACTGTGACTGACTGCCAGGGTTTTTGAGGGAGAGAGGTACCTGATGAATCCCAGAGTGAGCTGGAATTACATGGCAATAACTGCGCACCTTGTGCTGATCTGAAAGTGTAATCCCAGCAAAGAGTAATGCTCAGGGCTCAGCACCTCGCTAATGAGGTAATTAGGTAAGGACCCTGGTCCTGCCAGGACACAGTGGAGATACCAACTGCCATGCTCAAGAGGCCTCACACTTGCTGCCAGACAGCACGTGTAGTCCCTGACCTGCCGCCCCAGCAGGGACTGTCATACCCACAGCCCAGCTGTAGCTGGCAAGTTGTCCAGTTGTCCCAAAAGCGAGGGTCTGTTACCCGGCGTGCAAGAAGCCAATCCACACACAGAGTCGAGATGTTTACTTTAATATCCAGTTCTGTGCAGAAAAGGGAGCAGGGGGGTATTGCACAAAGCAAGCTCAGTTTCCTGAAACACAAGTACTACTTTTATACAAAAATGTAAGAAAGAACATTATTCTATCACTCATTAACAGGATTGCTCAACTAATTCCTCTCTTCCATTTAATGTGGCAGTACTCAAGAATTTCACTATGCATGCTCAAAAAGTAAGGGGCTTGTTGTTAGTAGGGGTCCCTCTAGCCTGTGGGTGTGAATTTTAGAATGCTAATAGCTCATTAATATATTAATATGGTGATTTCAATTACTCAATGTTTTTTCCTCACTGTTCAAGGCTGTAACCAAGATAAAGCTGTGGGGAGTGCCCCTTCCCATCCCTTCTATCTGTCTAGCAGGTGTCCTGCAAGACTGTCTCAAGGCCGGGCTGTTGAATACTTGGGGGTGTGTTTTTCAACAATTGAAATCTGGTTTTGTCTAATTCTTATTGTTTCACTGTTATCTAGGCCTTGTTTTTATTCTGCGTGTCCCTTATGTTCTCTTTTATGTGATTTTTTTCCCAAATGTAATTTTTTTCCCCAAAGTTTACTTATTTCAAATACTAACTGACATCAATTACCCCCGTTGAGCTTTTAATCATTTAAGTCTCGCTCATATTTTCCTTCTTGGACGTATTTTCCCTGTAATATTTTAGCAGGTTGTGTTTATCCAGAGGTTGGTCCTCAGGCACACATCCTCATGTCTATCCACACCAGCCAGGATGAAAGAGGAGTGAGACCCTTTCACTCATGTGGATGGCATGTTTTTGCAGCCCACCTGATTCATTAGCCCCAGCATCCACAGACCTTCCAAGAAGACCCAGTCTGTCAGCCACCAGCCACATCTCTACCTCTTGGAGTCATGAAGGACTTGGAGGTCCTTGAGCATGCACACCCTGAACTGCTTCCTATCTAGGCATGTCCCCTCTGCACTACCTGAAGCTGCCCCTCTGAAGCTGCCAGGACCATCCATCCTGTCCTCCTCTTGCTGTGCTGTTGGCCCCTGGCAAGTGGTGGTGCTGCTGCTCCAGCTCTGCTCCCACCCACGGGTGCACAGCATGCCGCCAGCCGAGTTGGGATCTCTGGAGCCTGGGGCATGTCCTTTGCTGCATTGTGACCACAGTTTGAAAGGAGCTGTTCTGACTCTGGCGATGACACTGTATCATGGTGCCTCACTGAACAAGTCAGGGTATCTTTGATGAGTCCTGTTTCAGTTTAGTGGTCTAGGAACAACAAAAAAACAGAAGACAGAATTGCTCTCTGTCACCCCCCTCCACCCTTCCAGGGAAAGATAAAAGGGGGCGAGAGACTTAAGGGTTGGAAGGTAAAACTGGAACAGGTTTACTGGAACAGGGAAGGACACTAACACGTGGGATGAGGAACAAATACATACAGAGAGGTGACTCGGGAGAGGGGTCCACAGCTCTTTCCAGCATCCAATGGATTTGGATCCTGCAGAGCATGTGGCAGGCTGATGACAAAGCAGGAGCCTCTCTCCAAGACCTCCAAGCACAGTGAAGCAGCAAGAAAGTAGGGAACAGGAAGAGGAGACTTCCTATACTCGTGGCTTTTATAGAGTATGGCAGGAGATGGGAGGGAATCTTGACCCCTCCCTGTTCTGCCCTCTGGATCCCTGAGGGTCCTAAACACCCTCTCTCTGGGTCCTCATATTGGTACTGTTTTAAGACAGCTTCCGAAACACAGGCAGAGACTCTGTTTAGGAAGGAAATGATGTTGTTTATTGCAGGTTTGCACAAAGCTGGCTGCTTGGTTCCTTCCCACAAATCAAGCAAACCAAGGGAGGTATTTATACACAAACTATAAAGTTAGCAAACTAACCTCCCTACAGTGATTGGTTAGTGATTATAAGATGGTTAAATTACTATTTACACTACTGCACATGCTCAGGGGAAGAGTCTTCACCTGGGCAGGGAGTCTTTTTGACCTGAGGATGTGATTTTTAGTATTATAATGACATTATAATGAGATAAATTCACTGAAAGGACACAGTATCTCAAGTTCTGTAACTCCAACTGCCCAAGACTGGTTCAGCAGTCAATCTCTCCTCAATTTTAGTTCTTTTTATCACATCCTGCATTCCTTAGGTCCAATGGACCTCGAGTCTTCTTGCCAAGTTAGTGATGTACATGGAACACCCTTGAAACATCTTGATTATCATTTCTTCTTGATTATAATTTCTTCTAGGCCTACTTATTGCAGGATGTCCTTGCTCACTGCTAACTGCGGTACTAATTGCGTGCCTTTCTGACTACAATTGTTAACTTGTACATACAGAGCACATTTTATACAAAATAATCACATGATTCTAAATTTCTGAGTTATTTTCCAACAACAAGTTGCATAAACTCTTGGTAGTCTTGAGAACTGAGCTGAGCTCTCTCAGGAGCTAGCTGACAACTGTAGGGAAGAATTTGTCTGCACTGACCTCTATGCTCAACCCTACTGGATACCCAAGTTGCCTGTAAGTGCATTTAGGGTCTGAGTCCTGGAATGTGCATTAGACAAGGGGAAAATGCCTGTGTGTATAATGACAGAGAAGCAGGAAATGGAAGATGGGGAAAATGAAGAAATTGACTAACTGCATTGTAAATGAAGCATTTTTGTTCACTGCTTTTTGTCCACTTGGCTAGAGGTCTAGATATTTGCTGAATAAACTATTTGGCTAGCTGGGTTATGTGTATGCAGTACACTAACGGGACGGAGACCAGTAATTTGGGGTTATGCAAGAAGCATGTACTTAAGAGAGGCATTTTCTGCAAAGCAGTTGGCTGGTTGTGTATCCAAGTGCTGTGTACTTACTGTAGCCCAGCTTGAGAGAATTGACCAAGGTGCTTTTTGACACTTAAAAAGGAGTTTGTTTCTTGATGATGAAGAGAGTTGACTAGTTAAAGTAAAGTAAGTAAATAAAGTAAAGTAAGATCTTCTTTCAGCTTCTGTCTTTTTTGGTCAAATCTTTCATTCAAAAGTTTGTAATAGCATCTTTAAGTAGGCAATTAATTATTTGTCATGGTTGACTGCTGCCATTCACTTCCAAAATATACTCATATTTAAGCTTTTGTGTCATTTTTACTTGAAAGCCAGCAGTTCTCCCATGAGTAAGTCCTTCAGCTCCATACTGGTTAGCAGAAATAAAGAGTTCTTGATTACTTAGTTGAGTTACTACAGACTTTTCCATAGTTCTAAGAGTACAAATATACAAAAAGTTTGAATCTGAGTTCACTGACAGTTATATCTAGGCTGCTTGTTACAATAAAAAAAAGCTAGTCCACAGTGTTGCAAGTGCACTAGTCCTCACTGTGTTGTGGTATAGGATTTTTTGTATAGAGACATTTAAGCTGGGCCTCCAGTAAAGTTAAGTGACCAGCTGGAGGGGCTGGGAGTTCATTATGCCGCACTTCAGGTGCTCCCCTGCTGACCTGCACCCCTTCTATAGGCTCTGGGCATCTATTACTAGTGCCAGCACCACATTGAAATTAATAAGCATGGGATGAATGGAGGTTCCCTCCCCCAGCCACATCAATTAAAAACCTCTTCACCAGTCTGGCTAGCCTATGGCCGAAGATGCTCTTCCCCTTTTCTGACAGGTGGACCCCATCAGCCCCCAGCAGACCAGGTTTGTCAAAGCTGGTCCCATGATCCAGATAGCCAAACCCCTGGCTGTAGCACCAGTCACGTAGCCAGCTATTGATTTTCTGGATCCAACTGGCCCCATCTATCCCCTTCACTTTGACTGGTAGGATTGATGAAAATACTACCTGTGCTCCAGAGTTCTTAACTGCAGTTCTGCTGACCATCCTCCTTACTTCTCCAAGAATTTCATTATCACTATGCCCAAGACAGCCTCTGACCATCACATCCTCCACAAGCCCATCTCTGTTGACAAAGAGCAGGTCCAGCAGAGCACCTTCCCTAGTGGGCTCTCTCACCAGCTGTGTCAGGAAGCTATCCTCTATACACTCTAGGAACCTCTGGGACTCTTCCCTCTCTGCTGTATTATGTTTCCAGCAGACATCTGGGAAGTTGAAGCCCCCAACAAGGACAAGGGCAGTGATAGATACTTCTCTCAGATGTGTATAGAATACTTTGTCTGTCTCTTCATCCTGGTTGGGAACTCTATAACAGACTCTCACCAAGACATCTGCTTTGTTGGCCTTCTCACTGATTCTTACCCATAACCATTCAATACTATTGTCAGTATTATTAACTTCCAAGCATTTGTAGCCCTCCTTAACATACAGATGACTCCATGATGTACCTCTGGGGCAGTGCAATGAGGGGCTCTACCAGCACAGAGAAAGGAACAGCTCCTCCAGGGAAGCAGAAGGACGGGTTCCTGTGGCAGGGGGTGATGAAGCACTCCTCCAGGGAAGCGCAGTGAAGGGCTTGCCCAGGGAAGCACACTGAAGAACTCCTCAGGGCAAGCCAAGGGATGTGCTTCTCCACTGCAGCAAGCCGAGCAGCTCCTCTGGATTGGAGAGGTGAAGGGCTCCTTCAAGGTGAGGCAATGAAGGGCTCCTTCCAGACAGTGAGATGATGGGCTCCTAAGGATGGCAGGTTGAAGGGATCCTCGGGGGCGGCACAGTGAAGGGCTGCTCCAGGACAGTGCGACAAAGCACTCCCTCAGCAAGGAGCAGTGAAAAGGCTCCTTGGGTGCGGCGCTGTGGCGAACGGACTAGTTCTCCCCCCACACAACGGAACGCCTTTCAAGCCAGCGAAGTGCCTCTTGCAGCCAAGGACAGACTGAAACAGCCTTGGCAGAAATACAGATAGCAGGCTCCCTCGGAAAAGACTGGGCACTTAGCCACATACTAAAGGAGGACGTTATCTAAAGGTAGAAGGGCTGTGCCAGTGAAACCGCTGGACCCACCGAGCCACCTGTCGGAGTGCGGCTGCGCACGGGGGGGCCGGTGCTCACCCGTGGGGGAATCGCCTTCCCCCCCTGCCGGTCGAAGCGGAGCCGAGGCCTCGCTGCCTCCCTGCTCGCCGCTCGAAGCGGGGTCTGGATCGCCGCCGGTGCCAGGGGAGCCTGTGTCTGCTGTGTTGGGTCTGCCTGCCTGCCGTGGTGTGCCTGTCTGCCGTGTCCGCCTGTGCCAGCGGGAGGGGTCGCCCCACTGCTGCAGGCTTGCCCCGCCGCCGCTGCTGGTCGCCCAGACGCTGCTCATATCCTCGCTACGGAAGGAGGGTAACTCGCTGTGAGAGACGGACTCTATAATGGCCTCTAATCCAGCGACATTCACTGACCAGTCCTGGCGATGCGCCCCCCCGGCACTCGTGGGGAGAGGACAGAGGTACCAGGCGCATGCGCACAGCACCACAGACTACAGCTCCCAGGAGGCACGGCGGGGCCAGAACCGGAAAAGGGAGGAGCAAGAAGGCGCGCGCTCTGTGAATACTATACGGTTACAGCCGCCGCGGTGAGCGTACCGCTGCGGAGGCTGCCGTGAAGTTACGGCGCTGCTCCCTGTGGTTGTCGGCGTGTGGACGTACCGAACGGACCGTTTGCCCAGAGTCTCAAGGGAAAGGACGTGGATCCCGACCAGGGATTGGCTTCGGCCGTACCCCGGTGGTGAGAATTGCGAACATCTTACTAACATTCCTACAAACATTCCTACATAATATTCACACATACCAGACACTCACTTCTCTTTTCCAATATTCTTCTATTTCCCAAAGGCTCCCTCCAGGCTTTCCCTCTCATCCCTGTCCGGGAACGGGAACAGGGGGGAAGGGGAGAGGTTCTCTCTTGTTTTCTGTGTGTGTTGTTATTGGTATATAGATGTAGTGTTGTATAGCTGTTGGTATATGGATATATAGGTGTGGGTATAGATCTAGAGATAGACCTTGTGTGTTAGGTGATATCGGACTTGCCAAACCCTCAGTACCTTTAATAAATCTATTGATTCCTAAGCGTTGTTTGTGAGTGTGATGGGGAGCGGTCCTCAGCCCTCGATTCCCCGAGGTGGGGGTGTGGGTCGCGGCTTTACCTATCTCGGTCCGCGACACTCGCATATACAGATATACACACACACACACGCATCCACATCCACATCCACGGGCTCGACTCCTGCCCTTCCCCCCCACTAATCCTTCCCACCTTTCTTCTGCGGGGAGTGCACTTACTAATACCATAGACCCCTGTTATATACCTAGATTACCTTCTCTTGGTCCCTCAATCTGTGTCAACCCTTAATAAACCTCTTAGTGTGTAAGTGAAAAACACTGACCTTTGTGAGCGGGGTGGGGGGGGGAGCATTCCACTCTACCCTCTAAGGTATGGTCCCACAGTGACCATGCGTGCGGTCCCAGTTACAAACCTCTCCACTCCCCGCTGAGGAGGGGGGGAGAAAAGTCGCAGAAGCATCCTGACATCCGATAGCCTTTAATATCGGTCCACGACAGGCGCAATGAAGATCTCCAAGATGGCACAGTGAAGATCTTCTCAGGGCAAACAAAGTGATGGGCTTCCCTGGTGCAGCAAGCTGAAGGGCTCCCCTGGCACGATGTCACCTCATACCCCCCCCAGTATAAGGTGACAAAAAAAAATTCCTCTAGGGCAGTGAGATCATGGGCTCCTCCAGGATGGCCAGATGATGGGCTGCTCCAGCACTGGGTAATGAAGGGCTCCTGTGGGGACAAGCAAGGAAGAGCTCCTCCAGTACTGCACAATGATGGGATCCTCTGGTGTGGAATGATGATGGCCTCCTCTGTGAAGGTGCCACAATGGGATCCTCCAGCATGGAGCAATGATGGGATCCTCCATGGAGTAGTGACAAAGCGCTCCTCCAAGGAAGCACAGTGAAGGCCTCCTCTGCCACAGCACGCTGAAGGCTTCCACTGATGCAGCGCAATTATGGGATCCTCAGGTGCTCTGTGATGAAGAGATCCTCCAGCATGGCACAACTAAGGGCTCCTCGCACATGGTACAATGAAGAGCTGCTTTGGGGCAGCGTAACAACTGGCTCCCCTGGGGCAGCATGTTTAAGGGTTCCTCAGGGGCAATGCAAGGAAGGGCTTCTCCAAGGCAGAACACTGAAATGCTCTGCTGGAGCAGCACACTCCAGGGCTCCTCCAGAGTGAAAGGGCAGGAGGGAGGGATGGCAATGAAGGACTGCTCTGGGACAGTGTAGTGATGGGCTCCTCCACGGTGTCATGGTGAAGCTCTCCTCTGGCACAACACAATAAAGGACTCCATCAGGGTGGCAAGATGATGGCATCCTCTAGCACTGCACTCTGATGTCTCCTCCAGGACAGCACAGCACATGGAAGGCCTCCTCCAGGGCTACACCATAAAAGGCCTCCTCAGGCACAACCAACAACAATGCATACAATACCATTCTTTAAATCATAGAAACACAGAATCACTTAGGTTGGAAAAGACTTTTGAGATCATCTAGTCCAACCATTAACACTACTCCACCAAGTCCAGCACTAAGCCATACTCCCAAGCACCACATCTAGATGACTTTTAAACACATCCAGGGATGGTAAGTCAACCAGCTCCCTGGGCAGCATGTTCCAATGTCTGGCAACCCTTTCAGTGAAAAAGTTCTTCCTAATGTCTAGTCTGAACCTCCCCTGGCACAGCTTGAGACCATTTCCTCTTGTTCTATCACCAGTTACTTGTGAGAAGAGACCAGCACCTACCTCTTTATGACGTCTTTTCAGGTAGTTGATACACACACAACACAACAGAAAAGAGAATCGAATACATACAATACGATACATACGAGACAATACATGCAACTCCATCAATACTGTAACATACAATACAGACATGACAAAATTGAAGACAAAATACCCTAAACAAAAGAGAACATTAACTACAGCACACAACACACAATAAACCACAGTACAAAACAACCTACAGTACACTGGGGATGGGACAGGACAGGCACGATGATGGGCTGGTTCCTCTGGGGAAGCACAGTGAAGGCCTCCTCTGGCAAAGCACGCTCAAGGATTCCTCTGGTGCAATTCGATGATGGGATCCTCAGGTGCTCTGTGATGAAGGGACCCTCTAGCATGGCAAAACTAAGGGCACTGCAATTATGGCCTCCTCTTCGTTGGCACAGTGAACGGCTCTTGCAGAGTGTTGCAATGATGGGCTTCTGTGGTGCGGCGCAGTGTCTTGTACAGGGCAGCACTATGAAGGGCTCCTCTTACACAGCACAATGAAAGGCTTCTCCAAGGTGGCACCACATGATTAACAACTCCTCCAGGGCAACATATTCTATGGTATGATTCTATGAACATGACAAAGGGCTGCTCGGGCAAGGTGCAACAAAGGTGCTCCTATGGGCCTGCAGAGCATGACAGATGTTCCCTCTGGCACAGTGCTATGATGAGCTCGTCTGGGCCGGCACACTGATGGGCTTCCCCAGGGCAGCACACCAATGGGCTCCTCCAGGGCAGTGAAGGCTCCTCTGGGGCAACACGATGGGTAGCATGATGAAGGGCTCCAAATAATCCTGGGCAGTGAAGCACTCCAGAAAAAAAGGAATGCAGTAAAACACTCAAGAAGCACCAACCTGTGAAGCACCCCAAAAAAGCTCAGCAGGCAAGGGCTCCTCCAGGGCCACTCAGTGGTATGCTCCACCTGGCTTGTGTGGTGATGCACTCTAATTAAAGCTTGAGGATGAAGCACTGCCAAAAAGATATACAGCAAAGCTCCACAAAAAATCCAGGTAGTGAACCACCCCATAAAGGCCAGGCAATAGAGGAACCCAAGAAAGCCACTTGGTGAAGGACTCTGGAATAGCTGGACATTGAAGCACTCCTCCAGGGCCACATGCTGATGCACTACTCATGTGCTTCAAAACTGCTCTGGCTGGCTGGCCCTAGAAAACAGCAGAGAAATAGGTATTTTTATTCTCATTTGGAAATTCCCAGCCAACAACTGTACAACATTTTTGTCAATCTTCTAGAGATAATGATTCCTACCGAGTTGCATTCAAGTTCTTGAATGCTTTTAAATTCATCATCTGCTAGGGGTTCCTGGGAAATTCCTCATTTCTCAGTGGTTTTGCCATGCTGAAGAACCTCACTGCATGTTTCCACAACAGAAATGCTGCCTGTGTTTAGCTAGATTACACCTGATGGTGACACAAATGCTGGACCTCCTCCCAGATCCCCAGTATTATACAGGGATCAGTCAACTCTGCAGGCAACCTCTGGCAGTGCTTCCTAAAGAGCTTCCATTCTTCAAAGGTGGCACCTGCACAGGGGTGCAACCTCCTTCTCTGCCTCTGGAAAAACTTGCAACCCACAGAAGGCCCTTTCTGGTCAGGATACAAGGTGACTCCCAAAACATTCCCCTCAGCCCCTTCAAATGAGCACCTTGAGAGCTCCTATTTCACCTGGGAGCCACTTCTCTGCTCCTGTGGTCACTCTCACCTCACCCTTGCTGTCGTGAGAGTTACACAAGCAGCACAAATGCCACAGCTGTGTCAACTCAGAAGACTCAGCTGAGCCCCCCCTGGCTGAAGCTAGAAGACATTCAGAAAGCAGAGACTGTGTATGAACAACAAGGTTTGGACTATTTCCCGCTTTCCATCTGTAGGTTGAACAGAACTTGACAGTATATTTACTGCAGGCGCTCAGAGTTTTGATGAGGTTTTTGTATCTGTGAGCAGGACATTAACAAGAGAGTATGCATTTGACACCTTGCTTAGCTGAAGCTTTTTTCATTTTGTTTACATTATATGTAGGTAGTAAATATTTTACATACAGAACAAGTCCTGCATTGCCCAAGTGGGGCAATTTTTGTCTGAAGATGAAATAGACATGGCTAGGACATGATCTAGATAGATTTATACACACAGAATGTACACATAAAACATACAGCAAGTATATACAGAATATATACTGACAGAGATACATGTACACACACCCTGACACAATCTATACAGACACTATATACTCTATTATCAAGGAAGAGAAGCCTCAGCAATCTCACCTTGCTGAGGGTTTTTTCCACTCTGTATTCAGAAGATTTATTATCTATGCCTAAAAAAAAAAAAAAGACATAGGAAGCACTATGTATTTCTATCTGTAGATGCATTCTATACACAGAGTACATACATGCAACATACGTTGAATACAGAATATACGTGTTGTATACAAAGAATAGACACACTACATAAAACAGACAGGTGAGGGGAAGCTATGCTTTTCTGCCTTTATGTTAAGTATATACTGTCTCTACATGCATCATACACCTTTTCAAGGCCAAGGGAGGAAGGGCACTCCTGTCTGTAAGCTGTCTTAACTTAGAACACATGTACATGAACGCAGATACTTTACATGCAGACATATGCAGAGAGAGCGAGCCAAGGCATTATTTTTCTGTCTGTAAGGAGCACACGGACTGTCTGCATATAGCCCATAGTTGTTCTGTGTGTAGAGCAGATATAGACAAGGCGGACTGTCTCTGCTTATAGAAGATAGCCACTTTCTACAGAAAAGACAGCAGTGCTTTTCTGTTTGTGCACAGAAGTAATACAGTCTACAAAATACACATAGGACTGAAAACAGGATTTTTTCTTGACCTCTATAGAATGCATTCTGTACATAGCATGTACACAGAAGAGGAAAGCTTTTCAGTCTATAAAGACTACAGCCTATTCATACGTGGAATATACACAGACAAGGTGATGAGAGGCTTTTCTGTCTCCATAGAGACTATATGGGCTAAACATACATGTACATAGAAAAGCCATGCCTCACCTCTCTCTACATTTAGTATCTATGTACACTTAATGCCAACAACAAGGGGAGGCTTCTCTGTCACTATACAGACTACATACTGTCTGCCTCAAGACTGCACATGGACAGGCAAAGCCAGGCTTGGCTTCTCAGTATGTAGCATAGAAGAGGATATGCTCTGCCTATAGAAAAGAGATGGTGAGGCTTTTCTCTCTGGATATAGACGATACTTCACCTGTAGACTGTGCGCAGGCAAACCATGTCTCTTCTGCCTAGTCATAGACTAGATACTGCCAAGGCAAGGCTTTTTGGGCTGCTTATACAGTGTACACTGACTGAGTAGAGAACAGAAAACAACAGAAGGGTGAGGCAGGACATCACCTCTCTGTCACCACACAGACTGTAAAATGGCTGTATGGAGAATACATCTGGAGAGCACCACGCACCGCTGTCCTGTCAGGATGCAGAGCATATTGTGGTTACAGAGCAGAGATGGGCCAGGTGAGGCAGGACTGGGAAGACGTGGGGGATGGGGAGAATCCCTCTGTACATCAGGCACACTCTGCCTGTAGAAGCACACAAACAGGTGAGGTGGGGCTTTTCTCTTTGCAGAACAAAGACTTGGTGCACACAGGTAGTACAGGGCTCTCTGCCTGTATGTGGAATTTAGGCTGTCTATAGAGCAGAGAGATGTCTCTGTACTTAGAACATGCACTCTTCATCTGCAGAACAGACCCAGCAAGAAAGGAGAAGGGGAGTACTCCTGCCTCTACACAGGCAACACCCTCTTTGTAGAGCACAGGCAGAAGGGTGCAGGGCAAGACTTCTCTCTTGGTTTGTAGAATACATTCTGATGGGAAGTGCAGTAGGATGAGACAATCCAGCACTTGCTGACCTCACCTATTGGAGTAATGAGTTGAAACAATGTGGTACAAGATTTTTGTCCTGGTTCAAGTGGGTTGGGTCTATCAGGCATTCCTGTTACGTAAAAGACAACGTTTTGCCTGTCTCAGAGTCCCACAGAGGACTTTAACCGAGACAGCTTCGCAAACTTGCAGCTTCAGAGTTCCACCAAAAGGACTTTCACTGAAGCACTGTGCCCACCTCAGAGCCCTAACAAGGACTTTCACTGAGACAGTTTAAAAGCAAAATTAAGATTATTTCTTGATGCGACAGTTGTAACTAGTTCTGGATAGCTGTTGATAAATTCACTAGCTGTGTAGATTTGAGGTAAAGATAGTAAAGACAAAATAAAAACATCTAACAGAGTCAGATGTGCAAGTCTTACCAAAAGGCGTCCCCTTTTGGGAGAGAAGAGAGGATTCAGGCCTGTCGACTGGTCCACATAGCTGTTGATCTTTCTCCAGAGAAACAGAGGATTCTAGGACTAATTTATACTAATTGACAAGATGGGAGTAGGTCATACATAATTTTCTGACTGGTACCTTTGCAGGCGCTTATTACCTATTAATTAAGGGAGGGGAAAATGATCAGTGTTGTTCTTGATGTAAATTTCTCAGGTGTATTTGTTTCCATTGCTTTGGCTTATCACTACCACCCCTGGCCACAGAATCATTATCCTGTTCCAGAAGTTGTGCTAATTGCCAGTCATCAAGTTTGCAGTCAAGATGCCCACGCCTGGCACCAGAGTTTTATCTTGGCCCATACCTTGGTTGACACAATGGTCTATTTCTTCTGCCACTACTCCTTATCTGATGTAAGAACCAGTGATTTAGCCTGCTGTCTTTTGCAAGACAGCCCCTCGGGGAGCGGGGGGGCGTTGGTAGACTGGCAGGACTGCATTCCTTTTGTTAGATTTAACAGAAGGGTCTGTCCTGTTGTCCCACAACTGCCTAATAGGGAACTTCTTTTGCCTGGGAAATAGACCCAAGACCCCTCCTGCCTGGATGACAGACCACTCTGAATGTTGCCAAGATTACCTGACAAGAATTACGGCCATAATAAAAAAGTACTGACCAAATTCAACCACCTTCCAACCTATAAATACCAATCTTAACTGAGGCCCTTAGAGCTCTCTGGATCACAGCATGCTGCTTACCCTGTATTTTGCAACTTGATTCAGACAATCCACTGACAGAAGCCGACAAGGGGAAAAGAGTGAGTACAGTCCGACTTTGATCATGGGGTACCAAAATTTACTATAAATGTAAACAACTTAATCATAGGTTAACCTCTATATATTTGTGTGTGTATCTGAGTTGATTTAGTGAAGTGTAAAGAGAAGCACCTACACTCCCCAGCCTCCAACGCCAGTCCTCAGCCTCTCAACTGCTGGTTCAAACACCGACCCCCATGTTCCACAGCCTGAAGCACACTTGGTGCCCGTGGCAGCACCGGAGACTCACGGCTGGGCCAGGCACAGGGTCCGTGCCTCTCGGCATGCTGCCCGTCGCCTGCTCCCTGGAGGGAAATGGCTTCTTCCCCTCCCCAGTACCTCGAGACAAAGTGACCACTCTCCTCCGCCGAGCAGCACCGCTCCGGCCTCTCCGCCCCGCGGGCAGCGCAACACGCAGTGCCCTACACCACCAGCCGTTACCGCCCGAACCTTCGCGCCGCCGCCCACCTAACCGACACTGCCCGTGCAACCGCCGGCCGGGAGAGGGCGGGGCCAAGCGGGGAGAGGGGCGGGATCCCCGTCGCGAGGCCGAGTGCCCGGCAGCGCTTCCCACCGGGCACCGCCTGCACCTCCGGCAGGAGCCGGAAGAGGGGAGAGAGATGAGACGGCGCCGAAGGCGGAGCCGGCCTCAGGAGCTGGACCCCGGTTGTCCCGAAAGTGGGTCTGTTCATCCCGTGTGCAAGAACCAGTCCGGACACAGCATCCAGGTATTCCTTTTTCCAGTTCTGCACAGAAAGGGGTGCTAGGTGGTAAAGCCACAAAGCTAGCACCCCTTCCCCATAACACAGGGTTTCTGTTGTACACCAAAAATGCATCATTACCTTATATTAAAGTATACCGATATTGTTTGTCTTCGTGATTGGTTAACTAGTTCTTTGGTTTCACTTCAAGTGATAACACTTCTCCTTTTCACTAGGCATGCTCAGAGGGTGGGAGACTTTTATGAGTAGGGGTCCTTCCAGCCTGAGGGAAGGTATTTTTGTATGAAGAGGAGGCTCTGGGGAGACCTTAGAGCAGCCTTCCAGTGCCTGAAGGAGCCTGCAAGATAGCCAGGGAGGGACTTTTTACAAGCACATGTAGTGACAGGACCCTGGAAGAGGGTAGACTGAGGTCAGACATTAGGAAGAAATTATTTCATGTGAGGGTGGTGAGACAGTGGCACAGGTTGCCCAGAGAAGTTGTGGATTCTCTATCCCTGGAATTATTCAAAACCAGGCTGGATGGGGCTTGGAGCAACCTGGTCTAGTGGGAGGTGTCCCTGCCCATGGTAAGGGGGTTGCAACTAGATGACCAGAGGCTGGACAGGACTGCTGGAAATGAGAAGCACCATCAACACATGGAGGTGCCTGGGGGCAGCAGCTATAGGGAGTGGGATGCAGGGATGTTGCAAAGGCTACCAGTGCTTTGGAGCACCCGCTGGTGTCCTGCCAGGTGAGGGGAGGATTCTTGTCCCCAAGGTCAATCAGGCCAGGGTTATGTGATGACTCTAGGAAGCCCCTGAGATGGCTCTGGGATGAGGGAGAACAAGGCTTGAGCATCTCCTGGGAGGCGCAACCTTGGGCTGAGGACGGTCTTGCTTACATGCTGAGGGAACAGCCGATCACCAGCTCTTCTGGCGTCAGGAAGGAATTTTCCCCCAGGGCAGATTGGCCCTGATCCCCGGGGGGCTTTTTCTTCCTCTGCAGCATTGAGCATGACCCCTTGGGAGGGCTCCTCTGGCCCATTTTGGCTGGGTCACTGCCCACTGCTCATGCACCACAAGGATGGCCTCTCATGTCCTGCAGCCGGGGGGACGAAGCTTTCTTAGACTCCCAGGGCGCGCCCTAAGGGTGATTCCCAGGGGCTGCTGCTTGTCCTCTGGAGCATTGAGCACAGCCCCGTGTCAGGGCTCCTTTGGGAGAGACCACAATCTGCTAGTTTTCTATAATTTGGAACTGTAATGTTTGGCCTTCTGTGCTTACAGAAAGAACTACTTGGTTTGGACCTAATCCAGGTGACATTATTCTTTGTGTGCCCAATTCTGAATGGCACAGACAGATACAAAAGGGTACTACTGCTCTACTATACTAACAGGGAGCTCTTGCAGGGGCTGTGGAAGAAAAGGACAGTTTACGACCTTTGGAAAAAGGGGCAGGCAACTCAAGAAGAGTATAGGGTCATGCAGAGAGAACATGAGAAAGGCAAAAGCACAGCTAGAACTCAACCTGGCCATTGCTGTGAGGGATAACAAAAAAGGTTTTTACAAATACATTAACAACAAAAAGATAGCCAAGGAGAATATCCACTCTTTAGTGGATGCAAGGGGGAACATTGCTATAACGGATGGGGAAAAGGCTGAGGTACTGAATGCCTTCTTTGCCTCAGTCTTTAATAGTCAGACCCATTATCCTAGGGGTATTGAACCTCCTGATAGGGATGGAGAACAAGAGCAACTCCCCATAATCTGGGAGGAAGCAGTAAATTACCTGTTATGCCACCTGGACACCCATGAGTCTATTGGGCCAGATGGGATTCACCCAACAATGCTAAGGGAGCTGCCAACAGAGCTTGTCAAGCTGCTTTGGATCATCTATCAGCAGTCCTGGTTAACAGGGGAGGTGCCAGACAATTGGAGGCTTGCCAATATGACACTCATCTAGAAAAAGGGCTGAAAGGAGGATCCAGGGAACTACAGGCCTGTCAGCCTGACCTCAGTACCAGGGAAGATTATGGAGCAGTTCATCTTGGGTGCACTCACATGGCAAGTGCAGGATAATGGTGAGATCAGGCCCAGCCAGCATGGATTCTTGAAAGGCAGGTCCTGCTTGACTAACTTGCCCTCTTTCTGTGACCAGGTGACCCACCTAGTGGATGAGAGAAAGGCTGAGGTCATTGTCTACCTGGACTTTAGCATGGCCTTTGACACTGTCTCCCAGAGCATTCTCCTTCAGAAACTTGTGGCCCGTGGCATGACAGGTGGACTCTTTGGTGGATTAAAAACTGGTTGGATGGCTGGACCCAAAGAGTTGTGATAAACAGAGTTAAATCCAACAAGCGACCGGTCATAACAGTGTCCCCCAGGGCTCAGTATTGGGGCCAGTTCTGTTTAATATTTTTATCAATGATTTGGATGAGGGGATCAAGTACACCCTCAGCAAGTTTGCAGACAACACTAAAGTGAGTGGTAGTGTTGATCTGCTCGAGTGTAGAAAGGCACTGGAGAGAGATCTGGACAGGTTAGATCAATGGGCTGAGGTCAATGGGGTGAGGTTTAACAAGACCAAGTGCCAGGTCCTGCACTTTGGTCACAAAAACCCCAAACAATGCTACCGGCTTAGGGAAGAGTGGCTGCAAAGCAGCCCAGTGGAAAAGGATCTGGGAATAGTGGTGGACGGCCGGCTGAACATGAGCCAGCAGTGTGCCCAGGTGGCCAAGAAAGCCAATGGCATCCTGGCCTGTATCAAAAACAGCGGGTCCAGCAGGAGTAGGGAAGTGATTGTGCCGCTGTACTCAGCCCTTGTGAGGCCACAGCTTGAGTACTGTGTTGAATTCTGGGTTCCACAGTATAAGAAAGAAACTGAGGTCCTGGAGTGTGTCCAGAGAAGAGCAATGAGGCTGGTGAGGGGTTTGGAGGGCATGTCATACAAGGAAAGGCTGAAGGAACTGGGCTTGTTTAGTCTGAAGGAGAGAAGGCTCAGGGAAGATCTTATTGCTTTCTACAACTACCTGAAGGGAGGTTATAGAGAGGCCAGTGTTGGTCTCTTCTTGCAAGTAACTAGTGATAGGATGGGAGGAAATGGGTTTAAGTTGTGCCAGGGGAGGTTTAGGTTGGATATTAGGAAAAAATTCTTTATTGAAAGAGTGTTGAGGCATTGGAACAGGTTGCCCAGGGAGGTGGTGGAGTTGCCATCCCTGGAGGTGTTCAAGAAGTGTTTAGATGTGGCACTTTAAGATATAGTTTAGTGACTGTGGTAGTTGGATTATGGTTGGACTTGATGATCTTGAAGGTCTTTTCCAACCTTAATGATTCTATGATTCTATAAGTAGGAGCCTTTGTTAGTGGTCAGGGATAGGTAAAATCTCATACCCTCTTTGTTTTGACCCATATTTTTTTCTGGTGGAAGTGTGATTGGGTCAAATTACATCCTTCAGACATACAATGGGCTATGATTTTTTTTTTTCACTATAGGACATTCTGTAAAGAAAGAAGACACACAAGTTTCTCTCTCTTTTTTTTTTTTTTTTTTTTTTTCCATTTGGTGTCTAAAATGCCCTACCCTGTATTTCCAGTCCTCGCCTTTGCTCTTGCCTGAATCCCATAGTCAAATAATCATGTATTGCATTCTAGAATTTGAGGTGGAATACCAGCCTCCTTGCTGGGATTGTTTCTGTTTTTGTATGGAGCTTCTCTGCATACTGATAGGTGTGAAGGGTATGGGACGGATGGATCTGTAAGACTTTGTACCTCCAGGAGGGGACCTGCTCTTAGATTCAGGCCTCACAACTCTTTAGCTATTAAACCTAATGTTAGTAGAGGTCCCAAGGGCCTGTGGGGAACCATCTGGTCCATCTTACGGTTCTGAGACACATCCACTGGACTTCCCAGTGATCCAGTCTGGGCCTCTTGCCAGGTTCATCTCAGTGATTGTGGCTGTCTCAGAATTAGGTGTCTTATCTGAGCTACTCTCTAAGCTTCCTTAATATTCAGCCAAGGGAAAGGCACATCTTGAGGGTGATTCACCTGGCTTATTTGACCAAAGAGTTTACCACATATGCAGCTTAGCTAAAATAACCAAGCTGCTACAGGTTAAATAAGCAACTTCCTAGAAAAACATGGCAAGGGGCATACAAATTCTCAATGCTTGTCATGGCTAGTTCACAATGTTGAAAGCAACTGTGATCAAATAATGTATGAGAAAGATCTTTTGAACAACCTATGTACTTTTCATTCACGACTACAAGACATCAGGAAGCCTAGTTTACGCCAGATCTGTCTGACAATGCATCTGAACTAGCAGTACCTCTGCTCACAGCTGTGGTGATTATAATGCCACTGTCCCACACAGACCTTCGAAGGTGTGAAATGATGATGGCAGCCACCTCTACAGTCAATTTTTCTGTTTTATCTTGGCTGCTGCTTTTCCATTACTTTGTTGGTGATTTAGGGACATCTTACCCCTGTCAAACTGAACTCTAGGTTTTAATACTAATGGGGATACTGAGGAAGGAAAGCTAGATGTCACACACACAGAAATGCTTGTCATTATTATATAAACCTTCTTTTCAGAAGACCCCATGTTAAAAAGCAGACAATTCTCCAAGAAAAAGGAGACATTCTAAAACCATTATCTAATACTTAAGCCTCTGCTGCCACAATAGTAATTAAAAATGCTTTGGCTGGCCTGTTTAACATCAGCTTCAGGTGAGGCTGATGTTAAATAGCAGCTGTGGGAAAGCACAAACATGTTGATGATGTACTCTTTTGGAAGAATGATGAACAAATAGGATTGAACTAAACTGCTGCGAGAGACGGACTCTATAATGGCCTTTAATCCAGTGACAGTCACTGACCAGTCCTGGTAATGTACTCCCCGGCACTCGTGAGAAGAGGACAGAGGTACCAGGCGCATGCGCACAGGACCACAGACTACAGCTCCCAGGAGGCACGGCGGGGCCGGAACCGGAAGGGGAGCAATAAGGCGCGCGCTCTGTGAATACCATACGGATACAGCCGCTGCTGTGAGCGTACCGCTGTGGAGGCTGCCGTGAAGTTATACGGTGCCTTTTCCTGTGGTTGGTGGCGTGTGGGTGTACCGAACGGACTGTCTCAAGGGATAGGACGTGGATCCTGACCAGGGCTTGGCTTTGGCCATACCCCGGTGGTGAGAATTGCGAACTACATTCTGACGCTTCTTACTAACATTCCTACATAATATTCACACATACCAGACACTCACTTCTCTTTTCCAATATTCTTCTATTTCCCAAAGGCTCTCTCCAGGCTTTCCCTCTTATCCCTGTCCGGGAACGGGAACAGGGGAAGGGGGGAAGGGGAGAGGTTATCTCTTGTTTTCTGTGCGTGTTGTTAGATATAGTGTTGTATAGCTGTTGGTATATAGATATAGATATATAGATGGTCCTTGTCTGTTATTTGATATCGGACTTGCCAAACTCTCAGTACCTTTAATAAATCTATTGATTCCTAAGCGTTATTTGTGAGTGTGATGGGGAGTGGTCCTCAGCCCTCGATTCCCCGAGGTGGGGGTGTGGGTCGCGGCTTTACCTATCTCGGTCCGCGACATTATTGGCGTAGTCGGCAGGATTCAAGGGTCTGTTGTAGCCCCTGCACACAGACGCAGCGATAGCAAGAATGGAGAACAAAACAAGCGAAGTGCTAATTGATATCGATGCTCCTGCGGAGGAGGCGTCTGGCGCTGAGTCAGGCAGCCCTGCGGGGGGGGCGATGAGTCCAACGGGCTCTAGTGTTCCTAGCAGTCCGATATACGCCGAGCCACTGGCGGACTTTTCTCGCCCATTGTATGCTGAGGTTTTGGCACAGCCACACGGAACGTACCCCCTTCATTTATACACCCGTGACTTTGAACGGCAGGTGTTGGATGAGGTAATGACCCTAAGGCAGAAGGTAGAGGAGACTGAGCCCCTAAGACAGGAGCTAAAGACCCTGAGGCAGGAGGTTGAGACACTACAGCAGGAAGCGCAGTGGAGGAAGAAAGACACACGGGCGAGGCGAAAGAAGGAGCAGAGCAAGGGAGACAAGAAGTTGTTACAAGAGATTACACAGCTACAGGGAGAACAGGAGCATGAAAGAAAATACAGGGAGTTAAAGAAAGATCATACCGACATGCGAGCAGAATACGAAAGGAAGCTGCTTGACATGCAGAGGGAACTTACAAAGATGTTAAAAGCATTGGAGGGCATGGAGAGGGATGTCAGGGCAAAAAACCGAGACATCTCGAAATTACAGCAAGAGACCGTAACATTGCAGAGGGATATTGAACGGTTCAAACAGGGCCCTCTTCCTCCACCCCCTGCTCCCCTTCAGGAAAAGGAGGTTGTCGATGACCTCTTGAAGCAGGAAATCGACCGGATCCTACACAAAAGGCTAGCACTGATTGGTGCTTTTCACGAGCCCCAGCAGGAGCGGGTCTCCATATCACTGGAGCCGCCCTGCAAAGTTGAGGAAGAAAGGGAAAGCCAGAGAGGGAAAAACATACAGAGGGCTCTGGATACTATTACATATGAATCAGGGATCCGGTATGGAGAGGGGGAGGAGGAAGAGCAGGAAGAAAAAAAGGTGGTCCGGCCTGTTAGGCTTACTACCTACGCCCAGAGAGCCAGGGCTGCACAAAGAGATACAGAGATAAAGGAAAAGCCCTATTCGTCTATTGATCTGGGTAAACTCAGAGAAAAATATAGCAAACTGGCTTCAGAAACAGAAGCTGAATATGTCATGACAGTATCACTCACAGGAGGGGACGACATCATGTTGACTGAACGGGAGGCAGATGGTTTTTGGGGACCTGGAATGGTGTTACTAACCAGAAATACAAATCACCCATGGTCCCTAACACAGCGTGCAGCCTGGAACGTAGGTAAATCTGAGGTGGTGGAGCGAGGAGAACCGATTGCCCTAAAAGGGAGCCCCAATGGCATTATGGAAAACGTTCGTAGGGCTGCTGCTCTCCAAATGATCTATGATCGTGAGTTGGTAGTAGAGCATGCAAGTCCCATGTCCCTTCGGGTAAAAGAGAGGAGAATGATTGTGTTGATTAAGGGGCTTTCTGGGGGGCTCCAGGTAAAAGCCATGCAACGTCGAGAGGAGATTGCAGCCGGACGATTACAGGTCACGTGGGGTGACTTGGCCCAGGACCTGATTGATTGTGCTAAGATATTTGAATATAAGGACCCTAAGTCCTCCTCTTCTACACCCAAAAGGGCTGCTCGACTGTCTTATGCTGAAGTTGCTGCTAAGCCACCCCGAGACCCCCCCTCTCCCAGACAGGGGAGGTCACGGGGTGACTGGAATGTGGTAAACAGGGATAGACAGAAGAAAATACAGCAGAAGTCACCCAGGAGACAGGCCTTTGATGCACAGCATTCCTTAACACAAGATAACAAGGGGCCTTATGCTAGGCTTAAGGAGGAAGGCAGGCAATTGGGAATGCCAGCTTCACTCCTAACCAAGACCTGGTCTTATGAGGACCTAAAGGAACTGGTTGATGCTTTCCGAATGAGGGAACAACCCCGAGGCAGATCACGATCACAAACTCGAGGCAGATCTTGATCACAAACTGGGGCCTGAGGCAGGTCACAGTCTAGAGCCCGGGATAAAGCACAGGGAAGGTCCAGTAGTTTGGGAAACTAGAATTCCCTCCTCCTGCTACAGCTGGTAAGTCAAAAAGGCGATGGAGGAGGGGTAAAACACAGAATCCTGATACAGAATGTCAACATGTCTCCCACACAGCTCAACAAGCTCCCATAATCCAGGAATATCCTAGTCCCCCAAATGACTGGCAAAACATATTAAGACTCGTGTATAATAAGGATGGAGATCTGGTACTCACTTGTGCTGTTGGTCCAAAACGTTATCCTGTTACTTTCGTTGTAGACACAGGGGCCCAGATGCCCACACTGAAAGCTGAGGAGGCAAGGTACTGTGGCATTACCACATCTGCAAAATCAGTTTGTGTAAGTGGAGCATTTGGTAATTCTACTTTACAGAAAACAGCCATGGTCACCATGCACCTTCCAGGAGATGACAAACCGATCCGAACCAAAATGATCGTAGGTGATGTTCCTAACTTGTTAGGTTTGGATGTTTTGGCAGGTCGAGCCTGGAGAGATGAGCGAGGCCGCTTCTGGACCTTTGGCACACCAACACTGGAAGTAAAGTTGTTACAACGTGCCCCATGTCTGCCACAGAGCAAAACAACAAGAGTAAAACAATATCCTATTCCGGTTGCTGCCAAGGATGGTATCAGGGAGGTAATAGCTGATTTAAAACAAAAAGGTGTAATAGTGCCATGCCATTCACCATACAACACCCCAGTCTGGCCTGTGAGGAAACCAGATGGTAAATGGAGACTGACTTTAGACTACAGAAAATTGGATGCCTCAAGAAAACTGAATTGAATGCCTACAGAAAACTGAAGGCCTCACTGCAGCCGTACCAAACATAGCTGAACTGGTGCTAGAAATTCAGGAAGCAGCACATCCTGTGCTGGCAGCACTGGATATTAAGGACATGTTTTTCCAGGTCCCTATTGATACTGAGGACCAAAAGTATTTTGCCTTCACTTGGGATGGAGTCCAATACACCTTCACGAGGTTGCCCCAGGGATATAAACACTCACCCACACTAGCCCATCATGCACTTGCGTGTGAACTGGAAAACATTCCAGAAATCAAAAACAATTCCTAAGTGAAAGTTTATCAGTACATAGATGACATACTGATAGGGGGCCAGAGTGAGGAAGAGGTGAAAGTCGTTTATGATGCCATAATTAAGCATCTAACTGATATTCAGCTAGAGATCCCTGAAGGAAAAATGCAACCACCATCCCAAGAGGTAAAATTCTTGAGAATAAGGTGGAAGGGGGGAACCTGGACTATTCCATCTGATACTGTGTCCCAACTGACTCAGATGAAGGTACCAGCTAATAAGAAAGAATTGCAACAATTGCTGGGAACCCTTCAGTATTGGAGAAAACACATCCCTGATTTTTCTGTTATAGCACGGCCTCTTTATGATCTCTGGAAAAAGAATCATCACTGGGAATGGAACAAATTTCATGATGAGGCCCTTGAACTGCTAATACTGGAAGCACAGACCTTCCAGACTCTGGGACCTCTTCACCCAGAGGATCCAATAATAATAGAATGGGGATTTTCAGCTAATGCCTTATCATATCACTTTTGGCAAAAGGGACCTAGTGGGAGTACATGACCCATTGGATTCTATTCACAATCTTTTAAGGACTCAGAGAAGCGATATTCTGCTCTGGAGAAGGGATTGTTAACAGTGTGCACAGCACTAACAGAGGTTAGTAAGATTGTTAAAAAACAAAAGGTGATACTACAGGGTCCTTTCAAGGTAGTTCACCATGTGCTGTCCGGGAAAACCCCTCCAGAGGGAATATCCCAAAAGGGACAATCAGGAAATGGTATAGCCAGATTGAGTGCTACTCCAGCCTTTTCAAGCTCGAGGAAGGCCCGGACAAACAGCTAAAAATCCAGGAACACATTGAGTCCATGGAGGAAAAAGAGTTAACTATGAAAACTCCCAGTCCTATTAAGGAGGCCCCAGAATACAAAAGTGAGATGATTAATGCCTGGTTCACAGACGCGTCAGCCCAGAGAGAGGGTAAAACCTGGTTTTTCAGATCTGCTGCAGTCAAACCCTCCGTGGCTGAACACATAATAAATCATGATAAGGGCAGTGCACAAGTGGGGGAGCTGGATGCTGTTCTCAGTGTGTTTGTACGGGAAAAGGCCGCCAAGGACGCTGTGTACATCTACACAGATTCCTTTTCGGTCTTCAAGGGCTGTGTGGAATGGATAACTTTCTGGGAACAGAACAATTGGGAGATTAACAGGGTGCCAGTGTGGCAGAAAGAAAAATGGCAACAGATCCTAAAAATTGCCAAGAAAAATCCTAACTTTCATGTAGGGTGAATTCCTGCTCACCAGACCAGTCTGAAAAACGATGCTAGCAGGTGGAACAACTATGTTGATGAACTGGCCAAAATCAATGTAGTGGAAATCAGAACAGCAGAAGAAAACCAGGAGTGGGAGAGATTGCTTGAATGGCTTCATTGTAAAAGGGGTCACTCAGGGATCTTTGATTTGTATAAGGAGGCACAAACCAGGGGATGGCCTGTTACCCGTGAACAGTGTAAATCAATCATTTCTGAATGTGACCTGTGTAAGATCAGGTTGGGGAAGCATCCCCTGACGACTGATACTCTGCATATTCGGGAGGGAAAGACCTTGTGGTCCACTTGGCAGGTGGACTACATTGGTCCTTTCCGCAAATCAGGAAACAAACAGTATATCATTGTGATGGTTGAAGTGGTGTCAGGTCTAACTTGTGCTGAAGCTGTTTCTAAAGCAAATGGTGAAAATACAGTTCGCTTCCTGGAAAGGGTATTTGGGGTATTACCTAAACCCACACATATTCAGTCTGATAATGGCACTCACTTCACTTCACATCTGGTACAACAATGGGCAAGAAGTGAAGGCATCCAATGGACATTCCACATGCCATACTATCCCCAAGCAAATGGGATAGTAGAACGTACTAACGGGTTAATCAAAAGCCTTATCCGCCCACAGGACTCCAAATGGGATGAAAGGTTGCGATATGCAGTCACCACCATAAATAACAGATGGGGGGTAAACGGGTGTCCTCGTCTAACTGCTTTCTTTCCCACATCACCCACTCAAGAAAATGAGAAACAAAGAAAGCCTTGCAACAAGAAAAAAATCTCCCTACACCCAGGACAAACTGTACTGGTTCACCTGCCAAACATTGGGAAAGTCAAAATGACCCTGCAAACGCCTGTGAATTCAAACACCTGGGTTGCATCTGACATGAATAACAAAGAACTCAAAATCAGTACAAATTGGATACTTCACGTTGAATGAAGCAAGACAGATTGTAGAGATAGGTTGTAAATATGTATCTGTATACTTGTGTATATAGCAATGTGTACATGCTAAACCAACAACCCAAAGAACCGGAGACATCCCCAGCCAGAATAGGGTCTGATCAGCCTGACACTGGTTTTGAGGGGGGAG
This sequence comes from Hemiprocne comata, assembly GCA_020745705.1. Lineage (NCBI taxonomy): Eukaryota > Metazoa > Chordata > Aves > Apodiformes > Apodidae > Hemiprocne > Hemiprocne comata. Next base: position 61,551,781 of record CM036587.1, on the reverse strand, counting down.
GTACCTTGTGCATACTATGGACTTGATCACCCCATGGTTTGCACAATGCCTCCCACTATACTGCATCATGTCTCCTATACCTATTTCCCCTTTGGGTTGTGGTCTGTAAATAAGATACTAATGGTGCACCAATATTTTCATTATGGGTCTCCTATTTATATTTCTCTTATGTATTATGTATAAAGTATATATGTATATATATAAGTATATTATATATATAAGTTTATAAGTACATATGTCGTATCGCATATAGGGAATTGTTCCCTCAGAAACACGCATAAAATGTTATATACGTTGTTTTAGATATATAGATATGGAAATATGTGAGATTGTATATATGTTTGTTTCAAACAGGGAAAGAGGTAAGAGTTTGCACAAGAGCCTACCAGGGTACAGATGTACATACATATACAGACACAAACATACACCACACAGGAACCAAGTCGCTGTCATAAAAGCCACGGGGTGAGATGTGAGAGACGGACTCTATAATGGCCTTTAATCCAGTGACAGTCACTGACCAGTCCTGGTAATGTACTCCCCGGCACTCGTGGGGAGAGGACAGAGGTACCAGGAGCATGCGCACAGGACTACAGACTACAGCTCCCAGGAGGCACGGCGGGGCCGGAACCGGAAGGGGAGCAATAAGGCGCGCGCTCTGTGAATACCATACGGATACAGCCGCTGCTGTGAGCGTACCGCTGCGGAGGCTGCCGTGAAGTTATACGGTGCCTTTTCCTGTGGTTGGTGGCGTGTGGGTGTACCGAACGGACTGTCTCAAGGGATAGGACGTGGATCCTGACCAGTGCTTGGCTTTGGCCGTACCCCGGTGGTGAGAATTGCGAACTACATTCTGACGCTTCTTACTAATATTCCTACATAATATTCACACGTACCAGACATTCACTTCTCTTTTTCAATATTCTATTTCCCAAAGGCTCTCTCCAGGCTTTCCCTCATCCCTGTCCGGGAACGGGAACAGGGGAAGGGGGGAAGGGGAGAGGTTATCTCTTGTTTTCTGTGCGTGTTGTTAGATATAGTGTTGTATAGCTGTTGGTATATAGATATATAGATGGTCCTTGTGTGTTAGGTGATATCGGACTTGCCAAACCCTCAGTGCCTTTAATAAATCTATTGATTCCTAAGCGTTGTTTGTGAGTGTGACGGGAAGTGGTCCTCAGCCCTCGATTCCCCGAGGTGGGGGTGTGGGTCGCGGCTTTACCTATCTCGGTCCATGACATTATTGGCATAGTCAGCAGAATAGGATGATTAATGATGGAGATTTTGAAAGCAGAAGTTCCAGAAGGGCTTCATCCAGCCACTAAGAAGCTGCCTGAGCTGGCAGAAAGCTGGAACTGCACCAAGAGTCAACAAGAGTAAGATAATCTCAAAAGTGATTAGTCCATCAACTGTGACACTGATCCTGGGCCAAGTGATGGAAGGCCTGCTTGTGGAGTCACTTCTTGATGAGATTGCAAGTTTGGTTGATAAAGGTGATATTTTTGATGTAGCAGACTCATTCCTGTAAAGCATTGGACTTTGTCTTGGGTGGCATCTCGATTGAGTATTCAGAGTGATATAAAATCAACATGGCACTAATTAATTTAGGACTAAGTGACAAGTCCCAATGGGAATTATAAATAAGAAATAATTACTGGGTGATTGTGTTTCTCATGACACCCTGCAGAGATCAGTTCTTTGGCATCTGCCACTTGATGATTTTATCAGTGTTGGGAAAGAAAGTCTAATAGAAGTGATGAAGTTTGCAATTCAGCTGAAAAATTTAGTCTTTGATGTGGGGATTTTGGTTATGAAGAGATCACATATTCACAAGAGTTCTCTTTGCGTGTGCTGTGGAATGCAGCCTGTCAACAACTAAAAGCAGGTAGGGCAGTGGGTTGTCCTCTGCGTATCTCTGAAGGATGGTTTGAAATTAGCTTTCTGGTATGGGTGAGATGGAACTGTGGGCATTGTGCTCGAAGCTTTGAAGCTTATTTCAATTATTTCTCCATCTCCAAGCACTGTAAATCTAGCTACAGAGAGTAAGGAATTGTTTTCTGCTGGGTTAATGGCCTGGAATGGCTCCCTGCAGGCTGATGAGTGCTGAAGCCAGGGAGAGCGAGGCAGTGGGAGAGCATGGCCAAGAAAAGGGGTGCTGATGAGTGCAGGACTATGGTGACCAAACCCACAGCAGCTCCAGTGGAATGGTCTCTTCCCAGAAGGTTCCTCAAAACCTGCACTATGGCAGTGTCCTCTAACCCAGTCTTCTATGGGATGCTAGCAAGGTTTCAAGAGGTGTCTCCAGTGCCTGGCATTCTCTGCTTGCAGAATCCCCAGGGTTCTTGCCCCATGTGCAGCAGTGTAGCTCTCCCAGCTGGCACTGGCAGAGGGCAGAGACCTGTCCCGTGCAACCACAGATGCACAGGACCAGAAGGTGCTTATGCAACATCTCTCAGGGGACCTGATTTTGCCCTTGTACAGGGCTACAGCTGAGTGTACGGCCTGAGAAAATTGAGCTAAAGGACCTTGAGTATGATGACCTCATTTAGAAGCTAATGTCACATGATTTTTAAATTGCTGCATTTTCATACCAGTTCATCTATGTTGGCTTCATTGGAGCTATTCCCTGAGAAAACACTGAGAAAGCTGTTTCTGTTTCTCACTGGCAAGCCAATATAACCTATTAGAGCTACACAGCATGCTTTGTTTTGCAGCAAAGCCATTTGTAAAGATACCTGATTTTCCTGTGGTATCTGCTTGTGTGCTGTCCCTTGCTGTCCCTCATTTTAACAAGTCTTGCTTTTCTTTTGTACAAAAGACTGGTGAAAAGACCAGCTAAGAAGAATGATTTCCTTTTTGTGGACGGATTATTTTAATGAAGATCATTGCAATGAAAAAGTGCTCCATCAAAGTCTTAACAGCACATGTGGTAGGGAAAGGGCTTCTGCAGGAGGCAGAAGAAGTGAGGCTGAGAGAGCTGGGAGCAGGAACTTTGTAAGCTGACTTTGCTGCAAAAATAACATGGTAAAAGAACATGTGCTTTCATAATTGTAAGGATGTCTTGCCTATTACTTTGCTGGCATCTCTGCCTGGTAATAGGATCATGACTTACATGTGTTACATTTTAGCTGTTAAAATTTGTCTGCATCCTTGTCATCTCCCTCTGATTCCAAGTAGAAGCACTACCTTATTCTCTTGCAGAGAAATCACTTGCAAGGTACCTCTAGTACAAAATTAATTTCAGACTAATCGGGACAGCATAAATGCTTCTATGGGATTTTCCATTTGAGGATACATGATTAACGGAGCTCACATTTCACATTAAGCCCCCTGACTATGATATTTTAATCATACAATTAATGGAGTAAAACAATGTATCTAGTGCTAGGTGATTTCACAAAAAGTACAAAAATTTTCTTCACTGATTATAAAATGCCAAAATATTTACAGTTTGGGAATTATAAATGTTGCGGCGAGAGTACAGACTAACGCACCACGATCAATGTGATCAAGCGAAAGCTGTTTATTATTAAAAATGGTGGCAATTTATACCCTTCTGATTCCAGATGTTCCATCCCAGTACAAACCCCGTTGGTTACATACATACACAGTTCATATATGATTGGCTACGTGTCTTGTCACTTGCTGTCCGTGTCGTGATGACCCAAGGTGTTTCGCTTCCCAGCCGGTGCCTCTCAGTTCTTGCTACAACATTCTTTTCCCACTACTTCATGAGATAACAACCGTGAGATAGGACACCTGCTGTTTGCTGGTCCCGTGAGGTACCAGGCTGTGAGACATCCGCTTGTTTACTGATCTCACGGGCTACTTCAGGGTGCCTGACAATTTGGTGAGCGGCACCTGCAACGCTGCTGTTTTAATTGAGGCATATTAATTTTCCATAAATCCCATATTAATTTTCCACAAATCCCAACATATAAAGACTGAAGATAACTGGTATGTATCTCCTTCAAACATAAAATAGCTTCTAACTCAAGTTGGACTCAGCTCAACAACTAGTAGGAGATGAGTACTTCCTTTTTCTTCTTGCCACTGGTCCTTTGAACTTGCCTTACTGACTCAGCAGTGATTGGAGGAGAAGGAGAATTGTTAAAATAAATATTAAATATGTTTAAAAAGTAGAAAGATTCATAGCAGTGTAATGACTTAGCAATTTTAAGTACTACAGAACACAAGCTTTTCTTTTGCATCCTTACATATACACTTCTTTGGATCCACAAAGACATACAATATGCATATTCTATAATCTGGATTCTAGAGTAATATTAGAAAGATGAATCTTACAGACTCTTAAAAGAACTTAAAACATCCCGGATAGCCAACACGCCAAGCCCCAGATTTTTATAACTAAAACATAAATACACATAAAACCATTTATATTAGTGTATTAATTAATCTATGAATGACCAGAGTGCAGGTGGAAGCCTGAGCTAAAGAATCATTATGTATTTCTGGAACAAGGTTCTGATGACATTCCTTTCATTTTGTATTTCAGCTATGCCAAACACATTGCCAAAACAGAAATCTTTCCTTACTCAGAACCCATCCGAAACATTGTATGACCATCCTTTTAGAAGTAGAAAAGGCTCAGCAGTGGGTTCACAGGCACTGTGCAACTACATCTCAGCCATGACATAGGTTGGTATAAGCTTCCAGTTTGCTCCTTTTGGAAGGGGTAATTCTATGCCCTCCTGTCCCTTGTTCATCATTTTTCTGTTTCTTCATTTCTCCATTTCTCGCAGGCATGCAGTCCCATGCCTCCCTAAAACTATCCTAATGGGCAGGGAGAAGATTCAGCTTGCCACACTGGCAGGCATTTATTTTCTGCCACAAAAGTCCCAGCTTACATTTTTTTTGAACTGTAGACAGAGTCAAATGAAAAGTGCTTTAGCATTGCTATCTTAGGTGTCCCATATACAGAAAGAAATTCACAGGACAAGAATAAAAATGAGAAGATTGGAGAGAAATTTTCTACACCTAACATGGCTTCCAACGTAATTCTGGCTTCATAGTGGTCAGGGCAAACCAAAAAACAGAGGACAGAATACCTAAAGGTTGGAAGTTAAAACTAGAACAGGTTTACTGGAACAGGGAAGGGACACTAACACGTGGGATGAGAAACAAATACGTACAAATACATACAAAACCTGATCTCAGTGATCACAGATATAAGTGTCTGAAGGTCCCTTGCAGCAGGGCCAACTCAGGAAAGGGGTCCATGGTTCTTCCCAGCACCTAACGGATTCAGATCCTGCAGAGAATGTGGTGAGCTGATTAAAAATAGAAGCAAGGGCCTCTCTTCAAGACCTCCCAGTGCAGCAAAGCAGCAAGGAAGAAGGGAGAAGTGAGGTGGAGACTTCCTCTCCTCCTGGCTTTTATAGAGTATGGCAGGAGATGGGAAGGAATCCTGATCCCTCCCTGTTCTGCCCCCAGATCCCTCAGGGTCCTAAACACCCTCTCTCTAGGACCTCCTGTTGGTACCATAAAATTAACCTGGGCACCCTCAAACCAGAACAAGGCCTCAGTTTGAACGTCCAACATGGAGTGGTGGGTCCACTGATGTGCACTCCCACCAGGGTTGGCAACCCCCCCATTAGTGAGGGACATCACTGAGACAAGGCTGCAGGGGAGCTCTGAGGCTGCGCTTGGTTAGTTGGAGGTGGGGGGAGATCTGGTGGGTTTGGGACAGGGTTCCAGTGCAGAGCAGCTGGAGAGGATGGAGCAGCATGAGACTAGGAGCAGTGGCAGCAGGAAGGCTTTGGAGTGCAGTTTGGTGCGCAGCAGGGCTGCAGGGCAGGACCCCTGCCCTTCCAGATCTGGCTTTCCCCACACTCCATGTACTGTTCAAAAAGCACTTTCTGCACTCTGATCTCCTCCAGGACTTGAAGATACTCCAGCCCTGCACCACTCTGCAGCAGATCATAGTTCTTGGCAGGGTCTGACTCCGGGTTGAAGAGCAGCAGGGGTGTCGCGGACCGAGATAGGTAAAGCCGCGACCCACACCCCCACCTCGGGGAATTGAGGGCTGAGGACCACTCCCCGTCACACACACAAACAACACTTAGGAATCACTAGATTTATTAAAGGCACTGAGGGTTTGGCAAGTCCGATATCACCTAACACACAAGGTCTATCTCTAGATCTATATCCACACCTATATATCCATATACCAACAGCTATACAACACTACATCTATATACCAATAACAACACACACAGAAAACAAGAGAGAACCTCTCCCCTTCCCCCCTGTTCCCGTTCTCGGACAGGGATAAGAGGGAAAGCCTGGAGAGAGCCTTTGGGAAATAGAAGAATATTGGAAAAGAGAAGTGAGTGTCTGGTATGTGTGAATATTATGTAGGAATGTTTGTAGGAATGTTAGTACGATGTCCGCAATTCTCACCACCGGGGTACGGCCGAAGCCAATTCCTGGTCGGGATCCACGTCCTGTCCCCTGAGACTCTAGGCAAACGGTCCGTTCGGTACGTCCACACGCCAACAACCACAGGGAGCAGCGCCGCAACGGCACGGCAGCCTCCGCAGCGGTACGCTCACCGCGGCGGCTGTAACCGTATAGTATTCACAGAGCGCGCGTCTTCTTGCTCCTCCCTTTTTTTCCCAGTTCCGGCCCCGCCGTGCCTCCTGGGAGCTGTAGTCTGTAGTCCTGTGCGCATGCGCCTGGTACCTCTGTCCTCTCCCCACGAGTGCCGGGGGGGCGCATCGCCAGGACTGGTCAGTGAATGTCGCTGGATTAAAGGCCATTATAGAGTCCGTCTCTCACATCGGTGAATGAGGGGCCAGTGGGCTCAGCCTGTGGCAGGCCTGATCTGGGATCATATCACTGTGAAAGGAACCTGCAAAGACACCCCCAGGTGTAGCTCGGTTTCTCCTCTTTGAGCTTTGGACAGCAAAGCCATGTGGGACTTCACAAGGCTGCCCAAGCGGAGAAGAGGAGGCAGCACTCAACCAATGTCCTGAACAGGCCAAAGTCTGCTGTGTGGAAGTCCATGGTGGAGGTTTTGCTGACCCCTCTCCTTACTTCACTGAGAATTGAGCATTTTACAATTTCAAGGTCACTGGGCCCAAGACGGCTTCTGACCATCACATCTCCCATTAGTCCTTCTCTGTTTGTAAACAGCAGGTCTAGTGAGGTATCTCTCCTAGTAGGTTCACTTACCATCTATGTCAGGAAGTTATCTTCCACACACTTGAGGAACCTCATAATGACTGTTCCTTCTCTGCTGTGTTGTATTTTCCAGTGGACATGTGGCAAGTTGAAATCCCCCACCAGAACAAGGACTGGTGATTGCGTGACTTCAGCCAGCTGCTTGTAGAATACTTCAGCTGCCTCCTCATCCTGTTTGGTTGGTCTATAACAGACTCCCAACAGGATATCTGCCTTACTTGCCTTCCCCCTAATCCTTACCCATAACACCGGACTCATCACTATCATTGAGCTCCCTAACATACAGAGCCACCCCACTGCCTCTTCTTCCTTGCCTATCCCTTCTGAAGAACTTACAGCCATCCATTGCAGTATTCCAGTCATGACAGTCATCCCACCATGTTTCCATGATGGTGACTAAGTCATAGCTATCCTGCTGCACAATGGCTTCCAGCTCATCCTGTTTGTTGCCCATGCTACGTGCATTAGTGTAGATGCACTTGAGCTGGGCTATTGATTTCACCCCCAAACCTGGCATGCCAGCCTGTGGGGGACGGCCCCTACAGACATTAAAGATATGCCCCACATAAACCATATATATGATTCTCATGGCAATAAGGGTTAGAGGCAGGAAAGGGTTAAAAGGCGGACCTAGATGAGGACTGACTGAAAAAGAAAAAAAACCAGCATACCAGGCTCTGAGAGACTTTTCGGCGCCTCAGCGCCAGGGACCAATGACAGGGCGGATTGAAAAGTGACAGACCAATCAGAAGCCATGCCCCGCCTGGCATTTTTCCAATAAAGGCGACCGCCTCCACAGCCTCGAGGCAGTTGGAAGCTCGGGGTCGCCAGAAGAAGAAGGAGAAGAAACCGCCGCGTCCAGCGCCTGCCGCTGCGTCTCGCCGCTTCGGCAGCCGCTTCGCCCACGCGCCCCGCGCATCGCTCCGCCCTGCGCGCCGCCGTCACCGCCTGCAGCCCTGCCCGCTTGCAGTTCCGCGCGCCGCCGTCTGCAGCCAGCACGCCGCCCCGCTCACCACACCGTGGGGGATTGAGCCCAGGCTAAAAGCCTTTTTAAAGGCTCTTGGAGCTGAGGCCTTAGGTGCTCTCCCCCTGAAGATCTGCAAGGAAGAGCTGGCCACCAAGAGCCAGGGCTGGTCTCTGACTCCGCCGGGATACGAGGTGTAAGACAATTACCTGAAGACCGCCTTTCCCGTCTGCTTTTCCCTTATTCTAAATTACCTTGGGGGGGTGGGAGGAGGGGAGTTGGGAAACTCTCTAATCCTTTTATCTTTTCCTTTACCTTCCCTGATTCGGTGCGGGTACCCCTTCCATACATTTTGTAGCTGATAAGTGGTTGCTAGTTCTTGTATTAGTCATATTGTGCCTTCTGAATTAATTGTAAAGTAAAACAAGCACATAGTTTAAACTTCCCAAGTGTGGAGTTTTCTGTTTCTACAGCAAATATCCCTTAAAATAGCTGTAGTGGCGGGGGTGCACCGGAGGTATTATCACGGGACTAACCGCTCGAGTCCCCTGAACGTTGTGATTTTGGGCTTTAATCAAAGCCGGGTGTGTGAGGGCAAGACCTTTGCATACACTCCGCCCACACATAGCACCACCCATATACACTTACATACAAGAGCCTGGATCACGACATTTATTTAATTGGTGTCAGGATTTGAATCTCTTGTCGGATCTTGACACAGCCCTAGGCTCATCTCTAGTGGGCCTGGTTTTATCCCCTTCCCCCTTCAAACCTAATGTAAAGCCATCTTGATGAGCCCCACCAATTCATGGCCAAGAATCCTTTTCCCCCTTGGTGATAGTTCTACTCCATCTATTGCCAGCAGGCCCCATGATCAAAGAAACCAAAGTTCCACTGATGGCACCAGCCTCCGAGTCACACATTAATCAGCTGTGCTTTCCTGTTCCTTTTAGCATTCACTGCCACTGAAGGGATTGAGGAAAACACCAGCTGTGTTCCTGTTCCTGTAACCATTAAGCCCAGTGCCTGGAGTCCCTTCTTATTGCCTTAGGACTTCTTTTGGCAATCTTGTCACTGCCCACCTGCATGACTAACCCGGGCCCCAGGGAGGCAGTAGACTTCCCTGTGGTAGGGATCTGGCCAGCATATTGGACCCTCGGTTTCTCTCAGAAGGGAATCTCCTATAACAGTTACCCTCTGTTTACTCTTAAAAGAAGCAGTCTTAATACATGGGGCTTACTGTCTTGGCAACTCCCTGGATGATCCTTTATCAACATCCTCGTTTGCCTGGTTCTGCAGTTCCAGAGCCCCATATCTGTTGTGTAAGGGCAACTGGGAAGGTGGGGGAGGCTGGGAGGGGATTCACCTGCTGCCCTGAGCAGGGACCTGTTTCCATTCTCCTGCCAATCTCTTAGGTCCCCTCCTTTTGCCTGGTGACAAGAGGGCAGGGGATCCTCTACTTCTTGTGGAGCCTCCACTTGCTGCCTTTTCCTCAAGGATGGTAGGATGTGGCTCCACCAGTCTATCTCCCTTTCACATTCCCAGATACTCCTTAATCATTCCACCTCTTCTTTAAGATCTGCTGTTGAGGAGGCATATGGACTTCACACAACTCTGTAAGAGTTATAACTGAAGACCTTTATTGTTAAAAATGGCGGCAATTTATACCCCTCTGACTCCAGATGTTCCACCCCAGTACAAACCCTGTTGGTTACATACATACACTTTTCATATATGATTGGCTACTTGTCTTGTCACTCGCTGTCCGTGTCACGACGACCCAGGGCTTTTCGCTTCCCAGACGGTGCCTCTCAGTTCTTACTACAACGTTCTTTTCTCACTACTTCATGAGATAACAACCGTGGGGTACCTACTTGTAGGACACCTGCTGTTTACTGGTCCCATGGGGTACCAGCCTGTGAGACACCAGCTTGTTTATTGATCCCACACTTTGCTTCAGGGTGCCTGACAATTTGGTCAGCAGCACCTGCAACACTGCTGTTTTAATTCAGGCATATTAATTTTCCATAAATCCCATATTTATTTTCCACAAATCCCATGCTAATTTCCCATAAATCCCCACAATCTGCCCCCAGGATGAGCAGATAATTCACCTCGTCGCAGTGTACACAGGTGTTGTTTCTGCTGCTCAGGCATTCCATGCAGTGTTAGACCTGGATAGCCGTGTGTTCCTGGGGTAGCTCTGTCTGGGTTACCATATTCCTTTTGGCCATGGCTTTGGGCTGAGTGGAAACCATAGTTGGGTTTTCTTCTGGGAGGGTGATGACTTTCAGTTGATGAAGCTTACTAGCCTGCCTGCATGCCTTCCCTGCATGTCCTGCCTGCACAAACTGCCATGCCATGCCACGCCATGCCTTGTTTGTCTGCTCTGTTTGCTGCCCTCCAGGTCCTCTCTCATTGAGTCATGTTAATGGGTTTCATGTCCTGACGGTGGGCTGCGCTATATCCTGTGATGCTCTGGGAGTAGCTGTGGTGAAGGTGCTCTGTTCTCCATCATTTGGTTGTTGGAGTTCCTCTGGCCATCAGGACTCAGTACTCTAGCTTATCTCTCAAGTCAGTTTGACAGTCCCAGGTAATTTTCTTGGAGAGGTGATTATTTGTGTTAAACTTGGTTCTCAGCTACAGGCATGCTGACATACCAGCATGTGTTATTTTGCCCAGATGATCTCTGCATGTTGGATTCCCTGGAGGGTAGAAGTTCTCACTGCCTTTTCCTCACTGTAGGCATGAATTTAGGATTCTTTCACCTAATTCTCACAAACTTGGAGCAAAAGCTTTGGAAGTCTATGCTTCTCCATCAAGCTTGTCTGCAATTACCTAAGTAAGTCATAATTCATTGGCACGTGGATAGAAGAAAAGGTGAGGATAGAAAGGAGTATTTCTGTTACCAGAGGATAGAAGGAAGGTGTGGAGTGGAGAGGAGAAAAATCAGACGGTTGAGCAAAGAGAAAGTACAATGTATAAACTCCATCTTCTTAGAAAAAAACCCCAAGTGGTTAAGAGCACAAGGCATCCAGCTCTTCAGCTCTTTCAGATGTGTATGTAAAAGCATTAGCTAGAAGCTGACAAACTGAGAAAACATCAGTCTGGGCGTGCAGGGAAAGCTTCTAGTGAATACAGCTAAGAATTAGTGTCTGGAACACAAGCAAGGACTGGCTCCTTTGTGGGACTTGATTGTTCCATTGTCACAAGCGCTGATCACTCTTCTCAGTGTTCAAAAGAAAGGCTTTGTGGGACCACTAAGGCAAAAGGAACTGGAACATTTTAATCTGACTATAGATAAAATACAGACAGCTAAATATTAGTCACATAACTTTCAAAAATGTACCAATGCTCTTGGTGTAATAACCCAAGCCTACAAACACATGAGGTTTAAAAAAATAATTAATTAGGAATACTTTTTATTTTTGGGGGGCTTTTTATCTCCTCAATGTTAAAGCTTTTCTCCCAAAATATTGTTAATTACTATTTTAAAAATTGTATGACTTCAGAAATTGTGACATGACGAAACACTTGTAGAAATAGTATAAGTATTGCAAGAACTGGAAATTGTAGTTGGCAACAGAAGAAGCAAAGGATTACAAAAGTGTCACACCATATGCAGGAACCATGGGCCTCAGAGGCACAGACCTGAACAATATCTTAGAAAGAGAAAGTTTTCTTTATTCTTGGAGAATAAGATACCTTTCCACTCCACGTTCCTTGCTTGGAGATATCTTGACTCACCTGGCATAATCCAAGAAGAAGTCAAATCTGACTTGTAGCATATTTGGTGCACTCATACTGCAAATTCTGGAGGTTTTTTTGTAGCCATCTGCAGAGCTATATACAGAGAAGTTATGTTTATAAAATGCATGTTTTCTTTAAAAGATGTATCACCAAGCTAAAAGCCATCGATTGAAAGTATGTTAAATATAACTGGAGCTTTCTCTTAAAAGTGTGATGAGACATATAAGTGTCCAGACCTATGCTTATTGCAAGCACAAAAACCATTTGAAAACTATGAAATGCACTGGAAGAGCTCTTTTCTCAAAAACCAGTTGCTGTTGGTAGATCATCTGAAATACTTGGATTATCCAAATGAATGTAACAGAATAAATTAGTGTCTGAATTTTTAAACTCATTTATTCAAATTATTTCTCTTTTTGAATGAGTAACAAAATGAGGAATCAAATGTTGACTATGAGGACTGAAGTATCTTACTAACAGATCTTTTTGGTTATTTCAGGAGACTCGGGTAGTATGACATTGTAGAAACTCTGAAACACCCTGCAGAAGTGTGACATATTTGTAATTCAAACTGTCAACATTTCTGTTGAAAATGCTATCCTGTTTAAAGATTGAAAGATTGCAAAGAGATTTTTTGCTTGCCATCCTCTACAACTTCAGTGAGGAAGAAACAATGACAGAACATGGGAGATATTACATGATTGGATATTAAATGCTTCCTTAACAGTTAGTGTCATAGAATCACAGAGTGGTTTGGGTTGGAAGGGACCTTAAAGATCATCTTGTTTCAACACCTTGGAATTGGAAAACTGAAGTTTGACTTCAATTGCTGAGAGGCTGAAGCCTAGAAATGACATTTTGCAGCAGTACAATTCTTGTGAGCTCACTAAACTGGCGGAGTTTAGTTTAGTTCTGTCCATTTCTGCTGTACTAGTTTTCTACCATGTAAGAAAGAACATTTGGCTTACTGCATGAAAGTTGAGAGCCAGGATCAGGAAGAGGAATTTGCATGGATTTACAGCCAGAAGCAGCAGAAGGAGTGAAAGACTGCTTGCTCTCTTTATTTTTATCAGTTTTGGACACCAGAAGCACCCCATCATGCCATACGAGTCTTCCCCCACATGTGAGACAAAATGAAGAAAACAACAAAAAATGTATTCAAATGTAAGCAAATTATTCCAAGCTAGTGCTACATCTTGCTTTGTATATTTAGGTAATGAATAAGTACAGTAAAATGAGTAATGAACTGTCAATTGTTTTTTCTTGTCCAGTAAACCTACTCAGTCTATTTGATTAGTCCAATAGATTCAACTTTGCATCTTTCTTTAAGTTAATTTGCAGATAGAATAAGAGAATCATAGAATATGCTGAGTTGGAAGGGACCCATCAGGATCATCAAGTCCAACTCCTGTCCCTGTGCAGGGCACCCCAAGAATCACACCATGTGCCTGAGAGTATCATCCGAACGCTTCTTGAACTCAGGCAGGCTACTTTTATTTGTGTATTCTTCCTGTATAGAGTGAAATATTGATTCTGTTAGGTATAGTCATCACGGCTTATCTGTAGTGTGACCTTATCCCTAATTTTAGACTGTTTTAGTTAAGGCTTCCCTTAGTTAAGGATTAGTATTAGCTGTTGTGAAATCAATTTGTTCATTTAAGAATGGCATTTATATTTAAGAAACAGTTCACTGTGTGTTTGATGCTGGAGATTTAGGTAAATTGTATTGCTTTCACAGTAATATATATTTTCTAAGACAAAATTCTGACAGCTTAAAGCCACTTTCATACACTGCCATATCCTTTTATAAGAGATTTAGTGAAGGAAGTCAGGCAAGAGTCCCACTGTCTTCTTCAGATCCTAAACAGCTTGAGAAACCCCAAGATTTCCTGGTCGAGGAGTTATAAATCTGCGTCAGAGATGGGGGGAATGGAATAACAAGGCAAACTGGGATGCACCATGGATAATGTAACAAATTATACTCCTGCATTCCTGGAGTCCTGGGAGAAATCATTAAGCCAGGTACATTTGCAATGTTTCATACATCCTGAGTATCCCTCACACATTTCTGGTGGGTTTAATTAATTTGTTTACATTTTTAAAAAAATAAAAATATCTAGCTTTCAAATAAGTGAGCATCTTCTCTGATGAATGAGGTACAAATCAAGACTTTGAAAAGCAGTAGCTTTCAATTTAATTACTGGCTGAATTTGATATCTCTGCACTCTTCATGCTGGTTCTGGGATGTTGCAGTCTTGAAATTTAGCCCTAAATTGCACAAATAGGAGACAAATGCCCAAAAGTGAGACCCAAAAAAGTCCATGTACTAAGTGAGAAGCTATTTTGAAAAACTCTAGGCAAAGGGGCTTTTATAGCCTCCGGTATGGGAAACCTACTATGGTTTGTTCAGTTCAGACAAAGATGGTTTGCGACCTTTCTGCAGTGAAGTTAAAATTGCTTTCGCTACCACTCAAAGGATGAAGACAGGCAGGAAAATTAAGCTTGCTACAGGAAAGACTACAAGAAATAGAAGTGCATTACCAGGATGGTGAACTGGGTTACTTTTAAACAATGTGCTTTGTGTCAGTTTTTCCAAGCATCCTGCAGGCTGTGATAACATCAAGTCTTCTAAGACCTGTCTCAACAACAGACAACATTCATGTTGATTCTGGACCCACCTGAGCAATCTACTAGTGGGAGACTGGAGACAGGACCAGGATGAGAGACAGGACAAAGAAGACAAAGGACTAGAATCAACAAAGACCCCTACAGGAGACCCTCGAGCATGCATAATTACAAAGATGACTATGTAAAAGAATTCTGGGAACTCACTGGCATAAAACTGAATATGCAGCTTTTTGCTATATATTAGTTGGGGTGTTTTGCTAACTCGTTGGAGCACTTACGGTGGAGATACCCCCAGTGCTGCCCTGGTGCCATCAATAAAGAATACCTGCTTAACAGTGACTTGTTTGCTACTAAGTTCAATTTCTTTGTTTCAATATGAATATTAAAGGTATAGTAATTTAATTAGCATAATGCAGAATAAGGCATGGCTCCTTCGCATAAACACCACATGTGCAGCTGTACTAGATACGGCAACAGTGTACAGATTAAAGCAGTTATATTTCCATGCTCAGTAGAATGTGTTGCCCATGTATAAATTACATACATTCAATATACCAATATATAATATAATGTATAATTAATTACAATAATAAAATATTATATTGTTTAGTTAATAATTAAGATAAACCAATCAGTTAAATGATTATATTATGCACTCATATATGTGTAAACTGCATATTAATTAAAGATTTGTTCATACAGGTGCTTGTAACCAGAAAAATCCAGGCCTATGAGTCAGAGTTATTCAGTCAAGAAATGCAATAGTAAAATCACAGGCACGTGGGCTAAAAGAAAAGTGATTCTTACAGGTTAGTCTCCCAGTGGATCTCCAGAAGCAATATCCTGTAGTAGAAGTTCTGATAGAGCATCCAGTTATTCTGCCACTTCTCAGTGGGTTGATATATTTTCAGGATCTGAATTTCTAAGACAAACCTCAAGAGTAAAACCAGATACTGTTTCCTAACTCAGTAGCAGTTTTTATATTCTAAAGGAATTTGAGCAGAAATCTACTAGTAATTTTTTTGCAAAAAGTAATAAAATCCTCACAAACTGATGTCAAACAGATAACAATATGACTGCACCTTACTGCTGTCATGCTCCAGTCAGACAAAGATTTAGTACAAGAAAAAAAAGACATCTAACTCAATATTAGAGTCAGATTTCATCTTGAAATGAGCAATAGCCAAGTATGGATTTTCTTTGTATAGAGACCGGGAGAACATTTTAAACAGCATTTGAAGACATTAGGTCCTCCTTCCTCCGTCCAGGCTTACTCTGGAGAAAAACTGTTCTCTTTCCATAACTAAGAAAAGGAAGTTCCAGAAAAGCAGATGATTGCAAAAATAAAAATAAAAATATGTAAGATTTTTTTGAGACAAGGACTTTTCATTAAGAAATGTAATCAGAAAAGGACACAGTAGTCAGAGCAGTGTGCAGCTCAGGTAGCACAGAAACAACATGCTAAGGAAGAAGCCTTTACTCCATCTGTGTTCCATATAAGAGTGAAATAAAACTGGTTTTCCTGCAGGGACTTTAGCACAGAATGCATCTCGTAATTTCCATCATGGACACAAAATCTGAACATGGTAAAGCCTTGAGCTCCATGCCTGTATGTCTGTTGTATGAAATTTCACCAGCTTCAGCTTTGGCAGGACCAGCATATTTCAGTGTTAGCTGCAAGAAACTGACCCAGGACCACTCTTGTATGCATGAGATTGAGAAAATGCAGCAAGTAGTGGGGCTGATTGCTTAAAAATTCTGTTCTTTGGAGATACTCCATAAGCAATCTGATATAAGTTAGTCCTGCCTTGAGCAAGGGGTTGGACAAGATGACATCCAGAAATCTTTTCCAGTATAAATTCTTGGAAGGGTCTATGATTCCACAGGGGCTTTTAGTAGGGAGGAGGACTGTAGCAGCCCATTCACACTGCCAACATACAGTCCTGAGGTGTGAGCAGAGAGTATCACTCAGCGGGAGACCAATATGAAGCCTGCCTTTTACGTGCTCCCCAGAAGATGCCCTTTTGGATCAAGCAACTGGCCTTGTAAAGCCCATTCCACAACAAGAAAGAGACTGACCTTTTCTGAGAAGTATACTTTGCATACTTGGAACGAGATAAACACAGAAAACAAACTGGGATGTGTGTGGGCTGCACTGTAACATGCATCAGCAGATGTAAGAAGCGGAGTGGATGGTTGGGTGATTGGCTCAAATATGTCAGTCACATTTTCCAGTTGTCTTTTTGTGGAAATCCTTGGTATTAAGTTGAAAAAAGCTGGAAAAAATATATTAAGCTCTGTGCAAACATCCACAATAAACATCCACATTTTATTTCAGTAACTAAAAAAAAACCAACAAACAAAATCAAATATTATGTAATGCAACTTAGTTAATAACATCAGTAAATGCTTACTGAACATTCCAGCCTCCCAGGTAACAGATGTGGATGATTAAAAAAATGAAAAGTAACAGAGCACCAATACACATTATATTGTTACAAGTATAAAATGCAAACTAAAGAACAACACTGACCAAAATGGAAGAAGAACAACAAAGCTAGCAAATGGAAGAAAAAAAAAGTATTTACAGGCTAAAGAACTATCTTTTCCACTGAGTGAATCCCACAGGCACCTTCAGAGAAGTGAAACCTGGCTCATCTGCTATTTATGAATCTGATTAATTCTCTTCAGGAGGTTCCCAACTCCAGCCAATATATATACCAATAACAACACAAAAAAAGACAATAGATAAACCCCCCTTCCCCCTGCTCCCGTTCCCGGACAGGGATAAGAGGGAAAGCCTGGAGAGAGCCTCTGGGAAATAGAGGAAAATTGAAAAGAGAAGTGAGTGTCTGGTATGTGTGAATGTTATGTATGAATGTTAGTAAGAAGTGTCAGGATGTAGTTCGCAAATCTCACCACCGGGGTACGACCCAAGCCGATCCCTGGTCGGGATGCTCGTCCTTTCCCCTGCGACTCCGGGCAAACAGTCCGTTCGGTATGTCCACAGGCCAACAACCACAAGAAAAGGCGCTCTACACATTCACAGCAACCCCCACAGCGATACACTCACAGCGTCGGCTATATCCGTAATGTTCGCAGTACCCGCCTTTCGGCTCCCCTTCCGGTTCCTGCCCCGCTGTGCCTCCTGGGAGCTGTAGTCTGTGGTCCTGTGCGCATGCGCCTGGTACCTCGCTGCTCTTCTCACGAGTGCTGCGGAGTGCATTACCAGGACTGGTCAGTAGATGTCGCTGGATTAAAGGCCATTATGGAGTCCGTCTCTCACACATGTGGAGAAGGTTTTATATTAGACAAGTGTCCAAATATTTAAACTATTGCAACAGCTGCAAAGCAGTTTGCCGGCAGTCTTGTGCTCATCTAAGTTCTGTTTTCTTTCAAAATGCAGAAATAACAGTGTGAAGTACATTTGGGGTGGCATTACTGCATTTGGCTTTAAAGGGCACATGCCATCAGCCTGGTGTCAGGGCACCAGGGCCAGCTTAATGCCCCTGAGGAGCCTCACATGAGGCCTTCACACACACCCTCTGCCCATAGGCCCAGGAGCACTATCAAAACCCTGGCCTAGGGTGTTACTCTGCCTGATCTGTGCTGTAGGTGTGCCTGTTTGAAGTCCTAGCTCTTGTGTCAGCTTTGGACCAATGCTGTATGTAGCTTGTCTACTGGGTGGACCCCCTGGATGTACATTGTATCCATGTCCCTGGTCCTGCTTCTGGCCCCATGTCCTGATGTTTGTGGGTGGACTCTAGATCTTGCCCTGTTGGGGACCTCCAGCAGACCCTGTGGTCAGCACCCTCTACTGCCCACCATGGTCAAAGCCTGTGGTATTGCACCCTCATTGGTAACAGTGTCTGTGCTTGATTACCCTCCACTCCCAGCTCATCCCCTTTTGCTGGGTAGGTGGAGCTGAGCAGCTCCTACTGCTGTCAGGACCCAGGGACTTCAGGAAGCTCAGCCCTTTGCAAAATGGTCTGGGCTGTAACTGTTACTGAAATGGAACTGAGGTCCATGGCTCCTCCATGCACTAGCATGTTTGTCCCCAAAGGAAGAATTATATTATAGTCTCTGATTGTCCTAAGAGCCAATAGACTGAAAATTGCTAGTGTAATATAGGTCTCTATTCAGTATAAGTGTAACAAGGGAGGACAAGTTGTTTCTCAGTATGACTGCTCTGAGATGGATATAATTATTTTGAAAACTGAGGAAAAGGTTTCCATGAGAGAAGTCAGCCTAACTGCCTCTGGCTCGTCCTCTGTTGGTTATCTCTGGGTTCATACGCAAGAAAAATGCGCCTTTTTTATTTTGTTGAGTGTCTGAGACAGCACAAGTTTAGGTAGAATCTTTGTTTCAGATGCAGAAACAGATGTATCCAAGGACCAAGTGATTTGTTGATATGATGCAGCTAAAAACTGGCTGCATCTCACAAAGAAGAGAACTCACAACATCTGGAGCACTCATAAGTTCCCAAACTGTGCCACGTGAGTGACTTCCAGGAAGAGCACACCTGTGGTTCTTCCCGCTCGCCTGCTTGTTTTCTTGCTCTTTTACAATGCACACGGTAACACCTCTACATACACTGACAAGATGGGTGCTGATGCCTCCATAGTGAGATAGAAGTAGCTAGGAACATAATTTTCTGATCCAGACAGACTGGAGTTCGGACCAATACTCCCCCCACGTACCTTCACCCTTATGTGAAACCCACTAAGATGAAGGAAAGAAACTCTCCATCAAAATGTCTTGTGGAGGTTACTGCCCCAAGGGGTATAGGGCTAGGGTAATAAGGGTTATTTGATACAGGTGGAAGAGAATTTTGGGATCACATGAAAATTGTTATGCGATATTTAAAGGGAAGAATCAAAGGTGAGGAAAGGCAGGGACCAAGATGGAAGGCTCTATCCATTTTAACTGTGGATGTGCTCAATTACATGTGTGAGGGCTAACTTCAAGCCAGACACTGTATCCATTTGTCGTGATCTGTGAGGTCAGCAATGTTAATAGTACTAATGGGCATGCATGCTCAGTCTCACTGCTGGGTGGACTTGGAGACATGGAGCTGCATCAGGTCTGCATCTGGCAGGTTGGGACAGCAGGAATCCCTCTGGGTTCTTAGGCCTTGCCAAAGTTAGCTACCTTCTAGCATCCTCCTCAGAAAAAGACGGGAAAAGTAGCTGGGGACAGAGACTGTTTTTTTTGTTCTTACCAGTCCTGGTATCTGTTTTACGTAACTCCTTGGGCTAAGCAAGAACCTTCCTAGAATGATTGATAATTTTTTTAGTATTTTTTTTCCCCCAAGATCTCAGTTCAGCCATGTTTATACACCTGTGGGGAGAGGAAATGTTATCAAAGTGCTTTTCATCATATTTTATTTGTAAATATGTTTTCAAAGGCTGCAGACCTTGTTATTCCTAGAAACTAAATTTTAACATGGCACTTAAGTGGTAGTGCCACAGGTGCTTAAACACTGAAATAAGGCCATACAACTTATCTAATAATGTCAGCAGGGATATAAGGTGAGGTAATTCAAGAAACAGAAAGCAACAAAAACAATACAATTAAGCCAATAGTTCGAAACACAGCTTCTCTGTGCTCACATGACAATCTTTATCTAGATTCCATTCAAAACTCAAGCCTTCCCTGGACTTAATGAAAGAGGAACAGGCAGAGCAGCTCAGGCCAAGTGCTTTACAGCAGATGTGTTAATTAGAAAAAATAGTAGCTTAAAAAATCTACTACAAGAAAACTCTTTTAGACAGTCACAGTCTTTGGATCTATGTCCTTGGAAAACCTAAGTTTGTCACCAAATTTTAAGCACAGAAGTAGTCTCCTGAACCCCTAAGGAACTCAAGCAAAGGTCTATACAGAAGTGCTTCAGACAAATGCTTTTCTGAATTAGAATCTGTGGAAGTTTTTGGAGTGTTCCCAAGTCATCAACCCTTTCTACTTTAAAGGTGTTCGCCAACACTCTATAACCCACCTTATTTCACCGGATCTGGTTGCCCCTAGTAGCACACCATAGCCAGCTCTTTGCAACCTGAGGCAGGTGAGTCCACAGGCTCTACCTGAGTAGAATGCATTAGCTGAAGGATAAATCGGTGTACACTTTGTTAGTGCAAGTGATGTGTGAGTATTTGCCAAAGCAACATTAAGTTATTTTTTTAGGAGTATTTTATGTATATTTACAGATTAAATGAAGTTTAAAAGCAAGATTATAAAAAACTCCCAGCTTTATACCAATAAAAAGCAGTTAGGAAAATAAGTGCTAGAATTGGAAGCAATCACAAAAAGTTATGTGATTACACACCTTAATGAGCAGCTAAATACTTGAGTTCAGTTTCCAAGACTGTTCTATGTATCATTCAGCTAGCAGAATTGGCAGGATAATCTTACAGCCATTGGATCATTAACCTGCTTTCTTAGACAAAAGTATCCTAGACAGTTTTTTTCTGAGGGGGAAACATTAGCTGGGACATTCCTCCCCTTTAGGTGCACTTAATACTTGTGGTAGGTCCCAGCAGTTGTATTTGTGCATTAAATGTGTGGAAAATACCTTTACAGTGAGTTTAATTGAAATGTTTAACAAATTAATTAGATGATTTCCCAGTCCTCAAAAGAAAGGTTGTTCTTCCAGGTCTACACTCTTGAAATAAAAGTTTTGGAAGCAGAATCTCTTACTGGACAGCTCTAGAGACTGCCAGCACAGGAGGTTGCCAATAAACAACCTACTCAAGTGCTTTTCCAGCAAAACTGAAAAAAGCCTAAGCACCTTCAAGTGTCCACTTCTTTTGGTAGCCCTGCTAAGAAAGACCAAGTATGGTGCAGCATAAATGAGCTCTTAATGGCTCTTCTTTGCTCTCTGTGATTCTCCTTTGTTATTGACTATGATTGAACAGCTGCACTGGACAAGTGCAGGGAAGCTTCAAGCTATCTCTGGCTCCTACATCCTTTCCATGGACCAAGCCCGATCCCAAAGCCTTCTTAAATCCAAAGAAGCACCTAAGCCTCGCAGTGACTTTAAGGCTCTTTCAATCAGACTGAAGACGAGGTATTTGCTATTTCAGATGACATTGGTTTGCACTTCTCACACCAATGAAGTATTTTTTAAAAACTCTTACTCTTCGAAGTATGTAGGGAAATGGATTAATATTTACTGTAACCAGTAAGTCCTAACAGTCTGAAATACACATAAAGGTAAGAGATACTGTACCTGGTTTGTATCTATCTGCAATTATAAGTACAGTTTTACATTGAAACATAGCAAACTCTTTTCTATATGTAATGTCAAGACATTAGAAAAAATTAGATTCTACAGTTTTGTTGATAGCAGATAATAAAAACCAGACAGGCCTACAACTGAGTGGCCTGTTTGTAGTTTGCTCTGCTCTACGCATGGCTCCCAAGCTGTGGTCCTCCCACGATTGTTTGACACAAGGCCCACATGTTTGTAGGTGGGTATAGGATGATGCTGAGCTCTGTTCAAGTGAGAAATTGCCAGCCCACAGTACCTCAAACTGAATTTGCTGTGACAATCCTGAGCCAGAGTGAAAACACCAGCACACTCCTCCAAGGCCTTTTGAATGGGAACACAACTGTTCAGTTTTAGGATGGTGCTTCCCTGGGAGCAGAGTGATTTTTGACTGCTTCAGAGCTGGATTACTAATGAGGCTGAGTACCAGCCTAGCATTATTCCTAGAAGATTACCAACTGGAGTAGGGCAACTGCCCTATTCAATGATTAATGATTACCATAGATGGATTACTTTGATTATCATTTCCTCTAGCAGCAAAAATCCTTACAGACATTGCCATGACAGCTCTTTGCTGCTTCTTCCAGAGTTCTACAAGTAGTGCACCAGCATAAATGAGCAGATAAACTGCTGCAAGAAATAAGTGATTAGCAGAGGATGGAAACGTAAAGCATGTTTACAATCAAAGAAGATGCAGTATCATGCCATTGTTTTAGATTATGTAAAATGGAATTTCAGAGCAAATTACTGTACAGATATTTCCACAGTTCTAATGGCGACAGCTTATTTCTATACCATAACTTGACGTGTGGAAACAAACTTCACAACCTCAGGAAGGTTATAAAGTAGGTATGTTTATTACGACGCTGGGTGCAAGGGGGATAGCTCCTCCTAGCTTGCACACCCTGTGTTAGTAAAGCTCTATTTTTATCTAGCTGGTACATGAATATTCATAAGGTCATGATACATATTCATTAAATTCTTAGAAAAGGCGTTGCTTATGCTAATTACTTCCTCGCCTAGTTCTGCATGCCCAGTGCTGTCTGGTAGTGGTCTTATGGGGTCTTCAGGTTGAAGGCTGGAAGTCTTCCTCGCAGTGAACTCTTAACTTTGAAGCACTTTGACTCAGTTACTGATGAATAGTAACCACAAGTCCAGCTGCATCTGGTTCTGCTTAGCCAAGGAGAATTCCTATGGCACAGATAAGAGACTGCTACTCCCCTTATCTAAGGAATGTAGCACATCTCGGCTTTCTGTTGTCTGTTCAAAAAGTCTTAACCCTTTTTTTCCCAATTCAAGCTAAAGAAATCTGAGGGAAAGGAAAGTTGCTTGGAAGACTAGCGTGCTCCTCAGTGTAGCTCGCTGCATGTTGCTGAGTTAACGTTAATCTAGCCTCAAAAGAAAGATAATGCAGAAGATGGCAGTAGCCAAATAGAAAACAAAGAAAAAGTCAGGAAAAAATCAAATATCATTTAAAAACGGTGCAAAAAAAATCCCAAAACATGTTTTTCTGCACAAATTTAGGAAAGCTAGGAAACAATATAGAGTAACTAGAATGCCTACTTTTGAATAAGAATATTAAAGGATATGTTAAAGGATATCTCAAGAATGAAGGAAAAAATGCAGAAGGATGTAACATCAGAACAAAGTATGCTGGAAAGGCTACTAAAGTAACCCATAAGGGAAGAAAGAACTCTTGACTTGATATTAAGAAGTGTACACAGCCTAATTCAAAAAGTTACCATCTAATCCATGTGTAACTGCAATAGAGGTTATGACACAACTATGACATGAACTGTGCCATAATTGAGACAAGAGCTTATATTTGGCAGCATTTCACAAATGACAGTTCTTCACAAGCAGCAGCCAACAGCAGCTCTTCATGAGGGGCAGCCCTGTATGAAATGCAGCTCTCTGTGAATGCCAGCAAAGAACAGCTCTTTGTGAACAGCAGCTGTTTATGGACACTAACTCTTCAAGAGAAAAAAGTCTTAAGTTGAGGGGGTTGTCTTGTTCTGTTTTCTGGCTAATACCAATTCATCCATGCATGAAGTAAATGCCCTCAATATATATGACAGGGGAAAAAAGAAACCAAGGTTAAGAAGTGTACTGAAATAATCTACTGTAGTTTGTATTCATTCTCACCAGTACTCTGGGTTTTTTGTTGTTTATAGGCTGGACTTTGAAATTACTTTCTGGAATTTTATGTCATTTAGAAAATCATAGAATCATAGAATGGTTTGTGTTAAAAGGGACCTTAAAGATCATCTAGATCCAATGTCCCTGCATGGGCAGGGACACCTCCCACTAGATCAGGTTCCTGCTCTTGGCAGCAGAAGAGAGGAGACACTATATGGCAGCTTAACTAGTAAAAGACAATGCAGGAGAGTGACAACCAGTGCTAGAAATTCTATAGATAAATCATACCATCAAGCATCCTAATTCCTATCTTTCTTTGGAAGCGGAGAAGAGTGGCACAGACCACTGCTGTTCCCTGAACTGCTTAGTAGACAACTGAAATATAAGCAAATATTGACTAGTCTATCCTTTGAACACACTTTAGGAGGGCAGGTGAACTTAAAATCACAGGTAAGAAAACTGGGAGGACTAAAAGATAAGCAATTTGTCCAGAAATGCGTTCAAAGGATGTCAGAGCAAAGATGCAAGTAGCAGATTTCTTTATATGGCACAAAAAAAATGGGGGGGGGGAAAGTTTTTTATTTCAATGTAAATTTTATTAAGTAAACAGAGAAAATTATTCCAAATAAAGTATGTATTTTGTACTTCTTAATGGACAGAACACCACAGCTTTATATACAATGCTTTTATTTATTCAAGTCTACGCAGAAGCCCTCACTGGAGTTCCAAATATTTTTCTAATAAAGGCTCATTATGTATGAAACATAACTTCATCTGGCTTGAAGTTGAGCAAAGAAGTTGAGCTTTATTTAACTCCTTTAATGATCTTAATTATCTCTCATTTGGGCTCACAGATGATCCTTAGAGAATTCATTAAAAGTTATTTTGTCTCAGACCCAGCAGTTTTGGCATACAACACCAGATGCCTGATATAAAATGCATGCTGAAAGTCTTTGCCTTCACAAGGCTCAAAATTTCATCATCCATGTTTATAGTGACCTAGATCCCAGATATTTTTCTAAACCCACCACCCAGTGGATGAGATGGCTAAACTAGAGTGCAAAATAACTTCTGCCATAGTGTGGAAGACTCACAGTTTTCCTTATTTGAATAAAATTCTGAAACATCTTATTTTTATTTCGCAAAACATTTTATACCCCAGAACATCTCTTTCTGTAAAGGCTAAGGAGAGAAATTCTATGGTGTTACATTACATTACAGCTAATATTACTCTTCAAAGAGAGATTTTCACTGCAGCAAGGCAAGTCTTGTTTGTTAGGGCTTTTGAAAGGTTCAGTCAGCATTCCCATTCTCACCTGACTTGCTAAAACTCAAGGATTCATGCTTGTCATCTAGCGGCTTTGAGCAGGATTGGAAGCAATCTGTTAACAAAGTAGATTTTTTTTTTTTGTGCTGAAAGATGGTTGTTTTAATGTATGGTTGTGTTTGAAAATAATTGTTCTGGAATTGTACCTGGAAGAGAGGACTATTCCCCCAATATAACTATTAACTGAACAAGGAAAGAAAACAGAGGGTTAATGTGTGGTCACTGAGTCTTCTGTGAAAAGAACAGCCGTGGTTACTGCTTTTGAGCATGGGATAGACTTGCACCGACTGGGGGAGAAGCCTGTTGTGAGGGCTCTGCATATCCAATGTGTCCTTCCTTGTAGCAGTTTGGGAAATCTGTAAGACAATCCAAGCAGAGCACAAACATTCTTTGTCTGCCTTCATTAAAATAAATTTGTTACTGTCATGGTTTGGCTCAGGATTGGTGATTAGACCAGCAACAATAATGCTCTCGATCCCCTCCCCCTCCCACCCAGGTAGGGATGAAGAGACAGAACAAGGAGAGAGACTTTCTGGATTGAAAACTAAACTATAGAGCTTTAATTAAATACTAATTATAAAAGAAAATATGTACAAATATATACAAGTATATTCAGGAATGTGCAATACCCTATCGCCTCCTCCCACCTCCAGCAACTCCCACGGCACTCTCCTGAGCTGTGAGCAGTCCCAGAATGTCCCGGACTGCTTCAGAGATAGCAGCAAATCGGACAGGAGCTGAGGGTAGAGTTATGAGGGTCAGGAATGCATGAACCTAGTGATCAACGGTGATGGATAGACAGAGTCCTCCCCAGATGCCAGCCATGAACAGAAGAAAAGGGAAGAAAGAGGAAGGGGCTTGACTTCCATGATCCCTGAATGATATATGGTATGGAATACTTTCGTTCGCCAAATTTGCCATCTATCTAATCCACTCCTCCCTACAGAAAGGTTGTACATATGACTCTTCTGCTCTTTTAGTGTCCAAAGCACTAAATTCAACAAGCAGAGAGCCAAGTGTCCTTGGTGTCTTGGCAGTATCTATAAACATTCCAGTGTTATCAGTCCACTAGCTGGAAAACCTGCTGCTACTTAAAAGAGAGCTCACTGAAGAAAAAAACCAAAATCAGTAAAAAGAAAATTTGCCTTATCCTGGCTCAAACCAGGACAGTTACATATTTTCAGAAAAAGGCTAAATAAGCTTCCATTGGGGCTGTTTCTGCTCTGCATGTGTGTTCTTCAGAGTAGATTATCATTAAATACAAGGTAGAAACATTTCAGTCCAGAACCTCCCAAGCACCCTATTCCAGTTGAATGGTCTAATCTCTAGGTTTTAGTGAGGCTCTGCTTTTTATATTCTTTGCCTTGTTTCATTTATTTTGTACGCTTGGATATAAAGGAATGTATCTTTAACAAAAGGAGAGGAAAATACTTCCCTCCAAAACAAATACAACCTGTTTCATGGTGATTCTCTTCAAAGATACAGATTCAAAGTCTTTAGAATTTAAAATTGTGTTAAACTAAGATTTTCAAGAGAAAAAACCAAAATTACCATTCTATGTGGGGGATGCAGGGCAGTACTTTCCACACAACTAGAAAACAGGGAGAGATAACTCTCCCTCATTGTATGAGTTTTCTTTCTGGAATTAACACCTAAAATAAATCACTCAACAGAATTAGTCAACTAGGATTTTAATTCAAGAGTAAACTATTGCTAGCCATAGCACAAATCCATGTATTAGCAAAATTGCACATACTAAAAACAGTCTCTAAATTCTTCTCAACTCTCAGAGTACCAGTGTGTCCTAGTTTGAGTAGAAACACTTAGAATATCTATGAAATGCTAAGAATAGGATAAACTACCTGGCTGGGGAAAACATTCTCATCTCAGATCAAGGAATGAGAAGGGAAGAAGGAGTAAACTTCAGGAGAAGCTGGTCTTCACCATTTTTATAACCTTAATATAATCAATGAGTCTACAGGAATACCAAACAGTGGTCTTTCTGCAAACAGAAGGTCTGCTTTCCAAGAAGAAGAAATGTATACCCCCTCAATGAAACATACACACAAACTTGCAAGTTGTGGAGCCTCTACAGTTCTAAAGAATCTCAGATCCAGAACAGAAGACAATTCCATGCTTTTGCATTACCATGGAAGTGATATCCAATATCTATTACATGGATCATCAAAGCAGGCACACATAATAATACACATCTGTATTGAATGAATACTCATTTTAAGTCTCTAAGTCTTACTTGAAAAGCCACAAATCCACCATGGATTAGAGTCTGTATAAAATGTTGCCTTTCAGTAGTTTTCCTTATACCTAGCCTTTTTTGAAATTTCTTGTATGTACCAGTATATCGAAAACAATGACTGTGGAAAAATAGAGCACACAATTACAAATGACTGACTTTGTTTCAATCTTCTCCCACCCACTCCCGTTCTTTTTTAGGGGCATGGATAGGAAATAATATTTAATAAGTTATTTTCAAAATTAATATGATGAAGAGACACTTAGACAGGCTTAACCAAGGGCCTCTATTTATGAGAGTACAAATGCCATAATAAAAATTCATTAGCTCTTTAATAGTTCTGTGCAATTTTTTAATACGCAGTTTATAGTGTTCATAAAAAAAATACCTCATGACAAAATCTTTCATCTCATGAATGTATAGCGTAACACTGATTTAAAAGATACATACAAGGGAGTAACAAAATGCACTATCATTAGAATATTTCCAATACCAATAGTTAGGAGGCATGCATTAACTGGGTATCATCAACATAAATCTCACAATTTTACTTTCATTTAAGAAAAATTCAATTTCTAATCTGGAAACTTGTGAGGGTTCCACCCCTCACAAAGGCAAATGTCTCTCATAAAGAACTATTCATTTAAAAGTGAGACAAAATGGCTACCCCTAACTGTCAATCACTCAGCCAAGGACAGTGGCTAGGACAAGGCCTGCCAGGAGGTTGACAGATGCTCAGGTGGGGAACTTGCAACATTGTTGCCTGCCATGGACCCTACTCAGGGATTGGACCACAAGGCTGGCAAAAGCTATTACCTGATTGGTAAAGACAATATGCAAATTAAAGGATCACAAAATGCACCAATCAGGGAACAAGGTGCAGGCCCGCAAGAACTTTAAAGGAACTGCCTGCTTGCCTGAAGCTACTGCTGCTCACCTGCCCAGCTGCTGGATTTGAGAGGTCTAACCTGGTGTCCTGCCTGCTACTGCCAGTTCACCTGCTCACTGGAGCGCCTACTGCTACTCACCTGTCGTCGCTGAAGAAAAGAAGACCTAGGAGAGAAACGGAGTTGCGGGTCTTGACAATTAGCGGCACAGTCACCAGTCGAGTTCCCCAAAGGGGAAAAATCCTAAAAGAGCTGGATTATCGGATTCAGGAGCCGTAAGGACTGTCAGGAAGTTTGTGAGCATAGTGTCTGCCAGTCCCGAGACTCCAAATCCCTACAAATCTAAAAGAGCTACAAATATTACCCGAACTCTCTCTCCTTGAAGACAAGGGAAAAGGAGAGCCACCACTCACAAAACCCGGAAGCGTCTCTTCCTTGCGCTGCAAAAGAGTGCTGCCCCAGACAGCTTCTAAAGGAGGTCTGCGATTACTTCCACCAACACACTGGGACTGTAAGCACACATGCATATTCTTTCTATCTTATCTCTAAGTGCACTCCACCCCGGGAAATATACTTAATCATTTCACGCATGATGACGACCCCAGTGAGAGGGAAACCATGGTGCGCTCTATAAATATTCTATCATAATTTTTCATCTTCTTTCCAACTAAGAGCATTCTCTATGGGAGTTGCACCACACTTGTACCCCTGAGCTCAGTTTCTCCTCCAACCTACATTGTAAGTTTTATCACAATTGTTAAAGTAAAAGCACATAAAACATACTGAAGTGTCCGTCTTCATTGCGTGCGGGTGGGTGTGTGCACTCACGTTGAGATTTTTCAGTATATCGTGTTGGCGTCATTAGCCAATCCCAAAACTCGGGATTAACATAAAACTTAAAAGGGCTACCCACTTGAGCCCATCCTCCTGCAGCCGGTCTTGAACTTTGGACCATGGCCAGTGACAAAACTACCCTAACATTTTTTTTTTTTCAGCTGACTGTAGATAAAGTACTTGTAAATACAAAAGATAAAGAAGAGTTGACAGTTTTGTTATCAATATTAATAGGGTATGTAATTACCATAGAAAAGTTGACTTTGTTTCCTGTAGGAACTGGATGCATGCATTTCCTGGCTTTTGCACTACAAAATATTTTTCTCCAAAGATGATTTGTAACTTCTATGTCATGTTTATAAAACAAAACAAAAACAAACTTCATGCATTTTAAAGATCCTTTCTTGCACATTTTAGTTACTCTTTGTAAGGGTTGTGCCCCTTACCACAGAAAGTATGCCTCTCATAAAACTATTTCACTATATAAGGGAGACTAAAGGGAAGCTGCGCTTACAGGGTTAGTACCTATGGCACCAGGGACCAGGCTTTTTGGGGAGGGGCCTGCTTCCCTGTGAGTGCTCTGATTGGCTGAGCCGGGGTTGGTATGCAAATGACCAAAGCGTTAATGCATTGCGGCACCTGAGATGGGTCACCCTAACCATACGAAAGTCCCTGAACGGTAGGGGGGGGGGCGGCGGGAAAAAAAGTTTGTGCTCTAACAGTGGACTACGAATGTGCAGCTAGATTCTCTTGTATTTCAAGAGAACTAAAGAGCTCAAATCCTACTATTGTTAGGAGCAGAAAGTTTAGGTCGTTGCCTACGGCCGAATAAGACAAAAGACTGAAGCGGATCGGACCAGCATCGGGCCCGACAAGAGCCTGGGGGAAGCTAACGGGAGACGGGTGGAGCTAGCCAGAGCCGAGCGGAGCCAAAGCCGATGTGGGAAGAGCCTCGCTGTCGATCCGAACTGCAGCTGGACCAAGCCGAGCCAGAAGGAGCCGACACCCAGCCGGGCCGCCGCCGCCCGGGCGCTACCATGCGCCACCGCCGAGCGCTGCCGCCTGAGTGTCGAGTACTGCCACGCGCCGCCGCACAGTTGCTGCTGCGTGCAGCCGACCCGAGTGCCATCATGCGCAACCGCCGAGCGCTGTCACGCCGCCGCCGCTGATGTGGTGCGTGTCGCTGCCCTCCAGCCCGATCACCAGCTGCTGGAGTTCGCCCAGGAGCTGCCGCTGCCGCTACATACAGCAAGCTGGGAGTGTAAGAATCCCCTCTGCAAATCTTTCCTTTTATTATAATAATCTTCTCCCTATCTTTTGCAGCCCTGTGTACACCTAATTCTGTCTATAAAACAACAACATATAGAAACCTTCACTCTGTGTCCTCATTCCCTTTTTGAGCGAGAGTGTGTACTACCTGTGGGGGGGGGGTTTCAACAGGTATCAAGTAAAATCAAAAAAGGAGGGGTTAACCGCTCAAACCCCTTTCTGTTCTCTTTGAACCTTTACACTCTTCAATGAGAAAACCTAGTTCACTCTGGTTCACATCCTTGCAACAACACAAAAAAGTAGTATTACAAAATACAATTTAAGTGACCTCTTTATTTTAAAGTTTTTGAATCTGATGTAAATTTCAAGATAAAAGAGATGTCAGTATAAAAGGTCTGGGCCATCATTGAGCACTTTGAATCCTTCTGTTTCATGACTATTATTTCAGAAGCAAGTAACAAATAGTGCATTTATGGCAGAACCATCAGATCCAAAGACCAAATTTCTATTGCTATAAAAGATACAAGAGAAACCAGAAGTATAAAAACTGATGCATCGATGGAAAGTTAGTTGTTAAGAAATAAGGAACAGAAGCCTGCCCACTTTTAATAACTTCAAAAGAAGAAAACTTTTAGCAATAATTTTTACAATCCTCTAATTGGCATTTGAAATAAAGCTTTTGAAAAATGCTATAACATTTCTCAATTGTTTATTAATGAATGTTTTCAAAAACTAAATTAGGTATTCCAGGTTTTTTAAGGTGTTGACAATCAATTTTACAAATGCATAGAAATCGCAGTTTGTATGAAAAATACGTAGTTTTCAATGTTAACAATACAGACAACTATACAACAGTAGAGTATCACACACAGTCTGCAAGTTTCTTTCTTTCTTCGAATTGTTTATCTACTGCAAGTGAAAGAGCCTGAAGAAATGTTGTCATGGTAACACTGGGGGACTGAAAAGAAGGGAATATTTTGTTAGACACACTAGAGCAACAGGCATACAAAATATTTACATGCACATCACAGTATTTAAAAGAGAAATACTTGATTCCTACACTACAAAATTTTCAAAATGCTACAAATCATAAAAATGCAGGTCTATTTTAAACCAGCTAGCATAGTAAAGTCAAAGTCAAGTTATGCAAAGTCTCGAATCACTATTACTCTGGATTTGCTTCAAAAAAGGTTTTTAACAAATACTATTTATAAAGTGGCAGGGGGGTTTCTTTCAACAAGAAATTATATGAGAACCAATATCAATGTTCTATCACATTTAATTAAAAGTAAAATGCTGTTGGACAATCCCACCTGTCTTCTTCCATCTCATTTTAAATTATGGGCAGCACAAAATTGCTTCAGTCTACGAAGCTGCAGAAACTGTGCAATTAGATTAAAAAGAGGGTTTAGGCCAAATATTTTATTTCAGGCACTGTCCAAATGTCTTCCCATCTGTCTAAAAACCAAGCCAAAATACAACAAATAGAATAAACTTACTTGAATATAAAGTGCATGTGCTAGGAAAGGAAGTTTTCTTAGGACCCGGCCACTAAGACCTTCACTTCTTCTATAGTAAAACAAAGACAATTGCTGCTTAAATGCTAAATATCCACTCTCAAGACTACCTTTCCTCTTTCTGTGTTTCTCCTGTAAGTTCCTCAAAAAAACTCTCAATTCACAATTCAGCAGGTCACTTGCAGCACTTTAAGCAGAAGCAGGAAGTGAACAAGTTCAGTCTATGGGAGGTTGGTTATGTGGTACAGAAAAGCAAGGATGGAGAAACAGAATAGTCGTATTTGCCTGCCAAAGCTTACATCATTGCCCTTCACTTCACTCATGAATTTGGGGGAATGTCTACACTGAAAGGGTATGGTACACACAAACTTTCACCCACACTTGGACTGACTTAAAAAATTTGTTTTGAAGGCCAGACCTCATGGCTACTGTTTGTCTCCTTCTTCCCACCATTTACATACAGCTTCCTTTACCTCACCTACTTAATATGTTTCTGTCTCTTTCAAGCACCACTCTGTGCATGTAAAGCCCAAACATTCAAGTCTGGAAAAAATTCCTTGCTTTTACTTTGCTTCTCACTGGGTAACATTGCATACTTTGGGAGCAGAATGAAAACACTTTCCTGACTTCATGAATGTAATTTTAATTTGATGCACAAGGCCCAGCACTTTGGGAAAAAATATTGCTTGATATTGTGAATATCATTTTTATTGTTTGAAGAACTGTTATGCTGCAGTAAAGACTATTCGCTCCACTAGCACATTCAGCAAATCAAAACACTCTCCATGCTAAAAAGCTACTTAGTAGATTGAAAGGTGTTGGAGAATGGTCCGTCTTCTACGCACCACATAAGACTAAATAACATGCCTTTTAAGCCAGCAGAGGCGACTTTTGCTGATTACTCAAGGACAGACAAGAACAGGGCTGCCTATTCTACTGATAGGGCCAAAGGCAAGTAAAGGAATACAAAGGTTGCGATACAAAGGCAGCAAAATGGACAAAAGGTTATGGACTGCCCCTAACAATGCCTGCCTTGGCTTTGGACCCATGAATGCTAATTGGCTTTGGGCCTTATTAATATGCTAATAAGAAAAATGCATTGCGGCACAAACTTGACCAGTGACACTAAGTTAGATGGTGGTCCCTGGAATATAAAAGGCAACAACTCTTGCTGGTCCCGTGCGGCCTACTCTGGATGCCACCCGCAGAGGACCTGCTTGCCCCCCCCCACCAGGGACCTGCCTGCCTGCCGTGCTGCCACTGGAACGCTGCTGCCGGGGAAGCTACCTGCTGCTGCCGGGATACCGCCGCCACTACCTGGAAGCCGCCGCTGCTGGGGAAGCCACCACCAGAGAGGCTGGACTCTGTTGGGGTCACCGCTGCTACGGCTACCTCCTCTACCGGAGCGCCTGCTGCTGGGACACCGTCCTCCCCCCCCACGAGCCTGCTTGCTGGAAAAGGAGCTGCAACTCACACCTAGACGCCACGTGAGGGCAACAAAACCATGCACCCTATCCCTTAAATCCCTGGCCTCACCACAGTCCCTGTCCTCATACTCGCACACATACCATGACCTCTGAAAGAGGATTTTCATCGGGCTCCCCCTCCTCCCTTTTACTCCATTGATCCTTGCACCCCACCCTTGGAGTGTGCATTTAGTAAGGGCATATTACATCAGTCTACCTTTCCTGAACCCTTGTCCCTCAGTTTGGCTTTTCCCTTAATAAACCAGTTAATTTGTAAATTTAATTTGGTGTCAGTAACAATTTGTGGGCGTGGTGAGGGTGGCACCTTTCTCTCCGCTCTACAATACAGCCCCAAAGTGGCTGTTCCTCTGTGAGATGTGAACACTGCACGCAGCCCTTGGTCTTTTTTAAAAATCCCTCTCAATAAGAGAGGAACTCATGGAAGCATCCCAAATTCTGGCGGCCTGCTACTGAAGTCGTGACAAAAGGTATTTCAAGACACCTTATTAGCAGGAACTAAGGCTAACCTACTTCCAATAAAGAACTCTGCAATTCACAATATTCACTAAAGCCTGGGGAATCTCACTGATTCAGCCAGCAATTTGTCAAGGGGACTTCAAAGAGCAGAGCAGAAACCAGACGCAGTACTAAAAGCCAAGCCAGATCTGAGACTAAGAAATGTTGGCAAATCCTAATCGCTTCCACTTTTTGTCCCCTAAAAAGTTTTTGCCCTAAACTTAACAAAAAAACCCCAACAAACCAAACAAGAAATGTTTCAGAACTCTAGCTATTATGAAATGCAACTACTTTTAGACATCATTTGACAACTCATTTTTTATATATACATATACACATTTATATATGAATAGATATAAATGTAGAATTTCTGAATCTTACCTTGAGATTTCTTTTAGTACAAGGCTTAACCTTGACACATTATTTTCTACAAAGCCTATCATCTCTAGCTCTCTGAGTGTCAGGAGCTGCTGTCGAGGATATATTATTTGACACTAGAAAGAAGAGTTATACACTGTTGTAGGAAAAACTTAAATACATTCAAAATTAAATTCTACAGTAAGAATGGAAGTACAGAGAAGCAATGAAATTTATGTATTTTTGTTATTTACAAAGTATTATTAACATCTCAAAATTATTAAAATAGGACATTTACAGTCTTGCTTTCAAAATATTACCTTCATCAGTTCTTCCAAGCAAGAAAGATATATTCTAAATATTGCTGCAGTGGATGGAGGTCCAATGTATTGCTTTATGTCAGCCCTGTCTACAAAGGCCATGTCAATTTTCTCCGTAATATTTGAAGTAGTTAGGATAACTACATTGGGATACCTTCAAGATAAAAGCAGATTTTTAGGTCACATGTACAAGAATTGCCTCCTTTTGTGACTGGCAAATGACACCTTCCTTATTATGACACAAGCCATTTAATGCAATAAGCAGTCACATCACTCTTCATTCAGCAATTACGTTATACCATCTGTAGATGCGATTGTTTACTCAGTTACAGGCAAAATACTCTGTTGGATTACTCCTATTTCTTTTCACAGTTAGCACCATTAACAAACAATAGTTCACTAACCAGTTTGGTATAGTATTCCAAGTAGGGATTAATGAGTTTACCTTTTAATCTGATCTATTTGTGTCAGTACAGCATTCACCACACGAATAGCATCTGAAGGCTCTGTGCCTGCCCTGAAGGCACTGCGGGCTGCTGTGAGGCTTTCCACCTACAAAAAACCAAACTGACCAACAAACCAACCAACCAAAAAACCAACAAAAAAAAATCACCAAACAACAAATAACCCTATAAAAGACAGCACATTTGGAATGCTGTCAGCAAGCAAAGAACCCAGACAATAAACCTGCAGAACCTTATGTCTGGTATCTAAAGGTTCATCTTCAAAATCTTTTCTTAAGTAGGAATTTACAGACAGAGGGAAAGGAATGTCAAGGAAGCAAAGTGTAGTGAGTGAAGTTCCTGTTGAGACAGCCGAACAAAGGCAGTCTTTCATTCTAAGTTTTTTTTTTGGGGGGGGCGGGGGGAGCAACACACAGAAGAGAGTAATGAGTATATGGAATTCAGAATGAGCTTCCCCTTAGCAACTCACTGCTAATAGGGAACATACTTATTAAGCTGCTTATGTATGCAAGTCTGAAGAGAATAATGACAATTAACTAAACCATAATAACGCTTTTTAGAGCTTTACAACATATATCAGAGCAAAATATAAATCTAGGCTACTCTAAAGTTTAAAACAATACTGCACTACTTGTGGAGTACACAGGAGCAAGGGAAGTTCCACAAACAAAGGTTTTGCTTAATTTTCAGCTGGAATTTGCCTGCTAAATCATACTGTGTTCCTCCCAAATCTCTCAAATCTGCAGTAGTCAAGATTAAAACTCACTCTTCTGCCCAAAGTTATTTTAAAAGTTTTATTGTTCTTTATGAATGAGCATTATCACAGGTTGCTCCTATCAATTTACTTTTTCCTGAATTTTATGTACGTCAGTGGTATTAGTATCATACCTCATCGATCAGAACAAATACAAGAGCATCTTTGTCATCAATTAACTCTTGAATCTTCTGGAACATCTTTGTTACAAGCTTGCCACTCTAGAAAGACACCATACACATACGTTTAACTATTTCCTTTTCACACAACTTTCCACGCCTTAGCGTATTTAAAGATGGAAATACCTGGGTTTTTTTAATTCCTTTCTAATACAGCATCTACTTACATGTTCTCAAACACATTAATTGTTCTAAGTAATCTTTGGTGCACACACTTATTTTATTAAACAAGCTCAACAGAAAACTGATTTCTAGAACAGTCTACTTAATTAGCTACATCAATACATACCTCAGAAAACCATTTAGAGAAAAGGCTATGGCTGTTTATCTCAATTAACTGTCCATACCTATACCTACAATATGAAGGGAAAAAGAAGTATCAACTCTATTGTAAATAAGTCAGTCATAACATGAACTTCCATAAGTCTCATTCCCTCCATTTCAACCCCGAAATTCTGTGAATTAGTACTTGAAATTACTTACTTTTCAAAACATAATACCTGTTTTGAATTTAACTGTCATTTCCAGAAATGTGTCCCATTAGAATTCCTTATATTTATTTGGTATCAAAATTCCTTCATTAGAACAAGTGCAATTTAAATATAGTGTAAGTAAAAGTTACCATGCTAATGGCCTCATTCTTCTGTTCATGTAAGATTTTGTTCATTAAAGCAAGAACACATGCAAAAGCATGAAGCTGATTTACCTGACTCTGTATGGATACCCTTAGGACAAAATATCTCAACCACAAATTATAGAGCCCATGTTTATGATTAATTCAGCTTGGCCTAGGGTCAGATCACTCACAACTGCACATTGTGTTACACCTAGTATGTCATATAACATTTTTTTGTGTGTGCATACATTTTGTACGTTCTTACGAAGTTTAAGGTTAACTCTCGTTACTTGTCTGATGTACAGACTGACCTATGCAGACTATGGCATTCAGGCAATGCAAGTACAAAACAAACTGGTTACAGAATCACTACCTATTAAAAATAGGCTTTCTTAAACATGAAGATAAAAATAGCAGGCTCGATATTCTGTGATCCTTTGTCCACTGATTTAAAATGTGAGCACAAAGAAATAACTATATTGGCACTGGAATTTGTTTGACAAACCTGGGCACAAATAACTACACATTTTAAAAGGCATTAAAATATCCTAACCAGTTTATCTATTGGATCATGTTAATGCTAGCTAGGTGTACTGTAAAACAATTATGAACGTTAACACTTGGCACCAGTTACTTGCAATCAAATATTAAATGTCTTTGGGCTACTGAAAAAGAACAATTAACAATAGTAAACTAAAGTGAAAAATTCAAAAATTATCACCTGTATGACAGTCGAATTGTCAGCTTCTGAGCCAATGCTTTACAGAGGGAGGTTTTACCAGTCCCAGGAGGGCCTGGTTTGAAATAAAATCCATACATTACACAAAATCTGCATCAGATTGTTAATGACATGTAATTTATTTTTAACTACTGTATCTCATTACAGCACTAATCATAAAATAAAAACACAGCAGACAATGACTGCAAACACCAGGGTATTTTGAGAAGGTTGCTTATTCTGCTACAGTCCTAAAGCTGAGCTTTGAATCGATATAATTTTCAATTATTAGAATAGTTAGGGTAATAGTTTTTATGCAGATACCATAAAGTTAAAATACTCAACAGCTACGGAAGTGAAGTGTATCGCCCTAGCAGGGCTTATGCTTATTAGCAATCTCAAAAATCTGTGCTATGCTTAACCTTGTATCTTCCTAAAAATACGTTCTAACATGCAAATCAGAAACACATCATGCCCAGTTCGATCAGCTGTGAACTCTCCCAGAAATCTTTACCTTGGGACAACCCAGAGCATCCTAGGAAGCATGCTCTGGGACAAAACTTTTGGTTCTGGCCTGACACCCTATGGAAGAGCCACACAGACTTTCTCTAGACAGAAAAGTACAATCATAGTTAAACAGAGTATTGATGTATGAAAGTTGATGTGTGGGTGCTAAACAAACTGATAACATCAATCAGATGACAGTACTTCATTCAAAGCTAGTACTGTGATTATAGCACAGATGCATTTTGAACTACAACAGTTGTAGATTCCCAGTAAGAAATCACAGCTGTGACCACAATTTCTTTGTGATCACAATGAGTTTGTTACTAAAATGATATAGATCACAGCTATATTGTTAACAGTCTGAAATAAAGTTTTCCAAAGAAAAACATCCTGTAGCTTCTAAGTTGGTATTTATAACTTAACTACACAGAAGTGCAATACAAGTTTTTACAGAAGGAAAGCTTAAAGAGATGGCCTATGAATCTGTTATTTAAGACAGATTATTTTTACCATGCAGCAAAACAACTCTGTTCCACGATATCAGGTTGCTATCAACATTTTTGTCAGAAAATAGTAATGTTGTCATCACATAATCAAGTAACTAATTGAAGAGAAGAAAAAGAGACACAAATTAGAGACATGTCAACAAATACAATTACAAATAGAAGCAATCTCCAAATAATGTCTACTGTGAAAAGACCAAAAAAAAAAAAAAAGGCTCATGCCTTTTAGTCATATGCAAATTTTCTTTCTGCAAAGTTTGGAAATTAATTTCCTTCCTGCCCTCAGGAAAAAGAATAGCCTGTACTGGGCACAAATGGGGTTTCCTTCCAAATAAGGGAAGTTGCACATACTTCCCTGACAGCCTGCTTCTAAAAATAATTCCTTCCTTTTAGAATTATCTAGAATTACAAAATAGATAACTCTTCCATCAAAATAAATATGAACCTCAGGTGTGAATCTGATACTGATTTTTACCTATAAGACCTGATACCATATTTTCTGTTGCTGTTACCTGTAACTTGCCTTTGATTCACCTGCGTTAATAGGATAATAGTATTCCTGTAATATTTCATGCCTAAGCAAAAACGTGACCTTCATCTCACATGTTTTTTAGTACTATATAGACACTGTACACTTTGAAAATCCACAGCAATCTTTTCACCACACCCACCCAGTTCCACAGATTAAAGAACGAACATTTATCACAATTACTTCTACAAAAGGTAAGTAGTTCTAGTTTCAGTCATTAAAAGCTACTACTTCTTTCTACCAACATACACTTAGAGTGAATAGTAATCAACTTGCTGTTATTAAGTATGTCAGTAAGTCTAATTAAGTAGTCTTGTCATTTGAAAGATTATTTGGAAAGCATTTCCATAAATTAGACAAACATCATTAAAAAAACCCCCACACTTAAGACACAACAGATCTTTTGGGACCTGCATAGTGCAGAAAGAGAATTAATTTCAAAAAATGCTGCATACATTTTTTCTAAGTCTCTCTGGAGTTATTTTTTCCACCAATTTTCTATTCCCCTTCTGGGAAAACATGTAATTAATGAGCCTTGAAACAAGGTGCAGGATTTGAATAAAGTTAATTTCTACTCTCTTCTACAGAACGTTCATTGTTTCATTCACACAGGCTCATGAATACATCTAAAGCAAAAGTCAAAATCTTCTGAAAAATGTTAAGTTGCTAAGAAAACAATACCTTTAGCTATTAAGGTTATGATTTCTGTAAAATAAGCCAATGCATATGGAGAAATTCTTTATAATTTGTAGCATCAGCATCATTGAACCCAGTTTCACAGGGTAACTGAGTTTTTCTGCAAAGCTGACTTCACAGTATATATCAATACAAGTCAATATGATATCAATATGATATCAATACAATATCAATATGATGTTTAATCTCAAAACATCAGCTCGTCCTTCTTAACTGTATATCAGAGAAGCATGTAACGATCAAAAATTGCACAGAGATTTTAATAAGAATATAAAGCTTTGCAAAATGGATAAGACTATATACCACCTTTCAAAACAGAGAAGTGTAATAAGCAGATACCAGAATTCCTTCTTGAGTTGGTGATTTCAAATAACTTCTCCATGTGATGCAGCAAACTTAAAACAGGCTACATTTCAACTCTTACTTCTCAACGAATTTTGATTGTTATTAATTTTCAACTTACGTGTGATTTTACTTCACTATCATATATAAGACTTTCCCAAAGGCCATGGAATTCAGCTGCAAAAGCAATATATTATAAAGATAAACAAAATGAAAAATCATTCTGAGAACTTGTAACCTACCATTGCAGCACAAAGTGGTTTTCAAATTACTCTCAACTAAAATGAAGGATTAATATACAACAAAAGCAGTTCAAATATATGGGGAAAAAACACCTATGAGTTATTTTTCTTGAAATGTAAACACTAGTTTCTAACCGACAAATTCTGCTGTTTCACAACTTCTGTTTCCTCAAATAATTGTGAGAATAAATTAACCTTCTTAGTTTTTTAACATGAAAGGAAAAATATAATTTTTTCCACCCTTGATAGGGGATGGACCTGCATTTCCCCAAGAAGAAAAGCTATGAAAAACTAGGGTAGGAGGAGGGTTCTAAGCCAAACTTAATAATTCTTTTTTTTTTTTTTTTTAACCACAACAGGTAGAGGATGACAATAAACATATACCTGAACAATTCATTATAAATTACGTGATTTGAGTGTCAATCCTTTCTAGCTGTTAGTTTCTAGCTTTCAGCAAAGAAAAGCAAAACGGACTGAACAATTGTAAACCATAATAATATGGGAATAATGTCAAAGTATCAGATTGAATTCTTCCCAAAGAGAAATGTAATGGATAGTTAGGCTTTTCACAACATGGAATAAGCAAAAATCATTACAGAATCACTGTCTCTTTGAGCTTAAGCTCACACCTGTACTTCTGCCAGGTGCAGAATCCAACTTCCCCAAGCACAAGACAGAAACAGGCAGGCCATGCTCTACTGCAGAGCAAAGCCTTACTCTTCTTTTCAGAAGACACTGAGGACTCAAAATCTCTTTAGTTTGTCTGTTTGTTCCAAATGTAAGAGCAGCACTGTCTTGGGG
The DNA here is from genome assembly GCA_020745705.1 of Hemiprocne comata. Classification (NCBI taxonomy): domain Eukaryota; kingdom Metazoa; phylum Chordata; class Aves; order Apodiformes; family Apodidae; genus Hemiprocne; species Hemiprocne comata. The sequence continues at coordinate 61,510,732 of CM036587.1, read as the reverse complement.
GATGAAAGCCAGCAGTGGATTCTGGAGAATGAATGTTTGAACTGATGAGTTTTTTGTGGGTCTCCAAATAAAAAAACTGGTATGTGGCTTGTAGGGTTAAAAATCAGACTCACAGAATGGATTGAGTTGGAAGGGACCTTAAAGATCATCTAGTTCCAACCCCCCTGAATGGGCATGGATACCTCTCACTAGACCAGGTGACTATACATTTTATTGCACCGGACCAGTTACTTCCACCCATCCACAAGTATTACAGAAATAAATTTGTTCAGTCCAAACCATAAAGAAGAAAGTCCAAATATATTGGTTCCATTGTCAAAGGACAAAGTTAAACAATATATACAAATAATACCTTTAACAGGTAACTCTATAAACACTTTTAACCTTTCCGAGATTTTATTTCATTGTAATTGCCCTAGGCCTTCCAGAAATATCACACGGGTACCTGCTGGTAACACCCAGTGGTTAGCTGCAATGATATCCTCATTCTCTTCTTCCAGGTTTTCAGAGCTTGGTCCTTCTTCATGCAGATGAAAAATATGAAGAGAAAGACTGCTTTTGCTCAAGTCAATAGGCTAGAATGAACATTAAAAGACTTTTAATACATTGTAGTTCTCATTCAAAGCTAACTATAACATAAGAAAGTTAGAGTTCTCAGCTGGCATTCAGCCTGAAAGCCTATTACTTCTGTTTCAGACCTCACTAAGCAGTGTAGGCCCAAAAATGTATCTGCTTTTTACTGTTTGTACCAGTTGGCCTAATAAAAGATACTCCATTGCCCTATAGACCTTGTCTTGCATATGTCCTTAGGCTATCACTAGTCTACTTCAACTAGTTCATATGCATATGAACAGAGCTGTACATTTTTGACTGTGAATAGAAGCATAGAATGGTTTGGGTTGGAAGGGACTTTAAAGATCATCTGGTTCTAACCCTCCTGCATAGGCAGCAACACCTTCCACTAGACGAGGCTGCTCAAAGCCCCATGCAGCCTGGCCTTGAAGCTGTTCCAGTGTCTCACCACTCTCAAATACCTGTCTGTCTTTCAGTTTCAGCTCTGTATCCACAATTGACACAGACTGCACATGGCTGTTCAGGAAGCCATCATCAAACTCTGTCCACTTGTAATCACCAAACACGATGTTATGTCTGTTCAACAGCTTTAAGACACTCATCCTGATATCTTCTTTCTTGGCCACACTAACAAGAAAGAAACAGCATTATTTATAGCATTCACATTTATAAGGAAGTATAATCTAATATCAGAGTGCTTTATTTCATATGCTAAGCCTATATGGAAAACAGCTTCCGTCTCACAAAAAGACCCAAACAAACAAAAAACCTAAAATAATACCCCCCAAAAAATCCACCCTCAAAAATCCTATCCACATAAAAAAAGCCAAAACCCACTTAACCCACCCATAACATTCTGCAGAAAGAAATCCTACCAAATTCAGTTGGCTGGCAAAAGCAACAAGTTTTGATACTTGTTTTTAATTTGTGCATTAAAAGGCACAAACCAAAGAATACTATTTTCTTTGACCTGCAGTCATTTCAGGGGACATGGAATGGCACAGCTAGAAGATTTCAAGAATGGAAATCAGAGAAGAGACAGAAACTACAGGAAAATTAATGTCATTTTAAGATTTCAGAAAGGCTTAACTTAGTTTTGCAATGTCAATGATGCGTTCCCAGTGCAAATTTCCAGTTCCTTATCTTTTAAGTCTGACAGAGAACAGTGGATATTTTACCCTCTGAATTTAGCAACACCTTGGACACAATCTCCTATAGTATCTAGGTAGCCAAATTGCTAAGATAAGGACTGAATAAACTGACTGTCCAGCTGGAAGGGTTGTGATTAGCAGTACAAAGACTAAGCAGCGCTGCCAATCAGTTGGGTGGGGAAAGATGGGGTGGTTCTTTCAATAATGGGACCAACACTGTTTTTACAACTTCATTTACACACTGGACTATGGGATAGAAAGCAACTGCAGCTCTCAATAGTACCAGAGAACAGGTCTGCCATTCAGAGGGACCTCTGCAAGTTGGAGATATATGGTTTGACAGGATCTGCTTTAAGAAACAAAAGTAAATGTGAAATCCTTCTCTCCATCTACTGCCCAGACAACATTATAGACCACAGGCCAACTGATTGAAATGCAGCTTTGACAGAAAGGACCCAGGGGTACTGGTGGACAAGTTGGTAATGAGTCAGCACTGTGGCCCTGCTACAAATAGGGCCAACCTTATTTAAACTGTGGTAGCAAGAGTGCAAACATTAGGGAAAGTGAGGCTGTCTGCTGGATATTTTTGAGACCACATTGTGAGCATTGTGTCCAGTTTTGCGGTCTGCTGTCCAAGACACAATGATACACTGGAGCAAGTCCAGAGTATGGCCACAAACTTCATTAGGAGACTGAATCACCTGAAACACAAGGAGAAGCTGAGAAGAAAGGGTTTGTTCAACTTCAGGAAGAGACACCTTTGTGGAAACTCGTGGGAGAGTACAGAGCAGGCAGAGCACAAGGACAAAAGGCAACAAACACAAGTTGCAACAAGGAAAGTTCTGATCAGAAAGACCTGCTTGATTTCTGATGAACTTCCACATATATTTGAACGTTGTCACACACGTTTGGGAGCGCCTGCTTCAAATCTCCAGCGGCTTCGTCCATCCTTCTGGATCCTAGGGGGAAAGCGATACCAAGAAGAAGCAGACTTTCAGCGACCGTTACTCGGCAACGACAATTGCCGAAGGATGTTATCCGCCGCGCCCCATTCATGTGCTCCCTACCTGTGGCGGGGACCGGCACTTCCTTCCCTCCCTCCCTCGGGAGACAGCGACACCAGCCACGGGACACGTCGCAAGCACAGCCACGTGCACGGGTGGCCTGTTCCTCCCCCCGCGAGCCGCCACAGTGGGAGCGGGAAATCATCTCACGCCAGACACGGCCCCGAGAACGACGCTCTGCGATCGGGGGACGCAAGTCCGCCCGGGGAATGCGGGCAGCTCCTCTGTCCCGTCAGCACTCCGACTACTGTGAAGGCTTTCACCTCCACCGTACAGAGAAAAGAGCCCGCTCGAGGGCGAAGAGAACCTGACTCACCGAGACACCGCTACCGCCTTTCTCTAAACGGCGGGTAGCGAACGGAGGGCCAGCCCTCCCCCTTTGACCTGGATCTTCTTTCGCGGCAGGCGGAAGGAGTCCTTACGACCCGAGCGCTTCCGGGGAGGGCCTGAGAAGAGACTGCAGCTCGTAGGGCTGGATCTGCCATGGGGAAGAAGCACAAGAAACACAAAGCAGAGAAGGCGGAATGGCGCTCGGCCTCCACCACCGCATACAGCGGTAAGAACTGGGGGCGATACAGAGCAGGGGGACCCGTCTTTGTACCTGGGGACGCGTCTAGCCCATCCCCCGCCGTGGTTGTCGGCAGGACCCGGCATATCTTCGTGGGCTGGGTCGCAGCGGAGTGCCTGAAGAGAGAGATCCTCGTCTGAACGCGCGAGCTGCCGGGAGCGGGCGAGCGCCCCGGGGCCAAGCTGCAGCCGCTGTCCCCTTGTCGGGGGAGGGCGGGGAAAGGGACTGCAGGGGCGGGGACGAAAGGGCGCGGCTCCCGAGCGGCGGGGGTTGCGAGAGGTGATGCGGGCGGTGGGCTGAAGGTGGAAGACTGTCGCGTCCGTGCGAAGTCGGCTCGGGGGGGACACGAGGAACGCAAAGCCGGCGTCGGTGCGATGTGTTTTGAGATCAAGTATATTCGTGGTTCGTACGGCCGTTACTGATGGGTCCCGGTTACAGCACTGGTTGAGGAATACTTGGTTTCCCCTTACTCTGGACAAGGGTCTTGTGATGTTTTCGAGGAAAGCTGAGAAGTTATTTCCTTAGGTACTGCAAGTTTGTGGAAAATCGTGATGTAAAATGTGCTGAATAACTGTTTCTTAACTTATATTTGTTAGTCTTAGCTATTATTTCTCTCTCCAAATCTATATAATACGTTTTCAAACTGCAGCAAATTCTTGTAAACAGTATTTCCATAAGAAGCATCAGTAATTGCTGTATGCTATTATCTTTGTGTGTGCTCATGAAATGTTTTACTTTTTAAATTTAGATTATGTGGATAAACCTTTGGAAAAACCTTTAAAGCTGGTGCTTAAAGTTGGAGGAAGTGAAGTGACTGAACTTTCTGGGTCAGGGCATGATTCTAGTTACTATGATGACAGATCAGATCATGAGCGTGAACGACATAAAGAAAAGAAGAAAAAAAAGAAAAAAAAGTCTGAGAAGGTAAAAGAAAAGCATCTAGATGATGAGGAAAGAAGAAAGAGAAAGGTAAGCTGTGATTTTTAGAATTCAGACATACCAGTCTTGTTCATATTTGCTTATCAGATCTAAAATCTGGTGGAGAGTTTAGTTTTTGTTTCTTTTGGTGTTTTTTTTTTTTACTGATGCAAAAAAATTATTATTTGGAGACAGCACTTCACAAATGAAGAAAAATCCCTCTCTGTGTGTTGGTGTATTTGTCTCATTTAAAAGAGATATCCCTGTACTTACTTTTTTAACAAAACAGAACCTTGTTTGTTTTGCTTATTTTTCTTAACCATTTCTTTGTCCGTCGGTATGAATACTCTGGTTTTAAGTTTTGTATTTCTGCCAGGTCAGAAATATGTTTTGCTACCCTTTAAGAAGGGTATTTTGAGCTTTTTAAATAAATTTAGATTGCATTTCTGTTCCTGGGATATGTCAAGTTATTGGACATTGAAAATGATATGTTTACTCTAAACAGCTTTCCAAAAACTGATCTGTTGATTACTCTAGTGCAATACTCTTGTTGACTCTTGTTTAGAATAACCTGCATGCTAGGCTTTATGGCCTTGTTAGTAGCAAACAGTGTGGTCACCTTAGTTATCTGTGCTGAACCTTTAGGAAAATCAGCACTGCTACTCAGTGTTGAGTTTTATCACAAGTTGAGTGCTGATTGGTTCTTAGTAGGATAAGAATGCTTCATAATTAAGGAAGGTGGGGGGTGGAAGAGCTGCTGTCCTCTACAAATGCAAACCCTTCCTGATTTTGTTGATACAGGCCCTGGCTATGAAGCCTTGTCTTGGGGCTTGTTAACACAACCTTGGGCCATGGAGCTTTCCATTCAGGCAGTCACAGTAATAAAATGTCAGGTCCTGTCGCTGCAGTTGTGAGGCCGTAAAACTTCCAACTTCCATGCTATGTCTTGGTGTCCTGGGCGGAACAGATGGCAGACAATGTATGTCTGCACTAATCAAGATTTATTGCATATAACGTTGGAGTCTTAACTACACAGGACGAGAGGAACAAGTACAGCAAAAGTGTAGGGAAATTGGGAGATCAGAAGTGCAGTTTGAATGCAAAGGGTATATTAGCAGTGAATTAGTCTATTTATAATTAAATCAAACAACAAAGGTTAACCCTTAAAATGCTGGCAACTTACTTATTATCATAGTCTATAGAATCATAGAATCCTAGGGGTTGGAAGGGACCTCGAAAGATCATCTAGTCCAACCCCCCTTGCCAGAGCAGGGTCACCTAGAGCACATCACACAGGAACGCATCCAGGTGGGTTTTGAATGTCTCCAGTGAAGGAGACTCCACAACCTCCCTGGGCAGCCTGTTCCAGTGCTCTGTCACTCTCACAGTAAAAAAATTTTTTCGGATATTCACCTTGAACCTCCTATGCTCCAATTTGCACCCATTACCCCTTGTCCTATCACTGGTCATCACTGAGAAGAGCCTAACTCCATCTCCCTATACTAGGCCTAAAATATTAATTATCACTCTTAAAGGATTCTACAGTCTTAAACTTGATGATGAAGATTACTAGTAAACTTAACATTAAGTAAAGACAGTGAACGAGTTAATATCACTCACCCTTGCCAGGCCACAGCTGGGTGTCCTTGGGTGGATCGTCATTCTTGAGAATTAGTCTCTCTGGCAGGCTTCCCCACTAGAGGAGAGAGGTCCAGCACACCCTCCTGGAAAGTGTATGGAAGTCTGCACGATCAAAGATGGGATCAGGCTTTTATAGAATAAAGCGGATTGACTGCTGTCATTTAACCATTAGCCATACCTCCAACATCTCTCATTGGACAATAAACGGAAAACAGCAGAACAAAACATGAAGGCCTTGTTCTCACTAAGCAAACTCATTTGTTTATCTGTTCGTTCTTACTTTATCTCTGTTTCAGGCCTAGTTGTGGCTGGGCTGAGCTCCATGTTCTTCAACACTGGAGAGCAGCTGGTGTTATGAACATCAACTTGGCCTCTGTACCCTTCAAGGTTGTTACCAGCTAGGCCTTTTCCTTTCTCATGGGAACCTTTCTACTTCAGGCCTGAGCCTTCAAAACTGAGAGACAAAAAGCAGTTGAATCATAGAGGGAAACTGAGGCAGGCATATTGCGAGGTGGAGTGTCCTGCTAGACGTGGCCATGCAAGCAAGATGCTTTTCCTTCCACCCCTATTCCTTGTCCAGTAAAAAATAAACACACTAAATCAACCTACACTCTTGCAAGCAAACTAGTCGGCTAGAATGAAACAAATTTGTATTGCCACATTCTGTTTGTCAAGGCAGCTGGTTTGAGTCCCTTATTCATTTCAGGACTCTACACATGCACATGTCTGCAACTCCTCATGTTTGTTCCCTATGCTACAAGCATTTGCATAGAGGCATATAAGTTGGGCCCCCATTGAAGCTGTTTTACTGGCTGGAATTAGATTCTTCTGCATTTCAGGTTCTGCTGGCATGTGATCCTTTCAGGCCCAGGGCATCTCTTATTGGTACTGGCCTCAAAGTGGTGGCAGTGGCATGGATTAAGGGTCCTCTTCCCCAGCATCTCTGGTTTAAAGCCCTCTTTATTAAATTGGCAAATCTACAGCCAAAGATGCTCACCCTCTTCTCTGAGAGGTGGACCCCAGCAGCCCCTAGGAGACCAGCTTTCTCAAAGTGAGTCCCATGGTCTAAGTAGCCAAAGCCCTGGCTGTGAAACCACTCCTGTAACCATTTTCCCAATTCAATTGGCCCTTTCAAACCTCTTCTCTTTTATCAGGAGGATTGATGAAAAGACTACCTGTGCTCCTCAGTCCTTCACCACCACTCCCAGAACTCTGTAATCCTTGATAACCTTCAGATTGCTCCTGGCTGAATCACTGCCCCCAAAATAGTGGGCAGCGTATAATAGTCAGTGTGACTTACAAGGTTTGGATAGTATTTCAGTGACATCCTTGATACGAGCATAAGCAGGAGACCTCTTGAGGGAGTCAATCCAACAGATAGATAAGTAACAAAACTGTAGTCTAAACAAGGTTAATCAAGGTATGCTTTTCTGTGCAAACATGAATAAAGACTGTAAGATTATAGGAATGACTTAGGTATGCCTTTGCTTTGAATGTCAGGAAGATATTATTTATTACTACCACATTAGAGGGCATGGTTCTTTTGTAGGCTCCCCAAATTATTGCATAGTTTATTGATTCCTGTTTAAAACACATTGGTCAAAGCAGAGCTTCAGGCTGATGTTTACAGAATAGTAAATTAACTTCCTTTACTCTCATGCAATTTTCCATATAAATAGCTTCAGAGTTTAACATTCTTTTCAGTAAAGGTACAGTAACTAAAGATAGAACAATAGTATATTAAATATAAAGAAGCAAAAGGTGAACAGTATTAGTTTTAATTGGACAAGAAAATTGAAAAAGTGACAGTTTAAAAGGTGTTATAGCTCAGATATAGGTTGAGTATGCCAAGCAAAAAATCACTGTCTGTTACCTTTTGTTATGTAGGATCACATATTTCAAGTACATTCTTCTAAAATATGTCTTCTTCCTGCTGTGCTAGGAAGAGAAAAAGAGGAAAAGGGAGAAAGAACAGTGTGACACTGAAGGAGAAACTGATGACTTTGATCCTGGGAAAAAAGTGGAGGTTGAACCTCCTCCAGATCGTCCTGTCAGAGCATGCAGAACTCAGCCAGGTGAGCAGTGTGGAAAATTAAATCATCTTGGGTATTTTTAAAAGCATTTGAAACAAAGCTTTTGTCAAAGGTACTAAAATGTAAAATTTACATGAGGATGTAAATCTGAAATGTAGAGACTTTAATTTTTCAAACATTCAGTACTTTCTGCTATCTGAAAAATAAAAATTCCTCTTGGTGCTTCTGGGTTTTAGTGAGTTTTCATGTGACTGAACTTGCGAAGGACATCCGTCTCTGTTTTTTGTTACTTGGCAGAATAAAGCTAGTATAAAAGTATTATTGTGTGTAGTGCTCCCCGAATTCCTTCTCAGCATTTACAGAACAATAGTCAGAGTGTCACAAATGAAGTTTTGTTCAGTTCAAGAGAAACATCTTGTGGAGACTGCTTAGCTATTGTGGTCTTTTTTTATAACCTATGTGAAATTTTAATTTTACAATCTCTATTTGCTGCAAAAGTATGGCAGTAGGCTGTGATAGAGTGTCTCTTAAAGACCATAGTCCCCCAGTTTTCATTTACCAATCTTCTTTAATTTTCATCACCAGACAAAATACTTATCAGTTGTGTGTGGTAACTTCTGCGTGTTTAATCCCTTGAGATTTTGCCATGCTTTCTCTAGCTGTGGCCACTGCTTGATAGTTGAAACTTAGTATTATCTAGTGGAAACTTCTACTTAAAAGAATTTTCAAATGCATCATGATCTCAGTGCACATATGCCAAGAAATGGAACTCAGTAGCAAAAACTTGGGTCTTTAGGATTATTTTGAGTCTTGCCTTTGGAACACTGCCTGTTGACTTGGCAAGTAATTTATTGAGGAATTTTCTAATTATGACTACAAATCAAATTGAGGGATACTGTCCATCAGCTATCAAGGTGACATAGTAAGGATAACTGACATTTTCTGGTCAGTGCATTACATCCCTCGATGGTCTGGGGCCTTGAAAAATGAACAAGCTAAAAACTGATGCCTATATTAACAAGACTTCTATTTTCATTTGTTTGGAAAATGTTGTTCAAAAGCACATAAATTATCTTACCTGTTCTGATTAAGAAGGGAAATACCTCTCCATTATCTTTATTAATATTTGGGAATTTTAATTCTAGATTTCAGCATGCTGCTTTAGTTTTTCAAATTTCACATTAAAGCCAGTGTCTCTGAAGTAAGTGTGTGGAACACGTAATTAAAGAATAGTGTTTATTTTTTGATCTGTACAGGAAGTGAAATTGTAATCAATACATCTCTTGCCAGCAAATCTGCATCTATTTGTCACTCCTCTTTTTGATTGAAAAGATTCCAAAAAGCTAATTACATGGGTGTTATCATAAAGAAATAATCAAAATTGCATGGATAACATTTTAAGAATGGGGATTTCCCAACTGCGGTATTTGAGCAACGAAGTTACACTTTTCTTTTTTCTGTAAAAAATATGGAACACTTTCACCTTATTTAATACATTTTTTTATAACTACTAGACTTAGCATTACATCTGATTAAATGTCTACTAGTTTTTAGTATTATTAAAACTCTGTAAGTAGTAAAGGAGAAGAAATAACTACAGTATGCTTAGGAATCTGATGTACTTCTACGTTGAAATCTATGTATCATTGGCCTTTGGATCTGTACAAGCTGTACTTGTAGTTAAGATTTGTGTTGTTTATAATTTTAAATGAATAAATAAATATGTTCTATTCCATTGCACTTACCTGTGTTTCTATCTCAAACTGCAGCTGAACATGAGAGCACACCTATCCAGCAATTACTAGAACACTTCCTTCGCCAGCTTCAAAGGTATTAAGCATGTTGTATCTATAGCTGTGTCAATAGCGTCTAATGCATATTTATGTGTTACTTTACAAATTCTTATCCTGGTTTTCTGTTTGAACATAGTGCCTAAAGACTGGCTATAACATGTTTGGTGGCCTTTGCAACCATGTCAGACCTAGTAGTTTTTAAAGATCAGTCGAGGGAAATTATTACCAAGTATGCAAGTCTAGGTTTTGGAAGGAAAGTTTTTTGGGCAGAGGATATGTTGCCATGATAAATTTATTAAATATTTATAACTAGTTTAGGAATTAAAAAAACAGTTATGAATTTTAATAGTTTAAAAGATTGAACTGTTCTCATGAAATGAAACTTTATTTTGTTCTGTGTCCACTGTCAGATACTAAAGCAAGTTTATACTGCTTACTTGATAATCCTCTTAATTTGGAAAGACTGTTTATTTTACTGTTTTCCATAAGATGTTAACTCTGTTATGTTAAATAATTTAAAAAAAACAACAACAAACAAAACCAAACACAACCAACAAACAAAATATTTCATTTTACTTTTTTTATTACATAGCAATAACCTGAATTTGGAAAATATTAAATACTGTAATTATTTTTAGAGGATCTCATGAACAAGAGGAATTGAAGACGTTATTACTCAGTGAACCCAAAAGACCCATTTGGAGTGTAAATGTAGACACAGAAAGTATACAAGAAATAATTAGGTAATTCAAAACTAGCTGAATCTCTTTCAAAAACTCTAAATATATGTAATCAAAATTCTCTCATGTCATACAGGACAACCAGGTGATCAGGCCCTCTTAGCATGGGTTGATGAAAGGCAGGTCCTGCTTGAGTAACCTGATTCTCTTCTATGACAGGGAGACCCACTTAGTGGATAAGGGAAAGACAGTGGAAGGTGTCTACCTAGACTTTAGTAAAGCCTTTGACGCCCTTTCCCACATCATTCTCTTGGAGAAACTGGCTGCTTATGGCTTGGACGGGCATACTCTTCCCTGGATAAAAAACTGTCTGGATGGAGTGCTGAATGGAGTTAAATCCAGCTGGCGGCCGGTTGGGAGTGGTGTTCCCCAAGGTTCAGTCTTGGGGCCAGTTCTCTTTAATTTCTTTATCAGTGATCTGGATGAGGGGATTGAGTGCACCCTCAGTAAGTTTGCAGATGACACCATGTTGAGTGGGAGTGTTGATCTGCCTGAGGGTAGGAAGGCTCTACAGAGGGACCTCAACAGGGTGGATGGATGGGCCAAGGCCAAGTGTTGGGTCCTGCACTTGGGTCAGAATAAATCCACGTAATGCTACAGGCTTGGGGAATAGCACTTGGAAAGCTGCCCGAAGGAGAAGGACCTGGGGATATTGGTTGATAGCTGGCTGAATATGAGCCAGCAGTGTGCCCAGGTGGCCAAAAAGGCCAACAGCAACCTGGGTTGTATGAGAAGTAGTGTGCCAGCAGAACTAGGAAAGTGATTGTGCCCCTGTTCTGGGCACTCGTGAGGGTGCACCTTGAATACTGTGTTCACTTTTGAGACCATCACTACAGGAGACATTGAGGTGCTGGAGTATATCCAAAGAAGGGTAATGAAGCTGGTGAATGGTTTGGAGAACAAGTTTTATGAGGAACAGCTGAGGAGACTGGGGTTGTTTAGTCTGAAGAAAAGGAGGCTGAGGAGAGACCTTACCACTCTCTATAACTGCCTGAAAGGAGGTTGTAGGGAGGTGGGTGCTGGTCTCTTCTCCCGGATAACAAGTGATAGGAACAAGAGGAAATGATCTCAAGTTGTTCCAGGGAAGGTTTAGATTGGATATGAGGAAAAATTCCTTCACTGAAAGGTTGCCAAGCACTGGAAATAACACCATGCACCAATATAGATTAGGGCCTGACCTGCTAGAAAGCAGCCCATGGAGAAGGACCTTGAAGTCCTGGTGGACAGCAAGTTGTCCATGGGACAGCAACGTGCCCTCGTGACCAAGAGAGCCAGTAGTATCTTGGGATGTATTAAGAACAGTGCGGCCAGCAGGTCAAGGGAGGTTCTTCTCCCCCTCTACTCTGCCCTAGAAAGACCACATCTGGAGTATTGTGTCCAGTTCTGGGCTCCCCAGTTCAAGAGGGATAGGGATATACTGGAAAGAGTCCAACAGAGAGCTATGAGGATGATTAAGGGAGTGGAACATCTGTCATACGAGGAAAGGCTGAGACCTGGGGCTGTTTAGTCTTGAGAAGACTAAGAGGGGACCTTATTCATGTCTATAAATATCTGAAGGGTGGATGTCAAGAATGGGCCGGTCTCTTTTCAGTGGTGTCCTGTGATAGGACAGGGGGGAACGGCACCAAGTTAGAACACAGGAAGTTCCACCTCAACATGAGAAAGAACTTCTTTACTGTGAGGGTGAGGGAGCACTAGAACAGGCTGCCCAGAAAGGTTGTGGAGTCTCCTTTTCTGCGGACTTTAAAGACCTGTCTGGATGCGTTCCTGTGTGATCTGCTCTAGGTGTTCCTAGGGGTGTTGGTCTCGATGATCTTCAGAGGTCCCTTCCAACCCCTGTGATTCTATGATTCTGTGAAGAGGCTGCCCAAGGAAGTGGCTGAGTCACTATTCCTGGAGGTATTTAAAAGACGTATGATATGGTGTTTAGGGACATGGTTTAGTGGTGGACTTGGAAGTGCTAGGTTAATAGTTGGACTTGATGATCTTAAGGGACTTTTCCAACCAAAACAGTTCTATTATTCTATCAGGAAATTTTTAGAATACGCCTGTTTTATGAGAGTGCTTTTAGTGTTTTTTCTTTTTAAGTAGTACTATTCTTTTTATACCATTAATGTGGTTTAAAAACAAATAAATTTTGTTTGCCGATACAAATCTAAACGTATTGTTTTTATTTTTAGGAAAGATCCTCATGGGTTTTTTGCTTTTCCAGTCACGGATGCCATCGCTCCTGGATATTCCATGATAATAAAGCATCCCATGGATTTTGGTACTATGAAGGACAAAATCGCAGCGAATGAATACAAATCAGTCACTGAATTCAAGGTGAATTGAAAGAAATTTAGTTATTTCAGAACTCCTGAAGATTCTTTTTAACTGTAGAAGCCTTTCTTACATTAATTACTTTAATGTGTATTTTTTCAGACCTGAGCTTTTTTGTGTATTTTGTGTGTTAGAATGGGTTTCTTGCTTTGTTTTTCACTATGTAAGCTCTGTATTTGTCAGATTCTACTAGTCTACTACAAATTACTGTGGAAACCAAGAACATGCTCTACAGTTCTATGGAATTCATGCTGCTGGACATAAGCACATTGAGTAAGAGTATTGCTAGTACTTAAGCAGTCTGGACCTGGAGCTCCTTTTTGTTTTTTTTAATGTAGAGCTGGTTAGATTGATTAAAAGACAATTTTGACATGTCTGCAAGGAAACTCTGGATATACTGAAGCATGGGTAGTTGGGCTAGATCACCTTTAAAGGTCCCTTCCAACCCAAACTATTCTACAATTCTATAATTTTTGTATAAAATTCCATAGCAACTACATATTTTTTTATCTTTCATTATCCTGTTTTCCATATAAACTCATTTGGAATGATCTTTTGGCAGAAACTTACTTGGCAGGTTTATTGGCAACTTGCCATAGCTATTTCATGTATGGCTTTTGCTGTAATACTTTATTGGATGCATTGTGGTTTTACACACAGTGCAGTAAGAAATCTTTTCATGGTATTGTTAGCTCCTGGAAGGAAGGAAGTTTTTTTTAACTGATTCATGAAGTTCTATTAGCCGCCTTCAGTATTACAGTTTTCTAGAGTGGTGTTGATATAACAGTGGACTTGGCAGAGAGCATAGCCTTGGTTCTTGCGGTGTATTTCTTCTTTTGAAGGTTAAGTAAAGAATGGCTTATATTTCCTATAGGTGCTTTGACAAAGATTATTCTGTTTTATTATTTATACTTTATTTTTCAAAAACTGTATAGATATTTGTAGGAAATAGCAAAGAATTATAATAACAGTGCAGTCAGCAATGCCTTCAGGTCCCTAAATGTTGGCTTGCTGGGTTGTCTTATTCAGCAACTTAAAAAGGAAGCTTGAGTAGGAGCTCTGTGGCTCTATTTAGCAGGTGAGATGGGATATCAACCTAAAAAAATGAACACTACAGTGTTGTTTAGACAGACAGATTTTTTTTTTCCTGAAGGACTTGTTTTTTCTGCTCATACTCTGAGAAGCAATAAATGGTTGCTAGAAATCTATGCATCTTACAGTGATGAAGAAGTTGGACTCCCCTTCTAGATATGAGTGTACCTAATTATGCTTATGCATTTGTAATTTTGTGTAATACAGAAAAGAAGTTTACAAGTTTTTGGCCTCTAAAATAAGGCCTTCTCAAAGGGTTATCTTTCCTTTCTGATGTAGGTTACAGCTAGCTGAGGCTAGTCACAAGCCAATAATCTAAGAGTAGAAGCCACATTAACTATTCACTGCATTTTGAAGAGGGGAAACTGCTGCAGAAAACTCATTAGTTTTGCTGCCGAAAAAGGGTCTGCTTCAAAGTTGGGCAAGCAAAAGACTCTTCTCTGACTTTTTCTGCAGCGCTTCAAAGGCCAGCACTAGATGTATAGCTCATGAGGGCTTCTTTATTTGCTTCTTGACTCATAGTTTGCTCTTTTACGTCACCTTCTCAATTTCTGTTATTGTTAAGTGGAGGTAGATGGCTTTAATTCCATAGAAAGTCACAGACTACCAATTGTAACTACTAAGGAGAGCACTGCTCTGACATCCCTTTATGGGAACAGGAAATTAAACAATATTTTGTTTTTTACAGAATCTGATCAAGATTGCAGTAGGGCAAGGTTACTTCTTGTAGATGTTGGATGCCAGAGAAAGCCTTTAGAAAGACTTCTATGTCCAACTGCAATAATGACCTTCGAAAAATCTTTGTCTCAGCAAATCTATTTACTGGTTGGTAAACTCAAGAGGTTAACTTTTCAAAAAGCATACCATTCTGTTTGCATACACTTTTGCACATAATCAAGTCATCGTCAAATACAGCAGACTCATGCACCAAAAAACATTTGAATTTGTGTCTACGGAATACATGGAACTTAATTGCTTGAAAAATCATTTAAATATTGAAGTGTTTTTAAAAGACAGAAATGCATTCTTAAACAGATGCCAGTTTAGTTTGTTAAGATCCATTTTGTGAAGTGCCTGGAAAGAATACTGCATGATTCTTGGTTATTGATTTGCCAACTTGAGAAATTTTCAGAGGCATATAATAATGTATTTTTAATTGAGTGTCTCGTATAGCTTGTATTAATGGTTTCTGTGCTTTACCCAAGAGATCAGTAGCATGTGACTTGAAAAAGGCACCCTAGGAAAGGCTTTTGTGGTCTGTAACAATTTATTTTTTGTTTTGTTTACAGTGGAGTGTATCACAGCTTTCTTTTGGGAACTTGCATCAGTAAAAATTACTTGAAATTATGTGTGACAGATAACCTTTAAAAGGAGAAGGCAAAATCAGGCTTCATTATTCTTTTGTTGCATGCCATGAGCATCTAGAAGGCTGTTTTTCTGCTTTGAAGTTTTCTTCTCTTTTTTTTTTTTTTAGTGTAAATGACTGAAGAAGTGGTCAAATTACTAGAATTAAAATTATATGTAAGACACTTTGTATCTTTCTGATGTCACTGTATTTCTCAAGTCTGTTGTGATTTAGAAGATAGGAAAAACACCAAAAAGTACTTCCTTTGTGCTTCAGTCCTATTCATTTTTGTATTTCTTCTGTCCGGTCTGTTTGCATATGGAAGAAATACTACATCTGGCATTCAGGGAAAATCTTTTATTTAATAACAAAAAAGCGAATTCCAAACAGAACTAAGCATCTTGAAGAAATGAAAAAGGTTGAAACCTTTGCAATTCTGTGTTACCTTTTGGCTTGTATTTACTCCATGAGCCGGCTACTAATATACTGTTGGGTTCTTCACAGAGCTGCCGTGATGGAATGGTATCTTCCAGTCATTTAACAAAGGAGTTCAAAATTTTGACAGTTGTTTTGTTTTGTATTTCACAGGCAGATTTTAAACTGATGTGTGATAATGCAATGACTTACAACAGACCAGATACTGTTTACTACAAGCTAGCCAAGAAGATACTGCACACAGGCTTTAAGATGATGAGCAAAGTAAGAGACCTATTAAAAACAAAAAAGGAGAAACTCTTTGGGGTTTTTTTTGGTCATACTTAAACCAAACATAATTAATAACAGTGATAAATATTATTTCATCCATCTGTGATTAATCATGGCAGTGCTTGTTGGTACTGCTATGTTTAAAGGCTTGATGGCATTCTTGTTACAACCACACCGTTATTTCTCAACCTCATCATACCACTGAAGCCCATAGGAGCTTCTTCCACTGGCTTCAGTGGAAACACTCAAGATCCATGTATATAAAACCTAACTGCAAAACGTTGCTTCTGACTTAAACTTTGAAAACAAAATCTCATTTAAGTTTTATTTTTGTATAAACAAGAAACCTTTAGGTTTTTTAACGTGGTGGGTGTAGGAGAGGTCTGGGGGTTTCACAGATGTGTGCATGCAAATATACTTCTTACTTAAATACGGTTGTCAGCTTGTAAAATGAAGTTATTTTGGTGAGCTGCTCTGTGTGTGTGCACCCATGTGTGGAAGTTATGGTAAGCTTTGTATAAAATAGGCAGTTGTGTCTGCATATGCAGTTTTGTTTGTTTGTTTCTCTCTTGATAGTTGGGCTGCAAAATGACCAAATCATGTTGCATCATCATTGGAAACGAGGCATTAAGAACAAATTAAGGCCATGGCCATTCCCATCCCATCCCATTATCATAGCATCTTGGCTATGAGGGAAAGGTTAAGTCCCTGCCGCTCTGTCCTTTCTGATTCTAGGAACGGCTGTTAGCTTTGAAGCGCAGCATGTCGTTTATGCAGGACATGGATTTTTCTCAGCAGGCAGCTCTTTTGGGTGATGAAGATACAGCAGTTGAGGAACCTGTCCCTGAAGTTGTTCCTGTACAAGCAGAGACTACCAAGAAATCCAAAAAGCAAAGTAAAGAAGTTATTAGGTAAAGGTTTTAATGGGCATGCTTACTGATTTGTTGCAGCTTTTGTAATACTAGCCAGCAGCAAAGAGAGGGGAAAAAACCTCCTCCTTTCTTCTTGTGGTCTCTAGGATTAATGGGCAATTTGGTTGTATTTTACTTATTTATTTGTAGAACTAATTTAAGAACCCAGTGATTCACAACTTGAAACAAACAATTCAAAGAAAGACTGCATACTGTTTTAAACACCGTTTATTTATTTGTAGATATTTTTATCCTTCTCATGATGGCTTGAAACACTTTTTCATTTTTAACATAGCCATAAGTATATTTTACATTTTGGTTTGTTTTTTGTTTTTTTTCCCTAAAATGATTGACTGTATTGAAATCTAAACAGGATCTTTCTGGGAGGGAAAAGTGACACCAGATCAGTAAATAATTTTGTTTAACTGTAGTCTTATCTGGTAAGATGTAGAGGTACAGGAAATTGTTTCTAGAGTAGCTGGTAACATTTTCCCAATTAAACCTTATTAAGCTTCTTTGTAAAATACATTGCTAGTGCAATAGCGGTCTTCCAGCTAATAGGCACCCCTGTGTCACAGTTTTATTTTCTATTTTATGAGATTTCAGCAGAAACTGTGATTTACAAATTAACCCTGTTCAGTGTTCTTACATACACATACTAGGAGAGACTGAATTTAAATTGAAGAGCATTATATCAACTGGAATTTTATTAAAATAAAACTATAACAGATCATTACTATTCATGTCTTAAACAATCTGATCATGTAGATACATTTTCTACATGATCTTCTTTCTTAAACATACTAAGTAAAAAAGGTGAAATGTGAGTTGTTATTTCAAGTTCATGCTATCTCATTTTTGTTAAAATTGAACTTTGATGTTCTAATCAGCCTCATATTTTTGTTACACTTCAAGCATTTTTTAAATCCTGCTGAATGTCTTATGGAAGAAGTAGGAGTATTTTAATGTAGTTGTTTTGTGGATATAGGAGACTGCAACATGTATCTTCAAAAATAATTTAAAACTGAGTAATTTATTTGTCTGAAAATATTTTAATGCCAATGTACAGCAACATATCTGTTGCTGTGTCGTAGAGAATTATCAAAATGTAATTTGTTTTTTAAGGGATTGTGTATTGCCTTTCCATAAACAAAACTTGATTGGGGGGGAGGTGGTTTGGCTTTTGTTTGCGTGTTTTTTTAAAATATGTTAATATTTGGTTTGTATGGTGCCCAAAATAATGTATTTTCTCTTATTAATTATTGTATAAGTTCCATTATAGGAGTAACTTTATAGTTTGCCACTTTTTGTGTGCTCATCTTCAAATATATATAGCTAAACAGAAGAAGAAATTGATACTGCCAAGTAATATAGTACTGCTCTGTCTTTAATATGTACCGTAACATAAAATTCAGATAGTTTAAAAAAAAAAAATTCACCTTTAATTTTATCCCGATAACAGTTTCCTTGTAATCAGTTGTGGTATAAATTTAATTTTCTGTTCTTTTCAGTGTTTATGTAACTTTAGTACTTGAAATTAATTTTTTTTTTCCTAATTAACTTGAACTCTTAAACACTTGTATCTCGACATCAGTAGCATAGATACTATTCTTTTTGACATTCAATAAGAGCTTTGAGGGGAGAATCAAACCTAATAGCAGATTTTTTTGCCTTCGTATTTCACTGTTAAAAACAGAAATAGCTGAAGTCAACGTTTGTGAAGTGTTAGAGCAGTTTAGACCTCTATACTATAGTTTCAAATGTGAATAGATTACTTGGACATCCTAATACCTAAGTATTTTTTTTTAATTTTGTCCAGGATATTGCAACCTTCTGAACATTCTCTCAAAATTCTTGTCCATTAAGTATTCGGTAGAATGTGATAAAAAGTGCCAGTTGTTGAGAAATTTCCTGATGTGTGTACCCTTTCTTGAATTTTCAGTGAAACAGAAATCATATTACACATTTGTCTCATAATAGTATGATCCTGTGATCTTTTTATTGTCTTTAATAGCAAAGGTTTCTTGTGTATCGCATCTGAATCTCTATACAGAGAGAAATTCTTAGCTAAGCAAATGGAAGAAGATACTCAAGGAGAGAGAAATGGATTTGGTGTGAGGAGATGCTCTACCCAGTACCTAAGGTGTTTATCCTTGGGGTCTAATGTCCATTTAATGCCCTGAAACATTTTGATATACAAAGCTTATTTAAATATATAGTGTAATGAAGACTGCCATAACCTACTGATATCTTTGCACTTCCCCTTACAGTGCTGCTTTTCTCTGATCCTATCTTAGCTATGTCCTGTTCCACTTTAACTATCCTTATTTGTTATGTTTTATTGCTTTGGTGGTTTAATGGAAAGAGATATACTGAAAGGTAAGCATTAAATTCTGTAACTTCAATGAGAAGGAATGGTGTCATTGATTCTGATTAGGAATTCTAATTGCCAGTATTAACAAACGTAGGAATTAAAGGACTCCCTGTTAGACTGGGGGCAGTACCCGACTTTTACGAGCAACTAAATTACATAATCCTCATAAATGCAGCCTGTTGTGTTTTGGTTTTTCTCTCAGATTAGAATTACAGAGTCTGCATTCCCTCATCATGTAATTTCTTTTCTGTATCTATTTGGAATTTGAAAATAGCATATTTGTGCATGTGAGAAGATGCATACAGCATTCACCTTGTATTACTGCAGTTTTACTCCCAATCTCTGTTTTGTAATACTTCCTTTATTTTAATCAAGGTATAGAAACAGTTACATTTTTGAAGCTCAGTAGTTTGGTAGTTCTCAGCTTCTGCTGCAAAACTTCAGTTTCGTAATATGATTATCATTCCAATTAAATGCTGAAGGAAACTGACACTGGGAGAGGAGTGGGACTGATTAGCACACGCATAATTCAGCCCTTTGATTTGTTTGAGCTTTTAATTTCTACAGGTATTCCTCTTCTCTTTCTTAGTTGCATATTTGAACCAGAGGGAAATGCGTGCAGCCTGACAGACAGCACTGCTGAAGAACATGTCCTGGCACTAGTGGAACATGCAGCAGATGAAGCTCGGGATAGGATCAATCGCTATCTACCCAACAGCAAGGTCTAATGCACAACAAAGTTCACAGTTCCGTTTTGTATCTTGAGTATTGAATGCTTTGTTTCATCCTAGAAAATAGGCTGTAGTATTACCTGAGATGGTAACATCTAGGATGTATGCTCTGTATGGTATACCAATACGTCTATTGTTTATCGTTTAGTTCCCACTGAGCCTATTGTGGGGTTTCCTAAATGGATCCCAGGTTGTATTGTGTGTTGAACATTTTTAGAAATTCTCTTGCAGAAAACAGTGAAATGTTGCTTAGCCTTGAATCTGGCTTCCTTAATTGCAACCCTTAGCGTTGAAAGTGATTAAAATACCATCACACCGTTCTTACTATTTCAACATTAAAAAAAGCATGGATTGAAGGGTTATTAGGATTTCTGCCTCCAACCTAAGGGATTCAGGAATTTTTAAGTGTTAAATTACTGTTTTCAATGAGAAGTCAAGAACCTCTTGTAGTTTTATACCTACAAGCTCTCAGCTATAGCACATTCTTGTGCAAGTACAAAATATGCATCCTTCAGTGACTAGGAAAAGATAGCAGTAGTTTGTCCATGTTGGAATTTTGGACAATGCTAACCAAAGGTTTGATCCTCTTGAACATGCTTCTGACAGCTCTATGTATTTGGTTTTTGTGCTGTTCCAAGAGTTAGAAGGAAAAGCTCTTAGTGCAGTTTTCTCAGCACACTTTGTGGGCTGCGTTTTTATTACCTATATGATAATGGTGGATTCTTTCATTACTTCATGCGAGGGTTGGAGTGAATGCTACAGGCATTTGCTACAGGCCTGTGTTGAGAAACATTTACTCTGTTTCTCTTGCATCATGAGGAGTCTTATTACCACCATTGTGCTTCGTCCTGTTTTCTCATTCTGTCACATACTCTAGTGACCACTGCAATTAATTAGGCTTTTAGTCAGCTATACAGCCCACTGCAAATCCTACTGCATCTAGGCAACACTGACATATTCTTAGAGTTCAGCTATTGATAAAATAGAGGAGAGATGTGTTCAATTTACTTGGAAGTATTTACTAATATTTCATTAACGAGAGCATAATTTCATTTTCCTTCTTTACTGAGAACTTAGCCTTTTTTGCACAATTCATGTGTAGTCAGTTTCTGGCACCAGCTTAGTTTGTTGCTTCAGTTCTAGGTCTATCTTTATAGACCCCAGTGTGTTCCATTTTCTTTCACATCTCTAGCTGCCTTTTTAGCATTGTCTTTGTGTGCTCTGATAGGTCTGTCACAGCACTTCTTCCTCTTTAATAGTTTGATAGGGTGTTCATAAAAGTACTTGTAATTAGAGCAAATTTTGATTGAGGTACAAAAACAAGCAGTTCAGTCTCAATTTGAAAATAAACAGTGAGGTAGATTGTGGATAGGAGTTACAGTTCTGCTTCTAAAAATAAAGTGTTTTCTAGGTTTGACAGACAGCTTGTCTCCATACTAATTATAATGGAATTGGTTTTGTCTTGAATCCAAATTTTAGAACTGATTTAGGAAAATGAATAAGGAGTTTTATATATGACATACAAGCATTTACTCCTAAGTCTTCCATTCTGAAGCTTTTGCTAGGCAGCAATACATAGTTGTGACCAAAGATTCCCTCTGCATAAAAAAGGCAATACCAGAGTGCAGGATCTCAATACAGCTAAAATGCTTTTTGTAGCTTCTGTGCAAGTAAGCAACTCCTTCTTTGAGCTTGGACGATTTTGAATGATTGCTTCTATATCTCTATGGTTCTATTTACAGATTGGTTATCTGAAAAAAAATGGAGATGGAACTTTATTATTTAGTGTAGTAAATTCATCTGATCCAGAAGCAGAAGGTAAATGCCATAATCCTTCAAGCAAACATTTCTAATTTTGAATGTTCTAGCGGATTTTGAAGTCTTAACTGTACATACAGATCTTGAGGTATAGATGAAGGTTTTTTATGAAAAAAAAATTCCCTACACTATTTTCCCTAACAGCTGCATTTAGTATTTCCAATATAAGATGTTTCTTTGCCTTTCAAATTTTCACTCTTCAGATGCTCTGTTTTACTGATGCTAACAGGAAAAAGATAAAATAATATCTATTTATAAGTACTCGTACATTGCTACAGCTTTAGAGACAACTTGAAAAGCAGGCTTTTGGTCTGAGTACCCTGTAGTGTTAAAATCTAACAGTGAATGAAAGTCCTGTAATCCTATGTAAATGTGCAATGCACAGATGCAAATACAGAGTAATCTTTTAACATTTTTTTTTAATTCCTAATGTGAATTATTAACTACATTTCAGTTTTAAGGTTATTAGGTTTTGCTTAACTGTTTTTCTTTATTTCCTTGATCTCCTTTGGGTTTTTGTTTGTGTTACTACTAGACATTATTTATATTATCTTAGGCTTTCCACCTGCTTTAGTTTCAAGCTCTTAAGTGCAGAAATTTTGAAAGTTTGTAATGAATGAAATGTCACAGTCTTTATGCTGCTGTATGTCATGTTGATTTGCCCCCTTTTTTTTTTCTCTGCATCTTTTGATACTGGAATTTATTCACAGCTTGCCTATTGTCGCATTGATGAATGCATGAACCCTTTTGATTTTAGGTTCATTTTTTCATTGGGAGGTACAACCCTGTAATTCCATTACTGTCTACATTCCTTTTCATTTGGTAGGGATTTTTTCTGCAATGAAATTGAGCATTTGGCTGCCATCTGCCTTCCTTATTTCTGAAAAAAATAAAGAATGTGATTTAATATCTCAAATCATACCACTGAAAATGTAGGACAGTGATGGTAATGGAAGCAGAGCAACCTTCTGTGTGCTGTAAAGTACTGTACTGCTTCCTGATATTTTTGTGCTTCAGAATATTTTTTGATTCTTTGTATAGTTAACACTAGTTACATTGATATTACAGCTAATACTATAATCTGAAATTTTATTGTAGTTTGTTCTGTTTTTTTTTTTCTATACTGGTAAGGTTCTAGGAATAAACTTGCTTTCTGTTGTTCAGTAATTGAGAATAATTACCATTAGATTGCATAACATCCAGAGAGATTGAAAATAACTGGAAATGTCCTAGATGCTTTTGGGATTTTTTTGAGTTTAAAAGCATATTCCAAATTACTGAGCCATTTTAATAATGCAGTTCTCAGAACTTTAGGAGAAAGATTCCAATTGGACACAAGGTGAATTTTTCACCATGAGGACAGTCAAACATTGGAATAGTCTCTCAAGAGAAGTGGTGGATTCCCCCACATTGGACAGTTTGAAGTCTCAGCTTGACAGGGTGCTGAGCCATGTCAAATAAACTATAGTAGTACCTAGAAAAGTTGGACCAGTTGATCCTTGAGATCCCTTCCAACCTGACATTATATGATTCTATGATTGCTATAGCTGTAATAGTAATTTTCTTAAAAAGGTTCTTTATGTGGTGTCTGGATTTCTATTGATAAACTACCACTTAGTCAACACAAGAAATTGCTTTTATCACTTCATAAAATCTGGATCTTGAATGTTTATGAATCAGCTAGTAAAACTTTTTCAGATGCTGCCGTATACTTTGAAAGTGAAATAACTAGGCTGTAAATCTTGTGAGTAAAAGATGGAAACATATCCAGCATGTATTTGAAACTTGAATTACACCACATATGCTTAATAAAAATGTACAGACTAAAAGATATTTAGTCTTTATGGTTACTGCAACTTTTAAAAATAGCATAATCTAAATATTCACTGTAGATACATTTTAAACATTAAATACTTCTCCAAAAGTTATTATCTTCTTTTTATTCAAATTATTAGAGGAAGAGACTCACCCAGTGGATCTGAGTTTGCTGTCAAGCAAATTATTACCTGGCTTCACTACACTGGGCTTTAAAGATGAACGAAAAAATAAAGGTAAATGCCAAAGAATGTGTTTTAACTTTAAGTGTTTGAGCAATTTCTTCATATAGAATAATTTCAGATTATACCTGACTCCAAATGAAAGTTCACATGGTTATTTGTATAATACATAATTACTCCATTTACAGCAAATGCAGTTTTAATTAAATTAACAACTTTACTTGTTAAACATGACTTAATTAGAAATTTATGCATTAATGTTTTGCCTTAGTCTTGTAGCCACACTAGAAGCTTCCCAGTAATGGTACTCCATTTTCTCTGGAGGAAATAATTTTTCCTCAGCAGCTGTGCTTCAAGTTGAGAAAAAACCCCAACTTTTGGTCAATTGCGTTTCTGTATTATATGAAAAGGATTTCACAAACTGTGGGTTTTTTTCTAATATTATTTAAATTTTTAATAGTTTATAATCCAGTCTCCAGAAACTGACTGGGGCAAAGACCACTGAAATAGACTCATGCAAAAAGCTGAAATACAAAAAGGGTGCGGTGACTAATAGTTCTGTTTGGTAGTAGGGTGGTTAACTTAGTTCTTTATTTTCCAGTAGTATGTTTCATTATATGGTTAAAGTAATTGTGCTGATTTTAGAGTCTAGAAGAGCTCCTGAGGTATAGATGTTGATTTCAAGTGGAGGAAAAAATATAATGCACTTTCTGTATCTTTCAGAAAACAGTCTTTTTTTCTTCCCCTCTTTCCCCCCATTCCCGTGCCAGTGATCTTTTACATGTGTGTTCATCGTTTGTCTCTTTCTTCTACCTGTCTAGTAACCTTTCTTACAAGTGCTAGTACAGCACCTTCCATACAAAACAACTCTATATTTCATGATTTGAAATCAGATGAAATGGAACTCCTGTACTCAGCATATGGTGATGAAACTGGGATACAGTGTGCCTTAAGGTAAACACTTCCTTATTAGGAACCCTAATACTCACAGCATTTTTATAAAGAGCAATTTGGATTATATGTCAACTAGGAGCTTCCAATTTCTGATATTTTTTTTTTTTTCTAAACTTACTTTTAAAATAACTCACTATAGAAGTTGAAGCTATCTTTCATCCTGTTTGGTGGGCAATTTTTTGGTTTTGGGTTGGTTTTTTTTGCAAGGTTGTTACAGATCTTGTTATTAGGGTCTTTGGCCTCAGGATATTGGAGATTGCTAAAGATACAGCATTTTGTTTTAAACTCGGCAGTAAGTAGGTTTAGATATGCAAGTAATATGATTCAGTGACTTTAAAACACTGATGTTTTTCAATAATTCCGTATCATAGAATCATAGAATGGTTTGAGTTGGAAGGGACCTTAAAGATCATCTAGTTCCAATGCCCTTGTATGAGCAGGGACACTTTCCACTAGACCAGGTTGCTCGAAGTCCCATCCAGCCTGTCCTTGAACACTTCCAGGGAGGGGGCATCCCCAGCTTCTCTGGACAACGTGTTCCAGTGTCTCCCCACTCTCACACTAAAGAATTTATTCTTAATATTTAATCTAAAGATACCCTCTTTAACCTTAAAACTGTTCACCCTTGTCCTATTGCTACGTGCCCTTCTAAAAAGTCCCTCCTCCGCTTTCTTGTAGGCTCCCTTCAGGTACTGGAAGGCTGCTATAAGGTTTCTGCAGAGCCTTCACTTCTCCAGGCTGAACAGCCTCAACTCTCAGCCTGTCTTCATTAGGGAGTTGCTCCAGCCCTCTGATCATCTTTGTGGCCCACCTCTGGACTTGCTCCAACAGGTCCTTGTCTTTCTTATGTTTGGGACTCCAGAACTGGACACAGTACTACAGGTGGGGTCTCGTGAGAGGGGAGTAGAGGGGAAAAGTCACCTTACTCGACCTGCTGGCCATGTTTCTTTTGATGCAGCTCAGGACACTGTTGGCTTTTTGGGCTGCAAGTACACATTGCTGGCTCATGTTGAGCTTCTCATCAACCAAGATCCCCAAGTCCTTCTCCTCAGGGTTGTTCTCAATCCATTCTCTGCCCATGCTGTATTTGTGCTTGGGATTGCCCCAACCTATGTGCTGGTTGGCCTTATTGAACTTCATGAGGTTTGCAGGGGCGCACCTCTCAAGCCTGTCAAGGTGCTTCTGGACAGTATCCCTTCCCTCCAGTGTGTCAACCACACCACACAGCTTGATGTCATCAGCAAACTTGCTGAAGGTGCACTCAATTCCACTGCCCACATTGCCAACAAACATGTTAAACAGCACCAGTCCCAGTACCAACCCCCGAGGAACACCCCTCGTCACTGGTCTCCATTTCAACATCAAGCTGTTAACTAAGTGTGACCAACAAGTGGTCCATCCATTGAATCTCTGTCTTTCCAATTTATAGACCAGGATGTCACGCAGGACAATGTTAAATGTACAAGTCCAGGTAGATTACATCAGTTGCCCTCCCCTTGTGCACCAATGCTGTATCCCCCTTATTAGAAGGACACTAACTTTGTCAGGCACAATTTTCCCCTGGTGCACCCATGCTGGTTGACACCAACCACCTCCGCATTTTCCATGTGTCTTAGGAGAGCCTTCAGGAGGATCTGCTCCATGACCTTGCTGGGCACAGAAGTGAGACTGACTGACCTACAGTTCCCCGGGTCTTCCTTTTTTCCCTTTTTGAAAAAGGGGGTTATGTTTCCCCTTTTCCAGTCAGTGTAACTTCACCAGACTGCCGCGACTCCTCAAATATGATGTAAAGTGCCTTTGCAACTTCATCAGACAGTTCGCCCAGGAACCATGGATGGTTCTTGTCATGGACTTGTGCACCATCAGGTTCTTTAGATGGTCTTTAACCTGCACTTATACAGTGGCAATCTTCCTTCTCCCAGTCTCTGCCTTTGCCTTCTGCAACTTGGGTGGTGTGATCAGAGCCCTTGCTGGTGAGGACTGAGGCAAAAAAGTCATTGAGTACCTCAGCCTTCTCCAGATCTCTCATGACCAGGTCTCATGTTTCCTTATGGAGAGAGCCCATGTTTTGTCTCATCTTCCTTTTATCACTAATGTACCTGTAGAAGCTTTTCTTGTTGCCCTTGATGTCACTGGCCAGATTTAATTCTATCTGGGCTTTAGCTTTTCTAAGCTCATCCCTGGCTGCTTGGACAAGTTATTTCTTTGTATTCATCCCAGGCTCCCTGTCCTTTCTTCCACCCTCTGTAGACTTTCTTTTTACATCTAAGTGTGTCCAGGAGCTCCTTGTTCATCCATGCAGGCCTCCTGGCATTTTGTCTGCCTTCCTTTTTGATGGGATGCATTGCTCCTGGACTTGGAGGAGGTTATTCTTGAATATTGACCAGCTTCCTTGGGCTCCTTTATTTTCCAGGGTTTTATCCCATGGTACTCGACCAAGCAGATCCCTGAAGAGGTCAAAGTCTGCTTTCCTGAAGTCCAGTGAGTGAAGGATAGTGAACTTGCTTCTTACCCTCCCTTTTGCTCTAAGAGCCCTGAATGGAAGAGCATTTACAAAATATTATGTTTGCAGTTTCCAGAATTAATATCTTTTCCTACATAAAGATTTTAATATGCAATCAAAGATCTGAAGATAAGTAAATCCACCTGGTGCTTTAAATCCATTTGTAGGAAAAAGATAGAGGACCTGTTATAATTACACAGATTGAAAAAAAAAAAAAAAGTATTTTTAAGTACTAGTATAAAACTACAGAGCTCAGCATCTGATATGTCAGTGTAGATGGTGACACCCTCTCCTAGTCTCCCCCACCTGTCCTTCCTAAAGAGCTTCTACCCATCCATTCCCATGCTCCAGTCACAGGGTCATCCCACCACGCCCCAGTGATGCCAGTAACATTGTAACTCTGCAGGCATGCACCTCTGTAACTCCTCATGTTTGTTCCCCATGCCATGTGCATTTGTGTAGAGCTATTTAAGTTCAAAGCAGTTAAAGCCACTTGAAAAGAAAAACACCGCTTTTCATTAAATTGCCAATCTTAGAGGGAAAAAAATTCATCACAAGCTTTTTTCTTCTTCTTCTTCTTGGTTTGGTTTGGTTGGTGGGGTTTTTTGTTTGTTGATTTGGTTTTTAACCCTCTACTAATGGTAGTCCAGGTGAAAATTTGCTGGTAGTTGTGAAAAAACAAGTTTGCTCATACATTTACTTTCATTTGAAAAAGAAAAAAAATCGTATCTTAAAGGCTTTAATTGCTTTTCTGAAGGAGCATAAAAGAGTAAAAGAACAAGGAAATTATAGGTGTAATGCAGCATAGTTGGGGAAAACCATATTATAAGCTGAAAAATTTTTTACGGAAAGAAACATTTTCTGTTATGTTTATATCTCTTATTCCTTTTAGCTTACAAGAATTTGTGAAGGACACTGGAAATTACAGCAAGAAAATAGTAGATGATCTTCTGGACCATATCACTAGTGGAGATCATTCCAAAACTGTTTATCAGCTGAAGCAGGTGTGTCCTTGATGCACATAAATGTCCCAAGTTCATCAAATCAAGAATCGACCTGTTTCTGTTTTTCAATATTGTATGAGATGATTTGTTTTCCATTGTCAGTTTAGACAGTGCAGGCTTAGCATGTAACCATGTGGTGAACCAAATTCAAAACTGAATTAATCATCAGAGAAGTAACATTTTTCTTTACTCCAGATAGATCAGTTCTCCAATGTGGTTTTCTGTGTGACTGCAGAAAGGAGGAGGCAGGAAGGTGCAACATAGTAGGGAGAAGAAGGGACCAACCAACAACTGAAGGATGTTTGGGCAGCCCTGTCACTCAGTGTCATGATTTATGTATCTGCTTCTGAGTTATATTTCAGAATAGAGAGAATTGGAGGATAGATTAATGTTGCTGTACAGATATCTATTACCCAACAGTGGTAATTTTTTAAATTCACATAGTATGTCTGAAGGAAAAACTTGTAACTTCCTTCCAAAAGCACTTTATCTAGGAAATTTGTACTAAGACTGGAGAAGGTATTTTTCTCAAAAGTGTGTATAATTCTAGTGGAAATGTTTGCATTCTTGAGAAAAAAATGTACTACCAGAAACTGCAAAATCTTTTTTCATGGTATCTTCATTCTGAAAACCACTCTCAGTTTGAAAGAATTGCCTGCTGTTTAAAATAATGACATTCTGAATGGTTCAAGAATTAAAAAAAAGGGGGGGTGGGGAAGAGGGTGGAAGGTATTCATGATTCCTGACATGGGAGAAATGAGGTGATGCTAAATCTCTGCAGACTTATAAGTAGAATAGGATGGGTAGTGTTTTGGGAAAAGGAGACAATAGAATGAAAAATACAGAGGATCCTTCAGAATTTTCTGGATACATTTTTTCCAGTCCGTACTGGAAAAAAATTGTGTCTGAAAAGGACGAAATATAAAAGATTACTTAAAAAAATCTTGAAAGTTCAAACCCAATATTTTGAATACATCTAGAAATGTGTATACAACACATGGAGCTTAGCTTTAAAATAAACACGTGCCTTTCCCTTTTTGCTACCTTGTATTATGAATATAGTTCCAAATGAGAATTTTTGAATACCTTTCAAATGGTCAGTGGCTAGTCACGCTTAGAAATGCTGTTCAGTTGTTACATGTGGATATCTACAGAGTTTGTGCTATAAAATGTGTTTCAGTGATGATGTGCTATGGTGTTTTATGTATTTTGTGCTGCTACATTTGAGTAACAATGAATATATCTGAAAGTGCAACCTTAAATTATTTGGAATCAGAAGTTACTAAAGTAATGACTAAGATACTACACTTGAATATAAAGTTTGTGGACAGAAGAAATAGTTTAAGGGGACTTAAAGATGAGCTAAAATGCTCAATACTAAAAAAATTCAAATCAGCAGCTGTTACATTGTAATTTCATTACAGATACGTGAACAAGCTGTCTTTAGCTTCATTTTGTGTGTGAAATTCAAATCTACTTGAAATTGTACGAGAGGTCATTATCTTATGTTCAATAAAAGTAATTGTTAGTATTCTTTCTTTCCAGAGGCGAAACATCCCAGTAAAAACGCTGGATGAAGTTAAAGTAAGTTATGCTCATACTCAGCCTGTTGTTTGTTTTTTTACTGGAAAAAGTATCTTGGCATTTAAAGTAGAGAAAGATCTATTCTCTGGGCTTCCAGTTTCCTGATTTTAGGTTGTCCTGGTTAGTTCTATGTTACTTACGTGAATGGTCACCCATTAGAGAAGAGCTAGTCTTAATTTTTTATGAAGGGTCTATGCAAACATCATGAAACACGATAGTGTTCTGTGGTGGCCTAAGATCTAGTCATGGTAACCCAGTAAATTACACAAACTAAGATTATTATCATTGAACATGATACTAAGTTGGGCAGGAGTGTTGATCTTCTTGAGGGTAGGAAGGCTAAGCAGCAGGATCTGAACAGGCTGGATTAAGGGACCAAGGCCAGTTGTATGAGGTTCAACAAGGCCAAGTGCCAGGTCCTGCACTTTGGTCACAACAACCACATGCAACGCTACAGGCTTGGGGAAGAGTGACTGGAAAGCTGCCTGGTAGAAAAGGACCTGGAGGTGCTGGTTGACAGCCAGCTTCACATGAGCCAGCAGTGTGCCCAGGTGGCCAACAAGGCCAACAGCATCCTGGCTTGTATTGGAAGCAGTGTGGCCAGCAAAGTCATTGTCCCCCTGTACTCAGCCCTGGGGAGGCTGCAGCTTGAGTACTGTGTTCGGTTTTGGGTCTCTTGCTACAAGAAGGAATTTGAGGTGCTGGAGCATGTCCAAAGGGCAACAAACCTGGTGAAGGGTTTAGAACACAAGTCTTCCGAGGAGCAGCTGAGGGAACTGGGGTTGTTTAGTCTGAAGAAAAGGAGGCTGAGGGGAGACCTTATCGCTCTCTATAACTATCTGAAAGGAGGTTGTAGTGAGGCGGGTTGATCTCCCAAGTAATCTGCAATTGGACAAGAGGAAATGGCCTCAGGTTGGGCCAGGGGAGGTTTAGACTGGATATTAGGAAAAATTTCTTTACTGAGAGAGTGGTCAAGCATTGGAACACACTGCCCAAGGAAGTGGTGGAATCACCTTCCCTGGAGGTGTTCAAAATATGTGTAGACGTGGCACTTCAGGACATGGTTTAGTTTGCATGGTGGTGTTGGGTTGATGGTTGAACTTGATGATCTTAGAGGTCTTTTCCAACCTTTATGATTCTATGATTCTATGATTATTCTTAGGAAACATAAGCTGTGAGATGCTAAAATCTAAAATATGGTTTGGTTTTTTAGGTTATGCCAGTTGTCATAAAAGAAGAACACAAGTTACGTAGTACCTGTCTGGATTCTTCCAAACAGATGATGGTAAAAAGATTTGTTTGTAAGAAAAAAATAAAAAAGAGTATTGAGACATGAATTTTGTTTCAGTAGATGGATATGCATGCTCTGAGGCAGAAGGTTAAAATCATAGTATCTAGAATAAGCTTTCAGTACTTAAAATGAAGTCTCTGACACAGTCTGTTTTGGTTAGTGACTTTGTCCTGTTATTCTGTATTCTATAGTTTTAAGTCAGTGTGCTTAACTAAATCTCAGAGGCAGAAAGACAACTGTCTTTCTGATAATGTCTGTTAGAAGGTAGGGGTAAATAATGCATATCTTTTGCTTTCACAGCTACTAATAAAATCCTTAAGTGGTACAGGTTTTATCTTGCAAATTATTTGTGACAACAGAAGATAATGCACTGTATTCCATTGCATTTTACGTAAAAGTTATATTAGTTACATTATAACAACTAATAAGGGATATTTAGAAAAGTAAAAATTTAGTGTTTTGTGGGAAGGTGTGTATTTCTCTAGAAGGTGACTGCTTAATGCATGATAGTGATATGTTTCATTTTCATATTTCTAAAAGATAATATCTCCTTGCTTATTTATCTGCATGTCTTACTCCTGCTGAAATAGGCAACATAAGAGAATTCTCTTAGAAAGTTTTTTGAAGCTTTGATCCCTTACTTTTTGCCATTACATAGCAGTATTGCAACAGGTATGGAAAAAATGAGATTATTGTAGTGCAGGCTGTATTTCAGTATCTATATGTATAGAAAAAATACTTGAGAGACCAGCTCCATATGATACTGTATCTGGGGAGGCCCACCTTACTGGTTTTATTAGTCACATACTGAAAATTTCAATAAATCCAGTGTTGTACTGAGAAGGTGAGGGAAAAGGTGATCTGGGAGTGGTTCGTTATGGGGGATACTGATAATGCTTCGCCCTCTGCCACAGTTCTGCCACGGGGCAGGGATGAGTTGAGCATGTAGCCGAGTTCCAGAGGATTTGGTAAGGTTGGTTTCAACAGTCTGGGATGATGAGACGCAAGACACTTAGACTACCCTGCAAATCCTTTGCCATTCATATGACTGGGCTGTCCTGGAACCATGTGTCCTGGATGGAATGCATGGCAGACGAGACGTATATGCACCAATCAAGATTTATTGCATATAACGTTGGTGTCTTAACTTCCTAAGATCAGAGGCTCTCACACAGCAAAAACGTAGAAGAATCAGGAGATCCGAACAGAAGTGGTTTGAATACAAAGGGTATATTAACAGTGAATTATACTACTTAATTCAATCAAACAACGAAGGTTAACCATTAAAATGCCGGCAACTTACTTATTATTAAACTCTACACTAGGCCTAGAATATTACTTATCACTCTCAACGGTCCTTACGATCTCAGACTTAATGTTGAAAGCTACCTAACATTAAGTACACTAGTAAAGACAATGAAAGAGTAATATTTCTCACCCTTGCCAGACTACAGCTGGGTATCCTTGGGT
Organism: Hemiprocne comata; assembly: GCA_020745705.1. Classification (NCBI taxonomy): domain Eukaryota; kingdom Metazoa; phylum Chordata; class Aves; order Apodiformes; family Apodidae; genus Hemiprocne; species Hemiprocne comata. Next base: position 61,478,150 of record CM036587.1, on the reverse strand, counting down.
GTAATTCTCGAGAATTAATCTCTCTTGCAGGCGTCCCCGCACGAGAGGAGGTCCAGCACACCCTTCTGGAAAGTGTATGGAAGTCTCTCTGATCAAAAATGGGACCAGACTTTTATAGAATAAAGTGGATTGACTGTTGTCATTTAACCACTAGCCATACCTCCAAAATCTCTCACTGGAAAATAAAAGCAAAACAGTGGAAAAATTAATGAAGGCCCTATTCCCACCAAGCAAACTCTCTTGTTTATCCATTTGTTATTACTTAATCTCCGTTCCGGGCCTAGTTATGGCTGGGCTGAGCCCCGTGTTCTTCAACACTGGAGAGCAACTGGTGTTATGAACATCAACTTGGCCCTCTGTTTATACCTTTCAAGGCTGTTACCAGTTCAGAGTTTGCTAGGCCTTTTCCTTTCTCATGGGAACCTTTCCACTTCAGGCCTGAGCCTGCAAAACTGAGAGAAAAAAACAGGTGAATAATAGAGTAAAACTGAGGCAGGCATATTGAGAGATGGAGCATCCTCCTACACCATGTTTGAGCTGCCTGTGAGTTGCAGGTTAGCCAAGATAGTTATGGATGCTCCAGTCTTAAGTGCTGTGGTGCACACTTAAGAGTATGGATTCATGCATTTACCTTAAACATTAAAAAGTTACTATGACAGCTTGTCACTATTGCTAGTCTTTGTTTCTTGTGCTTTAATAGGTTGGAGAATCTGCTGGAGACAGTAGCACTTCTGACTTGGACTTTCTTTCTATGAAACCATATTCAGATGTCTCTCTTGATATTTCTATGTTAACTTCACTAGGTAAGTAATTAAATATACAAGCCATCAATTACTGTTTATTTGTCCCATTTAGGCAAAATAAAAGCTGGATTTGCTAAGAAGAATGCTAAGTTTTCAAAAAGTAGTAATAAATCTAGATTTGACATGGGTAAAAGTCTAGGGCTGGTAGAAGATAAATGAAACATTGGTCTGTTTTTCCTTTGAGACATCCATGTGCTAGCCAAGCTAACGTTTTCTTGTACCACTGAAGAAACAAAAGTATTTGTACCTCACAATTTTGATAGCTTTCTTTTTTTTTTATGTGGTCATAGTAACATAGCGTCACGGTTTGCCACCGAGTTGGAACACTCTCGATTCACCCCCCTCCCCCTCCTCCCCTAAGGTAGGGAAAGAGGGAGAAAAATGAGAAAGAGAGGCTCTCTGGGTTGAAAAGTGAAACAGATTGATTTTAATTATTAGTGATAAGGGGAAAAAAAATATATATAGTGTTATATATATATATTATCACTTTATATATATATATATAGAAAGGGATGTGCAACACCCGATCCCCTCCCTCCTGCCCCAGCGACTCTCCCAGCAACTCTTCTCCCTGGTGACTCCCAGCTGAAGGGGGCAGTGTCCGGGCGCACGGACGGGGCCCTCGGGTGTCGGCTGGAAAGAAAAATGGAAAAAAAAGAGAGAGAGCCAAAGAGAGGGCGATAGAAGCGACAGTAAGCAGAAAAGTGAGTGGAAAAAGAAACAGAAAGGCTTGACCTCCGTGATGTCTTAACCTATACTGAAAGCCAAATAGAGAAAATATTATGAGAAGGGAATATTCTGATTTGCTGATCCTGCCTTCGGTCTAATCTGCTCCCCCGTAGGGGAGGAGGCTGCAGACAGTCAGAAGTGACCTTGGGTATTATCAGTCCACTGGTGCTGCTAAAAAAGTCCACTGAAAGAAAAAAAAAAAATTAGCAAGAGCTTCACCCTGGCTCAAACTAAAACACATAGGTTTTAAGAATCAGCATGGAGCTTTGACTTCATATGTTGTCTTTTGAAATAACTTGGGAAGTAGGTAAGTATGTGAATCTAAATCATATCACCACTTGGATTGTCCCAAAAAAATCAGAAGAAACTTCAGGTGTTGCAAAGACTTTTTAGAGTCAAATAAGGCAGTTCTATAAAAGTATCAGGATGTTGTTTCAAGTACACATCTTTGCTAAGTATCCTTCTTTATATACTGCAAGAAGTAATGTTCCTGTTTCTGCAGGCTGCTGGGCTGGTCAAATGTATCAAAAGTATCATCACCAACAAGAAAAAAAATACTGCCTTGTGATTTAATTCAGAATGTGAAAGATGCCAAACAATCTGTCCTAAAACATAGCCTAGGTAAATGAAAGCTTAAAGGAAAAAATATTCCTACAGATTTCTCCTATAGATGTAGTATTCTTTGAAAGTCTTCAGAGGAAAGAACACTGAATGTTAACACATACTTCCTGTTCTTTCCAGTTTTACAATTTTATTTGGGTTACTATAAAATCAGTGTAGCTGGAGAAGATACTGTTCTTAAAACCTTTTGTGATGGGGATTTCTTCACCTCCATGAATTACATGCTCTATTTCAACTGTGTTGTAAGTTAGATATTTAAGTAATCTTTCTACTGAGTTCCTCTCCTTTTGCTGCAAAATAAATGCATTATTTCATGTCTGCAGTTTAACAGATGAGGAAGACAGTTTAAGTTCCTATAGCTGTTTAAATACTGGGAGTCAGTTTGGTTTCAGCCATAACAGATCTGCAGCTGTTGCTGTTCAGAAGTGCAAAGGAAAATGCAAGGTTGAGGTCTTTTGTGTAGCAGACAACACTTGTGTGAATTTATTTTGAATTTTTTTATAGTGGCTTGATAATTCATGAATCAATCTGCTAATTGCTAATTATGGGTTTTGGTTGCTAACTGGTGTCCCTTAGGGAAAGTGAAGAAGGAACTTGATCATGATGATAACAATTTACATCTGGATGAAACAACTAAGCTGCTGCAGGACCTTCATGAAGCTCAGGCTGATAGAGTGGGATCCCGGCCATCATCCAATTTGAGTTCCCTCTCTAATACCTCTGAAAGAGACCAACATCATCTTGGTAAAGTACCTGTGTCACTGGAGTTGCAGTACTTCTGCTCTAATTGAAACTAGTTAAAACTTACGTTTTAATTTACATAAACCTTTGTGTGAAACGACTCTTATAAAACAGTGTACTGACTACAGGATCATGATTTAATTTTTAAATATGCATAGGAAAGGAAATTAAGACAATACCCTTTTGACCTGTGGGATCATGGACACTAATTGTAGATACTTACTTTTTTATTAGACATAATTGAAGTAATTGTGAAGTAAATTGACACTGACTGGCAAATTCCTATATGCACTTGCATTTTATGCCCTTAGAAATACTAGAGAGTATATAATGTTTATTTTACTTTGCCATAGTTGTATGCAGCAAGTATCAGGTGGGATTCTACAATAACCTTCCATTGTCAACTGTAAAATTCAGTGATAAGACAGGATGATAGGGTAACATACCACTTAACAGTTTGGTGCCATGTCTGAGAAGGTGGGAGATGTTGGTTGGATGATACTCAATTACATTTTATGTAATTTTTCAACTTGGAGTAATAGAGTAATTACTTACTTTTTCAAAAAGGATCTAAATTACTGAAGAATCTTGTAATTTCTTTGTTTAAATATCCTGGTTAAATAGCATGTAAATGTCTGTATTGCTTTAAAAGTCTGATACATAGGTATCGCTCCATTATTTTTCTATGCTTTTAAAGGCTTTGATTTTTTTTTCCATATTCTACAGGAAGCCCTTCTCATCTAAGTGTTGAAGAACAACAAGACATGGTTCATGATCCCTATGAATTTCTTCAGTCTCCAGAAACCTCAAATGCCCCTACTAATTAATCTGACATGCACTGTATATATTTTGTATTTTAATCGTTTAATTACGTTTTTCTAAAGCTTTTGTCCATGGCAGAAGCCTCAATTCTGTCCCCTTTCTGTGAGGTTTCCTATATATTATTATCATACATGCTGGATTACACAAAAGAAAAATACCTACTTAGTGCATAATTTTGTTAGCAATGTACCAAAACCTGCTCCTGATTTGTTTATTGAGGGAGGTTGCTGTATACTGGCCTGTAAATCTTGAGTGAAAAGCAACAAATTATGTGTTAAAAACCTCTGTTATTTTATAGAAACTAAACCTGATAATTTTCCCAGTATCTTGGCAGCAGTCATGAAATGTTTCTAGTAGAATTATCTACCAGTTCTGTTCAGGTCTTAACTTGAACATCTTCATGGAGGAATATTTCATTTCAGCAGTGACAGAGTTGCATGAATTGTAATCATTATTATGTTTCCCATCTCCTAACCCTAATTATCTGTAGGAGTTGTTTCTGGTTCCTCATATTGTAAAATCTTTTTTTTTAATCACTCTAGAGAATACTTACTTTGAGAGTAACGATACTTGGTAGTTGCATTGAAATGCTCACTACAAGAATTCTACCCTGGATCTAAAAAAGGTGAATGTTTTTGTGATTCCTTGTGTCATGAAACACAAACAAAATGTAATTCTTATAATTTCAAATTTAAATTTACTTGGATGGCAAAAAATACTGGATAAGGTGTGCTTTTCAGTAATTTTATAGTAAAACTTCTATAGTTTAGTACTGATGTAATGGGGGGATTTTGTACCATTGGTACGTGCAAGCTGGACAGATGTTATGAATTTACAGTATTTTGTAAATACTAATAAAAATACAAAAGCACTTTTGATGTTTGCAAGTATCTTGTTCTTCCTTCCTTATGGGCACTGATTTCAGACACGAAGTCTGAAATAGTTTTTTGTCTGAATTTTTGTCTGAATTTTTGTGCTGCTTCAAAACATAAATTTCATCATGCCATATGTAGCTGTAAACAAACTTACCTAAATTTCTAGGAAGCAACAAGGAAGTCTGTCAGATAACTGCTATCAGAGTCTTAATAAAGTCTCAATAGAGTGATGTGTTTGCACAAACCAGGTATTTGTGGTCTGGACTGTTTCCTCTGCCTTCCCTCTCTGAGATACCTGTTCCTGTCCCCTCCCATGCATCACAGAATGGTAGAGGTTGGAAGGGACCTCTGGAGATCATCTAGTCCAAGCCCCCTGCTAAAGCAGGTTCACTTAGGCTAGGTGGCACAGGATTGCGTCCAGGCAGATTTTTAGTGTCTCCAGAGAAGGAGACTTCACAGTCTCTCTGGGCAGCTTGCTCCCATGCTGTGTCACCCTCAGTAAAGAAGTTTTTCCTCACGTTTAGATGGAACTTCCTGTGTTCCAGTTTGTGCCCGTTGTTCCTTGTCCTGTCACTGGGCCTCACTGAAAAAGTCTGGCCCCATTCTTCTGACACTTGCCCTGTAGGTAAGTATAAGTATTAATCACAGAGTCACACAGAATCAAACAGAATCATCATAGTTGGAAACTACCTCTAAGATCACCAAGTCCAACCGTCCAGCCATGGGAAAGAAAAAAACCCCAAACAACCAAACACCCCACAAAGCCAATAATGTAAGATCCCTTCTTCCCTTCTGTCTTCTCCATGCTAAACAGGCCCAGCCTTTCCTCGTAAGAGAGATGCTCCAGTCCTCTCATTGTCCTTGTAGCCCCCACTGGACTCTTTCCAGTAGTTCCTTGTCTTTCTTGAACTGAGGAGCCCAGCACTGGACACAGTACTCAAGATGTGGCCTCCCCAGAGCAGAGTAGAGGGGGAGGATAACCTCCTTCGACCTGCTGGCCACCCTCTTAATGCACCCCATGGTGCCATTGACTTTCTTCACCACAAGAGCACGCTGCTGACCTATGGTCATCCTGTTGTCCACCCGGACTCCCAGGTCCTTCTCCCCAGAGCTGCTTTCCAGCAGGAGAACCCCTAACCTGTACTGGTGCCTGGGGTTATTCCTCCCCAGGTGCAGGACCCTACACTTGCCCTTGATGAACTTCATTACGTTCCTCTCTGCCCAACACTCTGGATGGCAGCACAGGCTTCAGGTGTCTCAACCACTCCTCCCAGATTGGTATCATCAGCAAACCTGCTGAGGGTACACTCATCCTTCATTCACGTCACTGATTAGTGTGTTGAACAGGACAGCACCCAGTACTGACTCCTGGGTGACACCACTAGTTAAAGGCCTCCAACTGGACTCCGTGCCACAGATCACAACCCTCTGAGCTCTGCCATCTAGCCAGTCCTCTGTCCACCTCACTGTCCACTCATCTAACCCATGCTTCTTAAGTTTCCTTATGAGGATTCTATGGGAGACTGTGTCAAAAGCCTTGCTGAAGCCAAGGTAGACAACATCCACTGCTCTCCCCTCATCTACCCAGCTAGTCATGCCATCACAGAAGGCTATCAGATATGCTGAGTTGGAAGGGACCCATCAGGAATCACAGAAATCACAGAATTACCAAGGCTGGAAAAGGCCTTTAAGATCACCAAGTCCAGCCTCTGAGCAAGACCACCACACCGTCTAGACTATGGCACTAAGTGCCACATCCAGCCTTTCCTTGGACACATCCAGGGATGGTGCCTCCAACACTTCCCTGGGAAGTCTATTCCAATGTTTAATCGCCCTCTCTGTGAGGAAGTACTTCCTAATATCCAACCTAAGCCTCCCCTGGAGCAGCTTCAGGCTGTGCCCTCTTGTCCTGTCACTGGTTGCCTGAAAAAAGAGCCCAGCCCCCACCTGACTACAACCTCCCTTCAGGTAGCTGAAGAGAGTGATAAGGTTCCCCCCTGAGTCTCCTCCACCCTAAACAACCCCAGCACCCTCAACCTCTCCCTATAAGACTTTCCCTCTAGTCCTTTCACCAGCCTTGTTGCTCTCCTCTGGACCCGCTCCAGCACCTCAACGTCCTTCTTGAAGTGAGGGGCCCAGAACTGCACACAGGACTCGAGGTGAGGCCTCACCAGTGCTGTGTACAGGGGGAGAATCACATCCCTGCTCCTGCTGGCCACACTAGTCCTGATACAAGCCAGGATGCCATTGGCCTTCTGGGCCCCCTGGGCACACTGCTGGCTCATGTTCAACCAGTTGTCAACCAGTACTCCCAGGTCCCTCTCTGCTGGGCCGCTCTCCAGCCACTCTTCCCCCAGCCTGTAGCGCTGCCTGGGGTTATTGTGGCCAAAGTGCAGGACCCTGCACTTGGTCTTGTTGAATTTCATGCCGTTGGCCTCGGCCCACCGATCCAGTCTGCCCAGGTCCTCCTGCAGCCTCTTCCTACCCTCTGGCAGATCAACACTCCCCCCCAGCTTGGTGTCATCTGCGAATTTACTGAGGGGGGACTCAATCCCCACATCCACGTCGTCAATAAAGATATTGAACAGGACTGGCCCAGTACTGATCCCTGGGGGACACCGCTGGTCACTGGATGCCAGCTGGATGCAGCTCCATTCACCATCACTCTCTGGGCCCGGTCATCCAACCAGTTTTTGACCCAGCGAAGGGTGCACCTGTCGAAGCCATGGATTGCTAGCTTCTCCAGGAAGATGCTGTGGGAGACTGTGTCAAAGGCCTTGCTGAAGTCAAGGTAGATCACATCCACAGCCTTCCCTTCATCTACTAGGTGGGTCACCCAGTCATAGAAGGAGATGAGATTAGTCAGGCAAGACCTTCCTTTCCTAAACCCATGTTGGCTGGACCTGATCCCCTGGTTGTCTTCCACATGCTGCTTGATGACACTCAGGATGATCTGTTCCATAACCTTGCCAGGCACCGAAGTCAGGCTGACAGACCTATAGTTCCCCGGATCCTCCTTCCAGCCCTTCTTGTGGATGGGCATCACATTGGCCAACCTCCAGTCATCTGGGACCTCCCCAGTCAGCCAGGACTGGTGATAAATCATAGAGAGCGGCTTAGCCAGTTCTTCTGCCAGCTCCCTCAGCACCCTAGGAAGCATCCCATCTGGACCCATGGACTTGTTGGGATCTAAGTGGCACAGCAGGTCCCTAACTACTTCCTCCTGGATTACAGGAGGGGGATTCTGCTCCCCATCCCTGTCTACCAACTCAGGAGCCCAGTTGTCCTGAGGGTAGCAAGTCTTTTTGTTAAAGACTGAGGCAAAGAAGGTGTTAAGTACCTCAGCCTTTTCCTTGTCCTCTGTTACTCAGTTCCCCTCCTCATCCAATAAGGAATGAAGATTTTCCCTGACCCTCCTTTTGTTATTAATGTATTTATAAAAGCATTTTTTATTATCCTTTACAGAGATGGCTAGTTTAAGTTCTAGTTGAGCTTTTGCATCTCTGATTCTCTTCCTACACGACCTTACAATATCCCTAAATACTTCCTGATTCACCTGCCCTTTTTTCCAAAGTTGATATGCTATTTTTTTATTTCTGAGTTTTTTGCAATAGTTCCCTGCTCAACCAGGCTGGTCTTCTTCCTTCTTCCCCACCGGCTCCTTTTTCGGCACACAGGGACAGCCTGCTCCTGCGCCTTCATAAATTCATTCTTGAAGTAAGTCCAGCCTTCCTGGGCTCCTTTGGTTTTGAGGGCTGCTTCCCAAGGGACTCTCCCAACCAGCATCCTGAAGAGGCCAAAGTCAGCCCTCTGGAAGTCCAAGGTAGAGGTTTTGCTGACGACCCTCCTAACTTCACCACTAATTGTAAATTCTATCATATCATGGTCGCTGTGCCCAAGACGACCTCCAGCCACTACCTCTTCCACCAGCCCTTCTCTGTTTGTGAACAGTAGGTCCAGCATGGCACTACCCCTGGTAGGTTCACTTACCAGCTGTAGCAGGAAGTTATCTTCTATACATTCCAGAAACCTCCTGGATTGGCCCCTTTCTGTTGTGTTGTACTTCCAGCAGACATCTGGTAAGTTGAAGTCCCCCACAACAACAAGGGCTAGCAAACGCGAGACATCCCCAAGTTGTTGAAAGAACATCTCGTCGGTCTCTTTATCCTGGTCAGGTGGTCTGTAGCAGACTCCCACTAGGATATCAGCCTCATTGGCCTTTCCTTTTATCCTCACCCATATACATTCTGCCTTGGTGTGTCTAGAATTGACCTCTAGGCAATCAAAGCACTCCTTAACATATAACGCCACCCCACCACCTCTCTTGCCTTGCCTGTCCCTTCTAAAGAGCCTATAGCCGACCGTTGCAGCACTCCAACCATGTGAATCATCCCACCACGTTTCCATGATGGCAATTATATCATGGTCTCCCTGGTGCACAACAGCTTCTAACTCCTCTTGTTTATTTCCCATTTACTTCCCATGCTTCGGGCATTGGCATATATACACTTGAGCTGTGGTACAGATATCCCGACCACTTGCGTGGTTACCAACCTATTAGTGAGCCCTGTGTTCTTGTTGCCACATTTATCCCCGTTTCCCGCCTTGAGTGGGATGGCAGACTGGCAGCTGTCGTTAGGCTCATCTCTGGTTTTGTCCCCATCCTCCTTCAAACCTACTTTAAAGCCCTGTCGATGAGCCCTGCTAACAGCTGCTGTACCTAACATTGCTGATCTGGTGCTAGAAATTCAGGAAGCAGCACATCCAGTGCTGGCCTCCCTGGATATAAAGGATATGTGCTTCCAAGTCCCTGTCGATCCTGAAGACCAGAAATATTTTGCTTTCACTTGGGATGGGGTACAGTAGACCTTCACAAGGTTGCCCCAGGGATATAAACACTCACCCACACTGGCCCATCACGCACTGGCGTGTGAGCTGGAAAACATTCCAGAAATCAAAAATAATTCCAAAGTAAAAGTCTATCAGTACATAGATGATGTGCTGATAGGGGGCCAGAGTGAGGGGGAGGTAAAGGCAGTTTATGATGCCATAATTAAGCATTTAACAGACATGCAAATAGCAATCCCTGAAGAGAAAAGGCAACCCCCATCCCAAGAGGCAAAATTTCTGGGAATAAGGTGGAAGGGGGGAATCTGGAATATTCCTTATGATACTTTGTCTCATCTGAATCAGATAAAAGTACCATCCAACAAAAAAGAACTGCAAGGAATACTAGGAACCCTTCAGTACTGGAGAAAGCACATCCCAGATTTTTCTGTTATAGCACGTCCTCTTTATGATTTATTGAAAAAGAATCGCCACTGGGAATGGAATAAATCTCATGATGAGGCCCTTGAACTATTGCTATTGGAAGCACAGACCTTTCAAACCCTGGGACCGCTCCACCCAGAGGATCCAATAATAATAGAATGGGGGTTCTTGGCCAGTGCCTTATCATATCACTTTTGGCAACAGGGACCTAATGGGAGTACGCGACCAATTCGCTTTTATTCTCAGTCCTTTAAGGACTCAGAGAAGCGATATTCCACTCTGGAGAAAGGATTACTAACAGTGTGCACAGCACTAATAGAGGTCAGCAAAATCATCAAAAAACAAAGGGTAATTCTACAAGGCCCTTTCAAAGCGGTTAACCAAGTGCTGTCTGGGAAAGCCCCTCCAGAAGGAATATCCCAAAAGGGGACAATCAGGAAATGGTATAGCCAAACTGAGTATTATTCTGGCCTTTTCAAGCTTGAAGAAGGCCCAGATAAACAATTAAAAATCCAGGGACAAATTGGATCTACAGAGGAGAAAGATTTAATAGTCAAGACTCCCAGTCCTATTAAAGAGGCCCCAGAATACAAGAGTGAAATGATTAATGCTTCGTTTACAGATGCGTCAGCCCGAAGAGAAGGTAAAACCTGGCTGTTCAGATCTGCTGCAGTGAAACCCTCCACAGCCGAACAAATAATAAATCATGATACAGGCAGTGCACAAGTAGGGGAGCTGGATGCTGTTCTCAATGCTTTTGTGAAAGAAAAAGCCTCCAAGGACGCTGTGTACATCTACACAGATTCCTTTTCAGTCTTTAAGGGCTGTGTGGAATGGATAACTTTCTGGGAACACAACAATTGGGAAATTAACAGGGTGCCAGTCTGGCAGAAAGAGAAAAGGCAACAGATAGTGGAAATTGCTAAGAAAAATCCTAACTTTCATGTAGGGTGGATTCCTTCTCACCAGACCAACCTGAAGGATGAAGCTAGTAGGTGGAATAATTATGTTGATGAACTGGCTAAAATCAATGTAGTGGAAATCAGAACAGCCATGACAGCAGGAGAAAATCAGGAGTGGGAGCAATTGCTTGAATGGCTTCATTGTAAAAGAGGTCATTCAGGAATCTTTGATTTGTATAAAGAGGCACAAACCTGTGGATGGCCTGTCACCTGTGAGCAGTGCAAAACAATCATTTCTGAATGTGATCTTTGCAAGATCAGGCTGGGGGAACATCCCCTAACGACTGACACTGCATATTCGGGAAGGAAAACCTTTGTGGTCCACATGGCAGGTGGACTACATCGGTCCTTTCCGCAAATCAGGAAACAAACAATACATCATTGTGATTGTAGAAGTGGTGTCAGGTCTAACCTGTGCTGAAGCTGTTTCTAAGGCAAATGGTGAAAACACGGTTTGCTTCATAGAAAAGGTATTTGGGGTCCTACCTAAGCCCACAAACATCCAATCTGATAATGGAACTCATTCCACCTCACACCTGGTACAACAATGGGCTAAAAGAGAAGGTATTAAATGGACATTTCATGTCCCATACTACCCACAAGCGAATGGGGTAGTAGAACGTACTAACGGGTTAATTAAAAGTCTTATTCATCCACAGGATTCCAGATGGGATGAAAGGTTGAGGTATGCAGTCGCTACTACAAATAATAGGTGGGGGGTGAACAGGTGCCCTCGTCTAAATGCCTTCTTTCCTACGTCGCCTACTCAAGATAAGGAAAAACACAAAAAACCCTACAGCAAGTCCAAGGCTTCTCTGCACCCGGGACAGACCGTTCTGGTGAACCTGCCACATATTGGTAAAGTCAAGCCTACCTTACAAACACCGGTGAACTCAAATACTTGGTTTGCATCTGATTTAAATGACAAACAACATAAAATCAGTACAAAATGGATAATTCATGTTGAGTAAATCAGTGTCTCAGTTTTTTTTCCCGTGTTTACATTTTTGTGTACTCATGTCCAGTAATGTTAATGGCTATATTACTAGTCTGACAACTTAAAGAGCCAAAGACATCCCGGTGACAATATCAGGCCTGATCAACCTGCTACTGGACTCCAGAGGAGTTACTTTGTGACCTCTATGGGACTGATCACCTCATAGCCTAAGCAAGGTACTCTGTAATAATGTTTCCTTCTATACTTGCCTTTGAGCTGTTGTCTGTAATATATTGTATAATAGTTAAGACGTTGTTGATATTAGATAGAAACATTTGTATATTTAGATTGTTGTTTATATTGTATTAATGCTCTGTATTATTCATTTGGTATAATAGAACTAACAGAATTAATAGTCCACACTAAATGTACATAGCATTGTATATTATAATTGGGAATTGTTCCCTTAATTATTATTAAGGATTGCTATATTTATTTTCTGTATTGAATATTGTTTATCTTTATTTTCCAGTTATACTCGTTTTTATACCCAAGGGGAAGGATCTAATGTGAGGTAAGGGTTTGGACAAGAGCCTGGTTGAATACATGCATACAGAACACATACATATACATATACACACATATACACAAGAAGGACACTGTATAATTGCTACCTTAAAAGCCATGGGGTGAGATGTGGGGAACGGACTGTTCCTCCTTTCCCCCCCCCCACAAGACTAAATGGAATGCCTTTCAAGCCAGCGGAGTGCTTTTTGCTGATTTAGCCAAGGACAAACTGAAACAGACTTGGCAGAAAATAAAGATAGCAGGCTCCCTCTGAAAGACTGGGCACTCAGCCACAAATTAAAGAAGAATGTTATCTAAAGGGAGGCGGGCTATGCCGGTGAAGCTGCTGGGCTCGCTGAGCCACCTGTCGGTGCTGTGGCTGCTGAGCGGGGGGCCTGTGCTCGCCCGCGGGGCATCGCCTCCTCCCTGCCGCTCGAAGTGGAGCCTGGGGGTCTCCATCCAGATCGGAGCCGTGACTGCCGTGCCTGCCTTGCCCGCTGTGTCTGCCCGCCGTGACTGCCTGTGACTGTTGCCTGCCGAAGGGGTCGACGCACCGGATTGCCCCCCGTCGCGGGGCCGCTCCGCCGCGGAGTCGTCCGGATGCTGATCACATCCTCGCTGCGGAAGGAGGGTAACACGCGTACGCACACACACGCACACGCACGCACACACACACGCACGCACGCACGCACGCGCACACACACATACCTACCGGGCTCAATTCCTGCCCTTTTTCTCCATTAATCCTTCCCACATCTCTTCCACGGGGAGTGCACTTACTAATACCATAGAACCCTGATTTCCTTCCTGATATATGCCTAGACTACATTCCCTGAACCTCGGTCCCTCAGTTTGTGTTAACCCATAATAAACCTGTAAGTTAAACATTGGCCTCGGTACCAATTTGTGAGCGTGGTGAGGGGCATTTCAATCTCTAAGATACGGTCCTACAGCAGCCGCGTGTGTGGTCTCATTTCCAAACCTCTCCGTTGGGGGGGGGAAAGTCACGAAAGCATCCTGACAGCCGGTGGCTTTTGTTATCGGCTCGTGACCGATGCTAAGTCATGGCACCAATGGTCTATCTCCCTCTCGCACTCCCTGATACTCCTAAGCCTCTCTACTTCCTCCTTCAGCTGTGCAGCCATACCGAGCAGATCATTTATCTGCTCACACCTCACACAGCTCGTGTCTCTGCCATTCTCCAGGGGGAATGACAGGCTTTGGCACTCCCTACAACCAGAGACCTGAAGGCCCACATGTCGGTGAGCGACCTCTGTTTGGGTTGCCACAGTCCTCCTGGTAGAAGCTTTTGCCTGGGTTAAAAACATACTTAACCCTCTTTCTTTTCTAGCTGGTTTTAACGACCTCTCCTCTCACGCTCCCCCGCACGCCCTGCCTGCTGCAAACTGCCTTGTGCAAACTGCCGTGCCACGCTTCACAGATGTGCCACGCCCCTGTTTACCCACTCCTGTTCGCCGCTCTCCAGGTCTCTGGTGCTCCCTAGAGGCATTCAAATCTCCCGCTCAGCCCTTGGCCGCACCCCCTCCGCGCCTGGTTGGCTGCTGCAGACTTCCTGGTTCCGGCTGGGGCTCGGGTGGAGAACGGGGGTCCCAGAGTTTGGAAACCCCCCTGTACCGCATGCCTGAACCCCCACCTTGGGCTTACCTCAGTCGCTGCTGCTGCTGTCGCCACCGCTGCTATACCGAGTCACTGTCTGTTCATCAAGTCCAACTCCTGTCCCTGTGTAGAATCACACCATGTGCCTGGGAGCATCATCCAAACGCTTCTTGAACTCAGGCAGGATTGGTGCTGTGACCACTTCCCTGGGCAGCTTGTTCCAGTGCTCGACCACACTCTGGGTGAAAAACTTTTTCCTGATATCCAACCTAAAACTCCCCGATTCAGCTTCCTGCCATTTCCCTGAGTCCTGTTATTGATCACAAAAGTGAAGAGATCAGTACCTGCCCCATCTCTTCCCCTCGTGAGGAAGCCGTAGACTGCAATGAGGTCACCCCTCAATCTCCTCCAAGCTGAATAATCCAAGTGACCCCAGCTGCTCCTCATAAGTCATCCCTTCCAGACCCTTCACTGTTGCAGAATGGCCTGCAGAACAGGGCCACGAATCCATGGAGGCATTGTACAAGCAATCTCCTTGCTAGCTTAGCATAAGTAGGCCTGACTCCATTTTGTAGAAACTGCAAAATCATGCTGACAAGGGAGAAAAGCAAGGGCACAGTGTCCTTGCCAGTTTTGTTTAGAGTGGGAGTAGGGAGTATAACGGTAAGAATGAGGAAGAACCTTGGGCTAGAGTCTGCAAAACAGGAGGAGGGTGTAGACGTAACCACCTGTGTGTAACCAATGCAATTACAATACGTATGCATAATTAGTAGAAAGAGTATATAAGCACTGCTGTATCCTAATAAAGTTGAAGCTTGCTTTATCAATCATATTGATTCGACTGCTTGTCTTCCCTCGCCGTCGCCAAAGTGGCGCCCGAACAGGGACCGACTTAAGTCCTTGTTTTCACCGGATGACGGGAGATCGGAGAAGCACCGGTGGCAGCGACTGGGGAGCAGAAGATCAGCGAACGCTGGCGTGAGACGTCTGATCCGTGCTTGGGCCGACCTCATCGGAGGGGCTCGCCGTCCGATTGGGCTACCAAAAGGAGAAAAGGCTGCATTAAATCGTATCGACAGGGAAAGTTGCCGGCCAGCAGAGAGAAAAAGAAAAATGGAGAATGAAGGTAGCCCTTGATTTATTAAAGTGCTTTTTAGAAAAGCGGGGAGTAAAGGATATTGACCTTAAGAAAGAATTGCCGGGATTGGTTGTTTTTGGAAAGTTGCAAGGATGTTTTAAAGATCCCGGGACAGTTTTTCAGGTTGAGGAATTGAAGGAATATGATGATAGATTGTGGAATATGGTTATTGATGGTAATAAAAGTGCTAAGAAATTGATGAAGCCTTGGCGGGCAGTGATAGATTGTTTAAAGTGGCATCAGACAGAAAATAAAACAGCAGCGGTGGCGTCTAGCCATTTGGAAGGGGGGAGAGCAGTTTTGGAGGCAGGAAAGTTTAAATTAGGGACTGACTATGTACCCACTCCCCCCACCGGGTGTTCAATCTTAGTAAAGCCTCTAACCTTGACAGATTTAGAGCCGGTGGGAGGGAATGCCACGGGGGTCAGGGTGAAGCCCCCTGCCCCGCCGGCTGGAGAGGAAAGCAAGGGTAGTACGTTACCAGAAAGTGATGAGGAGAAACTAGAGCAGGCGGCAGCAGCCTATAATAATGAGTATGATAAACTCCCAATAAAGGGACGGGGAGATAAAAAGGGAGAAATGAGAAATCTGGAACAAAGGGGACAAAAGAGAGTCTCAAGAATAAGTTGGCAGGCAATTTCAAGGGAAGCAATTGACAAGGAGGATTTTGAGATTTTGGGTGCCATGGATGAGTTAGGTGCCTTTCCGGTTTTTCATGATGTGGATGATCAAGGGAATGCTAGGGGAACGCATAGCCCTATTGATTGGAAATTGTTGACACAGTTGTGTAGTACGGTGAATGAGTCTGGGTTGCATGGTGAGCCAACTAAGCAAATGTTAAATTACATTTGGGGCAGTGGGTTGCTCTGCCCAGAGGGTATCAAGGTAATTATTAGGATGATTACTACTCAGTCTCAGTTGATGTTGTGGCAGGCTCATTGGCACAGGTTGTGTGCCAATGCTGCTGCTACCCTTCGAGATCAGCAGGATCCGTTGTTTGGTGTTACAGCTGAGCACCTTATGGGTGTGGGTCCGTTTGCCACAGTGGAAATGCAACTACAGGTAGGGCCAGAGGTTTTAAGGGAGTCAGTGCGGCTAGCTAGGAATGCTCTTAGCCTAGTAAAAACAGTACAACCTATGCCATCGTACATGTCTATTAAGCAAGGAAAGGATGAAACTTTTGCACAGTTTGTGGATAAAGTCACAGATGCTATTGATAGAGCAGATGTGCAGGACTGGATGAAAGGGGCTTTGTTGAGGCAGTGTTATGCAAAACTGCGATGCTGCCACTCGGGCTGTTATAGTGACTCTGCCGTGTAATGCCTCTATAAAGGAATTGTTAGAAAGAATGAGTTGAGTGCCAGTAGGTCCGCAAGCAATGTTAGTGGAGGCAGTGAAAGAGCTAGGGAAAGATCTAATGCAAGCCCAGAGTCAAGCCTTCGCTGCCCTCGCACCCCTTCAGCAGGAAGGATCTGGGAGCTAGTCACACAAACTTTGCAAGCTATGAGAGCAGAAACACAAGCCACCGCCAGCATGGACGTGGTGCTGGCATCCCCTCACGTTATATGGCCCGGAGATTCTAAGCCTTTTTCAAAAGTCCCAACCATTTTTGCCCTGATTGCTGATTCGGAGAATCCTAAACGCCCGGAGGAAAGTGCCACGGTAAAAGCATCTGCACCGCCCCTGCCTTCCGACGGAGCTCGGACGGAGCCGCGCCCACCCCCTCCTCCTCCTGACACAGCCCGGACGGGTCCGCGCTCTGCCGGCGCCGGGGAGCCGGCATGAACACCGGTGCCGCAAGAAGATTTGTATCCACCCTTGCCCGGCGTTGATACTGACTGGGGGGGGGTCACGGAGTGACTCTAGCGCGCGGGGGGTGGGACGGGAGGAGCATGCGTACGATCCGAGACGGAGGTGGGGGGAGGTGTCCGTTGCTGCCTGGGGAGTGGGAGAGTTGCTTGAGTGGGTGTTGCTTTCTGTGTGCACGGTAACTTTGATAGACAACGGTTGTAATCACTCTGCTTTAACGCAAGCTCTATTAGATGATAATATATATACAGGACAGGAGGCCTATGTTTCTTTCATAACTTGGCGTCAGACAGCTATTTCGAGGCAGGTAGAGAATGTGTTGTTGTTGTTTTTTGGTGTTTTTTTTTTTTTTTTTTTTTTTTTTTTTTTTTCTCCTTTTCCAGAGGAACTCCTTTTGTTTTTCAGTAATGAAAGCAGGGGACCCTATTCGAACTTGCTTGGTGGGGCTCCCTTTCAGTACTTTTGCTTCCTTTGCTAGGTATGTTCGGATAAAAAAAAAAAAAAAAAAAAAAAAAAAAGAACAAGCAAAACGAAAGAAGCTTTTTGATACGGTAACAAGTGTTTCATGAGTAGCTTATATGCTTGCAGTTTTAAATGTCACTGACTTTGACCCACAGGAGATGGATCTGTTAGGTTCCTTTCCTAGTAATATGCCATGCTACAAAATAGAACAGCTATTGGTTTTTTTTTTTTACTTTTGCTGTTAACGCAAGGACGTGGATGTGAGGCTTTTGAGGGTGTGTGTTGCATGAACCTGTCTGACCATTCTGAGCCGATAACAGAATAGAATCCGGATTTTAACATCTCACAAAGCAATTAACTCACTCGAGTGTAGGCCTTGATGGATGGCTGGCAGACTGGGGTTTTACTGAATGACTGACAGATCTTATGGTATATGGATTTATCATACTAGTAATAATCTTGATTGTGCTGTTAATTGTGCCATGTATTTTGGAAATGCTTTACCACATAATGGAGAAAGCTATGAAGGAGGTCTGGGTAGTTCACAGAAAAAAAAAAAGAAAGAAAAAAAAAAAAGGGGGAATTTTAGGGTCCCTTTTTGGAGGAACACGGTCACGAGTATTTGGCTATGAAACAGAAATAATGCAGGTGAATGGACATTAATGAACAGAGTGAGACAGCTTGTGGCACATGTTGGCCCCATGTGTCACAACCTTGTCCCACTGTAAATGTGCATCCTGGGCAGGATGGCTTGCGACACATGTTGGCCCCATGTGCCGGAACCTCATCCTCCTTATAAAAGGTGTGTGGACCGAGTTTCTCTCAAACACTGTAGTTTGTAATAGCAAGAGTTTATTGCACTTTATATTATGCACCCTTTATATAGTATTTTGTTGTATTGAGTAACCTGTTGCATTGATGTAATTTGTCTATGCCTTGCTGCTTATACTGACTAACCCGTTGTATTGATATAACCTGTATGTGTTTTGCCATAGTAGCAGTTTATTACTGGATAAAGCAGGTGAAAGGACTAGGGCTGACCACGCATCTCCTACCATCATCAAGGGCAAGCCTGGGTTGGTCTCTTGTGTTTGCCACCAAGAAGAACCTCGAGCTCCGCTGCTGGCTGCAACCCAGTAGGCGTTGAGTGGTGGAGATATATGCCATACCAGACCTTGATGTGAGGGATGGCCTCCTCTATTATAAGAGGGCCATCCAGAGGAGAAGGACAGGCCACAAGGCCTGTGGTTGACAACAATTGATACCCCAAAGCCTGGATTTTGCTCACCTTATTGCTAAAACAAAAAAGGGGGAATTGTTGGGATTTATGGAAAATTAGTATGGGATTTGTGGAAAATTAATATGGGATTTATGGAAAATTAATATGCCTGAATTAAAACAGCAGTGTTGCAGGTACTGCTGACCAAACTGTACCCTGAAGCAGTGGGATCAGTAAACAAGCGGATGTCTCACAGCCTGGTACCCCACGGGACCAGCAAACAGAATAACTCACATTCAGTTATAGTTAATTCTAGCCTCCCTGTTTATCAAAACGCATCTATTTGGCATAATTATACGTCACCTAATATCTCTCTGTCAACTAACAACCCTCTCAGCTTACCATCTGGTTATTTTCTCATTTGTGGCGATCGAGCATGGCCCAGAATCCCTTCTAAACTTAGAGGTGGACCATGTACCCTTGGGCAATTAACACTCCTTACCCCAAACACCTCTATAATTTTAAATGTCACACGGATGACACACGCATTTACAGCTGAATGTGATGACAGAGTGACCTTTTGGTCCCCTGCAGCTATTATTGCAGCTTCCATTTTGTTCCAGGGGTTGCCTCTGCAGGTGCATTGAAAACGCTCAACAAACTAGGGTGCTGGCCAACGTAACAAACTGATGCTACTTCTGTTGCCTTATCTGAACTATTAACTGATGTAGATTCTATAAGACATGCTACACTCCAGAATCGTGCAGCCATTGATTTCCTATTGTTAGCTCAAGGGCGTGGTTGTGATGAATTTGAAGGAATGTGCTGTATGAATTTATCTGACAATTCAAAGTCAATTCACAAGCAGTTAAATTAATTATATCGGCTTACAGGACACTTAAAAGAAATGGAGGGTTTGGACCTGGAAGGATGGCTGAAGGGCCTGGGTCTAACAGGATGGCTGCTGGATGTTTGCAAATTGTTAATTACTCTAGGAATTATATTAGCATGCTTTATAATTCTTTTGTTGCTGTTGTAACTATGTCTCTCGTTTGTTTAATAGGATATTGCTTGTACAAAAAGAAAAAGGGGGATTTGTTGCAGAATGGCCTGCAGAACAGGGCCACGAATCCATGGAGGCATTGTACAAGCAATCTCCTTGCTAGCTTAGCATAAGTAGGCCTGACTCCGTTTTGTAGAAACTGCAAAATCATGCTGACAAGGGAGAAAAGCAAGGGCACAGTGTCCTTGCCAGTTTTGTTTAGAGTGGGAGTAGGGAGTATAACGGTAAGAATGAGGAAGAACCTTGGGCTAGAGTCTGCAAAACAGGAGGAGGGTGTAGACGTAACCACCTGTGTGTAACCAATGCAATTACAATACGTATGCATAATTAGTAGAAAGAGTATATAAGCACTGCTGTATCCTAATAAAGTTGAAGCTTGCTTTATCAATCACATTGATTCGACTGCTTGTCTTCCCTCGCCGTCGTCACTTCACATCCTCGTGGCTCTCCTTTGGACGCTCTCCAATAGCTTGATGTCTTTTTTATATTGTGGTGCCCAAAACTGCACGCAGTGCTCAAGGTGAGGCCGCACCAGTGCAGAGTAGAGCGGGACAATCACCTCCCTCGACCGGCTGGCAACGCTGTGCTTGATGCACCCCCGGACACGGTTGGCCCTCCTGGCTGCCAGGGCACACTGCTGGCTCATATTCAGTTAGCTATCAACCAGGTCCCCCAGGTCCCTCTCTGCCGTGCTGCTCTCCAGCCACTTGTTCCCTAGTCTGTACTTACCACCAGGGTTGCCCCATCCCAGGTGCAGAATCCGGCACTTGCCCTTCCTAAACTCCATGTGGTTGGTGACTGCCCATCTCTCTAACTTGTCAAGGACCCTCTGCTGGGCCTGCCTGCCCTCGAGGGAGTTGACAGCTCCTCCCAGTTAATCATCATCAGCAAACTTGCTTAGAATTCCTCTCTCACATAAAGAACAACTCCACTATCATACCTTGTTGGCCTGTCTTTCCTAAAAAATAGCATAGCTATCCATGACATTCCAGTCATGCAAACTACCCCATCATGTCTCTATAACTATAATGAGATCATGGTCCTATGACCACACACATCTCTAATTCTTCCTGTTTATTCCCCATGCTGCATGCACTGATGTACAGGTATTGCAGAGAGGGTGTTGAGTACATATGTTTCCTTAGAGGGGTGCAAGAGGATACTCCATAGCCATACAGATCCTTGGGGTGGTTTGCCTTCTGGTTCTCATCTTGGGAGGCAACTAAGGAACATTTGTTGTAGCTCTGGTTGGCCTGACATATTCCCCAGTTGTAATTTTGTGTGCAACCAGCTATAATACTGGCAACTGCCTTTTCCCTATAGAGTAGTTGCCCCCTCTTTCTGTTGCCACAAGTAATTTGTGAGAGTTTCACCTGAGCTGGATCAAAAACTTCTGAGGTTGAAACACTCTTCTTTGCTTCCCCCTAGTCAGTCAGGTTTATAAAACACTTAAGGGAGCAGTGGCCCATCTAAAGGCTGGAAATAAAGAGTGAGGATCAGGAAATGAGCTCTTTGAAATCAGCATTGCCTCCCAAAGGCAGTTTGATAGCAAAAACCTTTCTAATTATGAGTTGTCTCAATTGTGAAGCATCTGACACCTATGCTTCCCCCCCCCCGCCTCCAAAAACATCTGCAGCATGCCCCTCACCCTGCCAGTATATCATTCTTGTGCCTTGCCTTAATATAGAATCAAGTAAGTATATCAGCTACGTCAGCTGCCTTTGGTGTATGTATCTTTTTTTTGCAGCTCAGGTGAAAAGTTTTGGTCATGTAGAAAATTTGCTGGCTAATAGTGCTACTTCTCTGTTCCAGCTTTAAATGTTGGAGTGAATTTTTAATCATTAGTCTCCAAGCTCTTTGATTATTTATTTTTTCAGAGTGCATACGCTGTATTGGTCAAGAACAGTTGGGGTGGCCCAGCTAGAATGGGTAGGATGAGAACTGGTAGACGTCATAGCAGAGCCAAGATACTAATCACTTGAATTATTGAGAGATGATTATTATTTTTGAATATAGAGTAAACATATTCCAAAGCACAGATGTGTAATTCCATGTAATTTTTTGAACCTGGACCAGATATTTTATGTGAACCAACTTCAGGGAAATTTTTGGAGGGTCAAATTAAATGTAAGTACTACTGTATCATAGTTTTTTGTGTAGTTATGGAGGCTCAGTTTTAAAATTTACATTCAGTTTACCATTCAGATACCAGTCCCATCCCAAAGAAATGCCAAACCTTCACTGTTATGTTACTAGAAGTAACCTGTGCCAGCCTTAAAGGAACGTATTGATTCTAGGCGTGGTTTGTGAAAGAACGTTACAGCAAGACATGAATCAAGGGAGAAATGAGCTCCACAGATAGCATCTTTTGAAACCAAGAGGACTGTGTTTTACAAGCAGATGAATTTGATCACATCTTCATGTTTCTATTAGGTATTTTAAAAATAATTCTTGATTTTCAATAACCCCAGAGGAAAATATGTTAATTGAGTAAGTAAAATAAACCTCTTTATTCTGATATACATCATAAAATCACTATCATATGTTTAAACATACCCCGCCACTTCAGCCTCTGGATAGCTGAATATATCTAATAAAGTCTTACAGTTTTGTTATATTTTCATACAAAATAAGAAAGAGTTTCAACTTTTTACTAGAAACTGTCTTGAGGACAATTCTTACTAAGTCTGATGATTAATATGTTTACATAGACTCTCATTTTAATCAATTCTACACAGTTTGTATAAGAGATTAAAATTAATTTCTGTTTTCTTGTATAGGGTTTCTTTTACCTGTGAAAAAGAACACTGCAGGAGTATCCACAGCCAGAGAAACAATTCCTGCAGACAAAAGCAGTATCTGAACTGGGTAACTTTGTATAAGCCCAAGTGCTTTCTATGACAGCACAATCTGAACTGAGCATAGCTTGAATGGACAGCTTAAAGGACAGGATGCTGATCTGTTGCATGACCAGCACTAAAATATTGGGTGTAATAGCAGCATTACTTCTTATTTTAAAACAGCAATTACTGGATTGACTTGTAGTCCACAAAGGATGCTAGTGTATCTCTGCAGAGCTCCATTCTAGCCTGTGGCCTCCCAGTGCAGGTCAGGACTTTGCATTTCCCCTTGTTGAACTTCATGTGGTTTCGCTCTGCCCAGTTATCCAGCCTGTCAAGGTCACTCTGAATGGCAGCACGTCCATCTGGTCTATCGTTTACTCCTCACAGTTTTGTAACATTGGGCTTCGGCTTTCCTAACCCCATCCCTGCATGATCAGCCAGCAACTCTATGCTCCTCCTGGATCATCTGCCCCTACTTCCACCTCCTGTACACTTCTGGTTTTTCTGAATACTTTCAGCAGCTCCTTGCTCGGCCATGCAGGCCTTCTGCTACCTTTACTTGATGTTGTACTTGTCAAAATGGGCCATTCTTGACTTCGGAGGAGGTGATCCTTGAAGCCAGCTCTCCTGGATCTCCCTCCCCCCCTTTTCTCTAGGGCCATATCCCATGACACTCTTTCAAAGTGACCTCTGAAGAGGCCTGTTCTCCTGAAATCCAGGCCTGTTGGTCCTGCTTTTTGCCCTGCTACCTCCTCTTAGCATCCTGAACTCCACCATCTCACGTTCACTGCAGCCAAAGCTGACCCCACCTTACAAATGAGGAAGAACTGGTTGGGGGTGTGGAAGTAACAGGTCCAGCAGAGCACCTTTGCCTCTTCAACACCAATGTTAGGAAGCTGTTGTCGATGCACTACAGAAATCTCCTAGAATGCTTGTGCTGTGCTGTTCTTCTAGCGCACTATAAGTGATGAAAATAAACTCTAGTATCTTTCTGATATTTTGCAATGTTTTAAATTTCAGATTCAAAACTATTCCTTGTCATCACAAAAAATACTGAAAGATACCCTTTGAACATACAAATGGATTAATTTTTTTGCTGTTCAGCTACCATAAATACACCTTAGTAATAAGTGTGATACACAAGAATGTATTAAATAAGTGCATCTCTTCTGCAGTACTTGCTACTCCATCTCATATTGCCTAGTCCAAAGATGTAACTGTGACAGCTTCTTCTTTTGAGATCGCAATAAAAAACTTGTACTGAAAGTTAAATTCCAAAGAAAACAATGGTCCAAATGAATCAAAGATCTTTGAAATCCATCAAATGTGTCTGAGTTTCATCTTCTGGAGATTGTACTTGCCATGTTAAATTTTCCATATACAATCAATTATTCATTATTACTGTAAAACCTTCATATCTAGCGAAACACACACAAGTTATGCTACTAACTAAAATTTTGAGATATGTATAAGAAAGAAGAAAATAAAACACAAGAAGATTAATATTCCTTCAGGCACTCCAGATCAGCACAGGTGAGTCCTTGATCCCAGGTGGAATTTTCAGGCTTCTGGAATATCTGTGAACACATAAAACAAAGAGAGATGCTCAGTCATGATGCAGCTGGCAGGTCTTAGATTAAAAAGTGGGTACTATTCATATAGTACTGATTCAATGGAGTTTCCCAGAGCTGTCTTTTGCTTCCCAAGCATAAAGGTGTTTTGGAGCTGTTAGTACCATTGCTACATTTCCAATTTGAGGCATTTTAAGTAGCATAGGCTGATGCACATAAAAGCGAGTAGGGTGTTCTCCTGGCTTTGGCATCAAAGTTGTGGCAGAATCACAGAATAGTCATGGTTGGAAAGGACCTCTGAGATCACCGAGTCCAACCATAAAAACCAAAACAAAAAACCAAACAAAACCAAACAACAAAAAAACAACCCAAAAAGCCCCACAAAACATGCACACCCAAAAAACCCCACAACACACAACCTACAATCTCGACCACTAGAGCATGCCCTGAAGTTTCTCATCTACACATTTCTTGAATACATTCAAGGATGGTAACTCAACCACCTTGCTGGGCAGGCTTTTCCAGTGCATGATCACTCCTTCAGTAAAGAAATTCTTCCTAATATCCAATCTAAACCTCCCTTGCTGCAACTTCAGACCATTTCCTCTGGTCCTGTCATTATTCACTTGGGAGAAGAGGCCATCACCCATCTCCCTACAACCTCATTCCAGGTAGTTGTAGAGGGCAATGAGGTGTCCCCTCAGCCTCCTCTTGTCCAAACTAAACATCCTTAGTTCCCTCAGCCACTAATCGTATGACTTGTTCTCTTGGTTCCAGCTGAGCTGCACATGTATGTTTCAAAACACAGCTCAACCCACAAGCTACATTTGCTCATAATTTTAAAACCTGAAAAACATGAAAATGCACAGGGAAATAGCTTATGCTGCAGACTTGTGCATCACTGAGGTCAAGCCTGAACATGCCACAGAATGGTGGTCTCTCATTTCCTCCATTTGAGAACCCCATGTTACTGTACTTTGACTAATTAAACTTGTTTTAATATTTTTTCAAGATCTAAATCCACTTCATTTTTGGCAATATTGTGTTGCATTTCTTTATATTTTCCAGCCAGTATTTTTACTCTTCATTGCATTCCTCATTAATTCTTACCAAGATCAAATCTAAACCTCCCCTGCCACAACTTCAGGCCATTTCCTCTGGTCCTATCATGATTTACTTGGGTGAACAGTCCAACACCCACCTCCTTACAACCTCCTTCCAGGTAGCTGTAGAGAGCGATGAGGTCTCCCCTCAGCCTCTTTTTCTCCAGACTAAACATCCTCAGTTCCCTTAGCTTCTCCTCATAAGACTTGTTCTCTACACCCTTCAGCAGCTTGGTTGCTCATCTCTGCACACACTCCAGCACCTCAATGTCCTTCTTATAGTGGGGGGCCCAGAACTGAACACAGTACTCAAGGTGTGGCCTCACCAGTGCTGAATAAAGGGGCACGATCACTTCCCTACTCCTGCAGGCCACACTATTCCTGATGCAGGCCAGGATGCTATTGGCCTCTTGGCACCTGGGCACATTGCTGGCTCATGTTAAGCTGCCTGTCAACCAGCACCCCCAGGTCCTTTTCTGCTGGTCAGCTTTCCAGCCACTCTTCCCCAAGCCTGTAGAATGGCATGGGGTTGTTGTGACCAAAATGCAGGACCTGGCACTTGGCCTAGTTGAACCTCATACAATTGGCTTCAGCCCATCGATCCAGCCTGTCCAGGTCCCTCTGCGGAGCCTTCCTACCTTCAAGCAGGTTAACACTCCCACACAATTTGGTGTTGTCTGCAAACTTACTGAGGGTGCACTCAATCCCCTCATCCAGATCATTGATAAAGATGTTGAACAAGACCAGCCGCAAAACTGAGCCCTGAGGGACACCACTGCTGACCGGCTACCAACTAGATTTGACTTTGTTTACCACAACTCTCTGGGCATGGCCATCCAGCCAGTTTTTTACCCAGTGAAGAGTACATTGTCTATGCCATGATTCATCAGCTTCTCCAGGAGAATGCTGTTCTTCTAGCGCACTATAAGTCCAAGGTTTACTGGAACAGGGAGGGGACACTAATACGTGGGATGAGAAACAAATACATACAAATATATACAAAACCTGATCTCAGTGATCAGTGTCTGAAGTGTCTGATGGTCCCTTGCAGCAGGGCAGACTCAGGAAAGGGGTCCATGGCTCTTGCCAGCACCTGATGGATTCAGATCCTTCAGAGAACGTGGAGAGCTGATTACAAATAGAAGCAGGGGCCTCTCTTCAAGACCTCCAAGTGCAGTAAAGCAGCAAGGAAGAAGGGAGCAGGAAGGTGGGAACTTCCTGTCCTCCTGGATTTATAGGTTATGGCAGAAGATGGGAGGGAATACTGACCTCTCTCTGATCTGCCTGCGGATCCCTCAGGGTTCTAAACACCCTCTCTCTAGGTCCTCATACTGGTACCATAAAATTAGCCTGGCCCCCCTCAAACCAGAGCATTCCACCCCTTATTAGGGCATTCTACCCCTACATTAGGTAGACAATGTCCACAGCCTTCCTCTCATCCAAAAGACGGGTCACATGGTCATAGAAAGAGATCAGGTTGGTCAAGGAAGACCTCCCTTTCATAAACCCATGCTGGCTGGCCTGCACTTGCCATGTGAGCTCACTCAAGATGAGCCTCTCCATGATCTTTCCCCGGTGTCAAGGTCAGACTGACAGGCCTGTAGTTCCCTGGATCCTTCTTCTGGCCCTTTCTGTAGATGGGCATCAAATTAGCAAGCCTGAAGTCATCAGGTGTATTACTTGGAATATCTGCCCCAGCTTCCAAAAAGTAGAACTTGTTTGTGGCCAAAAAACAGAGTGTGGTGGTTGTTGTCCAGAGATTTAAAAATGCAACCCTATGTATACCCACTTAAGGGTGCGGAAATTCAACTTCAGACCCATTTACATGGATTAATGAAAATGACAAAGCAAACAGGTGACCTAGAAATGGAACCAACTTTCTCTAGCACTATGCGGTGTCAATTCAGTTTAGCTAAATGTATAATATGCAACAAAAATCTGACTACCCAGTAGGCAGAGGTCCAAACATGTCCAAGAAAAATATATAAATCCACAATATCTCAAACAGGTTTGAGGAACTGCCATTTTACTTCCAACTGTCAAAATGGAGGGATCTTGTAATTAAGTTTCAGCTCAGTCTTTGTGTTGCATGGCATAAAGGGGATATTGTCCATCCACTGTTATTTTACCAGAATATTTATTTTTCTTCTCCTCTCTCCCCCTCTTGCACTTCTTAAGCTCATCAGTCACTTTCCACAGCCTTACTGACCTACAGAACTCATTGTTTAAACAGTCATGCCACAGAATTGTGTGAATTTAAAATCTAATTAATAGAGGAACTAATTAACCCCCCATTGCAATCTTATTTCTTTCACCTCTTTGAAACCTCCTCCCTCAAATCAAATCCAAATACGACAAGGTCAGTGTGCCTTCCTCAGAACAGGAAATAAATCTGCAGTCTAAGAAGAAACTCAAGCTCCATTTTCTTCCCCAAGTCAGTAGAATTTCATCCTAAGACAATAATTTGCAATGAAATGTTCTCTAATATGCAGAAGTATATTAATTACCTTCTTCAGAGTTGGATGTTACAGGATGATCTTTCGAATTCTTACAAGTTTTTATTAGCTGGCACTGAGAAGGCAGAGAAAAAAAGGTGTATTACTATTAAATTGTTCTTGCAGAAGCCTCCATTCTTCACAAAGATGTTCCTTCCCTGCCATCTTATCTCACCTTCCTTCCCACTGTTTTCTTTACTATTTAGCTACAGTAATCAGAGGAACATTTTTTCCACAAATTGCAAAGTGACCACCACTTTCTGTAAAGTTCCTGTATTAGTTCATTGCTTTGTTCTTCTTGTGCTGAGAACACAAGGGCTACGTTGGTTGTTGCCAGAGGCCCTGGAATTTCAGTACCAACCTCATCCCAGTTAGTTAGAGGTGTTCGGGACTAGTGGAAATAGCTACTAGGAACAAATCGATTACTTTTCACTGGTTCACTTGTTCCTCTTCCACCTCTAAAAATTAAGCTGCTACCCATCAGCCTACCAGAACCGCAAAAAAACAAAGAATTCCACAAAAACCCCTCCTACCTGGACCATTGTTCAGAAAAAAAAATGATCTGTCAATGCTAGATTTAAGCTAGAAGACACCTCTTGTCCTCATTAAAAACTGAAGTATTTTAGAGTCAGTAGATGTATCACATATGCAATGCTGAAAATAGCTGCCACACTGTGTTTTTGTTTTGTTACCATGACAACAATTACCAATATTTTGAAGAGAATGACTGCCCACTGACACAACAAAAGGATAATGGGAAGGTGTGTTTTCTTCACCAGTTCAGGAAGTCCTATTGTGTGCCCAAATACAATTATTTCCTATTATGTTTATTCTTCATCAGAAGCACAACAGCAGCTAAGCTGGTGAAAAAAAATCTAATTCAGAAAGGTACACTGCAGAGATACAGCAGTTTTTGGACTTTGCCTCTTCAAATATCTGTTAAAAGAGGCAAACATTTAAGGAAAATAAACAAGAAGCATCTCAATATTTCTTGTATTTAAATCCTTTTGTCAGCTAGAAACTAAAAACACTTTGCCAAATTTGTGCCTGTCTTTGTTTAGCCAGTATCTGGGGCTAAAAACCCCATGGGTGGAAATGAAAACGTTAAATGAAATTACAGAACTAGTACAAACACCAACATAAAGTATATAAGCTTATCTACTATATCCTTATATAAGCTTAGGCCTCAGGAGTAGCAGAAGGAACAGCAAGGCAAGAAAGACAAGTCCCAGGAAACAGAACTCTCCATCCTCATCATACATCCTTGTTTTATAGTGAGTATCACGTAAGTATTTCCGATACTCCTCTTAGTCATCTTGGGTCAGCTGCCCTAACTTAAGGTCCTAGCTAACTCAGGGCTACTAATGGTCTGCCTTCCATGGCTGGCTTACAGTTCTGTTCCTGTGAAACCAGGACACTATTCCACCCATTATATCATACCAGTTACATTATGCCCAAGTCACTACTCCTCCTGTTTCCTAGGGCCTAGGCAGAGGTTGTCTTCCTGCAAAACAGAACCTTTGCTATGGACAGTAAATTTCCCAGCTTGATTGCAGATGGGTCATAGTTAAATGTGACAAATGTACTTCCAGTTGTCCTGGGAACAGAACTCTCTTGTGAAAGGTCTGCTGTATTAACTCAAGCTAAATCAAGTCATGCTTCTTCAATGCCAAAATTTCCTGAATAAGATTTTTCTATGATGCATCATAATCAAGCCTAAAAGAGCAACCTGTAGAGTTGGCTCAGTAATTCTTCAGTGAAAAAAAAAATAAATAAAAATTAGTGGAAATTTCATCTGGAAATTTCATCTGGAAATTTCTGGATTAGCTATTATTAACAACATTTTTTCTTTAGCCTTTCTGGAAAATTCAAGTCTTCCATGATAATGACAATTCCTAGTAGTATTAGAGTTATTCTCATCCTTAGCTGAAAAATATCTAGCAGGCTAGATGAATGTTTAAATAAAATTTCAGTGGAACCTGTCCTGTTTCCCTGGACTCACCTAGGTAGACTATGCTTGACTGATGTCATCCTATCCAAATCTTACCATACAGAATTATCTTCAACTTAAAGAGAGATCCCTAATCTTATTTAATCTAATCTTTAATTTAATTTTTAAGATCAAATATTTCTCAACAGCATTTACCAGTTAATAGACACATTCTCAGCACAATTATTGCTTAGACCAGATTTATCCGTTTAGTCTGTCCTACTCATAACTGGACTTCTTGCTTTCTCAGTGTAATAAAACTAACTGAAGATGGTGTAGCTATTTTCTCCATGCATTTCCAACAGATTTCTTGTAATGTATCATAGAAAGCTATTTCAGAAGGCTATAATATCAGGTTCTTTCAGGAGGATGATCTCATGGTTACAACAGAA
This sequence comes from Hemiprocne comata, assembly GCA_020745705.1. Classification (NCBI taxonomy): domain Eukaryota; kingdom Metazoa; phylum Chordata; class Aves; order Apodiformes; family Apodidae; genus Hemiprocne; species Hemiprocne comata. Next base: position 61,448,120 of record CM036587.1, on the reverse strand, counting down.
AAATCACAGGATCTTAGGAAAAAAGCTAGGTTGAAAGGGACCTTTGGGGGTCCAACTTCCAGCTTCAGTCAAAGTTAGTTTCCAAGCTTGCTCAAGACCTTGTTCAGTTGCATACTTAAAACCTGTAAGGACAGAGATTCCATGACCTTTCTGGGCACTTGACCATCCTCACATTGAAGAATTTTTTCCTTACCAGAAAGTGTCAGAATTTCTGTTGTCGCAATTTGTGCCAGTTTATTCTTGTGTTCTAGTGAGAACAAGTGCAAGTCTGAAAAGGCATGGGTCTTTCTTATCCAAAGAACTCTCTTAAGGGGTTTCTTTCAACACCAATTGTTTCTAATTGCCATTTTATTTAAAACCCGTTTCCCCTCCCTCCACTAATCTGCTTCCATATAGAACTGAGTCACCTTGTGACACATGGCAAGTTGTTATCAATGCCCAACTCTCCCAACACCGTAGGAGCTGATGAGATGCATCCACAGGTCCTGAGGAAACTGGTAGATGAAGTTCCATCATATTTGAGAAGCTGTGGCAGTCCGGGTGAAGTTGCCACTAATTGGAAATTATGTTTAATTTTGTTTGTCAAGGTCCCTCTGGACAGCATCCCTTCCCTCCAGTGTGTCAACCACACCACACAGCTTGGTGATGTCAGCAAACGTGCTGGGGGTGCACTCAATTCCACTGCCTGTGGTGCCAACAAACATGTTAAACATTACCGGTCCCAGTACCAATCCCTGAGGAACATCCCTCATCACTGGTCTCCATTGGACATCAAGCCATTGACCACAACTCTTTGAATGCAACTGTCCAGCCAATTCCTAATCCACCAAGTGGTCCATCCATCAAATCCATATCTCTCCAATTTAGAGACAAGGGTGTTGTGCAGGACAGCGTTAAGTGTTTTGCACAAGTTCAGGTACGTAACATCAGTTGCTCTTCCCTTATCCACCACCACTGTAACCCCCTCATAGAAGGGCACCAACTTTGAGGGGCACGATTTGCTGTTGGTGAAGCTATATTGGTTGTCACCACCTTCCTCCTTGTTTTCTATGTGCCTTAGCAGAGCCTTCAAGAGGATCTGCTCCATGACTTTGCCTGGCACAGAGGTCAGACTGCCTGTCTGGTAGTTTCCCAGGTCTTCCTTTTTCCCCCTCTTTGAGAATGGGGTTTATGCTTTCCCTTTTCCAATTAGTGGCAACTTCACCCGGACTGCCACAGCTTCTCAAATATGATGGAACTTCATCTACCAGTTTCCTCAGGACCTGTGGATGCATCTCATCAGCTCCTATGGTGTTGGGAGAGTTGGGCATTGATAACAACTTGCCATGTGTCACAAGGCGACTCAGTTCTATATGGAAGCAGATTAGTGGAGGGAGGGGAAACGGGTTTTAAATAAAATGGCAATTAGAAACAATTGGTGTTGAAAGAAACCCCTTAAGAGAGTTCTTTGGATAAGAAAGACCCATGCCTTTTCAGACTTGCACTTGTTCTCACTAGAACACAAGAATAAACTGGCACAAATTGCGACAACAGAAATTCTGACACTTTCTGGTAAGGAAAAAATTCTTCAATGTGAGGATGGTCAAGTGCCCAGAAAGGTCATGGAATCTCTGTCCTTACAGGTTTTAAGTATGCAACTGAACAAGGTCTTGAGCAAGCTTGGAAACTAACTTTGACTGAAGCTGGAAGTTGGACCCCCAAAGGTCCCTTTCAACCTAGCTTTTTTCCTAAGATCCTGTGATTTTTCTGTTGTAACCATGAGATCATCCTCCTGAAAGAACCTGATATTATAGCCTTCTGAAATAGCTTTCTATGATACATTACAAGAAATCTGTTGGAAATGCATGGAGAAAATAGCTACACCATCTTCAGTTAGTTTTATTACACTGAGAAAGCAAGAAGTCCAGTTATGAGTAGGACAGACTAAACGGATAAATCTGGTCTAAGCAATAATTGTGCTGAGAATGTGTCTATTAACTGGTAAATGCTGTTGAGAAATATTTGATCTTAAAAATTAAATTAAAGATTAGATTAAATAAGATTAGGGATCTCTCTTTAAGTTGAAGATAATTCTGTATGGTAAGATTTGGATAGGATGACATCAGTCAAGCATAGTCTACCTAGGTGAGTCCAGGGAAACAGGACAGGTTCCACTGAAATTTTATTTAAACATTCATCTAGCCTGCTAGATATTTTTCAGCTAAGGATGAGAATAACTCTAATACTACTAGGAATTGTCATTATCATGGAAGACTTGAATTTTCCAGAAAGGCTAAAGAAAAAATGTTGTTAATAATAGCTAATCCAGAAATTTCCAGATGAAATTTCCAGATGAAATTTCCACTAATTTTTATTTATTTTTTTTTTCACTGAAGAATTACTGAGCCAACTCTACAGGTTGCTCTTTTAGGCTTGATTATGATGCATCATAGAAAAATCTTATTCAGGAAATTTTGGCATTGAAGAAGCATGACTTGATTTAGCTTGAGTTAATACAGCAGACCTTTCACAAGAGAGTTCTGTTCCCAGGACAACTGGAAGTACATTTGTCACATTTAACTATGACCCATCTGCAATCAAGCTGGGAAATTTACTGTCCATAGCAAAGGTTCTGTTTTGCAGGAAGACAACCTCTGCCTAGGCCCTAGGAAACAGGAGGAGTAGTGACTTGGGCATAATGTAACTGGTATGATATAATGGGTGGAATAGTGTCCTGGTTTCACAGGAACAGAACTGTAAGCCAGCCATGGAAGGCAGACCATTAGTAGCCCTGAGTTAGCTAGGACCTTAAGTTAGGGCAGCTGACCCAAGATGACTAAGAGGAGTATCGGAAATACTTACGTGATACTCACTATAAAACAAGGATGTATGATGAGGATGGAGAGTTCTGTTTCCTGGGACTTGTCTTTCTTGCCTTGCTGTTCCTTCTGCTACTCCTGAGGCCTAAGCTTATATAAGGATATAGTAGATAAGCTTATATACTTTATGTTGGTGTTTGTACTAGTTCTGTAATTTCATTTAACGTTTTCATTTCCACCCATGGGGTTTTTAGCCCCAGATACTGGCTAAACAAAGACAGGCACAAATTTGGCAAAGTGTTTTTAGTTTCTAGCTGACAAAAGGATTTAAATACAAGAAATATTGAGATGCTTCTTGTTTATTTTCCTTAAATGTTTGCCTCTTTTAACAGATATTTGAAGAGGCAAAGTCCAAAAACTGCTGTATCTCTGCAGTGTACCTTTCTGAATTAGATTTTTTTTCACCAGCTTAGCTGCTGTTGTGCTTCTGATGAAGAATAAACATAATAGGAAATAATTGTATTTGGGCACACAATAGGACTTCCTGAACTGGTGAAGAAAACACACCTTCCCATTATCCTTTTGTTGTGTCAGTGGGCAGTCATTCTCTTCAAAATATTGGTAATTGTTGTCATGGTAACAAAACAAAAACACAGTGTGGCAGCTATTTTCAGCATTGCATATGTGATACATCTACTGACTCTAAAATACTTCAGTTTTTAATGAGGACAAGAGGTGTCTTCTAGCTTAAATCTAGCATTGACAGATCATTTTTTTTTCTGAACAATGGTCCAGGTAGGAGGGGTTTTTGTGGAATTCTTTGTTTTTTTGCGGTTCTGGTAGGCTGATGGGTAGCAGCTTAATTTTTAGAGGTGGAAGAGGAACAAGTGAACCAGTGAAAAGTAATCGATTTGTTCCTAGTAGCTATTTCCACTAGTCCCGAACACCTCTAACTAACTGGGATGAGGTTGGTACTGAAATTCCAGGGCCTCTGGCAACAACCAACGTAGCCCTTGTGTTCTCAGCACAAGAAGAACAAAGCAATGAACTAATACAGGAACTTTACAGAAAGTGGTGGTCACTTTGCAATTTGTGGAAAAAATGTTCCTCTGATTACTGTAGCTAAATAGTAAAGAAAACAGTGGGAAGGAAGGTGAGATAAGATGGCAGGGAAGGAACATCTTTGTGAAGAATGGAGGCTTCTGCAAGAACAATTTAATAGTAATACACCTTTTTTTCTCTGCCTTCTCAGTGCCAGCTAATAAAAACTTGTAAGAATTCGAAAGATCATCCTGTAACATCCAACTCTGAAGAAGGTAATTAATATACTTCTGCATATTAGAGAACATTTCATTGCAAATTATTGTCTTAGGATGAAATTCTACTGACTTGGGGAAGAAAATGGAGCTTGAGTTTCTTCTTAGACTGCAGATTTATTTCCTGTTCTGAGGAAGGCACACTGACCTTGTCGTATTTGGATTTGATTTGAGGGAGGAGGTTTCAAAGAGGTGAAAGAAATAAGATTGCAATGGGGGGTTAATTAGTTCCTCTATTAATTAGATTTTAAATTCACACAATTCTGTGGCATGACTGTTTAAACAATGAGTTCTGTAGGTCAGTAAGGCTGTGGAAAGTGACTGATGAGCTTAAGAAGTGCAAGAGGGGGAGAGAGGAGAAGAAAAATAAATATTCTGGTAAAATAACAGTGGATGGACAATATCCCCTTTATGCCATGCAACACAAAGACTGAGCTGAAACTTAATTACAAGATCCCTCCATTTTGACAGTTGGAAGTAAAATGGCAGTTCCTCAAACCTGTTTGAGATATTGTGGATTTATATATTTTTCTTGGACATGTTTGGACCTCTGCCTACTGGGTAGTCAGATTTTTGTTGCATATTATACATTTAGCTAAACTGAATTGACACCGCATAGTGCTAGAGAAAGTTGGTTCCATTTCTAGGTCACCTGTTTGCTTTGTCATTTTCATTAATCCATGTAAATGGGTCTGAAGTTGAATTTCCGCACCCTTAAGTGGGTATACATAGGGTTGCATTTTTAAATCTCTGGACAACAACCACCACACTCTGTTTTTTGGCCACAAACAAGTTCTACTTTTTGGAAGCTGGGGCAGATATTCCAAGTAATACACCTGATGACTTCAGGCTTGCTAATTTGATGCCCATCTACAGAAAGGGCCAGAAGAAGGATCCAGGGAACTACAGGCCTGTCAGTCTGACCTTGACACCGGGGAAAGATCATGGAGAGGCTCATCTTGAGTGAGCTCACATGGCAAGTGCAGGCCAGCCAGCATGGGTTTATGAAAGGGAGGTCTTCCTTGACCAACCTGATCTCTTTCTATGACCATGTGACCCGTCTTTTGGATGAGAGGAAGGCTGTGGACATTGTCTACCTAATGTAGGGGTAGAATGCCCTAATAAGGGGTGGAATGCTCTGGTTTGAGGGGGGCCAGGCTAATTTTATGGTACCAGTATGAGGACCTAGAGAGAGGGTGTTTAGAACCCTGAGGGATCCGCAGGCAGATCAGAGAGAGGTCAGTATTCCCTCCCATCTTCTGCCATAACCTATAAATCCAGGAGGACAGGAAGTTCCCACCTTCCTGCTCCCTTCTTCCTTGCTGCTTTACTGCACTTGGAGGTCTTGAAGAGAGGCCCCTGCTTCTATTTGTAATCAGCTCTCCACGTTCTCTGAAGGATCTGAATCCATCAGGTGCTGGCAAGAGCCATGGACCCCTTTCCTGAGTCTGCCCTGCTGCAAGGGACCATCAGACACTTCAGACACTGATCACTGAGATCAGGTTTTGTATATATTTGTATGTATTTGTTTCTCATCCCACGTATTAGTGTCCCCTCCCTGTTCCAGTAAACCTTGGACTTATAGTGCGCTAGAAGAACAGCATTCTCCTGGAGAAGCTGATGAATCATGGCATAGACAATGTACTCTTCACTGGGTAAAAAACTGGCTGGATGGCCATGCCCAGAGAGTTGTGGTAAACAAAGTCAAATCTAGTTGGTAGCCGGTCAGCAGTGGTGTCCCTCAGGGCTCAGTTTTGCGGCTGGTCTTGTTCAACATCTTTATCAATGATCTGGATGAGGGGATTGAGTGCACCCTCAGTAAGTTTGCAGACAACACCAAATTGTGTGGGAGTGTTAACCTGCTTGAAGGTAGGAAGGCTCCGCAGAGGGACCTGGACAGGCTGGATCGATGGGCTGAAGCCAATTGTATGAGGTTCAACTAGGCCAAGTGCCAGGTCCTGCATTTTGGTCACAACAACCCCATGCCATTCTACAGGCTTGGGGAAGAGTGGCTGGAAAGCTGACCAGCAGAAAAGGACCTGGGGGTGCTGGTTGACAGGCAGCTTAACATGAGCCAGCAATGTGCCCAGGTGCCAAGAGGCCAATAGCATCCTGGCCTGCATCAGGAATAGTGTGGCCTGCAGGAGTAGGGAAGTGATCGTGCCCCTTTATTCAGCACTGGTGAGGCCACACCTTGAGTACTGTGTTCAGTTCTGGGCCCCCCACTATAAGAAGGACATTGAGGTGCTGGAGTGTGTGCAGAGATGAGCAACCAAGCTGCTGAAGGGTGTAGAGAACAAGTCTTATGAGGAGAAGCTAAGGGAACTGAGGATGTTTAGTCTGGAGAAAAAGAGGCTGAGGGGAGACCTCATCGCTCTCTACAGCTACCTGGAAGGAGGTTGTAAGGAGGTGGGTGTTGGACTGTTCACCCAAGTAAATCATGATAGGACCAGAGGAAATGGCCTGAAGTTGTGGCAGGGGAGGTTTAGATTTGATCTTGGTAAGAATTAATGAGGAATGCAATGAAGAGTAAAAATACTGGCTGGAAAATATAAAGAAATGCAACACAATATTGCCAAAAATGAAGTGGATTTAGATCTTGAAAAAATATTAAAACAAGTTTAATTAGTCAAAGTACAGTAACATGGGGTTCTCAAATGGAGGAAATGAGAGACCACCATTCTGTGGCATGTTCAGGCTTGACCTCAGTGATGCACAAGTCTGCAGCATAAGCTATTTCCCTGTGCATTTTCATGTTTTTCAGGTTTTAAAATTATGAGCAAATGTAGCTTGTGGGTTGAGCTGTGTTTTGAAACATACATGTGCAGCTCAGCTGGAACCAAGAGAACAAGTCATACGATTAGTGGCTGAGGGAACTAAGGATGTTTAGTTTGGACAAGAGGAGGCTGAGGGGACACCTCATTGCCCTCTACAACTACCTGGAATGAGGTTGTAGGGAGATGGGTGATGGCCTCTTCTCCCAAGTGAATAATGACAGGACCAGAGGAAATGGTCTGAAGTTGCAGCAAGGGAGGTTTAGATTGGATATTAGGAAGAATTTCTTTACTGAAGGAGTGATCATGCACTGGAAAAGCCTGCCCAGCAAGGTGGTTGAGTTACCATCCTTGAATGTATTCAAGAAATGTGTAGATGAGAAACTTCAGGGCATGCTCTAGTGGTCGAGATTGTAGGTTGTGTGTTGTGGGGTTTTTTGGGTGTGCATGTTTTGTGGGGCTTTTTGGGTTGTTTTTTTGTTGTTTGGTTTTGTTTGGTTTTTTGTTTTGGTTTTTATGGTTGGACTCGGTGATCTCAGAGGTCCTTTCCAACCATGACTATTCTGTGATTCTGCCACAACTTTGATGCCAAAGCCAGGAGAACACCCTACTCGCTTTTATGTGCATCAGCCTATGCTACTTAAAATGCCTCAAATTGGAAATGTAGCAATGGTACTAACAGCTCCAAAACACCTTTATGCTTGGGAAGCAAAAGACAGCTCTGGGAAACTCCATTGAATCAGTACTATATGAATAGTACCCACTTTTTAATCTAAGACCTGCCAGCTGCATCATGACTGAGCATCTCTCTTTGTTTTATGTGTTCACAGATATTCCAGAAGCCTGAAAATTCCACCTGGGATCAAGGACTCACCTGTGCTGATCTGGAGTGCCTGAAGGAATATTAATCTTCTTGTGTTTTATTTTCTTCTTTCTTATACATATCTCAAAATTTTAGTTAGTAGCATAACTTGTGTGTGTTTCGCTAGATATGAAGGTTTTACAGTAATAATGAATAATTGATTGTATATGGAAAATTTAACATGGCAAGTACAATCTCCAGAAGATGAAACTCAGACACATTTGATGGATTTCAAAGATCTTTGATTCATTTGGACCATTGTTTTCTTTGGAATTTAACTTTCAGTACAAGTTTTTTATTGCGATCTCAAAAGAAGAAGCTGTCACAGTTACATCTTTGGACTAGGCAATATGAGATGGAGTAGCAAGTACTGCAGAAGAGATGCACTTATTTAATACATTCTTGTGTATCACACTTATTACTAAGGTGTATTTATGGTAGCTGAACAGCAAAAAAATTAATCCATTTGTATGTTCAAAGGGTATCTTTCAGTATTTTTTGTGATGACAAGGAATAGTTTTGAATCTGAAATTTAAAACATTGCAAAATATCAGAAAGATACTAGAGTTTATTTTCATCACTTATAGTGCGCTAGAAGAACAGCACAGCACAAGCATTCTAGGAGATTTCTGTAGTGCATCGACAACAGCTTCCTAACATTGGTGTTGAAGAGGCAAAGGTGCTCTGCTGGACCTGTTACTTCCACACCCCCAACCAGTTCTTCCTCATTTGTAAGGTGGGGTCAGCTTTGGCTGCAGTGAACGTGAGATGGTGGAGTTCAGGATGCTAAGAGGAGGTAGCAGGGCAAAAAGCAGGACCAACAGGCCTGGATTTCAGGAGAACAGGCCTCTTCAGAGGTCACTTTGAAAGAGTGTCATGGGATATGGCCCTAGAGAAAAGGGGGGGAGGGAGATCCAGGAGAGCTGGCTTCAAGGATCACCTCCTCCGAAGTCAAGAATGGCCCATTTTGACAAGTACAACATCAAGTAAAGGTAGCAGAAGGCCTGCATGGCCGAGCAAGGAGCTGCTGAAAGTATTCAGAAAAACCAGAAGTGTACAGGAGGTGGAAGTAGGGGCAGATGATCCAGGAGGAGCATAGAGTTGCTGGCTGATCATGCAGGGATGGGGTTAGGAAAGCCGAAGCCCAATGTTACAAAACTGTGAGGAGTAAACGATAGACCAGATGGACGTGCTGCCATTCAGAGTGACCTTGACAGGCTGGATAACTGGGCAGAGCGAAACCACATGAAGTTCAACAAGGGGAAATGCAAAGTCCTGACCTGCACTGGGAGGCCACAGGCTAGAATGGAGCTCTGCAGAGATACACTAGCATCCTTTGTGGACTACAAGTCAATCCAGTAATTGCTGTTTTAAAATAAGAAGTAATGCTGCTATTACACCCAATATTTTAGTGCTGGTCATGCAACAGATCAGCATCCTGTCCTTTAAGCTGTCCATTCAAGCTATGCTCAGTTCAGATTGTGCTGTCATAGAAAGCACTTGGGCTTATACAAAGTTACCCAGTTCAGATACTGCTTTTGTCTGCAGGAATTGTTTCTCTGGCTGTGGATACTCCTGCAGTGTTCTTTTTCACAGGTAAAAGAAACCCTATACAAGAAAACAGAAATTAATTTTAATCTCTTATACAAACTGTGTAGAATTGATTAAAATGAGAGTCTATGTAAACATATTAATCATCAGACTTAGTAAGAATTGTCCTCAAGACAGTTTCTAGTAAAAAGTTGAAACTCTTTCTTATTTTGTATGAAAATATAACAAAACTGTAAGACTTTATTAGATATATTCAGCTATCCAGAGGCTGAAGTGGCGGGGTATGTTTAAACATATGATAGTGATTTTATGATGTATATCAGAATAAAGAGGTTTATTTTACTTACTCAATTAACATATTTTCCTCTGGGGTTATTGAAAATCAAGAATTATTTTTAAAATACCTAATAGAAACATGAAGATGTGATCAAATTCATCTGCTTGTAAAACACAGTCCTCTTGGTTTCAAAAGATGCTATCTGTGGAGCTCATTTCTCCCTTGATTCATGTCTTGCTGTAACGTTCTTTCACAAACCACGCCTAGAATCAATACGTTCCTTTAAGGCTGGCACAGGTTACTTCTAGTAACATAACAGTGAAGGTTTGGCATTTCTTTGGGATGGGACTGGTATCTGAATGGTAAACTGAATGTAAATTTTAAAACTGAGCCTCCATAACTACACAAAAAACTATGATACAGTAGTACTTACATTTAATTTGACCCTCCAAAAATTTCCCTGAAGTTGGTTCACATAAAATATCTGGTCCAGGTTCAAAAAATTACATGGAATTACACATCTGTGCTTTGGAATATGTTTACTCTATATTCAAAAATAATAATCATCTCTCAATAATTCAAGTGATTAGTATCTTGGCTCTGCTATGACGTCTACCAGTTCTCATCCTACCCATTCTAGCTGGGCCACCCCAACTGTTCTTGACCAATACAGCGTATGCACTCTGAAAAAATAAATAATCAAAGAGCTTGGAGACTAATGATTAAAAATTCACTCCAACATTTAAAGCTGGAACAGAGAAGTAGCACTATTAGCCAGCAAATTTTCTACATGACCAAAACTTTTCACCTGAGCTGCAAAAAAAAGATACATACACCAAAGGCAGCTGACGTAGCTGATATACTTACTTGATTCTATATTAAGGCAAGGCACAAGAATGATATACTGGCAGGGTGAGGGGCATGCTGCAGATGTTTTTGGAGGCGGGGGGGGGAAGCATAGGTGTCAGATGCTTCACAATTGAGACAACTCATAATTAGAAAGGTTTTTGCTATCAAACTGCCTTTGGGAGGCAATGCTGATTTCAAAGAGCTCATTTCCTGATCCTCACTCTTTATTTCCAGCCTTTAGATGGGCCACTGCTCCCTTAAGTGTTTTATAAACCTGACTGACTAGGGGGAAGCAAAGAAGAGTGTTTCAACCTCAGAAGTTTTTGATCCAGCTCAGGTGAAACTCTCACAAATTACTTGTGGCAACAGAAAGAGGGGGCAACTACTCTATAGGGAAAAGGCAGTTGCCAGTATTATAGCTGGTTGCACACAAAATTACAACTGGGGAATATGTCAGGCCAACCAGAGCTACAACAAATGTTCCTTAGTTGCCTCCCAAGATGAGAACCAGAAGGCAAACCACCCCAAGGATCTGTATGGCTATGGAGTATCCTCTTGCACCCCTCTAAGGAAACATATGTACTCAACACCCTCTCTGCAATACCTGTACATCAGTGCATGCAGCATGGGGAATAAACAGGAAGAATTAGAGATGTGTGTGGTCATAGGACCATGATCTCATTATAGTTATAGAGACATGATGGGGTAGTTTGCATGACTGGAATGTCATGGATAGCTATGCTATTTTTTAGGAAAGACAGGCCAACAAGGTATGATAGTGGAGTTGTTCTTTATGTGAGAGAGGAATTCTAAGCAAGTTTGCTGATGATGATTAACTGGGAGGAGCTGTCAACTCCCTCGAGGGCAGGCAGGCCCAGCAGAGGGTCCTTGACAAGTTAGAGAGATGGGCAGTCACCAACCACATGGAGTTTAGGAAGGGCAAGTGCCGGATTCTGCACCTGGGATGGGGCAACCCTGGTGGTAAGTACAGACTAGGGAACAAGTGGCTGGAGAGCAGCACGGCAGAGAGGGACCTGGGGGACCTGGTTGATAGCTAACTGAATATGAGCCAGCAGTGTGCCCTGGCAGCCAGGAGGGCCAACCGTGTCCGGGGGTGCATCAAGCACAGCGTTGCCAGCCGGTCGAGGGAGGTGATTGTCCCGCTCTACTCTGCACTGGTGCGGCCTCACCTTGAGCACTGCGTGCAGTTTTGGGCACCACAATATAAAAAAGACATCAAGCTATTGGAGAGCGTCCAAAGGAGAGCCACGAGGATGTGAAGTGACGACGGCGAGGGAAGACAAGCAGTCGAATCAATGTGATTGATAAAGCAAGCTTCAACTTTATTAGGATACAGCAGTGCTTATATACTCTTTCTACTAATTATGCATACGTATTGTAATTGCATTGGTTACACACAGGTGGTTACGTCTACACCCTCCTCCTGTTTTGCAGACTCTAGCCCAAGGTTCTTCCTCATTCTTACCGTTATACTCCCTACTCCCACTCTAAACAAAACTGGCAAGGACACTGTGCCCTTGCTTTTCTCCCTTGTCAGCATGATTTTGCAGTTTCTACAAAACGGAGTCAGGCCTACTTATGCTAAGCTAGCAAGGAGATTGCTTGTACAATGCCTCCATGGATTCGTGGCCCTGTTCTGCAGGCCATTCTGCAACAAATCCCCCTTTTTCTTTTTGTACAAGCAATATCCTATTAAACAAACGAGAGACATAGTTACAACAGCAACAAAAGAATTATAAAGCATGCTAATATAATTCCTAGAGTAATTAACAATTTGCAAACATCCAGCAGCCATCCTGTTAGACCCAGGCCCTTCAGCCATCCTTCCAGGTCCAAACCCTCCATTTCTTTTAAGTGTCCTGTAAGCCGATATAATTAATTTAACTGCTTGTGAATTGACTTTGAATTGTCAGATAAATTCATACAGCACATTCCTTCAAATTCATCACAACCACGCCCTTGAGCTAACAATAGGAAATCAATGGCTGCACGATTCTGGAGTGTAGCATGTCTTATAGAATCTACATCAGTTAATAGTTCAGATAAGGCAACAGAAGTAGCATCAGTTTGTTACGTTGGCCAGCACCCTAGTTTGTTGAGCGTTTTCAATGCACCTGCAGAGGCAACCCCTGGAACAAAATGGAAGCTGCAATAATAGCTGCAGGGGACCAAAAGGTCACTCTGTCATCACATTCAGCTGTAAATGCGTGTGTCATCCGTGTGACATTTAAAATTATAGAGGTGTTTGGGGTAAGGAGTGTTAATTGCCCAAGGGTACATGGTCCACCTCTAAGTTTAGAAGGGATTCTGGGCCATGCTCGATCGCCACAAATGAGAAAATAACCAGATGGTAAGCTGAGAGGGTTGTTAGTTGACAGAGAGATATTAGGTGACGTATAATTATGCCAAATAGATGCGTTTTGATAAACAGGGAGGCTAGAATTAACTATAACTGAATGTGAGTTATTCTGTTTGCTGGTCCCGTGGGGTACCAGGCTGTGAGACATCCGCTTGTTTACTGATCCCACTGCTTCAGGGTACAGTTTGGTCAGCAGTACCTGCAACACTGCTGTTTTAATTCAGGCATATTAATTTTCCATAAATCCCATATTAATTTTCCACAAATCCCATACTAATTTTCCATAAATCCCAACAATTCCCCCTTTTTTGTTTTAGCAATAAGGTGAGCAAAATCCAGGCTTTGGGGTATCAATTGTTGTCAACCACAGGCCTTGTGGCCTGTCCTTCTCCTCTGGATGGCCCTCTTATAATAGAGGAGGCCATCCCTCACATCAAGGTCTGGTATGGCATATATCTCCACCACTCAACGCCTACTGGGTTGCAGCCAGCAGCGGAGCTCGAGGTTCTTCTTGGTGGCAAACACAAGAGACCAACCCAGGCTTGCCCTTGATGATGGTAGGAGATGCGTGGTCAGCCCTAGTCCTTTCACCTGCTTTATCCAGTAATAAACTGCTACTATGGCAAAACACATACAGGTTATATCAATACAACGGGTTAGTCAGTATAAGCAGCAAGGCATAGACAAATTACATCAATGCAACAGGTTACTCAATACAACAAAATACTATATAAAGGGTGCATAATATAAAGTGCAATAAACTCTTGCTATTACAAACTACAGTGTTTGAGAGAAACTCGGTCCACACACCTTTTATAAGGAGGATGAGGTTCCGGCACATGGGGCCAACATGTGTCGCAAGCCATCCTGCCCAGGATGCACATTTACAGTGGGACAAGGTTGTGACACATGGGGCCAACATGTGCCACAAGCTGTCTCACTCTGTTCATTAATGTCCATTCACCTGCATTATTTCTGTTTCATAGCCAAATACTCGTGACCGTGTTCCTCCAAAAAGGGACCCTAAAATTCCCCCTTTTTTTTTTTTTCTTTCTTTTTTTTTTTCTGTGAACTACCCAGACCTCCTTCATAGCTTTCTCCATTATGTGGTAAAGCATTTCCAAAATACATGGCACAATTAACAGCACAATCAAGATTATTACTAGTATGATAAATCCATATACCATAAGATCTGTCAGTCATTCAGTAAAACCCCAGTCTGCCAGCCATCCATCAAGGCCTACACTCGAGTGAGTTAATTGCTTTGTGAGATGTTAAAAATCCGGATTCTATTCTGTTATCGGCTCAGAATGGTCAGACAGGTTCATGCAACACACACCCTCAAAAGCCTCACATCCACGTCCTTGCGTTAACAGCAAAAGTAAAAAAAAAAAACCAATAGCTGTTCTATTTTGTAGCATGGCATATTACTAGGAAAGGAACCTAACAGATCCATCTCCTGTGGGTCAAAGTCAGTGACATTTAAAACTGCAAGCATATAAGCTACTCATGAAACACTTGTTACCGTATCAAAAAGCTTCTTTCGTTTTGCTTGTTCTTTTTTTTTTTTTTTTTTTTTTTTTTTTATCCGAACATACCTAGCAAAGGAAGCAAAAGTACTGAAAGGGAGCCCCACCAAGCAAGTTCGAATAGGGTCCCCTGCTTTCATTACTGAAAAACAAAAGGAGTTCCTCTGGAAAAGGAGAAAAAAAAAAAAAACAAAAAAAACAAAAAAAAACACCAAAAAACAACAACAACACATTCTCTACCTGCCTCGAAATAGCTGTCTGACGCCAAGTTATGAAAGAAACATAGGCCTCCTGTCCTGTATATATATTATCATCTAATAGAGCTTGCGTTAAAGCAGAGTGATTACAACCGTTGTCTATCAAAGTTACCGTGCACACAGAAAGCAACACCCACTCAAGCAACTCTCCCACTCCCCAGGCAGCAACGGACACCTCCCCCCACCTCCGTCTCGGATCGTACGCATGCTCCTCCCGTCCCACCCCCCGCGCGCTAGAGTCACTCCGTGACCCCCCCCCAGTCAGTATCAACGCCGGGCAAGGGTGGATACAAATCTTCTTGCGGCACCGGTGTTCATGCCGGCTCCCCGGCGCCGGCAGAGCGCGGACCCGTCCGGGCTGTGTCAGGAGGAGGAGGGGGTGGGCGCGGCTCCGTCCGAGCTCCGTCGGAAGGCAGGGGCGGTGCAGATGCTTTTACCGTGGCACTTTCCTCCGGGCGTTTAGGATTCTCCGAATCAGCAATCAGGGCAAAAATGGTTGGGACTTTTGAAAAAGGCTTAGAATCTCCGGGCCATATAACGTGAGGGGATGCCAGCACCACGTCCATGCTGGCGGTGGCTTGTGTTTCTGCTCTCATAGCTTGCAAAGTTTGTGTGACTAGCTCCCAGATCCTTCCTGCTGAAGGGGTGCGAGGGCAGCGAAGGCTTGACTCTGGGCTTGCATTAGATCTTTCCCTAGCTCTTTCACTGCCTCCACTAACATTGCTTGCGGACCTACTGGCACTCAACTCATTCTTTCTAACAATTCCTTTATAGAGGCATTACACGGCAGAGTCACTATAACAGCCCGAGTGGCAGCATCGCAGTTTTGCATAACACTGCCTCAACAAAGCCCCTTTCATCCAGTCCTGCACATCTGCTCTATCAATAGCATCTGTGACTTTATCCACAAACTGTGCAAAAGTTTCATCCTTTCCTTGCTTAATAGACATGTACGATGGCATAGGTTGTACTGTTTTTACTAGGCTAAGAGCATTCCTAGCTAGCCGCACTGACTCCCTTAAAACCTCTGGCCCTACCTGTAGTTGCATTTCCGCTGTGGCAAACGGACCCACACCCATAAGGTGCTCAGCTGTAACACCAAACAACGGATCCTGCTGATCTCGAAGGGTAGCAGCAGCATTGGCACACAACCTGTGCCAATGAGCCTGCCACAACATCAACTGAGACTGAGTAGTAATCATCCTAATAATTACCTTGATACCCTCTGGGCAGAGCAACCCACTGCCCCAAATGTAATTTAACATTTGCTTAGTTGGCTCACCATGCAACCCAGACTCATTCACCGTACTACACAACTGTGTCAACAATTTCCAATCAATAGGGCTATGCGTTCCCCTAGCATTCCCTTGATCATCCACATCATGAAAAACCGGAAAGGCACCTAACTCATCCATGGCACCCAAAATCTCAAAATCCTCCTTGTCAATTGCTTCCCTTGAAATTGCCTGCCAACTTATTCTTGAGACTCTCTTTTGTCCCCTTTGTTCCAGATTTCTCATTTCTCCCTTTTTATCTCCCCGTCCCTTTATTGGGAGTTTATCATACTCATTATTATAGGCTGCTGCCGCCTGCTCTAGTTTCTCCTCATCACTTTCTGGTAACGTACTACCCTTGCTTTCCTCTCCAGCCGGCGGGGCAGGGGGCTTCACCCTGACCCCCGTGGCATTCCCTCCCACCGGCTCTAAATCTGTCAAGGTTAGAGGCTTTACTAAGATTGAACACCCGGTGGGGGGAGTGGGTACATAGTCAGTCCCTAATTTAAACTTTCCTGCCTCCAAAACTGCTCTCCCCCCTTCCAAATGGCTAGACGCCACCGCTGCTGTTTTATTTTCTGTCTGATGCCACTTTAAACAATCTATCACTGCCCGCCAAGGCTTCATCAATTTCTTAGCACTTTTATTACCATCAATAACCATATTCCACAATCTATCATCATATTCCTTCAATTCCTCAACCTGAAAAACTGTCCCGGGATCTTTAAAACATCCTTGCAACTTTCCAAAAACAACCAATCCCGGCAATTCTTTCTTAAGGTCAATATCCTTTACTCCCCGCTTTTCTAAAAAGCACTTTAATAAATCAAGGGCTACCTTCATTCTCCATTTTTCTTTTTCTCTCTGCTGGCCGGCAACTTTCCCTGTCGATACGATTTAATGCAGCCTTTTCTCCTTTTGGTAGCCCAATCGGACGGCGAGCCCCTCCGATGAGGTCGGCCCAAGCACGGATCAGACGTCTCACGCCAGCGTTCGCTGATCTTCTGCTCCCCAGTCGCTGCCACCGGTGCTTCTCCGATCTCCCGTCATCCGGTGAAAACAAGGACTTAAGTTGGTCCCTGTTCGGGCGCCACTTTGGCGACGGCGAGGGAAGACAAGCAGTCGAATCAATATGATTGATAAAGCAAGCTTCAACTTTATTAGGATACAGCAGTGCTTATATACTCTTTCTACTAATTATGCATACGTATTGTAATTGCATTGGTTACACACAGGTGGTTACGTCTACACCCTCCTCCTGTTTTGCAGACTCTAGCCCAAGGTTCTTCCTCATTCTTACCGTTATACTCCCTACTCCCACTCTAAACAAAACTGGCAAGGACACTGTGCCCTTGCTTTTCTCCCTTGTCAGCATGATTTTGCAGTTTCTACAAAATGGAGTCAGGCCTACTTATGCTAAGCTAGCAAGGAGATTGCTTGTACAATGCCTCCATGGATTCGTGGCCCTGTTCTGCAGGCCATTCTGCAACAGTGAAGGGTCTGGAAGGGATGACTTATGAGGAGCAGCTGGGGTCACTTGGATTATTCAGCTTGGAGGAGATTGAGGGGTGACCTCATTGCAGTCTACGGCTTCCTCACGAGGGGAAGAGATGGGGCAGGTACTGATCTCTTCACTTTTGTGATCAATAACAGGACTCAGGGAAATGGCAGGAAGCTGAATCGGGGAGTTTTAGGTTGGATATCAGGAAAAAGTTTTTCACCCAGAGTGTGGTCGAGCACTGGAACAAGCTGCCCAGGGAAGTGGTCACAGCACCAATCCTGCCTGAGTTCAAGAAGCGTTTGGATGATGCTCCCAGGCACATGGTGTGATTCTACACAGGGACAGGAGTTGGACTTGATGAACAGACAGTGACTCAGTATAGCAGCGGTGGCGACAGCAGCAGCAGCGACTGAGGTAAGCCCAAGGTGGGGGTTCAGGCATGCGGTACAGGGGGGTTTCCAAACTCTGGGACCCCCGTTCTCCACCCGAGCCCCAGCCGGAACCAGGAAGTCTGCAGCAGCCAACCAGGCGCGGAGGGGGTGCGGCCAAGGGCTGAGCGGGAGATTTGAATGCCTCTAGGGAGCACCAGAGACCTGGAGAGCGGCGAACAGGAGTGGGTAAACAGGGGCGTGGCACATCTGTGAAGCGTGGCACGGCAGTTTGCACAAGGCAGTTTGCAGCAGGCAGGGCGTGCGGGGGAGCGTGAGAGGAGAGGTCGTTAAAACCAGCTAGAAAAGAAAGAGGGTTAAGTATGTTTTTAACCCAGGCAAAAGCTTCTACCAGGAGGACTGTGGCAACCCAAACAGAGGTCGCTCACCGACATGTGGGCCTTCAGGTCTCTGGTTGTAGGGAGTGCCAAAGCCTGTCATTCCCCCTGGAGAATGGCAGAGACACGAGCTGTGTGAGGTGTGAGCAGATAAATGATCTGCTCGGTATGGCTGCACAGCTGAAGGAGGAAGTAGAGAGGCTTAGGAGTATCAGGGAGTGCGAGAGGGAGATAGACCATTGGTGCCATGACTTAGCATCGGTCACGAGCCGATAACAAAAGCCACCGGCTGTCAGGATGCTTTCGTGACTTTCCCCCCCCCAACGGAGAGGTTTGGAAATGAGACCACACACGCGGCTGCTGTAGGACCGTATCTTAGAGATTGAAATGCCCCTCACCACGCTCACAAATTGGTACCGAGGCCAATGTTTAACTTACAGGTTTATTATGGGTTAACACAAACTGAGGGACCGAGGTTCAGGGAATGTAGTCTAGGCATATATCAGGAAGGAAATCAGGGTTCTATGGTATTAGTAAGTGCACTCCCCGTGGAAGAGATGTGGGAAGGATTAATGGAGAAAAAGGGCAGGAATTGAGCCCGGTAGGTATGTGTGTGTGCGCGTGCGTGCGTGCGTGCGTGTGTGTGTGCGTGCGTGTGCGTGTGTGTGCGTACGCGTGTTACCCTCCTTCCGCAGCGAGGATGTGATCAGCATCCGGACGACTCCGCGGCGGAGCGGCCCCGCGACGGGGGGCAATCCGGTGCGTCGACCCCTTCGGCAGGCAACAGTCACAGGCAGTCACGGCGGGCAGACACAGCGGGCAAGGCAGGCACGGCAGTCACGGCTCCGATCTGGATGGAGACCCCCAGGCTCCACTTCGAGCGGCAGGGAGGAGGCGATGCCCCGCGGGCGAGCACAGGCCCCCCGCTCAGCAGCCACAGCACCGACAGGTGGCTCAGCGAGCCCAGCAGCTTCACCGGCATAGCCCGCCTCCCTTTAGATAACATTCTTCTTTAATTTGTGGCTGAGTGCCCAGTCTTTCAGAGGGAGCCTGCTATCTTTATTTTCTGCCAAGTCTGTTTCAGTTTGTCCTTGGCTAAATCAGCAAAAAGCACTCCGCTGGCTTGAAAGGCATTCCATTTAGTCTTGTGGGGGGGGGGAAAGGAGGAACAGTCCGTTCCCCACATCTCACCCCATGGCTTTTAAGGTAGCAATTATACAGTGTCCTTCTTGTGTATATGTGTGTATATGTATATGTATGTGTTCTGTATGCATGTATTCAACCAGGCTCTTGTCCAAACCCTTACCTCACATTAGATCCTTCCCCTTGGGTATAAAAACGAGTATAACTGGAAAATAAAGATAAACAATATTCAATACAGAAAATAAATATAGCAATCCTTAATAATAATTAAGGGAACAATTCCCAATTATAATATACAATGCTATGTACATTTAGTGTGGACTATTAATTCTGTTAGTTCTATTATACCAAATGAATAATACAGAGCATTAATACAATATAAACAACAATCTAAATATACAAATGTTTCTATCTAATATCAACAACGTCTTAACTATTATACAATATATTACAGACAACAGCTCAAAGGCAAGTATAGAAGGAAACATTATTACAGAGTACCTTGCTTAGGCTATGAGGTGATCAGTCCCATAGAGGTCACAAAGTAACTCCTCTGGAGTCCAGTAGCAGGTTGATCAGGCCTGATATTGTCACCGGGATGTCTTTGGCTCTTTAAGTTGTCAGACTAGTAATATAGCCATTAACATTACTGGACATGAGTACACAAAAATGTAAACACGGGAAAAAAAACTGAGACACTGATTTACTCAACATGAATTATCCATTTTGTACTGATTTTATGTTGTTTGTCATTTAAATCAGATGCAAACCAAGTATTTGAGTTCACCGGTGTTTGTAAGGTAGGCTTGACTTTACCAATATGTGGCAGGTTCACCAGAACGGTCTGTCCCGGGTGCAGAGAAGCCTTGGACTTGCTGTAGGGTTTTTTGTGTTTTTCCTTATCTTGAGTAGGCGACGTAGGAAAGAAGGCATTTAGACGAGGGCACCTGTTCACCCCCCACCTATTATTTGTAGTAGCGACTGCATACCTCAACCTTTCATCCCATCTGGAATCCTGTGGATGAATAAGACTTTTAATTAACCCGTTAGTACGTTCTACTACCCCATTCGCTTGTGGGTAGTATGGGACATGAAATGTCCATTTAATACCTTCTCTTTTAGCCCATTGTTGTACCAGGTGTGAGGTGGAATGAGTTCCATTATCAGATTGGATGTTTGTGGGCTTAGGTAGGACCCCAAATACCTTTTCTATGAAGCAAACCGTGTTTTCACCATTTGCCTTAGAAACAGCTTCAGCACAGGTTAGACCTGACACCACTTCTACAATCACAATGATGTATTGTTTGTTTCCTGATTTGCGGAAAGGACCGATGTAGTCCACCTGCCATGTGGACCACAAAGGTTTTCCTTCCCGAATATGCAGTGTCAGTCGTTAGGGGATGTTCCCCCAGCCTGATCTTGCAAAGATCACATTCAGAAATGATTGTTTTGCACTGCTCACAGGTGACAGGCCATCCACAGGTTTGTGCCTCTTTATACAAATCAAAGATTCCTGAATGACCTCTTTTACAATGAAGCCATTCAAGCAATTGCTCCCACTCCTGATTTTCTCCTGCTGTCATGGCTGTTCTGATTTCCACTACATTGATTTTAGCCAGTTCATCAACATAATTATTCCACCTACTAGCTTCATCCTTCAGGTTGGTCTGGTGAGAAGGAATCCACCCTACATGAAAGTTAGGATTTTTCTTAGCAATTTCCACTATCTGTTGCCTTTTCTCTTTCTGCCAGACTGGCACCCTGTTAATTTCCCAATTGTTGTGTTCCCAGAAAGTTATCCATTCCACACAGCCCTTAAAGACTGAAAAGGAATCTGTGTAGATGTACACAGCGTCCTTGGAGGCTTTTTCTTTCACAAAAGCATTGAGAACAGCATCCAGCTCCCCTACTTGTGCACTGCCTGTATCATGATTTATTATTTGTTCGGCTGTGGAGGGTTTCACTGCAGCAGATCTGAACAGCCAGGTTTTACCTTCTCTTCGGGCTGACGCATCTGTAAACGAAGCATTAATCATTTCACTCTTGTATTCTGGGGCCTCTTTAATAGGACTGGGAGTCTTGACTATTAAATCTTTCTCCTCTGTAGATCCAATTTGTCCCTGGATTTTTAATTGTTTATCTGGGCCTTCTTCAAGCTTGAAAAGGCCAGAATAATACTCAGTTTGGCTATACCATTTCCTGATTGTCCCCTTTTGGGATATTCCTTCTGGAGGGGCTTTCCCAGACAGCACTTGGTTAACCGCTTTGAAAGGGCCTTGTAGAATTACCCTTTGTTTTTTGATGATTTTGCTGACCTCTATTAGTGCTGTGCACACTGTTAGTAATCCTTTCTCCAGAGTGGAATATCGCTTCTCTGAGTCCTTAAAGGACTGAGAATAAAAGCGAATTGGTCGCGTACTCCCATTAGGTCCCTGTTGCCAAAAGTGATATGATAAGGCACTGGCCAAGAACCCCCATTCTATTATTATTGGATCCTCTGGGTGGAGCGGTCCCAGGGTTTGAAAGGTCTGTGCTTCCAATAGCAATAGTTCAAGGGCCTCATCATGAGATTTATTCCATTCCCAGTGGCGATTCTTTTTCAATAAATCATAAAGAGGACGTGCTATAACAGAAAAATCTGGGATGTGCTTTCTCCAGTACTGAAGGGTTCCTAGTATTCCTTGCAGTTCTTTTTTGTTGGATGGTACTTTTATCTGATTCAGATGAGACAAAGTATCATAAGGAATATTCCAGATTCCCCCCTTCCACCTTATTCCCAGAAATTTTGCCTCTTGGGATGGGGGTTGCCTTTTCTCTTCAGGGATTGCTATTTGCATGTCTGTTAAATGCTTAATTATGGCATCATAAACTGCCTTTACCTCCCCCTCACTCTGGCCCCCTATCAGCACATCATCTATGTACTGATAGACTTTTACTTTGGAATTATTTTTGATTTCTGGAATGTTTTCCAGCTCACACGCCAGTGCGTGATGGGCCAGTGTGGGTGAGTGTTTATATCCCTGGGGCAACCTTGTGAAGGTCTACTGTACCCCATCCCAAGTGAAAGCAAAATATTTCTGGTCTTCAGGATCGACAGGGACTTGGAAGCACATATCCTTTATATCCAGGGAGGCCAGCACTGGATGTGCTGCTTCCTGAATTTCTAGCACCAGATCAGCAATGTTAGGTACAGCAGCTGTTAGCAGGGCTCATCGACAGGGCTTTAAAGTAGGTTTGAAGGAGGATGGGGACAAAACCAGAGATGAGCCTAACGACAGCTGCCAGTCTGCCATCCCACTCAAGGCGGGAAACGGGGATAAATGTGGCAACAAGAACACAGGGCTCACTAATAGGTTGGTAACCACGCAAGTGGTCGGGATATCTGTACCACAGCTCAAGTGTATATATGCCAATGCCCGAAGCATGGGAAGTAAATGGGAAATAAACAAGAGGAGTTAGAAGCTGTTGTGCACCAGGGAGACCATGATATAATTGCCATCATGGAAACGTGGTGGGATGATTCACATGGTTGGAGTGCTGCAACGGTCGGCTATAGGCTCTTTAGAAGGGACAGGCAAGGCAAGAGAGGTGGTGGGGTGGCGTTATATGTTAAGGAGTGCTTTGATTGCCTAGAGGTCAATTCTAGACACACCAAGGCAGAATGTATATGGGTGAGGATAAAAGGAAAGGCCAATGAGGCTGATATCCTAGTGGGAGTCTGCTACAGACCACCTGACCAGGATAAAGAGACCGACGAGATGTTCTTTCAACAACTTGGGGATGTCTCGCGTTTGCTAGCCCTTGTTGTTGTGGGGGACTTCAACTTACCAGATGTCTGCTGGAAGTACAACACAACAGAAAGGGGCCAATCCAGGAGGTTTCTGGAATGTATAGAAGATAACTTCCTGCTACAGCTGGTAAGTGAACCTACCAGGGGTAGTGCCATGCTGGACCTACTGTTCACAAACAGAGAAGGGCTGGTGGAAGAGGTAGTGGCTGGAGGTCGTCTTGGGCACAGCGACCATGATATGATAGAATTTACAATTAGTGGTGAAGTTAGGAGGGTCGTCAGCAAAACCTCTACCTTGGACTTCCAGAGGGCTGACTTTGGCCTCTTCAGGATGCTGGTTGGGAGAGTCCCTTGGGAAGCAGCCCTCAAAACCAAAGGAGCCCAGGAAGGCTGGACTTACTTCAAGAATGAATTTATGAAGGCGCAGGAGCAGGCTGTCCCTGTGTGCCGAAAAAGGAGCCGGTGGGGAAGAAGGAAGAAGACCAGCCTGGTTGAGCAGGGAACTATTGCAAAAAACTCAGAAATAAAAAAATAGCATATCAACTTTGGAAAAAAGGGCAGGTGAATCAGGAAGTATTTAGGGATATTGTAAGGTCGTGTAGGAAGAGAATCAGAGATGCAAAAGCTCAACTAGAACTTAAACTAGCCATCTCTGTAAAGGATAATAAAAAATGCTTTTATAAATACATTAATAACAAAAGGAGGGTCAGGGAAAATCTTCATTCCTTATTGGATGAGGAGGGGAACTGAGTAACAGAGGACAAGGAAAAGGCTGAGGTACTTAACACCTTCTTTGCCTCAGTCTTTAACAAAAAGACTTGCTACCCTCAGGACAACTGGGCTCCTGAGTTGGTAGACAGGGATGGGGAGCAGAATCCCCCTCCTGTAATCCAGGAGGAAGTAGTTAGGGACCTGCTGTGCCACTTAGATCCCAACAAGTCCATGGGTCCAGATGGGATGCTTCCTAGGGTGCTGAGGGAGCTGGCAGAAGAACTGGCTAAGCCGCTCTCTATGATTTATCACCAGTCCTGGCTGACTGGGGAGGTCCCAGATGACTGGAGGTTGGCCAATGTGATGCCCATCCACAAGAAGGGCTGGAAGGAGGATCCGGGGAACTATAGGTCTGTCAGCCTGACTTCGGTGCCTGGCAAGGTTATGGAACAGATCATCCTGAGTGTCATCAAGCAGCATGTGGAAGACAACCAGGGGATCAGGTCCAGCCAACATGGGTTTAGGAAAGGAAGGTCTTGCCTGACTAATCTCATCTCCTTCTATGACTGGGTGACCCACCTAGTAGATGAAGGGAAGGCTGTGGATGTGATCTACCTTGACTTCAGCAAGGCCTTTGACACAGTCTCCCACAGCATCTTCCTGGAGAAGCTAGCAATCCATGGCTTCGACAGGTGCACCCTTCGCTGGGTCAAAAACTGGTTGGATGACCGGGCCCAGAGAGTGATGGTGAATGGAGCTGCATCCAGCTGGCATCCAGTGACCAGCGGTGTCCCCCAGGGATCAGTACTGGGCCAGTCCTGTTCAATATCTTTATTGACGACGTGGATGTGGGGATTGAGTCCCCCCTCAGTAAATTCGCAGATGACACCAAGCTGGGGGGGAGTGTTGATCTGCCAGAGGGTAGGAAGAGGCTGCAGGAGGACCTGGGCAGACTGGATCGGTGGGCCGAGGCCAACGGCATGAAATTCAACAAGACCAAGTGCAGGGTCCTGCACTTTGGCCACAATAACCCCAGGCAGCGCTACAGGCTGGGGGAAGAGTGGCTGGAGAGCGGCCCAGCAGAGAGGGACCTGGGAGTACTGGTTGACAACTGGTTGAACATGAGCCAGCAGTGTGCCCAGGGGGCCCAGAAGGCCAATGGCATCCTGGCTTGTATCAGGACTAGTGTGGCCAGCAGGAGCAGGGATGTGATTCTCCCCCTGTACACAGCACTGGTGAGGCCTCACCTCGAGTCCTGTGTGCAGTTCTGGGCCCCTCACTTCAAGAAGGACGTTGAGGTGCTGGAGCGGGTCCAGAGGAGAGCAACAAGGCTGGTGAAAGGACTAGAGGGAAAGTCTTATAGGGAGAGGTTGAGGGTGCTGGGGTTGTTTAGGGTGGAGGAGACTCAGGGGGGAACCTTATCACTCTCTTCAGCTACCTGAAGGGAGGTTGTAGTCAGGTGGGGGCTGGGCTCTTTTTTCAGGCAACCAGTGACAGGACAAGAGGGCACAGCCTGAAGCTGCTCCAGGGGAGGCTTAGGTTGGATATTAGGAAGTACTTCCTCACAGAGAGGGCGATTAAACATTGGAATAGACTTCCCAGGGAAGTGTTGGAGGCACCATCCCTGGATGTGTCCAAGGAAAGGCTGGATGTGGCACTTAGTGCCATAGTCTAGACGGTGTGGTGGTCTTGCTCAGAGGCTGGACTTGGTGATCTTAAAGGCCTTTTCCAGCCTTGGTAATTCTGTGATTTCTGTGATTCCTGATGGGTCCCTTCCAACTCAGCATATCTGATAGCCTTCTGTGATGGCATGACTAGCTGGGTAGATGAGGGGAGAGCAGTGGATGTTGTCTACCTTGGCTTCAGCAAGGCTTTTGACACAGTCTCCCATAGAATCCTCATAAGGAAACTTAAGAAGCATGGGTTAGATGAGTGGACAGTGAGGTGGACAGAGGACTGGCTAGATGGCAGAGCTCAGAGGGTTGTGATCTGTGGCACGGAGTCCAGTTGGAGGCCTTTAACTAGTGGTGTCACCCAGGAGTCAGTACTGGGTGCTGTCCTGTTCAACACACTAATCAGTGACGTGAATGAAGGATGAGTGTACCCTCAGCAGGTTTGCTGATGATACCAATCTGGGAGGAGTGGTTGAGACACCTGAAGCCTGTGCTGCCATCCAGAGTGTTGGGCAGAGAGGAACGTAATGAAGTTCATCAAGGGCAAGTGTAGGGTCCTGCACCTGGGGAGGAATAACCCCAGGCACCAGTACAGGTTAGGGGTTCTCCTGCTGGAAAGCAGCTCTGGGGAGAAGGACCTGGGAGTCCGGGTGGACAACAGGATGACCATAGGTCAGCAGCGTGCTCTTGTGGTGAAGAAAGTCAATGGCACCATGGGGTGCATTAAGAGGGTGGCCAGCAGGTCGAAGGAGGTTATCCTCCCCCTCTACTCTGCTCTGGGGAGGCCACATCTTGAGTACTGTGTCCAGTGCTGGGCTCCTCAGTTCAAGAAAGACAAGGAACTACTGGAAAGAGTCCAGTGGGGGCTACAAGGACAATGAGAGGACTGGAGCATCTCTCTTACGAGGAAAGGCTGGGCCTGTTTAGCATGGAGAAGACAGAAGGGAAGAAGGGATCTTACATTATTGGCTTTGTGGGGTGTTTGGTTGTTTGGGGTTTTTTTCTTTCCCATGGCTGGACGGTTGGACTTGGTGATCTTAGAGGTAGTTTCCAACTATGATGATTCTGTTTGATTCTGTGTGACTCTGTGATTAATACTTATACTTACCTACAGGGCAAGTGTCAGAAGAATGGGGCCAGACTTTTT
Organism: Hemiprocne comata; assembly: GCA_020745705.1. Classification (NCBI taxonomy): domain Eukaryota; kingdom Metazoa; phylum Chordata; class Aves; order Apodiformes; family Apodidae; genus Hemiprocne; species Hemiprocne comata. The sequence goes on along the minus strand of CM036587.1, from coordinate 61,421,522 downwards.
CAGTGAGGCCCAGTGACAGGACAAGGAACAACGGGCACAAACTGGAACACAGGAAGTTCCATCTAAACGTGAGGAAAAACTTCTTTACTGAGGGTGACACAGCATGGGAGCAAGCTGCCCAGAGAGACTGTGAAGTCTCCTTCTCTGGAGACACTAAAAATCTGCCTGGACGCAATCCTGTGCCACCTAGCCTAAGTGAACCTGCTTTAGCAGGGGGCTTGGACTAGATGATCTCCAGAGGTCCCTTCCAACCTCTACCATTCTGTGATGCATGGGAGGGGACAGGAACAGGTATCTCAGAGAGGGAAGGCAGAGGAAACAGTCCAGACCACAAATACCTGGTTTGTGCAAACACATCACTCTATTGAGACTTTATTAAGACTCTGATAGCAGTTATCTGACAGACTTCCTTGTTGCTTCCTAGAAATTTAGGTAAGTTTGTTTACAGCTACATATGGCATGATGAAATTTATGTTTTGAAGCAGCACAAAAATTCAGACAAAAATTCAGACAAAAAACTATTTCAGACTTCGTGTCTGAAATCAGTGCCCATAAGGAAGGAAGAACAAGATACTTGCAAACATCAAAAGTGCTTTTGTATTTTTATTAGTATTTACAAAATACTGTAAATTCATAACATCTGTCCAGCTTGCACGTACCAATGGTACAAAATCCCCCCATTACATCAGTACTAAACTATAGAAGTTTTACTATAAAATTACTGAAAAGCACACCTTATCCAGTATTTTTTGCCATCCAAGTAAATTTAAATTTGAAATTATAAGAATTACATTTTGTTTGTGTTTCATGACACAAGGAATCACAAAAACATTCACCTTTTTTAGATCCAGGGTAGAATTCTTGTAGTGAGCATTTCAATGCAACTACCAAGTATCGTTACTCTCAAAGTAAGTATTCTCTAGAGTGATTAAAAAAAAAGATTTTACAATATGAGGAACCAGAAACAACTCCTACAGATAATTAGGGTTAGGAGATGGGAAACATAATAATGATTACAATTCATGCAACTCTGTCACTGCTGAAATGAAATATTCCTCCATGAAGATGTTCAAGTTAAGACCTGAACAGAACTGGTAGATAATTCTACTAGAAACATTTCATGACTGCTGCCAAGATACTGGGAAAATTATCAGGTTTAGTTTCTATAAAATAACAGAGGTTTTTAACACATAATTTGTTGCTTTTCACTCAAGATTTACAGGCCAGTATACAGCAACCTCCCTCAATAAACAAATCAGGAGCAGGTTTTGGTACATTGCTAACAAAATTATGCACTAAGTAGGTATTTTTCTTTTGTGTAATCCAGCATGTATGATAATAATATATAGGAAACCTCACAGAAAGGGGACAGAATTGAGGCTTCTGCCATGGACAAAAGCTTTAGAAAAACGTAATTAAACGATTAAAATACAAAATATATACAGTGCATGTCAGATTAATTAGTAGGGGCATTTGAGGTTTCTGGAGACTGAAGAAATTCATAGGGATCATGAACCATGTCTTGTTGTTCTTCAACACTTAGATGAGAAGGGCTTCCTGTAGAATATGGAAAAAAAAATCAAAGCCTTTAAAAGCATAGAAAAATAATGGAGCGATACCTATGTATCAGACTTTTAAAGCAATACAGACATTTACATGCTATTTAACCAGGATATTTAAACAAAGAAATTACAAGATTCTTCAGTAATTTAGATCCTTTTTGAAAAAGTAAGTAATTACTCTATTACTCCAAGTTGAAAAATTACATAAAATGTAATTGAGTATCATCCAACCAACATCTCCCACCTTCTCAGACATGGCACCAAACTGTTAAGTGGTATGTTACCCTATCATCCTGTCTTATCACTGAATTTTACAGTTGACAATGGAAGGTTATTGTAGAATCCCACCTGATACTTGCTGCATACAACTATGGCAAAGTAAAATAAACATTATATACTCTCTAGTATTTCTAAGGGCATAAAATGCAAGTGCATATAGGAATTTGCCAGTCAGTGTCAATTTACTTCACAATTACTTCAATTATGTCTAATAAAAAAGTAAGTATCTACAATTAGTGTCCATGATCCCACAGGTCAAAAGGGTATTGTCTTAATTTCCTTTCCTATGCATATTTAAAAATTAAATCATGATCCTGTAGTCAGTACACTGTTTTATAAGAGTCGTTTCACACAAAGGTTTATGTAAATTAAAACGTAAGTTTTAACTAGTTTCAATTAGAGCAGAAGTACTGCAACTCCAGTGACACAGGTACTTTACCAAGATGATGTTGGTCTCTTTCAGAGGTATTAGAGAGGGAACTCAAATTGGATGATGGCCGGGATCCCACTCTATCAGCCTGAGCTTCATGAAGGTCCTGCAGCAGCTTAGTTGTTTCATCCAGATGTAAATTGTTATCATCATGATCAAGTTCCTTCTTCACTTTCCCTAAGGGACACCAGTTAGCAACCAAAACCCATAATTAGCAATTAGCAGATTGATTCATGAATTATCAAGCCACTATAAAAAAATTCAAAATAAATTCACACAAGTGTTGTCTGCTACACAAAAGACCTCAACCTTGCATTTTCCTTTGCACTTCTGAACAGCAACAGCTGCAGATCTGTTATGGCTGAAACCAAACTGACTCCCAGTATTTAAACAGCTATAGGAACTTAAACTGTCTTCCTCATCTGTTAAACTGCAGACATGAAATAATGCATTTATTTTGCAGCAAAAGGAGAGGAACTCAGTAGAAAGATTACTTAAATATCTAACTTACAACACAGTTGAAATAGAGCATGTAATTCATGGAGGTGAAGAAATCCCCATCACAAAAGGTTTTAAGAACAGTATCTTCTCCAGCTACACTGATTTTATAGTAACCCAAATAAAATTGTAAAACTGGAAAGAACAGGAAGTATGTGTTAACATTCAGTGTTCTTTCCTCTGAAGACTTTCAAAGAATACTACATCTATAGGAGAAATCTGTAGGAATATTTTTTCCTTTAAGCTTTCATTTACCTAGGCTATGTTTTAGGACAGATTGTTTGGCATCTTTCACATTCTGAATTAAATCACAAGGCAGTATTTTTTTTCTTGTTGGTGATGATACTTTTGATACATTTGACCAGCCCAGCAGCCTGCAGAAACAGGAACATTACTTCTTGCAGTATATAAAGAAGGATACTTAGCAAAGATGTGTACTTGAAACAACATCCTGATACTTTTATAGAACTGCCTTATTTGACTCTAAAAAGTCTTTGCAACACCTGAAGTTTCTTCTGATTTTTTTGGGACAATCCAAGTGGTGATATGATTTAGATTCACATACTTACCTACTTCCCAAGTTATTTCAAAAGACAACATATGAAGTCAAAGCTCCATGCTGATTCTTAAAACCTATGTGTTTTAGTTTGAGCCAGGGTGAAGCTCTTGCTAATTTTTTTTTTTTCTTTCAGTGGACTTTTTTAGCAGCACCAGTGGACTGATAATACCCAAGGTCACTTCTGACTGTCTGCAGCCTCCTCCCCTACGGGGGAGCAGATTAGACCGAAGGCAGGATCAGCAAATCAGAATATTCCCTTCTCATAATATTTTCTCTATTTGGCTTTCAGTATAGGTTAAGACATCACGGAGGTCAAGCCTTTCTGTTTCTTTTTCCACTCACTTTTCTGCTTACTGTCGCTTCTATCGCCCTCTCTTTGGCTCTCTCTCTTTTTTTTCCATTTTTCTTTCCAGCCGACACCCGAGGGCCCCGTCCGTGCGCCCGGACACTGCCCCCTTCAGCTGGGAGTCACCAGGGAGAAGAGTTGCTGGGAGAGTCGCTGGGGCAGGAGGGAGGGGATCGGGTGTTGCACATCCCTTTCTATATATATATATATAAAGTGATAATATATATATATAACACTATATATATTTTTTTTCCCCTTATCACTAATAATTAAAATCAATCTGTTTCACTTTTCAACCCAGAGAGCCTCTCTTTCTCATTTTTCTCCCTCTTTCCCTACCTTAGGGGAGGAGGGGGAGGGGGGTGAATCGAGAGTGTTCCAACTCGGTGGCAAACCGTGACGCTATGTTACTATGACCACATAAAAAAAAAGAAAGCTATCAAAATTGTGAGGTACAAATACTTTTGTTTCTTCAGTGGTACAAGAAAACGTTAGCTTGGCTAGCACATGGATGTCTCAAAGGAAAAACAGACCAATGTTTCATTTATCTTCTACCAGCCCTAGACTTTTACCCATGTCAAATCTAGATTTATTACTACTTTTTGAAAACTTAGCATTCTTCTTAGCAAATCCAGCTTTTATTTTGCCTAAATGGGACAAATAAACAGTAATTGATGGCTTGTATATTTAATTACTTACCTAGTGAAGTTAACATAGAAATATCAAGAGAGACATCTGAATATGGTTTCATAGAAAGAAAGTCCAAGTCAGAAGTGCTACTGTCTCCAGCAGATTCTCCAACCTATTAAAGCACAAGAAACAAAGACTAGCAATAGTGACAAGCTGTCATAGTAACTTTTTAATGTTTAAGGTAAATGCATGAATCCATACTCTTAAGTGTGCACCACAGCACTTAAGACTGGAGCATCCATAACTATCTTGGCTAACCTGCAACTCACAGGCAGCTCAAACATGGTGTAGGAGGATGCTCCATCTCTCAATATGCCTGCCTCAGTTTTACTCTATTATTCACCTGTTTTTTTCTCTCAGTTTTGCAGGCTCAGGCCTGAAGTGGAAAGGTTCCCATGAGAAAGGAAAAGGCCTAGCAAACTCTGAACTGGTAACAGCCTTGAAAGGTATAAACAGAGGGCCAAGTTGATGTTCATAACACCAGTTGCTCTCCAGTGTTGAAGAACACGGGGCTCAGCCCAGCCATAACTAGGCCCGGAACGGAGATTAAGTAATAACAAATGGATAAACAAGAGAGTTTGCTTGGTGGGAATAGGGCCTTCATTAATTTTTCCACTGTTTTGCTTTTATTTTCCAGTGAGAGATTTTGGAGGTATGGCTAGTGGTTAAATGACAACAGTCAATCCACTTTATTCTATAAAAGTCTGGTCCCATTTTTGATCAGAGAGACTTCCATACACTTTCCAGAAGGGTGTGCTGGACCTCCTCTCGTGCGGGGACGCCTGCAAGAGAGATTAATTCTCGAGAATTACACCCAAGGATACCCAGCTGTAGTCTGGCAAGGGTGAGAAATATTACTCTTTCATTGTCTTTACTAGTGTACTTAATGTTAGGTAGCTTTCAACATTAAGTCTGAGATCGTAAGGACCGTTGAGAGTGATAAGTAATATTCTAGGCCTAGTGTAGAGTTTAATAATAAGTAAGTTGCCGGCATTTTAATGGTTAACCTTCGTTGTTTGATTGAATTAAGTAGTATAATTCACTGTTAATATACCCTTTGTATTCAAACCACTTCTGTTCGGATCTCCTGATTCTTCTACGTTTTTGCTGTGTGAGAGCCTCTGATCTTAGGAAGTTAAGACACCAACGTTATATGCAATAAATCTTGATTGGTGCATATACGTCTCGTCTGCCATGCATTCCATCCAGGACACATGGTTCCAGGACAGCCCAGTCATATGAATGGCAAAGGATTTGCAGGGTAGTCTAAGTGTCTTGCGTCTCATCATCCCAGACTGTTGAAACCAACCTTACCAAATCCTCTGGAACTCGGCTACATGCTCAACTCATCCCTGCCCCGTGGCAGAACTGTGGCAGAGGGCGAAGCATTATCAGTATCCCCCATAACGAACCACTCCCAGATCACCTTTTCCCTCACCTTCTCAGTACAACACTGGATTTATTGAAATTTTCAGTATGTGACTAATAAAACCAGTAAGGTGGGCCTCCCCAGATACAGTATCATATGGAGCTGGTCTCTCAAGTATTTTTTCTATACATATAGATACTGAAATACAGCCTGCACTACAATAATCTCATTTTTTCCATACCTGTTGCAATACTGCTATGTAATGGCAAAAAGTAAGGGATCAAAGCTTCAAAAAACTTTCTAAGAGAATTCTCTTATGTTGCCTATTTCAGCAGGAGTAAGACATGCAGATAAATAAGCAAGGAGATATTATCTTTTAGAAATATGAAAATGAAACATATCACTATCATGCATTAAGCAGTCACCTTCTAGAGAAATACACACCTTCCCACAAAACACTAAATTTTTACTTTTCTAAATATCCCTTATTAGTTGTTATAATGTAACTAATATAACTTTTACGTAAAATGCAATGGAATACAGTGCATTATCTTCTGTTGTCACAAATAATTTGCAAGATAAAACCTGTACCACTTAAGGATTTTATTAGTAGCTGTGAAAGCAAAAGATATGCATTATTTACCCCTACCTTCTAACAGACATTATCAGAAAGACAGTTGTCTTTCTGCCTCTGAGATTTAGTTAAGCACACTGACTTAAAACTATAGAATACAGAATAACAGGACAAAGTCACTAACCAAAACAGACTGTGTCAGAGACTTCATTTTAAGTACTGAAAGCTTATTCTAGATACTATGATTTTAACCTTCTGCCTCAGAGCATGCATATCCATCTACTGAAACAAAATTCATGTCTCAATACTCTTTTTTATTTTTTTCTTACAAACAAATCTTTTTACCATCATCTGTTTGGAAGAATCCAGACAGGTACTACGTAACTTGTGTTCTTCTTTTATGACAACTGGCATAACCTAAAAAACCAAACCATATTTTAGATTTTAGCATCTCACAGCTTATGTTTCCTAAGAATAATCATAGAATCATAGAATCATAAAGGTTGGAAAAGACCTCTAAGATCATCAAGTTCAACCATCAACCCAACACCACCATGCAAACTAAACCATGTCCTGAAGTGCCACGTCTACACATATTTTGAACACCTCCAGGGAAGGTGATTCCACCACTTCCTTGGGCAGTGTGTTCCAATGCTTGACCACTCTCTCAGTAAAGAAATTTTTCCTAATATCCAGTCTAAACCTCCCCTGGCCCAACCTGAGGCCATTTCCTCTTGTCCAATTGCAGATTACTTGGGAGATCAACCCGCCTCACTACAACCTCCTTTCAGATAGTTATAGAGAGCGATAAGGTCTCCCCTCAGCCTCCTTTTCTTCAGACTAAACAACCCCAGTTCCCTCAGCTGCTCCTCGGAAGACTTGTGTTCTAAACCCTTCACCAGGTTTGTTGCCCTTTGGACATGCTCCAGCACCTCAAATTCCTTCTTGTAGCAAGAGACCCAAAACCGAACACAGTACTCAAGCTGCAGCCTCCCCAGGGCTGAGTACAGGGGGACAATGACTTTGCTGGCCACACTGCTTCCAATACAAGCCAGGATGCTGTTGGCCTTGTTGGCCACCTGGGCACACTGCTGGCTCATGTGAAGCTGGCTGTCAACCAGCACCTCCAGGTCCTTTTCTACCAGGCAGCTTTCCAGTCACTCTTCCCCAAGCCTGTAGCGTTGCATGTGGTTGTTGTGACCAAAGTGCAGGACCTGGCACTTGGCCTTGTTGAACCTCATACAACTGGCCTTGGTCCCTTAATCCAGCCTGTTCAGATCCTGCTGCTTAGCCTTCCTACCCTCAAGAAGATCAACACTCCTGCCCAACTTAGTATCATGTTCAATGATAATAATCTTAGTTTGTGTAATTTACTGGGTTACCATGACTAGATCTTAGGCCACCACAGAACACTATCGTGTTTCATGATGTTTGCATAGACCCTTCATAAAAAATTAAGACTAGCTCTTCTCTAATGGGTGACCATTCACGTAAGTAACATAGAACTAACCAGGACAACCTAAAATCAGGAAACTGGAAGCCCAGAGAATAGATCTTTCTCTACTTTAAATGCCAAGATACTTTTTCCAGTAAAAAAACAAACAACAGGCTGAGTATGAGCATAACTTACTTTAACTTCATCCAGCGTTTTTACTGGGATGTTTCGCCTCTGGAAAGAAAGAATACTAACAATTACTTTTATTGAACATAAGATAATGACCTCTCGTACAATTTCAAGTAGATTTGAATTTCACACACAAAATGAAGCTAAAGACAGCTTGTTCACATATCTGTAATGAAATTACAATGTAACAGCTGCTGATTTGAATTTTTTTAGTATTGAGCATTTTAGCTCATCTTTAAGTCCCCTTAAACTATTTCTTCTGTCCACAAACTTTATATTCAAGTGTAGTATCTTAGTCATTACTTTAGTAACTTCTGATTCCAAATAATTTAAGGTTGCACTTTCAGATATATTCATTGTTACTCAAATGTAGCAGCACAAAATACATAAAACACCATAGCACATCATCACTGAAACACATTTTATAGCACAAACTCTGTAGATATCCACATGTAACAACTGAACAGCATTTCTAAGCGTGACTAGCCACTGACCATTTGAAAGGTATTCAAAAATTCTCATTTGGAACTATATTCATAATACAAGGTAGCAAAAAGGGAAAGGCACGTGTTTATTTTAAAGCTAAGCTCCATGTGTTGTATACACATTTCTAGATGTATTCAAAATATTGGGTTTGAACTTTCAAGATTTTTTTAAGTAATCTTTTATATTTCGTCCTTTTCAGACACAATTTTTTTCCAGTACGGACTGGAAAAAATGTATCCAGAAAATTCTGAAGGATCCTCTGTATTTTTCATTCTATTGTCTCCTTTTCCCAAAACACTACCCATCCTATTCTACTTATAAGTCTGCAGAGATTTAGCATCACCTCATTTCTCCCATGTCAGGAATCATGAATACCTTCCACCCTCTTCCCCACCCCCCCTTTTTTTTAATTCTTGAACCATTCAGAATGTCATTATTTTAAACAGCAGGCAATTCTTTCAAACTGAGAGTGGTTTTCAGAATGAAGATACCATGAAAAAAGATTTTGCAGTTTCTGGTAGTACATTTTTTTCTCAAGAATGCAAACATTTCCACTAGAATTATACACACTTTTGAGAAAAATACCTTCTCCAGTCTTAGTACAAATTTCCTAGATAAAGTGCTTTTGGAAGGAAGTTACAAGTTTTTCCTTCAGACATACTATGTGAATTTAAAAAATTACCACTGTTGGGTAATAGATATCTGTACAGCAACATTAATCTATCCTCCAATTCTCTCTATTCTGAAATATAACTCAGAAGCAGATACATAAATCATGACACTGAGTGACAGGGCTGCCCAAACATCCTTCAGTTGTTGGTTGGTCCCTTCTTCTCCCTACTATGTTGCACCTTCCTGCCTCCTCCTTTCTGCAGTCACACAGAAAACCACATTGGAGAACTGATCTATCTGGAGTAAAGAAAAATGTTACTTCTCTGATGATTAATTCAGTTTTGAATTTGGTTCACCACATGGTTACATGCTAAGCCTGCACTGTCTAAACTGACAATGGAAAACAAATCATCTCATACAATATTGAAAAACAGAAACAGGTCGATTCTTGATTTGATGAACTTGGGACATTTATGTGCATCAAGGACACACCTGCTTCAGCTGATAAACAGTTTTGGAATGATCTCCACTAGTGATATGGTCCAGAAGATCATCTACTATTTTCTTGCTGTAATTTCCAGTGTCCTTCACAAATTCTTGTAAGCTAAAAGGAATAAGAGATATAAACATAACAGAAAATGTTTCTTTCCATAAAAAATTTTTCAGCTTATAATATGGTTTTCCCCAACTATGCTGCATTACACCTATAATTTCCTTGTTCTTTTACTCTTTTATGCTCCTTCAGAAAAGCAATTAAAGCCTTTAAGATACGATTTTTTTTCTTTTTCAAATGAAAGTAAATGTATGAGCAAACTTGTTTTTTCACAACTACCAGCAAATTTTCACCTGGACTACCATTAGTAGAGGGTTAAAAACCAAATCAACAAACAAAAAACCCCACCAACCAAACCAAACCAAGAAGAAGAAGAAGAAAAAAGCTTGTGATGAATTTTTTTCCCTCTAAGATTGGCAATTTAATGAAAAGCGGTGTTTTTCTTTTCAAGTGGCTTTAACTGCTTTGAACTTAAATAGCTCTACACAAATGCACATGGCATGGGGAACAAACATGAGGAGTTACAGAGGTGCATGCCTGCAGAGTTACAATGTTACTGGCATCACTGGGGCGTGGTGGGATGACCCTGTGACTGGAGCATGGGAATGGATGGGTAGAAGCTCTTTAGGAAGGACAGGTGGGGGAGACTAGGAGAGGGTGTCACCATCTACACTGACATATCAGATGCTGAGCTCTGTAGTTTTATACTAGTACTTAAAAATACTTTTTTTTTTTTTTTTCAATCTGTGTAATTATAACAGGTCCTCTATCTTTTTCCTACAAATGGATTTAAAGCACCAGGTGGATTTACTTATCTTCAGATCTTTGATTGCATATTAATATCTTTATGTAGGAAAAGATATTAATTCTGGAAACTGCAAACATAATATTTTGTAAATGCTCTTCCATTCAGGGCTCTTAGAGCAAAAGGGAGGGTAAGAAGCAAGTTCACTATCCTTCACTCACTGGACTTCAGGAAAGCAGACTTTGACCTCTTCAGGGATCTGCTTGGTCGAGTACCATGGGATAAAACCCTGGAAAATAAAGGAGCCCAAGGAAGCTGGTCAATATTCAAGAATAACCTTCTCCAAGTCCAGGAGCAATGCATCCCATCAAAAAGGAAGGCAGACAAAATGCCAGGAGGCCTGCATGGATGAACAAGGAGCTCCTGGACACACTTAGATGTAAAAAGAAAGTCTACAGAGGGTGGAAGAAAGGACAGGGAGCCTGGGATGAATACAAAGAAATAACTTGTCCAAGCAGCCAGGGATGAGCTTAGAAAAGCTAAAGCCCAGATAGAATTAAATCTGGCCAGTGACATCAAGGGCAACAAGAAAAGCTTCTACAGGTACATTAGTGATAAAAGGAAGATGAGACAAAACATGGGCTCTCTCCATAAGGAAACATGAGACCTGGTCATGAGAGATCTGGAGAAGGCTGAGGTACTCAATGACTTTTTTGCCTCAGTCCTCACCAGCAAGGGCTCTGATCACACCACCCAAGTTGCAGAAGGCAAAGGCAGAGACTGGGAGAAGGAAGATTGCCACTGTATAAGTGCAGGTTAAAGACCATCTAAAGAACCTGATGGTGCACAAGTCCATGACAAGAACCATCCATGGTTCCTGGGCGAACTGTCTGATGAAGTTGCAAAGGCACTTTACATCATATTTGAGGAGTCGCGGCAGTCTGGTGAAGTTACACTGACTGGAAAAGGGGAAACATAACCCCCTTTTTCAAAAAGGGAAAAAAGGAAGACCCGGGGAACTGTAGGTCAGTCAGTCTCACTTCTGTGCCCAGCAAGGTCATGGAGCAGATCCTCCTGAAGGCTCTCCTAAGACACATGGAAAATGCGGAGGTGGTTGGTGTCAACCAGCATGGGTGCACCAGGGGAAAATTGTGCCTGACAAAGTTAGTGTCCTTCTAATAAGGGGGATACAGCATTGGTGCACAAGGGGAGGGCAACTGATGTAATCTACCTGGACTTGTACATTTAACATTGTCCTGCGTGACATCCTGGTCTATAAATTGGAAAGACAGAGATTCAATGGATGGACCACTTGTTGGTCACACTTAGTTAACAGCTTGATGTTGAAATGGAGACCAGTGACGAGGGGTGTTCCTCGGGGGTTGGTACTGGGACTGGTGCTGTTTAACATGTTTGTTGGCAATGTGGGCAGTGGAATTGAGTGCACCTTCAGCAAGTTTGCTGATGACATCAAGCTGTGTGGTGTGGTTGACACACTGGAGGGAAGGGATACTGTCCAGAAGCACCTTGACAGGCTTGAGAGGTGCGCCCCTGCAAACCTCATGAAGTTCAATAAGGCCAACCAGCACATAGGTTGGGGCAATCCCAAGCACAAATACAGCATGGGCAGAGAATGGATTGAGAACAACCCTGAGGAGAAGGACTTGGGGATCTTGGTTGATGAGAAGCTCAACATGAGCCAGCAATGTGTACTTGCAGCCCAAAAAGCCAACAGTGTCCTGAGCTGCATCAAAAGAAACATGGCCAGCAGGTCGAGTAAGGTGACTTTTCCCCTCTACTCCCCTCTCACGAGACCCCACCTGTAGTACTGTGTCCAGTTCTGGAGTCCTCTCTTTCTCATTTTTCTCCCTCTTTCCCTACCTTAGGGGAGGAGGGGGAGGGGGGTGAATCGAGAGTGTTCCAACTCGGTGCCAAACCGTGACAATAATTAATTGGCGAGCCAGGCAGGAGCTGAATGAATACCATGTCTACTGAAGGTATGGATGGGTTGAAAACCAAACAGATGAATTTTGCACCCGACATGCAGTCGTACATGTCCTATGTGGCTGGGATACTACTGTTTAGTGTATCTGTTCTTGTTATTGTTTTGTGGTTTATTGATAAGACTATAGCCATAATCAACCGTGTAATAACCTATTTAGTGATAACAGGGGTCGTGATATTGATCAGTATAGGGATACTCTATGTGTGCAGTGTGAATGTGCATGTGGATAAGAAGGTCTATGTTGGTAATGGCAGACTCAATTTTTCCTTTCCACTCCCACTCAGGCTGAATATCCCAGCTCTTGATCTAAATAGCATAGTTTCACTGGGGATGCTTCTGTTGAATGCTTACAGTGTCCTGTGGATGCGTAGAGTGAGGTGTTGTTCCACTCACTGCCAGTTCCCCCCAGGCAATGCTGCTGCCACTGCTGTTACTGGTGCTACTGCTGCTGCCACCACTGGTGCTGCTACAAAAGCAGCTACTTCTGCAAAGACTAAGTCCACTCCCATTTGATTCAGACGAGTAAAAGTTAATCCTGTGACCAGGGGCTAAAATCGATTAGGGGTTTGATTTCAAGATTTACTCAAGCACTGGCTTATCTGACTTGGAGCATTCCAGTTCCTGTTGCTATCTGTATGGTTAACAATGCATCCTGTCCCGGGGCCAGCCTATCAGTCCAGCAATTACCACTCTAAGCACAGTCATTCTGAGTCTTGTTTAACACCTTGACTGTCCAACTGTCTGCTTGAAATGGTCTCGTAACACGGAAATTTTTAGTGAGTTCTGCAACAGTTTACTTGCCTTCAGTCACATTTTGCCACAGACCTGGACAAAAACTGCTGGCTCAGTGGAATGGGGTGGAACAAGATGATGATTTCAGTGAGAAAGATCTGAAGATACCAAATTAAGAATAAAGTAGTGACAGATTAGTTTGCAGGGTCTTTCCTTTACATTTCATTCCTTGATGCTCGGCTGCATTTCTAAAGCTGGTAAGATCTTCAAGGTGCTTCAAGTCCTCACTAACCCTAGTTAAATGCTATTTTGTTGAAATGCAAAGAATTTGTCATCGGGTTACAGACAAAGGTTTCTTTGAGCATTCTCAGTTCAAGCCGCTCTGATGGGATAGGGGTCCAGAACATAACGTCTTCACACTTCGATGTCTATTTAGATATTTACACAATTACTTGTCATGTGATAGCTATAAGAGTGTAAACATGAATTGTACTTCCTATGTTGCCCTGCTTTTTGTATTCTTTGTATCTGTTTTGATAGAGCTTCCTGCCAAGGTCTAAAGTGGCTGGAATAGTCACTGAATTGAAAATTGCTGTCAATGCATGTTTAATTATGCAAATATTTGTTATAACACCTATGAAAATTGGGTAACAGTGGCACTCCATTTAGTATCGACTGAGATTGACACAGTTTACTTTGGAAAGACTTATTTTAGAAAAAAAAAAAACACAACAACCAAACCAAACCAAAAAACCCCAGAACAAATCAGTGTAACTTTCTTTGTTTCCTAATGTTTTTTACTTTTAATTACTTGTATAGGAATTCCCAATGTCTTTCTTTGCAATGTTAGATTTAGATGAAATTTTTTTTGTGAGGTTTTCTGGGGCATTTCCTTTTATTGTTTTATTTCCCCCCCCCCCCCCAAGTATGGTGTGCCCTGATTCAGATTTTTTAGATCAAGGTGGGGAATTCTGGCAGTATCTGAAGTAAATACATCATGGAATCATCTGTTTGTCTATCAACTGATAGTACACACATCCCACAAACTAAGAAGCAAAGAAGCACTTCAGAAATATTGCCTTCAAGCTAGGTTAAAGCAGAATGATTTAAAAAAAACTGTGGAGGCACTGAAATGTAGATTTTATAATCCCAGAAGAAGTTAGGGGAGAAATTTAAACTACAGCTACCCGTTGAACAGCTGAATTAAGGTGTGTTCAGCAGTTTGAAGATAAGTACCACGTGGATGTCATAACATCTTTGTGTGGTGATAAATCTTGTTAAAAATTGTCTAAGAGAGATCAGAGAATAATGAAAAAGTTGCTGCATTATTTTTTTTATTGAACTGTTTATTGTTGCACTGTACTGTGGCCTATTAAGATCATTATGTGTTTCTACAGAGCTGGCATTCTTTGCTGGCTCAGTAGAAATGCTAATTTTCTCTTGAGTACACACATACTGTCTCTCACAAAATACCACTGAGGAAATTTGTACACTCAAGATGTCTGGCCATCTGTTCTGCTGAGTGAGTTGGATTAGCAAAGTCCAGAAGTGGATTTCTGTGGAATGTATGTAAAGAGAATTATGATATCTCTATGATGATTAAAAAAAAGAGTCCAGCTAACAGTTTGTTCCTGCTTTGTGTGTTCCCAATATAAAGCAATGAAGATTTTTTTTAAAGGCCTTGTTAGCCTCTCTCATGCACCAACCCCTCATGGCTTACCCTTCACTTACTCAATTGTTGGGGTTATGTTTACTAGTCATTATTGACTTCTTTTTTAACATAGCTACTGTTGACATCATGCCTTATTCAACAGAGATAAGGCTTTGTGTTCTGTTGAATCATTACCAGGGTAGTTCTCCAAGTCCAAATTATTCATCTTTATTTGAAATATTTGTGTTTTGAGCTTTGTAATGAGACTTGTTTACATGGGGGAGTGAAGGAGAAAACAAATCCCTGTAAATAAATGCAGTAGGCTTAGTGTAAAAACAATAATTTGGTAAAATAGTAAGGAAAATGTGTTTTATAGCTGGTGTTTGTAGATCCCTGTTGCTAGGTTGCTTGATATCACAGAGCTTAACTTGCGCCATGGTTACAGTTTGCGTATCTTTGCTTTTCTTGGCGACGAGGTTGAAGACTATACTCTTATCACTTATCTAATTAGAACTGTCTCAGAAAATGAATACTAGGAGAAACAAGTCTTATCCAGCCTATGTAACCATCAGGACACTGGATTTCATTAACAAACTGTTAAACCTGTGAATGACTCATTGGAGAGGTGGACATGAAAACCTGCTTTGCTTGCATTCATTTTATTGACTCTGTAGGCACAATGTCTTTGCAGTGAAAGGATAATTTTACACTTCAAAACAAGGCTGGCTGCTGGCTTCCTTCTTGGGTTACAAGAAACAGCCATTTAACCATGTAGTCCCTAGATAACCAGATGGATGTCAGAAGAAACAGGCCAGCATGACTAAGGAACGGGGTGCTTGCTGAGCTTATCTTAGTGTGAATGTCTGTAGCCACAGAGGATAGGTATCAGAGAACAATAAGTAATTAAACTTATCAGGAAGAACCCCCTTCTTACAAAAGAACTCGCCAGATAAGTATGTCAATGATAATATATGTGACTTGAGGTATAAGATGAATTTGCATTTTTGATGTATAAAAGAAACCCTGTATTATGAGAAAGGTGAACTTGGTTTGTGGGAATCCTCCAAGCACCTCACTTTGCCCAAACCTGCAGTAAACAACGTCTCCTTCCTAAACGTATGTCTGCATTTCGGGAGCTGTCATGAAATGGTAACAGTTTTCTGGCGATCCAGATGGGACCCCTGATTGGGAGCTCTCATTGCCTGGACTGCAGCATGCACCGCAGGATTTTTCCAGGGACTCCTTCCATGATCTCCCCACTGGGGGGGCGAGTAGGTAATTTGGTTAGTTTGGTTTGTTTCCCCTTAGTAAATTGTATTCGTTCATTGGTACATGTAGGAGGGATTTTGGAAATCTCATATGCTTGCACGGTGACGGCTGCAGTACAGGGAGTCTGGTTGAGAGTGCTTCTCTTGGTAGCTTTGGTAATGGTTAAAAGTCTCATTGTTTTACTTGCACCTGCTATTGTTAGAAGTCAAGTCTCCTTGTTTCATTTGTGTCTGTTATTGTTTCTTTGTTTCACTTGTGTCTTGTATTTGTGTTATGAAAGTGGATAATGTATCCTCAGCTGGAAGTGGCATTACCAAATGTTCACCATTAGGATGTATTCTGGGAAACTGGAATAAGTTCAAGGTGTGAAAACGGAAAATGGACCTTGAGTCTTGAATTTTTATAAATACCTGGGTGCCCATTGCCTCATTTAGGGAGGAACCTGTTGACTAAATTAAGGGCTCAGATGACCTTTCAGAAAGGAAAGATACATGTTCAAATTCCTGAAGAAAATGCCTTGGAGGCACAAGTATTTGTTTTACCAAATCAGGAACAAAAGGAGAACCGGAATCCTATCCCACAGGATGTGATTAATGCCATTAACCCCCTCGCGTATGGACCACTGATATACCAGAGAGCAAAGGCTGTGCAACTGGGTTTCAAAGCATGAAGGGAGAGAGAAGGTCAGGAAGTGAGCAAAAAGATCGAGTAAAGGATTGCCTGCTTGCTTGCCAGCAGTGGCAGCAACAGTGTTGCTGATACAAGCAGCACGAAAACTAACTGGGGCCAACACGTATCTGTTCATGTGCCACATGCAGTAACTGCAGTGCTGGAACAAAAGGGACATCATTGGCTGTCACCCAGTAGAAAGATACAGCATCAAGCTGTCCTTATAGAACAGGAAGACGTCGAATTGAAAGTTAACTCATGACTACTTGCAAACAATCAAGCAGGAATATTCCAGTCAGCCGTATCTGCAGGATACACCCTTGGAAAAGGCCAAGAGGGAGCTGTTTGTAGATGGCAACAGCTTTACATCAGAAGAACACTGAGAAGCGGGATATGCCATTGAAGACTCAGAGATGGAAGCTAAGCCTCTTCAGACAAACATGTTGTTGTCCTGAAAGCAGGTCTGTTACCCGGCGTACAAGAAGCCAATCCACACAGAGTCGAGATACTTGCTTTAATATCCAGTTCTTCGCAGAAAAGGGAGCAGGGAGGTATTGCACAAAGCAAGCTCAGTTTCCCAAAATGCAAATGCTACTTTTATACCCAAAAATGTGAGAAAGAACTTTAGCTCTAACATTATTCTATCACTCACATACGATTGGTCAACTAATTCCTCGCTTCCATTAAAAGCGGCAATGCTCAGGAATTTCACTATGCATGCTCAGAGAGTAAGGGACTGGTTGGTAGTAGGGGTCCCTCTAGCCTGTGCGTGTGAGTTTTAGTATGCTAATGAGGCATTACTAAATGAGCTAATGGCTCATTATTAAATACTAAATATGGTGATTTCAATTATTCAATCTGTTTTTCCCCAGTGCTCAAGGCTGTAACCAAGATAAGCTGTGGGGAGTACTTCTTTCCATCCCTTCCATCTGTCTCACAGGTGCCTTGCAGGTGCCGTGCAGGCCTGTCTCAAGGCCAGGCTGCTGACTACTTGGGGAGTGTTTTTCTCTAATTGGAATCTGGTTTTGCTGAATTCTCACTGTTTCACCATTATCTAGGCCTTGTTTTTATTCTGCGTGTCCCTTATGTTCTCTTTTATGTGATTTTCCCAAATGTGTTTCCCCCCAAATATTACTTACTTCAATTAATAACTGACAACAATGTCAGCCCAAAAAGCAGAATTGATTGCCTTAATCTGGGCATTGGAGCTGGCCGAAGGAAAGACTGTGAACATTTGGTCTGACTCTTGTGGGGAATGGATCATTTTTCTTTCTCCCCCCACACAAAATGGAATGCCTTTCAAGCCAGCAAAGTGCCTTTGCTGATTTAGCCAAGTGTCGCGGACCGAGATAGGTAAAGCCGCGACTCACACCCCCACCTCAGGGGATCGAGAGCTGAGGACCACTCCCCGTCACACTCACAAACAACGCTTAGGAATCAATAGATTTATTAAAGGCACTGAGGGTTTGGCAAGTCCGATATCAACAGTCCGATATCTATCTCTATATCTATATCCACACCTATATATCCATATACCAACAGCTATACAACACTATATCTATATACCAACAACAACACACACAGAAAACAAGAGAGAACCTCTCCCCTTCCCCCCTGTTCCCGTTCCCGGACAGGGATAAGAGGGAAAGCCTGGAGAGAGCCTTTGGGAAATAGAAGAATATTGGAAAAGAGAAGTGAGTGTCTGGTATGTGTGAATATTATGTAGGAATGTTTGTAGGAATGTTAGTAAGATGTCCGCAATTCTCACCACCGGGGTACGGCCGAAGCAAATCCCTGGTCGGGATCCACGTCCTGTCCCCTGAGACTCTAGGCAAACGGTCCGTTCGGTACGTCCACACGCCAACAACCACAGGGAGCAGCGCCGCAACGGCACGGCAGCCTCCGCAGCGGTACGCTCACCGCGGCGGCTGTAACCGTATAGTATTCACAGAGCGCGCGTCTTCTTGCTCCTCCCTTTTTTTCCCAGTTCCTGCCCCGCCGTGCCTCCTGGGAGCTGTAGTCTGTAGTCCTGTGCGCATGCGCCTGGTACCTCTGTCCTCTCCCCACGAGTGCCGGGGGGGCGCATCGCCAGGACTGGTCAGTGAATGTCGCTGGATTAAAGGCCCTTATAGAGTCTGTCTCTCACACCAAGGACACACTGAAACAAACTTGGCAGAAATATAGATAGCAGGCTGCCTCTGAAAGACTGAGCAATTAGCCACAAGTAAAAGGAGGCAGGTGGTGCCGGTGAACCAGAGAACTGTCCTCCATCTGCGGGACTCGGTAATCGACTGAGCCTGCCTGCAAGCACTGCGGGGGGACCTGTGCTCGCCCGCGGGGCATTGCTGCCTCACTGCTCACCGCTCGAAGCAGAGTCTGGATCCCTGCCTGCTGCTGCTCGCCGATGCCTGGGGAGCCTGCCTGCGGTGGTGCCTGCTGTGCTGAGTCTGCCTGCCTGCCGTGGTGTGCCTGTTTGCTGTGTCCACCTGTGCCTGCGGGAGGGGTCGCCCCGCTGCTGTGGGCTCGCCCTGCTGCCGCTGCTGGTCGCCCAGACGCTGGTCATATCCTCGCTACGGAAGGAGGGTAACTCGCATACACATACACGCACATGCGCACACACACACATGCATCCACATATACAAATACATATACGGGCTCAACTCCTGCCCTTTCTCTCCATTAATCCTTCCCACCTTTCTTCCGCGGGGAGTGCACTTACTACTACCATAGTACTTTGATTGACTACCTTCCCTGAACCTCGGTCCCTCAGTTTGTGTTAACCCTTAATAAACCTGTTAGTTACACATTGGTCTAGGTAGCAATTCGTAAGCGTGGTTGGGGGCATTCCAACACGGTCCCACAGCGACCGCATGTGCAGGCTCATTTACAAACCCCTCCGTGGAGGGGGGGAAGGTCACGAAAGTATCCTGACAACCGGTGGCTTTTAATATCGGCTTGCGACAACTCTAAATATGCATTTGAAGTGCTACATGCACATGGAACCATTTGGAAGAAAAGAGGACTTGTACAATCACAAGGAGTTTGTGGGGGTCCACCAAGGACCCAGCTTTGCACAAACCTGCAATAAACAATGTCTCCTTCCTAGACTCCTTGTGTGTGTTTCGGGAGCTAACTTAAAATGGTAACAAGATCATACAGCTCACCGCCCTCAACCATGCTGTATATTGTAGAAGCCTGCCCCTTCTCAGTTAACTCAAACATCTCCTTGGTACTGTGTCAAAGTGTGCTGTAGGAGCTGCATAAAGAAAGGAAGCAAGAATTTTTTATCAAAAATCCTTATGCTCTGTGCTTGAAGCAAAATTAAAACAAAACAACAAATGGAAGAAGGTAACACGCTAACACCTGTGGCTGAAGAGACAGGATATGCTTCCAGCCACCAAGTGCTTGCTTCCACCATTGTAAGCACATATCACTTGCCATTATGAGTCTGAGGGAGGGTGATGTAATCAACCTGCCAGGCCTCTCCATACTTGTATTTGCACCAACGTCCATTGTACCACAAAGGTTTTAGCCGTCTGGCTTGTTTGACTGCTGCACATATGTCACAATCATGGATAACCTGTGTAATAGTATCTAGAGTTAGATCTAAACCTTGGTCACGGGCCCATCGGTATGTTGCATCTCGTCCTTGATGCCCAGATGTGTCATGGGCCCACTGGGCTATAAACAGTTCAACTCTGTGCTCCCAGTCCAAATCTGGAACACTTTAGCTGCCTGGTCTGCTTGATGGTTGTGTTTCTGTTCTTCAGTGGCCCAGCTCTTTGGTACCTGGGCATCTATGTCCTTTACTGTCAATGTCCTTTACTGTCTACTGTCCTTTACTGGCCATACCTTTACTGTCAATGTGTCTAGTCGGGCAGCGATATCTTGCCACAGGGGGTGGCCCAAATGGGTTTCTCCTGCTTACCTCGGAAGCAGCTCAGACTCCTTCATAGGCAGCCAGTATCTCTTTTTCACTTGGGGTATAATTGGCTTCCGAGCAAAGCTTTATACTGCTGGTTCCAAAATTCTAGGGGATGACCTCTGGTCTCATCAGGTGCTTTTTGCCAGAGACTCCAGATAAGACCAGTGTCACTGGCTGCACGTTTTTGATTTCCTGTCCCCTTCGGACAGGTCCCAGGGCCACTCCGTGAACTATCTCTCGCTTTATCTGGTCAAAGGCCTGTTGCTGTTCAGGACACCATGAAAAATTCCTTTTCTTTCAGTTGACTTCATAGAGGGGTTTCACAATCTGAGCATACCTGGGAATGTGCATTCTCCAAAAACCCACTGTGCCTGAGAAGGTCTGTGTCTCTTTCTTATTAGGGGGTGAAGCCATAGTTGCTACTTTACTGACCACATCCATAGGGATGTGTTGGCACCCATCTTGCCATCTGACCCCTACGAACCGGATCTCTCTGTCCAGTCCCTTGACCTTGCTTCTCTTTACAGCAAAGCCAGCTTCTAACAAAATGTGGATCACTTTCCTACCTTTCTCAAAGACTTCCTCTGCCATATTACCCCATACAATGATGTCATCAATGTACTGCAGATGGTCTGGAGCTCCACCCTTCTCCAGTGCACTGTGGATCATTCCGTGGCAGATGCTAGGGCTGTGCTTCCACCCCTAGGGCAGTCGATTCCAGGTATACTGGACAACCCTCCTGGTGGAAGCAAATTGAGGTCTGCACTCTGCTGCTATGGGAATAGAGAAAAACACCCTAGCATTGTCAATAGTGGCATACCATTTATCTGCTTTGGATTCCAGTTTGTATTGAAGTTCCAACATGTCTGGAACTGCAGCACTCGTTGGTATGACTTCATTCAGACCACAGTAGTCCACAGTTAATCTCCATTTCCCATCAGGCTTCTGCACTGGCCATTATAGGGCTGTTAAAGGGTGAATGAGTCTTACTTATCACTCCTTGGCTCTCTAGTCGACAAATCAGGTTATGTATTGGAAGCAGGGAGTCTCTGTTGGTGCGGTGCTGCTGACAGTGTACTGTAGTAGAAGCTGTTGGCACCTGCTGTTCCTCCACCTTCATCAGGCCCACCACAGAAGGGTCATCGGAGAGACCAGGCAGGGTAGACAGCCAGTTAATGCCCTCAGTCTCTACAGCTGCGACACCAAACGCCCACATATACCCTTTCGGGTCTTCAAAGTACCCTTTCTGGAGAAAGTCTATACCAAGGATGCATGGAGCATCTGGGCCAGTTACTATCTGATGGGTCTCCCAATCATTCCCAGTCAGGATAATTTCAGCCTCCAATACAGTCAATTCTGGAGACCCTCCAGTGACTCCAGAGATGGTAATGGGAGTCTGCCCCTCTATGATTGGATGATATCAAAGTGCTCTGCGCACCAATGTCCACCAGGGCTCTGTAACTATGTGCTTCTGTTGTGCCAGGCCACCAAATCCACACTGTCCAGTAAACTCTCGTCCTTCTCGTCCACCTGGCTGGAGGCAGGGCCCCTCTAATGTGGAGCATGGCATCCACAATTAACATGGGGGTTTGTGTGGTGTACTGGATTCTCATTTGGGTTAGAGACCCATCTGCTTGGGCCAGTGGATACTTCCTGGGAAACCGGAGCAACTATCATTCTGGGACTGTTATTTTTAGTGGCACCACCCTGAAGCTTACGTGCTCTTGCATGCAGAGCAGCAGTGGGTTTGCCGTCCCACCTGCTCGTGTTCTCACCATGGTTAAACAGAATAGACCACAGAGAACCTCGTGTTTGATTCTGCGTAACCTGAGCTGGTTTTCTAGGAGTGCCTCTGTTTCTAATGGCTGATACATAGGTCCATTCAGGAGAGGAATGGGTAATTTACTCCCTCTCGAGTCTGGATACCCTATCACCCAGCTCATCATAACAGTTTTTCCATGCCTGAGTCGTTTTTTCCACAGCTGAGACATGGGCATTTATGGAGTTAGATACTGTCTACATATAGCCTTAGCTGGTTAGCAAATTTATCAATAGTTGGTGGCATTTCACCATTTCCTGCAAAAACCCTTCCTCCCAAAATGGTAGAATACATAGGAGGAGCACTGTGTGAAAGCTTCTTTAATATAGGCTTACTGCATGGCAGGTCATCAGGGCTTTTGGGTGTGTCTCCATTACCACAGATGACCTCCTGGACTGCCAGCTCTCTCAGATAGGTAATACCTCTTTCTCCGGCGTTCCACCTACTGGTGCGGCATTCAGTATCCTCCCTATTGGGATACTGGCTTTTTACAGCCATTAAAAAGTGATGCCAGAGATTGTGAGCACTGTTTTTCCTCCTAATAATCTTATCAATGCCTGCATCTCTGGCTAATGATCCCAATTGCTGATTCTCCCTGCCCTCCAGATCTATCCCATCAGCTCCCAGGTCATAACACCACAACAGCCATGAAATCAGCAACTCATCCTCCCTATGAGTATAACCACAGAATCACAGAATCAAAAATCATCAAGGCTGGAAAAGACATTTAAGATCATCAAGTCCAGCCTATGACCAACACCACCACACCGTCTACACTATGGCACTAAGTGCCACATCCAGCCTTTCCTTGAACACATCCAGGGACGGTGCCTCCACCACTTCCCTGGGAAGTCTATTCCAATGTCTAACCACCCTCTCCGTGAGGAAGTGCTTCATAATATCTAACCTAAACCTCCCCTGGAGCAACTTCAGGCTGTGCCCTCTTGTCCTGTCACTGGTTGCCTGGGAGAAGAGCCCAGTCCCCACCTGACTACAACCTCCCTTCAGGTAGCTGAAGAGAGTGATGAGATCCCCCCTGAGTCTCCTCTTCTCCAGGCTAAACAACCCCAATATCCTCAACCTCTCCCTATAAGACTTTCCCTCTAATTCTTTCACCAGCCTTGTTGCTCTCCTCTGGACCCGCTCCAGCACCTCAACGTCCTTCTTGAAGTGAGGGGCCCAGAACTGCACACAGGACTCGAGGTGAGGCCTCACCAGTGCTGAGTACAGGGGGAGAATTACATCCCTGCTCCTGCTGGCCACACTAGTCCTGATACAAGCCAGGATGCCATTGGCCTTTCGGGCCCCCTGGGCACACTGCTGGCTCATGTTCAACCAGCTGTCCACCAGCACTCCCAGGTCCCTCTCTGCCGGGCCGCTCTCCAGCCACTCTTCCCCCAGCCTGTAGCGCTGCCTGGGGTTATTGTGGCCAAAGTGCAGGACCCTGCACTTGGTCTTGTTGAATTTCATGCTGTTGGCCTCAGCCCATCGATCCAGCCTGTCCAGGTGCTCCTGCAGCCTCTTCTTACCTTCTGGCAGATCAACACTCCCCCCCAGCTTGGTGTCATCTGCGAATTTACTGAGGGTGGACTCAATACCCACCTCCAGGTCATCAATAAAGATACTGAATAGGACTGGACCCAGTACTGATCCCTGGGGGACACCGCTGGTCACTGGACGCCAGCTGGATGCAGCTCCATTCACCATCACTCTCTGGGCCTGCTCATCCAACCAGTTTTTGACCCAGCGAAGGGTGCACCTGTCGAAGCCATGGATCTCTAGCTTCTCCAGGAGGATGCTGTGGGAGACTGTGTCAAAGGCCTTGCTGAAGTCAAGGCAGACCACATCCACAGCCTTCCCCTCATCCACTAGGTGGGTCACCCAGTCATAGAAGGAGATGAAATTAGTGAGGCAGAACCTCCCTTTCCTGAACCCATGTTGGCTGGACCTGACCCCCTGGTTGTCTTCCACATGCTGCTTGATGGCATTCAGGATGATCTGTTCCATAACCTTGCCAGGCACCGAGGTCAGGCTGACAGACCTATAGTTCCCCGGATCCTCCTTCCGGCCCTTCTTGTGGATGGGCGTCACATTGGCCAGCCTCCAGTCATCTGGGACCTCCCCAGTGAGCCAGGACTGGTGATAAATGTTTAAGAGCGGCTTAGCCATTTCTTCCGCCAGCTCCCTCAGCATCCTAGGATGAATCCCATCTGGACCCACGGACTTGTTGGGATCTAAGTGGCACAGCAGGTCCCTAACTACTTCCTCCTGGATTACAGGAGGGGGATTCTGCTCCCCATCCCTGTCTACCAACTCAGGAGCCCAGTTGTCCTGAGGGTAGCTAGTCTTTTTGTTAAAGACTGAGGCAAAGAAGGTGTTAAGCACCTCAGCCTTTTCCTTGTCCTCCGTTACTAAGTTCCCCTCCTCATCCAATAAGGAATGAAGATTTTCCCTGACCCTCCTTTTGTTATTAATGTATTTATAAAAGCATTTTTTATTATCCTTTACAGAGATGGCTAGTTTAAGTTCTAACTGGGCTTTTGCATCTCTGATTCTCTTCCTACATGACCTTACAATATCCCTAAATACTTCCTGATTCACCTGCCCTTTTTTCCAAAGTTGATACATTCTTTTTTTATTCCTGAGTTCTTGTAACGGTTCCCTGCTCGACCAGGCTGGTCTTCTTCCCTGCCGGCTCCTTTTTCGGCACACAGGGACAGCCTGCTCCTACGCCTTCATAAATTCATTCTTGAAGTAAGCCCAGCCCTTCCTGGGCTCCTTTGGTTTTGAGGGCTGCTTCCCAAGGGACTCTCCCAACCAGCATCCTGAAGAGGCCAAAGTCAGCCCTCTGGAAGTCCAAGGTAGAGGTTTTGCTGACGACCCTCCTAACTTCACCACTAATTGTAAATTCTATCATATCATGGTCGCTGTGCCCAAGACGACCTCCAGCCACTACCTCTTCCACCAGCCCTTCTCTGTTTGTGAACAGTAGGTCCAGCATGGCACTACCCCTGGTAGGTTCACTTACCAGCTGTAGCAGGAAGTTATCTTCTATACATTCCAGAAACCTCCTGGATTGGCCCCTTTCTGTTGTGTTGTACTTCCAGCAGACATCTGGTAAGTTGAAGTCCCCCACAACAACAAGGGCTAGCAAACGCGAGACATCCCCAAGTTGTTGAAAGAACATCTCGTCGGTCTCCTTATCCTGGTCAGGTGGTCTGTAGCAGACTCCCACTAGGATATCAGCCTCATTGGCCTTTCCTTTTATCCTCACCCATATACGTTCTTCCTTGGTGTGTCTAGAATTGACCTCTAGGCAATCAAAGCACTCCTTAACATATAACGCCACCCCACCACCTCTCTTGCCTTGCCTGTCCCTTCTAAAGAGCCTATAGCCGACCATTGCAGCACTCCAACCATGTGAATCATCCCACCACGTTTCCGTGATGGCAATTATATCATGGTCTCCCTGGTGCACAACAGCTTCTAACTCCTCTTGTTTATTTTCCATGCTTCGGGCATTGGCATATATACACTTGAGCTGTGGTACAGATATCCTGACCACTTGCGTGGTTACCAACCTATTAGTGAGCCCTGTGTTCTTGTTGCCACATTTATCCCCGTTTCCCGCCTTGAGTGGGATGGCAGACTGGCAGCTGTCATTAGGCTCATCTCTGGTTTTGTCCCCATCCTCCTTCAAACCTACTTTAAAGCCCTGTCGATGAGCCCTGCTAACTTGTGCGCCAGGACCCTTCTCCCCCTCCAGGTTAAGCTTCCCTCACCTGTTGTCATGCCCGGTGTCCTGTAGGTCCATCCATGATCAAAAAAGCCAAAGTCCTGTTGGTTGCACCAGTCCCAAAGCCAGGATTTAATCTTCTGGCTCTTCCTATTTATCCCCTCATCAATCCCTGCTACTGGTGGGATAGAGGAGAACACCACCTGTGCTTCCAATCCCCTAACCAGCCGTCCCAGGGCCCTGAAATCTCTCTTCATTGCCCCTACACTTCTGGTAGCTACCTCATCACTGCCTACTTGGAACAGCAGTAATGGGTAGTAGTCTGAGGGCCGAACTAAAGGCAGGGAGCTTCCTCCTTATATCCTTAACCCTGGCCCCAGGGAAGCAGTTGACCTCCGTAAGAAGTGGGTCCAGCCTGCATATAGGGCCTTCCACTCCCTTCAGAAGTGAGTCACCTATGACAAGTACCCGCGTTTTTTTCTTAACCGAGGTGGTTTTGATGAAAGGTACAGACTGACGTGGCCTCAGTGACACTTCCAAGTTTGGCGAACCATCATCCACAATATCATTTGGTTCTACTTGTAGAGCCTCATATCTGTTCTGTAAAGGCACCTGGAGAGGGGGAACACTAGGGGCCCCCTTGCCATGCCACTTCCGCCGTGCAGAAACTCTCTGCCATTGCTCCTCATCCTGTAGGCTATCTCGCTCAGCCAGGCAGACAGGAGATAGGCAGTGGGCTGCATAATGAGCGCCGCCTGTCTTTTGAGAGTTGTTCAGGAATGCTAAGTCATGGCATCAACAATCTATCTCCCTCTCACACTCCCTGATACTCCTAAGCCTCTCTACTTCTTCCTTCAGCTGTGCAGCCATACCGAGCAGATCATTTATCTGCTCACACCTCACACAGCTCGTGTCTCTGCCATTCTCCAGGGGGAATGACAGGTTTTGGCACTCCCTACAGCCAGAGACCTGAAGGCCCACATGTCTGTGAGGAACCTCCGTTTGGGTTGCCACAGTCCTCCTGGTAGAGGCTTTTGCCTGGGTTTAAAACCATACTTAACCTTCTTTCTTTTCTAGAGGGTTTTAACGACCTCTCCTCTCACCCGCGCAGGCCCTGCCTGCTGCAAACTGCCTTGTGCAAACTGCCGTGCCACGCCTCTGTTTGCCCGTTCCGGGTCGCTGCTTCTCCCTAGAGGCGTTTAAATCTCCCGCTCAGCCCCTGGCCGCACCCCCTCCGTGCCTGGTTGGCTGCCGCGGGCTTCCTGGTTCCAGCCGGGGCTCGGGCGGAGAACGGGGGTCCCAGAGCTTGGAAACCCCCCTGTACTGCACGCCTGAACCCCCACCTCCGGCTTACCTCAGTCGCTGCTGCTGCTGTCGCCGCTGTCGCTACACCGATTCCTTTCTTATATCTCGTAACTCTTTCATGGACATGGATTTAACTATTATTTAGGGGTCCGAATCGCTATCATATGTCGTTCCGGCCTCAGGCTGATTCTCTCTTTGACCAAGGCCTGCCCCGTCCTCTGTCTCTGAGTCCTCATCCCTCACCAGGCAGTCTGATTTCTTTAAATGCTTTCTGTGAGTTGTTACTGGAGTGACAAGGGCTGTTTTGGACTGGGGAGGAGCGGTACCATTCGCTGCCACCGTTCCCACCGGCACCAAATCAGCACCAGGAGCGGCGGCAGGGGCCGTGGCAGCAGGGGCCGTGGCAGCAGGGGCTGCACTGCTGGCACGAGGCAGCAGCAGCTCACGATGGCAGCAGGGGCCCCGGGGTGCTGACAGTGGCGTTTTCCCACACCAGTTTTTAACTAAGAACCACCCCTGGCACACATTAAGGCATAGCGATAATACAATCAACAAAAGGTAACAGCCCTTCCTGGGGCCCCCAGATTTGGGCATGGTGAACTCGCCCAAGAAAGGAGCAGAATAATTTTTCATAATATCAAAAGTCATAAAGTAACCCTTGAACTGGCCAAGCCAATCCTCAGCCCAAGTCCTCCCAGCAGCAACCACTACTTGAACAAAATGCAAAAACAATTGAGTTGGTAAGTAGGACATAAAGCTAAAAATAAGAATATTAACAAAGGACATAGAGGCTTGATAAATCGAATCTTTCAAAAATGCCATTATCATTATTATGTTTCAATTTCCAACCTTCCAATCCTTAAAAATAATCTTAATTTTGTGCCCCCCGTTGGGCACCAATTATTCTGTCCTGGTTTACATCTTAAGGGTGAACCAGAAACCAGAGGGAAGAATTGCTCCCTATTACCCCTCCTCCACCCTCCCAAGGGAAGATAGAAGGGGAATAAGGAAGGGAGACTTAAGGGCTGGAAATTTAAACAGGAACAAATTTACTATAACACAGATATATAAACTTATATACAAATATATACAAAACTGATGTCGCTGATAGCAGGAATAGATGGGGGAAAGTCCCTTGCAGCAAGGCTGCTTCAGTGTTATTGTTTGGGAGACCCTGGCACAGTGTTGGACACCTATTGGAGAGAGAGGGTCCTTCACACCCCAAAAGACTGGCAGGGGTCAGTATTCCCGCCCACTTCCTGTCACAGTCTATAAAAGCCAGGAGAGCCAGAAGCCGCTCTCTCCTTCCTTCTATTCCTTTCCTCCTGCTGGGTGTGCTGCTGGTTTCCTTTGGCTTCCCACGTGTTCCCTCCAGAATCCAATTACATCGGGTGCTGTAAGGAGCCGTGGACCTCTCCTGTAGCAGCCCTGTGTTTCCCATATCTCTGTGATCATTGAGATCGCTTTTGTGTATTTGTATATAAATATTTACCCATTTCCTCCCCAACCCACAGTTTACCCTTTTTCCTTGTGTTATAGTAAACTTGTTTCTAGTTTCAATTTCCAAAGTTTTAAGTGATCTAGGTGTTATCAGCACTTGCGGTTTATTTTTCCCCTCTGCATTCACACTTGCACATTCAAAAGGGATAGGCAAGGAAGAAGAGGTAGTGTGGTGGCCCTCTATATTAGAGAGACATATGAATGCCTAAAAATTAAAGTGATGATAGGGTTGAATCCCTATGGATAAGAATCAAAGGGAAGGCCAATAAGGGTGATATAGTGGTTGGAGTTTGTTACAGACCACCCATCCAGGATGAGGAGGTGGATGAAATATTCTATAAGCAGTTGGGAGAGGTTTCACAATTGCTACCCTTTGTTCTAATGGGGGACTTCAACTTCCCAGATGTCTGCTGGAAATACAATACAGCAGAGAGAGAACAGTCCCAAAGGTTCCTGGAGTGCATGAAAGATAACTTCCTGATGCAGTTGGTGAGGGAGCCAACCAGGGAGGGTGCCCTTCTGGACTTGCTGCTCGTGAACAGAGAATAACTTGTGGGGGAATTAACAGCTGGAAGAAGTCTACGGCATAGTAACCGTGAACCTATAGAGTTTTCAATTATTGGAGAAGTAGGGAGGTGAGTAAAACTGCCACCTTGGACTTCCAGAGGGCAGACTTTGATCTGTTCAGGAGACTCATTGACAAAGTCCCTTGGGAAAATGTCATGAAGGGTAAAGGAGTCCAGGAAGACTGGACATACTTCAAGAAGGAAGTCTTAAAGGGCCAGGAGAAGGCTGTCCCCATGTGCTGAAACAGGAGCCTCAGTGAAGAAGACCAGCCTGGCTGAATAGAAAGATTTGGCTGGAGCTCAGGAAGAAAAGGAGAGTTTATGGCCTCTGGAAGAGAGGACAGGCCTCTCCTGAGGAATACAGAGATGTAGTAAGGCAATATAGGGAGAAAATTAGGAGGGCCGAAGCCCAGCTTGAACTCAACTTGGCTACTGCTGTCAAAGACAATAAAAAATCTTCCTATCTATACATTAATCACAAAAGGAGGACTAGGGAGAATTGCCATCCTTTACTGGATGCAGGGGGAAACATAGTGACAAAGGATGAGGTAAAGGCTGAGGTGCTAAATGCCTTCTTTGCCTCAGTGTTTAGGAGTCAAACTGGTTGTTCCCTAGACACCCAGTCCCCTAAGCTGGAAAATGGGGAGGTGGAGCAGAATGAGACCTTTGTTTTCCAAGAGAAAATGGTCAGTGACCTGCTACACCACCTAAACATCCACTCAGATGGTGGATGCACTCTGCCAAGCCTCCTTCTGTCAATTATCAGCAGTCCTGGCTAACTGGGGAGGTCCCAGTGGACTGCAAGGTAGCAAATGTAGTACCCATCCACAAGAAAGGCTGGAAGGGAGATCCAGAGAACTACAGGCCTGTTAGTCTTACCTCGGTGCCAGGGAAGGTCATGGACGAGACCATCTTGAGTGTCATTATGCACCATATACAGAACAACCATGTGATCAGGTCTAGTCAGCATGGGTTTATGAAAGGAAGGTCCTGCTTGACAAACCTGATCTCTTTCTATGACAAGATGACCCACCTGGTCGATGAGGCTGTGGATGTTGTCTACCTGGGCTTCCATAAAGCCTTTGACACTGTTTCCCATAGCATTCTGACGAAAAAACTGGCTGCTCATGGCCTGGACAGGGATATACTCTGTTGGGTAAAACACTGGCTGGATGGCAGGGTCCAGAGAGTGGTGGTGAATGGAGTTAAATCCAGCTGGCGGCTGGTCACAAGTGGTGTTCCCCAGGGCTCAGTATTGGGACCACTTCTTTTTAACATCTTTATTAATGATCTTGATGAGGAGATGGAATGCACCCTCAGTAAGTTTGCAGACAACACCAAATTGGCAGGGAGTGTTGATCTGCCTGAGGGCAGGAAGGCTCTACAGAGAGACTTGGACAGACTGGATTGATGGGCTGAGGTCAGTTGTATGAAGTTCAACAAGGCCAAGTGCTGGGTCCTGCACTTGGGCCACAACAACCCCATGCAGTGCTACAGGCTTGGGGAAGAGTGGCTGGAAAGCTGTCCAGCAGAAAGGGATCTGGGGGTTCTGATTGATAGGTGGCTGAATATAAGCCAACAGTGTGCTCAGGTGGCCAAGAAGGCCAATGGCATCCTGGCCTGTATTAGAAATAGTGTGGCAAGCAGGATCAGGGTGGTGAACGTCCCTCTGTACTCTTGAGTACTGTGTCCAGTTTTGGGTACCTCAATACAAGAAAGACATCAAGGCACTGAAGCGTGTCCAAAGAAGGGTAACAAAGCTGGTGAAGGGCCTTGAGAACAAGTTTTATGAAGAGCAGCTGAGGGAACTGGGGCTATTTAGTCTGAAAAAAAGGAGGCTGAGGGGAGACCTCATTGCCCTCTATAACTACCTGAAAGGATGTTGTAAAGAGGTAGGTGCTGGTCCCTTCTCACAAGTAACTGGTGATAGAACAAGAGGAAATGGCCTCAAGCTGTGCCAGGGGAGGTTTAGACTAGATATTAGGAATAACTTTTTCACTGAAAGGGTTGCCAGACATTGGAACATGCTGCCC
Source organism: Hemiprocne comata (assembly GCA_020745705.1). Lineage (NCBI taxonomy): Eukaryota > Metazoa > Chordata > Aves > Apodiformes > Apodidae > Hemiprocne > Hemiprocne comata. Next base: position 61,389,985 of record CM036587.1, on the reverse strand, counting down.
AGGGATGTGGTTGAGTCACCATTCCTGGATGTGTTTAAAAGTTGTCTCGATGTGGCGTTTGGGGACATGGCTTAGTGCTGGACTTGGTAGCGTAGTGTTAATGGTTGGACTAGATGATCTTTTCTAAAGTAAGTTATTCTATGATTCTATGATTTCCATTCATGCTTGATTCATACCAGCCTTGATGTTTCTTTTTCCTTGCAATACCATGTTTGTATGCTGCTTTAGGAAGCATAATGTGAAATTCTGTCTTTTTCACTTCATGCTTTTCTTCACCTACTTGTGAAACTAGATCAATTCTGAAATAAAATAAACTAAAATCCAAAATACGGGGCAGCATCAATCAGTGTACCCCATCTTTCCTTCCTGCCATCAGAAGAAGGAGAAGAGTGGATAATCACACTGGTAGCATGAAACATAGTGCTCTCATTTTATTATTCTGGATGTGAATAACTGGAAGAAGTGTTCTGAGACAGTCATTAGGTAAGCATGAATTTGTTTAGATACTTCTGGATGTAGTTTGATATGTAAAAAAATGCCAGTGCAAAATTCAGTGGTTTTATCACTAACTTATTTTGTTGGGAAAAAAGTAGTCTGTGTTACATATAACTTTGCCAGATATTTTTCATAGAGATTTCTCTGTATAATGCACAATGCTTTCATTTATTTATTTATTTATTTATTTATTTATTTATTTACAACTATATTTAATTTTAGTTTTTTCTTAGCACTTTTCTGCTTTACCCAACTGGTAGACCAATAGTGCTTTTAAAAAATATTTTCGACTTGTAGTTAACCAACCTAAGTAATACTATTTTAAACAAATTATTTATTAATCATTTTCTTGTAGGGGAATATAAGAATTCACAGAGGCAAAGCTTTTGAAACAGAGCTATATAGCTTGCTTGAGAAGGTAGCTGCTGAATCACAGTTTTGAGTACATTGCAGTCAAGTGCTGTATGGACTTTGATGTCCTTAGAAACCTGAAGAAGCTGCCTCTCTGATTCCAGTTATTCTCACATCTCTGAGAAAAATCCATTTGTCTGGCTCACCTTAGAAGTTCTGCTACTGTAACAAAAGAGTGTGGGAGTATATCAAACCAATTTCTAATGTTAAACCTTTTTTTTTGTTGTTTTATAATTTAGTACTAATATTTTTTGTTGTCGTTGCTGGGGGGGAGGGGGTGTTACGTGTTGGTTTGTTTTGGTTTGGTTTGGTGTGTTTTTTTTTCTTGTTTTTTTTTTTTTTTTTTTTTTTTTTTTTTTTTTTTTTTTTTTTGTTTTTGAGTTTTTTTGTTTGGTTGGTTGGTTGGTTGGGTTTGGGTTTTGTTTGGTTTTTTTCCCCAGCACATTAAGTATTGTCCCTCTGCATCTCAGAGCACTAGTTATTGTTCTTCCCCTAAATAGGATATATATATAATAAAAGCACAAAGCTGACAAACTATGTACTGCTTGCTCTGGGTAACTTAACTGACACAATTTCACTGATCATTTAACCATGAGCATTTAAATGTGACCTGAGGCTATTCTAAGTGCAGCCTGATCCCATGCTAGGGTCTGGTATTGCAAATAGTGTATTTTCTTTGTCAGACATTATTTGTATGTCTGCTCCATGTGCACAGGAAAAAAATAAAAATAAAAAGAAAAAGAAAAAGAAAAAAAAGAAAGAAAAAGAAAAAGAAAAAAAAGAAAGAAAAAGAGCGAAAGAACAAGGACATAGCAAACCTTCAGATTTGAGGCTTTGAATGTCCTGTAGCAATTCATGCCTGATAAAAGGTCGAGTTTAGTGTCTGATTTCTTTTCCTCCTTGTACCTATTTGCTATTGTTCATTGCAGGAGTTTTACACTCTTAAAACAGAAGCAGCAGAACATGTTTCTGTGTCTCAGATATTCCCATTCATTCTCTGACACAAAGTAACCTACCTATATCAGTACTTTTGACACACGAGAGTATGAAATTGACTGACTGAGATGTGGACAAATACTCTGGTTGTCACAGTGGTGCTAAAAGTGGAAGAAGACTAATATAAACACCTGGAGATAGATAGCTTGAGCAGCTTCAGCAAAATTTAACAGAAAATATGTCTGTGTCTTTTTGTATTAAAATAACAGTCTTCATGTCTGTTGGGTAGTAAATGTTAATGCTAAAGCTAGTGGGGCTAGAACTTCACATGTTGATTGAATTGATAGAATTTATAGAATTACCTGTGGTACTGGTGTATATTCACACTGATGGGATGAGCTCTAACAAAGCTCTGTTTGTTTTAACACCACTAGAAAAAGTATTTCAGCTAAGACTCTTGGTTAGGCTTGTATTTATTGTCTCTAGCCAAGAAAAAGGATTACAAGTGGTAGCTGCTTGGGTAGCACTCGCTTAGTTTTAACACAAAATTACATCTCTTATCACTTCATTTCCTAACCAATGAACACTTGTTAACAGTAGCCTGTTACAAAAAGTCACAATAAAAGAATTCTTATTTTTGTACAAAGAAAACAGTTGTGGAATTTAGTGCCAGGGACAGTCAGCAACATTTGAAATTAACGAACAGATGAGTTTAAGACATGCTTCATATGTTCTCTTATCTGCTGACACAAAGTAATTTAAGCCAAACACAACTTCTCAGATTCTAGCAGCTAATTGCTGCAAGTACCTGAAGGGATTCTTCTTTTCTGTGGGCAGTCTTGGCAAAATTTTTATCTTTCCTTTTGACTTCCCCATCTCTCCATGAAGCATTTGAGAAAGTAGGTCACCAGAGGCAGAATAGTGATGAAAAAGCCTTGCATTAAGGAAATAGCTTGATATGGCCATTTCCATATAAATGCTATCTACTCCTCAGAGTATTTTAGGGCACTCAATAAATGCTGAGCTAGTGAAGTTGGGCCTATATATGATAAATTGAATAAACTACTAAAAAGTGAAAACAAATTATTTTTCAACAGTTAACTGAAGGAAAAAGAAATCAGAAAATTAATAAGACTGCAGCATTTACTTTAGTCTTTGTCCATTGTATGAAATTATACAGAATATAGATATTTAGAAATGTTAAAGAGCTGTGGGCTTTTGAATATGCTATCTTTAACTACAAAGTCAGTGGCTTTAATTACAAAATCACATAAGCTAAGATATTCAGTGAATGAAGGATCCATCTTATAAAGTTCTTTTTGAATAACTGTGTCTTGTCATAACCTTCACATCACTGAATGCTTCCCTAATAAATATTTTTTTCCTTATAAGTAATGGCTTCGTGCTACAGTATCTCTATGCCTCTCAGATATCCTTACTGCTTATTGTAAAATGGATTATCTGAAACTTCTGTCCACAAAAGAGATGCATAGGGAGATTGACCATGTTGCTAGCTGCTTCATGTAAAGCCTCTACGAAATACACTACTTTAATCCAGGTTTCTTAAATCTTGATCCAATTTATTTTATCTGCTGCAGAAGTTTATCCTTTTCTAGAACTGTTCTACATTGTCCTACTTTGTTCCTCTTCACTTTTTTGTAGGGGTTTGAGGAAGAGACCACAATATGGGTTAGAACAACATTCTATCTGAAAGGAAGAGCATGTACTCCCAAAAAGGGTCTGTGTGCAACAGAGGAGAGCTTCTGAAGCTGTATGTGCTCTGAAAGTTCAGCTTTTCACTAACACTGTTTTTTGATCTGAGTTTTGGCAAATAAAACTAAATAAGGAATTCTGTTATGGTCAGGCATTTTCAGGCCTGTGCTACATATTTTTAGTGTGATCAAGTTATTTCATTAATAGATGTGTATAACTCCTGAACGCTGGCTTCTATATTTGCATGATTTTATTATTAATTTATGTTTCAGAAATATTGCCGAGCACTACTGATTTCATAAACAGAATTCGATTAGTTTCTACACAAAGTTTCAGGACAGCACGTTGCAAATTACATTGTAAAATACAGAATGTCCTAAGTCAAGCCTCCTGAGCTTGAGAATGGCCTTTTACACTTAATAGGCTCTTACCTGTTTGAAATTCTGCCACATTGTTTATACAATTAAGTATTCCTTATACTAGTGGGGGTCTGGCAGGTAGCTAATTTTACCTTCTGTAAATTACTGTACATAAATTGACTATGCATTACATAGTATGACATATTAACAAAAAATGTGTTGTACATACATATACAAATGACAGTATATTTATGACTATTTATAGAACTTGGAAAATTGTACTTGATTTTCACTAGATGAAAGACTGGGGTAGGCTTGATTGATTTTAGTTTCTGTAACAGTTCCAAGAAGTGGAAAAGCAACAACAATATAAAAAACCCCGTTTTTCTAAACTGAGTGACTACCTGGCATTTTTAAATTATTCCATTATTGTGATGGACATTTCAACTAAATTGATACTCTTTGATCCACACAATTATTCTGCTGAAAACTTACCACATTTGAAAATTACAAGCAAACTAGAAGGACCTTTTATAATAATAATGCAATCTTGGTGATACATATTCTTACCCAGGCCTGATGACATGAAAAATCTTCTTACTGTTAAATAGTTCTGGCTTATGATATGGTGTAACTGCTGATTCACTGAAAAGCAGTGTTTATGTGAGCTATCATTTTGTCAGTGTTGCATCTCATCCTTCTCAGTCTGAGAACTAATATTGGCCGTAAAGTTTTCCAACTCTGGTGGAACTGGCTTAATGTATTAGCAAAGGAGCTTCCTAATTCTCTTGTCTTTTAGAGAACTAGGAAAGGAAGAAGGAAAAGGACAAAAAATATTTAAAAGAACAAAACCTTTGAACAGAATTAATATGAGGATAAACGTTCCAGAAATAACAGGGGTGGGCAGTAAGTATAGCAACTTGAAAATAAGCTATGTCAACTGCAGGAAGCAGATATTTTTTTAATAAATGTCCAAGCACATAATAGTGTTCTTAAGTTAAAAATGAAAATAGATGGAGACAAAGAAAAGCTGTCCACTCCCCACTTTCAAATATGGAAGGGGTTAATTTGCACACAGGATTAAAATGAATCCAAAGTTACATTACATTATTAAGGTAGTGTGATAATTTGCTGGGTTGAACTTGGCTCGCTGCCAGCTGTCCACCAAGTCCCTCTAACACTCTCCTTCTCAACAGGAGATATGACAAAAGCCCCATGGGTCAAGATAAGTACAGGGACAGCGCTCAGCAATTACTATCACAAGCAAAACAGACTTGACTTGGGGAAATTAATTTGTTACCAATTAAACACAGTAGGGTAGTGAAAAATAAGAATCAATCTAAACAACTTCCCTCCACTCATCCTTTCTTCCTGTGCTCAAATTCACTCCAAACTTCTCTACTTCCTCCCCCTGAGCACTGCAGGAGGACAGGGAATGAGGGTTTCGGTCAGTTTATAATGCTTTGTCTCTGCCACTCCTTCCTCTTCACACTCTTCCTCTGCTCCAGCATGGGGTCCCTCCCATGGAAGACTGTCCTTTACAGACTTCTCCAATGTGGGTCCTTCACATGGGCTGCAGCCATGGGTCTTTTCCATGGGGTGTAGTCCTTCAGGAATAGACTGCTCTAGTGTAGGTCCCCCAATGGGGTCACAAGTCGTGTCGGCAAACCTGCTCCATTGCAGGCTCCTCACAGTGTCACAGCCTCCTTTGGGGCACATCCACTTGCTCCACCATGGGGTCCTCCAAAGGCTGCAGGTGGATATCTGAAGCCCATCACCCAGGTTTGAAAAGGCTCTCCAGAGCAACTTACAGACTGAAGTGGGAGGGCTACTGGATAGGGGGGCTACTGCATAGGGGGTATAGGACACATTATGTGATACAGGGAATAGACTAGACTGGAATGGAATGGAATGGAATGGAATGGAATAGAATAGAATAGAATAGAATAGAATAGAATAGAATAGAATAGAATAGAATAGAATAGAATAGAATTACAGAATCTTAGGTGTTAGAAGGTACTTTCAAAGATCATCCAGTCCAACCCCCCTACCAGAGCAGGGTCACCTAGAGTACATCACAGAGGAATGCGTCCAGGTGGGTTTTGAATGTCTCCAGAGAAGGAGATTCCACAAACTCTCTGGGCAGCCTGTTCCAGTGCTCTGTCACTCTCACAATAAAGAAGATTTTCCTCAGATTTATGTGGAACCTCCTATGCTCCAGTTTGCACCTGTTGCCCCTAGTCCTACCACTGGACAACACTGAGAAGAACCTGGCTCCATCCTCCTGACACTCACCCTTTATGTACTTATAAACGTTAATGAGGTCACCTCAGTCTCCTCTTCTCCAAGCTAAAGATACCCAGGTCCCACAGCCTTTCTTCATAAGGGAGATGTTCCACTCCCTTAATCATTTTTGTGGCTCTGTGCTGGACTCTTTCAAGTGGTTCCCTGTCCTTCTTGAACTGAGGGGCCCAGAACTGGACACAATACTCCAGATGCAGCTTCACCAGGGCAGAAGAGAGGGGGAGGAGTGCCTCTCTCGACCTACTAACTGTGAAGGTTCCACCCCTCACAAAGGACAATGTCTCCCATAAAGAACTATTCACTTTACAGAAGAGACAAAATGGCCACCCCGGTCTGCCAATCAGTTCTTCAAGGACAGCGACAAGGACAGAGATGACTGCCTAACTGACAGCCCTCAGGTAGGAAATATGCAACATTGTTGCCCTCTATGGACGCTGTTAAGTGATTGGACAAAAGGACTGGCAAAGCTGCTACTCCATTGGTGTAAGTAATACACAAATAAAAGCATTGAAAAGCACACCAATCAGAAACTGAGGAGCAGGCTCCTAAGAACTATAAAGGAACTGCCTGCTTGCCTGACCAGCTGCTGGAGTTCGGGAGTTACTGGTTCGTGATGGTGGTTCGTTGGTGTTTTGCCTGCCTTGCCTGACCGCTGACATCGCTGGAGCTGCCTTCTGCCTGCCGTCGTCATCTTCGTGGAAGAGAAGAAGAAAAGAAGATCAAGGAAGGAGAAGGAGCTGTGGGACTCAACTACAGTGACCCTGTCACTACTCGTGATCCTGAAAGGGGAAAATAATAAAAGAGCTGAATCATAAGTATCAGGAAAAGGAGGACAGGCAGGAGTCTGTGAGCTCAGTGCCCACCAGTTCCAAAGCTCTGAATCTTGATAAATCCTGAAAGAGCTAAAGATATTTTCCGCAAGTTCTCTCTCCGAGAAGAAGAGAAAATATCAACCACCACTCCACAAGACCCAGAAGAGTCACCGAATGGTGTCTCAGGAGCCGCGATGACCTTGCTGATGTGCTGGGATAGTAAGCCAACAAATATCTATCTATCTATCTATCTATCTATCTATCTATCTATCTATCTATCTATCTATCTATCTATCTATCTTCTCTCTATATCCTATCTCTTTGCACTTTCTCTCCCTGGGATAAATGTAATCAGCCTTATACCTCCACTCACAATGGCAAACCCAGCGAGGGGGAAACTGCGGTGGGCTCCGTAACAGTTGTCTCTGTCACAATGGTTCCTCTTCTCTCTAACTATTGGTTCTATATAAGAATTGCACCACACACTGTGTACCCTTGTATTCAATTTCTCCTCCTCAACACATTTGTAAATTCCTCCGAAGTGTTAAAGTAAAATCACATAAATTCAGATGTCTGTCTTCATGGCGTACAGGCATGCATGCTCATGTTGGGGTCTTTTGGTATATCCAACTGGCATCATTAGCCAGTCCCAAACTGGGACAAATCCAAAATTTAACAGGGCTAACTGCTCGAGCCTGTCCAGCCATGGTCAGTCCCCAAACCTCGGACCCTGTGGCCTGTGACACTAACCCCATCCCTTCAATACACCCCAGGATGCCATTGGCCTTCTTGGTTAACAGGGCACATTGCTGGCTCATGGTCATCCTCCTGTCCACCAGGACCTCCAAGTCTCTTTCCCTTATGCTGCTCTCCATAGGTCAGTCCCCAGCCTATACTGGTACACGGGGTTGTTCTTTCCCAGATGCAAGACTCTACACTTGACCTTGTTGTATTTCATTAAGTTTCTCCCCACTCAACTCTACAGCCTGTCTAGGTCTCTCTGAATGGCAGCAGAACGCTCTGGTGTGTCAGCCACTCAAATAGAATAGAATAGACACAATACAATAAAATAGTTTTGTGTTGGGTTGGTGTGGCGGGGTTTTGGTAGGGGTCACAGGGGTGGGGCCACTGCAATTAACATATTTAAGAAAGGGAAATGAACTGCTGTAAGACCTCAGGGCACAGAAGAGGGGGATGTGAGAGCAATGCTGGAGTGGAGATACCACGGAATGGAGATACCAAGGTTGGAGTGGAGATACCAATGTCACTGAGTAAGGAGAGGGAGGAGATGCCTGAGCAGAGGTTCCCCTGCAGCCCACGGTGAGATGGCAACTGTCCCCCTGCAGCCCATGCAACACGGTGGAGCAGATGTGGACCTGCACCTGTGGAGGACCCCATGCCAGGGGAGGTGACTGCATCCAAAGCAGCCCATGACTCTGTGGGCAGCCCATCCTGGAGCAGTCTGTTCCTGAGGGACTGCACCTCGTGGGAGGGACTCATGTCAGAGAAGTTTGTGAAGGACTCTCCTGTGGAGGGACCCCACATTGGAGCAGGGTAAGACTGTGAGGAATCCTTCTCCCTGAGGAGGAAAGAGTGGCAGAAAATGAGTGACGCACTGACTGTAAAGCCCATTCCTATCCCCCTGTGCCGCATGAGAAAAGAAGATACAGAAATCAGGAGCAAAGTAATTTGGGCTCAGGAAGAAGGGAGTGGTGGGGTGAGGTGTTTAGGATCTGTTTGGGTTTTTTCCTTTCTCCTGCTCTGATTTGATTGGTGATAAATTAAAATGATTTTTTCCCCAAGTCAAGTCTGTTTTGCCTGTGACCATAATTACTGAGTGAACCCTCCTTGCCCTTGTCTTGATTCATGAGCTTACAGTTGGATTTTCTCCTCCCCATCCCACAGTGAGGGGAGGGGTGAGCAAGTGGATATGGGGCTCTTTGTTACCAGCTGGGCCTAAACCACAACATGTTGGAAAGGGCATACAATGATCATCTAGTCCAACTGTCTGATGAGTAACTACAGGGCTAACCAGAAGTTAAAGCATGTTCTTGAGAGCATTGTTCAAATGCCTCTTAAAGACTTGTCGTGGATTGGGCCTAACATGACAACAAAGAAACAGCCCCGTGGCCAATCACTCAACTGGCGCCCCTCCCCCCTGCGCACACACTGTGAGATGGGGAGGACAAAGGCCAAATAGAAGCTCATGGGTCGAGACAAAGGGCAAGGAGGTTTCTTTACTGATTAAGGTCACGGGCAAAGCAGACTCAATTTGGGGAAAAATAATACTTTAATACTAATCAAATGCACACAGGACACAGGCAACACAAAGAGCAGGGCTTACATACATTACCCCCACTCCTCCCTTCTTCCTGGACCCAAATTTCTTTGTTCTCAATTTCTCTACCTCCTCCCCCACAGAGGCACAGGGGGACAGGCAATGGGCTTTCTAGTCAGTTCACAGTCCTCCCCTGCTTCCCCACGGGGTCTCTCCCATGGGAGAGAGTCTGCCACAAACCTCTCCTTCGTGAGTCTTTCCCTCGAGGTCAGGAGCAAGCTGCTCCAGCGTGGGCTTCCCACAGAGTGACAGGCTGCCCCCCTGGTGCTGGGGTCTTCCATAGCTGCATAATCTAAGTTCCCTGGCAGCAAATCCAAGTTCATCCCTCCTGGCGCCTTCAGGGAATATTCCACCACATTCCTCCATGAATGTAGGGGGACGGCTTGCCATCTCACCATAGGTTGCAGGGAAACTTCTGCTTGGGCACCTTCTTCCCCGTCCTTCCTCACCAACCTCAGGATCTTCATCCTGGCACTGCCTTTCACCTCTCCAGCACAGCTCTTTTCCCACTGTGTGCTCTGCTTAGGTCTTGTATCAGTTCTTTCATATGCTAATCGCAGAGGTGAATCTGTCCTCTCCCTAAAGGCTCCTTGGCTATCTGGTTTTGGAGCTGGGGGAGCTCTTCAGCTTCTTACAGGAGCCACCCATGGGGCCCCTCTCCCACTACCAAAAAACCCACCAAAACAAACCATCAGAAGATTGACCAGCATGGGGCATCAACTACTTCTCTAGGAAGCCTGTTCCAGGGTTTAACCACCCTCTCAGTAAAGAAATGACCTTCTGTCAAGTCTGAACCTCCCCTGACATTCAGGGAATCTGTTGATTGTGCAACACTTCTTATGGCATGTTTATGGGACAAACCAATCCCCCAATCATCTTTGTTGCCCTCTGCTGGACTCTCTCTACTAGTTCCCTGTCTCTCTCGAATAGGGACCCCAGACCTGGACACAGTATTCCAGATGTGACCTCGACAGGGGAGAGAAGAGGGGGAGAATGACCTCTCTTCATGTACTGGCCACACTCTTCCTTATGCACCCCAGGATTCCATTGGCCCTCTGGGAGGCAAGGACACATTGCTGGCTCATGGATAATTTACTATCTACCAGGACTCCCAGATCCTTCTCCTCAGAACTGCTTTCCAGCAGGTCCACCCCTAACCTATATTGGTGCGTGGGGTTCTTCCTTCTCAGGTGCAGGACCCTACCCTTCCCCTTGTTGAACTTCATTAGGTTCTTCTCTGCCCAGCTCTCCAGCCTGTCCAGGTCACGCTGGATGGCAGCACAGCCCTCTGGAGTGTCAGCCACCCCTCCCAGTTTTGCATCATCAGCAAACTTGCTGAGGATACACTCTGTCCCCTTGTCCAGGTAATTGATGAATATGTTCAACAAGACCAGACCGAGTACCTCCAACTTTACCCTTCTCCGTTAATCACAACCCTCTGTCACACAGCCAGCTCTCAATCCAACTCATTGTCCACTCATCTAGCCCACACTCCCTCAGTTTCCTAATGAGGATGTTATGGGAGACAATGTCAAAAGCCTTGCTGAAGTCAAGGTAGATGACATCTGCTGCCCTCCCCTCATCCAGCCAACCAGTTATGTCATCATAGAAGGCTAGCAGATTGGTCAAGCCTGATTTAGCTTTGGTAAATCCATGTTGACCACTCCAAATAACTTCCTGTTCTTCAACGTGTTTAGAGATGACACCCAGAACGAGTTGCTTCATCACCTCCCCAGGGACAGAGGTGAGACTAACCAGCCGGTAGTCCTCCTGTAACCCTGGGTCCTCCTTCTCGCCCTTTTTGAAGACTGGAATGATACTGGCCTTCCTCCAGTCCTCAGGCACCTCTCCAGTTCTCCAGAACTGTTCAAAGATGATGGAGAGTGGCCCAGCAGTAATATCTGCCAGCTGTCTAAGCACTCACGGGTGCATCCCATCAGGACCCACGGACTACGGATGTCCAATCTGGCCAAGTGGTCTCTAACCCAGTCCTACTGTACTGAGGGAAAGTCTTCCTCTCTCCAGACCTTTCCCCTTGCTTTCAGGGTCTGGGATTCATAAGGGACAGCTTTAGCGGTGAAGACTGAAGCAAAGAAGGCATTCAGTAACTTCACCTTCCATGTGGCTTCCACCACTAGTGCGCCCATGTCATTCATCACCGGGCCTACATTTTCCCTAGTCTTCCTTTTTCTACTGATATACTGAAAAAACCTCCTCTTGTTATCTTTAACTGCATTGGCCAAGTTGAGCTCTGTTTGAGCCTTGGCCCTTTTAATTCTTGCCCTGCATAGCTTCACTACATCTTGGTATTCTGCATAGGTTGCCAACCCCTTTTCCAAAGGCTGTAAACTTTCTTTTTGTTCCTGGGGTCCAGCCAAAGCTCTCTGTTTATCCAGGCTGGTCTTCTTCCCCGTTGGCTTGTCTTTCAGGGCCTGGGGATGGCCTGCTTCTGTGCCTTTAAGAATTCCTCCTTGAAGTATGACCAGCCTTTCTAGGCTCCTTTGCCCTTCAGGACTGTCTCCTAAGGCACACTCTCAACCATGCTCCAAAACAGGCCAAAGTCTGCCCTTCAGAAGTCCAAGGTGGCAGTTCTGCTGGCTCCCCCCCTTGCTTCTCCGAGAATTGAGAACTCTATAATTTCATGATCACTCTGCCCCAGACGACCTCCAACCTTAACATTCCACACAACGCCTTCTCTGTTAACAAGGAGCAGGTTCAGCAGGGTACTTTCCCTAGTTGGCTCCCTCACCAGCTGTGTCAGGAAGTTGTCTTCCACACACTCCAGGAACCTCTGGAACTGTTCCCTCTCTGCTGTGTTATATTTCCAGCAGACATCTGGGAAGTTGAATGGTGGCTCACAGAACAGCAAGTGTGGACAAATAGAGGGCTAAGAGAACAAAAGTGGTCACTCACATAAACAGGTTTTTGGTCATTATGCTTGTCCAGCCATGCCCTGCACATGCTTATTACCAGCTGTCCTCCCTTCTTAAATTAAATTTGTAACTATTTTCATGGATGACAGAACTCTGTCTTCTGTGTGGATTTGATCATATGGAGGTCTAACTATCAGCAACTGGAGTCAGACCACGGATTATGCGACCTGCGTATCAGCAGTGTCATCAACTGGAGAGACTGGAATGAGTGAAAACAAGAGCCAGCCACTGCAATGTGGATCCTTTCCTCCTGTATTACCAATACAGGCTGGGGGATGAAGGGAGTAGCCCTGCAGAAAAGGACTTGGCGATATTCGTGGATGAAAAATGTGACATAAAGTGGTAATGTGCACTCACAGCCCAGAAAATCAACCATAACCTGGGCTGCACAAAAAGCCAGCAGGTTGAGGTAGCTGAATCTGCCCCTCTAGCCAGCTCTGATGAGACCACACCTGGAGTTCTGCATTCAACGCTGGAGTTCTCAGCACAGGACAGACATTGTCCTGTTGGAGCAGGTCCAGAGGAGAGCCACAACATGATCAGAGGAATGGAACATCTTTCCTTTAAGGAAAGGCTGAGAGAGTTGGGATCGTTCAGCCTGGAGGAGAGAAGGCTCCAGGGAGGAAGACATTATTGGACCTTTCAATACTCAAAAAGGCCTTTTAAGAAAGATGGGAATAGACTTTTTAGTGAGGCCTATGGAGACAGTAAAAGGCATAATGGTTTTAAACTAAAAGAGGGTGGATTCAGACTAGATACATGGAAGAAATGTTTTACAATGAAGGGTGGTGAAACACAGGAACAGGTTGCCCAGGCCTCATCCCTGGAAACATTCAAGGCCAGGCTGGATGGGGTTCTGAGCAACCCCCTGCTTATTGAAGGGGAGGGGGTTGCCAGACTAGAGGACCTTGAAATGTTCAATCCAAACCATTATATGATTCTATGAAGTTTGCACCTTCCTTTTTAAAAAAAAAAAATGTACAAAGAAATTGTGAAATTTGTCTGAATTCTATCACAGAATCAAACTTAGGTAATTCTGATTTTGCATTTTTCTAAGATTGATTGCATGGTTTGTGACAGAAAAGTTAATTAGAGAAACAGAAAATTATATTCTAAACTGGGATGGAGGAAATAATTGAAAATAATGTAGGACCAGTCTCATATTAAATATTAGGAGAACAGTCTCCACTAGGTTATTTACCATACCTTGTTTCATGTTAATCTAGATTGCATCAATTTTTGCCTCCGATTTAAAGCTGTACATGTGTTAATCTGTTTCTCAGCTGTATGGTAGGTACTCTTCTTGACCCTTCAGCCAGCTCAAGCTTCATAAATGGTAGGCTTCCTGTATCTGCATGGTCACAGAGAAAAGTTGGAAAAAAGTACAATACAATTTTGGTTTGTGCTCTCATGAGTGTTTACAAATGCATTTGCCATAGTCTACCACAAAAGCTTCACCAGTAGTCCAAACTCAACCCTAATATGAAAGTGTCTTAAAACATATATGACATTCTGTGTAATTTAAATACTTAAGGTACTGAAATAAGAGTTTATAAAGTAGTTTTATAATAATTTAGAAACTACATTGGAATAGACTTCCCAGGGAAGTGGTGGAGGCACCGTCCCTGGATGTGTTCAAGGCAAGGCTGGATATGGCACTTAGTGCCATGGTCTAGATGGTGTGGTGGTGTTGGTCATAGGCTGGACTTGATGATCTTAAAGGTCTTTTCCAGCCTTGGTGATTCTGTGAGCTTAAGCCAAGTATAAGTAAACAACTATTTTTGCAAGTTAGCTGTCCTCCTAATGCCTGTCCTGCGTTTGAAAAACTGAGTCTCTACTGCACATTAACTGGATCTTTTTCCTTTTCTCCCTCACCTCTGCCAGCAGATTCCAGTACAGCAGCTATATCAAGTTATGGTCCATCAGGTCATTGGAGTTGTTATAAATTCGAGAACAAGGATGCACAACAGCTCATGAGATTTCCAGTGACTCCTGAACTATCTCTGTGCTCTAAGATTTTGGATGCAATTGCTTCAGATTAGGTTAGTGGCTGCCCCTCTCCTCTGCTCCTAGGCAAGTGGCAAGCTGAGGGATCTTGAGATTTTATGGAACACCTACTGCACTACACAGCCCAGGTTTTTTACATTATTTTTATTTACTTTATACCAACAACTACCACTTAAAGCACAGTCAAGCAGCAATCCAGACCCAAACCTGCCAGGACACAGCATTGTGGCACCCCTTCATCTCTGCTTCTCCCTCGGGAAGAGGGAATGGGATCCTTGAGAATGGCAGAGGCTGCTGGACCTGGCCTGGACTCGCGCACCAGCCACGGCTGGGGAACCACTGGCTTGGCTCGCCCCGCGTCGCATCGCATCGCCCCCAACTCCCGGCGAGAGTCTTGAGTGCGTGGCTTCCCCTCCACCTGCCCCAGCTCACCTGCTGCCAAGCAGCAGACAGAAAAGAGCAGGCATAGGCACCACCAGCCGTAACCGTCCATTTAAGGCAGCGAAGGCAGCAGCTGCCGCTGCGGTAATTCATTAGCTCAGACTCCGCGGGGGGCGGGAGCGGCCGCCCGCCTGACAGCCCGCCCAGCCTATGGAGGCGAGCGGCGGAGGGGCAGGCAGGCGGTGCCAGGCGGTCGCCAATGCCAGGGCAGTGTGGGCGGTGCCTGCCGGAGCCGCCGAGCCGGCTTGACACGGGTTCCCGATAGCGCCGGAGCTCAGGCGACTGTCAGGTTGGGCTGGTGGAACCCGTCGCCACTTGAGAGCCGGTGGTGAGTGGGAACCTCTTGCGGAGCGGGCGAGAGAAGCCCCTCTTTTTTGGAGGGTGGGGTGTGTGTTTCTTGTCCTCTCCTTTTTAGTGCGCTGGCTAATTGATTACTATTCGGTTAACGAAGACGCAAAAGGATAGGGCGGGCGTCCTCTGGTGCCGCGATGCGCGCTGCCAGTTATGTAACGTCCCCGGGAGGCTGCGGGCGAGGCGGCAACAGCAGCAACAGCTTCCCTCCGCAGGGTTAACCCCTTGGTGTCTTCTCCATTCTTCGTACCTCTTGCTTTCCAGTGAGAGGCCCGGGGAGGGGATGGGCGGGGAGAGGGGCTTGGTGCAGAGCTGCTCTTATTTGCCTTCCCATCGGGATAGGCCACGGCAGCCGCATCTCCCTCCGCCATCGGAGAGGGGATGCGCCGCTGCAACTTGTGTGGGGCGAGGAGGACTGTTTTCCGGCTGCTGGCGGCACTGCAGCGGCATCGATGGATGGGCAATGCCGGTGGCTGGCTGCGGGCGGCTGGCAAGCCCGGCTCTGCCTGCGGGCGTCTTCCGGTAGAACTAGGGAAAAGATCCACCTTGCGTACACGCCGAATGTTCTGCCGTTAGCTGTTACCTAGAGACGGTAACAAACCCTCAGTCGCTGCAGCTGCTTCTTCGTGTTCCTGTGCAGGGCAGTCTCCCCTTTTATGGAGATGGATAGGTAAAGACAATTTGCCTTTTTTTATAACGCCCAAGTGTTAGCTGAGGGGGCTTTGTCTTCGACAACCGTTCCTATCCTATATGGCGTCTTCTGTGAAAACCGGTGGCGGTTGTGGGAAACAATTGAACTGCAGTCTAACACACTCAGGTTTAAAGCCAAGTACAGTGATCTAGAGTGAAAAACAGGACGAGACAAAATCCTTTGAATTAATCTGTGACACCTAGCTGGTTTGAAAGCAAATACACTGTGCTACACCAACTTCCCCTCCCCCCCCCAAATCAGTAGCGGTTGCAAGTATTTATTCAGTCCTCGGTAGAAGCTCTTGTACCTGGGTGAAATCCTTCCTGGGGAAGCTGAGTCTGTGCTAAAAGGTGCTGAACACACCTGTGAAGTGAGTCTTAAACTTTGACAGCTTTAAATCTTCCAGTAGATGCTGCTGACAAGCAGTTTCCCTATTTACGTTTTGCGGGGTCTAACATGAGCAGCTTTAGGGGGGGGGAAATGCTTTTAGCTTTTATAGAGGATTGCAAAACTGCTTTTTTTATTTCAAAAGAAAAGGAGGGGCAAAACCAACCCCCAGCCTGAAATGAAGCACATGATATGGGACTGTTCTCACTGACCTTTGCTGAGCTTTCACGCTGTTTTATTAACTGGTATAATGAAGTAGCAGGCTTCGGATATTTTTTTTTCCTGTAGTGCAGTGAAAATTTGGGGGAAGAATGGAGAGATACCTATATACTTTCATAATCTCAGGCTTAAAATAGCATGGCTGTTAATAGAATGTATACAATTTATTTATTTTTAAAATGGCAGTGGCCATTTTTTTAATCCTTTAGTGATGAGCCACTTCTTTTTCAACTTATGATTTCTACAGGCTGTACCTCAACTCAACCTCACCCCTCCCAAACAAAATGCTGTTTCGAATGCTTTTGTACCTCTCTGGGTCACAGTCATATATTTTTAAATAGTTCATAAGTTGTAACTGCTGAAGTGTATGTCCAGTATTAAATCATATTACAGTGTAATGTTTAGACAGCATGCAATACAAGGATCAAATTGCACGTAGAGTTCACATAGGAATCTCCTGCAGTGCTTGCACTTGACCCTTGTAAATTTAAGGAAAGTTTTTTATAAATGGAAAACAAAAATTACTTCTTGTACCTTAAGCTTAATTTGGAAAAAAAAAAGAGGCTCTTTTAAGGAGGGAGCCCAGCAGTTATGTCAATTTATGTTTAGAATGCTTTTGAGAATGAACTATACAATGTTTAAACTTGATAATTTGCTCTCAGAGGATAAGCTAAGATGCAAATTAAAATAATAGATTTTTTTTTTTGCTTTTCATACTTTGATTATGTAAGTCTTCAGTGTGAGAATGCGACTGTATTCACAAGCCTGTATCGCTGTATGAAGAAAAACGTATGAGAACCGTCTTTCCTGTGCTGTAGTCACTCACTGATGTCATGTCTTTTTTATTTGTACATGCATACTACCTGCAGCCCTAGCATAAATTAAATAGACTTTTCAGCAAGCAACACACAGGGAGGTTTTCTTCCCTCCAAAAAATGTTTTTATGCCTTGTGTATCTGAAATTAAATGCAGGAATATAATTTTCACCCTTAGTGTTTCTCTGCCATACTGGCATGACTACTATGGATGTAAGTGCTTTTAGGTGCTTCTGCCAGTTAGTTGAAAAGAAATATTTTGCTTACTGTTTGTGTTGCTATAGTGTCTGGGATCTGTAATCAGGGCCCTTAACTAATGTGTTAGATGCAATATAGCCACGGAACAAGAACTTGGGCCTGGCCCCCAAAATATTATCCAAAGCAAGACACTGGAAGTGGTACGAAAAAGGGAATGCAGCTGTTGTTACAAAGAATATATTGGTGTGTGTGTGTGTATTATCTAGCTATGTATTTTCTCTTTCTCATGTGGGAGAGCAAAGGAGATTGTAGAACCTAATGTAAGACTCGCACAGTTCTCTGAGGGAAGTTCTGGTATCAAAGGCCACTCTTGGGACCTGTGAATAATGGCTTGATTTTGGGGGAAATTAAAAATGTAGAACTTCAGTAAATGCTGAAAGTTGAAATAAAATAAGAAAAATCTACATCAACCCAATATGAAATGTTTTATCTTCATGCTACTCAATTTTTACCATTCTTTAAATTTAAGGTAATTTTTTAAAATTTTGAAACAAAGTTTTAATTAAAAAAAAATCAAAGCATTATACGGGAAAAAAAATAACATTGCTTTGCCTTTTCCCCAGTGTTTTTTATAAGCTATTTTAGCTCTTTCTTGTCTCATAGAATCACTAAGTTTGGAAAAGACCTTCAAGTCCAACCATCAGCCCTGTACCCCCATGTCCACTAAGTCATCTCCCAAAGCACAATGTATACCTGATTTTTTTAACACCTCCAGGGACAGTGCCTCTACCACCTCCCTGAGCAGCCTGTTCCAATGCCTCACCACTCTTTCGATGAAAAAGTTTTTCCTAATATCCAGTCTGAACCTGCCCTGGCACAACTTGACTCCATTTCCTCTTTTCCTATCACTAGTCAGCAGGGAGAAAAGGCCAACACCCACCTCACCACAACCTCCTTTCAGATAGTTGTAGAGAGTTGTCTGATCTCCCTCAGGTGCTCAAATTCACAAAAAATACTTAGTAACAAATACACCTTCAGCAGAAAGAAATCTTTTAGTGAATGCATCGCTCCGGCTCATCCCAATTTGCCCGTACAAAGTACTGCGATAATTTCCCATTGCAATGTAGTGCGGTTATTGGAATCCTTTGAAATAGTATGAGAGGATGTTACTGGTAAAATACTTCGATATAAATATGGTCTTTAAGCATACAAGGCCTGTATATGTGGGTACAGGATGAGTATGCATAGCCTGTTCAAGTTTCAGGACCCTTATTCTCACTGGGTGTTTATCTCAAGTGCTGACAGAGTACAACAGACTGATTTTGTGCTTGTTTTTCTCGGCTCACAGTGGTGTGTCCATCAACAGATGGGAAGTTTTTCTTTATTGATAATTGTTACATGTAGTGGATGGACAATTCAGTTTGCTCCTGTTAAGAGGGAACCTTAACTGTGTCAGTACTCTTCAGGCAGATGTGGAGAAGCCTAGATTCTTACTCTTGTCAGTTGTCTCAAGGTTCCCTCTTCTTTCTCTTTTCATTTTTCCCCTGCTACAAAGTGTCCTGAGTGTGTGATAGGAGCTTAGCTTGTCCTTGATAGAAAACCAAGAGCTAGACACCTAGAATATACAGACCAAAGCTTCAATGCATTATGTGGCAGATGAAAAGACAAACATTAATCTGTAGTATGATTGTCTCAAATAATCTTATGAAGTTAGTTCTTGCTTATTTTGGCTAATCTCAAAAATAGGCTTGTCAGTGTTCAGATACTGGAGCATTCAGCAAAATGAGGACAGAGAAACATGAGCAAAAACTGTTATGTCCTAGATTTTTTATTTTTATTTTTTAAATCTCTGAGGGATGCAGTCCTAGTTCAAACAAGTTCTTAAATGCATATTTGAGGAATGATGTTCTATTGGTTCAGTGCTAAGCAAATTCTGGTAATGGAAGGTCTTGCATATAAAAGCATGGTTTTGTTGATGCCTCTGCTTATTTTTAAATTAAAAAACAAATCTGTGCCTGCCTGTCTCATCTGATTTCGCTATTGGAAGAATCAGTACTCAAGCTCGAGTAAGATGAGTAAGATTATAGATGCGAAATAACTTATTGATAATATAGCAAAGGAAGTATTACTCTCCTATTGTGTATGGACCTGTGGATATTTGAAAAAATCCGTATTTTAAGGTTAGTTTATTTTTTTTTTCAGACAAAATTGGAGCACTAGACTTAAAGAACATAAGGGATATTAAGACATTCTAATCTTACTCATGTATTAGTTATTTTCAGCTAATTATCTATGACAACATACATTTGATAAAAGTCTTTCACACATGCTTGACTTAGTGTATTTTCTGTATTAAGTCTAATATGCAGACATCAGGATGAGGTATTTGCAGCTATTCTTGAAAGTTACCTGTAGTATTTCCAATGCTTGATTGTCTCTCCCTAAGGAAGTTTTATTTCTAATTTGCATTGGCATAGCCTGAATTTTCAGCTGATTACATTTTTGGTATCTTTGACAGAAAAGAGTCATTAAGTATGTGATGCAGTTTCTCTACAGAGGTATTTGGGTATCTCATTCAAGTGACTTCAGTCATGTGACAAATTACATTGGTGCAATTCTTTAAGTCTCATGGTAAAACATCTTGTCTCATTATTTTATAGCTTTATACTGTCTCCAGCTCTTCGATCAGAGGTGATGCTTTGTGACTATTAAATCTTACAGTGCTTTCAAGGCCTGTAAGTCTGTGTTAAGGCATGTTCTCTTTGATCTAATTCTGTCCCTGTCAATAGCACCAACTTGGTTTTCTTGATATTTTTGCCTGTTAGTGGTACACAGAGTCCCCCTGTCTTACTGGTGTTTGAAGTGATCTGCTTGCTGTACAATCTCTTGATCTCTTTTAATGGAGTGGATCTTCATTACTCATGGCTTTTACAGAAATATTTTCAAAGGGTTCAAAGTAGGAGTTTGCTCTGGATGGGGGTGGCAGGAGGGAATAACGTATAGTGTATGATGAAAGGAGGCTAAGCAAACTTAACAATTGTAATATTAGAAGTCAGGGAACCTGTACTCAACTAATCCTAAGTGATGATAGGCCCAGCATGTTATTTGGAGGTGTAAGTTAATTACATGGCTAACTACTGCAGAGAGCAGCTCTTGTCTTCCAGTCTTTTTGGATCTGGGATTCCCAAGTCTTTTTTTGATACATTAAATAACTCATCTAAGCAGTTGGCGCTCCCCTTCTGTTGTGCTTTAATCAGTGTGAATTTTTTTTCTCTCTTTACAAAAGTGTTGTGTGTACTTTCTTTTGTGAAGGCTGTTCTAGATGCTGGCTTGTATCCTGTCTGCGTGTGGAATTGCAGAATATTTGTGTCCAGACTATTTCTTTGTCTACTAATGATAGCAGCCCAGCAGAACTCAGGATGAATACTTAGTAAGTGGAATCCTCAAATGGGATAGTAGCATAATGGAAAAAAATGCATGATAAGAGTTCACTGGGACAAATGTGTGGTAGATACCTGTATTTATGCTTTTGCCTTCACAGTTGAAACCTTTTATGACGTGGTATTACAGTATATTGTAGAGCTAGTTAAAGAGTTATTTATTTAAAGTGATTATGAAGTGGTTGTTTGGAATGGATCAATGTAATGTACTAAGAAGTAAACTTAGTTTTGTATGTAAGTGATAGTGTAGCAGTAACTATGTAGGTGGATAGCAGTAGTTTTTAGAAATAGAACAGTAACAGTCATTTGTCAACAGTCAAAATAATCTGTACTTGATAATGTGTTGTCTGAGGTTGTTCCTTTAATGGCATGTCTTCATCACAGTCTGAAATACTGTTTTGCTAAGGAGAAAGGTTGGACAACTTGAGTAACCACCTTTTTTGTGTTCTGCTAAAGGTGTTAATATGTGTGAGCTATCCAGGCTTGCCCTTGTCAGTAGTGGTAGGTACATATACATTGTTAAGAGAACTCTAGGTTCAGCCACGGAGTTCCGCATAGAGCCTGTCAAAGGATTTCATTTTCTTTAAGTAAAGATGGGTTTAAATGTAGATTTATTTATTTTTTTTAATGTAGATAGAATTGTGTTCGCTTTGCTTGGTCTGCAGTATTGTCTGCTCATTTTCCTTCTGTGTTATATGCTAGGGAAAATGAATGGCTCTCAATGACTTAACCATCACATGTGGAAAAATATGCCCAGAGAACTTGGAAGAGAAAGGCCTTAATTCTGGTTTGTACTGATAGTTGTGAAGGAAGCTTAAGGGAAGCTTTAGGAGCATTGTCTAAAGCATTGCATTTTATTAGGAGGTTGTTGGATTTCTTCAGCTGTTTATCCATTCCCTCAGCTTGAATGTTTATGCAAAAATGTGGGAAAAAACATTCCATCTGCTGTACTTTGTCTCTGCTGTTTTTATTTGGCATAAATAATCACAGACAGAAAATAAATGAGAATTCTCTTTGACTGCAATTCTGTAATATTTTTAAAACATAAGGAAGATAGATCAAGTACTAAAATAAAACAGATGCAGTCTGGCAAGTTAAAATGTCTTGTGCAGTTTGATAATGTTACGAATCAAATTCACTCATAAAAATAATACCTCTTGTGCTGTTTGAAACGTTGCTTTCTTTTTTGCTTGGAATGACTGGAAGGTTTTGAGACATTTTGGATGCTATTTGTGGTGCAGTAGATAAGTTTTATTAACAGTTAAGAAACAGATTCTGATAAAAATGATACCTTAAGCACTTGCATGCTTATCAACACTTGATGTGCAGGAAGGATTAGCAGGAGAATGGAAAGTAAAATCAGCTAACAATTAACATGAAACCGCTAGGCTGTGTGTCTGTGGGCAGAACTCTTTGTAGTATGACTATTTTCTAAATGCCAATGACCTTTCAGGTTTAAGACCATCTAATAAATATCTTTAGGAAGGCTGGAAGTGTGGCTAGGCTGAGGAGCTGAGACTGCAGGTGTGGAGAGGCTGAGGCTGATGCTATTATAGAAAATTGCACAGAAATCGGAAGCTTATTGTGAGGTTAAAACAGAAGTAAAATTGTTAACAATATATGGATCTTCAAATCTTTATGTAGTACCAGACTGATCTCAACTTGGTGGCTGTGTTAACTGCATTGCAAGGGATCCACCATCTCTCTTCTTTCCCCTTTGTTTCTAGTTCTCAATAACATTGGTAGGTTCCTGGCTACTGTTTTCCTGAGCATTCGTTCAAATGTCTGATGTGATCACATGCATGAGAGATGCTAACTGACTGAATGTAGAAACCTATTTTTCTTGGTGTATAGGCGCTTTTGCAGATTACTCTATTTTCTTCCCCTTGTAACAAGGGGATGCGAGGAAGATCAGTTGGATGAAGTTCACCAGTGTTCTAGTGTATTTTTTGTTCTGAATACCTGTTACAAAGAGCAAGCTTGGTGGAAAGCTGGTGTACTCGTACCTGGCTTAAGGACTAGTAAAAATGGAATAGAGTGCTTGAAAGATTTTTCTTTTAACCTGTGGGTGACATTTTGCAGATATTAGAATGTTATATTTTCTTATAACGCTAGCGTTTGTGCTGTAGATTACCTATTTGTCCTTCTCATTTAATTCATCACAGAGACAAAATGTACAACAGAATGGCTGGGTGGCAGAAAGACTGTGTAGAGAATCTCTGCTTTGGATTATGTCTTGGTGGGTATTGAGGGTACAGTTAGGGTACCATTTCCACTCTACCTTGTGGCCAAAGCTCTACGATGTGACTATAAGCAAAGCAGAACCTTGGACTTTACATAAAAAACAACAGCAAGAGGAATTGCAGAACAGAAGGAAGTCAAGGACAGAATGTATAGATTTTTGCTGTTTAGTTGTCTGGGGGATATGGTAGAAGGGGTTAAGAATTTAGGGAAGGATCAGGGCTAGGATTGAAAACTTAACCAGAGACTACATTTTAGGGCTGTTCTATCCGAGTTACTGTCTTTGGGCTTGAGATGAGGAATTTGCACTGCAGACTTTGCATTATAGCTAGAGGATGACCCTGATGGTCAGCATAAATTTAACTTTGGAGTCTTGTGGAGTTGTGTTGCAAGTTGCAATGGAGCTAGGTGTTGTACATAGGAAGTAAGGTTGGCATATGAAAAGGCAAGCATTACAGGAAAGAGCAGATGTTAGTAATACCATTACAGCATTGCAACTGTGCAGTTGTGCTATTGAATCTTTTCTACAAATTCATCAATCTCAGCAGACTCTTGAACACAGATTTGCTTGATGTTTGAATGCTTTCTGCCATTAAAAATTTTGAATTGAAAGTTTTCCTTAGTTCACAGGACTCCTAACCTTCTTTTAGCCAATTCTTGATGGGTGAATATTCTACAGAACAAATGCTTTAAAAATAAGCTGACTTTTATATTAACAGGATTGTGTCTGATATACTGATGTTCTAGTCTTTTATGCTATCTTAAACAAATTCACACTCATTTCCATGGCAATTCATGTTGCAAGAAGACTTTCCATTAAGAACTGGTTTTGCTATACTTGCTGTGAATGAAGGCAATTCAACTTATACTGGGAAAAAATATTCCTAGCATGGTAGAGGCAAGCTGGACAAAGCAGATGAGAAAGTACATGGTATAGCCCCAAAAGACAGGCAATTCACATTTCTAACAGTTTCCTGCTGAATTTTTTTTTTTTAGAAAATCATTTTTTGGTGTGAAGATTGTGAACTTGGTTGATACATTTGCAGCTAGTGAGAATATATATTTCCTCCATAGAGCCAGACAATGTTGGTTCTTCAGAGCACTTCATAGAATCACATACCTGCTTTATGTGGCCTAATAATTGAAACAGCGTAGAGTACAGGTCCCAGGGTTCTCATTATGGAACGCTGGAAACAAAACAGACATATTTCTCCATCCCCCTGTTCTGGGTTCCCTGTCTGTGACATGGCAGATATGCTGACTTCTGTTACTAATACTGAGCTGCCTGCACTTCCTGAGCAGATTAGTCATGCATTAGTTCTCAGGGACAGGGCAGGGAAGGTGCTGCAGTGAATTCTGACCAAGTAGGATACATGCATATTCCATAGAGCTGCATAAGCTGCTGAAATTGTTGGAAAAATACTCTGGGTTTTAGTAAGTCTTCAGGTCTTCTTTGTTGGTGCTGAGAGATAGCTTACTTCTAAGAGCAACTCTCCCAAGTCTAAATCAAAGCTTTACCAGAATTCCTGTGTTACGTTGACACCTGGAGGGGATGTGGATAAGTGAAAGAGTGTAAATAATATAAGTCTCTAGGTAGAGCTGGCAGTTGGTCAGCACTGAGACTTTGGGCTTATTTATATGTAGCTGATATTCATGCAGCAATAGAGAATTGGCAAGTGGAATTCACAGAAACAATAGCCAATTTTTTGAAGAATCTAGATGAATATGTGACTTTATCTAGGGGAGTTCTCCCACCTCTGCAGATGAGCATGTCTCTGGCTGAAAGGAAGTTTGATAATATGAGAAAACTTTTTCTAATGGGTTAGGCATGTGCTGAGGACACAGATCTGAACTTTCAGTCTATTTTAGCATAAGTTATGACCTCAGTCAGTTTGATCCCTAGCTTAATCTCTGAGTGTATAGGTACCTCTGTATAATGTCCTGTATTTGTCTATTGGAGAGTGAGAGAAGGGGCAAGAACTGTTGTTTCATGATACTAAAGGAGTATTACATGACACAGACTGTAGCAGTTCGTAACACAACACCTGGTTGTCTAAATATTCCATGGATTTCTAGAACCCCATTTTTTTGGGACAATTCTTTCACAAGGCCTTTTGAACTCTAGCATCTGCTTATTGCTTATACCTCTCTCTTCATGTCTTGTATCACTGCTTTTGGTCACGTAGACCTGCTCTATTGGAGCCAGTAGTATTTGAAGAGGATGGGAGCAGTGGCTAGTCCCTTTTTCCTTCCCTCTTCTGGATCTGGAAATGTAGTATTATCTAACTGGGTGCATATTAGACTTTTTTGAATGGTGATGAAAAGCATTTCTTTGGTTAGGTGTAGTTTTTATAGCTGGCATCTACACAGCTCATGCTTTTTCAGAGTGCGTTAATTTTGTTTTACTGAATTGTAGAATTGGTATTTTAGAGAAGTCAGTTTCATTTGCCACTTCCACCTATCATCCTCTCTGCACAGCAAGCACGTTCTGATCCCTTTGTCCAGGAAAAAAAAGGCTAAGGAAGACTCAAAACTGCATTACTGCATTTGATCTTGAATTTTTGGCAAACAAGTTATCCTGTCCTTTTTTTTTTTTTTAATGTAATTTATTCAACATGGCATGATCTCCTTCATCTCTAATCACACACACACACACACACAAAAAAAGGAGCTGACCCCATTAAAAAGTTTATTTTGTATCCTGTGTTGTGCAATTCTTTACCTTCTAATGTAGTGTATTAATGAATATTTCTCCTCAGAGTGTGTTGTTTGTAGTGTTAAGAAACAAAATTTTAAATTGAGGCTAGGTCAGTATTTTCATAAACCATGTAAATTCTTTTTAGTAAATTTTATGCTATTACATGGCATTTTAATGAGTGAACTGTAATTGTGGTTCATCAAGAAAAGGAGTATCCATGACAATTTTTGGCAACCACAGCAGAGCTCTAGTTTTAATCTATGCTTGACCTTGGGCTTGAGATGGTAAGAATTTTTTTGAAATGAGTCTGCTTTGCATAACAGATTTCATCATTCAAAACTGTAGCCTTTTCTGTAGAGTGTCCCCTGTTCCCTGTGCCCCAGAACTGCTCAGAAGACCCCAATACAAAATTCATTTTTTTGATGTCTGAGAGAACTAAGTCTGGATGTGAACTATTATTCTCAAGGTCAAATATGTTTAAGCATTTTTCCTATACCAAGTTTATAATTTTTTAATTTATTAGCAACTTAAAGTAAAAAATACTTTAAATACAGCTATCATATTGAAGACAGTATGAGACGGTATTACAGACAAAAAGTAATGCAGTTATTTTAAAGATCACATGATTTTGAAAATCAGAACTCTTTCAAGTGTGGGTTTTTTAGCTTGTGATTTGAAATCACTAGTTGCTTTTAAAAGTACATTTCTGCTGTGCTGAGCTTTGCAAAGTTAAGTTATGGGTGACACGGGGTTAGGCGAAGTTGGCCAGCAAGGTACTAATACTGACTAAAGAAAGGTTTTGTTCAGGAGATACTTTAAAATTTAGGCATGTGATTATTTTTTCTAATTTCAAATAAGATGAAGTGGCACAAAGATTTTCTTCCTTATCATTTGTAAACTGGAGTTGTATTTTTCAAGGTTATTCACACTGAGTATAGCTTTGTGAAAGCTTGCTAAGAGCAAGAGGGGGCTATCCCCAAAAATCTCTTGGAAGGTTTACTTGGTGTAAGACAAAATTTCAAAATTCTATGAGCTGTACATACCTTACCATAGTAGAGCTCTACATTCTTTAGTCCTGTTACTTGTTTGTGGAGATAAGTTTGGTTTTTAATATCCTATATAGACATTAAAATACAGACTTTTTTTCTGATGTGTTCCTTCCCTCCTTCCTTCTTTCTGCCAGTTAGTGTTAGCTTGGAAAATTTCTGGTTCTAGTTTCCAGCTCCAGTGGATCTGAAATGGTGCAAGCTTGGAAGAGATTCCAGCTTTTGGAAGTCAAGCTTCCTCAAATACAGCAGTAGATCATAGATCTTTATCTCCTTTTTAATGCTATTTTCTTTTGCATAGATTGCGTCTGCAGTGTTCCTGTTTTCTTCTTATGTTCTCTCACCACTATTTTGGTAGCAAAAGAATGTGTGTAGCCTGATCATCTCAGTTTAGACTGATCTAGACAGTATTTTAGTAAAAATGTATGCATTTGTACTATTTGTAGTAGCTTACAATTTACTGTGGGTGCTTATTGTTTTGGAGTTTCAGTGTTGGGAGACTTTTAGAAAAAATTGAGGTAAAATAGCTTTTCTTTGAAGAACAAGCGCGGCACAAAGGAAATAGAAATGGGAATTAGTTATGTTTTGAATTTTTTAATGAATTTTAAGATGTCAAACTCTTTTTTCCCTCTCTGTGCTTTTCTTTTTATTTTATAGGTGCATATATAACACTCAGGCTGCAGTTAGGAAATTCCTGCCATATTAATTTTAATTTAGTATTTTTGCTTGCTGGCCAAAACTTGTGCCGACAGTATAAACAAAACAGAAGTATCCCAAGGCTTAAGATATAGCAAGTTTTTTAAGCATTTACTTGAATGTTTTCAAAATAGACAGTAATGCTTTGGCCATGTTGTATTTGCTCAAATGTAAAGGACAAATGTCCTTTAGTATAGTTTTTATTAAATGGGTGTTTCTAATCACGAAGCTTAACTGTAACTGCTGCCTAGTGGTAGTTACGGTTAGTTCTGTTGCAGTATGAAGGAAAGGATATGTCTTGGTTGTTCAGGTAACAGAATTTAAGAAATATTACAAGAGGTAGAATTTTAGAATTGTTTCCATTGCTGAGGGGGTCTGTATATAAGCCAGAAGAACTTTCTATCTGATGCAGAAATATAAACCTTAATAAAAATAAAATAAAACCTTAACTAGAAATACATACCAATCTTTGTGTGCGTTAGTCACATACCATGTCCAGCTGTGACTTTAGAGGAATGGACAAGGTAAGTATGGTGGACTTTCCAGCCCGTATCCTATAGTGGCCAAATTTCTGATACCTGAAGCAGCTCTTCTTTCTGGGTTAAAATTTGTAGCACAGAATATTAGGGTTTGGAAGGGACTTCCAAAAGATCATCTAGTCCAACCGTCCTTGCCAGAGCAGAATCATGGAGAGTAGGTCACACAGGAATGCTTCCAGGCAGGTTTTGAATGTCTCCAGAGAAGGAGACTCCACACCCTCTCTGGGCAGCCTATTTCAGTGTTCTGTCAACCTCACAGTGAGAAAGGTTTTCCTTATGTTTGCGTGGAACTTCCTATGCTTCAGCTTGCACCTATTGCCCCTTGTCCTATCATTGGACATCATTGAGAAGAGCCTGGCTCCGTCCTCCTGCCGCTCACCCTTTACATATTAGAAAACATTAATGAGGTCGCCCCTCAGTCTCCTCTTCTCCAAGCTAAAGACACCCAGGTCCCTCAGCCTTTCCTCATAAGGGAGATGTTTCATGCCCTTAATCATCTTTATGGCTCTGCGCTGGACTCTTTCAAGCAGTTTCCTGCCCTTCTCAAATTGAGAGGCCCAGAACTGGATACAGTATTCCAGATGCGGCCTCACCAAGGCAGTAGAGTGGGAGGAGTGCCTCTCTCGCCCTTCTAACCACATACCTTCTAATACACCCCAGGATGCTATTTGTCTTCTTGGTCATAAGGGCATATTGCTGGCTTATGGTCATCTTTCTGTCTACCAGGACCCCCAGGTCCCTTTCCCCTATGCTATCCTCCAACAGGTCAGTCCCCAACCTATGCTGGTACATGGGGTTGTTATTTCCCAGATGCAAGACTCTACACTTGCCCTTGTTGTATTTAATTAAATTTCTCCCTGCACAACTCTTCAGCCTCTCTAGGTCTCGCTGAATGGCAGCACAGCCTTCTGGTGTGCCAGCCACTCCTCCCAGTTTTGTCTCATCAGCAAACTTGCTGACAGTGCAACTCTGTTCCCTCATCCAGGTCATTGATGGATGGATATATTGAATAGTACTTGTGCCACTATTTACCCCTGAGGGGTACCCACTAGGTAGAGGCCTCCAACTAGACTCTGTCCCATTAACCACAACTCTCTGACTTCTTTCCTTCAACTAGTTCAGAATCTACCTCATTACCCAGTCATCCAGATCACATTTCCTCGTTTAGCTGTGAGGGTGCTGTGGGAGACGGTGTCAAATGCTTCACTGAAATTAAGCAGCACCACAGATTTGAATCTGGGCAAGAGTCTGCATGTTGAGAGAGGCCTAGGATTTTCAGTGCCTCTTACTTCTGCTAAGCTAAGAGTGGATGGGTAGATGGAAAAGACTTCTATGGCATCCTTCTGGCATGTTAGAGTTGGGTTTTTTGGTGAAAGTTGTTTTCTACAGTACTGACATCCTTTCTCAGTGCTCCTTTGTTGTGAATGTGTTCATTCCAAATGAATTTCACAGTTACAGTTCTTTGGGCATAAACTTGAGAAATGAATAGTTTTGTTAACAAGAGAGACTCATCTAAGCATTTCTAAGGCTTCCTTACTTGTTAGCCCTTACA
This sequence comes from Hemiprocne comata, assembly GCA_020745705.1. Lineage (NCBI taxonomy): Eukaryota > Metazoa > Chordata > Aves > Apodiformes > Apodidae > Hemiprocne > Hemiprocne comata. Next base: position 61,360,363 of record CM036587.1, on the reverse strand, counting down.
TAGTGTAATATAAGGGCTATAGTATTAATATTTTTGCTGGACTTCCAAATGATTCCATTTTTCAATAACAAATAATTAAGAAGCCACAGTACTGAAAATGTGTTTATTTTTCCTTCAGAAATAAAAACAGCTATTAATGCCTACAATATAAAGGGCATACTTTTATCCAAATCCAAATCAGTAGAGTGAGTGTGGTGATTGCCATTACAAATAAAAGAAAAAAATAAATTAACACTTGAATGTGCTATTGTTGGCTTGATACAGTGATGGTGAAATTAGGTTTGTGCCCTATTTTGGAATGTTCTTTCCCTGACTTCTTTTTTTAAAATATGCTAGGATTTTTTTCTAGGTAGGCAGAGAGTTACGTAGTTATATATATAGACTGTTTGATGATGGAGGGCACCGAGTTCTTGCTAACTTTATAGACCACTTATTCTTCATGAGTTGTGACATGGACTGTAGCCTGTAGCTTAACAGAAAGTGAACTAGTGCAATTTAATTGTAACGAGTTTACCCTTCTCTTCTTTGTAGCACAATGGCTGAAAAAGTGAAGTCAACCAAACCTGTGAATAAGACTCCTCCAAAATCTCCTTCAGATCCAGCAAAGGATCGAACAGCAAAACGATTATCCTGTGATTCAAACAGCTCCCATGAGGGAGCTATGGCAGGAGAAAAAAGTGCTCTGGAGGAGGCCTTTAGAAAATTTGCCATCCATGGTGATACAAGAGCCACAGGAAAAGAGATGCATGGGAAGAATTGGTCAAAGCTATGTAAGGACTGTCATGTGATAGATGGAAAGAACGTGACAATCACAGATGTTGACATTGTCTTCAGTAAAATCAAGTAAGTTCCTTTCTGCCATTGGTTTCATGTCTTCCCAACATGTTTTACAGCTATCATCTAAATGCTCACAGATGTTGTGAGGCACTGTTGTCTTTGTCACAATCCATTAATGGGATGTAATCTATTTCTTGTTCCTTTATGAAACTGTGTTGCTTTGTCTGAAGATAACAGCTTCAGTGTCACAGGTTTTAATGCTGTGCAAAGAGGTATGATGTGATCAGGACAAATCTAGGGTATTCCAAGACATCATTTTATTTACCTGCAGTAAATGATGTGACTTTTTCCTGAAGGTTATCTGAATGAAATCAGGATGTAGCTTTATATCTTGCCAAAACTCAGCCACAGAGGACTAATGTGGGATATGTACTAAAAGCCAGTATTCTAACAGTCCTGATGTACAGCACAATGCCCACTGGGGTTTAAAGTGTTGGACCATGTGATGGTAAATTTGTTATGCAGGCCCATGGCTGTGATTAATTGGTTAGGATTATCTCAATGGTCCTAACTTACTCTTGTAAGCAGACTGGAGCTTTAGTGAAACTCTGCCGGGATTGAAAACCTAGGCAGGCTTGATCCAGAAACTTGTCAAATCCAAGGGAAGACAGTAAACTTTTCCAATGTACTCTGTATGAAGCCCCAATTTTTTCTTTATGTGTAAAACTGAAACATTTTCACCTTCTCCCTTCCCCTGCATCTGATCTGATAGCCTTGTTTCTTCTGCTTTTTATTACCCCAGTAACTGTTTAAATTGTCTCATACCTCATTGTGTTGAGGGACATGCTTTAAGGACGGGCCTTTAATTCTATTTGTAGCTTATAGGGACATTTATTTGCCTTGTGCTTTCAACTACTGTTATGTAATGCTGGGCGGGACATGCAAACTGAGTTGCTTTCAAGGGTAGTGGAGAAAACTTTCTATAAGCACTGACCCTTTAAAGTGCATCGAAGCATAGAAAGAGAAGAAAAGGCCTTTAATCTTGAAAGGTTGTCCATTGCAACGCGGACAGTTAGAATGACATACTTATTTGATTTAGTTTCTTTTCTCCTCAGGGATCTTATCTGGGTAGTTAAAAACACCATATATACACACTCCAACCCTCCTATTCTTTGTATCAGTCCACTTCGTCTTTGAGTCTCTCCTTGAATTTTTTGAAAGTTGTGTTGCCAGTTAGGTATACAATCAGTGAACCAGTTGATCTGAAAGGGATGTTTAGTGTGTATGGTTGTTTGTTTCTGTCTTCATCTATGATAGACGATTTTTAAATTTCCTTTGGCTTTCATTGACTTAAAAAAAGATTAGCAGATACAAAGAAGTATCAGTTTTGGTGCCTGCTGGGGTAGAAAAAGTCCAGTCCTGTTCTGCTGGAATGAGTTAAAAGGTGGTGGGGACCTGCAGCTCAACGGGAATGTCAGCATGTCCCCTTGCAGTTATTCAGCAGTCTAAGCTCAGCTTGGGGATTTTGTCTCTGCCTCTGTGCCTGTTCAGCAGTTTCTTGGACCTTTCTCCTGTTACTACTATGAAGTATTGTCATTACTCTTGGAAGAAGCATGCCATCTTTTTCTCCCTCTATCTAGTACTTAATAGTTTAGAAGATAACTTCCTCAAATGCAAAAGCATATTTATCTTAATTATTATTAATTACTTGCTCATTGCTCACCTGTACATACACATATAATGTGTATTTTATATATTCTTATCTTTAAACAATATTTTAAATTAAGATTGCTTAAGTGGCAGATGGGGAAACTTGAAATAGCTGAGTTTTGCAATCTTTATTAGGAAGGTCTAATTTTTCATGTACATGTTTTTGGTAGGTATACTTCCACGTTTTCTTAAGTGTTGAGTTGGTTTTGTTACATTTTTTTTTTTCTCAAGAGCATACGTCAGCAAGTCTTTTTAGTCTAGGTTACATTTATTTCACATTACTATTTTCAGTTTTCATAAGGGAAGATATACTAGCTCTAGTTACTCAAGTGTTAGTAATATGCTATAATTTAGGAGGTTTATACATAGGCTGAGTATACAGGGTTTCTTGAGCATGTTCAGAAAACTGCTTTTCCTTGCTTGCTCTTTTGCTTCACATTTAACCTTAAGCTAAAGGATAATGATAGATTTGGTGGTGCATCAAAACAGGCATACTCACAAAATAAACCCTTACTCATTTCCATTTTGCAGGCAGCTTTTTCCCATCAGAACACTAAGGTTTTTTGACAACCCAAGTTTTTCCTCATCTGTGTTGAATGAAAAACATTAAACACAGTAAAAGAATCTCCAGTTCGGCAGAAAGTGTGGAGTACTGCTTCCATGCCTCAATAAGAGTTATGTTTCCAAGTATCAGAAGACTCTGTACTTCACCGTTGTTTTTAGGTCCTGCAGCTAGACTGTGTCTTCAAGATGGACCCTGGCCTAGCAGTCTTATGGTCAACCATAGTGGTCCAGTGAGATGGGTTTGGTGGATCTTGGTAGTTGAAATGAAAAGCCAAAGCCCGCTTCTGAGAGTAGCAGTGTGTGAATTTATAAGTTGCATCCCCCTAGAGATCACAGAAAAACCACCTACATTATGCCAAGTATTTGTGTTGCATTAATGAAGTTGGGATAGACTGCCATTTCTAGAATAAGTAGAAGAGTAAATGTTTGGGGGTTTTTTAGGTTATAAAAACATATAATAAAGACATCTCATAGAATATGGTTATCTTTCTATGCATGTTGCACCTGGAAAAGCAAAACAAATTATGAAGAGTAAATTACCAAGTTTTACAGTATCTTATGGGATGTAATCTGTGAAAATTGTAGCAAAACCAACAAAAGTACAAAACAGTAAATGCAACTATGTGGTAAGCTTTCCTTACTGTATTTTATAGTTTCACAGTCAAAACTTGAAATGTTGGACTCTTTTATTCATATGTTCATTGGACTGCATACAACAGCAACACTATGGTTGCAGGGTAAATTTTAATTTCAAAGCTAACTTCTTGCTTAAAGTTACATAAAAATATCTTTTGCTAATTGCTATCAGGATAGCTTTGCCTCTTTAAATGGCAAAAATGAAACAAATTCTTATCTGAAAAACTGTCTCATATCATTGTTAAAAAAGAAGCCTAAAAATACTTTGTAGGAAGTAATTTTTTTAACTGGTCCCTAAATTCACATCCATACTTGAAGACAACGATAAGTCACAATCATATTTTATGAGAAGGAAAGTTTTCATAAATTACTGTATGTAAAATTTTCATGACAGGACTAAAAATAGTGTTTAATCATTTTTTAATTAAAATAACTTCAATTTCCCTGTACCTCAGGTTTCTGCTGAAATGTAGGGTTTTAGTATAAATATCTTAGTAATATTATGCCAGGCATTAATTTTTCACATACTATCTGAAACTTCTATAGACACCCTTCTTTTATATTTTGCAAAGTAAGTGATAATGCAATCTGGGTCTACTGAATTGAGAGACATACAACTGGCAGACATGCAATAGCATTTGAAAATCGATAGTTTTAATGAGAATGGGAATTCCGTGGTTATCTTTTCAATAGCTGAAACAATTTATTCCTTATTGGAAATTTTCCTTATTAACTGACTGTTTCATTTGTGTTACTTTTGTGGAGTTCCAAAAGTTTGTAGGCTGAGTGTCTTGTATTGTGCTTGCAGAGTGCAAATATATGTTTAGTGAATCTTGTGGCCTTGGAGAAAGTAAAATCATTGGTGACACAGGAGAAGGGCATATAAGTGTTCTGCATTTGGTATGAAAAGCAACGTGTGGCTGCATTCTTCTTAATCTAGCAAGACAATGTGACACATTGTGACAACAATCTAAAAGCTCTTTTTGTATTAAAGAAAGCAAATAATCAAGAATAGTTGTTACGGATCTTTGACCAGCATTATGGCATGTTGCCTTAGGAACTTCAATTTCTTTGTTTATTGGGGTCAACAACTCCTCCGGGAAATTTGATATGTTACCTATGCCATACACATACCCCACTTGTATGTAGTTAATATGGTAATAGCAATAGCCCTGATATAAATACCTCTGCTACTACTTTAGAAGTGTTACCACTCAACATTGCAAGAGTATGGTTTAAGCACTGCCATAAAACTAATTCTTTAACATTATTAGACAGAAAAATAAAAATATTTCTGTTTACACTGGTATGTTACTATGGTTGCAGGCAGGCCTGGGTGACGTCATGTCTTGGATCCATTGTGAGCGTTTATTTAGATAGTTGTCTCCATAGAAACATTTGTTTGTTTTGATGTTACTATGTGTTAAATTTTAAGCAAATTATTGTGGCTCTATACTGGAATGATATTGAAGACTAGTTAATCTACAGAAGCTTTGTAAATATACCTTACTTCCCAGCCTCTAAAATATTTTTGGGTAAAAGATCAAATCATCTCAAATTCCATTGATAGTTTTGTATGTTACATCGACATGTTTTCTTGTTGCTGAGGAAGCTATGTGTTCTAAAGGCCAGAAAACTCTCCTCCATCATTTTGAGAAAGGAAGGTTTTGTTTCCTTGGAGAATCTTCACAACACACTTAATTGTGCCCTGACTTTTGCACAGTCCCACCCATAATCTATGCTTAGTACATCTTTCACAGTCAGCTGTTTAGCCTAGTTCCCACAGTCTGGATCAGTCAGGTCTCTACGGGAGTGCTTCCACTTGAGAATAGCAGCAGTAGTTCACCATTGCTCTAAGACTGTGTAAGAATTAAAATGGGCAAGATAACTCTTGGCAAGAATGAGTACGTGTTTTCCACATTTGTCAACTGTAATATAATTGTTGTATTTTCTTTGTATTGAACAGTTATGATACTTCTTGTCTTCGTAATATATTTAAAAGGAGTAGTAGTTTGACACCTGCACTCATTCAAAACAAATATATTTCTATGAGATTTCTCTGTAGTACTTCGTATTTAACAGAGATTTTACTGAAGCCTCTCTTTTAAATATGTAAATAGCTATGAAGTGGTCTTTATATATAAATGAAGCACATAGTAGTTCTAAGTTTTACTTCCCTAGTGGAGAGATTCTTTTGATAGTGACACAGAATCTCACTTGTGTAAGCCTATGTTATGCATGAAGTAGGCACAGTATGTAAACTTGTGTACTTTTAATATGTCTGCATCAAGAAATAAGTTTTAAGTGGATATAGAATGGTATACAGAGCATAATCTATGCTAATAAATCTGTGAAGGCAGGCAAACTGTGAAGTAGTGCAGTTATAGATAGAAATGTAGGTAAGTTACAACAGAAAATGTTCTTTACTACTATATTTTAAATGAAATTAACATCCAGTTTCCTTTCTTGTCCAAGAAACCAAATGTAATGTTGTCTTTCTCACTTTAGCCTTGAAAGGCTTTTTATTTAAAAAAAAAATAAAGCAACTCTTCCCTCCCTTCTGCCAAGAAGCAAAAATTTTAAGTGATCACTTAAAAGATGTTTTTTGGTCCACTTGCTGTTATGCAGCCTTATTTTGTGCATGTAAAATGGTTAAGCTCTGTACTCCTAATTATGTATGCTGATTATGATTTTAAAAACAACCTCTTGTGTGAGTAGACATCACATGAAAAACCTATAGGTACAGTGGTGGGTGATCTGTTTCTCAGCTGAAATGGAATGCTGCATGGTATCATACACAGTATAGCAGCTTACTTGGTATTGGCATATGTTGCTTGTAGACTACAAGGACACCTACTGGTTTAAAGCAGAAGTAGGGCTCTGGTACGAGATCATGTGTATCTTAAGAGGGTCTGTTGTTAGGTTTGTTGGTTGTGTTTTTTTGGTTGTGGCTGTTTTGGGTTTGTTTTTTTGTTTGTTTGGTTTTTGTTGGGGTTTTTTTTGTTCTTGTTTTTGCAAGTCAGCTTAATTTCATCATATTGCACCATCGTTTAAAATCACCCATTTTTCATTTATAAAAGCAGCTATGTGAAATCTTTGTTACAAAACTACCTCTTGTTACTGATTAACAAGCAAGTGTTTTCTAGGCTGTTAAACACCAATGTCGACTTTGCTTCTTGTTTTCCATGGATTGAAGTAGAAGTTGATTAAGATGTAAAGGATGAGGTATCCTTGGCTGCAGCAACCAGGTGACTGTAACATTTAAGATCCTGAGAGGAGTGAACAAGATGAGCAACAGAATTATAACCCTGGATTTCAGAAGTGCAGATCTTGGCCCATTCACTTACCCACAGTAAACTGCCCTGGACGGCAGAGAGGCCCAGGAGAGCTGGTTGATCTTCACAGAATCACAGAATCAACAGAATTGGAAGGGACCTTTAGAGATCATTGAGTCCAACTCTCCCACTGAAGCAGGATAACCTAGAGCACTTTACACAGGACTGCATCCAGGTGGGTTTTGAATATCTCCAGAGATGGAGACTCCACAACCTCCCTGGGCAGCCTGTTCCAGTGCTCTGTCACCCTCACTGTAAAGAAGTTTTTTCTCATATTTAAATGGAACTTTCTATGTTCCAACGTGCACCCATTGCCCCCCATTCAGGCACTGGGAACTACTGATTTACCATCTTCCTTGCACCCACCCTTTAGATACTTGTATATGTTTATAAGGTCTCCCCTCAGCCTTCTCATCTCTGGGCTAAAGAGTCCCAGCTCTTTCAGCCTCTCTTCATAAGAGAGATGCTCCAATCCCCCAATCATCTTTGTTGCTCTCCACTGGACTCCCTCCAGTAGCTCCCTGTCTGTCTTGAACTGTAGAGCCCAGAACTGGATGCAGTATTCCAGCTGTGGCCTCACCAGGGCACAGTAGAGGGGGGAATGACTTCCCTCGACCTACTGGCCACACTTTTCTTTATGCCCCTCAGGATTCCATTTGCCTTCTTGGCAGCAAGGGAACACTGCTGCCTCATGGATAATTTACTGTCCACCAGGACGCCAAGATCCTTCTCCTCTGAACTATATCCAGCAGTTCCACCCTTAATCTATATTGGTGCTTGGGGTTCTTCCTTCGCAGGTGCAGGATACTACACTTGCTCTTATTGAACCTCATGAGGTTCTTCTCTGCCCAACCCTCCAGCCTGTCCAGGTCACGCTGAATGGTGGCACAGGCCTCTGGAGTGTCAGCCACCCCTCCCAGTTTTGTATCATCAGCAAACTTTCTGAGGATACACTCTGTCCCCTTGTCCAGGTCATTGATGAAAATGTTGAACAAGACCGGACTGAGTATTGATCCCTGGGGGACACCACTGGTTACTGGCCTCCAACTCGACCCTGATCCATTGATCACCACTCTCTGAGATCTGTCACACAGCCATCTCTCAATCCACCTCACTGTCCACTCATTAAGCCCACTCTTCCTGAGTTTCCTAATGAGGATGTTATGGGAGACAGTATCAAAAGCCTTGCTGAAGTCCAGGTAGACAACATCCACTGCACTCCCCTCTTCTAGCCAGCCAGTAATGACGTCATAGAAGGCAATCAGGTTGGTCAAGCATGGTTTCCCTTGGGTGAATCCATGCTGACTTCTCCCAATGATATTCTTGGCTTTCACATGTTTTGTTATGATCTCCAGAATGATTTTTTCTAACACCTTACCAGGGACACAGGTGAGACTAACTGGCCTGTAGTTCCCTGGGTCCTTCTTGCCCTTTTTGAAGGCTGGAGTGACACTGGCCCTCCTCCAGTCCTCATGCACCTCTCCTGTTCTCCATGACCTCTCAAACATGATGAAGAGTGGCCTGACAATAACATCTGCCAGCTGTCTCAGAACTCGTGGATGCATCCCATCAGGGCCCATGCATTTACGGATGTCCAGTTTGGCTAAGTGGCCTCTAACCTGGTCCTCCTCTACTGAGGGAAAGTCTTCCTTTCTTCAGACCTCATCTCTTATCTCCAGGGTCTGGGATTTAAGAGGGCTGGCTTTGGCAGTGAAGACTGAAGCAAAGAAGGTATTGAATAACTCCACCTTCCTTGTGTCATCAGTCACAAGGGCACCCACCTCATTCATCAGCGGGCCTACATTTCCCCTGTTCTTCCTTTTTTTTATTGATGTACTGGAAGAAACTTTTCTTGTTGTCCCTGATGCTCCTTGCCAGCTTTAGTTCCAGGAGGGCCTTAGCTTTCCTCGTTGCATCCCTGCATTCTCGTACAGCGTTCTGTATTCCTCCCAAGTGGCCAGACCTGTTTTCCACATTCTGTAAATTTCCTTCTTTCCTTTAATTTTTTCCAGAAGACCCCTACTCATCCATGCAGGTCTCCTACCTCCTTTGCTCGATTTAATTCTCATTGGGATGCATCGGTTTTGAGCTTGGAGCAAGTGGTGTTTGAAAGCTGCCCAGCTTTCATGGACATCCATACCTTCCAGAGCCTTGACCCACAGTATTCCAGTGAGTAGATCTTTGGAGAGGTTAAATGTTGCATTCTTGAATTCCAGGGTTGTAGTCTTGCTCTTTTCCCTCCTACTTCCACCCCAAATAGTGAATTCCACCATTTCGTGGTCACTACAGCCAAGTTTGCCCCCAGCCTTCACATCCCCAACAAGACCTTCGTTGTTTGTTAGTACCAGGTCTAGCAGCGCACTGCCCCTTGTGGGTTCCTCATGTGAGTTGTCATCGACTCTCTGCAGGAACCTTCTGGACCGTGCATGCCTGGCTGTGTTGTCTTTCCAGCAAATATCTGGGTGATTAAAATCCCCCATGAGAACCAAGGCCTGTGATCATGAGGCTACTTTCAGCTGCCTGAAAAAGGCCTCATCAACTTCCTCATCCTGATCAGGTGGCCTATAGTAGACACCCACAACAGTGTCATTCATGCTGGCCTGCCCGTTAATTCTCACCCATAAGCTCTCAACACGTTCTTCCTTCTCCCCTGGCTAGACTTCATTACACTCCAGGTGCTCTTTCACATTAAGAGCCACTCCGCCACCTTGCTTTGGTGACCTATCTTTCCTGAACAGTACATAGCCATTCGTGACAGCACTCCAATCATCTGAGCTATCCCACCATGTCTCGGTGATTGCAATGAGGTCATAGCCATGCGATTGCATACAGATCTCTAGTTCTTCCTGTTTATCCCCCATACTGTGTGCATTAGTGTATAAGCATTTCAAAGAGGGAAAAATACTAGCATGTTGTCCCACAAGTGCTGAGCCATAACCCATGGGCACCTCTCTAGCAAGCTCAGCTGTATCTCCACCCTCCTTCAAATCTGGTTTAAAGCTCTCTGGATGAGCCTTGGCAACACCTGTTCTCATGTTGCCCTCAGGCTCACTTCAGGGGTTTTATCCCCTACTCCCTTCAGCCTAGTTTAAAGTTCTCTCAAAGAGTCCCGCTAACTCCTGGTCAAGAATCCTTTTCCCCCTTGTTGATAGTTCTATGCCATTGTTTGCTGGCAGACCTGGTGCCCTGTAAGCATCTCCATGATCAAAAAACCCAAAGTTCATCCAACGGCACCAGCCTCTAAGCCAATAATTAATCAGCTGTGTTTTCCTAATCCTTTCAGCTTTTCCTGCCACTGAAGGAACTGAGGAAAAGACCACCTGTGCTCCTGATCCTGCAAGCATTCAGCCCAGTTCTCTGAAATCCCTTTTAATTGCCCTAAGACTTGCCTTGGCAACCTCATCAAAGCCCACCTGCGTGACCACTAGTGGTTAGTAATCAGAGGGCTGCACCAGGCCTGGGAGCTTCTCGGTAACATGACTAACCCGGGCCCCAGGGAGGCCAGCAGACCTCCCTGAGGGTTGGATCTGGATGACATATAGGGCCCTCAGTTCCGCTCAAAAGAGACCCACAACAACGACCTTTCTTTTATTCTTAACAGAGGCAGTCCTAATGCATGGGGCCGACTGCCTTGGCAAATCGCTGGAAGGACCTCTGTCACTATCCTCAGTATCCTGATTTTCCCAATCCAGGGCCTAATACCTGTTCTGTAAGGGCACACATGAAGGTGAGGGAGGCTGGGAGCAGGTTCACCTGTTGCCCTGAGCAGGGACCCATTTCCAGTTCCCCTCTTCTTTCTGGTCTCCTACCTCTGCCAGGTGACAGGAGGGCAGCGAATCCTCTACTTCTCGTGAGGCCTCCACCTCGAGGCTTTGTCTCAAGGATGGTAGGGCATTACTCCACCAATCTATTTCTCTTTCACAATCCCGGATACTCCTTAATCTTTCCACCTCCTCTTTCAGCTCAGCTACTAGGCTGAGTAAATCATTCACCTGGACACAGCATACAGAGGTGTTCTCTCAGCTGTCCTCCTCTATGAATGACAGGCTGAGGCACTCTCTGAAGCCAGAGACCTGGACAGCTGCATTCTTGAGAGGAACCTCTGTCTGGGTTGCCACTCTCCTTCTGGCAATGGTTTTTGCCTGAGTGGATACCATGCCTAGGTCCTCTTCGGGGTGCGAGACCACTAGCTGAATTTTTATCTTGAGTCAAGAGTGGGCCTTCACTCTGCCCTGCTTGCCCTGGCCATGTGAAATGCCATTCAAGCCGCCGCGCCACACCCTTCTACTGTGCCACACCCTGTTTGCCTACTCCTGGTCACCTACGCTCCCTTGGGGCTGCTATTCTACCTGAGGGGCTTTGGGCCACGGTCCCTTTGCCCCAGCCCACGGTGAGTCAGAGTCTTATGCCCCGCCCAGGGAGAGGGGCTGGGACTCCCTCCTTCTCCCTCTCTCTCTCTCTCTTGACTTCTCCTCCTCGGTTTTGCCGAGGGCTTCCTAGCAGTTTAGCCGCTGCAAAAAGGGTCCACCGGCATGATCCTTCACTCTGGTGTCCCTCACCTCAGTGGCTTTACCAAAATCTTCAAGACAGCTTCCTCAGAGCACAAGAGCAGACCATTGCCATGTGCAGGAAGTCAAACAAGCATGGCAACAGGCCACCATGGGTGAACATGGAGCTTCTGACTGAGGTCGAACATGAAAAGGAAGTACACAGGAGGTGGAAGGAGGGAGAGGTTACGTGAGAGGAGTATAGCCCACGGATAAAGGAACAAAGTGAGGAGAGTCAAAGTACATCTGGAATTGAGACTAGTGAGGGAGGTGAAGGGCAACATGAGAGGTTTCTGTAAGTGCAGTGATAGCAAAAGTGTGTGCCAACTGCTCGGTGTGGCCAGGGACCTAGTGAGAAGGGACATGGAAAAGGCAGAGATACTCAATGCCCTTTTTTACCTTGCCTTTCAGCTGGTAGGGCTTGTCCTCAGGGTTCCCAGTTCCCTGAGTCTGCTAGCAGAGCCTGTGGATGTGAAGCAGTACCCACAGTAAAGGAAGACAGAGTTAAGGATCGCTTGAGCCAACTGAAGAAACATGAACAAAATCCAAATTTTTCTTTGAAGCTTGATCCTCTTTAATCCTGCACCCTGGAGGTAAGAGATAAGGTCTGGAGAGAGGAAGGCCTTCCCTCAGTAGAGGAGGACCAGGTTAGAGGCCACTTAGCCAAACTGGACGTCCGTAAATGCATGGGCCCTGATGGGATGCATCCACGAGTTCTGAGACAGCTGGCAGATGCTATTGCTACACCACTGCCCGTCATGTTTGAGAGGTCATGGAGAACAGGAGAAGTGCCTGAGGACTGGAGGAGGGCCAGTGTCACTCCAGTCTTCAAAAAGGGCAAGAAGGACCCAGGGAACTACAGGCCAGTTAGTCTCACCTCTGTCCCTGGAAAGGTGTTGGACGAAATAATTCTGGATGTTGTCTCAAAACATGTGAAAGCAAAGGATGTCATTTGGAGAAGTCAGCATGGATTCACCCAAGGGAAATCAATCACTCTTGACCAGTCTGATTGCCTTCTATGATGTTGTAACTGGCTGGCTAGATGAGGGGAGAGCAGTGGATGTTATGTACTTTGACTTCAGCAAGGCTTTTGACACTCTCTCAGAACATGTTCATTAGGAAGCTGAGGTAGTATGGGCTGGATGAGTTGACAGTGAGGTGGATTGAGAGATGACTGACAGAACTCAAAGGGTTGTGGTAAACACAGAAGGGTAAAGTTGGAGGCCTGTAACTAGTGGTGTCGCCCAGGGGTCAATACTTGGTCTGGTCTTGTTGAACATATTCATCAATGACCTGGACGAGGGAGCTGAGTGTATCCTCAGTAAGTTTGCTGATAATGCAAAACTGGGAGGGGTGGCTGACACTCCAGAGGGTTGTGCTGCCATCCAGCGTGACCTGGACAGGCTGGAGAGCTAGGCAGAAAAGAACCTAATGAGGTTCAACAAGAGGAAGCGTAGGTTCCTGCACCTGGGGACAAAGAACAAGGCTACGTAGCATTCGAGCAAACGAGCAAGAGATTGACAGATTATTTTCAGAGACATTTCAGTCTCAAGACTCTCAAGAATCTCAAACCTCCATTCCAGTGGAGAAGCAAGTGGACCCAGAACCAAGTGGGGAAACTAGTCAAGAGTCTGCTGATGACAAGGGCTGGAAGTGGGTCACTAAACATATCAGGAAGAAGGTTTCTCCTGCCTCTGAAAATCCGACAAGCAGGTCTTGCACCTCCTGTAACAGGTATGAGGTCCTGGGACTAGAAGGATGGGCTACTGATAAGGAGGGAGAGGTTTCTTCTGAGAGAGAAGTGCCTCCCAAAACTAAGCCAACTGCAGCCCTCATTGTGACCTCCTCTGCTAAGAGGAAAAGAAGGGTAGTTGTAATAGGATACTCCCTTCTGAAGGGAATGGAGGCCTGATATGCAAACTGGACCCAACTCACAGGGAAGTCTGTTGCCTCCCAGGGGCTCAGGTAAGGGACATAACTGGTGAACTCCTTACTCTAGTAAGGCCCTCAGATTACTACCTGTTACTTGTTGTTCAAGCAGGTAACAATGAAGTGATAAAGAGAATTCCGAGGGCAATTGAAAGAGATTTTAGGGCCTTGGGATGTTTGGTTGAAGGATCGGTAGCTCAGGTTGTGATCTCGATCCTCCTGTTAACAAGGGATGATATTAACAAGAGTAGACAAATACTCTCAATGTATAAACTCAATGCATGGTTCTTAGAGTGGTGTAAGCAGAAAAATTTTGGATTCTTTGATCATGGGATGATCTACTCACACCTGGGATGCTAAACTGGGACGATATGCACCTTTCTTAGAGGGGAAAAATAGCCCAGGAGCTAGCAGGGCTTGTTGATAGAGCTTTAAACTGTCTTGGAAGGGGGTAGGGGACAAAACCAGGGTTGCCAATGGTGAGCAATGGGATGGTGTGGCAAAACTTGAGGAACCAAGCACTAATGGGATCCCTCATTCTGCTTTGCAAGGTGTTGGCCGCAATGTACCATACCTGAAGTGTTTCTACACTAATGCGCACAGCTTGAGGAATAAACAAGATGAATTTGAAGCCTTGGCCCTGTCCCAGAGATTTGACATTATCGGCATAAGTGAAACCTGGTGGGATGAGTCCTCTGACTGGAGCACCCTGTTGGATGGGTGTAGACTCTTCAGGAGAGATAGGCAGGGCGGAAGAGGCGGGGGAGTGGCTTTGTATGTTATGGAAAGGCTAGAGTGTATGGAGCTCACAGTTGGTAATGGCACAGTCGAGAGTCTTTGGGTGAGAATCAAGGGACAAACAAATAATGAAGATGTCATTGTGGGAATATACTATAGACCTCCTGGCCAGGATGAGGATGCAGATGACCTGTTCTTTGAGGAACTAAGGGATGCTTCCAAGTCTACTGCCCTTGTCCTTATGGGGGACTTCAACTTTCCAGAAATGACCTGGGAGCAGCATACAGCTAGCACAACCCAGGCCAGAAGATTTCTAAGCCACCTGGATGACAGCTTTATGGAACAGCTCATAAGGGAGCCAACTCGGAAGAATGCACTCCTTGATCTGCTGCTCGTCAACAGAGAGGGTCTCATAAGTGAAGTGGAGATTGGAGGTTGTCTTGGCTACAGTGATCACGAGGCAACTGAGTTTAAAATCTCTGTTGACAAGAGGAGAACTGCCAGCAAAACTTCAACACTGAACATGAGTAGAGCAGACTTTAGGTTGCTCAGGGAGCTTTGGTGCTTGGTAAAATTATGGAAAAGAGTATTTTGGGAGTTACTGAAAAACACCTGGAGGACAACGCAGTCATCAGTCACAGCCAGCATGGCTTCATGAAGGTAAAATTTCTGCTTGTCAAACTTAATTTCCTTTTATGACAAGGTAACCCACCTAGTTGATCAAGGGAAGCCAATGGATGTAATCTTTCTGGACTTAAGCAAGGCTTTTGATACTGTCTCTCACAGTATTCTCTTGGGCAAAGTGTTCAGCATATAGCTGGACAAGCGTACCATACAACGGGTGAACAACTGGCTCACAGGTCGAGCACAAAGAGTGATGGTGAATGGGGTAACATCAGGCTGGCGATTGGTCACTAGAGGGGTCCTGCAGGGCTCCATCCTAGGCCCAGTCGTCTTCACATCTTCATCAATGACTTGGATGCAGGACTTGAAGGAATTCTAAGTAAGGTTTCTGGGAGGATCTGTCGACTCCCTTGAGGGCAGGCAGGCCTTGCAGAGAGACCTCGACAAGTTAGAGAGATGGGCGGTACTCAACCACATATAGTTTAAGAAGGGCAAGTGCCAGATTCTGCACCTGGGATGGGGCAACCCTGGTAGTAAGTAGAGACTAGAGAAAAGTGGCTAGAGAGCAGCGCAGCGGAAAGGGACCTGGGGGTCCTGGTTGATGGCAAACTGAATATGAGCCAGCAGTGTGCCCTGGCAACCGGGAGGGCCAACCGTGTCCGGGGGTGCATCAAGCATAACGTTGCCAGCCGGTCGAGGGAGGTGATTGTCCCGCTCTACTCTGCACTGGTGCGGCCTCACCTTGAATACTGCGTGCAGTTTTGGGCACCACAGTATAAAAAGGACATCAAGCTATTGGAGAGTGTCTAAAGGACAGCCACGAGGATGGTGAAATGTCCGGATGGGATGACTTACGAGGAGCTGCTAAGGTCACTTGGATTATTCAGCTTGCAGAAGAGGAGGCTGAGGGGTGACCCTCATTGCAGTGTACGGCTTCCTCACGAGGGGAAGAGATAGGGCAGGAACTGATCTCTTCACTTTTGTGACCAATGACAGGATTTAGGGAAATGGCAGGAAGCTGAATCAGGGGAGGTTTAAGTTAGATATCAGGAAAAGGTTTTTCAGCCAGAGGGTGGTTGAGCACTGGAACAAGTTCCCCAAGGAAGTGGTCACAGCACCAAGCCTGCCTGAGTGTTTGGATGATGCTCTCAGTCACATGGTGTGATTCTAGGGGTGTCCTACTTAGGGACAGGAGTTGGACTCGATGATTCTGATGGGTCCTTTCCAACGCAGCATATTCTGTGATTCTATGAACCTGCTGGAGTTCTGAGGATCTGGGAGTCCTGGTATATAGTAAATTATCCATGAGCCAGCAATGTGCCCTTGTCGCCAAGGCCAATGGAATCCAGGGTTGCATAAAGACGAGTGTGGCCAGTAGGTCAAGAGAGGTCATTCTCCCCCTCTACTTAGCACTGGTGAGGCCTCACCTTGAATACCGTGTCCATTTCTGGCCTCCCCAGTTCAAGAGAGACAGGGAACTACTAGAGAGAGTCCAGCAGAAGGTAACAAAGATGACTGGGGGAGTGGAGCATCTCTCTTCTGAGGAAAGGCTGAGGGAGCTGAGACTCTTTAGCCTGGAGAAGAGAAGGTTGAGGGGAGACCTTATTAATGACTACAGGTATCTAAAGGGTGGGTGCAAGGAGGATGGAGCCAGACTCTTTTCAGTAGTTCCCAGTGACAGGACAAGGGGCAATGGACACAAGCTGGAACAAAGGGAAGTTCCATTGAAATATGAGGAAAAACTTATTTAGTATGAGGGTTGACAGAGCACTGGAAGTGACTGCCCAGGGAGGTTGTGGAGTCCCTTTCTCTGGAGACGTTCAAAACCCACCTGGATGCAGTCCTGTGTAATGGGCTCTAGGCGATCCTGCTTTAGCAGGGGACTTGGACTAGATGATCTCTAGAGGTCTCTCCCACCTCTGACAGTTCTGTGATTCTGTGATCTCTCTTCCTGAGCCTGCAAGTTTTTTTTTAAAGCATATGTGTGTATTCCCATGAATTTAAAAAAAAATAAAATAAAAAAATTAAATAATAATTTTGGTATGGAGTCCTGTTATAATCCCTGCAAAAGGAAAAACTCTCCTTTTGAGATATTTTTTCCCATTTTGTGGTCAGCATTAGGTTCTCATTCTTTACAAAGGTTCTGGATATTACTGGCAAATAAATATTTTTTAAAACCTTGCTAAGATTGCTGATGTTGGTGCTGTGATTCTGAAGGCTCCCAGAACATTTAAATTACATAAATCTCTATGGCAACCTTTTCTAGGAAGAAATGCTATTAGTTACTGAAGTTTTAGGATTGAAGGAGCAAATACGTAAAGCCATTCAGTTTCAGTGAGGAGTTGTTGCATTAAGGGGCAAAGTGATTTGGCAGAAAATAAACCCCCTTGCATTCCAGCTTATCCTCAGATGTTAGAGGAGCTGGGGGCAGCTGGGCTTAGATTCTGATTGACACCCAATTTGGCATTAATAGTCCAGTCGTGCCCAACACCTGTATTGGACTCTCACCCGTTACGGATGCATTACTAACGCTACACTGTCCGTCCGGCGCCGTTCTGTGAACTCTTACGGCCCCGCTCAGGAATTTGGTCACGTTCAAGAACTCTCACGGACAGATTAATGAACAGTGTAATTTATTATTAAAGCAACAGATGCACGAATTCTTTTAGATTGCTGGTGATAAATTCACTGTCTGCAAAGCGTGTGCAAATTGATTAATATGGCCAAGTTACACACGTGTGGGGTAATAAATTGACTCTGTAGAGATTCCTGAGTTTCCCGGGGATGCACTCAGGATACCCGAGTGTTCAAATCTTACCCAAAGGCATCCCCATGGGGGGGAAGAGAGGCTCGGCCCATCGACTGGTCCCAGCGGTCAGGGGAATGGGGTCATCCCTGAGATGGTATCTTCCCTGACATCTGCCCCCTCTCAGACTATTTTATAGTATTTTACCTCAGAGGTGGAGCTTGAGTGACTCTAGTCGTACACACCTTTATTGTGATTGCTGCAGAATTCTCTCGCTTCACGTTTAAAGGTAAAGACTAGAGAAAATTCAGTGTGCAAGCTCGGTGAGGGGTGGTTGCATCTTGGGAGGTGGGTAACTTTTGGGATGGGGGTGTGTTTTGGTATTATAATGAGATTATCATGAGCAAAGTTCACTCCAGGGACAGCATTTCATCAGAAGTTGACAGACTGTTGCTTCAGGGCATCAAATTTGCAGCTTACCAATTTTATGATATATTGTGTACCTTCAATTGTAACCCATTGTTGCCAGAGAGTGTGGCCACGGTGTCTCCACTCCATTCCACTCTCCACGTCATTTCTCTTAGGGTTGGCGCACCAAGCTCCCTTAGTGTTGCCCGCGACTAGGGTTGCTTGGGAAACTACCATGGTACAAGCTCTTTGCATCTTAGCTGCATTTCATCCTGAAAGTTTTGTCAATGCTGTCCTTAAGTGTGATTATAGGTTTAATTTCTAAGTCACTTCCAGCAATTACTCCACAGGAGTTGTGGAAGGATGATTATGGTTGACAGACTTAGTGTGTAGCCAGGAAGACCATGGCTAAAATGTATACTCTTCTGGTAAGGAGTAATACTAGCACCTTACTTCCTGCCCATCACTAACATTTTCAGCAGTGCAAGAACTCCCGGCACTCTGCTGCTTTTCTACACAGTCATACTGTAACTGAGTTACTGGTTATTTTGAAGAGCAGCATCGTATCCTGAATAGCCAGCACCAATTTTTGCACCTCTCCCATCAGCATGTTAATATTGTTGATTTCATCTATGGTTAGAGCCAGGGTGAAGCGAACTTTCTCTTTGCTGTTTGTTTTTTTTTTCTTTCAGTGAACTTTTTTTAGCAGCACCAGTGGACTGATAATAACCAAGGTCACTTCTGAGTGTCTGCAGCCTCCCTGCCATGGGGGAGCAGATTAGACTGAAGGCAGGATCAGCAAATCAGAATAATCCCTTCTCATAATATTTTCTCTTTTTGGGTTTCGGTATAGGTTAAGACATTACGGAAGTCAAGCCTTTTGTTTCCTTTTTCTCTCTTTTTTTTCTGCTTACTGTCGCTTCTGTCGCCTTCTCTTTGGCTCTGTCTCTTTTTTTTCCCATTTTTTTCTTCATAGCCGACATCCAAGGACCCCGTCCGTGTGCCTGGACACTCCCCCCCTTCAGTTGGGAGTCACCAGGAAGAAGCGTTGGTGTGAGAGTCGCTGGGGGAGGAGGGAAGGGATCGGGTGTTGCACATCCCTTTATAAATATACATATTTCCCTTATCACTAATAATTAAAATCAATCTGTTTCACTTTTCAACCCAGAAAGCATCTCTTTCTCATTTTTTCTCCCTCTTTTCCCTACCTTGGGGGAGGAGGGGGAGATCGATTGCATTATTGTTATTGGTTTGACTGCCAACCTGGAGCCAAACCGTGACAATGTAGTATGTGATTTGAGAAAAGATGATCATTAAAAAAAAAAAAAAGGAAAAAAGAAAAGGCGGTGGAGGAAACAATGCACACAGTCTGCCATTTTGTTAGGTAATGTTTGCCTTCAGTACTTTTTCTCCACTGGTTACTCTACAGACACAGTACTGAAGGCATGAAGGGAATGTTCCTGTATTCTCTGGACGTTTGTAATTCAGGCAAAAAAACCCCCAGAAAACCTTTCTGCAGTGGTTTGCATCAAGCCAGTAAGTTTCTGCTTAAGCTGTGGAACAGCTTTAAATCCAACCTGGATCTTTGTCAGTGATGGCAAGCAAAGGAAAATACCTTCAGGTAAGTTGTTTCAGTGGAGGCAGGGGTTCTGTCGCGGGCCGATATTAAAGGCTATTGGATGTCAGGATGTTTCCGCAACCTCCCCTCCGCAACGGAGAGGTTTGTAAATGAGACCACACACGCCATCACTGTGGGACCATATCTTAGAGGGTAGGTTGGAATGCTCCCTCACCACGCTCACAAAATCGTTACCAAGACCAATGTTTAACTTACACACTAAGTGATTTATGAAGGGTTAACACAAATCGAGGGACCAAGTTTCAGGGAAGGTCCTTGGCTAAATCAGCAAAGGCACTTTGCTGGCTTGAAAGGCATTCCATCTTGTGTGGGAGGAGAAGGAAAAATAGTCCGTTCCCCACAGGTTCATTGTAAAAACCGTTGCACTTCATGTCTGTTTTGAATGTATGATATTCCTAAAGCTCAGTAGCTTTTCTTGCTGTGTTTACTTCCCAGTAATTGGTTCTGGAGATCCTTTTTGGGAATGTTGCCATGTTCTGTGCAAAGCCACGTGGCACACAGCTAATGAGAGCTTGCCACAGACTCTGCTAGCTGCAGGAATTGATCTGCTGCAGCTGCAGCTTTGTAGTGCTGCACTGATTGGTTTTCCAGCCTGTTGCATTGTATAATATGAATGCTCTAGCTTTCTTGGCATTAGCTTGGTGTTTCAAACAGCATGCTTCATAAAAGGATGGTACTGACTGCTGACAGAAAATGAAGAACATTACCTTAGCAGCACTGATTTTTCTTCCTTTTTCTTTGCCTCAACTTTGTTCTGGAAGGGAGAGTTATGAAAGCACAGGGAATCTTCTGATCTTATGCTGTTTCTCTATTTTCATGAGTTTGGGTCGTTGTAGTGGCGGCGGCGGTAGTGGCAACAGCGACTGAGGTAAAACCGAGGTGGGGGTTCAGGCATGCGGTACAGGGGGGTTTCCAAGCTCTGGGACCCTAGTTCTCCCCCCGAGCCCCGGCCGGAACCAGGAAGTCCGCGGCAGCCAACCAGGCATGGAGGGGGCGCGGCCAGGGGCTGAGCGGGAGATTTAAACGCCTCTAGGGAGCATCGCGAACAGGAGCGGGCAAACAGGGGTGTGGCACGTCTGTGAGGCGGGGCACGGCAGTTTGCACGAGGCAGTTCACAGCGGGCAGGGCACGTGGGTGAGTGTGAGAGGTTGTTAAAACCCGCTAGGAAAGAAAGAAGATTAAGTATGGTTTCCACCCGGTCAAAAGCCTCTACCAGGAGGACTGTGGCAACCCAAACAGAGGTTCCTCACAGACATGTGGGCCTTCAGGTCTCTGGCTGTAGGGAGTGCCAAAGCCTGTTGTTGCCCCTGGAGAATGGCAGAGATGCCAGCTGTGTGAGGTGTGAGCAGATAAATGACCTGCTCGGTATGGTTGCACAGCTGAAGGAAGAAGTAGAGAGGCTTAGGAGTATCAGGGAATGTGAGAGGGAGATGGATCGTTGATGCCATGACTTGGCATTCCTGAACAACTCTCAAAAGACAGGTGGCGCTCATGATGCAGACCACTGCCTATCCCCTGTCTGCCTGGCTGAGCGAGATAGCCTACAGAATGAGGAGCAATGGCAGAGAGTTTCTGCATGGCGGAAGCGACATGGCAAGGGGGCCCCTAGTGTTCCCCCTCTCCAGGTGCCTTTACAGAACAGATATGAGGCTCTACAAGTAGAACCAAATGATATTGTGGATGATGGTTCACCAAACTTGGAAGTGTCACTGAGGCCACGTCAGTCTGTACCTTTCATCAAAACCACCTCGGTTAAGAAAAAAAGGCGGGTACTTGTCATAGGTGACTCACTTCTGAAGGGAGTGGAAGGCCCTATATGCAGGCCGGACCCACTTCTTAGGGAGGTCAACTGCTTCCCTGGGGCAAGGGTTAAGGATATAAGGAGGAAGCTCCCTGCCCTAGTTCAGCCCTTAGACTACTACCCATTACTGCTGTTCCAAATAGGCAGTGATGAGGTAGCTACCAGAAGTGTAGAGGCAATGAAGAGAGATTTCAGGGCCCTGGGACGGCTGGTTAGGGGATCAGGAGCACAGGTGGTGTTCTTCTCTATCCCACCAGTAGCAGGGATTGATGAGGGGATAAATAGGAAGAGCCAGAAGATTAAATCCTGGCTTTGGGACTGGTGCAACCGACAGGATTTTGGCTTTTTTGATCATGGATGGACCTACAGGACACCGGGCATGACAACAGGTGAGGGAAGCTTAACCTGGAGGGGGAGAAGGGTCTTGGCACACAAGTTAGCAGGGCTCATCGACAGGGCTTTAAAGTAGGTTTGAAGGAGGATGGGGACAAAACCAGAGATGAGCCTAATGACAGCTGCCAGTCTGCCATGCCACTCAAGGCGGGAAACAGGGATAAATGTGGCAACAAGAACACAGGGCTCACTAATAGGTTGGTAACCACGCAAGTGGTCGGGATATCTGTACCACAGCTCAAGTGTATATATGCCAATGCCCGAAGCATGGGAAGTAAATGGGAAATAAACAAGAGGAGTTAGAAGCTGTTGTGCACCAGGGAGACCATGATATAATTGCCATCATGGAAACGTGGTGGGATGATTCACATGGTTGGAGTGCTGCAACGGTCGGCTATAGGCTCTTTAGAAGGGACAGGCAAGACAAGAGAGATGGTGGGGTGGCGTTATATGTTAAGGAGTGCTTTGATTGCCTAGAGGTCAATTCTAGACACACCAAGGCAGAATGAATATGGGTGAGGATAAAAGGAAAGGCCAATGAGGCTGATATCCTAGTGGGAGTCTGCTACAGACCACCTGACCAGGATAAAGAGACCGACGAGATGTTCTTTCAACAACTTGGGGATGTCTCGCGTTTGCTAGCCCTTGTTGTTGTGGGGGACTTCAACTTACCAGATGTCTGCTGGAAGTACAACACAGCAGAAAGGGGCCAATCCAGGAGGTTTCTGGAATGTATAGAAGATAACTTCCTGCTACAGCTGGTAAGTGAACCTACCAGGGGTAGTGCCATGCTGGACCTACTGTTCACAAACAGAGAAGGGCTGGAGGAAGATGTAGTGGTTGGAGGTCGTCTTGGGCACAGCGACCATGTTATGATAGAATTGTCAATTAGTGGTGAAGTTAGGAGGGTCGTCAGCAAAACCTCTACCTTGGACTTCCAGAGGCTGACTTTGGCCTCTTCAGGACGCTGGTTGGGAGAGTCCCTTGGGAAGCAGCCCTCAAAACCAAAGGAGCCCAGGAAGGCTGGGCTTACTTCAAGAATGAATTTATGAAGGTGCAGGAGTAGGCTGTCCCTGTGTGCCGAAAAAGGAGCCGGTGGGGAAGAAGACCAGCCTGGTCGAGCAGGGAACCGTTACAAGAACTCAGGAATAAAAAAAGAATGTATCAACTTTGAAAAAAAGGGCAGGTGAATCAGGAAGTATTTAGGGATATTGTAAGGTCATGTAGGAAGAGAATCAGAGATGCAAAAGCCCAGTTAGAACTTAAACTAGCCATCTCTGTAAAGGATAATAAAAAATGCTTTTATAAGTACATTAATAACAAAAGGAGGGTCAGGGAAAATCTTCATTCCTTATTGGATGGGGAGGGGAACTTAGTAACAGAGGACAAGGAAAAGGCTGGGGTGCTTAACACCTTCTTTGCCTCAGTCTTTAACAAAAAGACTTGCTACCTTCAGGACAACTGGGCTCCTGAGTTGGTAGACAGGGATGGGGAGCAGAATCCCCCTCCTGTAATCCAGGAGGAAGTAGTTAGGGACCTGCTGTGCCACTTAGATCCCAACAAGTCCGTGGGTCCAGATGGGATTCATCCTAGGATGCTGAGGGAGCTGGCGGAAGAACTGGCTAAGCCGCTCTCTATCATTTATCACCAGTCCTGCCTGACTGGGGAGGTCCCAGATGACTGGAGGTTGGCCAATGTGATGCCCATCCGCAAGAAGGGCCGGAAGGAGGATCCGGGGAACTATAGGCCTGTCAGCCTGACCTCGGTGTCTGGCAAGGTTATGGAACAGATCATCCTGAGTGCCATCAAGCAGCATGTGGAAGACAACCAGGGGATCAGGTCCAGCCAACATGGGTTTAGGAAAGGGAGGTTCTGCCTGACTAATCTCATCTCCTTCTATGACTGGGTGACCCATCTAGTGGATGAAGGGAAGGCTGTGGATGTGATCTAACTTGACTTCAGCAAGGCCTTTGACACAGTCTCCCACAGTATCCTCCTGGAGAAGCTAGAGATCCACGACTTCAACAGGTGCACCCTTCGCTAGGTCAAAAACTGGTTGGATGAGCAGGCCCAGAGAGTGATGGTGAATGGAGCTGCATCCAGCTGGCGTCCAGTGACCAGCGGTGTCCCCCAGGGATCAGTACTGGGCCAGTCCTGTTTAATATCTTTATTGACGACCTGGAGGTGGGTATTGAGTCCCCCCTCAGTAAATTCGCAGATGACACCAAGCTGGGGGGGAGTGTTGATCTGCCAGAAGGTAGGAAGAGGTTGCAGGAGCACCTGGACAGGCTGGATCAGTGGGCCGAGGCCAACGGCATGAAATTCAACAAGACCAAGTGCAGGGTCCTGCACTTTGGCCACAATAACCCCAGGCAGCGCTACAGGCTGGGGGAAGAGTGGCTGGAGAGCGGCCCGGCAGAGAGGGACCTGGGAGTGCTGGTGGACAGCCGGTTGACCATGAGCCAGCAGTGTGCCCAGGTGGCCCGGAAGGCCAATGGCATCCTGGCTCGTATCAGGACTAGTGTGGCCAGCAGGAGCAGGGATGTAATTCTCCCCCTGTACTCAGTACTGGTGAGGCCTCACCTCGAGTACTGTGTACAGTTCTTTGCCCCTCACTTCAAGAAGGATGTTGAGGTGCTGGAGCGGGTCCAGAGGAGAGCAACAAGGCTGGTGAAAGGACTAGAGGGAAAGTCTTACAGGGAGAGGTTGAGGATATTGGGGTTGTTTAGCCTGGAGAAGAGGAGACTCAGGGGGGACCTCATCACTCTCTTCAGCTACCTGAAGGGAGGTTGTAATCAGGTGGGGACTGGGCTCTTCTCCCAGGCAACTGGTGACAGGACAAGAGGGCATAGCCTGAAGTTTCTCCAAGGGAGGTTTAAGTTGGATATTAGGAAGCACTTCCTCACGGAGAGGGTGATTAGACATTGGAATAGACTTCCCAGGGAAGTGGTGGAGGCACCATCCCTGGATGTGTTCAAGGCAAGGCTGGATGTGGCACTTAGTGCCATGGTCTAGATGGTGTGGTGGTGTTGGTCATAGGCTGGACTTGATGATCTTAAAGGTCTTTTCCAGCCTTGGTGATTCTGTGATTCATAGGATGCTTAGAAAAGCAAAAGGTTTCTGGAGTGCTGCTTCAGGGGACAGAAAAGTGTAAGATTGTGAAGAAAAGGATAAACCAACATAATCTGGTGAGAAGGAGTTAGTGCTGTAGACCTATTAATCCCTTTGTCTCTGCTGATACAGCACAGTATTGTACCACTTAGTGCTTTTGGGAGCCAGCAGCTGCAGAACAGTGGTGATCTTTGGCACCAGGCTGTGAGTCTCATGACACATGACAGCATTTTCTTCATTGCCCTTCATTGCGTCCTTATTTTATGCCCTTCAGTTCCAAGCATTGTTTAAAAAAATAAAGTTAGATAATGAGACAAGTTGTTGTTTTGCTGTCAGTGGCTGCATTTATTCTTTTATGTTACGTAAAAGGTGCAGCTGATAGCTTTTATATCCTCATAAAAGTGTGTACAAGGATAAGTTTTTCTTTCAGCTAACAACAGATATACAGTGATACCATAACACGTTTGTAGTGTATTATGCAACTGAAAAATCAGCATGAGCTTTAGCAAAGCCAAATCCCAGCTAGAATTAAATCTCACAAGGGATGTGAGAGCAATAAGAAAAGCTTCTATAGGTATGCTGGGGAGAAAAAGACAACCAAGGAAATTGTAGACCCTCTCCTGAAGGAAACGGGTGAGCTAGCTACACGGGATATTGAGAAGTCTGACTCAATGACTTCTTTGCATCTGTCTTCTCTGGCAAGTTCTCCAGCTTCATCATGAAGGCCACAGCAGGTGAAAGCAGGGACTGGGAGAAGGAGGTACCCCCAACTGTAGGAGAAGAAGAGGTTTGTGACCATCTAAAGAACCTGAAGGTGCACAAGTCTGTGGGACCTGATTGGGGTTCATCCACAAGTTGTGAGTGAGCTGGCGGATGCAGTTGCTAAGCCCCTGTCCATCATATTTGAGAGGTCATGGCGGTCTGCTGAGGTTGCCGCTGATTGGAAAAACGGTAACATAGCCCTTATTTTAAAAAGGGGAAAAAAGAAAACTTGAGGAATTACAGGCTGGTCAGTCTCACCTCTGTGCCTGGCAAGATCATAGAGCAGATCCTCCTGGAAA
This sequence comes from Hemiprocne comata, assembly GCA_020745705.1. Lineage (NCBI taxonomy): Eukaryota > Metazoa > Chordata > Aves > Apodiformes > Apodidae > Hemiprocne > Hemiprocne comata. The sequence goes on along the minus strand of CM036587.1, from coordinate 61,334,344 downwards.
ATCTGCTAAGGCACATGGAAAATAAGGAGGTGACTGGTGACAGTCAACATGGCTTCACTAAGGGAAAATCTGCCTGACCAGTTTGGTGACCTTCTACAAAAAGGCTACAGAGATGGTGGATAATGGCAAAGCAACTGACATAATCTACCTGGATTTGTGCAAGGCATTTGACACTGTCCCACACAACATCCTGGTCTCCAAACTGACAAGACATGGATTTGACAGGTGGACCACTGAGTGGATAAGAAATTGGCTGGATGGCTGCACCCAGCAAGTTGTCAATGGCTCAGTGTCCAAGTGGAGGCAAGTGATGAGTGATGTTCCTCAGGGGTCAGTATTGGGACTAGTGCTGTTTAGCATCTTTGTTGGAGATATGGACAGTGGGATTGAGTGTATCCTCAGGAAGTTTGCTGATGATACCAAGCTGTGGGGAGTAGGTGACACTCTAGAGGGAAGGGATGCCATCGAGAGGGACCTTTATAGGCTTGAGAGGTGGGCCAATGCCAGCCTCATGAAGTTCAACAAGGCCAAGTGCAAGGTCCTGCACCTGGGTCAGCACAACCCCAGGCACAAATACAGGCTGGGGGGAGAATGGCTAGAGAGCAGTCCTGAGACTGCTCAAGCAGACTTGGGGGTGGTAGTAGATGAGAAGCTCAACATGAGCCGCCAGTGTGCGATCGCAGCCCAGAGGGCCAACCACATCCTGGGCTGCATTAAAAGAAGTATGGCCAGCAGGGCCAGGGAGGTGATTCTACCCCTCTACTCTGCTCTGGTGAGACCGCACGTGGAATACTGTGTACAGCTCTGGAGCCCTCAGCACAAGAAAAATATAGACCTGTTGAAGGGGGTCCAGAGAACGGCCACAAAGATGATCAAAGGGCTGGAGCACCTCTGCTAACAAAGACAGGCTGAGAGAGTTGGGGCTGTTCAGCCTGGAGAAGAGAAGGCCCCGGGGAGACCTTATAGAAGCCTTCCAGTACTTGAAGGGTGCCTTTATTAAAGTGTATGTTTATTGTTTGGCTTCTAATTCAGTTGTACACGATCTGCAGCTATATTCATTATAATTCCCAGTGCAACACCATTTAACCTTGTATTTATCTGCATCAGGATATCCAAGGTGATTCTTACTCACTGTGAGGTGGTGTTTGTTGAGCTTCTGAATGGAACTGACAGTGTTGAGAATGGAGATTTTATCTGATCCAGAGCAGTGTTGGAGCGATACAAGAGGCTACTGACAAGCGGATCATAGAGGAGAGGGTAGGCAGCTCTTACTCATCATCATGTGCAGTCTGTATTTCACAAAAAGTTGTTGTGTGTTCACTTCTGCAAGAATGAAGCTCTGTGGTATGGAATAGATGAAAAATGGTGACTGCACTGATGCTACTGCTGCACACCAAGCTATTTCGTGGCACTAGGGAAGCATTGTCTCTCTGTTTAGTGGTCAGGGCGAACCAAAGAACAGAGAAGAGAATTGCTCTCTATTACTCCACTCCACCCTCCCATGGGAAGATAAAGGGGGAATAAGGAAGAGAGACTTACAGGTTTGAAGTTCAAGCTACAACAGGTTTAACAGAACAGGGAAAGGGACACTAACATGTGGCATGAGGATCAAATATACAAATATATACAAAAGCCGATTTCAGTGATCACTGATACAAGGATCTGAAGGTCCCTCACAGCAGAGCCAACTTCGGAAAAGGACTCAAGGCTTGTCCCACCACCTGATGGATTCAGATCCTGCAGAACATGTGATGAGCTGATGACAAAGCAGGAGCCTCTCTCTGAGACCTCCAAGTGAGTGCAGCAAAGCAGCACAGAGGAAGGGAGCAGGAAGGGAGGGGGGGTTTCCCATCCTCCTGGCTTTTTATAGAATATGGCAGGAGATGGGAGGGAATCCTGACCTCTCCCTGTTCTGCCCCCTGGATCGTTCAGGGTCCTAAACACCCTGTGTCTAGGTCCTCATACTGATACCATAAAATTAGCCTGTGCCCCTTGAAACCATAACATGTAATGAACTGTATTTTGATACTCCTTATGCTCAGTCTTCCTGTGTCTCAAATTGAAACAAGTAGTAACCTTTATTCCAAATTTAAGCTATTTACATTTTCTTCCTGTGATCGATGCTGTATGGAAACAGATGCCTGTGCCACTTTTAATTCAAGTGAAAATCAGTGTGCTCTTGTGGGTAAAACAGCAATGTGTCATATTATTCTCATTTGGTGTGGTATCACTGGAAGGTTTTGCAGGGTTGTGAGTAGTATGCGTGAATAGATAGATAGATGCAGGGAGAACAGTGGATGTCTTCCTCAACTTTAGCAAGGCTTTTGACACTTGTCTCCCAAAACATCCTTGTGGATAAGCTTAGGAAGTGTGAGTTAGAGGAGGGGACAGAGAGATGGATTGAGAACTGGCTAAACAATAGAACCCAGAGGGTTGTGATCAATGGTGCAGAGTCCAGTTGGAGACCTGTGACTAGTGGTTTTCCCCAGGGGTCAATACTGGGCCCAGTCTTATTCAACATTTTCATCAATGACCTGGATGAGGGGATAGAGTGTATCCTCAGCAAGATTGCTGATGATACAAAGCTGGGAGGATTGGCTGATACACCTGAAGGCTGTGCAGCCATTCAGCGAGATCTAGACAGACTGGAGAGCTGGGCAAAGATTGACCTAATAAGGTTCAACAAGAATTAGTGTGGAGTCCTGCACCTGGGTGGAAAAACCACTATGCACCAATATAGATTAGGGGTTGACATGCTAGAAAGCAGCCCCATGGAGAAGGACCTTGAAGTCCTGGTGGACAACAAGTTGTCCATGGGACATCAATGTGCCCTTGTGGCCAAGAGAGCCAATAGTATCTTGGGATGCATTAAGAACAGTATGGCCAGTAGGTCAAGTGAGGTTCTCCTTCCCCTCTACTCTGCCCTGGAAAGACCACATCTGGAGTATTGTGTCCAGTTCTGGGCTCCCCAGTTCTAGAGGGTTAGGGATATGCTGGAAAAAGTCCAGTGGAGGGCTACAAGGATGATTAAGGGACTGGAACATCTATCACATGAGGAAAGTCTAAGAGACCTGGGGCTGTTTAGTCTTGAGAAGAGAAGACTAGGAGGGGACCTGAAGGGTGGATGTCAAGAATGGGCCGGTCTCTTTTCAGTGGTGCCCTGTGATATGACGAGGGGAAATGGATGCAAACTAGAGCACAGGAAGTTCCACCTCCACATGAGGAAGAACTTCTTTACTGTGAGGGTGATGGAACACTAGAACAGGCTGCCCAGAGCTAGTGGAGTCTCCTTCTCTGGAGACTTTCAAGACCCATCTGGATGTATTCCTGTGTGATCTGCCCTAGGTGTTCCTACTGCAGCAGGGGCATTGAACTTGGTGATCTTCAGAGGTCCCTTCCAACCCCTGTGATTCTATGATTCTATTACAAATGTATATAGCTCTACAAGAGAGTGTCTAGGGAGAAATTTTTAAGTGAGTTTTTTTGATGGTGGTTTTTTTGGGTGGTTTTTTTTTTAGCAAAAAAAAAAATGAGCAGGTGAGTTGGTATTCTTAAAAGAACCTATAAGGCATTTATACAGTCTTACAGTATTTTCTCTAAAGTGCTTTGTAAGTTGAGAGATGGGTTTCAAATGTCAGAAAACAACAGGAGAATATACTGAAAGGTAGCTATGATAGAAGAGAATGTATAAGCCGTATAGTAGTCGATAGCTACTTTTTCAGGTGCTATTTTATGTATATAAAAAAAAATAAATTTTTTTATACTTTTCAAGCTTTATATTGGAAATAGGTTTCAGATGAAAATGGTGGTAAACTGTCTGTGGTTTAAATTTTGGACATTTTTCTGTTAGTAATTAAAGATAATGAGTCATGTGAATGCAAATCTGAAAGTAAAGACTATAATCTAATCAGATATTTTTTGCTCCCAGTAGTCCTAGTACTGGTTTAAAATGAAGAGTGAGTGGTATTCAGCACATGGAGTTTAGCAGTGTATATGTAACATGAAATTGTCTTAATCCATTGTTTCTATGTCATCCTGTTTTTCTGCAAGGGTCAGTTTGCAGTTTTGCTCTGTGGGCTATGACAATATACTTGACTTGCTTATGACTAGCCATCTACCCTACAGGCAGTGCTACTGGAGTATGAGAGACCAGATGTTGAATTAGCTCCCATGGAACTTAATCAGCAGTCCTCATTCACATGATTTTATATCACAAATGGGTATAAAAGAATCTGGTAGGTAAGACAGTCTTCTGACATATGTACTGGAATAAGACCACAGAGTTCTAATACTAACTGCACCATGAAAAACTGGCCACAATTTAGAAAACTTACCCTTCTGTGCCAGACATTGTAGGAATGGATATTACAATGTTGAATGTCCTTCTTGCACCAAAATACCACATTGTCAGCAGATGACAGTTTGGAACAATACTTGACTTTCTTGCTTCAGCTGGTAAAATCAGTGGCTTTGAAGAAAATGTCAGCTTCAGAATTGAGGTGGCAATTCAGGAAAAAAAAGTGTGAAACCTTATTTTCTGAATGTAAGTAACTAAGAGCTGCCACATATAGCTAATATCAGAATGTAATAATTCTTGTTTGGAAATGAAACAGAAAGTGTCCTCTGTACAAAGCAAAAGTCAAGAGAGCAGCATCTGTTTAGCAGCTTGTATTCAAAAGGTGGTGAGTCGTGACCTGACAGACAATGAAAAAGCGATGCATCAAAAGGAAATTTGTATTAATCTTCAAGGTTTCTGATGTTTAGTATGGTTTGTTTAAGTTGTGAGGGTTTTGCTGGTTACTGTGGGGTTTTTTTGTTTTGTTTTGTTTTGTTTTGTTTTTTTAGGAAAAGCTTCTGAGGTATTTTGAGCTTAATAAATGCTATTAACAGCTCAGTGCTATCTGATCACAGCAACATTATTCAACTGAATTCATCTAAGGACAGCTTCAGTTTCATCCTGGCATGCAGAATGGTCCTGTGCCCTGACAGATTTTTGCAGCAGATGGAAGAGACAGGCTAAATTTGGCATATATTTCCTCTAATAGTTCAGTAAATCTAGCTGCTTCCTTAGTTCAGTCACTGAAGTTATGTTAGACATTTCCATAATTGTCAGAATCTTTCCCAGTGCTGGCTTGGTACCTTCCTTCAGTAGTTGTTCATCTAAGTAAGTCACAGATTTCCAAAAGAATGTGCATTTGTTCTCTCACAGTCGCCTCTCTGCTTTCACAATTCATTCCAGTATCTTGGAGGCTTCCCTATTGTTCCTTGTCATTTTGATTTGTGATTATAATGTCTGCAAGATAGAAAACTATGGATAAACCTCCATTTATTGTAAACTTTTGGATGTTTTAAAGCTAGTGCTTTGAATTGAGAGAAATATGTGTGGGGAATGGACCATTTTCCCTTCCCTCCCACATAAGATTAAACGGAATGCCTTTCAAGCCAGCAAAGTGCCTTTTGCTGATTTAGCCAAGGATGAACTGAAACAGAACTGGCAGAAACACAGATAACAGGCTAAAGGACTGCCTCTGAAAGACTAAGCACCTGGCCACTGCTAATTGGCTAAGTCGAACAGAGAGTGTTATCTGAAAAAAGAAAGCAAGCTGTGCTGGAGAACCAGAGGACTTTCTTCATTTGCCAGACTTGGTGATAGACTGAGCTGCCTGTGAGTACTGCAGCCGCTCCGCGGGGGGGCCTGTGCTCCCTTGCAGGGGATTGCCGCTTGCCAGAGCCTGTCTGCTTGCAAGGAATCGCTGCCCAAACCAGAACCGAGCTTACTGTGCACACTTTCCATGCCTGCCTGTTACCTGCTGGAGGGGTCGACCCATCGCTGGGTCACCAGGATGCCGGTCACATCCTCGCTGTGGAAGGAGGGTAACACGTGTACACATCCACACACCCACACACACCCACACACACCCACACACACCCACACACACATATCTGCTGAGATCAACTCCTACCCTTTTCCTCCATTGATTCTACACCTCTCTGGCGGGGAGTGCACTTACTAATCCCATAGTACCCTTGATTTTCCTTTCTGATAAATGCCTAGATTACCTTCCCTGAACTTTGGTCCCTCAATTTGTGTTAAACCTTAATAAACCAATTAATTTGTAAGTTAAACATTGGTCTTGGTAACAATTTGTGAGCGTGGTGAGGGAGTATTCCAATCTACACTCTAAGATATGTCCTGCAGTGGCCGTTTCTCTGTGAGAAGTGAGCGCCGCATGTGCACCCTCGGTCTCATTCACAAACCTCTCTGCTGTGGGGGGGGAAGTCACGGAAGCATCCTGACAGCTGGTAGGCCCCCGATATTGGCCCGCGACAATATGAAGTAAATGAAAGAATATCTGCATTGATGTTAACTGACATAATTTTCTGCATTTCTTTTGGATTGGTTTCAGATGCACATGAGTCAGCACTGTAAAGACTGATAAACAAACCTTTAATCCAGGGAAGGAGATAGATTCCCATAGAAAATTTGGTCACTGTCTGTTTATAGCTTTTCACTAATGCCAAGACATCATTGGCATGAAGTGTTCTGCTGATTCTGTGGTACAACTAAGACTTCCATTAGTAGAACATGTTTCCCTCTTTGGACACAGAGCATTGATCTCTCTCACGCCAAGGAGGACTGCCTCAGAATCAAAACAGCTTATTTCTGAAGCTGGGTGTAGCTTTATTGTAATTCCTAGTTTGGCAGACTTTCTTTGGTAGTGTTACGTTAAGATTTTTAACTGTAGCTTAGGATTTTTATCGGGAAATTGATAGAACTCTGTGATTTGCAAACCATCTATTTTTTTCTCTTCAATCTCTGCTTTGCCTACATTGAATTGTTAAGGTCTTGGAGCTCAAGGGCCTGTACTTATCACTTGTGAGGTATATGACACTTTCTGCAGATGTTCCTTATTATGATTAGTAGGGGAATCTTCTTTCAGATTGTGAATGTCAATTACTGCAACTTTGTGTTGGGATGGGAAGTTCATAGAGATGGCTCTTGAGGTAGACAAAATAAGTAAATAGGCAGATGTGGTAGCTATGGTATTTTTTCCTGAATCTGTGGAAAGGTACATAGCTCCACAAGATATGGTAAGGAGAAATGATGGAGGCATAGCAGAGGAACTTGTTGATGAATATTGTCTGCATTTGCAATAGCATGCGTATGAAATTGTCTTTAGACTTGTGGATCTGTAGAAGAAATGAGGTACCACTTTTCTCATATGCAACTGTTATACTGCTTTTACTGCTGTATAGTTCCCATCTGCACTAACAGCTACCCCTAGCCTCAGTTCTTTTTCTGTAGAAAAGAAAAAATTGCTATCAGAGAAATTAGTAAGGAGAGAAACAATCCATAACTGGTATTGGACTAGAAGGCATGGATAACAGAAAAGCAAGTATTTACCTCTCAATTGATGTATATCTCTAGGGCAATAATGTTTTGAGTCTAGCTATAAGTGCTAGCAGAACATGAGAGTTTTCAGCTTCTACATTAAAAGTCTTGCACTTTCCAGGAACTGGAAACTGCTCATAACTGTACATTTTTATGGAGGTTATTTCAGTCAGTGCCTGTTCTGCAAAAAAACAGTAAGATTTTTCCGAAAATTACATAGGTGCTTGAGTGAGCAGAGAGAGTAACTTCTGTACATAATTTCTTTATTGTAATGTTACAACAGAGTTTTATCCAAGAATCTAGGATATATATGAAGTCAGACCACTCAGAGCCAAATCAGCTTCTTTGTATCCATACAAAAAATGGAAGCACTGTGCTTAAATAAATAAGGATCGCATGGACATGACAGTTGTCTTACATTTATTCTTTGGTCTGAATAGAAGCAGCAGTTTTTAGTTTGCTGGGTTTTTTGGTTTCTTGTCACCTGATCGCAGCATCAGCTCTCTGAAAAATGTTAACTTGTTTGGTTTTGTTTAACTGTTTTTGCTATGCTTCAGTTCCGTGTTAATTTGAAAGTGTTTTATTGTGTGCCATGAGAAGAATGAAATGTGTTTGGTGTTTCCATATTCATTCACTATGTTAAGGACATATCAAAGCTATTGCAAAAGGTGAACTGAGCAAAATAGCTTTTGACACAGAATTTGTCTTCTGATATTCTCTCAAAAACCCCACCTTAGTGAATTAATTTTCAAAATGGTTTCTGAGTGGGTTACAGTTTGCATATGTGGTTTTCAAAAATACTGTGTTCACCAATTACAACTCTTTGTCGCTTAAAAACCTTCATTTCTGTTCATAGTGTTCTAGATGACTCATATATAATCTGAACTAGAAATCCTGATGTCTACCAAATAAGAACAAGAGCACATACAGAGATATTTCTGAAAACTTGGATTTGGTATCTGGAGTGCCTTTGGCTTCTAGCTTGTTTTTTCATGTGAAGAAGATTTTTAAAATGCATGACTGGACATTAAAAAAAAAATAAATCAATCATACCATACTAGTTTAAGTTCAGCTTAATTATTTTAATAATTATTATTTTATAATTCTTATAAATACTTACTAATACTACTTATAATATATTATAATACTTATTAATTTTTCATATCTGCAAGATTTAGATTAGACTCATAGATTTCCTGCTTTATTTAGTGTCTCCTGGGTTTTTCCCCCATTTTTTTCTGAATGATAGGAAAATACATTTTCCACAATTTTTGTGTGCATTCAGTTTTAAAGCAAACTAATTAGCTTTGTTCCTGGTTTAAGTAACTTGATGCTTCTACAGTTTTGTAGCTGATTGAACAATGCTGTACATGAACAAAGCAAGAACATTATTTAGTGTTGAAATATCAATTCTATACATCTCACGTATGTGTGCTTCCCCCCTGCCGCCCCGTTTGTGCTTTTTTTCACTCATGTACAAAGATTACAAGGAACACTTAGCATATTAAACAACTATAGGTTTCCTGTTTTCCTTTTTAAAATAGTACAGTTCAGGAGGATATCTCTTAAAATATTCTCCTACTCTCATCGTAAACAGGTTGAGAACTGTTTTTGCCATAGTTTGCCTTTTTTTCTGTCTTGCTTTTTGCTCTGTAAAATGGGAATGACTGCTGGCAATGCAGACAATTGCATTAGTAATTTTAAGTCTCTGGTGTTTCAGAATACATGAAGATAAGAGGCCTGTAGAAGGCAGGACACTGTTGTGAATGTTTTAGTTTAAACACATTTAAATCTCCCGTACAAGAAACACACAGAATGGGAAGATTGGAGACCTTCTGCATATTTAGAGCTTCGCTGTGACCATCCACTTTTCCCTTTAATGTGGGAAAGCAGTATTCCAGAATGGGGGAGGCATGTTTCTTTGCTATTTAGGTTATGTCTTGTTTTGCTTGAGAGAGAAGTTCTGATATTTCTGCTGTGTGAGTACCTTGCTGTCTGGAGTCTTCCTTCCTAAGGTTGTGGTTTGGTCCTTCAATGTTGGTTACAAAAAATGGATGTCTTGTGGGTTTCTCTGCATGTGATCTCTGGATATGGACTGCCATTTTAGTTAGTTTTTCTTTTTTCACTTGGTGTGTCATTCTTGATTTCACACCTTTCTATCTCCATCCATGGTTAATAATTCCCATAGACTGAGCTTGCATTCTCAGTTAATGCCAGCTGTCTATTTTTAATGCTGCCACCTTCTCATCTTGGCAGAAAATGTTAGCAGATACACATACATCTATGTTTTCTCCTTGTCTTCAGGATCGCTAAAACACCCCCTCCCACATAGACGCAGTTTTTAACTTATCTGACTATATCTGACCTCTTAGGACAGTTCACTATCATTGAGCTATCACTAGGTTCAGAAAATGCGTTCATGTGAATAGATGATTTGACAGGGAAAAAAATTCCAACCCTGTGAAATCCTTTGAAAATCTAGATTGTTGCTGTTGTAAAACCATCTGACAATGATACTATCTTACTGGGACAGTATGATAAAAATAATGTGATTTTCAATACTGTATAAATAAACCCTAAAGGAAAGTCCCACCTTGGATTAGGTGAGACTGATGCTCTGGCTTCTATAATAGCATTTTTGGAAGCAATGAGCCATCATAGTCTCCAAATACATCAAGCCACGTCGCTTAATGTTCAAATTATGTTTCAGAGATAGCTTCAAAGACACATGTACAGTACAAAATGGTATTACACTTTTCTTTCAAAAAAACCCCAAACCAGTCTGTAACTGGACATATATACTTGGAGAGTAAGGGGAAAAGTCCTGGAGCTGGAGGGGAGCTGGGTACCTCAGCTATTAGCTAGTGCTTTCTAAATTTCTTGACCATGAAATACGAGTAAACTTGCTGTGTCTTGGCGGTATGGTCATTAACAAACAGCTGCAGTGCTTGAATAATAGAGTGAACAATTCTGTATGTGAATTAAGGGTTGCTTTTTACTTCCCTTTCCCTTAATTTTTTTTGTCTCCAGTTAGTGACTTTTTTTCTTTATACTGAACAATGTAACTTCTGAATTTGGATGGAAGTTTTCTGAGAGGCCTCACTGAAACAGAACAAGCAATAAATTGTTCATATTGCACTTGTAGTTTTACTTGAGCTTAGTAGTGACTTAAAAAGATTTCCTTGCAATATATACCCTTTACCTTGTTACTGCCTTGCATTGTTCTTTTCATGCCACTCTGATATGAATTGGCCCACCGTAGGTGAAATGGTCATTTTGGTAGCTATAAAGATCCTGTCGGGAAATTAAAAAACTCTCATAATAATTGTAATAATACAAAACTCTCATAATACATTGTAAAGATATGGAGCTAGGCTTTTTGCTGAAACACCACAAAATCCCAGGAGGAAAACAAGAAAGAGATTCTGGGAAAGTTAGTGGCAAATAAAAGTTGGGTTTTTTTTAATGTAACTTTAAGGCAAAACTGAGAGGAGAAAAACTTTTTTATTATATGTTGCTAGAAAGAAGCTTGGATTTTCACTGTTGTTGCATAATAATGAGCTGGATTCAGTTATTACAGGCTAAGAAAGTTGAGGTTGTTCAGCCTGGAGAAGAGAAGGCTCTGGAAAGACCTTGTAGCAGCCTTCCACTACCTGAATGGGACAAGAAAGCTGGGGAGGGACTTTTTATAAGGGTGTGTAGCAACAGGACGTGGGGTAATGGCTTTAAACTGTAAGAGGGGAGATTTGGGTTAGACACTGGGAGGAAATTGTATGGTGTGAGGGTGGTGAGACACTGGCCGAGGTTGCCTAGGTAATTTGTGGATGCCCCCTCCTTGGAAGTGGTCGAGGCCAGGTTGAATGGGGCCTCTGAGCAACCTGATCTAGTGGGAGGTGTCCCTGCCCATGCAGGGGCATTGGAACTGGATGATCTTTAAGGTCCCTTCCAACCCTAGTCATTCTATGATTCTGTGATTATTTTGTTCCTTGTGTAATGGTTTACTTTCGATATCTAATAAAGTTCTTAATTAAAGCATAATTTAAGCTCTAATATCTTGAGGCTTAATGAGTTAAGATGCTACTATGTGAAGTCCTATTTAGTAATGCCATTGTTCTTTGACCTCTTGTAATTCTGTTTGAATTTTGTCTAAATCGAGTAAGATGTCGTCTCATAAAGTGATGCGATATCTGGTGAGATACTGAGCTTTTCTGTTCTGAGTCTCATTAATAAAAGCCGCACTGTCTTATGTAACTGTTTGATTTCCACTGTGGAGATAATTTTTCTTTCCTTTATGAAATGCCACGTCCTGCTCTTGGTTAATCAGTCTCATCAGAAGCAATAACTTGTTTTCCCTAAATGTCATGCTGGAAGGGAGGAATGCTGTCCACAAAGGATGCCATCCAGAGGGATGACATACTGGAAGGGAGCGATGCCATCCAGAAGGACCATGACAGGCTTAAGAAGAGGGCTTGTGCAAACTGCATGAAGTTCAACAAGGCCAAGTGCAAGGTTCTGCTCCTGGATTGAGGCAGTCCCAAGCACAAATACAGGCTGGGTGGAGAATGGATTGAAAACAGTCTGGAGGAGGACTTGGGGATGATGGTGGATGAGAAGCTACCAACATGAGCCGGCAGTGTACACTTGCAGCCCAGAAAGCCAACTGTGTCTGGGGCTGCATCAAAAGATGCGTGGCGAGCAGGTCAAGGGAGGTGATTCTACCCCTTTAGTTGGCTCTTGGGAAACCCCACCTGGAGTACAGTGTCTGATTCTACAGCCCCCAAGATAAGGAGGACATGGAGCTCCTGGAGCGAGTCCAGAGGAGGGCCACGAAGATGACCAGAGGGCTGGAGTACCTCCGCTATGAAGACAGACTGAGATTTTGGGTTGTTCAGCCTGGAGAGGAGAACGCTCTAGGGAGACCTCATAGCAGCCTTCTGGTAGCTGAACGAGGCCTACAAGAAAGCTGGGGAGGGACATTTTACAAGGGCTTGTAGTGAGAGGACAAGGGGTAATGCATCAAAACTGGAGGAACTGCTACAGTTTCAAAAGCTCTTTCTGCTGCTGAAGTGCAAAGGCATTACAACTGAGAGGACAGGGCAAAGAACTAACATCACCTGTAGTTTCTCTGCCGTTGAATGCGGTGCACGTGAGCTCACTGCTTCGCAACGCAGGGAAAGAAAAGTAGGAAACACAGATAAAACATCCTTCTAGAGCTCACCAGCAATCCCTTATGAACTGACACATTTTACTCATGTTCCAGAAAAAAATGGCAGCTGGGTTGATTTTGATTTACTCTCCCCAGGAGTGTGAAAATATTTGGTTAAAAAGGAGGCCAGTCTACATGTAATCAAACAATATCTGACACAAAGATTATTGAAAGGAAATTAGAATACCATCACAAGCTGTGACTGTGGGAAGGCCAATGCTGCACGACCAAACATGCTCTGAGCAAAAGTAAATGCATTTGATCCCAAGCAGTTAATCCATAGAAGCTGTACAAAATTGTTCACAAGTGTGAAATTAAAAAAATTCTCAAGGACAGCTTTCAGATTATTAGCTATTTTTCAGGACTTCTGTTAAGCTATTAACCTGAATTTGTATAAATACATGACAATCAGAAGTAGGAAATGAGACATAGTCCAGTAAACATTCATGTTAGCACCCAGTCCCCTCAGGCTTTTGATAGCCTGTAACCTTCCTCACTGTTTCATCTCCATATGCAGTCTATGTTTTTGACTGTGTTGACATTCATAGGATCATAGAATCATGGAATTGTTTGGGTTGGAAAGGACCTTAAAGATCATCTAGATCCAAACCCCCTGAATGGGCAGGGACACCTCCACTAGATCAGGTTGCTCAGAGCCCCATCCAACCTGCCTTTGAATATTTCCAGGGATGGGGCTTCCACAAATTCCCTGGTGTCCTGGTTTGAGCCAGGATGAAGCTAATTTTCCTTTTACTGATTTTTTTTTCCTTCAGTAAGCTCTCTTTTTAACTAGCAACAAGTGTTCCAGCTAGTGGACTGATAACACTGGAATGTTTATGTTACTGCTGAGACTCCAAGGACAGTTTGTTCTATTCAGTGAATCTGCTGCTACAGATGCTAGTGAGAGCAGGGGAGTCATATCTATAATCCCCCCGTAGGAGGCTGGACTAGACAGACAGCAGAATTGACCAAAGGTATTCCATTCTGTGTATCTACATAAGCTCAGAGGAAGGTCAGAGATCACAGAAGACAACTTGCTTCCTGCTTCTTCCTCCCATCTCTTCTGTCCATGGCCAGTGTCCAGGGAGGACTTAATCCATCCATCACCATCGACCCCTAGGCTCAGGCATCCCTAACCCTCATGACTCTCCCCTCAGCCCCTGTCTGCTCTGCTGTTATCTCAGACAGCAGTCTGGGACATTTCAGGACTGCTCACAGCTAAGCAGAGTGTTGGGGAGTTGCTGGGGGTAGGGGGAGGCAAGAGGCTTTTGCACATTCCTGAACATACTTATATATAATTGTACATATATTTAAAGCTGTCTAGTTTAGTTTTCAATCCAGCAAAGTCTCTTTCCTTAATTCTCTCTCTCCTTCCTTACCTGGGTGGAAGGGGGAGGGGATCGAGAGCATTGTTGTCTCTGGTTTAATTGCCAATCCTGAGTCAAACCGTGACACCTGGGCAACCTGTTCAGTGTCTCACCACCATCATAGTGAAGAATTTCCTCCTAATGTCTAATCTTAATCTTAATCCACTCTTCAAGTTTTAATCCATTAACCCTTGTTCTCTAACTACAAGCCCTTGTAAAAAGACCCTCCCCAGCTTTCTTGCATGTCCCCTTCAGGGACTGGCAGGCTGCTATGAGGTAAGGAGGAAGTAAGGAGGAGGGTCAGCAGAACTTCCACCTTGGACTTCTGACGGGCAAACTTTGACTTCTTTCAGAGACTCGTCAGCAGAGCCCCTTGGGAGGCAGTCCTGAAAGACAAAAGAGTGCAGGAAGGCTGGACATTATTAAAGAAGGAAGTCTTGAAAGATGCAGGAGCAGGTCATCCCCCTGTGCTGAAAGACAAGCCAGCAAGGAAGAAGAACAGCCTGATCGAATAAAGACATCTGGCTGCTACTTGGGGAAGAAAGGAGAATTTATGGCCTTTGGAAAAAGGGGCAGGTCACTCAGGAGGACTACAAGGATGTCGTGAGGCTGTGCAGGGAGAGAATCAGAAGGGCCAAAGCCCAGCTTGAAATCAATCTGTCTGCAGCTGTGAAAGACAACAAGAAATTCTTCTATAAATACATTAACAACAAAAGAAGGACTAAGGAGAACTCTGTCCCTTATTGGATGCAGCAGGAAACATAGTGACCAAGGATGAGGAGAAAGTTGAGGTACTTAATGCCTTCTTTGCCTCAGTCTTCAGTAGTAGGTCCAGTTGTGTCCTGGGTTCGCAGTCCCCTGAGCTGGAAGACAGGGACAGGGAGCAGAATGATGACCTCATAATCCCAGAAGTGGTTAGTGACCTGCTGCAGCACTTAGACATGCACAAGTCTATGGGGCTGGATGGGATCCACCCAAAGGTACTGAGGGAACTGGCAGAAGTGCTCATCAATCCACTTTCTGTCAATTATCAGCAGTCCTGGCTAACTGGGGTGGTCCCAGTTGACTTGAGATTGGCAAATGTGACCTCCATCTACAGAAAGGACTGGAAGGAGGATCCGGAGAGCTACAGGCCTGTCACCCTGACCTCAGTTCCAGGGAAGGTTATGGAGCAGATTATCTTGAGTGCTATTATGCAGCACATGCAGGACAACCAGGAGATCAGGCCCAGTCAGCATTAGTTCATGAAAGTCAGGTCCTGCTTGATGAAAAAAAAATTTTTTAGGGAAAAGTAGTATGAAAATTTTTTTTAGGGATTTTTTTTTCACTGAAAGAGTGGTGAGGCATTGCACCAGGCTGCCCAGGGAGGTGGTGGAGGCACTGTCCCTAGAGGTGTTCAAAAAATAGGTAGACATGGTGCTTCAGGAGATAGTTTAGTGGTCATGGGGGTGTAGGGCTGATGGTTGGACTTCATGATCTTGAAGGTTTTTTCCAACCTTAATGATTCTATGATTATGTGAGTCTAACCTGATCTCCGTCAACAAGGTGACTCGCTTGGTGAATGAGGGAAGGGCTGTGGATGTAATTTACCTGGACCTTAATAAAGCATTCAACACTGTTTCCCACAGCATTCTCCTGGAGAAACTGGCTACATATATGGCTTAGACCGGTGTAATATTTGCTGGGTAAAAAACTATTGGGATGGCCAGGCTCAAAGAGTTGTGGTGAATGGAGTTAAATCCAGCTGGTGGCCAGTCATGAGTGGTGTTCCCCAGGGCTCAGTATTGGTGCCAGTCTTATTTAATATCTTCATCAATGATCTGGATGAGGGAATCGAGTGTACGCTCAGTAAATTTGCAGATGATACTAAGTTGGGAGGGAGTGTTGATTTGCTTGAGGTTAGGAAGGCTCTACAGAGGGACCTGGACAGGCTGGATTGATGGGCTGAGGCTAATTGTATGGGCTTCATCAAGGCCAAGTGTCAGGTCCTGTGCTTGGGTCACAACAACCCCGTGCACCACTACAGGCTTGGGGAAGAGTGGCTGGAAAGCTGCCCAGAGGAAAAGGACCTGGGGGTGTTGATTGACAGCCACCTGGATATGAGCCAGCAGTGTTGCCAAGATGGCCAATGGCGTCCTGGCTTGTATGAGAAATAATGTGGCCAGCAGGACGAGGGAAGTGATTGTCCCCCTGTACTTGGCATTGGTGAGGCCACATCTTGAATACTGTGTCCAGTTTTGGGCCCTCCACTACAAGAAAGACATTGAGGTGCTGGAGTGTGTCCATAGAAGGGCAACAAAGCTGGTGAAGGGTCTAGAGCTCAAGCCCTATGAGGAGCGGCTGAGGGAACTGGGGTTGTTTAGTCTGGAGAAAAGGAGGCTGAGGGGAGACCTGATCGCTCTCTATAACTACCTGGAAAGAGGTCGTAGCAAGGTGGGGATTGGTCTCTTCTTCCAAGTAACAAGTGACAGGACAAGAGGTAGTGGGCTCAAGATGCGCCAGGGGAGGTTTAGATTAGATATTGGAAGAAATTTCTTCCCTGAAAGGGTAATTAAACCCTGGAATAGGCTGCCCAGAGAGGTGGTCGAATCACCATTCCTGGAGGTGTTTAAGAGATGTATAGATCATAGAATCATAGAATGCCAGGTTGGAAGGGACCTCAAGGATCATCTTGGTCCAACCTTTTTTAGGTAATACTGTAGTTTATGTGAGAGGGCTCAGCACCCTGTCAAGCTGAGACTTAAAACTGTCCAATGTGGGGGAATCTACCACTTCCCTTGGGAGACTATTCCAATGTTTGATTGTCCTCATAGTGAAAAATTTACCTCCTGTGCCCAATCGGAATCTCCCCAGGAGCAACTTGTGCACATTACCCCTTGTCTTTTCCGTGTGACTCCTGGTAAATACGGAGTCTCCCATCTTCTTGGTAGCCACTCTTTAAGTACTGGAACATTGTAATAAGGTCTCCCCAAAGCCTTCTTTTCTTAAGGCTGAACAAACCCAGTTTTCTCTGCCTCTCCTCATACGGCAGGTTCTCCAGTCCACTGATCATCCCTGTAGCCCTTCTCTGGACACTCTCCAGCCTGTCCACATCCTTTTTGTAGAGCAGGGACCAAAACTGAATGCAGTATTCCAGGTGTGGTCTGACAAGCGCTGAGTAGAGTGGTTCGATGACTTCTTTATCTCTGCTGGTGATGCCGTTGTTGATGCAGCCCGACATCCTATTGGTGTTCTTTGCCACAGCAGCACACTGTTCACTCATGTTAGGCCTGTTATCCACCAAGACCCTCAGGCTCCACTCTCTAGCCAGTTGGATCCCAGTCTGAACTATGCTCCTGGGTTACATGTTTCCAGGTGCAAGACCTTACACTTCTCCCCGTTGAACTTCATAAGCTAGCCCACTCCTCCAGGCTGTCTAGGTCATCCTGGAGGGTGGTTCACCCTTCCAGAGTGTCAGCCTCTCCACTTGTCTTGTGTTGTCATCAGCAAACTTCATCAGGGTGATGAAGTTTGATTCCAACATCCAGGTCACTTATGATGATGTTAAACAGCATTGGGCCCAATATCAATCCCTGGGGTCCCTGCTTGTGACTGGTTGCCAGATTGAGGAGGAACTATTTATTGTCACCCTTTGGGTATGGTCTGTCAGCCAGCACCCCACCCACCGCACAGGCCACTTGTCAAGGCTGCAACGAGTCAGTTTCTCCTGGAGGAGGCTGTGGGGGACTGTATCAGAAGCCTTGGAAAAATCCAGGTAGATGATGTCCACCACTTGCCCTGCATCAACCAAGCAGGTTACTTTGTTGTAGAAGGCAATCAGGTTTGTCAAGCATGATTTGCCCCTGGTAAATCCATGTTGGCTTTTCCCAATCATGTGCTTCATTTGACTGTGACTGTCCTCAGGAGGATTTGCTCCATGACCTTTCCAGGGACTGAAGTGAGGCTAATGGTTCTGTAATTACCTGGTTCCTCCTTTGAACTGTTCTTATAGATGTAGATGACATTAGCCTTCCTCCAGTCTTCAGGCACGTCTCCCGATCTCCACGAGTTCTCAAAGATTATGGAGAGCAACTTTGCAATGACATCAGCCAACTCTCTCAACAGCCTGGGATTGATGTCATCTGGACCCATGGATTTGTATGGGTCAAGCTTCTTTAATAGTTGACACACCAACTCTTCTGTCACTGATGGTGGGTCAGGGTCTGCATCAACCTGGATTTTTGTTCCTATGGCCTGGGACTCAACAGCTCTGGTAAAGACAGAGGTGAGGAAGGTGTTGAGGACCTCTGCCTTTTCAGCATTTGTGAGAGATGGACTCTATAATGGCCTTTAATCCAGCAACAACTACTGACCATTCGTGGTGATGCACTCCTCGCACTTGTGAGAAGAAGAGGGAGGTACCAGGCGCATGCGTACAGGACCACAGACTACAGTTCCCAGGAGGCTAGGCACAGCCGTGCTGGAGCTGGAAGGGGAGCCAAAAGGCACACACTGTGAACTCTTACTACGGACACAGCTGCTGTGTGTGTGTTGCCGCGGAGGCTGCCGTGGAGTTGTGGAGCGCCTTTCCTGTGGTTATTGTGTGAACTCACCAAACGGACTGCTTGCCTGCAGTCACTTAAGAAGGACGAGGGTTCCGGCCAGGGATCAGCTTCGGCCACACCCCGGTGGTAAGACTTGTGAACTTAACTACATCCTTACACTTCATATTATCTCTTATAGACATTCACACACAACATACACCTTAGAACAGTTTTCTGTACTTTTTCCTAAAGGCTCTCTCCAGGCTTTTTCCCTCTTATCGCTATCCAGGAATTAGGAGCAGGGGAGGGGGGGGGAAGACAGAGGGGGATATTCCTATTGTTATTATATGTTGTTCTGATATACTTCGATATCGTTCCATAGAATTAGTCTTGCCATAACCTCAGTGCCTTTAATAAAAGTATTGGTTCTTGAGCATTGTTTGTGAGTGTGACAGGGTGTGGTCCTCAGCCCTCGATTCCCTTTTGGAGGGGGTGTGGGTCGTGGCTTTACCCATCTCGGCCCACGACATTTTGGCGTAGTCGGCAGGATTCGAGGGTCTGTTGTAGCCCCTGAACACATTCCCTTTAATAGTGAAAATGGAGGACAAAACAAGTGAAGTGTTAATTGATATCTCTGAGGAGGAGGCGGCTGGCATCAGGTCAGGAGGCACTGCAGGGGGTGCAATGAGTTCATCAGACTCTAGTTTTCCTAGTAGTCCGATACTTGCCGCGTTACTGGCAGGCCTATCTCACCCATTGTACACTGAGGTTCTGGCACAACCACCCGGGACATACCCTTCCCCTCTACACACTGGGTCTCCTGTAGCCAAAGGCGACACTCGAGACTTTGAACTTGAGGTGTTACGGCAAGAGGTAGAAGAGTTAAAGTCCTTAAGGCAGGAGGTAGAAGAGTTAAAGCCCTTACAGCAAGAGGTAGAAGAGTTAAAGCCCTTAAGGCAGGTTGCAGAAGAGTTAAAGTCCTTAAGGCAGGAAGTTGAGAGACTGGAGGATAAAGTAAAGCAGGGCTGTAAGAGGCTTAAAGAGGTAGAAATAAAATATGAGAAATTACAGCAGGAAGTGCAGCCAAAAAAGAAAGATACAGGAGCAAGACAAAAGAAGGAGCAGAGCGAAGGAGATGATAAGCTGCTACAGGAGAATATACAGCTACAGAGAGAAAAACGGGAGTGTGAAAGAAAATACAGGGAGTTGAAGAAAGACCACACTGACATGCAGACAATGTATGAAAGGAAGGTACATGACATGCAGAGGGAGTATACAAAGAAATTTGATGACATGGAGAGGGATGTTAGACTAAAAAACCGAGATGTCTCAAAACTACAGCAAGAGGTTGTGGATCTAGAAGGCCCACGACAGCATTGTTGGTGACTAGTTCACCTCTCCTGTTTAATAGTGGGACAATATTATTCCTCTGTTTCTGCTTGTGGTTGACGTATCTGTCCTGGACGGAATGCATGGCAGACAAGATGTATATGCACTAATCAAGAACGCGTTCTGGAAGTTTTTGACATCTTTGTCCAATATCAGCTCAAGCTGAGCTTTTGCTTTCCTAACCGTATCTCTGCATGCCCTGGTGATACCCTTGTAATTTTCAACCAGTAATGTTCCACTTTTTCACCTTTGGTACATTTTCCTATTGGTTCTGAGCAGACCCAGAAGCTCACAGTTAAGCCAAGGGGGTCTCTTGCTCAGCCTACTTCCCTTGCCTTTAGAGGGGATGAACCAGTTTTGCGTATCTAGGAGAATGTTCTTGAAAAACTCCCGGCACTCACTAGCCTCTTTACCCTCCATGGAAGCTTCCCATAGGATCCCTTCCAACTGAGCCCAGAGCCAGCTGAAGTTTGCTCTTCTAAAATCTAAAACCTTTGTCCTGGAATTAACCTTCATTGTGCTCAGCAGTATCTGAAACTCCACAATATTGTAGTCACTGCAGCCAAGTCTGTTACTAACCGAGATATTACAGAGCAGGTTTTCTTGGTTAGGGAGTAGTAAGTCCTGCTGTGCCCCATTCCTGGTTGGCACATCCAACATTTGTGGGAGGATTTGTGAGATTTGTGTCTTCTACATATTCCAGGAACTTGATTGATGACAGGTGAGCTGTAGTGTTGTTCCTCCAGCAAATGTGCTGGGTAGTTAAGGTCTCCCATAAGGACCAGGTTTTGATGACCCAAAGGTTGCCTGAGCGACCCGAGTATCACTTCATTGGTCACGTCATCTTTATTGGGGGTCAGTAACAGATGCCTACTGTAAGGTCACCCTTGGAGACAGTCTTTCTGATTTTGACCCAGAGGCATTCAATAGGGCTACCACAATTACCATAGTTGACTTCTATACATTCAAGGTTTTCCTTAACATAGACTGCAACTCCTCCACCTCTTCTCCCCTGCCTGTCTTTACGAAACAGCTTATAGCCATCTATCATGACCCTTCAGTCATGTGAATCATCCCACCATGTTTCAGTTATTCCTATAATATCATAATTACCTAACTGAGCTCCAGTTCCTCCTGTTTATTTCCCAGTCTGCTTGTGTTTGTATACATACTCTTGAGGCAGCTGATCTTTTAGTTCTCATTTCAGGAGACAGATGAGGCACATTTTACACTACTCTGGTTGGCCTGGTTTATTCCCCAATCGGTTATAGTGGTGATGGTGGAATAATAATTGCCATTTTGGATCCCTCCCTCCAGGTCCTTCAGTTTAAAGCCTGCCTCACCAAGTTGGCCAGCCTGTTGCCAAAGATTCCCCTGCCTCTCTTAAAGAGGTGGATTCCATCCCTTCCCAGCAGATTGTAGTCCTCGTAGAAGGTCCCATTGTCATAAAAGCAAAAACCCTCTCAGCGACATCAGCCTTGTAACCAGAAGTGGACCTGTGTTATGTGTCTGTTCCTGACTGCCCCCAATCCTTGAACTGGTAATACTGAAGAAAAGATAGCTGGGGCACCATAACTCTTGACTTTCTCCCCCTTAAAGTCTTGAAGTCTTTCTTGATTCTGCCTAAGTTTGGTCTTACAGTGTTGTTCAGGCCCACATGAAAGAGTAATAGGGGACAGTAGTCTGTGGTCTTGACAAGTTGTGGCACCATCTCAGCAACGTCATGGACCTTAGCTCCGGGAAGGCAGCACACCTCATGTGATTTCCTGTTGAGTCTGCAGATCAAACAATCACACGTAGTTTCTTTTTGTGATACCTGCTATGTGCTGTGGGTTCTGTTGCATCCCGTGGGCCTTGCAATTCCCTGGATGGGGCTATATCAACATCCTCATTTTCCTTGTCCTCTGTCTCCAGAGCCCCATATCTGTTCTATAGGGGCACCTGGGAAGGTGGAGGAGGTCTGGAGAGGGCTAGCCTGCTGCCCCAAGCAGAGACCAGCTTCCATTTTCCCTCCATCATCTCTTAGGTCCCCTCCTTCTGCCAGATGACAAGGGGGCAGGGGATCCTCTACCTCTTGTGGAGCCTCTATCAGCTGCCTTTTCCCTAGGGATGGCAGGGTGTGGCTCCACCAGCCTATTTCCCTTTCCCATTGCCTGATAGTCCTTAATTTCTTCACTTCCTCCTTAAGCTCCACCACCAGGCTGAGCGGATTATTTACCTGGTTGCAGCGCACACAGGTGTTGTTTTTGCTGTACTCCAGCAGGAGCGACAGGCCGACACCTGGATGACTGCCTGTTTTCGAGGAAGGACAGTCTGGGTGGCTGCAGTTCTTTTGACCGTGGCATTGGATTGAGTCAAGACCATCGCTGGATTTTTTCCTAGGAGGGCGAGGACTTCCAGCCGAGCTTGTCTGCCTGCTTGCTCTGCCCATGCAAACTGCTATGCAAACTACTGTGCCACGCCCTTCTGACGTGCCACTCCCTGTTTGCTGGGTCTGTTCACCATGTGCGAATGTGGTACTTGGGAACATGGATTTAGTAGAGTTAGGTTAATGGTTGGTAGAGTTATGTTATACTTGAACTCTATGATCTTAAAGGTCTTTTTCAACTAGAAAGACACTGTGATAAATTAAGCCATCTGGAAAAGAAACCAGCATATCTGCAGAAGCCTGATTCTGAGGCATCCTCTTCCTGCTCTAACACTAGCTTGTCCTCTACTGTTTGGGTCTTGGACCTGTCTGCAGCTAGCTTCCCTGCTGCTGTCGCTCACACTGGCTGTGCCCTTTAATGTCTAACTTCTACCTGTGTTGTGCTGACAGTGCCAGTCCTTCATGCACCCAGAAGATAGATTTCTATGTTACTGAACAACGTGCTCCTTAAGTTGCATGTCATTTATTGAATTATTTCACGGAAGTAGACAGCATTCTAAGGAAAAAAATATACTTTTGATAAAATTAATCTTTTATGCATTGTGTATGTACAGTTATTATATTATTTATGTAGAATCCAGGGGATTGACCGCCAGAACATCTCTCTTCTTCATATGATACCAGTTAACAAGGAAAATTTGAAGACCCCCAGACTACTTCATAGCACATGTTTCTGTCTTTTTTCAGACTCAGGTTTATGACTGCCAGCAGACATGCATTTGCAAACTCCTTTGATGAAAATTGGGGCATGTGCTTTCTTTAGGCTTCAGAGTTTTCCAAATACTTCCTTTGCAGCTTTTTATCAGTAGCTAACCATTACATGGATCTTTATGCTTAAATATCCAGATATAACATTCTTTTTTGTTCTCTGAAACTGAAAAAACAAAAAAACCCCAAACAAACCTCAAACAAGTGGATCCTGCTACTTTTTTTATACTAATTTCATCTCTTCCTCTAAGCCCGATGTAACCATCAAACCTTCTTGCTGGTTGCACTATTTTTCTCATGCTCCTTAAGTCCCATTAATCTCTTTAACCTCTTTAATTCATTCTGGAATTTGCTTTCCTTAAGAAGCATTTACCTACTATTTGTTTTTGCCCAGTTATTTTTTTTTATCTAGTCCCCCTCTTTATTCCCTTCCTAATATTATTTTATCTGATAAGCTCTTAACTTTGGAGTTTGTCCCCCTTTTTTTTTTAACTTCAGATTTTATTTTAATAGAAACTAATTTTCACTGTGAGTGAAGCAGACAAGAAGGAAATTATACAAAAATAAAACCAAGAGGAAATAAAGTTTAACTTCAAATATAGGAGAAGAGAGTTTTCATGAGAGAAGCCAAAAATGTTTAGGTTAAAATAAAGCCTGATAAAGATACTGACAGCTGGTTTAACAAGTTGCTGAAGTTCAAAGCATGGTAATTCACAAACTGTCACAGTGTCTGATACTTAAAATGAGGCAGGCACACTCTGCTTTACCCTTGATCAGTATTGAGACAAAAAGCACCTGGTGGGAAACTGGCACTTTCAGGTTCAGTTCCTGAGTGAATTATGCATGGTCTGCTGCCCTTGCTGCTCACTTCCTGACTCCAGAGAGATTTCTGCAAGTCATGACTATTGCTGTGTGTTCTGGTTTGAGGGGACCCAGGCTAATTTTATGGTACCAATAGGAGAACATAGAGAGAGGGTGTTTAGGATGCTGAGGGATCTGGGGGACAGAACATTTGCTGCCATACCCTTTAAAGCCTGGAGGACTTGAACTCTCTCCCTTTCCTGCTCCTTCTTCCTTGCTGCTTTGCTGTGCTCAAGGTCTTGGACAGAGGCTTCTGTTCTGACATCAAGTTGCCATGTACTCTGCATGATCTGAATCCATCAAGTGCTGGGAATAGCTGTGGACCCTTTCCTGCCTTGGCCCTTCTGCAAGGGACCTTTGAACACTTACATCTGTGATCATTGATATTGGATTTTGTATATATTTGTTCCTCATCCCCCATGTTAGTGTCCTTTCCGTGTTCTGTTAAACCTGTTCTAGTTTTAACTTGCAGCTTTTGAGTCTCTCTTCCTTATTCCCCTTTTATCTTCCCCTGGGAGGGTGGAGGGGAGTAACCGAGAGCAGTTCTGTTCTCTGGTTTATAGTTTGCCGTGACCACTAAACCAAGATCTGTGGTAGAGCCTTTTGCACTGCATTTTGTATTGTGCCTCTCTTGTTGCTTTCCTCTCCTGGAATGATGAGAAAACTGATGATGGCGTTGCCTTGTGATTGTGGATATATGAAACTGTTCAGTCCAACTCCTTATTTCTGACTTGGTCAAGATGCTAGAAGTTATATTTATAGAGTAATTGCGAAGTTCATCTGGATGTCTTCTATGCCAGTCCTAATCTTTCCCTCAAGGGAATCCACTTCTGGTAAATTGCCATGCATTCAGAAATGCCTGTGTTCCAGAAGTGACCTCCACCTTAGCTGAAGATCTCTATTGTATCTTCTTTCTAGGATCATTTTTTTTCTGAGGATATCTTCTGAAAGGATATCTTCTCTCCTAACAATTTGCCAGTTTACTCCTGCCTGTATCAACATCCAGATATCTATGTTCAGTATCCCAGTCCTACCCATTAATTGGGCAGAACTCTCTGATGCAAAGTGGTATCTCAAGTTTGTTTTCTTAAGTGGTTCTTTTAAAGCTGTTAGATAGTGCAACACCATAGAATTGTATTATAGTGTCTTCCCTTGTCCTGCTCCCTTCTCCCATCAGCTAAGCTTTGGTTTAGTCATACACTGTTTAGATTTATCCAAGAAACTGTTCTCATTTTCATTTGCAATTTTTTTGCTTTGTATATTTAAATTTTGTAATTTTGTTTTTGACTGATACATAGCAGGAAACACATCACAGGATATGTAAGATACTCCATTAGATTGCAAGGTTTTAGCAGCCTGGTTAGGCTACCCTGGGACATAGCTTCACTTTGGGACTTTTTTTGGGTGTGAATTGTGGGGCTGTTGACCAGGAAAAATGCTGAGCTGTGTAGCTTAAAGAGAGCAGAAAGTTAAAATTGTAAACCACAAGGAGAAAAATGAACTGCCATCCATGTGGCATAATCTGCTTCATGGTTAAACAGATTAGCCTTGGGCTTTTTGCTGGTAACATTACAGCGGACATTCTTGGAAAAAAGAATACATTTTTAGATTAGTGATGTATTTTGCAGAGACCAATACAAACCTTTTTTCTTCAAGGAATTTATTTGTGGTACCTTTTACTGTCAACATGTACAATACAAATACTATTAACCATTACTATTAACGTACATTATGCTTATAGACTACATTGACAAGACTTGGTGTGTTATTACAAGTAGCAAGAAAAGAAGAAATGTCAGTTCTACTAAACAGAATCACAGAATCACAGAATGATCATGGGTGGAAAGGACCTCTGAGATCATGGACTCCAACCATCAACAGAAAAAAACTCAACCCCCAAAAGCACAACACGCAAACACACACCCCACTGTGCCCTGAACAGCCACATCTACACGTTTCTTGAATATCTCCAAGGATGGTGACTCAACTGCGTCTGTGGACGTTCCGGTACCTGACCACACTTTCAGTATAGAAATTCTTACCAATATCCAGTCTAAACCTCCCCTGCTGCAACTTCAGGCCATTTCCTCTGGTTCTGTCTTTGTTAACTTGGGAGAAGAGGCCAACACCCACCTCCCTACAACCTCCTATCAGGTAGCTGTAGAGAGCAATGAGGTCTCCCCTCAGCCTCCTTTTCTTCAGACTAAACAACCCGAGTTCCCTCAGCCTCTCCTCGTATGACTTGTTCTCTGGACCCTTCACCAGCTTGGTAGTCCTCCTATGGACGCTCTTCAGCACCTCAATGTCTTTCCTTTAGTGAGGGGCCCAGAACTGAACAGAGTACTCAAGGTACAGCATCACCAGTGCTGAGTACAGGGGCATGATGACTTCCCTACTCCCGCTGACCACGCTATTCCTGATATTTCCCGTCCATTGCCAGCAGGCCCAGTGTCTTGTAAATCAAACCATCAAATAAGAGGAAATGCTTTGGGAAATACCACAGTAATAATAATAAAGTTGCTTGTGTAAAGTGGTGTGAGAGACGGACTCCATGATGGCCTTTAAGCCAGCGATGTTTGCTGGCCCTTCCTAGTGATGTGCTCCCCGGCACTGGTGAGTACCAGGTGCATGCGCACAAGACCACAAACTACAGCTCCCAGGAGGCACAGCAGGGCCGGAGCCGGAAGCGGAGCTGACAGGCACACTCTGTGAACACTCACTACGGATATAGCCGCCGCCGCGTGTGCATCGCTGTGGAGGCTGCCGTGGAGCCAGAGGCGCCTTTTCCTGTGGTTGTTGGCGTGTGGACGTACCGAACGGACTGCCGTGGTGCCTTTAATAAACCCACTGATTCTTGAGCATTGTGGTGAGTGCGACAGGGAGTGGTCCTCAGCCCTCGATTCCTTTGTGAAAGGCAGTGGGTCGCGGCTTTCCCTATCTCGGTTCGCGACAAGTGGTAAAGTAAAAAAATATACTGGTAGGAAACAAGGGAATTTCAGCTGTAATGAGGTTTTAGTATGGCAGATTGCTCTTGGAAAAAAAAAAATCTGGACAAGTTGAGCAACACCCATCTATTATTTCTCTTAATTAAAAAAAAAAAAAAAAATTGAAACACATTCTGACATTCTAGATGAAACTCTTCCAGTTTTCCTTTTTAAACATTTGTTAAGATAAAGTCAAAACAGCTAAAGTTTAAAGTTTGGTCTGAATGTCATTAGGAAATACGCCTTTGTTAGAATTTGGGATAAAAAGTCTGACTTATGGTCTATTTTCAGTGTTATCATGGCACCTTTATGTGATTAATTTTAATAATTTAAATGTTTAATTCTGATAATTCAGGAATGTTTCTTATTCTTTGGTTACCAGTTACCTACATGTATGTGGGAGCAGTATCGGCAAGTCAGAAATTGCCACATTAAACATAAAATTAGTAGTAATATTTACAAATTAAAACTGCATCATTTGCTGTTTCAATCCACTTTGGGCCGATGTTTGATCTTATACACTTTATGTTTACTGCGCTGATGTCTAGGCTCAGAACTGATGCTTTTACATGTGTGAATTGGGCTTCCAAAGGCATAGATACAAGCAACTTTTACGAGTGTACGCATGCATACACTGTTTCCTCCACCGAAGGATGATGCATTTGAGTAACTGTCACTGTTTGACTCAGGATCGGCAATTGAACCAGTGACAATAAAGCTCTTGATCCCCTCTCCCTTTCCCCAGGTAGGGAAAGGAGAGAGAGAATAAAGGAGAGAGACTTTCTGGATTGAAAACTAAACTAGACAGCTTTAATTAAATACTAATAAGAAGAAAATATATGTAGAATAATATACAAATGTGTTCAGGAATGTGCAAAACCCTATTGCCTCCCCCCACCCCCAGGAACTCCCATGGCACTCTCCTGAGCTGTGAGCAGTTCTGAAATGTCCTGGACTGCTGCTGGAGATAGAGGCAGAGCAGACGGGAGTTGAGGGTAGAGTTACAAGGGTCAGGAATGCACGAGCCTAGGGATCAATGGTGATGGATAGGTGGAGTCCTCCCCGGATGCTGGCCGTAGATGGAAGAGAAGGGAAGAAGAAGCAGGAAGGAAGCTGACTTCTTTGATTTCTGACCTTACATGGAGCTTACGTACATACATGGAATGGAACACTTTGGTGAATTTTGCTGTCTGTGTAGTCCACTCCTCCCTACAGGAGGGCTGCAGATAGAACTCTTGTGTTCATGTAGCATCTGAGGCAGCACAGCAAACGCCCTTTAAGTCCTGGCAGTAACATAAACATTCCAGCATTATCAGTCCACCAGCTGGAAAACTTGCTGCTAGTTAAAAGAGAGCTTACTGAAGGAAAAAAAAAAATCAGGAAAATTGGCTTAATCCTGGCTCAAACCAGGACACCGGGTGACTGTAATGGTTATGATCCTGAGAGGAGTGAACAAGATGAACAACAGAATTACAACCCTGGATTTCAGAAGTTCAGATCTTGGCCCACTCAGTTTCCCACAGGAAACTGCCCTGGAGGGCAGAGAGGCCCAGGAGAGCTGGTTGATCTTCAACACAGGTTCCTCAAGGCACAAGAGCAGACCATTGCCATGTGCAGGAACTCAAGCAAGCCTGGCAACAGGCCACCATGGGTGAACATGGAGCTTCTGACTGAGGTCGAACATGAAAAGAAGTACACAGGAAGTGGAAGGAGGGAGCGGTTATGTGGGAGGAGTATAGCCTATGGATGAAGGAACAAAGTGAGAAGAGTCAAAGTACAGCAGTTTCTGTAGTGATAGCAAGTTTCTGTAGTTTCTGGAGTGATAGCAAAAGTGTGTGCCAACTGCTCGGTGTGGCCAGGGACCTAGTGAGAAGGGACATGGAAAAGGCAGAGATACTCAATGCCCTTTTTTACCTTCCCTTTCAGCTGGTAGGGCTTGTCCTCAGGGTTCCCAGTTCCCTGAGTCTGCTAGCAAAGCCTGTGGATGTGAAGCAGTACTCACAGTAAAGGAAGACAGAGTTAAGGATCACTTGAGCCAATTAGATGTATGCAAGTCCATGGGACCAGGTAGGATGCATCCAAGGGTGCTGAAGGAGCTGGGCAAACCTGGACAGTAACTTAGTTTTTAAGAAGCAGAGTGTAAAATAAAATGGCATGTAAAAACATATCCTTCCTAAACATAAAGGTTTCTTTGTGTCCTAATAAAGTAAACAGCTTTAAAAATTTCTATTATTATGTCCCTCATATATATTTTGTTCCTTGAATTCAGGTGGCCAGCCTTATGACATCTGTTTTCATAAATGCCTTTTTTCCCTCCCACCTTCTGTCTATGGTTACTGGTTTTGGTTACTGTCTATGGTTCACTGTGTCTCATTTCTGGACAGTTTTAATTTGCATTTCCAGTGTCATGTTTCTTTAGCTGTTTGCACATCCCTTCTATTCCATTCCTCTTTTTTTTTTTTTTTTTTTTTTCCTTTTTCTTCCTTTTTTAATCTATAGTACTTTATCTTTTTCTTCCTTTGTCTGTATTATCTCTCTGGAGTGCTAAACCTAAGAGAAAATTGTTAACTGCTAAGAGATCACCCTTAACATATCTATTTGTAGACAAGTTGTTTGAACTTGGAACACTTGGAAACTAAAAGTTAATGTATTTGTTTTGTTATTCTCATGGAAATTACATATCTGTAATCTTCAAAAGACAAGTTACAATTATACACAAACAAGCTGATATTTTGTTGTTATTGCTTAATAGAAAGAAACTGGTTTGTTTGGGGTTTTTTAGCTGTTTCTTTTTTTAGTTTAGCTGTTTGGGTTTTTTTTAGCTTCCGAAATATTAACAGGGCATTAAAAATGGTGGACATAAGCTGAGGGTAAAACTGTCTCGTGCATTGTGCAGTGCTCATGTATAATTTTTCTTAAAATCGTAGAATAGTTTGGCTTGGAAGGGACCTTCAAGGGTCATTTAGTCCAACCCCTCCCTGCTTATTGCAGTGGTATCTTCAACTAGACCAAATTGCTCAGAGGCACATCCAGCCTGACCTTGAATGTTTTCATGGGTGGGGCTTCTACCACCTCTCTGGGCAACCTGTTGCAGTGTTTCACCACTCTCATTGTAAACCTTTCTTTCCCTAGTCTGAATATACCCTCTTTTAGTTTAAAACCATTACTCCTTTACTCCTTGACCTATCTCTGTAGGCCCTGCTAAGAAGTTTGTCCCACTCTTTCTTAAAGGGCTCCTTTAAGTATTGAAAGGACACACTATGGTCTCCCAGAGCTTTCTCTTCTCCAGGCTGAACAACCCCAACTCTCTTAGCCTTTCCTTGTAGGAGAGGTGTTCCATCCCTCTGATGATTTTTGTGGCTCTCCTCTGGACCTGCTCCAACAGGACTTAATATCTTGCGTATGCTGAGGACTCCAAGGCTGGATGCAGTACTCCAGGTGGGGTCTCACCAGTGCAGAGTAGAGTGGCAGACTCTTGGACTTGCTGGCCACACTTCTCTTTATGTAGCCTAGGATATGTTTGGCCTTCTGGGCTGTAAGTGCACATTGCCAGCTCATGTCCAGTATTTTAACCACCAGTATCCTCCAAGTTCTTCTTCACAGGGATTTTTTGTGGACCTGGAGGGGACTGGTCCTGTGGCTTAAGACTGTGTAAATCAAGAGCTATATAGCTTTCTTGGCATTGCCTCTCTCAGTTCTACCAGCTCAATCTGTTTTGTCTTCTGTGTTCAACTCTTGACAGTACAGATAGAAAAGAGGGTAGCAGCATGCTGTCCTGCTGAGTAACAGTGATGACAACAGCTGCTCAGACTCTTTAAGACCTGCCTTTAGAGACATATGAGGGGTTGTAGCATTGCTACTTGGTAATTTAGATACTATGGTACATGGTGTACTTTTACCATTACATACCTGTATTGTACATAGCATAACAAAAGTGCCAGAACATGTTATTTAATCTAGAGTTACATTCTTGGGGTTTACTACAAGACTTGTCATATCTTGCAACTGTATACTGTTTGAGTTAATGATGATGCTTTTCAAATGGGTTTTATAATATTGTAATAAATGGGATGGGAGGAGAGGATGTTTCTGGAGTGTAGAAAAATAACAAATTTCAAAATTAAAGGTGCTTTATTTAGGAAACTTTTACTTGGGATATAGTTCCAACAATTCCTTTACTCCCTCTCTGATTTTTAACGTCACTCCAACTAATGTTTTATTACTGGTAAAGAATATCTGTCATGACATACATTTCTTTTTCTTTTGGGTCCAGCAGCAATACTACCTTGCTCATATATATATCTATCCAACTTGTGGTTACACCTTAAGTTGAAGGGCAAAAACCCTAATTTCCTTTCTCTATGTTAGTGTGAAAGGATAGAGACCAAATGTGAGAGGTATGAATGGCTGTCTTAGACCAGGAGGAGATATTCTTTGTTCCTCTTGACACCCTTATTTATGTATTTTTTCTTGAAATACAGAAAAAAAAAAAAGGTCATGTTCTTCTATTGATAAGTGCAGAACCAAAAATTCTATGTGTTAATGAAAATACGAGTCAACATGAACTTCAATAGCTTTTGCTGAAAATGATAATTCCATTTTGCATTTTGATGATCCTGACTGATTATCCAAGCTATACTATAGCAATCCTGGTAAGAGGCTTCCAGGTAACCTATGTGCTACAGAAAATTGCGTTTGAAAGGTCTGTGAGTCTGTAGTGAAAAGGGCTTTAGTGTGGTGTTATGCTGAAGCTTTGCCATGATTGCCAGTGGCATCTTTTTCTAAATGAGAGGCAAACCAAAATGAAGTCCTGATTTCTTGAGCTAGTTAGAAGTTCTTGGACATGTTCTGTCAGAAGAAGGATGTTAATCCTATTAATAAGAATCTTGGACAAAGTCCAAGTAGTTAGTTTCAGTTTATTTTGCGTGTCTTTCTGATTAATGAAAGATTGGATTATATTCTTAATTTCCTCTGTAATTATGTTCTTTTAGTAGCTAATTCCATGAGATACTCCATCATATGCTTCACCTAAAGCAGATAAGTAGTTGCAAACGGCAAAATTTGGTAAAAAACAGATCGAGTTTATTTCTGGCTCAAACAGGAAGTGTTAGGGAATTGCTACAAGTTGGGCTGTGTTGGAAATAAAGGACGCCACTAGGATAAACAGTAAAGGGTTACATTAGTGTTGAATTTTGTTGAGAATAACTGATTTGTCCTTTTTTAAAAAGCCTGAGATAAAATTTCATTTTGTGTTTAACACTTCCTGACTGTTGGTGTCTTCCCCATTTCAGCAGTGGAGGCACCCTCCAGCTGAGGGGGATTTGACCTCTGAAGGTGTCTGAGAGATGATCAAAGTTAAACCACTGATAGATAGATAGATAGATAGATAGATAGATAGATAGATAGATAGATAGATAGATAGATACAAACATACATACATTAATTGCTCTTTGCAGTGGCTCTTTGTGAGACTTGAGTTAAAATTAGGTTTCTATGCATAGTTTTGCTAGCCTGAGCTTTCGACTGCCAGTGCATGCACACACTATCCTTGCATGTATAATTTATTCCTGTATAAACGGCTATCACTGTTGAAAGGACTGGTCTGGTTTGTGTGGTGTTTTTTGCATTTTTGTCCTGATTTTCTTGAAATGCTCTCTAAATTGGCATAAAAATAAATGTTTAAGTGGCCGACAAAACTTGTGTAGTAACATGTTTCCCAGCAACATGGTTTCTCAAATATTTTATTAATTTTTGAGGGTTTCATAATATTTTAAGCAATTTAAAACATCTTCTACTATCAAAGATTGTACTTTGAAAGGTTACATCAGTATAAGTATCAAAGCATATTTTTTAAATTTTCTTCTATTTGATTTGTTAAATTTTAGCTTAAACTATATAGCTAAATTTCGGTGTGTAAATTCTTGTTCTAGAGATAAAGGAATCTGTAATTTAATAATACAAGAAAAGTTGTGTTTTGTGTGTGATATAATTCATAGCAAAGAATTTATTTTTTTTTTTTAGTGGTGAGTAATCTCACTGATGCTCTGGTCACATACCTGAATTTTAAATTGAGGAACACTGAAAATAGTTTTGCATTATAGAAAAGAAAGGAACAGTGTTAGTCCTCTATGTTATCTCCTGCCTAAACAGAATATTTTAGAATGCTAAAAAATAGACTTGCATTAATCCCCTTTTGTTTGAACACATCTCTCGAGTGAATGCTGAGTTTCTAAGAGTTTTATCAATTGAACCCTTTGGCCTTAGGAGTGTAATAGATCTGCAGGAGTGACTGTATAAATAGATGTTTGTAAAATGTGAATTTCCCACTCATCAGGTTTTGCACTATACACTGCTGTAGCAAAATATTCTCCTCTGAAAGTAAACCTAAGCAAATACTTTACTACTGTGAAAATACGAGCATCCTATCAATGAAAATCACAGCAAGTCTTCAGCTGTTAATTTCTTGGGGAGGGATTTCTGAGTTTATCAGACTGCTGTATTGTTTTTCATTAATTTGTGAATGTTTTATAAAGGTGATGGTCTAAGAAAGAAAATAGGTATTGAATTAAAATTCATCACTTTAAAATCTGTCAGTCTCTAATAGAGGAATTTCAAGTTTTCAAAATGCTTTTCAATAGTTTGCTTTACACAACAGCATTATTCTTAATTTACTTGTGAATACATGAATAGAGAGTGACCTATGAATAATATGTCATAAATAGTTATTCAGATAGGAATAAAAAATATGAAGTAACGAAACTCTCATGAGATGGCTCAGTTCTTGTCTTTTATACATGCAGACTGTATAAGTGATCACCCAAATGAGAGACTCATTTGATGAGCTGCAGGAATTCTGTCAACAGGCCAGGTCTCCCTCCCCTCCCCTCCCCTCCCCTCCCCTCCCCTCCCCTCCCCTCCCCTCCCCTCCCCTCCCCTCCCCTCCCCTCCCCTCTCCTCTCCCTCTCCCTCTCCCTCTCCCTCTCCCTCTCCCTCTCCTCTTCTCCTTTTTTTCTTTCCCCCCATTTTTTTGTTTCCTCTTTTTTCTTCCTTTTTATTTTTTCCTTTCTTTTCCTTCCATCCTTTCTTAACACCCATTAAGGGCAGTTTCTACAGTGCTATCCTACTGATGTACATTAAAAAGTTATTAAAAGTTCCTGGGGTATGTTTTATTTGACACCATAAATAGGCCGCATGGGTCTTTCTGTTCTGTTGCAGTTTTCTGTTGTTCACTGCGGTAAACTGAAACCATTCTTCTACTCTTGGTATGCTTGTTGTGCTCTTCTGTAATTTCTTTCAATTTCTGTGTTTCAACAGGGGAAAGTCTTCCAGAACTATCACTTTTGAGCAGTTTAAGGAAGCTCTTCAAGAACTCTCCAAGAAGCGATTTAAAGACAAGAATGATGATGAAGCAGTTCAAGAAATATATAAACTAATTGAAGGAAAAGCCCCAATTATATCTGGAGTAACGGTATGTTCCTGATCTAATGAATGGATTGTTCTAGCTGTCCTTAGTTCTACTGCAGTTTTGTTATATTCACCTGATTCCCTTTGCAAGCCACAAACCCAAACAGTGTGCCTCTTTGGGCCTGGAGGCAACAACTGTGTTGAGCTGAGTGTGAGCAAAGCTTATACAACAGCTGAGTATTGGACTACTGTGTATTGTGTGGAACTGTTGTCATTGCTTCTGCTAGGAATTGTAATATCACCTAAGAGCACGGTCAGGAAAATTCAAAGAGAGTTCATTGTGGCTAGAATATAGCAACACTAGTGAAGAGTATCCGAATAAAAAAGAATAGAAGGGAATTAAATTTAGAATATTATTAGACAGTTCAAAGATGTTGTGTGGAATACCAAAAAGACTAAAGCAAAGACATCTTAAAATACATATGATACACCATGTGAATCCCAGAGCATTGGAAATCTGGGAACAATTGTCATGTGGTCTGATCTTTGTTTTTTGTTTGTTCCAAGTCTGTCAGAACTATAATATTTGTTTTTTTCTTTTTTCTTTTTTAAATATTGGCATTAAGCTTAATATATGAAAATGAAGTTATAAAGCCTAGCGTATGCAAGTTTGTTTGTTCTTTTAAAAGCTCCGGTTAGGCAAGCTTTTTACACTCATTTTAGTGAGTTTGAAGAACTTGTTCATTTACCTAGGGATTCTCCCTTTGAATTGTGCATATTATTCTAGGTCTCACCCCTGATTCCATTTTTAGTATTTCAACAGTTAGATGTTATTATATTTTTACAGTTATCATGTAGGTGCTGCAGAGGTATATAAATGTGTCAGCAGCAGGAGGAGAGGAATGGAGGGGGAGCATAAGCCAGCATTGTGAGCCTCGCCTGTACTGCTATTGTATGTGCAGACCTGGGAAGAGTTGGAGAAGAAGTGAAGACATAATGGGAGAGCAGGGAGATCACAATATTCTCTCCTGTTTGCTGACAAAGTAAGGAGCAGAAGGCAGAGCTTAAAGGGAAATAGATTGCAGGATGGGAATGTGGGCAGAAAAAAATGCAAATTTTATGTTTGTTTTATAATGCTAGTTTAGTTCCCAGGTGGTAAAAATTACTCAAACACTTGGATATTAAAGGCATTAAAATAACTAAATACACAGTCAGACTTCCAACAGCAACCTGCGAATGCAGATATGAAATCTACATACATGCATTCTAATGCTTTGTTTTCTTTGGGAAGTCTATGTTCTGGAAATTTTAAGTTGGACTGCTTTCTATATGGTTAGACAGAGTTACAGGAACCTTTTCTTGAATTATTCTAGGATAACTCAGTGATGCCAGGTCGTGTGTGCCCAGCTCTGCTGAAGGTCATGTAGATTTGGTTCAGATTTCAGCCAGAAAACTGTAGTGTGACTTCGACGCATTAATCAAAACATGTTAGGGAGGGAGTTGAAAGCCTGATTAAATGAGGCTTCTGGATGAGTATACTTCAGCAGCATTTGGAGATTTTTGTGTCTTAAATTCTTATGTTTCTGCTCTCTTTTTGGTGGAAGGGATGGGCAAAGCAATGTGTATGTACCGAATGGCAGCTGGAGGAAACCACTGCTTCAACAGAATGGTTGGAAAATTTGCTTACACATCAGACAATGAGGATTTTATTGTATGTTGTGGTAGATGATTTTTTTCTTTTTCTGGTTATTTTTTCTTCTCCTTTAGAATGTTGTAGAATTACAAAAATCCCTGCTTGTGGTTGATGTGATTGAGAAGATTGAAACTGAGTGAAATTTTGGGCTGCTTTATAATCTGCAATGGAAGGTGTATGGTTGGCTTGGTCACACAGGAAGAAAAACAACAGGCAAGTGATAGGGGTTAACTAAGCCATAGCTTTCTTAGCTCATTTGGTACTGATCTGGCAATAGAATATACTGTGCAGGTCATATATCTTTGACAGTTCACAATCAAACATGTAAACAAAGTGTAGGGCTGTTTAGTTGCCCTCACTCCTACACAAAGGCTACAAGAGCAAGACTGAGGTTCTTTCTTTTCCTGTACCAAAAGCTGTGTGCTGTAACTATGTTGAATGCATTTCTGTACCTCCTGTGGAACAGATACTTGCTTTGGTCATTGCTGGCTCTTAAAACAAAACCAGTTGAACATCAGTGTGTATTCAACAGGGTCCCTGACATAGCAATGTAGAATAGAAATTGGAAGGGACCCAGGATGATCTTACTCAACCTCTGCTCACAGGAGGGCTAACTTCAAAGCTAGATCAGGTTGTTTAGGGCCCAGTCCAGTCAAATTTGCTGTGGTGTGGGTGGCAGAGTGGTACAGCAATGGCAGCACTTTAAAAGCTAGGGGATGGGTGCTCAGGATGAGGGTGATGTGGGCAGGATTGTGTTCTCATGAAAAGGACCTGTTAGGAAAAGAGCAAGGAAGTCAGAGTGCAACCCGCAGAACGCAGCAAGTGAGACATAGCACTTGTTGCAGCAGGCGTGCAAAAAGGCTCAGAAATTCCACTCAAGACTGTGTGCGTCTGCTTGAAGTCTGCACAATGGTAGTCTTAATGTGCTGCAGGACATATTGTTCAGCACATGGACATCCATTAGCACATCACAGTCATTGGTTCCAGAGGGAGGAGCCCTCTATCCATCTCCTGTGCTGCAGAGATCCTCTCCCTGGAGATCAAGGCAGTGGTGGCTTCTCTTGTGGGAGGTGTGCAAGGCCCTGAGGTTCCATATTAAGGGCAAAGATTAAGAGACTGACATGGTTTTCTGAAAAACCCAAGCTACGTGAGGTGAGAAAGGAGCAACACCTAGAGACCAAGTGGACAGAGACTCAAGATGGTGAAGGCTGGAAGCTTGTGACTTCTGGAAACAAGATGTCAGAGACCTGTTCCAACTACAGATCTCCAATTCCAGAATACGTATGGTATTCTGGGCATTGGTGAGGATCAACAAGACCTAGCAGAGTCAAGTGAGACTAAACTTAGTGTCCACACAAAAGGTAAAAAGTGAGTAATAGTGTCACCCAACACTACCTGACACCATGGGGACAGGCAAGTTCTTTTAAGGATCCTTGGTAGAATGAGAACTGGCCATGTGTTTGTAGTTATACTTAGAGATCTATTATTATACAGTGATTATAGTGATCAGCATTACTTATCATTACACAAAATTTCTAGCAATTAAGATATATTTCTTATTACCTAAAATTGCAGTTACCTATACTTTTCAGTCACTTGGACCCTCTGTAAATCAGAGCAAATTCTTAATAATCAGCGTGCAATAGAATAGTCATAATCTGGACTCTGATTTTATAGTAAGGTACATGAGTCACTCAGTCCTCAGAGGAAGAATAATGACAGAGGAGGTGTCACGGTGCTCTAGCCCACAGCGAGGTTGCCTCCCTCTTTCCTCTTCCATCACGTGAAAGTCCCCTGTATCACACCAGGAAGCACAAAAGCCTTAGCAGTCTGTTTATTGTTGGATCAGCTTAAAAAACCTTTTGCATCAGCCTTTGTATTTATACCTCTGAGTTTGGGGGTTTGGTCTATACAATTTCCATAAGTTAGTGAATTCTGAAGAGGCTGCCAGACAATCAGTATGCAAGAATTTTGACTGTAGGAGACAGCAAGCTGCAGGGGATAATGTTTGCATAATTATCTTTATATCTTCCTGTCCATTGTGTCTTTCCTACATGTTGCCCTTGCTTTGACTTAAAGGTGCTGCTTCCAGCGTACATCAGCTGTGTGTTAGCCAAAATCTGAGCAAGAGTTGAGTGAACAGTTACAGGAGGTATACCTGACCACTGAGGTACCATGGGTTTTGCCATCCAGAATATCTCATGTGCTGTTGTGCTTCACTGTTCCATAATGGCTGTCACCATACCCTGATAACCTGTCTGTATCAGGTCTCAGGACCAGTGGGTACCAGTCACAAACAGTTACTGGAGGTTCCTCTTGTAGATGATTAAGGCATATATCTTCTGACCCAACCTGGTGGCTCAGGAGTTTTGTTATTTGATAGGTGTGAGGACCTGAAATTGTTGCAGATGTACTGCCAAGAGATGTCCAGCCTTCTAACGTGGACCTTCTTTCTCCTCTTCCTTGTGGATACCAACAATACTACTCCAGAGATAACCTGGAGCATATCCCAGAATACAGAAGTCTGGAGATGAGAGTGAAGGACATGGAAGTCTTGCCTTCCCAGGCCTTACAGGGAGGATGAAAGCTTGGATGATGAAAGGAGGATAACCATGCCTGGTTGTATGGCTTCTGTTGCAGACAGGGCTTTGCTTTTTGTGATCAGACGAATGAGCTACTGAACAGAGATAGAATTATGGAGAGGCTTGGTGAGCTCCCCCACCAGCTCCCTCAGTACTCTAGAGCGGATTCCATCCAGCCCCATAGACATGTGTGTCCAGGTGCAGAAGCAGATCGTTAACTACTTCCTCCTGGATTGTGGGGGAGTTGTTCTGCTATCCATCCTTATCTTCCAGCTCAGGAGGCTGAACACCCTGGGGGTAGCTGGTCTGACTATTAAAGACAGAGGCAAAGAAGGCATTAAGTATCTCACCCTTTTCCACATCCTTGGTTGCGATGTTCCCACCCACATCCCGTAAATTATGGAGATTGTCCCTGCCTCTTTTTTTATTGGTGATGTATTTGTGAAAACTTTTTTTGTTGTCCTTTATGTCAGTAGCCAAGTTGAGCTCTAGCTGGGCTTTTGCCTTTCTAATTTCCTCTCTGTATGACCTAATGAGATCTCAGTAATCCTCTTGAGTTGCCTGTCCCTTCTTCCAAAGGTGGTGAACCCTCCTTTTTTTCCAAAGTCCCAACAAAATCAGCTACTAGGCTGAGTAAATCATTCACCTGGACACAGCATACAGAGTTGTTCTCTCAGCTGTCCTCCTCTATGAATGACAGGCTGAGGCACTCTCTGAAGCCAGAGACCTGGACAGCTGCATTCTTGAGAGGAACCTCTGTCTGGGTTGCCACTCTCCTTCTGGCAATGGTTTTTGCCTGAGTGGATACCATGCCTAGGTCCTCTTCGGGGTGCGAGACCACTAGCTGAATTTTTATCTTGAGTCAAGAGTGGGCCTTCACTCTGCCCTGCTTGCCCTGGCCATGTGAAATGCCATTCAAGCCGCCGCGCCACACCCTTCTACTGTGCCACACCCTGTTTGCCTACGCCTGGTCACCTACGCTCCCTTGGGGCTGCTATTCTACCTGAGGGGCTTTGGGCCACGGTCCCTTTGCCCCAGCCCACGGTGAGTCAGAGTCTTATGCCCCGCCCAGGGAGAGGGGCTGGGACTCCCTCCTTCTCCCTCTCTCTCTCTCTCTTGACTTCTCCTCCTCGGTTTTGCCGAGGGCTTCCTAGCAGTTTAGCCGCTGCAAAAAGGGTCCACCGGCACGATCCTTCACTCTGGTGTCCCTCACCTCAGTGGCTTTACCAAAATCTTCAAGACAGCTTCCTCAGAGCACAAGAGCAGACCATTGCCATGTGCAGGAAGTCAAACAAGCATGGCAACAGGCCACCATGGGTGAACATGGAGCTTCTGACTGAGGTCGAACATGAAAAGGAAGTACACAGGAGGTGGAAGGAGGGAGAGGTTACGTGAGAGGAGTATAGCCCACGGATGAAGGAACAAAGTGAGGAGAGTCAAAGTACATCTGGAATTGAGACTAGTGAGGGAGGTGAAGGGCAACATGAGAGGTTTCTGTAAGTGCAGTGATAGCAAAAGTGTGTGCCAACTGCTCGGTGTGGCCAGGGACCTAGTGAGAAGGGACATGGAAAAGGCAGAGATACTCAATGCCCTTTTTTACCTTGCCTTTCAGCTGGTAGGGCTTGTCCTCAGGGTTCCCAGTTCCCTGAGTCTGCTAGCAGAGCCTGTGGATGTGAAGCAGTACCCACAGTAAAGGAAGACAGAGTTAAGGATCGCTTGAGCCAACTGAAGAAACATGAACAAAATCCAAATTTTTCTTTGAAGCTTGATCCTCTTTAATCCTGCACCCTGGAGGTAAGAGATGAGGTCTGGAGAGAGGAAGGCCTTCCCTCAGTAGAGGAGGACCAGGTTAGAGGCCACTTAGCCAAACTGGACGTCCGTAAATGCATGGGCCCTGATGGGATGCATCCACGAGTTCTGAGACAGCTGGCAGATGCTATTGCTACACCACTGCCCGTCATGTTTGAGAGGTCATGGAGAACAGGAGAAGTGCCTGAGGACTGGAGGAGGGCCAGTGTCACTCCAGTCTTCAAAAAGGGCAAGAAGGACCCAGGGAACTACAGGCCAGTTAGTCTCACCTCTGTCCCTGGAAAGGTGTTGGACGAAATAATTCTGGATGTTGTCTCAAAACATGTGAAAGCAAAGGATGTCATTTGGAGAAGTCAGCATGGATTCACCCAAGGGAAATCAATCACTCTTGACCAGTCTGATTGCCTTCTATGATGTTGTAACTGGCTGGCTAGATGAGGGGAGAGCAGTGGATGTTATGTACTTTGACTTCAGCAAGGCTTTTGACACTCTCTCAGAACATGTTCATTAGGAAGCTGAGGTAGTATGGGCTGGATGAGTTGACAGTGAGGTGGATTGAGAGATGACTGACAGAACTCAAAGGGTTGTGGTAAACACAGAAGGGTAAAGTTGGAGGCCTGTAACTAGTGGTGTCGCCCAGGGGTCAATACTTGGTCTGGTCTTGTTGAACATATTCATCAATGACCTGGACGAGGGAGCTGAGTGTATCCTCAGTAAGTTTGCTGATAATGCAAAACTGGGAGGGGTGGCTGACACTCCAGAGGGTTGTGCTGCCATCCAGCGTGACCTGGACAGGCTGGAGAGCTAGGCAGAAAAGAACCTAATGAGGTTCAACAAGAGGAAGCGTAGGTTCCTGCACCTGGGGACAAAGAACAAGGCTACGTAGCATTCGAGCAAACGAGCAAGAGATTGACAGATTATTTTCAGAGACATTTCAGTCTCAAGACTCTCAAGAATCTCAAACCTCCATTCCAGTGGAGAAGCAAGTGGACCCAGAACCAAGTGGGGAAACTAGTCAAGAGTCTGCTGATGACAAGGGCTGGAAGTGGGTCACTAAACATATCAGGAAGAAGGTTTCTCCTGCCTCTGAAAATCCGACAAGCAGGTCTTGCACCTCCTGTAACAGGTATGAGGTCCTGGGACTAGAAGGATGGGCTACTGATAAGGAGGGAGAGGTTTCTTCTGAGAGAGAAGTGCCTCCCAAAACTAAGCCAACTGCAGCCCTCATTGTGACCTCCTCTGCTAAGAGGAAAAGAAGGGTAGTTGTAATAGGATACTCCCTTCTGAAGGGAATGGAGGCCTGATATGCAAACTGGACCCAACTCACAGGGAAGTCTGTTGCCTCCCAGGGGCTCAGGTAAGGGACATAACTGGTGAACTCCTTACTCTAGTAAGGCCCTCAGATTACTACCTGTTACTTGTTGTTCAAGCAGGTAACAATGAAGTGATAAAGAGAATTCCGAGGGCAATTGAAAGAGATTTTAGGGCCTTGGGATGTTTGGTTGAAGGATCGGTAGCTCAGGTTGTGATCTCGATCCTCCTGTTAACAAGGGATGATATTAACAAGAGTAGACAAATACTCTCAATGTATAAACTCAATGCATGGTTCTTAGAGTGGTGTAAGCAGAAAAATTTTGGATTCTTTGATCATGGGATGATCTACTCACACCTGGGATGCTAAACTGGGACGATATGCACCTTTCTTAGAGGGGAAAAATAGCCCAGGAGCTAGCAGGGCTTGTTGATAGAGCTTTAAACTGTCTTGGAAGGGGGTAGGGGACAAAACCAGGGTTGCCAATGGTGAGCAATGGGATGGTGTGGCAAAACTTGAGGAACCAAGCACTAATGGGATCCCTCATTCTGCTTTGCAAGGTGTTGGCCGCAATGTACCATACCTGAAGTGTTTCTACACTAATGCGCACAGCTTGAGGAATAAACAAGATGAATTTGAAGCCTTGGCCCTGTCCCAGAGATTTGACATTATCGGCATAAGTGAAACCTGGTGGGATGAGTCCTCTGACTGGAGCACCCTGTTGGATGGGTGTAGACTCTTCAGGAGAGATAGGCAGGGCGGAAGAGGCGGGGGAGTGGCTTTGTATGTTATGGAAAGGCTAGAGTGTATGGAGCTCACAGTTGGTAATGGCACAGTCGAGAGTCTTTGGGTGAGAATCAAGGGACAAACAAATAATGAAGATGTCATTGTGGGAATATGCTATAGACCTCCTGGCCAGGATGAGGATGCAGATGACCTGTTCTTTGAGGAACTAAGGGATGCTTCCAAGTCTACTGCCCTTGTCCTTATGGGGGACTTCAACTTTCCAGAAATGACCTGGGAGCAGCATACAGCTAGCACAACCCAGGCCAGAAGATTTCTAAGCCACCTGGATGACAGCTTTATGGAACAGCTCATAAGGGAGCCAACTCGGAAGAATGCACTCCTTGATCTGCTGCTCGTCAACAGAGAGGGTCTCATAAGTGAAGTGGAGATTGGAGGTTGTCTTGGCTACAGTGATCACGAGGCAACTGAGTTTAAAATCTCTGTTGACAAGAGGAGAACTGCCAGCAAAACTTCAACACTGAACATGAGTAGAGCAGACTTTAGGTTGCTCAGGGAGCTTTGGTGCTTGGTAAAATTATGGAAAAGAGTATTTTGGGAGTTACTGAAAAACACCTGGAGGACAACGCAGTCATCAGTCACAGCCAGCATGGCTTCATGAAGGTAAAATTTCTGCTTGTCAAACTTAATTTCCTTTTATGACAAGGTAACCCACCTAGTTGATCAAGGGAAGCCAATGGATGTAATCTTTCTGGACTTAAGCAAGGCTTTTGATACTGTCTCTCACAGTATTCTCTTGGGCAAAGTGTTCAGCATATAGCTGGACAAGCGTACCATACAACGGGTGAACAACTGGCTCACAGGTCGAGCACAAAGAGTGATGGTGAATGGGGTAACATCAGGCTGGCGATTGGTCACTAGAGGGGTCCTGCAGGGCTCCATCCTAGGCCCAGTCGTCTTCACATCTTCATCAATGACTTGGATGCAGGACTTGAAGGAATTCTAAGTAAGGTTTCTGGGAGGATCTGTCGACTCCCTTGAGGGCAGGCAGGCCCTGCAGAGAGACCTCGACAAGTTAGAGAGATGGGCGGTACTCAACCACATATAGTTTAAGAAGGGCAAGTGCCAGATTCTGCACCTGGGATGGGGCAACCCTGGTAGTAAGTAGAGACTAGAGAAAAGTGGCTGGAGAGCAGCGCAGCGGAAAGGGACCTGGGGGTCCTGGTTGATGGCAAACTGAATATGAGCCAGCAGTGTGCCCTGGCAACCGGGAGGGCCAACCGTGTCCGGGGGTGCATCAAGCATAACGTTGCCAGCCGGTCGAGGGAGGTGATTGTCCCGCTCTACTCTGCACTGGTGCGGCCTCACCTTGAATACTGCGTGCAGTTTTGGGCACCACAGTATAAAAAGGACATCAAGCTATTGGAGAGTGTCTAAAGGACAGCCACGAGGATGGTGAAATGTCCGGATGGGATGACTTACGAGGAGCTGCTAAGGTCGCTTGGATTATTCAGCTTGCAGAAGAGGAGGCTGAGGGGTGACCCTCATTGCAGTGTACGGCTTCCTCACGAGGGGAAGAGATAGGGCAGGAACTGATCTCTTCACTTTTGTGACCAATGACAGGATTTAGGGAAATGGCAGGAAGCTGAATCAGGGGAGGTTTAAGTTAGATATCAGGAAAAGGTTTTTCAGCCAGAGGGTGGTTGAGCACTGGAACAAGTTCCCCAAGGAAGTGGTCACAGCACCAAGCCTGCCTGAGTGTTTGGATGATGCTCTCAGTCACATGGTGTGATTCTAGGGGTGTCCTACTTAGG
Organism: Hemiprocne comata; assembly: GCA_020745705.1. NCBI lineage: Eukaryota > Metazoa > Chordata > Aves > Apodiformes > Apodidae > Hemiprocne > Hemiprocne comata. The sequence goes on along the minus strand of CM036587.1, from coordinate 61,290,127 downwards.
GACAGGAGTTGGACTCGATGATTCTGATGGGTCCTTTCCAACGCAGCATATTCTGTGATTCTATGAACCTGCTGGAGTTCTGAGGATCTGGGAGTCCTGGTATATAGTAAATTATCCATGAGCCAGCAATGTGCCCTTGTCGCCAAGGCCAATGGAATCCAGGGTTGCATAAAGACGAGTGTGGCCAGTAGGTCAAGAGAGGTCATTCTCCCCCTCTACTTAGCACTGGTGAGGCCTCACCTTGAATACCGTGTCCATTTCTGGCCTCCCCAGTTCAAGAGAGACAGGGAACTACTAGAGAGAGTCCAGCAGAAGGTAACAAAGATGACTGGGGGAGTGGAGCATCTCTCTTCTGAGGAAAGGCTGAGGGAGCTGAGACTCTTTAGCCTGGAGAAGAGAAGGTTGAGGGGAGACCTTATTAATGACTACAGGTATCTAAAGGGTGGGTGCAAGGAGGATGGAGCCAGACTCTTTTCAGTAGTTCCCAGTGACAGGACAAGGGGCAATGGACACAAGCTGGAACAAAGGGAAGTTCCATTGAAATATGAGGAAAAACTTATTTAGTATGAGGGTGACAGAGCACTGGAAGTGACTGCCCAGGGAGGTTGTGGAGTCCCTTTCTCTGGAGACGTTCAAAACCCACCTGGATGCAGTCCTGTGTAATGGGCTCTAGGCGATCCTGCTTTAGCAGGGGACTTGGACTAGATGATCTCTAGAGGTCTCTCCCACCTCTGACAGTTCTGTGATTCTGTGATCTCTCTTCCTGAGCCTGCAAGTTTTTTTTTAAAGCATATGTGTGTATTCCCATGAATTTAAAAAAAAATAAAATAAAAAAATTAAATAATAATTTTGGTATGGAGTCCTGTTATAATCCCTGCAAAAGGAAAAACTCTCCTTTTGAGATATTTTTTCCCATTTTGTGGTCAGCATTAGGTTCTCATTCTTTACAAAGGTTCTGGATATTACTGGCAAATAAATATTTTTTAAAACCTTGCTAAGATTGCTGATGTTGGTGCTGTGATTCTGAAGGCTCCCAGAACATTTAAATTACATAAATCTCTATGGCAACCTTTTCTAGGAAGAAATGCTATTAGTTACTGAAGTTTTAGGATTGAAGGAGCAAATACGTAAAGCCATTCAGTTTCAGTGAGGAGTTGTTGCATTAAGGGGCAAAGTGATTTGGCAGAAAATAAACCCCCTTGCATTCCAGCTTATCCTCAGATGTTAGAGGAGCTGGGGGCAGCTGGGCTTAGATTCTGATTGACACCCAATTTGGCATTAATAGTCCAGTCGTGCCCAACACCTGTATTGGACTCTCACCCGTTACGGATGCATTACTAACGCTACACTGTCCGTCCGGCGCCGTTCTGTGAACTCTTACGGCCCCGCTCAGGAATTTGGTCACGTTCAAGAACTCTCACGGACAGATTAATGAACAGTGTAATTTATTATTAAAGCAACAGATGCACGAATTCTTTTAGATTGCTGGTGATAAATTCACTGTCTGCAAAGCGTGTGCAAATTGATTAATATGGCCAAGTTACACACGTGTGGGGTAATAAATTGACTCTGTAGAGATTCCTGAGTTTCCCGGGGATGCACTCAGGATACCCGAGTGTTCAAATCTTACCCAAAGGCATCCCCATGGGGGGGGAAGAGAGGCTCGGCCCATCGACTGGTCCCAGCGGTCAGGGGAATGGGGTCATCCCTGAGATGGTATCTTCCCTGACATCTGCCCCCTCTCAGACTATTTTATAGTATTTTACCTCAGAGGTGGAGCTTGAGTGACTCTAGTCGTACACACCTTTATTGTGATTGCTGCAGAATTCTCTCGCTTCACGTTTAAAGGTAAAGACTAGAGAAAATTCAGTGTGCAAGCTCGGTGAGGGGTGGTTGCATCTTGGGAGGTGGGTAACTTTTGGGATGGGGGTGTGTTTTGGTATTATAATGAGATTATCATGAGCAAAGTTCACTCCAGGGACAGCATTTCATCAGAAGTTGACAGACTGTTGCTTCAGGGCATCAAATTTGCAGCTTACCAATTTTATGATATATTGTGTACCTTCAATTGTAACCCATTGTTGCCAGAGAGTGTGGCCACGGTGTCTCCACTCCATTCCACTCTCCACGTCATTTCTCTTAGGGTTGGCGCACCAAGCTCCCTTAGTGTTGCCCGCGACTAGGGTTGCTTGGGAAACTACCATGGTACAAGCTCTTTGCATCTTAGCTGCATTTCATCCTGAAAGTTTTGTCAATGCTGTCCTTAAGTGTGATTATAGGTTTAATTTCTAAGTCACTTCCAGCAATTACTCCACAGGAGTTGTGGAAGGATGATTATGGTTGACAGACTTAGTGTGTAGCCAGGAAGACCATGGCTAAAATGTATACTCTTCTGGTAAGGAGTAATACTAGCACCTTACTTCCTGCCCATCACTAACATTTTCAGCAGTGCAAGAACTCCCGGCACTCTGCTGCTTTTCTACACAGTCATACTGTAACTGAGTTACTGGTTATTTTGAAGAGCAGCATCGTATCCTGAATAGCCAGCACCAATTTTTGCACCTCTCCCATCAGCATGTTAATATTGTTGATTTCATCTATGGTTAGAGCCAGGGTGAAGCGAACTTTCTCTTTGCTGTTTGTTTTTTTTTTCTTTCAGTGAACTTTTTTTAGCAGCACCAGTGGACTGATAATAACCAAGGTCACTTCTGAGTGTCTGCAGCCTCCCTGCCATGGGGGAGCAGATTAGACTGAAGGCAGGATCAGCAAATCAGAATAATCCCTTCTCATAATATTTTCTCTTTTTGGGTTTCGGTATAGGTTAAGACATTACGGAAGTCAAGCCTTTTGTTTCCTTTTTCTCTCTTTTTTTTCTGCTTACTGTCGCTTCTGTCGCCTTCTCTTTGGCTCTGTCTCTTTTTTTTCCCATTTTTTTCTTCATAGCCGACATCCAAGGACCCCGTCCGTGTGCCTGGACACTCCCCCCCTTCAGTTGGGAGTCACCAGGAAGAAGCGTTGGTGTGAGAGTCGCTGGGGGAGGAGGGAAGGGATCGGGTGTTGCACATCCCTTTATAAATATACATATTTCCCTTATCACTAATAATTAAAATCAATCTGTTTCACTTTTCAACCCAGAAAGCATCTCTTTCTCATTTTTTCTCCCTCTTTTCCCTACCTTGGGGGAGGAGGGGGAGATCGATTGCATTATTGTTATTGGTTTGACTGCCAACCTGGAGCCAAACCGTGACAATGTAGTATGTGATTTGAGAAAAGATGATCATTAAAAAAAAAAAAAAGGAAAAAAGAAAAGGCGGTGGAGGAAACAATGCACACAGTCTGCCATTTTGTTAGGTAATGTTTGCCTTCAGTACTTTTTCTCCACTGGTTACTCTACAGACACAGTACTGAAGGCATGAAGGGAATGTTCCTGTATTCTCTGGACGTTTGTAATTCAGGCAAAAAAACCCCCAGAAAACCTTTCTGCAGTGGTTTGCATCAAGCCAGTAAGTTTCTGCTTAAGCTGTGGAACAGCTTTAAATCCAACCTGGATCTTTGTCAGTGATGGCAAGCAAAGGAAAATACCTTCAGGTAAGTTGTTTCAGTGGAGGCAGGGGTTCTGTCGCGGGCCGATATTAAAGGCTATTGGATGTCAGGATGTTTCCGCAACCTCCCCTCCGCAACGGAGAGGTTTGTAAATGAGACCACACACGCCATCACTGTGGGACCATATCTTAGAGGGTAGGTTGGAATGCTCCCTCACCATGCTCACAAAATCGTTACCAAGACCAATGTTTAACTTACACACTAAGTGATTTATGAAGGGTTAACACAAATCGAGGGACCAAGTTTCAGGGAAGGTCCTTGGCTAAATCAGCAAAGGCACTTTGCTGGCTTGAAAGGCATTCCATCTTGTGTGGGAGGAGAAGGAAAAATAGTCCGTTCCCCACAGGTTCATTGTAAAAACCGTTGCACTTCATGTCTGTTTTGAATGTATGATATTCCTAAAGCTCAGTAGCTTTTCTTGCTGTGTTTACTTCCCAGTAATTGGTTCTGGAGATCCTTTTTGGGAATGTTGCCATGTTCTGTGCAAAGCCACGTGGCACACAGCTAATGAGAGCTTGCCACAGACTCTGCTAGCTGCAGGAGTAAATCTGCTGCAGCTGCAGCTTTGTAGTGCAGTGACTGGTTGTCCGGCCTCTGTTGCATTGTGGAATGGAATGTTCCATTTGCTCTGTAAACTGCTCTTTGATTTATCTGTTATCTTGAAGTAGAAGGCAAAATCTGCCCAAGTTTGCCGCGGTGTCTGCAATAAGAAAGGAGGATGGAGGCATGTTGCACTGTTGTTAAGGATGTCAGGTTTTTAAAAGACTACAGCTTTCACTTTCTGTCTTTGGTATGAAGGCTGTTTCAGACAGACTGAAGTTGGAACATGGGTCATTGGTAATTTAATGAGATAATGGAATTTTTTTTGTTGTTTTTTTTTAACCTTGTCTGTGGTCAAGGACTGGAACAAGGTTTTTTGTGAGGCTGTGGAACCTCCATTTTTGGAGGTGTTCAGAACTTGACTGGAAAAGCTTCTGTGAAATCTCATTTGAGCTTTGCTGGGAGCAGGCGTTTACCCTTGATAAGGACTAATACGCAAAGGTTCCCTCCAACCTAAATTGTTCTGCAACTTTATGTTTTTAAGTTTTATAATCACCAAGTGTCGGAGGCGACGCATGGACTTCACACAACTCTATAAGAGTTATAACTGAAGACCTTTATTGTTACAAATGGTGTTATGATGACCCAAAGTTTTTCGCTTCCCAGACGGTGCCTCTCAGTACTTGCTACAACATTCTTTTCCCACTACTTCAGGAGATAACAACCGTGAGATAGGACACCTGCTGTTTGCTGGTCCCGTGAGGTACCAGGCTGTGAGACATCCGCTTGTTTACTGATCCCACTGCTTCAGGGTACAATTTGGTTAGCAGCACCTGCAACACTGCTGTTTTAATTCGGGCATATTAATTTTCCATAAATCCCATGCTAATTTTCCATAAATCCCAACAACCAAGGATAGAGAATCCCCAGTCTCTCTAAGTAAACTGTCTGTGCTTGACCAACTACAGTGGTGAAGAATTTTTTCCTGTGTCTAATTGGAGTTTCCCAAGTCTGAATAAACCGTCTTCTGTCATCTTCTCCTTGTATGCCACACACCTCAAACTCCTTGCTGTCGTAGCAGTTCTCTGTACACACTGACACAAACCAGGGAAAAAATACTGAATTTCTAACAGAAAACACATTTTTGAATGTACTGGTCTAACTAAAGTTTCTTTTTATTTCCCATACCTGCTTCTGAGACTGTGGCCTGTTCTGATCTCAGAGGTTTTGGTGTGAGCGGAGTTTAAGTTGAAAGAGGCAGGAAACATACATATCTTTCCTGACTCATCTGAGATGTTTCCATTAATTTGGAGGTCATGTGACCACATCTTTGGTTGGAAACTGACAGTGAAATGGCAACAGCCTTTTCTACAAAAATTTTTTTTAAGATTATGGAGAGCACAAAAGTCCACCAAAATATCAGTAAGAATACAAGCATGGTAAATGAGCAGGTCTTCTGTTAGTGATCTGTTCTTTTGATAGAGGCAAAGACACTGAAATTGTAGCTGCCAGGTTGTGTTAATGGAAATAATTTAGTGAAGGCAAGAATTCATTGGTCTTGGAGAATAGAAGTCTTGGTATTTTGTGAAGTACATTTGGTTGACTTTTGGGTATTTGTCATGACCTGCGTAGGGCAATCCAGGGAGATTCAGGTTGGACCCCCTTGCTTTCTAACCTCCTTCTCAGAGGGGAGCCTAGATGCAGCTAGTCTCAGATGTGGCCCTTCCAGGGAGAGTGATTAAAATGTCATGGTCTGAGGAAATGCTCAACTGTCCGATACCCCTTGATCAGATTAAGGTGAAACAACACTCAAGGTCTGTATTTTAATTAGGTTTAGTCAAAACTATAGAAGGAATACAGATACTTCAATTATCATCTTAATCATCATAAAGGCTGACAGTTAGATAACAAGAGTACAATACATATATGTTTTAGCTGCACAACATGAGAAAAAATTGTGGTTAGGCCTTGTGTTACTTAATGAGTTCAGGAAGGAAGGGAGAGACAGTAGGAGAACAAAAGTTTAGAGAAATAATAGAAAATCATCAGTCCTGGATCCAGTGTTGGGCCAGCCAACGGAGGAGAGTTGGTGTCAGTGAGGCTCCTAAAGCCCACCATTGCAGCCCCGTTTTATAGGCCTGCTTTCCTCGTTTGGCAAGGATGAGCAAGTGTGTTTGAGTCATAAGATTAAGCAGGTAGAGTGGACCTCTGCGCCCTCCGCCACTCGATCCTTATCTCAATCCCTGTACATGCAGGCCCCAGGCCATATGCAGGCTATCATTGTTATCTCCATCCTCTCAGGCAGCCCTTTTGGGATGCAAACAAGACTTTGTTTAGGGGTTACAATGGGGTTACAACACCAATTCCAACAAGTATGGGTCCTGAGGGCTGGTCCCTCACAGTACTGAAATGAGTTTATACATTGATTGTGTTTGATTCTGTTGCGCTAAGTAAAACTTTTGTCTTAAAGAGAAAGGTTTTTTTAATAAATGTCATGGTTTGGGGGACCCTGGCATGGTGTTGAACACCTATAAGAGGAACTAGAGAGAGGGTCCTTAAGACCCTGAAAGACCCGAGAGGGTCAGAACAGGGAGGGGTCAGTATTCCTCCCACTTCCTGCCATAGTCTATAATAGCCAGGAGAACTGGAAGCTCAGCCCTTTTTCCTTTCTGCACCTTCTTCCTTGTGATTGCTGCTTGGGGATTCTTCGGTTCGCCATGTACTCTTCAGAATCCAACTCCATCTGGTGCTGCAAGGAGCTGTGGACGCCTCTCCTTGCTGCAAGGGACTCTCACTTCCCTATTCCTGTAATCAGTGAGATCGGTTTTGTATATATTTGTATATAAGTGTATATATCTGTTCTTTCCCCCATGTGTTACTCACTTACTGGTGTTATAGTAAATACGTTCCTGTTTAAATTTCCAGCCCTTAAGTCTCTCTTCCTTATTCACTTTCTGTCTTCCCCTGGGAGTGTGGAGGGGGGTAATAGGAAGCAATTCTGCCTTCTGGTTTGTGGTTCACCCTTTGATTTGGCAGGATTTTTTGGTATTGGAGGAAGGGCCGCAGGGGTGGCTCCTGTACGAAGCTGAGAAGCTCCCCCTGCTCCAAAACCAGGCAAGGAGCCATAAGAGAGACAGTAGATGTGCCTCTGTGATTAACATACGTAAGAACTAATATAAGACCTGAGCAGAGCAAACAGCTGGAAGAAGAGCTGAGCTTGGAGAGGCAGAGCGGTGCCGGTGGTTGGTGAGGAAGAAGGGAGAAAGGTGCCCAAGCGGAAGTTTCCCTGCAGCCTATGGTGAGATGGCAGGCTGTCCCCCTGCATTCATGGAGGAACATGGTGGAACATTCCCTGAAGGTGCCAGGAGGGGTGAACTTGGCCAGTGGAGTTGGATTTTGCAGCCAGTGGACTTGGACTTGCTGCCAGTGGATTATGCAGCTGTGGAAGGCGCCAAGGAAGATGACTGTTCCCAAAGCAGCCTGTGACTCTGTGGGAAGCCCATGCTGGAGCACCTTACTCCTGACCTTGTGGGAAGGACTCATGAAGGAGAGGATCATGGAGGACTCTCTCCTATGGGAGGGACCCCATGGGGAAGCAGGGGAGAACTGTAAAGAATCATTCTTCCTGAGGAGGAAGGAGCAGGAGGAACCACCAAACTGTGGACTAACTCTAAACCCCGTCCCCTCTCCCCCTGTGCCGCTGGGGGGAAGGAGGTAGAGAAATCAGGAACAGAGTAATTTGGGCCCGGAAGAAGGGAGGGGTGGGGGTAACATATGTAACCACTGCTCTTTGTGTTGTCTGTGTCCTGTGTGCATCACATTAGCGTGAAATTAGTTCTTTTTTTCCCAAGTTGAGTCTGTTTTGCCTGTGACCTTAATCTGTTAAGAACCCTCCTTGCCCTTTGCCTCCACCCATGAGCTTCTAGTTGGCCTTTGTCCTCCCCATCCCACAGCGTGGGGGGGGGGGGGTAGGGGAGTTGAGTGAGCGACCATGTGGCTGTTTCTTTGTTACAATGTTAGGCCCAAACTACGACAATAAAAAAATTAAAAAAATTAAGTTCATGTTCTGTGATATGCAAACTTTGTGGTTAAATGTAAGTGCAAATAAGAGAAGGAAAATGGAGGCTTCTTCAGGCTTCCAGAAAGGAATGAAAGAGGTTGGCTCCAAGTAATTTATTGCCTTTAGAAAAATGTAACTAGAGAGATTATATAACTTACTTAAAAACCTGACATTCTCATTAAGTAGTTTTGGATGCAGACAAGTTCCCTCAAAACAGCTTTTATTTAAATGGTGTAGAGGACATGTGGCTTCTATGGCGTACAAGTTACAGTATTCATTCCCAGTCTAACTGAAACCATGTATCATGTTCTTTTTGGTACAGATTCAAGCAACTTTTCCAATTCTCATGTTTCAGTTTTCAGCATTAAAAGGTATTTGACATATGTCATCCTATGGAAGAGCTCTGTGTTACTTTAAAAGCCTTTTTATTAGGTCTCATTAATGAGCATTTATTTGGGCTGAGGATGGGTAGAGGAGGAATGACGTATTTGATGAAAGGTTTCTTCACTGCAGTGAAGCCCATGTCACTTTTATCTCTAAAATGAACCCTAACAGGGTAGCACACATAAGAAAGATATGCAAACATTATCAAGTCTTTGTTCATCTTAGCTCCATTTCCACTACTATGCAAACATATTTTGTGTTTTCCCTTTTCCTTCAGTGCCCTTTCTCTTTTGATTTTAAAATGTAAACTTAAGGATAAAAGCAACTGCTCCCAGTTGAAGCACAAAGGTTAACATGCTCCTATATTGGTCTGTGAAATATTTTTCTTTCCATTTGTCTAGTCAAATTTTCTGTGTCTCAATAGCAATACTGTGAGTTTTAAGTAGCCTGATACGACTCAGTGGAAGCAATGTAGAGGAGAATCTTTGCTCAGTGCTATTTCATAGACTGCTAATTTGCTGACATTGAAAATCACTTTCAGTCCTTCTAGTTTTTTACTTCTCTTATGAATCCTAGAGTTTAGAATAAATTTGTCTCTTGAAGCAATTAATTCTAGCTTTTTTGGTTTGCTTTTTCTACATTGATGTAGCCAGGCTTTTATGCTTGGATGTTGATGTAATGGAGTTTGACCACGACTGTTCCCTATGACTTCTTAATATCTTTATTGCTTAGAACTTGATTATTAATCAGAAGTACCACATACTGAAAGTCTCTTCCAAAGTTTTTTTCGTAACTTGCAGTATTTTGTTCTTGGCTATATGATTACTGTCATTGTATGTAATGCCAAGAAACAAACACTTTTTGTATCCTTTTGCTGGAATCGAGTAGATAGTTATGTAGTCTCTAGAAAAGATTTAAATGTTGGTAGCATGTACAAATACCTGTACTAAGAATAATTTATTTCTGACGTGGTTTTCTTGTTTCTTTTCTTTTTCCCAATAGAAAGCCATTTCATCTCCAACTGTATCACGTCTTACAGATACATCAAAATTCACAGGTTCCCACAAAGAGAGGTTTGATCCCAGTGGGAAAGGAAAAGGCAAAGCTGGCCGAGAAGATCTGGTGGATGCTTCAGGATATGTATCTGGCTATAAGCATGCAGGCACATATGATCATAAAGTACAAGGAAGCAAGTAAGGCTGAGGGCTTACAACACAGGGGGAGCAAGAGAGGGGAAAGAGAATATATTTATAAGAATGATGTAGATGACTCCCACATGTTTCGGTTATTGTGAACGCTAAGACTGGAACTGGAACCCATTTCAACATCTGCTGAGCTACTTGCAGCACAATGCCACTTCATTACATTCCTCGTGTATATTGGCAACAATAAATATATCAGTACAAAAAATACATAATTTTGCTGAGCTTTAGATAAAAAAAACAACAAACAAAAAACCAACCAGAACCCACAACATCAAGAGCAATTTATACCACACTTCATCAATTCAAGGAAAACATCTCAAACATTCCTAAATGTCCGCTTGCCCTAAGGATGTCAAATAGAACCTCTTGAAAAGAGGATCTTTCACAGCCAACTTTCTGAAGAATATCCCTTTATTTATGCAGTTTGATTTGACTACTGTTTTGTTGGGGTTTTTTTAGATGCCTTATATGGGATCTGACGTTTTATTTAAAACACTCAACAATATACTATTGGGTAGTAAGTGGTTGTAATATACAAGGTGCTAGCCTGTAAATGTCATACACCACTCATGAAAAGCTGGGAGGAGGGGAAAAAGGCAATATAGGTTCTAAAGTATTTTATGTCAACAGAGGTGGAAAATACCAGCCCTTACTTTCCTTCTGTCTATACTTTGTGCTTGTTACTGTATACTGTAGCATGGTTCTGACTGGCTGGATTTGGATGGAGTTATTGTACTAACCTGAGAGGTGATGAACAAGAACTTACTAAGAAAGTGTATTCAAGCTTTTTGCAGTTTATTTTCAAGTTTCCACTGCTTCATATTTGAAATGAAGGGGGCATTAAGCTAATAATACTTTAAAATATTAAATATGACTAAACACTGCCAATTGGATTGCTGTTAAGTGAATGTTATTATGCACATACATGGGCACATATTTCCTTTAAGCTGTAACATATGTAAGGAAAGTTTATAGCTCCTTGGAATAAGGGCTTTTACAGTTTACATCAATGTAATTAGGTGCAATTTGCCCACAAAAATATACTGTTAAAACTGGGCTACATTTTATGTAAGATTTGTTTGAAGCTAAGGGATTTGATTCTTGTTCACTGTTGCTGCCTAACTTGGGAGTAATCGTATCAATGGGAAAGGCTTTCCACTGCTATAGAAGAAGAACCAATTCCACAGGCTTAAGGTACAGGCAACTTGGTGTGATCTCCCTGGGGCCCAAAATGCCAAAACAACTTAATAGGAATAAAAATAACTGATTTTTTATATTGGTTAAAAAAGGACATAGAAGGCTTGGTCCAATTTTCTGCAAGAGCTGAACAAGTACCCTGATGTATCACTGCTTCTGTAAAATTACGAAAGATAGGATTTTCAGAATTCAAAAACTACAGCTAGCATTTCTGCTTTACTTCTTTCAAAAAGAGCTCATGCACCGATTTTCATTTTCGACTCTGAATAAGGGTTAATTAATTTTGTTGCTGCCCCCTAACCCATATCAGCATGCCAATCAGAGAACATAAAATATCGTAAGCAGTGTGTGCTGTCCTGTGCCATGCACGCCAACAGTCTGTATTTGGCCAATGTCCAGAAACAGAGCACTGGTTTTCAGCCCTTAAACTGTTAATTTAGGGGTTTTTTTACATTGAGTGGTAACCTGTCTTGTAACTTTGCCTACAATGACCCTTTGAGCCCATACGTTGGCCTGAAACCCAAACAACAGTAGCAAACAAAGGCAAGAACTTCCTTGTGGACTTGGAGATATTTTCTTTGCTTATAATTTGGGGGGGAGGGGTGTTGTTTTGAAGAGGGAGGGAAGTTTTCCAAAACTTAGCACTTGTTCTTGTAAAGATTTAAATGGCTTTTTGCATGGTTGGTGCTTGGTTACCTAGGACTATTTTTGATGTATGTAAGGATGCTCAGGATGAGAAGCATCCAGCTTTGTGAAGCCTTTTGAAGAGTTACCCTTTTTTCTTGACAAAAAACTTCTCACAGAATGAAGGATTATCCACTCCTGCCTTGCACTGGTGACCTGTCACACCCAGAGGCAGAAAATAGCATCATTATTCCAGCATGATAGTGAACTGTAAATGTAGAGAACCTTCTTCTACATCACTGATGCCTGTGCACCTGAAGAAGGCTCCAGGATAGTCCTGGATTTTATGAAAAAGAAGGCTAAGCCTCTAACCCTTGGTAAATCCTTCAGCTAAGTTACATGCAAAACCATTATTTCTGTTCTTCCCATTGACTTTAAGACTTGATTTATGACTCACTGGTAACTGGAAAGATATGGACACAGCCCAAATAAAGGGTGAAGTCCAGCCTACTGCAGAGCCTTTTCAGCATATTCTTGATCTGGCTTTTTGTTGCTAGCTAGCTGCCTTGTCTGGCACATCAGGTGATAATTAACCTGTGGTGCAAAAGTGACAGGCTTTCTGAGGTAGCTAAATACTGAGTGTCAGTAATGCCAGACTGTTGCAACACAGGAGGAGTGATAGGTTTTATGGTATGATTAGATTTTATGTTGCTAGCTCACAGTGTGAGAGAGACCAGCAAACTCAGAAGGCATGCAAAGGAATTGAGAATGTGGACAGATCCAAGCTGACACTACTCAAAATTGAGCTACTCTGCTTCGAAGAGGCTGATGGAACTAGCTGGGCTTCTGACAGAGTTTACTTTTCATTACTTGTCCAGTATAAAATCCCTGCCATAAACCAAAGCACTTTGGAACTGATGCGAAGTTCTTAGAAATACTTTCAATGGCATAGTAAGCTTTGGATCAGGACCTGAGTATATGCTTCAGATAGCAGTATTTTATTTTGAGGAACACGCTTTGTTTCTTCTTTATTTCTACAGTTGGATGGTTTCAAAGCTCAATCAAACTGATGCATGAAAATAAGTCATTCTGATATGACAGTGACAAAGGGAAGTTGTGGCTGGCAAGACAAGAAAGATTTTTCCCTTTGGTGGGAAGATAAGAGCTATGAATAAAAGCACCATATGCAGCTGTGTATTAGGAGTTCAGCCAACTACTTAGGCTATTACTTTTTCACTAATATCTGGAGGAAATTAAAAACCTAAATACTAGCTTGAATGCTAGCCATAAGTTCCAGGACTGCTTGGGAATGAAGCAAAGTACCTTTTCTTGTTCATCTGCCATTCCCTCAATTCTCAGGACATCAACTACATCAGGTGCCTCAGAGGTGAGTGGAAGGGATAGCTCAGGATGTGCAGGGGGTGCTTTCTTTCAACCCTTAAAGTGTTGTAGAGCATATGTTCTTCCTATGCACCATACTCCAGACTGCAACTAAATGTTATGTCTGAAGTAAGGATGTGAGTACCTAATAAGGTTTACACTAATTTCCTTTTTTGGGGGCATCTCAACTAATTTAATCTAACTTTCCAGTCTGATTTTCAGCATTATGCAGCATGCTTCTATGTGGCACCTATAAAACCCCATTGTTCCTAATTATCTTTGCTTTTATTACCACTGAACATTCTACCAAAAGAAATGCCATCAGATAGCAATAATTGCCATAAAGAACAAACTCAAATTACACTGTTAATTTAAAATTAAACTCTTAAATACTACAGTAGGACACAAACTTACCTGTCCCAAGGAAATGTTGAACTTTGAATAGTAGCCAAGATCTAGTAACTTTTTTTTTTTTCTTCAATCTACAATATTTCTTATCTCTTTTTCACTTTAAGGAAGGGAAAGGGAGATTTCAAAACTACTCACATATGACAACTTTCTTCATCAGCATAGAGGTGCTCCTTGAAAGATACTTTGAATTGGAGTATGATATTTCCATGTATTTTATTGATCTTACCTAAATTAAAATTTCCCCTGACAAGTTTTTGGCATTATAGAAAGCTTTGTTCATGAATTAGTATCTCAGTCACGCATATTTTATATCTGTTGGCTCAGTATTTTTATGGTAGCTGGAATTAGCCAGACCTAAAAGGCAAATGACTGCTATGGGTTTGGCTTACAAGTGGTAGGCATCCCAGCCATCTATAACCATCGACAAAGAAAATCCTTGTGTATCTTTCTCCAAAACCAAAACTTTGAATTTTTATTGATAGGTTTTTTCCTTAAGGATTGTCATAGTTTTAAAATAAATTTTAGTTCTTTGTGCCTGCATGTATGATACTCAAAACACAACCCTGATGCATGTATTCTGGGGGATTGTGTTTGTCATCCATGAATGAGAATTCTCTGTTTGCACTGGCCAAGAATCAAACCCTTTACCTTCATGACAGAGCAAATGGTAATGTGCTGCATTAGTACATGTCCTCTTAACTGACAGTTATCCTTGAGTGTGTGCCAAAATTACTACAGATTTTTGTACATTGTTTGTAGTGTGAATATTGTGTTCGGGGCTTGTCTATTTCTTGGTAATATGTAATACACAATACTTGTACAGGTTTATGTGTGCATACACATACTTTTTGGATCTAGCTAAGTAATTAAACCTTACAAATGTTGATCCAAACCCTATTAGGGCCATCCTTCTTATTAGGGCCAAACTCTAGTCCTGCAACCAATGCTTTCGAGCTTGGCCAGTTGGTGACACTGCCATTGTCTCTCCATACCATGAAGGTAAATATCTAAGGAAGCTTTGATGTTTTATGTTCCAATTTCTGGGGAAGATCACTCTTCAAGTGATTCTAACATAGACTTGATGTGACAAGAAGAGTTTCTCCATAGTGAGGCAGTAAGGAGAGAGTCAGGGTGAAAGCATGATTTCCTCTTGAGTGCTCTCAAGAAACTATTTAAAATTATGCCCAGCAAGGGCCCTGTGTCTTCCTTTGCTCCAACTTTGTGAAGCAAGCTGACACTCACTATGTATACACACAGCTGATTATCATCAGTTAATAAATACAAAGTCATGGTATATTGAGGTGAGAATAGGAAACAGGACTATTGTACAGTGTCTGTGGACTTCAGTCTTGTGTAGACCTTTATAAAATTAAATACCTGAAGCATAATGGCAGATATCAAACCTGTGTGAAATTCTCTCAGTCTGGAATGCCTCAACATGATACATGTGTACCTCCTGTATTTGGAGTGTTTGCCTATAAAGTAACACTTAGACATTCAGTTACTCACTTTGTGCACACAAGTACCCATTTGGCTTACCTAATATAAGCTGGAAATGATGGACTGGGATGTTCTTTTTAAGTCTTCAGAACGCTAAAACTAGTGAGAGACCATTAGTTGCATTCATGCTTGCTTATTAAAAACAATGGTTTGAAAGATATCCTAGCTAAGACTGGTGCTTCAGGAAGCTAAAGAAATTGTATATAGAACTTCCATGCTTCAATTGTCAATTTGTTTTTGCAAGGAGAAATAACTGTAATATATTTTTTTCATGTTTTTCAGTATATTACCTTGGCTATAGTACTTGAAAATCCATATGAAGAAGGTGGATTTCAAAACAAGTTTAAGATATAACTCTCTACTTTGTTGTCAGAAAATGTTTGAATTTGCTCATTTCATTCAAACTAATTGATCATCCACTCTAGGCAGACTTCGGCAAGACCAAGCCTGATAAAAGGGGAAAAAAACCTCAGCCTATTTGCTGACAGACATTTGCAAAACTGGTAGTCTGACATTACTTTTAAAAAAATAAATTTGCTTTCATAATACATGCATGCACACATGCACTACTTTTGAAAATATATATATACACACACACACACACAAGGGGCAAGACTACAGAAGAGGCTTTTTTTTTTAAAACCTTACATTCGGAAATTGACATTGAAATGCCCAACTGCCTAATACAATTCGGAAAAATGTTAAGCATCTACCATATTCTTTTGCAGGTAAACAGCCAATGAATTAGTTTTCAAATATACACTATCTCTTTTTGTGAGTTACTGTAAAGCTTATGGCACTGTATGAAGTGAGTTTTGTTACCAGCATTTGTAAAGATCTTAAAGATAACACTCACCGTAATTTACCCTTACCTTCAGTTTTCTGTATTCAAGATTTTTCTGTTACTTTGCACATTTTTCATAACCAATCACAAATGTGAATAAAGTTACATTAAAGATAATTAAAAATATAGCCCTAAAAATACACTGATACTCGTCCATCTTTACATTTTTGATCAGGAGCTATATTATGGCTTATCAATAAAATAAGAAAAAAGATGGCAATCCGTATCCTCAGTGTTGAATTATGCTAAGCTCCAGTTTACATCAGATGTGTTTCTGTACACTTGTTCAAGTGCTATTTTTAATCAAAGTAATTAAATAATGTGAAATAACAAGCCTGAGCTCTTTTAAGTAGGGTTATATTAGTGTAACTGAAATGCTGTATGTCTGTGATATTCATGTTAAATACTAACTCTTTACAAAGGCTTTGTGTAAGGTCAGTGAACCTACAAACTCTGATGTCCCATATAAAAGCCTGTTGCCAGACTACTTTTGTTAGCACTGTAGTGTATGAAATACAAGGTCAAAAACAAGGACAAAAACAAGTTACAGGATGCAACAAAAGTGTGTTTGTCTTTGTGCTGGGTTCAGAATAAATCAGCTGTGGCAAATTATTGCAGCAAGGAAAATGTTTTGTATAACACAATACAATGTAATTTGTCTTTACAGTCTGTAAAGCAGAGAAATTGTCAATATTGGATAAGTATATTGAAGTTCATTCTTAGCGAGGTTTTTTTTTTCCACAGATTTAAATATTACAGGAGAAATACATGTTTGAGGTTGGTTTTCTTCAGTCATTAACCATTTATTTATACACATTATGCTTTATTCCTTTGCTAGCTTGTTTATCTGTCCGTGTTGTTCCAACATCTATTTCTAATTTGGTTTTGATTTTTTGAGTCTTTATTTGCACAAATCTGGATGTGCATGTTATCAGTTTTGCCTCAGTGAAGAGGCAAAACTGTTTTGTCTTTAATTACCTTGAGCACTACTAAAAATGTAATTATTAAATAGTTGTGATATCGAGATAAGTCTTGATATAGTCTTGATATAGCACAGTAAAGCATTATAAAAATCTTCAGTGAATCTTACTATTTCTTGTTCTCTTTTTAATTTGTCTTTCATCTTGGTCCAAAAAACCACGAAGCTGCTGTCTGCTAATAATTACCTGCAATATTTATAATTGTAGGCATTGCAAACATTAACATTCAGCTGTACTAGCCTGACTTCACTGTGAAATTTTCAACATGATAAAAATTGTACATGGTCATTTAACCTTACAAGTTTACTTTTCCCCCACTAATTTAACACTGAACCTTTTTCCATTATGGAAATTAACCACTTGAGTATAGCATTTTGTAACCTTAACTATATTTAATAAACATATCCTAAGCAAAGATTTTTAACCACTTGATGAAGGGGCCATCCAGTGCAAAGCACACTGGTCAAAATCTCATCCCCTCAGCAGTCAGTGCCAAAATCCTAACTGGTACTAGCAAAAATGGAACCACCATTACCAAGAGGTTAATATGCTTAGTGACCATGACAAGAGGTTATGAGGGAGCACAGCAGTGATTCCCTCTTTCCATACATTCGTTTCTGTTAATTTAATCAATCTTTAAAACAAGTAAAAGAAACTTGAAGGGGGATCATATACTACTAGTTTGTACTAGGTTTTTTCAGGAAAAGGAAACAAATTTATATATATATATA
Source organism: Hemiprocne comata (assembly GCA_020745705.1). NCBI lineage: Eukaryota > Metazoa > Chordata > Aves > Apodiformes > Apodidae > Hemiprocne > Hemiprocne comata. The sequence continues at coordinate 61,272,668 of CM036587.1, read as the reverse complement.
TATATGCAATATATTTTTACACTGTTTATTAATGCTAGAAAGTATTAAATGTATCACTTTATCAGTGTGAATGTTAAAGTAATGATATTGTTATGGATGCTTTAAACCTTTTGAAGTTGTCTTGTTAAAATCTAAACCCACATTAACAATAGAAAAGCATCTTTGTCTCCAACATTATTATTGATGTTTTAGGGAAAAAGTTCAAGTACAGCAGTTGTTTGATTAGCACTGTAAAAGCTTGGCTTGAAAAGTTGTAGTGAAATCCATACTGTAAACACCAATTTTTAAAGCATAGCTTCTCATAAAGTATGTTACTGCTGTTGACTGTATAAAATTGTATCTTTAGTTAATAAAGTGATCAATAAATATTTTACTACATCAATTCCTGGATTGTAGCAGTAAATGCTATTTGCTGATAGACTTTGTTACCAGCAGTTATTTTACAATTTAGTTGTTAAGCAAATTGCTAATGAATGTATAAATCACATGAAAATACTCGCTGAACAACCACCTCTGAGCAGAATCTATTTATTCTTTACCATTTCTTTTCCTAATCCTAATAATGAGAGAAGCTGACCATTAACATTTTGAGAGCTCCATTATGATCCTTGAATAGCCATGATGGTAGTGATCCAACAAATGAGATCTGTCAGGGATGAAACGATCTCTTAACTAGCTACTTAACATAGACTAGTCCTCAGTCTAGCCTGAACTACTTCTCTCACATTCTCTGAGTGGTGGTGAAAATGTTTTACTTGCAAGGAAAGTGATTTGCTACATGGAACATTGTTTTAAGGCCCTGAGATAGCTTTTCTTCCTGCATAGAGACCATGTATTGTTTATAGTATGACTGATAGGTAAACTTCCTTTTATATCTGAGCATGAAACTGTAAAAATCCTAATGAAGCCAAACCGTTAGGGATGACTAAAGGAAAAAATAAAGATTTTTTTTTCCATTACAAAATCTCTTGAGCAAGGGAAGATAGTACCCTTCTGCCCTATGAGAATATAAGACACTAAAATCTGTATTTTAGTTTATTTAAGAGCTGAGGATTTTTTAGTTTCCTGTAGACCCTTTAGCAATGCCCACTCAACTGTACATGCTACTTATGCATCCTGACTTGAAAATAAAAAAATAAAAGGAACATCTGCCAGGATGTGTTTGATTTACCCCAGGAATACAATTACTTGGGGTAGTTCTTCTCTGTGTGTAGCTACTGTTGCATTAACTACACACAGATTTTACATGTAGAGATAGTCCTGTTGATATGGTGTTACTTTGAAAAGGGCTAAGTAATTTGGCAGAAACTAAAGCCCTTACGTTGCAGCCAATACTTAGCTATCAGAGGGACTGGGAGTGGCCCAGCTTAGTTTCTGAGTGATGCCCAAATCAGCATTAGTAGTCCAGTTGGGTCCAACACCGTTATTGGTCTACCATGGGTCTGGATCCACTACTAACATGAAACCACCTTCCTAGCCACACACCACCTGCACCAGCATGGCCGCAGTTCAAAGGTCTGCTCACATTCAGGGACAGCATTCTTGGCTAGGTCAAAGAATAGTGCAGTTTATTGAAGCAACAGATATACAAGTTCTTCGGATTGCTTGTGATAAATTAGCTGTCTACAAAGTAGGTGCAAATACCAAGAATATGAGTAATACAGCCTGGCTACTAACAAGTAAAGTGATAAGAATGGAAGAGGAAAAGGGAAAAAAAAAAAGGAAAAGGGAGTTCTAAGGAGGTTTCCAAGTTTCCCATGAGTACACTTGGTGTAACCAAAGTGTTCACATCTTACCCAAAGGCATCCCTATGGGGGGGTGTAAGAGAGGCTCAGCCTGTCGACTGATTCCAGACTGCAAGAGTAATCCTGGCAAAGGTGTGGCGATTATATCTTCCCTGACATTGATGGTATCTTCCCTAGCATCCTTCCCCTCTTAGGCCACTTTTATAGGGTTGTTATCTTACAGGTGGAGCTTGAGGGATTCTAGTCATGCATACCTTTATCATGACTGGTGTAAAAATCTCTCGCTTCTCTTTTAAAGGTATAGACTAGAGAAAATTCAGAGTGCATGCTCAGTGGGGTGGTCGTCCCTTGGGGGTGGGTAGCTTTTGGAATGTAGGTGTGGTTTAGTATTATACTGAGATCATAATGAGCAAAGTTCAGTAAAGGACAGTCATTTGTCAAAAAAGTGACAGATTTTTGGCCACAGGTATAAAATATGCAACTTGTCAGTTCTATAGGACCTTCAGATCCCTGTGTGTATTAGAAATTTCAGCCATGATGTCTCCAAATTTGCAGCTTAATCAGTTCCCTAGTACGTTCAGGTCCCCATGTTTACAACAGAGTCTGGCCGTGGTACCTCTACTTCAACCTCTGTGCTGGTGTCCTTAGAGTCAGCACGCCAAGCTCCCCTGATGTTGCCAACAACTACAGTTGCCTGGGGAATTACGTGGCACAGACTCTTTGTACATTAGCTGCATTCCACTCTAAAGGTTCTGTCAATTTTGTTACCTTTCCTCAAAAGGTGAATATAAGTTTGATTTTTAAATAACCTTGTCACGGGTTAACGCTGGGCCAGCAATTAAATAGCATGCTTTCTCAGATCCAAGCAGTGGCCTTGGTTCTGCATACCATTCTTTAGCTGTAACTACAAACATTGAGTGGTACCAGTCCTAGAAGCAGACACTGACTGAAAATACGCTGTTAATTTCAGCAAGTGCAGGTATTCAGAAGACACTCAACTGAAAAGTAAAATTACTAAAAAGAGAATTGGTTCTGTCCTGGCTCAAGCCTGGACAAACTTCCAGCACCCATCCCACAGATGGGACTGACAGAGTGCTACCTATGCCTTGTTGGCTTTCTGTTCCAAGCTTTCAGGACTAACCCCTCACATCAGCATCAGCTAAGTATCCTGCTCTGATGTACATATGCCAAATACAGGCTGATCTGTCCCAGTTCTGATGGGTGTTATACCACAGCCAGGACTGCATGGAGAAGGGCGGGTTGGGAGGGGGTAGCATGGGGAGGAGGAAAGGGAAAAAAAAACAAAACTACCTCTACCAAATCTTCAGGGGACTCATAAAATCAGGTCTTCTAATTAGCCTTTTTTCATTTCCTCAGCTTCCTATTTAACTCACTGCATTGCTTTTTAATAATGTATACTACCCCAGGCTCCTTGAAATTTGGTACTCTGGTTCACATTCCAACTGGAAGTTCATTCCAGGTTTACATCACTTTATTTCCAAAACTGTGAACTTCAGAGATTATGCAACTATCCATGGGTCACTTAAGGGCTCAAGGGCTACAGGGGTTTTCAGGAATGAATGCAGGAACACAAGGAGTGGCAGGGATAGTAGGAAAGAATAGCCAGCTGGGGCAGCTGGAATGAATCATATAGATCCTGCTTCCAGCTAGCTCAAGATTGCCTTCTCTCTTCAAGGCAGGTAAGTTAGTCAACTGGAACATCAATTTTATACCCTCATTGGAATGATAACAAAAAACTGTTACTATCATATCATTATTCTGGCCACAAAACCATTTGTTTTGTGTAACAATCCCTGATACTAGATGATACTACAGAAAATAAAATATAGGGTTTAATGCCATTTTTATTTGAGTTCTATGACCACTGTAATACCAGGAGGATTTTTTCTGTGGAAAAGAAATTCGTTAGCATGGAATATTTTCTCTGAGTCAGCCAGTTAAATAGCTTAGGTACTTGATACAATTTAATGAAGTTATTTTATAGTAATAGCTAAGACTACACTCTTCATACAAGGCAGTTTTGGTTGTATCCAAGAAAAAAATTCCAGTTGAGGTCATGCAGAAAAAGAGATTTTGCCAATATTAAATGACAGAGAGGATCCACATTTTCCCTCATCTTCCTTTTATCACCAATATACCCATAGAAGCTTTTCTTTTTGCCCTTGACAAGCTCCCCAGGGAAGTGGTCACAGCACCAAGCCTGCCTGAGTTCAAGAAGTGTTTGGATGATGCCCTGAGGCACATGGTGTGGTTCTTGAGGTGCCTTACACAGGAACAGGAGTTGGACTCGATGATCGTGATGGGTCCCTTCCAACTCAGCATATTCTATGACATCCCTGGCCAGATTTAATTCTGTTGGAGCTTTAGCATTCCTGACCTAATTCCTGGCTGCTCAGATACTTTCTCTGTATTCCTCCCAGGCTGCCTGTCCTTGCTTCCATCCTCTATAGGTGTCCCTTTTATGTCTGACTTTGTCCAGGAACTCCATGCAGGCCTCCTGGCATTCTAGTCTGCCTTCCTCTTTGTTGGGATGCATTGCTCCCAGCCTTGGAGGAGGTGATCCTTGAATATTAACCAGCTTTCTTGGGCTCTTTTTCCCTCCAGGGCTTTATCTCGTGATACTCTACCAAGCAGGTCCCTGAAGATGTCAAAGTCTGCTCTCCTGAACTCAAGAGTAGTGAGCTTGCTGTGCACCATTCTTGCTGCCTTAAGGATCTTGAACTCCACTGTTTCATGGTTGCTGCAGCCCCTGAGCTTCACATTCCCCACCAGCATGTCCTTGTTGGTGAGAATAAGGTCCAACCTAGCACCTCTCCTCATTGGCTTCTCTACCACTTGGAGAAGGAAGTTATCATTAATGCATTCGAGGAAGCACCTGGATTGCTTATGCCCTGCTGCGTTGTCCCCCCAGTAGATATTGGGGTGGTTGAAGTCCCTCACGAGGACTGGGCCTTGTGAATGTGAGGCTACTCCTATCTATAGAAGGCCTCATCTGCTTGGTCTTCCCAGTCAAGTGGCCTGTAGCAGACCCTCTCTATAATATGTCCTGGCCGTGTCCTCTCTTAAGCCTGACCTGTAAGTTCTCAGTTTTCTCCTCATCCATCCCAGGCAGAGCTCCATGGACTCTAGCTGGAGTATAGAAGATCCACTTCAGTCACCACTGAAATGGATTACTTGTTGGACAGCACTTGAATACTAAAAACAACCAAGTGCAGGCAGGATTTAGTAGCTGTAATTGACAGTTTAAGTTGGTATTTGATGAGAGAGCTGTTAGCTACAGTGAGAGTAAACTAAGAAAGAAAATCTTCCTCTTTTTCATTCACCATTTAGAATGGCTAAACCAGTAGGGTCTGTAGTGCCAGAAAAGAGTGGCAGTTTCCAAGGTTTCAAATTAAATAGTGATCAGGCAACTCTATTATTTGTTCTGTGCTTAAAAACCTTGTCTCCAGAATCATGAAGGCGCACAAAGGCACAATGGCAGCTGGAGGAACCCAAATAACCCAGACAGAGAGAAGGAAGCCCTGTCACAGCCCTTGCTGGGGTTGTCACAAAAGAGCCATCAGCCTCACTGTCCAGGTGTGAAACACATTGAGATGAGTCAATGGCTCTCCAGAGCACCTTACAGATCAAGGCAGTTTACTACCTACAGCCTATGCAGGCCTATACTTTGCAATGTTACTAATATCTCTTGTTGCCCATTGATTCATTGTGTTTCTTAACTGACAATAGCTCTAGTTAAATTGCTCAAATTGAGTCTTGTGGCATGTGTATGTCTGCTAATTCTTGGTAGAAATTAAAGTTCTGTAAATTAAAATAAATCAGACAATTTTATTTCCCAGCTAAATTAAATTATTTTTTAAAGTTTCCTTTCAGTAATACTTTGGTGGGTTTAGTCTATTTTAGTATTACTATTTTGAACTTTTACTTAAAAGCAATTTTTTTTAAGTAGCATTTCTCATAAATTATTTAGTGGAAAAAATTCTTAGAGTCATACATTGATATCTATTCAGTGAGAGTAGGTGCCACATGTTGAAGTCACTGGATCAGATGCAGTATAAAATAGAAACTAGAAAATATATAAATATTATATTATTTTAATGCAAATATTTTTTATCTTTAACTATACTTACATGTATAATAGATAAATAAATAAATAAACTGATATGAAATGTTTACCATTATTTGAAATTTTGACTCTGCTCCAAGGCACTGTCACCAGCATGAAGTGATATTCTCTGTTAATTTTTTTAGCTAATTGCCACGACACAGACATCCTGAAGTATGTAATCTTGTTTTACTAAAGTAAATCTTGTCTGCCTTAAAGCAGCACCACAGCATTTGGTCCCATGTACAATCTATGCCCATTATCACTGTCTCATTATCTTATATAAACCTCATAAGCAGCACTTCGCAATGGCTTTCATGCTGAGATCTGATCATTCCTCTCTTCTCAGTTTTCTGTCTGTCTTCTCTTGGACCATAGCCTGATCTCATTTAAACATTACTGAGATAATTTTAGACCAAGTGATGTTTCTTATTGTTTTTAAAAGTAATATGAGATTTTCTTTTAAAATTTAATTTTAGCCCAAATTTTTTACTCCTCTACAGATCCAATAGAAGGCAGATCATATACCAACCCTTATTTTAGTTACTGAATAAGCAGCTATTTTTCCCAGAAACTTTACACAAACTAGAATGCCAAAATTAATAAATGAACAGAAAAGCAGACAAGGTCCTAAAACAAACAGTCCCAAGCTCATCTCTTTCAAAATACAGCTATATTAATATGATCTCAAACAACAGAGAGTTCACTTTAGCCTGCCTAGCAAATGAGATCTAGCCATTTATCTCTGCCATCTATTAGGAAAGCCCTCTGAGTATCCCTTCACAGAATCACAGAATCACGGAATCACAGAATCACCAGGGCTGGAAAAGACCTTTAAGATCATCAAGTCCAGCCTATGACCAACACCACCACACCATCTAGACCATGGCACTAAGTGCCACATCCAGCCTTTCCTTGGACACATCCAGGGACGCTGCCTCCACCACTTCCCTGGGAAGTCTATTCCAATGTCTAATCACCCTCTCCGTGAGGAAGTGCTTCCTAATATCCAACTTAAACCTCCCTTGGAACAACTTCAGGCTATGCCCTCTTGTCCTGTCACTGGTTGTCTGGGAGAAGAGCCCAGTCCCCACCTGACTACAACCTCCCTTCAGGTAGTTGAAGAGAGTGATGAGGTCCCCCCTGAATCTCCTCTTCTCCAGGCTAAACAACCCCAACATCCTCAACCTCTCCCTATAAGACTTTCCCTCTAGTCCTTTCACCAGCCTTGTTGCTCTCCTCTGGACCCGCTCCAGCACCTCAACATCCTTCTTGAAGTGAGGGGCCCAGAACTGCACACAGTACTCGAGGTGAGGCCTCACCAGTGCTGAGTACAGGGGGAGAATTACATCCCTACTCCTGCTGGCCACACTATTCCTGATACAAGCCAGGATGCCATTGGCCTTCCGGGCCACCTGGGCACACTGCTGGCTCATGTTCAACCGGCTGTCCACCAGCACTCCCAGGTCCCTCTCTGCCAGACTGCTCTCCAGCCACTCTTCCCCCAGCCTGTAGCGCTGCCTGGGGTTATTGTGACCAAAGTGCAGGACCCTGCACTTGGTCTTGTTGAATTTCATGCCGTTGGCTTCGGCCCACTGATCCAGTCTGCCCAGGTCCTCCTGCAGCCTCTTCCTACCCTCTGGCAGATCGACACTCCCCCCCAGCTTGGTGTCATCTGTGAATTTACTAAGGGTGGACTCAATCCCCACATCCAGGTCATCAATAAAGATACTGAATAGGACTGGACCCAGTACTGATCCCTGGGGGACACCGCTGGTCACCGGACGCCAGCTGGATGCAGCTCCATTCACCATCACTCTCTGGGCCCAGTCATCCAACCAGTTTTTGACCCAGCGAAGGGTGCACCTGTCGAAGCTATGGATTGCTAGCTTCTCCAGGAGGATGCTGTGGGAGACTGTGTCAAAGGCCTTGCTGAAGTCGAGGTAGACCACATCCACAGCCTTCCCCTCATCCACTAGGCGGGTCACCCAGTCATAGAAGGAGATGAGATTAGTTAGGCAGGACCTCCCTTTCCTAAACCCATGTTGGCTGGACCTGACCCCCTGGTTGTCTTCCACATGCTGCTTGATGGCATTCAGGATGATCTGTTCCATAACCTTGCCAGGCACCGAGGTCAGGCTGACAGGTCTATAGTTCCCCAGATCTTCCTTCCGGCCCTTCTTGCGGATGGGCGTCACATTGGCCAACCTCCAGTCATCTGGGACCTCCCCAGTGAGCCAGGACTGGTGATAAATGTTTAAGAGCGGCTTAGCCAGTTCTTCTGCCAGCTCCCTCAGCACCCTAGGATTAATCCCATCTGGACCCACGGACTTGTTGGGATCTAAGTGGCACAGCAGGTCCCTAACTACTTCCTCCTGGATTACAGGAGGGGGATTCTGCTCCCCATCCCTGTCTACCAACTCAGGAGCCCAGTTGTCCTGAGGGTAGCAAGTCTTTTTGTTAAAGACTGAGGCAAAGAAGGTGTTAAGCACCTCAGCCTTTTCCTTGTCCTCCGTTACTAAGTTCCCCTCCTCATCCAATAAGGAATGAAGATTTTCCCTGACCCTCCTTTTGTTATTAATGTATTTATAAAAGCATTTTTTATTATCCTTTACAGAGATGGCTAGTTTAAGTTCTAACTGGGCTTTTGCATCTCTGATTCTCTTCCTACATGACCTTACAATATCCCTAAATACTTCCTGATTCACCTGCCCTTTTTTCCAAAGTTGATACATTCTTTTTTTATTCCTGAGTTCTTGTAACGGTTCCCTGCTCGACCAGGCTGGTCTTCTTCCCCACCGGCTCCTTTTTCGGCACACAGGGACAGCCTGCTCCTGCGCCTTCATAAATTCATTCTTGAAGTAAGCCCAGCCCTTCCTGGGCTCCTTTGGTTTTGAGGGCTGCTTCCCAAGGGACTCTCCCAACCAGCATCCTGAAGAGGCCAAAGTCAGCCCTCTGGAAGTCCAAGGTAGAGGTTTTGCTGACAACCTCCTAACTTCACATGAGAAGAGAATACCTTCCATGCAAAAATCCCATTTCTTTAGATTTGATTTATCCCAGAACAACAGGAATTACACTTAGCCTTAAAATACTGACTTTGTACAGGTTTACATCTAGAAACAATGCTACAGTAAACAAGGCTGTTGTCTCCTCTGAGTGTTATGGCTTATTATATTCCAGTCTTCTGGGCTAAGGCAGAGGACATGAAGCAGAATAGCAAGTTTCTGCCCTCCCCTGTCCCCTTTACTTACCTGACCTACCCAAACAGGGGACAGTTTCATAATGGAAAACTGACAGCAGAACACCTCAGAGACAGATGCTGAGTAAGATTCCAACTAGCCAAGAAAATCCCTGCAGTTAACTCGGTGACCCAAGATGTGGCAGGGGTGTAAGAAAGTTACGGAGGAAGCAAACTTTATGTTTCAAAGCTGACACTTCGAAATATCTGATTGAAGAAGCACCTGTTGTATATTCTTATTTTTAAAACCTCTGAAAAGATGCCAAGTTGTCGTGGACCGAGATAGGTAAAGCCGCGACTCACAACCCCACCCCAGGACTGGTCAGTGAATGTCGCTGGATTAAAGGCCATTATAGAGTCCGTCTCTCACACAAGTGCTGGTCCATCTCTGGTTCTCCAGCCACAGTCCGAAAATGCAACCAGTCTGCTGCCCCCCTGTGAGAGACGGACTCTATAATGGCCTTTAATCCAGCGACCATTCCTGGCGATGCGCCCCCCCGGCACTCATGGGGAGAGGACAGAGGTACCAGGCGCATGCGCACAGACTACAGACTACAGCTCCCAGGAGGCACGGCGGGGCCGGAACCGGGAAAGAAAGGGAGGAGCAAGAAGGCGCGCGCTCTGTGAATACACACGGATCCAGCCGCCGCGGCGGGGGTGTACCGCTGCGGGGGGCTGCCGTGCCGTTGCGGCGCTGCTCCCTGTGGTTGTTGGCGTGTGGACGTACCGAGTGGACCGTTGGCCTGGAGTCTCAGGGGACAGGACGTGGATCCCGACCAGGAATTGGCTTCAGCCGTACCCCCCGGTGGTGAGAATTGCGAACATCTTACTAACATTCCTACAAACATTCCTACATAATATTCACACATACCAGACACTTCTCTTTTCCAATATTCTTCTATTTCCCAAAGGCTCTCTCCAGGCTTTCCCTCTTATCCCTGTCCGGGAACGGGAGTAGGGGGGGAAGGGGAGGGGTTCTCTCTTGTTTTCTGTGTGTGTTGTTATTGGCATATAGATGTATAGTTGTATAGCTGTTGGTATATGGATATATAGGTGTGGATATATATAGAGATAGACCCTGTGTGATTGTTGATATCAGACTTGCCTTTAATAAATCTATTGATTCTTAAGCGTTGTTTGTGGGTGTGACGGGGAGTGGTCTTCAGCTCTCGATCCCCTGAGGTGGGGGTGTGAGTCGCGGCTTTACTTATCTCGGTCCGCGACACCCCCTCAAACAGCTGGCATGTCTAAATGCCTGCTCCAGGATCCAGCGCCAGATTCTGGGGCAGACTATGTTATTATTCCTTATGCTTCCTTACATGTTATCACTTATTGAAGGAATAAAGCAAAGAAAAATGTTGGCTACAACACTGATAGCACATCTTTCTGAATGCTGATTGTACATTCTTGTACTTTTTAAAATTAACAGCCTCCCTTTTACTAAAAATCTGTCCTCTTCCATCCCGAAGCCTCTTTGCCCCACTCCCTCAACTCAGTATTTCCACTTTTCATATGAAATCTTTGTCTCTAATCATTCAAGCATCATCTACCTAACTTCTAAGAAACAGAATAAATTGGTTTTTACAACGTTAGGTATATTTTTAGCCAGAGTGAACAAGTTCACCTTTTGTCCCCTAGTCACTCTAACACTGCAAGGGGCTGGTCAGCAAGATCAAAACACACTGAGAGAGGCAGAGGACACACAGCTTCTTAGTACTGAACAGGATTGGAAGAGAAAGCAAGTCACCACCGTGTCAGAATACTGGACAAACTGAATTTTTTTCAAATGTGACTGTTGAGAAGAAAAAAAGATGCCTCTTATTTGTCTGTTTCATTTATGCTTAGGACTTAGAAGTGTACCTGTGATTGGCATGTTTTTAAAGGCTCCCCAAGTTTGTATCACAGTGTTGAAACCATTCCTTCAAACTAATATTTTCCATTGTTAATGGTAGATGATTATGCAGCTCTAAAAAACTAGACTATTTCCTCCAATATTCAAACATCCATTTTCTAGAATAATCCTAAATAAATCATTGGAATTTCATGCTGAAAGATTCCGTAACATTTTTATCATAACTGAACACTACATAATTTTCCTATAACTATATATAACTATACAGCTACAGAGTTCTTTAATTGAATTCCAGTACAGTTAAACAGACTCTTCAGTCTTCTGGTAGTCAATCAAATTCATTTTCTATTTTAAAGCTGTTAAATTACTGCAGCTATATTGTTAGAATGGACAGCTGCCATTTACGGATATTATTGTCATTAATTAAGTGATGCATCTGACATTTTTTTAACTTACTTTATAAAACACTTTAGGACCCTATGGAATGACATATATCTAGTTTCTTTTAACCAATCAGTTTCACAAACTGTCTTCTGACTAAAACAATATGCACCACCATATAGAACATGCATAAAGAGTACTATGCCAAATTTGCCTTTAGATGAAAGGATACTGATTTATTGTACATCTTTGTTTTCCAAAAAAGTCAGTCTTGTCTAAAGGGGGAGGGGGCTAGAATATAAGATCGGTTACAGTTTATATTTTTTCAACTCTTATGCAAAAGCTTCGTCTTTTCTAATGTAAAAAGGAATTACATTTTTGAAAAATTCTTGATATTCCACTACTGTTTTTTCCAAACATTTAAAACCATTAACCACCCTCCAAGGACTGAGTCTTCCTGAAAGAAAAATGGGTTATCATAAGGGTATTTTTCTCCTGTCTTTATTTTTACCCTCGCCTTATCAGCAAATGTCCATTTTCATAAAGGGTGAACTTTTATTAGCATGCAATAGCAATAGCAGGGGTATGTCTTTGCAAAAAAACCACTATACACACTGAACTTGTCTGTTCACAGTCTTTGTAATTTATATGGCTGGAACAAATGCACCTAAACAGATTCACGATAACTAATGACCAGAGATCAAGACAGATGGAAGAGACTGCAGTTTTGATTGCTGGTTTGAAATAGCCACAAAGACAGGAAGGGGAGACAAAGACGGTTTTTATGTTTGATCACCACCAGAAGTCAGCAAAAAAGAATTCCAAGTTCACACCTTATGATAATTTACTTAAGGCAGAACAATACATGTTATTCTTGATGCCTGTCTGATGTTAGAAGGTAATGAGCAGAGAAAACTGTTCAATTGTTCTTCAACATAAGGTAAAACTCAGTATTGCCGAGGTTGAATAATTAGATTACAGAAAGATTTAGAAAGACAGAAGTTTCATGATGTCTCAGTGAGAAATATGGAGTAGAAATAAGATGGTAAACAATCAGAATTGATGCGTTTGAAGGAGACATGAGAAGTTTTTCTATAAATTGAAAAAGACAGAATGAGGTGCCAGTGAGCATGACGTTACTCACATAACTGAAGGACAAAATTAATTACTTCAGAGAAGCCACAGTTCCAGGAACTACCTTGTTCCCTTCCGATCTTCAGAAGAAAAAGTAGAGACAAATTCTTCTAATGCTTAGTGGAAAGAAGGCTGAGAAAAGCTTCTGAGGAGGCTGATGAATATGGAGTTGTCAGACCAGCAACCTTGAGTCATCATCAGTCCTGAAGTTTTATAAATGCATCCAACTGAATGCAATTACAACTCGTGCAAAATTTTCTGAGATGAATTTTCTAGTTAGTACTGCTCAATTCTGACAATGGGCCATTCATTTTCAGGCTATGCTGTTGTTTTCGCTCTGACAAGAGGATTTGTAAAGGACTTTTTCCCCTCTGAGAGCAGATAATTAATTTCTTGATAAGTTTTCACTGAATTTTCCTATTCATTTGCTTTGGATTTTTTTGCATTACAGAAAACCAGTCCTGCCTTATCTGTAAATTAAAAAAAAAAAAATTAAAAAAATCAAAGTTGGCTAGTTAAACACATTTTCTGGGTTTCCTGATAATGGAAAAATTTACCTGAGCTGCAAAGGTGGTGAGTTCCATGAACTTCACTGACATTGCTTTCATGACTCAGAATTGTAGAATTTAGACAAACAAAACTATCTAGATAAAAAGACAACTATTTCTTGTAGATTAGGAACTGTAGCTTAATCAGAAACATCTGCCTTTGAAAGAAAGTACTAAAGCTGCAAGTCTTAAAAATAACACTGACTCCTGTGCAAAACGTATTTTCAGGTCTTCCCACTGGAGGTTAAACAGAAAGGTATGAATTAAGACATATTTTGTTACTAGACAAAGTAACTGGGGTGTGAGTTTATAAAAAAAGAGTCAGTTACAAAGAATAAAAAGAAATGCCAAAATCTGAGGTTAATATTATTGATTACAAACCTCAGTGATAAGTTCAGGTTACAAGCAAATTTCACCTCACTTTGCCAATACAAGTTTGCTCTTATGCACATTCACTGGCTAAATCTTCAGGAAAAAATAGCTTTCTGCTAGATAAACATTTTTCTCCTAGAGCCTGCACTATATGTTGTTGCTAGAGAAGAGCAGGGAGAGTGTGAAGATGTTTAGCTGGTAGAAACATTAGACAAAGATTTATACTATAGGAAAGAAAAAAAAAATTGTTTGCTATCAAATAAATACGGATAATTTAACATAAGGATATACACTAGAATATGCAAGAGAAAAGAGTGGCAATGGATCACCTAGACAATCTTCATTTTCCAAGCATTACAAAATAAAATACGGTGTTTTTTGAAAATAAATTAAATACAGCTTTTCAAATTTGAGGTACTGACCAGATACTCCTTGCTAACTGAGTTTTTGGGATTGTAAGAAAACTATGGCATAACATATTGATAATTTTATAATTTTTTGCTACATTGTACTTTCACTTTTCTCCATAGACTGCTGGAACAGTATGCTGCTTTATTTTCTGGTAGAATGTAGTGATAGCACTACTGCTGTTAAAATTACTTTCCCTTGATTCAGAGCATAAGTACACTGAAATCTTGGTTGCTTGCAAAGCATTAACATAATCTTCTGTAATTTCCACTACACTGAAATTTCATACTCCAGGCATAGCGGTTTAATGCAAAATTCCAAATGAATTCCATATATAGGTGATCAAATATAATGCAAATGTTTTTTGTTGTTGTTGTTTTTTTTTTTTTTTTTTTTTTTAAGTACCAAGAGCTAATTCTTACAAGGTATTTCATACCATACATCATTCTACTTGCTTGAAGTTAAACACTTGCATTCTCTAAGGGATCTAGATCCTACTATATGCATTTACATAGGGAGTGTTAGGAGAGTTAATTTTTTCCTATCATTAGCTAACTTCCCTACTACAAAGTAATCTAGGTACATCTAACAAATTGTAGAAGGAAACATGCTTGTTAAAATGGTTGCTAATGATTCTTCCCTCATTTTCTCACCTTTTTTTTTTTCTAAAGGAAAATTATAAAATTCTGAAGATGCCAGCCATATTTGCAATATTGCATCTTAGATAATGTAACTGTCAGGACATGTGTTTAGTAGGCTAGGCTATACCCTTTGCTGATGAAGTGATACAAAATTCTAGGAAATAAATTCTGTAAGAAAGTTTTTGCATGACTATGTATCTTTTTGCTGTCATCCTTGATGTTCATCATAGACTAATAAGAACCTTTAAGTGATCTTGCAAGGTCTTCTCTCAGACATTTGCTTCTAAATGTAACTCTCCAAAGCCAGTGTACAAACTTACTCTATCTGTGCCCCAAAACGAACAGACAGCACCACAGTCTTCATGGAAGTCTGTCACCTCTTGCAATGAAATCTCAGTCTTGCTTCTTATAGAGATATGATGACTCCAAGCATCAGGAGAAAACCGTGAGGACTGCTAAAAACTCAGGAACCAAATAATCTTGAAATTACTATTAGCTGCTAAAGCAGATATATGAGACAACCATGCTATACCAACTGTGAAGCACTTCCTGCAGTAGTCTCCTTTTCCATGCAATGGAAGGTTCAGATCCACTATCTGACAGCTTCAGGAGAGGGAGCTACCAACAGTGGTTATCTCAGCAGATGTAAGAGAGGCAAAACACACTGGAAGAAAAAATATTAAATTTAATTATAAAAATTGTGTTGTTTGTTTGGTGTTTTATTTTGTTGGGGATTTTGGTTTGGTTTGGTTCCCCGCCCTTGGTGGTCAGTTGGACTTGGTGATCTCAGAGGTTTTTTCCAACTATAATGATTCTTGGATTCCATAAAATGTTAAGGAAAGAGCTGGTGGTAGAAACACTTTGATCCCAAATAGTATGAAGCTGCTGACTTTCAAGCAATACTAAACAAACTCTATTACATACTTGACAAGTAAAAGAAAGGCTCATCTGTAAAGAAAAATTTGAAAGAAGCATCTATTTGAGTTTTTCAGTTTTGGCAAAGAAGGTAGTATCAGGCTGCTCAGTTCAATGTGCCTTAACTTACAAGCTAAACTTGCAAAATTCACAAGAAAGGTGTCATCAATTCAGCAAAGCCCAGTTATGTAAGTACCATTATAGCTGCCATTAGCAGTGGGAAGATATTTTCTGACTGAACATCAAAAATATAGCCAAAACATTAAGCAAAGAGACAAGAAAGGTGTAGACAAGGCCAAACTGATAACGCAAGGCAAAATTACTCCAGCAGTAGCACAATGTACCTCAGCTGTAACCTGAAATGTACCCAGTTTTGAGCAAATACTATTCTGAAAACAGAACAAGGTGAATATTCCAGAAAGAAGTTCAGACATTTAAGATAATTCAATCTTTAAAAAAAAAAAAAAAGTAATCTATAAGCCTATACCTATACAGGTGTAGGTTTTTTTCATGAAATCTCTGGTACCAAAACACCTAATGGGTAGTAGCTAATGGCAATACGAGCTTACTTATTTATTACCATGCTGCTCCATACGTTAGAGGTAGGTCCAAACTCAGGTTTCCTGTTCTTTAACATTTATGCCATCAATTTTGCAAATACCAAGGAATTAAAATTTGAAAATTTAAAAACATAAAAATAAATTGACTAGAAGTACCAAACATGCATGTCTGTCTTAAAATTATGCCTCAAACTGTGTAAAACAACAGCAGCTGCCTTCACTTGAAAGTGAGATTACACAAATCCTAAATCTCAATTCACATATTAACCCAGCTCCATAACTTTAAGATCTGCATGAATCTGAGTTTTGCAAAAGCCTGAGAAACTATACTGTATTCCCCATATCCACAACTCTATCTACAAAGCTTTTGGGTTTTTTCCTGAAGATTTCACAAAACATATAACTCTAAGATGACCTATTTATATTTCAGCTTACTGAATGCTAAAATCAGATTACACAAAATAGAATTAACAGGAAAGCCTGCTGGTCTGCATCAGATCAATAAGACAGATGACTGCATTTCTAGAGCTTATTCCTCTTTCCCCTGCAAGGGTCTCTCGCTAGAATGCAGCAGCCAGAACACTGTTACCTGAAAGCACAGAGGAATCCTGCTGTAACCAAAGGGGCAGAAAGGCAATTGCAGCAGCAGAGAGTGATTATGTCCTTGGAACCTGGAATACCAGCAAATCCCTGTACTTCCTAATACTTCTTAAGTCCAATTTAAATTTATATCAAAACAAAAATTCAAAGGCAAATCAGCAACAGCAGTTTCCTGTTTGATATCTAAGACTAGGCCTCATTTTGCATTATGGGTATACTTCACATTATAATAAAATTTTAAAGGGAAATACTAAAATACCTGTATTTGTACTTTTGCTGCAGATCCTTTCTGGTTTGGGTTAATTTCACAGAATTTTTCCAAGCTTCCAGCAAAGGACATATCACAAGAAAGCATAAGCTTTTTTTCACTGTGGCAGGATATTCTTACAGTTATGGCAGGAATAATTGTTTTTAATTAGAGCTCTGTCAGAAATCTCTTTGTGTTTTCTTGGTCTATTCACCTTCTCTGTGTTCCAAAGTCCATTTTATAAAATGAGAAGGTCAATAGTTGTTCTCTCCTACTTATTGTCTGTGTCATTTTTCACCATATTTCTGCTTGTGACTCCACTAATCTACATCACAACTTCAGAATAGGGTTTCAATAAAAGGCTGTAATATATTAGGAAATTTTCCAACACAATTTTGAGAGGAAAAAACAAATTTTAAATATGAAGTTGTATGTAACTAGCTTGTATCTATATTAAAATAATAAAATAACTCAGGGTGTACGCTCCATTGTCCAACCTTCTGCTCAAATGAGCTCTAACTTCACCATCAGATGAAGATGCACAGTGTTCTGTTCAGTCATATTTTGAAAGTCCTCCCTGGGTGACCAGTAGAAGAAGTCCTTTCTGTACATCCAGGTCTTTGTTGCCATGGAAATGATAGATGCCTCTTGTCTCTTGTATATTTATGAAAAGTTTTCATTTCTTTATATGCCCCCATTAAGTAGTGGGAGACAGCACTTACATTCTGCTCCTGCTCCCTTCCCCCAGTTTTTCTCTAGGGTAAACAAAACCTGATCTCCCACCGTATTTCTTGTATTTTATATGTTCCAGCCCTATAACGTCTTAGAGGCCCTCCTTTGGACTCTATTCAGTTTTATGACCTCTCTTTTACAGAGAACTCCAAAGTGAAACACAATGTTCCATGTGCTGTCTCGTAGCCGTTGAGTAGAGGGGAATAATAGTTTATCTCTGTCTGTTCTTGTTAATGAAGCCCTGTCAAGGTTTAACACTGGGCAGGCAATTAAACAAATGACAGCTGCTCTCTATTGACCCCTCTCCCTTCCCAGAAAGGAAAAGGAAAGAGAATAAGGGAAAGAGACTTACCAATTGGAAACTAAATTACACAGCTTTAAAGAAAACAATAATGATGAAAATGAAAATAAAAATGTTGATGTTCAGCTCATTATCCAGCAAGAGCCCAAATTTTCTGCAGAGCTGGTACGTAACCTGTCAGACCCTGTACCTGTTGCAGGAGATTATTCTACCCAAGGCACAGGATGTTGCACTTATCTTTCATGAACTTAATTATGTCAGCCAACCCCTTAAGCTTGTTAAGTTTCCTTTCCAGCAGCAAGCCAAATACAGTTTGTATTTTCTATACATTTGTAAATACCAAATTCCTTGACATCTTGTTACTTTAGGATGGGAATAGGAAAAGTAAAGTAAATTAACACACAATACATTTATTCAGAATAACTTGCTCCATTCGACACTGTCCCACACGACATCCGGATATCAAAACTGGAATGATATGGATTCGATAGATGGACAAATCATTGAGTAAGGAACTGTCTGAATGGTCACACTCAAAAAGTTGTGCACAATGGCTCAATGTCCAGGTGGAGCCCATGTTGCTCATGGGCTGCTGCTTGGACCAGCGCTATTTAACATTGTTGTAAGCAACATGGACAGTGGCATTGAGTGCACCCTCAGCAAGTTTGCCGATGACACCAAGCTATGTGATGAGGCTGACACACTGGAGGGGAGGGATACTGTCCAGAGAGGAACCTTGACAGGCTTGAGAAGAGGGCTCATACAAACTGCATGAAGTTCAACCAGGCCAAGTGCAAGGTTCTGCACCTGGGTCAGGGAAATCCCAAGCACAAATACAGACTAGGTGGAGAATGGATCAAAAACAGTTCAGAGGAGAAGGACTTGGGAGTGATGTTGGATAAGAAGCTCAACATGAGCTGTCAATGAGCGCTTGCAGTCCAGAAAACCAACCGTGTCCTGGGCTGGATCAAAAGAAGCGTGGCCAGCAGGTTAAGGAAGTTGATTCTCCCCCTCTATTCCACTCTCATGAGACCCCACCTGGAGTACTGTGTCCAGTTCTGGAGCCCCCAACATAAGAAGGACATGGAGCACCTGGAGAAAGTCAAGAGGAGGGCCACAGAGATGATCAGAGGGCTGGAGCACCTCTCCTATGAGGACAGGCTGAGAGAATTGGGGCTGTTCAGCCTGGAGAAGGCTCTGGGGAGACCTCATAGTGGCCTTCCAGTACCTGAAGGGGGCCTACAGGAAAGCTTGGGAGGGACTTTTTATAAGGCCTTGTAGTGAGAGGACAAGGGGTAATGGATTAAAACTGGAAGAGAATCGAGATTTAGCTTAGACATTAGGAAGAAATTCTTTGGTGTGAGGATGGTGAGACACTGGCCCAGGTTGCCCAGGGAAGTTGTGGAAGCACCATCCCTGGAAGTGTCCAAGACCAGGTTGGATGGGGGTCTGAGCAACTTGATCTAGTGGGAGGTGTCCCTGTCCAGGCAGGGGTGTTGGATCTAGATGATCTTTAATGTCCCTTCCAACCCAAACCATTCTATGGTTCTATGGTATTATTCTATTATTAACTCACCTGTTTGAATATACTATGACACAAGCAAGTGAAAAAGGAGTTATAACTGCAGGTGTGAGAGACGGACTCTATAATGGCCTTTAATACAGTGACATTTACTGACCAGTCCTGGTAATGTACTCCCCGGCACTCGTGAGAAGAGGACAGAGGTACCAGGCGCATGCGCACAGGACCACAGACTACAGCTCCCAGGAGGCACAGCGGAACCAGAAGGGGAGCAATAAGGCGCGCGCTCTGTGAACACAATACGGATACAGCCGCTGCTGTGAGCGTACCGCTGCGGAGGCTGCCGTGAAGTTATACGGTGCCTTTTCCTGTGGTTATTGGCGTGTGGACGTACCGAACGGACCGTTTGCCCAGAGTCTCAAGGGAAAGGATGTGGATCCCGACCAGGGATTTGCTTCGGCCGTACCCCAGTGGTGAGAATTGCGAACTACATTCTGACTCTTCTTACTAACATTCCTACATAATATTCACACATACCAGACACTCACTTCTCTTTTTCAATATTCTTCTATTTCCCAAAGGCTCTCTCCAGGCTTTCCCTCTTATCCCTGTCCGGGAACGGGAACAGGGGAGGAGGGAAGGGGGAGAGGTTATCTCTTGTTTTCTGTGCGTGTTGTTATTGGTATATAGATACAGTGTTGTATAGCTGTTGGTATATGGATATATAGGTGTGGATATAGATATATAGATAGTCCTTGTGTGTTATTTGATATCGGACTTGCCAAACCCTCAGTGCCTTTAATAAATCTATTGATTCCTAAGCGTTGTTTGTGAGTGTGACGGGGAGCGGTCCTCAGCCCTCGATTCCCCGAGGTGGGGGTGTGGGTCGCGGCTTTACCTATCTTGGTCCACGACAGCAGGTTAAAACTGCCCAATTTAGCCATCAAAGTTTGAACATACTGATGAATTTAACTAAATGCACACTAAATTACAGTGGTCTTAAATAGTTTTTTTCTTGTTCCACGATTTTCTGACTTCCTTTCCTGAGAAACAAGATCTTAGGAGGAGCAAGAAGAACAGGCTTATTAGAGTCCCTAAGGATTCTCCATGCAAGAAATTTCTACATACAACACATGATGAAAAGTAATTCCAACTGAGTAGAAACTAGACAACAGAATGTCTTGTCAGAAGGCTTACATCACTTAACTTTCTATACATTCCCCATACCTTTAAAGAATAGAGGCTGAGGAAAGTATTTCAGGCAGTCGCAGGACTGGTAGAAAGGAAACACAAAGCATTTCTTTTATTTACAAGTAATTAGCTGTAAGAGATCTTTAAAAATGTGAGACTAAAAACCTGATGACTTAACCATTTCGACAATTGAAATCAGATGGCTAACATAAGTCTACTAATTAAGATCTATTAATGGCAGGATAGTCCACCTGAGAACAGCTCTGAAAACTGCAACAATATGCCAGCTAAGAAGACAATTAAGCCCTGCTAAACTGAAAAATGCTAGGCAAGTTAACAGTTGCATTATGCCTGGTTTTATGGGAGCATACATATTAAAAAAGATAAAGTTATTAAAACAAATTTCACATAAATATGTAAAGACCAAATACTAAAATTACTATAATTGTAATTGCCATAATCTAGTCCTGTATCTTGGTATATCAAAATGGTAGTACCAAAGTTGACACTCAAAACAGTAATATTTGTTTTATTGCCAGAGAGGTGCTTAAAGGCAGAGTCTACAGATACATAAATACAAAGAACCAACACAGTGGAAATTTAAATGCAACTGAACTACACTCAAACCAGATATTTCAAAACAGCGAAACCATTCTGAATACATCAGAAACCCTTTCTCTCCTATGGTAACCAATGGTATTCAATTCCCAAAATGCTTACAAACCCACTCCTATTGTAGAAACAAGGTAGCAGGAACACAGGACGCTGGTGTTGAAAATTTATGTTTTAATGAGTTCACAAATCATAAATATCAAGAGACTACCTAGAGACATGTGATGGCAACAGAAAAGTTGCTCCCAAAAGTAAATTTATTTCACAAGAAACTGACAAAACTTATTAGGCATATCTGAGGTCATATCTATGTTGCAGAGTGTACTACAGGACAGACGTGATGTACCAGAAACATTCTAGGCACTGAAGCATGAAGCTGAATGTAAACCATTTCAACACTGCAAAGGCAGCAATACTATAGATATGTGTCATTAACTTGAGAAAAATTCAGTTGGTGAATGAAATCTTGTAGATTTTCTATGTGTTTCCGGACTCCACTGTGAATTTTTCTGAACTCACTTAGCTATACTATTCACTTTTGAATGAAGCTCTAACTTCTGTGACAGCATTTCAGTATCGCTGTTTCAGTTAATGCATTTGCACCTTTTAATGTAATCTGTTTCATTCTGTTGCTGAGGAAGACATAATTTAAATGTATGATCGGTAGTAATATGCAAATACGCATTTCATTCACTGTCACTCACTGAACAACCATCTAAAGTGTCCAAAAAGAAGTTGATTCTGTTAGGATTTTCACAAGTGTTTAAGTAAGGGAGTTAGAGAAACACCACGAAATCTTTAAGATTATTTAATTAAAAGATGGTTTATCAACGTAATGTGATGTGTTAGTACTGTGGTAGGTAAGAAATATTAATGCAAAAAATAAGTGCACTCAAGATAGCATTGTAGAATTTGAAATAGATTTTAACATAGCAACTGTACATAAAACCTTGACAAATCTTGTAAATAAAACCATTCTGCAGAGGAAAGGGGATTTTACTTTTTTGTTACACAGATGTCAGGAAAAGGTTACTTCTTGACTGTAATTTTGAAAAAAATCTATTATCATCTTCCATAGATAGCATAGTTAAAGCTATAGAGGAAGAATTAAGAATAACCTTCCTGACTTTATGTTAATTATTCTTTTAGATTACCTGTAAATATAAAGGGGGGGGGTGAAAATATAGAACTTTGGCAACATTTTGGCATGTAGGAAATTTAGGCTGGCATTGTACAATGAGAATTTTTGGCAGCAGAAGCAGTGGCCAAAAACAATAACTAATGTCAGTAGCATTGGGACTTCATATGGAAACTGGAAAGCTTCTGAATACTTCATTTGAGCATGAGTGTTTTTTAATGTAGTCTTACACCTGAAATACTGTGATTTTATTAATACATAGGTAAACATGCAAACTGTCTGCTCTGAAACTCTTGTAATTGGGTAGGAAGGAAAAATTGAACAAATAGACTTTACATGCAAAAAATAGTACAGAAATAACTATAAGAAAGTCACAGAAAACATATGAAGGTGTCACAGATAACATCTA
This sequence comes from Hemiprocne comata, assembly GCA_020745705.1. Classification (NCBI taxonomy): domain Eukaryota; kingdom Metazoa; phylum Chordata; class Aves; order Apodiformes; family Apodidae; genus Hemiprocne; species Hemiprocne comata. The sequence continues at coordinate 61,249,996 of CM036587.1, read as the reverse complement.
CTTTAAAATATTCATTGCTACAGTTCTTACTCAGTAGAACTAGTTCTACTAGTAGCTACCAATGGAAGTAGCTACCTTCATTTTCTGTGGCCTTTGATTATCAATGGCAAAGAAATAACTTACAGTATGGATGGCAGATCAAAGTTCACAAAGCAATAATATAGGAATTTGTTTTGTAGTTCCACAAAGAAAAAAAAACAGCACAGCTTCCCAGGGGAAGCAGAATCTTAATTTTCTTCCCTTATGTTACCATGTGCACAAGATAAGCCTAATAAACCTATTATCAAGACATTCCAAAGGAGCAAATGCAAATAAAAATGAAATAAACTGTCTTACTAAAACATTTGTGTATACATTTAATCTGAGGTGTGTCCATATCTGTAAATTTAATTGTCATATCCTCATAAAACAGTAATATAAAAGCTTAAGTGCAGAATACAGTGTCATTTTGTATTCCCTGAGTTTTACCTTGATCCCTACTTCAAAACAACTTTATTCTGAACTAATTTTAGATTTCTAAAATGCAGTCCAAACTGATAGAATTAATAGAGTCTGACGTTTTACAGAAGCCAGTGTAGTCTTCCCAAAATACAGTCTTATAATCTAACCCTGAAAGCCTACTTGTATCTTCAAGGTCATTCATTGACATTTGGGTTTTTTAGCTATTTCACTTTATTTAAAAGTGGTATCAAGAAAAACCTAGAAATAATTAGATTAAGGAAGTTTGTTACTTCCTTTATTCAGCTTTTGTTATTGACATTTCTGTTACAGTAAACTAACAAGCCACAACACTCCTTAATACATATCATGCTGGTTATCTTGCTTGAAAGGCATCCCTATAAAGATGTGGCCTTGAAGTAATTTCACATTTTAAATGGAACAGGAACTGAGGACATTTAACATCAGCCAGCAAACCTTTCAGAAGACAGCCAGAGTCTTCTGTAGAAAATAGTAACAAGGGAAAATCACAACAAAATATGTAATTAATTACCAATGATTAATATACCACTCCAAACATAAGCATTTAAGTTCATGTTTAAAACATATAGAGAGGTTACCCAATTAGCATGCTCATTATTCACCAAGGGGTGTGTTTGTTACCATTAAAATTAGCTAGGGTAACCGGAGTTTATATCTTCATCCTATCAGCTCTGCTGAGTTCTTACTTGAGTTTGTTCAATTTTTCATCCTGTTATAGGTCTGCTTCTAAATAACAGTTAACCATGAAATATGGCCTTGGGCATCTAACTGTGGTGACCCTCCATTCTTGTTGTATGATCTCAAAACAGAGATCATAATGGTAATCCAGTTTGTTAATCTTACCTGTTGACATCAACATGAGGAAGCATTTCTTTATGGAGAAGATGGTCAAACACTGCAATAGGCTTCCTAGAGGTGATCAGTGCCCCATGCTAACTTCTGGGTAGCCCTGAAGTGATCAGGAAGTTGGACTAGATGCTTGTTGTAAGTCCCTTCCAATTAACTATTCTGTTCTATTTGTATCTATTGAACTCTGGCTCTGACAGCCATATTCTGCTTGCCTGTTATCATGCCTAAGGCAAGCATGGGCACATACTACAGCAACTAAGGCCACTAATGTTATACTAGGACTGTTTAATTTACTAGTACAGACACAAGCTGTATAAACTCAAGACATAGTCTCAAGGTCACATGAGAGTCTGTAACACAGCAGAGAACTAAGCATTAATTTCCCACATTCTATACAGGGTGGATGGAGAGTGCCTATCCAAAAGAAATGCATTCTGCAGCATTTTTCAAAAGAAAAAATCAGAAATATTATTGGCCATTCACATAGAATTTACTAGGAATCTCTCATGGGTGGTGAAAGTATTTTACCCCAAACATTTGAAAAACAAGACAGAAGAGCCCCAAACACACAGATAAAACCCCCCCTATAGTCTGCTATTTAAGTATATTTAACAATGTTATGATTGCATTACAAAGTTTACATCATGACAGATATAAAAAAGTGTAGCACACATGTACAGAGTCTCTACACAAGATTTTAAAGCAAACTCCCAATCCTAAGCCCACTTTCCTTAAAATCGCCTGTCCTACAAAAACAAGGAAATGCACCTACACAGTAAATATGTATTGTTTACTAACATAATTGTCTAAGGCTTGGAAGCATGTGCACTACAAAAAGGGAATAATAAGATTCTTTTACATGTTAATTCAATGCAGGTCCAAACCTTGGAATGCATTAAGTCTAAACACTTCTGATAGATATGAAATGTGGTTGTAGTAGAGACTGAGTTTTTCTAAAGAACTTAGATGCTGAATACCCTCTTAATACATAGAAAAAAACCCCAACCAATTAACATTTGTACACTTCAATAAACTGGGAAGCTTGAAAATGAAAGTTTTTGCTGCGTGGCATGAGTCCGTGGCACCTTCTAGGCAAAATGAATGCTAATACTATCCGAGGACACACTAAGTTAAACCTCCTCCTAGAAAAGCTATAAACAATATCTCCACACTAGTTGTTACTAGGCTGTAAGAAAAGACAGAACCAGCATGCTCACTCTCCCTTCCATACAGGTTTTAGATCTTTACATAAAATGGCTTGGAGGTGGGGGAAGAGTGTTGCTTCTTTAGGGAGTGAGGAGAGGTGTGAGAAGAGTAACAGACATGCCTGGGTATCTGTTGTCCATAAGAAGGTATTAGGTGAACAAAGCCTGCCTTTACATACTTTTCAAACCAAGAATATCTTATTTTAGATTAGCATAAAGTTAAAAGAGAGGCAAGATTGAATTATATAGTCAGTCCTCCTTTAATATTGGCATTCCATCAACCTAAGACTGTGCATTATGAAATTGTTGTCCCAAAAATGGATTCTTTACCCAGTGTGCAAGGTCCAATCCACACACAGAGGTGAAGATACCAAGTTTATTACAGTCTTGTGCAGGATCGGGTACTAGCAGGATAATGCCAAGAAACTAGCACACCATACTAACAACACAGGGAATATTTATACACTCCAGGTTGAGATGAAGTTACATTGTAGCTTTGATTGGTCCAGGGGCTAAAATCGATAGTGGGTGTTTTGGCTTAGGGGTTTGATTTCAGTATTTGCTCAAGACTGGCTTATCTGATTTGGGGCATCCCAGTGTTTGTTGTTATCTGTATGTTTAACGATGCATCCTGTCTTGAAGCCAGCCTATCAGTCCAGCAATTATCAACTTAAGCACAGCCATTGTGAGTCCCGTTTAACAATTTCCCCCTTTGAGACTTACAGAGCTCATTTTCCTCAAGCTTATAAGCCTCACTGTTCTATAATAACCTGTCACTTAGTTTGACGTAGGTATTTTCTTTCCAACATCCAAATATCTTTTATCATTTCATGTCTACTTCTATAACCTGTTTTAGGTTATAACCCATGGAGCGTTCTGGTGCAACACTGTGTACTGCATTGAATTATAATATAGATACACACAAATATCACAATCCCTATAACTATTATATTCATATTCTCCTGAGCCAACTTCCTAAATCTGAAAACCACGATGTGAGCCAATTCCATACCTCAGAAAACCCAAGAGAACTATCATCCTTTTGTATCTCATGCAGAATTGAGGTCTGGTGCCAGATTTAACTTATATCTGTGGATATCCTTCCACTCTGATCCACATATATACAGCAACTTGTATTAATAACTGTACACACTCCTCCTTGTGAGGCCAAGAGCATATCTAAGGCTATTCTTGCTACCTGTGAAACTTCTTCCTGAAGGGCTGTAATTGTACTGGCAGTTTTTATTTCCAATTGCCTCAGTCACTGCAGAGATGTTTACTATTGCCTTCTCTAACTCACCTACTGCCAGCCAAGGGAGGAACCATCTGACAAAAGATTGAAATGCAGTATTTCTTTTCATTAAGCGATTATCCCTTTTGCTTCTATGAGGAAATTACTAGGTGGATAGATGATGGTAGAGCGGTAGATGTGGTTTATCTTGATTTCAGTAAGGCATTTGACACCGTCTCCCACAGCATCCTTGTAGATAAGTTGATCAGGTATGGGTTTGGTGATCAGGTAGTGAGGTGGATCAGGAACTGGTTGATGGGAAGGAGTCAGAGAGTTGTAGTCAATGGGGCAGAATCTGGTTGGAAGTGTGTGACTAGTGGAGTCCCTCAGGGGTTGGTACTGGGACCGATGTTGTTCAACATCTTCATCAACGACCTGGATGAGGGTATAGAATGTACCCTCAGCAAGTTTGCTGATGATACTAAGCTGGGAGGAGTGGCTGACACACCAGAAGGCTGTGCTGCCATTCAGAGAGACTTAGACAGGCTGGAGAGTTGGGCGGGGAGAAACATGATGAAATTCAACAAGGGGAAGTGTAGAGTTTTGCATTTGGGGAAGAACAACACGATGTCCCAGTATAGGTTGGGGGCTGACCTGCTGGAGAGTAGTGTAGGTGAAAGAGACCTGGGGGTCCTGGTAGACAGGAGGATGACCATGAGCCAGCAATGTGCCCTTGTGGCCAAGAAGGCCAATGGCATCCTGGGGTGCATTAGAAAGGGTGTGGTTAGTAGGTCAAGAGAGGTTCTCCTCCCCCTCTATTCTGCATTGGTGAGGCCGCATCTGGAGTATTGTGTCCAGTTCTGGGCCCCTCAGTTCAAGAAGGACAGGGAACTGCTTGAAAGAGTCCAGCGCACAGCCACAAAGATGATTAAGGGAGTGGAACATCTCCCTTATGAGGAAAGGCTGAGGGAGCTGGGTCTATTTAGCTTGGAAAAAAGGAGGCTGAGGGGTGACCTCATCAATGTTTACAAATATGTAAGGGGTGAGTGTCAGGGAGATGGAGTTAGGCTCTTCTCAGTGATGACCAGTGATAGGACAAGGGGTAATGGGTGCAAATTGGAGCATAGGAGGTTCAAGGTGAATATCCGAAAAAATTTTTTTACTGTAAGAGTGACAGAGCACTGGAACAGGCTGCCCAGGGAGGTTGTGGAGTCTCCTTCACTGGAGACATTCAAAACCCGCCTGGATGCGTTCCTATGTGATGTACTCTAGGTGACCCTGCTCTGGCAGGGGGGGTTGGACTAGATGATCTTTCGAGGTCCCTTCCAACCCCTATGATTCTATGATTCTATGATTCTATGATTCTTTTCACAAGGGGTCTAAGCCATATTTGTTTCTTGCCTTTTAATTTGTCAATAAAATTCACATTAGGGACTACAACTCGACGGTGCAAATTCCTGACCAGTTCGGTGGCAGTTGTTTTCTGGCTTTATTTTTATATGCCCAATACCAACATTTACCTTCTGGAACTGGCCAGCCAATGCATTTTCACCCCCCAATCAGAAATCCAACTGATATGATTCGGGCATATCCTGAATAATTTCCCACAAAAATGGTAATTTTTTTTTTTTACAATCAATTTTATTAAAGCCTTTTGGGGAATTGCACCCTTGTTTACATGTGCAATATTTTTCACTTCCTGCAGGAGTGCTTATTTCCCACTCTTGGGTTCCTGACTCTCTTCCTACATCAAATATTGCATTAGCCCATAAGTTGATCCAGGAGGTATTAGGAGAGATACAAACACAAATCAAGGGTACCCCTTTGGAAAATGGCTACAAGCCCAGCAATCACTCTTATTAGTGGCTTTAACTACTTCTTTTGTTAGACTTATACGCATGTTTTGTTTCCAATTTGTACCTTGCACCAGAATGCTACGAAAATTCATGTTGCTCAACAGTACTATCAAACACATTGTAATAATGTTGGCATATAACATAATATCTAAAAACCTACAAAATATTATCAGAGTACAGAACAAAATTGCACAGGCACTTTCTGAAATCTGGGTACAGGTACAGTTCATCAGCAAGGATCATATCTGGAGATCTTTGGCTTTAAATTCCCAGTAGGAGCTGAAACCTATTGGTTTTGATCAGGTTTCCATCATTATTTTATTCTTATATAGTGAATCCAAGGACTCAGACCAAAACCAGGTACAGCTATTTCCAATGTTATTTCAGAGGTTTGTCATTCCAAGTCCTAACATAAACTTGATCTCCTGGTTTGAAAGTATGTACCAGGCTACCAAGCGGTATAGGTGTCCTCTCATTAAGGTACCTGTGGAGAGAGGGTAAAATAGACCCTAAGAACAAGATATATTCAGTAAGAATACAATCTCCATTGAAATGCATCTGGACATCTTTCCCAGTCAAACTGTTTACAGGATAGGGTTTTCCATAAAGGATCTCATACCTGCTATTCATACCAGAGGATGGCAGAGAGACTAGCTGTGTGAGGTGTGAGCAGCTAAATGGTCTACTCAGCATGGTTGCAGAACTGAAGGACTAGGTGGAGAGGCTAAGGAGTATCAAGGAGTGTTGAGAGGGAGATAGACTGGTGGAGTCAGACCCTCCCATTCCTGAGGCAAAACCAGGAGGTCCCACATGAAGCACAGGATCCCCTACCCTCTTGCCACCAGGAAAGAGGAGGGGATCTAAAAGATGGGGGAGAATGTAAACAGGTCCCTCCTCGGGCAGGAAGGTGAATCTCCTGCCAGCTTCCCTTGCCCCCCTATTTACCACTGCAAAACAGGTATGGAGTTTTGGAAGTTGAGGGCCTGGTAAGTAAGGATGGAGAGGAAGGTCCATCCAGGAAGACACCTAGGCTAGTCAGTCACCCTCACACCTTAGGACTAGCTAAATCAAGAAAAAAAGAAGGGTAATCGTGGTAGGTGATTCCCTTCTAAGGGGAATTGAGGCCCCCATATGTTGATGAGATCCCTCCCACAGGGAAGTCTGCTGCCTCTCTGGGGTCCGGGTTAGGGATACTAGTAGGGAACTCCCTAGCCTGGTGCAGCTCTCAGGCTATTCTCCACTTTTGATTATCCAAGCTGGTAGTGACTAGATTACAGAGAGAAGTCCAAAAGCAATTAAAAAGGACTTCAGGACATCAGGGAGGTAGGTTGCAGGATTGGGAGCACAGGTAGTGTTTTCCCCAGTCCCTTCCATGGCAGGGAAGTGTACTGAAAGAAACAGGAAAACATACCTATTAACACATGACTCAGAGGTTGGTGCCACTGACGGAATTTCATGTTTTTTGATCACAGGGAGGTTTACACTGCACCAGATCTACTGGCAACAGATGGGGTTCAGCTTTCTCAAAGGGGAAAAAGGATTCTTGTACATGAATTGGCAGGGCTCACAGAAAGGTCTTTGAACTAGACTCGAAGGGGGAAGGGGATGTGATTGGGCTGACAGGAGAGTTGCCTGTGTGTGGCATGCTGGTGCTAAAAAGGCCCAGCTCAAGTGTATCTATAGCCCAGCTCAAGTGCATGCAGCATGGACGATAAACAGGAGGAACTAGAAGCCCTTGTGCAGCAGGACAGCTATGACAGCTGCCATCACTGAAATCTGGTGGGATGATTGCCATGACTGGAGTACTGCCACTAATGGCTATAAGGTCTTCCAAAGGGATAGGCAGGGAAGGAGAGGTTGTGGAGTGGCACTGTATGTTAGGGAGTGTTTTGATTGTGTAGAACTTGACAAATGTGATGGTAAGGTGAAGTCCTTATGGGTAAGGATTAGGGCAAAGGCCAACAAGGCAGACATCCTGTTGGGAGTTTGTTAGAGACCACTCAACCAGGATGAGGAGGCTGATGAGGCAGTTGGCACAAGTCTCCCAGTCACCAGCTCTTGTTCACATGGGGGACTTCAATTTACCAGACATCTGCTGGAAACACAACACAGCAGAGAAAAAAACAATCTAAGAGGTCCCTGAAGCATGTGGAAGATAACTTCCTGACACAGCTGGTAAATGAACCTACGAGGGGAGGTCCCTTGCTAGACCTACTGTTTACTAACAGGGAAGGACTGGTGGGTGATGTGGTGATCAGAGACCATCTTGGGCTTAGTGACCATGAAATGATAGAATTCTCAATTCTTGGCGAAGTAAGGAGGGGGGTCAGTAAAAATGCTACCATAGACTTCTGGAGGCCAGACTTCAGACTGTTCAGGACACTGGTTTTCCCTTGGGAGACAGTCCTGTAGGGCAAAGAACCCCAGGAAGGCTGAATATGCTTCAAGAAGAAAGTCTTAGAGGCATAGGGGCAGGCTGTCCCCATGTGATGTAAAATGAGCTGTCGGGAAAGATGACCAGCCTGGCTGAACATAGAGCTCTTGCAGGGACTCAGGAAAAAAAGGAGAGACTTCCACCTATGGAAAAAGGGGCAGGCAACTCAAGAAGAATACAGGGATCTAGCTAGGTCATGCAGAGGGAACATCAGAAAGGCAAAATCACAACTAGTACTCAACCTGGCCACTGCTGTGAGGGATAACATAAAAGGTTTTTACAAAGACATTAACAAGGAAAAGATAATCAAGGAGAATATCCACCCTTTATTGGATGCAGGGGGGAACATAGCTATCAAGGATGAGGAAAAGGCTGAGGTACTGAATGCCTTCTTTGCCTCAGTTTGTAATAGTCAGACTCATTATCCTTGGGGTATTCAACCTCCTGATAGGGATGGAGAACAACAGCAACTCCCCATAATCCAGGAAGAAGCAGTTAATGACCTGTTATGCCACCTGGACTCACAAGTCCGTGGGGCTGGATGGGATTCACCCAAGAGTGTGGAGGGTGCTGGCAGAAGAACTTGTCAAGCCGCTCTTCATCATCTATCAGCAGTCCTGGTTAACAGGGAAGGTGCCAGATTATTGGAGGCTTGCCAACGTGACACCCATCTAGAAAAAGGGCTGGAAGGAGGATTCAGGGAACTACTGGCCTGTCAGCCTGACCTCGGTACCAGGGAAGATTATGGAGCAGTTCATCTTGGGTGCACTCACATGGCAAGTGCAGGATAATGGTGAGATCAGGCCCAGCCAGCATTGATTCATGAAAGGCAGATCCTGCTTGACTAACTTGCCCTCCTTCTATGACCAGGTGGCCCACCTAGTGGATGAGGTAAAGGCTGTGGTCATTGTCTACCTGGACTTTAGTAAGGCCTTTGACACTGTCTCCCAGAGCATTCTCCTTGAGAAACTTGTGGCCCATGGCATGACAGGTGGACTCTTTGGTGGATTAAAAACTGGCTGGATGGTCAGGCCGAAGAAGTTGTGATAAACAGAGTTAAATCCAGCTGGAGGCTGGTCACAACAGTGTCCCCCAGGGCTCGGCACTGGGGCAAGTTCGGTTTAATACTTTTATCAATGATTTGGATGAGGGGATCAAGTACACCCCCTCAGCAAGTTTGCAGACAACACTAAAGTGAGTGGTAGTGTTGATCTGCTCGAGTGTAGAAAGGCACTGGAGAGAGATCTGGACAGTTTAGATCAATGGGCTGAGGTCAGTGGGATGTGGTTCAACAAGACCAAGTGCCAGGTCCTGCACTTTGGTCACAGTAACCCAAAGCAGTGCTACCGGCCTGGGGAAGAGTGGCTGCAAAGCAGCCCAGTGGAAAAGAATCTGGGAGTAGTGGTGGACAGCCGGCTGAACATGAGCCAGCAGTGTGCCCAGGTGGCCAAGAAAGCCAATGGCATCCTGGCCTGTATCAAAAACAGCATGTCCAGCAGGAGTAGAGAAGTGATTGTGCTGCTGTACTCAGCCCTGGTGTGGCCATAGCTTGAGTATTGTGTTCAATTCTGGGTGCCACAGTGTACGAAAGACACTGAAGTCCTGGAGCATGTCCAGAGAAGAGCAACGAGGCTGGTGAGGGGTTTGGAGGGCATGTCATACAAGGAAAGGCTGAGGAAACTGGGCTTGTTTAGTCTGAAGAAGAGAAGGCTCAGGGAAGATCTTATTGCTCTCTACAACTACTTGAAGGGAGTTTGTAGAGAGGCCGCTGTTGGTGTCTTCTCACAAGTAACTAGTGATAGGATGGGAGGAAATGGGTCTAAGTTGTGCCAGGGGAAGTTTAGGTTGGATATTAAGAAAAATTTCTTTACTGAAAGAGTGGTAAGACATTGAAATGGGCTGTCCCTGGAGGTGTTCAAGAAGCGTTTAGATGTGGCACTTGAGTATATAGTTTAGTGGTTGTAGTAGTTGGATTATAGTTGGGATTGATGGTCTTGAAGGTCTCTTCTAACCTAAATGATTCTATGATTCCGAGCGGTTTATTCCCTCTCGAGACCTTGGGGTTATACAGACCCTTAGCAGATCTAAGTGCAAACATCTATCCATTTCATTTGGGTTTCCTGGCACAGTCTTGGAATTTGCCTTTTTAAGATCTGATTCATCCATTCCACCTTTCCACTAGATTGTGGTCTCCATGGGGTATGCAGTTCCCACTTAAATTGCAGCATCCTAGATATCTCCTCTACAACACCTGCAATGAAGTGTGGACCATTATCAGAGGCCCTTGGGGATCCCAAACCTAGGAATTATCTCCTTTAATAATACTTTAACTACTTCCCTGGCTTTGTCGGTTCAACACACAAAAACACCCAACCAGAAAAGGTATCTACCAAAATCAAAAGATGCTTACATTTATTGCACCTAGGTAACTCAGAAAAACCTATTTGCCAGTGCTCCCTGGGATCTTGACTTGTTTTTACCCGTCCTGGAGAAGGTTTCTTCTAAATCATAGGGTTGTTCCGACAGCACACTTGACATGGTTTTACTATGATTTCTGCTCATTGCTGCATCCCAGGACCAACAACATATCATTTAATACTTGCCACCACAGCATCAGCTCCCATGTGTGTTTCTTAGTGTGTTTTCCCTATAAGCTGTCTTACCAATGGAACAGTGACTAATATTTGGCTGGTGTTAGTTACCCACCATCCATCCTGGGATTTGGTGCCTTTCAAGGCCTTGGGCAATTCAGTGTATACATTTACTCATTTACCTTCAGAGAGCTGCAGAGCATGCATCAGGGCTGTAATTTCTGCTTTCTGAGCAAATAGCTTATTTTCCCTCCATTCCAAACCTTCTATTGCCCTATGAAATTTCAAAGCCCAAATATTACACAGTTGTCTGAGCAATCTGAGCCTTTCGCTGTGACACCCAATGCCCTGCAAGTCCCAGAAAATTTAGAAACTGATGGTGGCTGCTTGACATTCTGCTTCTGAAGAGGTTCCCAGCAAGGTATAATCTACATGCTGTAGTAACATGATGGAAGGATTATTACCTTGCCAGTCTTCCAAATCTCTTGCCAATACATTATCAAATAAGGTAGGACTGTTTTTGAATCCCTGGGGCAGCACTATCCAGCAGAGCTGAATTTTTCTTCCCATTGTTGGGCTTTCCCATTCAAAGGTGAACATGTTCTGACTTTCCTTTTCCAATGTGAAACAGGGTTGCTGTAATATGTGTAGTTTGTGAGACACTTAACCTAGAAAATAGTAGTGCTGAGGTAAGCTCTGAAGCTCTGTGTAGATAACCACAAGAATGTAGCTCTAAAGATAATGGGACTTAATCACAGAACAAGATGCCCCAGCAAGCAAGACCAGGGAGGACTAGGCCCTTTAGCTGCGTTTGCAGAAAGGACACAGTGGTGAAGATGAAGATGATGAAGTAAATGACCACCAAGACCACCGAAAGCCAAAAGTGCGCATGCGCGTGTGGGTGGGACAGTATGGTAATGATTTATTGGAAAGTAATGAATATGTAAAAGGGCTCTCAGATTTCTAATGGATATGCATATCTGATCTGTATATATTGTGGGAACAAAGCCAGCCTGGTGTGCATGCTTTGGAGGAATGATCCCACACACACCCAGCGCTGCAATAAAGACTACCTGCTTAACAGTGACTCATTGCTCTGTTAAGTTATTTGCAAGGATTTCTTGGAAACAAATGGTATACAAAATAAGGCATAGTTTAAATCCAGGACTGTAAAACAAACATTATTGTCAGGCAGGGAGGACAATAGTGTGTATTAATGTGGAACCATTACATGTACATCAACCACAATTTGGTTAATTTCCCTCTGGTCCTCTACCAACCTATATTTCTGTGTGTGAGGTTTCTTAACTGGAAATATCACAGTGTTATATTCAGATTGACAGTCTCGCAAAAGTCCATACTGAATAAAGTAATTTATCAGTGGTCCTAGGCCCAGTCAGGCTTCCAGTTTAATAGGGTATTGTCTCTTTCTTATTGGCTGGGATCCTGGCTTTAAATCAGTTTTTACCAGAGTTGCATTTTTTGCTCTTCCAGGTTGTTAAGTTGCCCACGCTGTAGGTATCACAGCACTCAGATTTTTCTCAGGGATGTCAACGTTGTCTGATTTCTTTTCAGTCAATAGGCAGAGTTGTGCTTTCTAAGCAGTTTCTTTAGGGAGCTGCAGTTGTATGGACTTACAGAGAAAGTTACTTGTGCTCTTAAGTTGCACAACAAAACTCTTCCTAGGAGAGGTACCAGACACTCTGGCATATAGAGATATTAGGAGTTACCATCTTTTCACCAAATTTACACTCCATCAGTTTAAAAAATAGTTTTAGGGCTCGCTTTCCCGTGACCCCAACTATGGGCATATAAGTTGTACTTAAAGATCCCTTACAATTAGTTACCACCGAACGAGTGCCCCAGTGTCTAATAGAAAACCAATAGCTTCATTCCCCAGCTGCATGAGAACCAAGGGATCAGCTGGGGAAAAAACCTGAACATCCCCTGGTCCCTGTCAGTCTGAGTCAATAGCTTTTAACATAACCTGGTCAATCCCTTGCTTATCCTCTGCCCCCCTTTTAGGGCACTAATTTTTCCAGTACCCTTCTTCTCTACAGTATGTATGCTGATTCACTCCTAGAAGACCTCTTCTGACTCTGAGGTTTAAACCACACTTACCCTGTCCCCCGGCTATGTGTTCCCTGCCTCATCCACCTCCATTGTTCCCAACTGAATTTCCTCTAATAACTGCTGCTGCTATCATACTTGCTTGCAGCTTTCAGTCCTTATGCTTTTTCTCCTCTTTATCCTCCCTTTGGTTATTGTAGACCTTATAAGCTAACTCAATCAGCTGAGACATTCTCCCCAGATCCCCCTTTTTTCTGCAGTTTTCTTTATATATTGAGGCAGACTGCCCAATGAAAAGCATATTGAAAAACTTAAAATTTTCTGTATCCTCTGGATCTCAGTCTCTCCACTTACTGGCTGCCTCCCATATCCTCTCATAGAAGGCAGAAGGATTCTTCAGTGGGCTCTTGCTTTACATCACATAGTTTAGAAATGTTCTTTTGCTTAGGTACTCCATGCCACATCCCATATAAAATTAATTGCTGCTATTGTTTAATCATAGGCCTCCCGGCACCTCTATTTGTGTCCCATTCAGGAGCAGTTCTGGGCATAAACCAAGCTGAATCATCATCTACATTTAATTTTCCTGTCCTGCCTTTTCCAAAACTATCTGCTTCTCCCCAGGGGAGAAAAGAATGTTTAGTGATGTCTGTACATCCCCCCACATTGGATTATGATTCTCTATGATAGCCTCTACCATTTGATACATTTTCTTGGGATTGTCCTGATAAGACCCCACATTCTTTTTCCACTTATTTAAGTCAGATGTAGTGAAAGGGATATGTAATGAAACTGGGCCATCAGCTCCTACAGCCTCTCTAAGAAGGGCTTGAATTACAGGATCATGTGTGCGGGTTCATGTAGCTATAGGGGAGGGCAAAGGAGATAAAAACTCATTTTCCTTACCACCAGGCAGGTGGAATGGCGCACTCTCTGAAGGGGGTTCTTGTTCTGGAGGAACAGCTGATTATCTTATTGGAGTGGTTGGTTATAATCTCTTCCCTGCCTCCTTCTCCCTGACAGACCAACGAACAACTGCACATCCTCTGGCTCTTCTGGTTCCTCTCTTGTACTTTTTATGTCCCTTCTCACACAATTCCTCCCAATTTTATATCCAGAGCAGCATTCCACCCTCTCCTTATTCATCCCACTTTCCGCAATAGCAACAATACCAGTAACATCATTATCTATCTGTTTACATTTCTTTCAAATATTATGTGAAATTTGCAAAGTAAAAAACAAATCTACATACGGTATCCCATTTTTCCGTCTGTCTACAAAACAACATTAATTGTAAAATTGCATTGTAACACAAAGTTCCATTTTCTGGCCATTTCTCTCCCTCACCTAGATTATACAGTGGCCACCATTGTCGACAGTATTTCTGCAATTTGTTTTTTGTCAAGGGATCCCCCCAAATTTATTCCAGCTTTTAAGGATGCATTCTAAAGGGGTGCAAGGAGAAATCTCTGTAGAGGAATTTGAACCCGTGTTACCCTCTAGGAAGAGTTTTCATACACCAGAAGACTCAAAATAACCAGACAAGCTCAATCAACAGACAGAACTTGCACCAGAGGTTCCAATTTTAACCAGATGAGCTCAAAACTACAGATGAAACTTACAAGGCATAACTTAATTAAACTTCCTAGAAATTTTTAACCAGAGGCAGATTCCTACTCACCGAGACTTGACACTTGCAGTTTCAGTATGATATCTCGATTTAGCTCATGTTACACCATTGTGTTGCTCACCGTCCGATTCCAGGAGGGAAGCCAGAAGGAGTCGATGAATAAAAGGCCAGTGCATGCTAACAGTGGACTGATAACATTGGAATGTTTATGTTACTGCTGAGATGCAAAGGTCATTTGTTCTACCCAGTGAATCTGACATTACAGATGCTACCAAGAGCAGGAAAGTTGTATGTATGACCCCCCCCCCCACCCCTGTAGGGGAGTTGGACTAGATGGGCAGCAAATTGACCAAACGTATTCCATTCCATATATCTGTGTAAGCTCAGAGGAAGGTCAGAAATCACAAAAGACAACTTCCTTCCTGCTTCTTCTTCCCTTCTCTTCCATCCATGGCCGGCATCCGGGGAGGACTCCATCTGTTCATCATTGTCAACCCCTACACTCGTGCACTCCTGACCCTCATAACTCTACCCTCAGCTCCTGTCTCCTTTGCTGTTATCTCTGGCAGCGGTCCTGGACTTTTTGGGACTGCCCACAGTTAAGAAGAGTGCCGTGAGAGCTGCTGGGGGTGGGGGAAGGCAATAGGGTTTTGCACATTCCTGAACATACTTCTATATAATTATACATATTTTCTTTTTTCATTAGGGTTTAATTAAAGCTGTCTATTCTAGTTTTCAATCCAGAAAAGTCTCTTTCCTTAATTCTCTCTCTTTCCCTACCTGGGTGGGAGCGGGAAAGAGCATTGTTGTTGCTGGTTTAATTGTCGATCCTGAGTCAAACCGTGACATGCCAGAAAACAAGACTACCAGGGAAAAGAAGACTCACCACTAGGTTAATTAACTGAACTGACTAACAGAGAACAATTGAGATAATGACAACCATCAAGGGATGGAGCCGGCTGAGGTCTTATGACTCAGTCACGCTTACTGATCCATTGTGAAATAAAGAAACAGGCCTATAAAACAGGAAGCTATAATGGTGGGCCTCGGGAGTCTCACTGACACCAGCTCTTCCTTATTGGCTGGCCCAACACTGGATCCAGGACTGGTGATTTTCTGTTATCTATCGCTTTCACTTCTCCTGTTCTCTCTCTCTTCCTTCCTAAAACCATTAAGTAATGCAAAACCTAACCACGATTTTTTCTCAGGTCCTGCAGTTTGAACATACATTTATTGTGACTTTTGTGATCTAAATAATCAGCCTTTATGATCGTGTAGCCTGAGATAATAATTGAAGTATCAGTATTCCTTGAATTAAACCTAATATTTAAATACAGACCTTGAGTGTCGTTTCACCTTAATCTGATCAAATGGTATCAGATGGCTGAGCATTTCCTTGGACCGTAACATTTTTATCACTCTCCCTGGAACAGCCAGGTCTGAGATTAAGGTTGGATCCAGCTGCACCTACACTCCTCTCTGAGAAGGAGTTTAGAAAGCAAGGGGATACAATCTGAATCTCCTTGGGTTGCCTTACCCAGATCATGACACTTGTTATTTCTCCTTTGCCACTTCCAGTCACCTGTTCAAGTTCCCGCACCACTCTTTATACTACATCTCTTCATTATGTCGTATGTTCCATCACTACACTAAATCAAACTGGAAAGCTGATCCAGTTGAAATATAATTGCCTGGGGTATTTTTTTGTATTCTAATTATCTTTTTTTAAGATTTATTTCAGCACTCTGCTATACAAAGACTCATTTTAGTGCTCATGGTAGGGGCAGGAGGCAGCAAATATATGTATTTCAGAGATATTACTGCTCAACATCAATTCACAGACATAACTGCTAACTCACCTGAGTCAGAAAAACTTCCAAAGTAATAACTGCTGAATATACTGATGCCATTTTTCAATAATAATACTTAAGTAACTCAGATAACTCCAAAAATCAAAAAACTACTTAAGATCCTGTGGAGAATGGTCCATAATAAGCACCTGGGGTCCCCATGATGCTGCTGAGAGTTATGTGATTTTGCTATGTTTGAGTTTTTGTGAAATCATAACTGCTACTAAAGAGAAGTTCATCCAAGTGTTGTCAATGTTGCAGAGACAATATGTTCTTCTATATACTCAAGCACTAGTGCAATATAACCTTTGTGAAAGACAAGCTTTAAGTTCAAAACACTTATACAACCTCTACATATACTTCACTAAAACTACTGCCAAAGGTTTGCTTGATATGGCTGTTCATTTTGAAATATAATAAATCCATAGATGTTTTCTAAATAGCTGCTGACTATCAAGCACAGAAGTAAAGGTATGACCCCAGCATAAAATCTACCATTTCTTACCCACCTCTCAGGACACGTGTCAGGAGTCAGCACCTCAGTTACAACTTCAACATATTGGAACTGGAATTAGGCACTGAGACTCTCTCAAGGCACAAATGCTGATTTTCAGCTTTACTGGAAAATAAACTTCTCCCTCATATTTCCCTTTTTTTTTTTTTTTTCACAGAAAACAAAGGTGAACAAAGCATGCATGTAATTATTGCAATGTTGCTCCAGACAGCTGACAGCTTCTTAACCTTGTCTTTTGTATGCTTTCAAGACTCAGTGTGTATTGGTTACATCTTCCTTAAGCGAGTTGATAAAAAGCTAAACTGTCAAACATACAAAGTCCTTATGTCCAAACTAACTGATGCAAGTGAGAGAGATTTAGGGATTTCAAGTGACTGAATTTTTTTTGAGAACTTAATAAATGAGTAATTCTGTCCTGATGTTTTTCAGAAAGGAACAAGATTGAACATCATCTATAGCAGAGTTGAAATGACAGGCAGGGCAAGGGCATGGGTGGGAACACACATAACCTCAGCGTATTTATAAGAAAGGCAAGTAATATCTTCTACACATTTTAATACTTAATTTGATTAATATGAAATACATGATGAAGCTACTCTGCAATATATCAAGAACTAGGACAACATTTTTAATACCTTAAAAATTGCCCTTAAATAAATTCTTAAATATAGGAAACATTGATTTATTTTGCTACTTGAGGGCTTTTTTTGGTTGTTTGGTTTTTGTTTGCTTTGTTGTTTTAATGGTAGAACTACTGACCATTGCATCATATCTTTCAAAGGTCAATATCAAGCCAGCATCTTCTCAAAACTCTGTATATCAACTCTCCAGGATAAACTTACCTCATGATTCGAACTTTTCCTCAAAAACAAGTATTTATAGTAGGGACATATTATGTAAATTAAATCACTATCATCCTGCAAACAGGGAGAACATGTCCCAGCTACAAAGACTTGTGTATCATCTTCCTTAGGAAAGCAGCTATGGAACAGTAACAATAAAAACTCAGTTTTAAAATATATGAGGGTTTTGATCACAAAGATTTTTCTTATGAGCCTGCAATAATAAGTGGGTTTTTTTGTTTATTTTTTGTTTGGGTTTGGGTTTTTGTTTGTTTTGTTGTTTTGTTAGTTTGTTTTTTAAATGTAAAGGTAATCTATGAAAGAGAAAATGGCTTGCGCATTTTCTGGTACTACAGGACCTATCTCTGCTAACTCTATGACATTATTTTCGTAGGAACAATTATAAAGTAAAGGCATTTAATACAGTGCAGGAAGCATCCAGGGTAAGATTGAATAATGACACAAGAAACAAAGTATGTATTTCTAAATTGGGAGCTGTTATCTCTCCCCGTATCTGACACTTCCTATATCCCTCCCATGATTTAACTCAACATGTAACATATTTATAGTTATGTGAAGATTTATAGGCCATAATGGGCTTAGTTTACATATCTAGAAATGCTATTCCCAAGCCACTTAGGGTATTTGAACACTACAACTTTTTTAAAACTTCAGGTTTTCAGGCATTGAATTTTATAAAACACTTTGCATTTATGTTGCTCAAAGTTCAAGAAACAATTAAAAAGAACATATTAAAACACTTAATTATGTCAATGGCACATCTAAATGAAGTTAGCTCTTTCTGGGTCTAACACTGAACATAAGCCAAATTTCTGCTTCCCTTCAGATCCAAATTTAGAATGTCAGTAATTTCAAACGGCTTTAGGAAAAAACAGTTGTCATGAATGAGAAGACTACATTTGTCAGACAATACACTGTCAAATGTCAGTCACAGATTTTGTCCAAGGAGGGGAAAAACCATTTCCTCTCAATCACATAGGAATTAAAAGCTTAAAAAACGAAGAAACCTGTGCAGGTCTACTTAACAGTTCTTCTGCACCTGTCTAGATTATTCCTATTTATGCATTGCATTAGATGCTCAAAAGTTAATAAGCTGCATTTTAGCCTGCGTTTACCATTACGCAATTATGCAATAGTTAACGTAGCATTTGTGGTGGTGCAACACCCTCCCTCCTCTCCCACCCCACTAGTTGTCCTCTTTAGGCCACAAATCAGCCTAAGGCCATTCAGCACTTGGGGCAAATCTGCCCCCCACAGGCCACGCAGAAACCTAAGGCAATCAGCTACCGATTGTAACAAGCAGTGTACCAGAGCATTGTGACACCTCCTTGACACACCTGACTTCTGCTCCCCCTGGTCACTGGGGATAACAATGGCATCTAGATTGTAAGCAGAAATCTGGCACATTGAGGCATACACTTGATGTACCCACCTCCTGCTCTTCCTTTGATGGACTGGAGCGCAGGGGATGATCAATCAGCTCCTGACAGCCTTGGGTCATTGCCCAAAAGGGAGTAATTCCAGAATTTAGCAAGTTCTGGGCATGCACAACTGGTGGAAAAGTACCAAAAATATTTCACCATCTGAGTTAGGCTGAAATGGAGAAATCAGTTCTCTTGCACCCTATAAACAGCAATTGCCAGGAAGACACTTTGACCTCTCCTGGATCACAGAAGGCTGTCACCAGCATCTCCTATGAGCTGGGATACATCTCTGGCACAAACTCCTCGAGGACCATCTGCCAACAAAGCTGACAAAAGGCTGGGGCAAGTTCATACTCCAAGTCTCATTTATTCCCAGCTGATGAATGCCAATGCATTTTAAGTATTTACTGCATAATCGAAGAAGGAAATTTTAACTATAGGCTAGCTTCTTCCATCCACCTCTCCACCTATCTATGTGTTTGAATATATGCATTTGCATTTGTGAGAGTGGATGTCTGTATTTCACTGGACCCAAATATTTCTGTCTCTCTGTGTGTGTTTTGTAGTTACTTCATAGTAAGTTAGTGTGAATCTTGTAATTCTCAAATCTGTAATTAAGTCACTGTTTTAATCCTAACATATTCTACTCAGTTGTTAATCTTTAAATTGGTTAATAATTAAGTACTGTTAAAATTCAGTCTTTCAAGTAATAAATTTTAAATTGCTGCTAAATCACAACTGTGTCAAAACATTTCATCCTGACTGGTTCATCCTGTACTTGTTAACAACTGGTTAAAATCGCTAGGCAAGAACAGACATTCCTTTGTCTTTTTTTCTTTGAATCTCGCAATATCCACAGTCTACTAACAGAGGAAAAGGGTCACCAATGTCACCTCAACCAAAACAGAAAGGTTAACAGCTGGTGAAGCTTCATTATTACCTGAGAACAGATGAAAAAAGGATGAGAAACAATGGAAATTCTTATGCAGGAATTCCAGGACTTTTGTCTTACTTCAGGGAGAAAGATAAGACAACTTGTTTTTTTTTTTTCACAAATTAAGAAACTTTAAGTCCTGCTCCTCCCACATCCACCTTCATTCAAGGTAAGTCCTCCTGTTGCTTCATTTTGCATTTACTCTGGCAGTGATTTAATCAACTTTCGTGGAAAAACGGACTACATAATGAGAATTGTGTGATAACTTTTTGCTAGGTTAGCAAGTCGAATTGGTATACTGCATGAGCTGATGAATGCCAGAGATGGTACAAAGTAGGAAGATACAGCACTGGGAGTGAGGAAAAGAGAAAGAAGAGCAGTGAGGAAAGATGAAAATGAAGACGAGACACCCCCATAAACTACCTATTAATTAAGTGTGTTAAGAAACCATATTTAAGAGGCTCTCTCCTATAGTACATGAGTACACATACATCTGAACATTAAATTACACAATACATACAGATTTTCATCCCTTGAGCACACAAATAAGTTACTACCTAAAGTGCAAGATGACAAGAGACAACCAGTTTGTGGCCATCTAATGTATAGTGTATACAACAGTTAAAAAATAGGACAGCATTTTATTGTGATGTCAGTTTTTTTTCTGGTGACTCTGGACCGACAGAACAATATCTGCATTTTCTTCTGCTTGACAGTAGCATATACTACCTGCATTTATAGGCAAAAAAACAGAACACTGCTTATGACTGAGTATTTGGTGAGAAAAGCACAAAAAAAGCTAAGGCACAAAAAAAGCACACCAATTAAACTTTTACCATATTGTAATAATGCTTCTTCCTTACATTTGCAGAGAGCAAGAATCGAGGAAGTACCAAGATAATACAAATCCATGTTTAACTTTCTCTGTGAATTACGATACAGGAAGAAGCTTCAGAAGATGCCAAGTCAGGGATTAAAGTCACCGGTACTGTAACAGACTCTACCCACCGATTCACATGCACACAACAGTGACAAGAGTCAAAACCTGACCACTGCCTCAGAGATGCAAGCGGGAGGCCAGTGCGTTACGCCCTTGAGGAGAGCATCCTTCTCCCTACTTGCAGACGGAACCATCAGCAAGGCAGGGAGAAATGCCACTGTCACCTCCAGAGGCCGTGGCCTCTCGGCCACCCCATCCTGCGGGGCAAAGAAGCAGTTACCAAGGTACCAGTACAGCAAGCAGACCATCCCTTCCCCCTTCTGCCTCCTTTTTCTCTTCTTCTTTCTCCTCTTCTTCTCCCCCTTCTTCCCCTGTCTCCCCTCCTTCCCCACAGTCTCTAACGACCCCTTCCTTCCCTGGGTCACACCAGAAAGAGGCGGGCCCGCTGTCCAGCCCTCAACGCATCTGCTTTCTTGCGGACAATCGGAGGCTGCCGGAAGCACGACCACAGAGGACCGGGCGAGGGGGATTGCTCCCCATCTTTGCCTCATCACTGAGAGTGGGGCGTGCGGGTGTTGTTGACCTCCAGGTGCGTGGGCTGGCCTGTGCACAGGCTTGGCTTGGCTTGGCTTCTGGCGGCGGTTGCCTGTTTCCGTCGCAGCTGTGGAGCTGGGGTTTACTTTGCCCTTGCTGCTTCTGCTCCACTCCAGCTGGACGTGGGGAAGCTTCTTGTTCCCAACGCTGAGGGCGTGTGCCGTTCATACAAGTAAAGTGGAGGTGATGCTGTGGGCTGCAGCGAGGCATGCAGCAAGTCTGGAGTGCAGCATCAAGTAGTGACCTGGAGTCTCTGTGCGCTGTTGGAAGTGCAGGATCAACGGGGTTAGCTACAGTAGCGGAAGTGATGCTGGAAATGGGGTCCGGAGCCCTATGGAGGCCCATAACAACAGCTTGGCTGCTAGAAAGCAGAGACAAGCGCACGCGTGCTGCAGCTAGCTCTGCCCTAACAGGTCATGAATAGGGTGTGCTTGACTCTAATCATCTGGAGGGCGAGGGCCTGGGCCTTTGCTTTGTGGAAGCAATAACAAAAGTAGAAAGACAGAAAAAGATAAACTGGTCATGTGTTTGTATTTCTCTGTGTGAAATGAGAATGGGCACAATCTGCACTGTTTGAATATGGCCCTGCTCTTTGCAGGGGAGGTTAGACCTAGGGAGTCCAAATCTGACCTTTAAAAGATACCTTCCAACCTAAACTAATCTATGATTCTATGAAAATGCCATTATTACTACTGCTATCTGCCAGCTAGTGCAGAATTTTTGCAGTTGTCTCCCTTTCATCACACGTAGGCAGAGTATTGTTAAGAAAACTCCTTTGCCACCTTTTGTAAGCTATTAACTTGAAACATTTATGATGGTGAGAAAGTAATTACGTTCTGAAAAGTGCATAGAAAATAAGACAGTTTAGCTTACTGCACTTCCTTAATTTTTTAACTCATGTAGGAAGATTTTAAGCTGTAATATGTTTGTGGGCTGTGAATGCAGCTAATCAGTTTTTACCAAGTTTCAGTTTAAAACAGCAAAGTTATACTCAGATTTAATAAAATAGTCCTTAAAGTCCTCTAAATTGTAACCATGTTGCATACTAAAGAAAAGGAATGCCTGTCCATCTTTAGCCATGAAAGTACCTTCCCTTTTTACCTGCCAGTACTGTCTGCCTTTTAAAAAACTGATGTAAAGATGAACTCTCTTGAGCATTCATTGTCCAGATGGTTTTATTTCTCTTTATCTTTCTAAAATATTTACATTGTATTGATTATGAATCGGATAAATTTCATTCTGGTATCAATAGGGAGTATTTCCATGGTTTAATGGGAGTTGGATTAACAACTAAACCATGTATCAGATTTGTGGCTTCTTGGTAAAGAACCGTTAAAAAGCCTGATTCTGAGTAGTGACTTTCTTAAAATAAAGAGAAAAAAAGAAACTCTTAAACAGGAACAGATCTTCTCACATTAAGTCTGCAAAAGTAAGCTCATTACGAATCTATGCCATCAGAGCTAGTTAAGGTAAACACCTCATATTGTCACTACCTTAAGAACTAATATAACTCGTCAATCAATGAAAGTCATATCAGTTACTTTGAAATCAACACTCAAGGTTTTCATTTACATTTTTTAAGGTACATGAAAAAAGCTCAAAATCAAATTTGAAAAGCAGCGGGGCCAAATAAACGGAACCTCTTCCAAAATAACTTCAAAAAATTGCAGTCAGGTTTTTTTCCTGTTGTCACCTTCAAAGCAACAAATCTGATACTTTTTGCTAGTAGGTCCAGGAATTATTTCTTCTTTTTTCTTATCAAATAACTGGCTTCAATAGGATCACAGAATCACAGAACTACCAAAGCTGGAAAAGACCTTTAAGATCATCAAGTCCAGCCTATGACCAACACCACCACACCGTCTAGACTATGGCACTAAGTGCCACATCCAGCCTTTCCTTGAACACATCCAGGGACAGTGCCTCCACCATTTCCCTGGGAAGTCTATTCCAATGTTTAATCGCCCTCTCTGTGAGGAAGTACTTCCTAATATCCAACCTAAACCTCCCCTGGAGCAGCTTCAGGCTGTGCCCTCTTGTCCTGTCACTGGTTGCCTGGAAAAAGAGCCCAGCCCTCACCTGACTACAACCTCCCTTCAGGTAGTTGAAGAGAGTGATAAGGTTCCCCGAGTCTCCTCTTCTCCAGGCTAAACAACCCCAGCACCCTCAACCTCTCCCTATAAGACTTTCCCTCTAGTCCTTTCACCAGCCTTGTTGCTCTCCTCTGGACCCTCTCCAGCACCTCATAGAATAATTTGCAACTATTGTGGAGTCTAGGTTAGGGTCTTAGATGACAATGAAGTTAATGAAATGTCCCCAGACAACACAGTTAATGAAAAAAATAGCATAGAACAGTTTAGATAGATTTTTTATTTTCCTTGCTGAGTCCATTTTTTACCTGTCAAGGCAGGTGTATCAGTCTCATTATGAGTGCAGGGTTTTTTAGCTTTTCTGTACAATTAAATGTACCAGTTCGATAGGATTATTCAGGACTGTAATGTAATGCATGTCTTAAGTGAATAGGCAATCTATTGACTCAATCTTGCTTGTTCTGTTCCCGTGCAATATAATAATCTTGCTTTGGTATTTATCTATAGGTTTGTCGCAGAGTAGTATTCTATGTTTTGTTGTATATGGAATAGATGTTCTTAAAACATTGTCTAGTCCTTTTCTGAATATCTCCAAGGACAGAGACTCTGCAACCTCTCTATGCAACCTGTTCCAGTGTTTGACAACCTTTACCATAAAAATGTCAGGTTTTTTCCTTCTATTTAAATGGTATTTCTTGTATTTCAATTCATGCCCATTGCCCCTTGTCCATCCACTGGATACCATTGAGAAGAGTCTGGCTCCATCTTTATATACTGTGGGGTTGAGTGCACCCTCACCAAGTTTGCAGATGACACCAAGCTGTGTGGTGCAGTTGATATGCAAGAGGGAAGGGGTACCATCCTGAGGGTCCCTGATGGACTTGAGCAGTGGGACCATGTGAAAATCAATATGTTCAACAAGGCCAAGTGCAAGATTCTTCACCTGGGTTTGGGCAATCCCCAATATCAATACAGACTGGGGGATGAATAGATTAGAGCACCCGTGTCAAAAAGGACTTGGCCATATTGGTAGATGAAAAATTGGACATGAGCTGGCAATGTGTGCTTGCAGCCCAGAAAGCAAGCTGTATTTTGAGCTGCATCAAAAGAAGCATGTCCATCAGGTCAAGAGAGATGATTCTGCCTTTCTGCTCCCCTCTAGTGAGATCCACCTGGATTTCTGTATGCAACTCTGCAGTCCTTAGTATCAGAAAGACATGGACCTGCTAAGTGCGAAGTGCGAAGAAGGACCATGAAAATGATCATAGGACTGAAACATCTCTCTTCTGAAGACAGGCTGAGAGAGTTGGGTTTGTTCAGCCTGGAGAAGAAGAGGCTCTGAGGTGATCTTATTATGGCTTTCTAATATAAAAAGGGGTTAATAAGAAAGACAGCAAGATGCTTTTTACCTGTAGTGATAGGACAGGGGGCAATGGTTTTAAACTGAAAGAGGGTAGATTTAGATTGGACGTAAGGATGAACTTGTTACTGTGAGGGTGGTGAGATGCTGGAATAGGTTGCCCAGAGCAGTTGTGGATACCGCATCACTGGAAGCGTTCAAAGTCAGGTTGGACACGATTTTGAGCAACTAGATATAGTGAAAGTTGTCCCTGATCACGGTGTGGGGGGTTAAACTTTATGATCTTTGAAGGTTCAATTTAACCCAAATTGTTCTGTTGTTGTATGATTCTGTGAAGTACTCAGATACAAGTGCAGGACAGCCATGGGATCAGGCCCAGCCAGCATGGGTTCAGGAAAGGCAGGTCCTGCTTGACTAACCTGATCTCCTTCTATGATCAGGAGACCCACTTGGTAGATGAGGGAGGAGATGTGGATGTTGTCTATCTAGACTTTGGTAAAGCCTTTGACAGCATTATCGTGGAGAAAGAGAAGCTGGTGGCACATGGCATAGACAGGTGCACTGTCTGCTGGGTAAAAAACTGGTTGGCTGGCTGAGCCCAGAGAGTTGTAGTGAATGGGATTGGATCTAGTTGGTGGCCGGTCACCAGTGATGTCCCCCAGGGCTCAGTTTTGGGTCCAGTCTTGTTCAATATCTTTATTAATGACCTAGATGAGGGGATTGAGTGCTTCCTAAGTAAGTTTGCAGATGACACTAAGCTGGGAGGAAGTGTGGATTTGCTTGAGGGCAGGAAGGCTCTGCAGAGAGACCTGGACAGACTGGATTGATGGGCCGAGGTTTATGAGGTTTATGAGGTTTAACAAGGCCAAGAGCTGGTTCCTTCACTTCAGTCACAACAACCCCATGCAAAGCTACAGGCTTGGGGATGACTGGTTGTAAAGCTCCATGGTGGAGAAAGACCTCGAGGTGTTGGCTGACAGCCGACTTAGCATGAGTCAGCAGTGTACCCAGGTGGCCAAAAAGGCCAATGACATCCTGGCCTGCATCAGGAATAGTATGGCCAGCTGGAGTAGAGAGGTGATCGTGCTCCTGTACTCGGCATTGGTGCGCCACACCTCAAGTACTGTGTGCAATTCTGGGCCCCTCACTACAAGAAGGATGTAGAGTTGCTGTAGCGTGTCCAGAGAAGAGCTACCAAGCTGGTGAAAGGTCTGGAGAATAAGTCCTATGAGGAGAAGCTGAGGCAATCGGGATTGTTTAGTTTGAAGAAGAGGAGGCTGAGGGAGAGACCTCATTGCTCTCTACAACTACCTGAAAGGAGGTTGTAGGGAAGTGGGAGTTGGCCTCTTCTCTCAAGTGAATAATGACAGGACAAGAGGGAATGGCCTGAAGTTGCACCAGGGGACGTTTAGACTAGATATTAAAAATAATTTCTTTACGAAAAGAGTGGTTGGACACTGGAACAGGCTGCCCAGAGAGGTGGTGGCGTCACCACCATTCACTTCCAGTCACCTGGAAGTGTTTAAAAGAAATATAGATGTGGTGCTTAGGGACACGATTTCAGCACTGAACGGGTAGATAAGGTTATGGTAGGTGGATTTAGGTTACGGTTGGACTTGATAATCTTCAAGGTCCTTTCCAAGTAGGATGATTCTGTGATTCTGTGATTATTTAAAATACAAATGGGTCTTCATTTTATGAATCAGTAGCTCAGTGACATACATCACTTTTCCAATGAAATGAGAAATTTTCATCTGGAACACAGTAATCTGTCATGGAAGCTGCAGAAAAAAGTATTCTGCTCAAAAAGCATGGGTGTGTAGCCATCATCTTGTGTCAGCAGAAAAAGTTCATGGTCTAGTGGAAGGTGTTCCTGCCCATGCAGAGGGGTTGAAACTAGATGATCTTTAAGGTCCCTTCCAACCCAAACCATTCTCTGATTCTATGATTCTATATAAACATTTGATAAGATCTCCCTTAAGCCTTCTTTTCTAAGCTAAACCCCAGCTGTCTTGGTCTTTCCTCATTTAAGTAGCAATATTATTTCATTGACTCAACTGATCTAAGCTTTCATTTAAACAAAAAAGGATGATACTACCAAAGATGCAAACAATGCCAAAAATAATTTAGAAACCTAAGAAGTTGTTTTAGAATTCTAAAATATTATTTTGGTTTGCAAAGCCTACTGTGTTGTGATTTGTGTCTATATAGAAAAAAATCTGGAATTCTGGGGACTAATTCTCATTTCAGATCTGTATTCTTCATTGTGGTGAAGAATTAGTAAAAAATAAAGGTGATGTGTTTTTCCTTATTTTCCTCTCCATTTCGGAGATGGCAGGAAATTGGAAGTTGCTTCAGGTTTGATGTTCAGGTTGAATCCACTGTAATAGTGGTTATGAGTAAGTAATATTAGGACAATCAGATTTGGGTCACTTGAAAAGCCTCACATAAAGGGATTAGATTCCAGTGGCTGTATGTATTAACTACTCAGAAGTTTTCTTCCACCATTTAATCAGACACCATATAGCTTTAAAAAAAAATATCTATTTGCTTCTTAAAATAAGACTATTCTGAGAAAGTGTGATTTTGCCAAGGCAATTTCTACGCATTTTGCAGGGTGCATTTGCCAGCAATGAATCAGAGTATACTTCAGGGTCTGGAGCAGAACATTGAAAGATATAAAAGAATTCAAGTCTCCATTGTCATATTATGGTAAGCAGTTGTACTGAGCTGGGGAGAGGATTTTCTAAACAGTTCAGTAAAGTTCTAGAATTCTTTTTAATTCTGTGAGCTCTCTGTGCTTAATTTCTCTAAGATATCTTAAAAATCTGAGTTTCATGACTGAAATAAATTAGATGCCACTTATTCCCATTAAATTCTGACTTCAATTCTAGTATTTATGTATATACGCATACATAATATGTATATTTGTGTGTATACACACATATATAAATATAAAACTATAAAGTCCTTTTCTCGTTGTTTTTTTCACTCCTGAATTCATCAATATTAAACAGGCATTAAACATACTTGCTCTCAGTTGACTTGATGCTCATGTACCCTCTCTCATTTCTTACTGGGTCCTAGGGGCTCTCGGATCTCATCTGGGTGAGTGAACTCTTAGGTGCTTACTTTGTTATTTTGAATACACATTCTTATTACATTGAAAGATTATTTGTAGTACGTGTGAAACATTGAGTCAATTATTGCATACTTAGCACTATATCAATTTATGAGTTTTAGGATAAGCTATCCACTCAAAAATGTATTGTATTTCTGCAAGTGTAGTAAACTGCATTGGCTCTTTGAGGAGTCAGGTAAACCCCAGTGCTGACAACAGGTTGTACATAAATGTGTGTGTGACTCTGTGGGAGGAGAATTAATAATTAGATTTATGTATTTCATCCAGATAAACCAAAGCCTAAGATTAAAATGGAAAGGGCCTCCTTCTTTCTGTTTCATGCAGTAGCTGTCAGGGGTTTCTGCCTTGCACTTGCCTGTCATCTCATTTGCCTCACATTGGCATGTGGGGCCTTAGTCAAGGGATGCCCTGACTCTGAGAGCAGCATGTTAACCCTGGTACCCAATTTCTCCTTCAAAATACACTTGGAGTTCAGTATTAATCTTATCCTGAAATGAAAATTTAATTTGCTTCTTTTTCAGAACCTGTCTAACCTAAATGAGGAAGTATCTTTTTGCTAGTTCTGGTGTTCTCTCTTGTACTTGGTCAGTGAACAACTTCTTTATTCTCTATGACTCATTCTGCATGTTTCATGGTGAAGTGTGCTCTACACTGGATTTTATCTTCTGTTAGGATGCCTGTATAATACAAAAAAACCAATTTATGAGTGTCATGCAGCTAGTAAATCAAGTACTTAATTTCTTTGGCACACTGTGCACTTGAAATTCTGCAATATTTTAGTGTATAAATTCATATTCTGAGTGTATTTTTCCAGTTTTTGATTATAATTTAATTGACTTACAGACCATAATGTTAAGAACAGTGTCTGCAGTGTCCTCTAATTTCCTACAGGTCGTTTAATTTATACATTTGGATTAAACTTTTGAAGTAAAATAGTATCCAACTTAGAAGTGTTACATATCTGTACCTTACAGACTGAAAACAAAATTTGAAAATAAATTGAATTTTAAAAACTAAGCCAATTTATACAGGTGTTTAGGCTGTAAAAACTGATGTTTAGCCATGTAAGGAATTTTATAGAGCAAGGGATAGTTACTAACATATTTAGATAGGTACTGGCATATTGAAGATATCTCATTGATTTTCGTTGTTGTTGTTTTGGGGTTTTTTCTTGACCATTGGCTGTTGGGCTCTCTTGGTCACTATCTGGAACTTCTACTCAAGCCCTGGAGTAGGTATTAAAAATTACTTCTGTGGAGCTTGCTCTCAGAGATGACTCAAGGTCCAGAAGTGCTCTTGACAAGTGAGCAACTCAGTGTTATTTTTGGAAAGAGACCCAGCGACCTTATTTGCTGTTTTCTCTGTCCAAGTATGTCAAGGCGGCATATGGACTTCACACAACTCTATCAGAGTTATAACTGATGACCTTTATTATTAAAAATTGAGGCAATATATACACCTCTGACTCCAGATGGTCCATGCCAGTACAAACCCCATTGGTTACATACATTCACAGTTCATATGTGATTGGCTACGTGTCTTGTCACTCGCTGTCCGTGTCACGATGACCCAGGGTTTTTCGCTTCCCAGTCGGTGCCTCCCAGTTCTTGCTACAACATTCTTTTCTCACTGCTTCATGAGATAACAACTGTGGGATACCTACTTGTGGGACACCTGCTGTTTACTGGTCCCGTGGGACACTGGCCTTTGGGATACCAGCCTGTGAGACACCAGCTTGTTTACTGATCCTACGGTTTGCTTCAGGGCACCTGACAATTTGGCCAGCAGCACCTGCAACACTGCTGTTTTCTTTTAATTCCGGCATATTAATTTTCCATAAATCCCATGCTAATTTTCCATAAATCTGCACACAAGTACTTTCTGGATGTGTTATTTTTGTATAGAGCTCTCTATTTAGTGTAACACACAGCATTTAATATTTTCTTGCACACATTTATTGTTTAGAAAAAGACAATTGAACTGTAAGGAAAAAACAATGTTTCTCTTCTGGACTGACTTTTTTGAGGGGTTTGCGTGAAAACAGTTTGTGAATTCCAAGGTGAAGCTGATCAGAGTCTTTCTGGTTCCTGAAGGTAGCATGTCTCACAGGTTGCTTTTTTTTCAAGTGGAAGAGTAGATGATAGGCAGCACAGTAGCACTCAGCACAGCTGTGTGATACAAAGTAGGACATGAAATTAATTACATGGTATTACATTAATTAATGGTATCTTAAAAGCAATCTTTAACAACAGTTCTGAAGTGGAGCTGAACAAAATTTGTTTTGTTTAAACTTCCTTACTTGTATCCTATCCCTTGATGACAGTATAATATAATTTCTGTATTTTAATAGTTTCTCCAATAGATGTCAGTAACTGCTTACTGGCTGATAAATTAACACCATTCATAGTACACTATAGAAACATAAAGCAGTAAAAACCAAAAATGTTCATATATAGGTACTTAACACATAACTGACATGTAATTGTTACCAACGTGTCACCTGTTTTTTGTATTTGAACATGAAAGCCTTTCTGAATATTTTCCTTTTGAGTCTGTTGGTTTGCTCAGAGTTATGTGATAGTATAAAGCTAATAAAACTTTTATAGGGCTATTAAAGGTTAAGGGCAAATAAATTTTGGAGCATTCTTAGTTCTGAGGTCATGAGCATTTGTCTGCGCTTGAAATCTCTTGTGGGTTACCTTGAGTTGGTTCATCTTACAATGTCTTGCATCCAGATTAGAATGCTTTATTGTATATTATCTGGCATTAAATTGTGCTTTTATGATTGACAATTTATTTAAATAATATTACAAGTTTACTTGCACCAAAACCAGTATGGATGATTCTACAATGCAACATGTTGCAAGACTGTCAAAACCTGCAACTGGTTTTCTACCATGTTTTTCTGCTTCTAGGCTTTCTTTTCATCTGTGTTGCCTCTACTGTCCTGGAATCATGGTAGAGAGATGGTTATTGTGCTGTTTAAACATTGATGTGAAGGCTTCTATGTAGTCATGCCTAATTCATAAGGAGCTCTTGGTGCTTCATCTGCCATATATGATGTTGACTGGCATCATATACTGAGAAGCTTGAAGGGGAGACTTTTTTTCGCCAGAATTATCTGCATGACTTTAACTGATCTGCAGTTATATAACCAACCATCATTATACAGATGAAGGAATACATGGGATGAATTCTGGTTTTATTAAATACTTCATAAGTAGATCTTGGATGACAATTACCATGGACTGCTGTTTCTATTAAAAGTTTGATGGCATCTTCCTAACTAGGCTGTGACAGTCTCAGTAACACAAATGCAAGAATGTCAGATACATTGGATCTCTCAAACCCTGATAATGATATGCAAAACTAGAAGACCCTGAAAAGCACATAACTCTAACTCTGTTTTTCACTAATACACTGTCATTGTGTGGCTTTACAATATTCACAGGAACAACCAGCTTGTCAATGGTCACTAATTTCTCCAGGTTGGCAGGGCAACCAGTTTTTACTGTGATGCTTAATATCACACCTGGGGAGTAGCACTACACATAAAGGAAGATACCTTTTTCCTGTTTTTCCCTTGTAGCTCTAATGCTGTGAAACTAAAAGGTGGGGGGAGGGAAGGACAGTGAAGATGTTGCAAAGGCAAACAACTTTCTTGAAATACATAACAAGGTAGTCTTTTGAATGTACAGTGTTATGAAAGCCTGGGCCAAGATTTTTATAGGAATGGTATTAATTTTTTTACATTGTTGTGTGCGGGATACAAGACGACCTTTTCTTCACACTGTTTTGGGTAATGAATCACCCTCTTATATCATCATCATCATCATCATAACACATTAAAAAACTCTGAAATAACATGGAAACTTCAGCCTTGTTACAAGTATAGCAAACTATGCATGAGTGTGCAGCAAAAATAACACTAAATGTGATAACACTTACCAAATCTGATTAAACTGTGGTACCAGTATACTGAGCCAAGAAGACATGTAGCATTCCTAAGACATCCTCTATGAAAAAAATGTAAATGTTCAAAAGCTGAAATTCATATATGAGTGCAATACATCTCTCATTTTTTTCAATTTTTATCATTCCACTGAGTCTTTTCTGACTTACCAAGTGTGCTTTTCCCTTACTCCCTTGTGCAAGATTTTCTCTTACTTGCTCTGCTGAGCTTTTGCAAAACACATCAAATAGCAATCTAAAGGAATGTGTTTTGTTTTGGTTTCTCTGAAATCTCTTTCAGTCTTTTAGATGTGCCATTGTAGTATATCTTGGTCTTTTCTGTATTTCTTATTACTGTAGGTGACCTTTCCGTACTCAGGCCAAACACTAACATACCACAGAGAAACATTTTTCTCTGTTTATGAACCTTGGGCTATGGAGTAAAAAAATGCAAACATTTGTACAATCAATAGCCTTCTCTGATTTAGAGAATGCCAGCTATGTAACACCATATGTAGCAATCAGTACAGATAAAAGATACACCTTGGGTTGTTGTATTATTCTTGGATAGAGTCACATTTCTCTAGTATGACAGCCCTAATATTTGAGCTACTTATATGCAAAATTAGTAAAATAGCTGCTGTCACATACTTTTATGTATTAAAGTTGTTTTCATGTATGGGAGGTAACATCTGCACATACAGGACAGACTAAGCAGAGAGTTCTAAAAAATTTGGTTTGAAATCCTACAGTTCTGCTGCCATGTCTCATCTACCTTTTAGCCCACCAGTGAGTAGTACTTGACTGAGCACAAAGCCATTCCCTTCCTTTGCGGGTGATCCTGATTCACAAGTTATTTGCTGCTTTGTATATGTTAGCAACAACTACCTGTGTCCATCCCAATTTGATCCAGACTGCTTGACTTCACTTTTGAAAAGAAATAGGGTTATAAAACCAAAATGGTAATAAGACCAATAGAAGAGGAACTTCGCTAAGGACAGAGGTGCTTCGAGGTTGAATGAAGTTGCAACTAAGTATGGTTGGTCAGGCCTATTGGGCAGTGGAAATGTGCACAACAAGCTCTGTACAACTGTACCAAGTCAAATATCAAATTGTGAGAAGACAGCATAGTAGGGAAGAACCTTATTTAGCAAATATGGTTTATACCAAACTTACCAGTTTCCCCCATCCCCAAACCTCCTACTTTCTAGATGCAGGTGATTGACAAATTTCCATCACTGTGATTCATGAAGTCCCATTGTGGTTGAAATGTTTCCATCCGACCCCATAGATTTGTGCACATATGGGAGTTTACATATGTCTTACATTATTTTGAATCTGTGTATACTAAAACGCCTCATAAAACAGACAAATCACGTCAATTTTAACATGTGTTTAACTACCTTAAAAAATAATGCCTTTAAAACTTCCTCATAAGCTATGTTTCATCATTGCTAAGCGCACAAACTAGCTTCTGCTGATTTGCAGTCTTTTCTGAAGGTTTCAGTACAAGTTCTATGATTTTTACAGGGTACAGTCTTAAGACTACAGCATCTTCTGATTAAAATACTCAAATGGATATTTTCTTACATTTTAGTGTCAGAAATATAATTTGCTGACGTCTAGTAAGACAATTGGTAACACATTCCATGATTCAGACAGTAACACCAAAACTGTCCCTGCTGCAGAGTTTAATATTTACAAAAAGGAAATATATAAATATCAGTAACAGGAAACTGCTGTTGTGCAAACACTGTTATATCCTCTGCAATAATTAAGAAGTAGGAAATGCTTATGATTTTAGTCACATATGCACATACAGACACAGACACATCCCCTTTTATGAGAGTTTAAACGTCCCTAGAATTCTTGCATTTTTGGCTCAATTTGATTCAGTTACAAGGTTTGAATACCCCACCTAACTTGCAGGAAATCCTTTCTCTGTGTTTACAGACTGTTTTTTTTGTGTTTACTTTATTCAAACTGACAACAATGGTGGCTTTATTTGTAATGCTTTTTATCTTTCGGAATTGTTAGAAGTCCCAGGGTTCTGCTGTCACTAGGTCACTTAACAGATAGTTTAGCTTTTCCCAGGTGTGTGTACTATAACAGAGTAAATCTACTTTGATACTTAAAGTTAGGCTTCAAAGGCATCTAGTTTTTAAAGCTGGCTGAAGTGTTGCATCTTTTTAGAAAAGGAAAAACCAATTCCCTTTTTTAGACACAGCTTTTCAGCTGATACAACTATCCCAAAACACCTGAGCTATCTTTCCCAAGATGCATAGTAATGGCAACCAGTCCTTGCATCTGGTCACAGAGTATCCTGTCACATGTCCTGCATTAAGGTAAATGACAGGGACATGTTTCTGCATTGACAGCATGTAACTGCAAGACTACAGGAAAAACCCTATTAGATCCATCCCTCCTTCGTGCCTGTAGACTGGGACAGGGAGCAGGGCTGGGCTGGTCTCAGCTCAGTTTTTGAGGTAGTCACTGAGTTCAGTCAATCCACTCTATCTCACTGTATCTTGATTTTCAAATTATAACAATTAAGACCTCTTTTCACAGCATATAAAAAATTCCATGTAAAATCTAAGTTAGATTGTTTGGCTTGTCAATTTGTAAAAACCTGGGGTCTAAGTATCCTCATCTGATCTGTCAATCACAGCCACTCTTTATTCCAGGGACTGTGTAGTTTATGTTAAATAAAATTTAGGCATACACGAGAGACAGAAACATATCACTTGGACATCAAGATTGTGTATAGATCACAGACTTTTTTTTTTTACCTTTTATGTTACTTTGATTGTAAATTCCAATTATAATATAATGTGAATTTGGTTAAAAGTTTATTATGTGATGTATGCAGATGATGAACAGGGAAATGTTTCTATTAAGAAGAGCTTAGTGTTGATAAAGTAATAAGTTTACAAGTAATATATACATATTACAAGTATATTACAATGTATTACCTATTACGAGTAATATATACATATAACCTTGCAAGAAAGAATTTGTTCAGTTTCTTAAAAAATTGCTTATTGCAAGTAGTCCTATGTATACTGCTAGAACCTAGCTCATGAAAGAGAACTTTAAATTCTTCTTTATTCAGGTATTAATGAGTAGTACTATGCAATTTATCTAGGAAAATGAAAGGTGATCTTAAAGACTTTGTAAACCATTAGTTTTTCACTAGAAGGTAACTCATGTACTTTCTAGCAAAATCCAAATAAATATCAGGACAGCTAATGTGTAGAGGTGACCCATGTCTTTTGCTTGTTTAGTTTAATTATGAGAGAAAAGCATCCTCTGAAAAATATGTTATTTAAAATATAATACAATATAATTAACATAATATACATTCTTTTTACTGCATGTCGTGGGCCAATATCAAAGGCTACCGGCTGTCAGGATGCTTCCGCGACTTCCCCCCCTGCACAGCGGAGAGGTTTGTGAATAAGACTGAGGGCGCATGAGCAGCCACTGCAGGACCATATCTTAGAGTGTAGATTGGGATACTCCCTCACCACACTCACAAATTGTTACCAAGACCAATGTTTAACTTACAAATTAATTGCTTTATTAAGGGTTAAGACAAATTGAGGGACCAAGGTTCAGGGAAGGTAATCTAGGCATATATCAGAAAAGAAGATCACTGTTCTATGTTATTAGTAAGTGCACTCCCCGTGAGAGAGGTGTAGGATTAACGGAGGAGAAGGGTAGGAGTTGAGCCCAGTAGTTATGTGTGTGTGGATATGTCTGTGTGTGTGTGTGTGTGTGAGTGTGAGTGTGTGTGTGTATGTGTACGCGTGTTACCCTCCTTCCAGTAGCAAGGATGTGGCTGACATCCCGGCAACCCTCCAGCAGGCATGGCAAGCAGGCACAGCATGCTTGGTTCTGATTCAGGCAGCAACTCCTTGCAAGCAGAAAGGCTCTGGCGACTAGCATGCAGCGATCCGCTGCGAGAGAGCACAGGCCCCTCCACTCCCTCGCAGGCAGCTCAGTCTATCACCAAGTCCAGCAGACAAAGAAGGTTCTCAGGTTCGCCAGCACAGCTTGCTTTCTTTTTAGATAACATTCTCTGTTCGACTTAGCCAATTAGCAGTGGCCAGATGCCCAGTCTCTCAGGGGCAGTCATCTAGCCCGCTATCTGTTTCTCTGCCAGTTCTGTTTCAGTTCGTCCTTGGCCAAATCAGCAAAAGGCACTTCGCTGGCTTGAAAGGCATTCCGTCCAATCTTATGTGGGGGAAGGGAAAATGGTCCGTTCCCCACACTGTATTAAAAAACCAACCTAGTAAATGCTGCTAATGGGTTTCTTAAACCTGATATGCTATGTACTTGGGTAATGCCTTTTCTTGTGTGGTGGTAGCTGTGGAACCTGTTTCCTTTGGTGACGCTTTTCACTTTAGAAATTATAGAATCATCATCAAGGTTGGGAAAGACCTTAAAGATCATCAAGTCCAACTGTCCTCTCTACAACCCCTAACAACTGAACCATATCCCAAAACACCACATCTACCTGTTTTTTGCACACCTGCAGGGACGATGCCTCCACCACCTTCTTGGGCAGCCTCTTCCAAAGCCTCACCACTCTTTCTGTGAAGAAATTTTTCCTAATATCCAATCTGAACCTCCCCTGTTGCAACTGGACCCCATTTCCTCTTGTCCTATCACTAGTCACTAACAAGAAGAGGCCAACACCCACCTCACTACTACCTCCTCTCAGGTAGTCCTAGAAAACAATGAGATCTCCCCTCAGCCTCCTCTTCTCGAGGCTGAACAGCCCCAGCTCCCTCAGCCTCTCCTTATCAGGCCTGTTCTCAAGACCCCTAATCAGCCTAGTTGCCCTTCTCTGCACCCTCACCAGCACCTCAATGTCCTTCTTATACTATGGCACCCAAAACTGCACACAGTGCCTGAGATTCGGCCTCACCAAGGCCAAGTAGAGGGGCAGGATCACCTCCTTGGTCCTGCTGGTCATACTATTCCTGATGTAGGCCAGGATGGTGTTGGCCTTCTTGGCCACCTGGGCACACTGCTGGCTCATGTTCAGCCAGCTGTAAATCAGCACCTCCAGGTCCCTCTCTGCTAGGCAGCTCTCCATCCACTCCTTCCCAAGCCTGTAGTGCTGCCTGGGGTTGTTGTGGCCAAAGTGCAGGACTCGACATTTGGCCTTATTGAAACTCATGCCATTGGCCTTGGTCCATCAGCCAAGCCTGTTTAGATCCCTCTGCAGAGCCTCCCTGCCCTCAAGCAGAGCAACACTTCCACCCAGCTTAGTGTCATCTGCAAACTTACTGAAGGTTCACTCTATCCCTTCATCCAAGTCATCAATAAAGATGTTAAACAGGAGCAGCCCCAGCACTGAGCCCTGGGGAACACCACTTGTGACCAGCTGCCAACTGTATTTAACTCGATTGAACACAATTCTTTGGACCCAGCTGTCCAACCAGCAAAGTGTATGCACATCCAAACCATGAGCAGCCAGCTTCTCTAGGAGAATGCTGTGGGAAACCTTGTCAAAGACCTTGCTAAAGTCAAGGTAGACAACATCCACAGCCCTTCCCTCATCCAATAAGCGTGTCACTCTGTTGTAGAAGGAGATCAGGTTAGTCAAACAGGACCTGCCCTTCATGAACCCATGCTGACTAGGCCTGATCACTTGGTTGTTCTGCATGTACTGCATAATGGTACTCAGGATGATCTGCTCTGCCAGATTGCCTGGTACTGAAGTCAGACTAACAGGCCTGTAATTTCCCGGATCATCCTTCCATCCCTTCTTGTATATGGGGGTAACACTGGCTGATTTCCAATCTGCTGGTACCTCTCCAGTCAGCCAGGACTGCTGGTAAATGATAGGAAGTGGTTTGGTGAGCACTCCTGCCAGCTCTTCTAGCACTCTTGGGTGGATCCCATCCGACCCCATAGATTTGTGCACATATGGGAGTTTACATATGTCTTACATGATTCTGAATCTGGTCTGTTATTTCTTCCAGGTTATTTTTCCTTATTTGTAGCATTTCATAAGTGTGCTCATTAGACCCAAAATCTAGGTCTGGTTTGGTTTTGCATATATGTACTTTCCTGGTGTTTCTGTTGTCTGTTCTATTCTTCATTGTGAAATCTGCAGCAATGCTAAACAGTAGTGAAGACATAATCCTGTATAAACCTAGTGATTCCATGTGGAAATTTTCTGTTATCTGGTGGTTAAGACCCTGCAGATCACTTTACACATCTGAACATTAATATATTGATGACCAAACTGGAATTCAATTGGGCTGAAAACCCACACTGCAGGTCTTTGCAGAATAATACCTTCTGAAAAGAAACAAAATAGGTGTTGGAGTTAGCTGACTGTTCTGTGCATACATATTTGAATGTTCTTAGTGTGGATACGTGTGAATATACAGTATGTTTAATATGCAGTAAAAAGAATAACAGTATCTCTCTTTTCAACTTTCTGTGAGCTGCACATGATGCTTTTGCATCATGGAGCAGAGGGCTCCTAGTGCAATAGGGATTATCACGATTTCTCTCCAGTAACACTTAATGAAATATCCTTTGCTAGATATTCTGTCAAAGGTTCCAAGTTTCTTACAGTGAGCAGTGGACCCCTTTTCCAGATTTTACTCATCAGTTCTGTCAGTTTTAATGGTAGGGAGGTTGCTTTAAAATCACTATTCTGACTTGAGTTTCTCTTTTTTCTTCTCTCTTTATCAGTTCCTTGATTACAGTTTGTATTTCTTGTATTTCCATTGGATTGATGGTCAAAGTATTTCACCAAAACCAAGTAATTCACAGAGTGAACTGTGAGAATTCCTTCAAAATGCTGTGTCCATCCACTTTATTGCTTTATCTCAATTATGAGTGAGCTCATTACTGACTGAATAATTGGATATTCCCAACACATCTGTGCAACCTGGACTCTTTCACATCTAATGAGTGAGTTCCTGACTCCTTCAAGACTATTTTAGGTGTTTGGGTTATACTGCTTAAAACAGCAAGCAGAGATGAACTTGCAACATTATGTTTTCCATTGCATGCTTAAGAAATAGCTCATTACTTCAGAATGACACACCCAGATAATAGTGCAATACAATGGTACTGTAATTGCTTTGACTGTAAAGCATATCCTTCTGTCCAAAGCCTGAGACTTTGGATGTGTCTCCACCATAGAACGCAGCAGCTTTGTATAGCAAAGCTAGAGCTAGTTCTGATAAAGGTGGTATGTCTACAGAGGGCAGCTCAGTACCATACAGAGATAATAAAATCGTAGAATCATAGAATGGTTAAAGTTGGAAGGGACCTTAAAGATCATCAGGTTCCAACCTCCCTGCTTTAAGCAGGGACACCTCACACTAGACAAGGCTGCACAAAGCCTCATCCAGCCTGGCCTTAAACACCTCCAGGGAGGAGTCTTCCACTACCTCCCTAGTCCATCTATTCCAGCACCTTACTACCCTCATGGTGAAGAATTTCTTCCTGATGTCTAACCTACATCTACCCTGTTCCAGTTTAAAACCATTACCCCTTCTCCTATCACTACCCTCTCTGATGAAAAGCCCCTCCCCAGCTTTCCTCTAGGCCCCCTTGAGGTACTGGAAGGCCACTATAAAGTCTCCCTGGAGCCTTCTCTTCTCCAGGCTGAATAGCCCAAAATATCTCAGCCTGTCTTCATAGCAGAGGTGCTCCAGCCCTTTGATCATCTTCATGGCCCTCCTTTGGACCCTCTCCAACAAATAGAGTGATTATTGCCTAACATTATGTTTTTCCTTATATACCTCTCTATATGACACAGAACAGTAATAGATGTTGGTGTTTGCTCCTCTCAAGATGGCCAATAAATAAAGTAAATGTAGTCTATTTTGAGTTTGAACAGTGATCACCCGATTTGCCTACTGGAAGAATCTTGGTTTTAATGTTACCAGTACATTAATTGATATCAGAACAGGCAAAGTTTAATCTGTTACTTCCTGTCACACACCAGGTCTGGTATGGAGAAAAGTTTGAGGTGCCTATAGGAAACAGAATTAAATGGAAGAACATCCCACTCATCCAGCTCTGCTTTTGGTAGCTAGATTTCATAGAATCATAGAATGGTTTGAGTTGGAGGGGACATTAAAGATCATCTAGTTCCAACACCCCTGCATGGGCAGGGACACCTCCCACTAGATCAGGTTGCTCAGAGCCCCATTGAACCTGCTCTTGAACACTTCCAGGGATGGGGCTTCCATAACTTCTGCTGGTAACCTGTTCCAGTGTCTCACCACCCTCATAATGAAGAATTTATTCTTAATATCTAATCTAAATCTACCCTCTTTCAGCTTGAAACCATTTCCCCTCATCCTATCACTATCTGCCCTTGTAAAAAGTCCCTCCCCAGCTTTCCTGTAGGCCCCCTTCAGGCACTGGAAGACTGCTATGAAGTCTTCCCAGAGCTTTCTCTTCTCCAGGCTGAAAAACCCCAACTGTCTCAGCCTGTCTTCATAGCAGAAGTGCTCCAGACCTCTGATCATCTTTGTGGCCCTCCTCTGGACTTTCTCCAGGTACTCCATGTCCTTCTTATGTTGTGGGCTCCAGAACTGGACACAGCACTCCAGATGAGGTCTCACGAAAGCCAAGTAAAGGGGGAGAATCACCTCCCTGGCCCGCTGGCCATGCTTCTTTTGCTGCAGCCCAGGACACAGTTGGCTTTCTGGGCTGCAAGCACACATTGCTGGCTCATGTTGAGCTTTTCATCAACCATCACTCCCAAATCCTTCTCCTCTGGACTGTTTTTGAGTCATTCTCCACCCAATCTGCATGTGCTTGGGATTGCCCGGACTCATGAGCAGGGCCTTGCACTAGGCCTTGTTGAACTTCATGCAGTTTGCATAAGCAAAGTTGCTGAGTGTGCACTCAATGCAACTATCTGTGTCACCAACAAAGATGTTAAACAGCATGGGTCCCAGTACTGATCCCTGAGGAACATGAGACATCACTGGTCTCCATATGGAGCTGTTGACCGCCAACTCTCAGCGTGATCATTCATCCAATTCCTGATCCTCCGAGTGGTCCATCCTTTGAATCCGTATCTCTTCAATTTAGAGACAAGGGTGTTTTGTGGGACAGTGTCAAGTGCTTTGCACAAGTCCAGGTAGATTACATCATTTGCTCATCCCTTATCTAACAAAAATGTAGCCCTCTCATAGAAGGCCACCAAATTTGTTAGGCATGATTTGCCCTTGGTGAAGCCATGTTGGCTGTCACTACTCCTTATTTTCCATGTGCATGGTTTCCAGAAGGATCTGTTCCATGACCTTGATTAGATTAGGTATTAGAAGAAACTTCGTCACTGAAAGGTTTGTTAAACACTGAATAGGCTGCTCAGGGTGGTGGATGAATCACCATACCTGGAGGTGCTTAAAAGATGTGTAGACATGGTGCTTAGTATTATGGTTTAACACTCGACTCGATAGAGTTAGGTTAATGGTTGGATTCGATGATCTTAAAGGTCTTTCCCAATCCGAATGATGCTGTGATTTTGTGATTCTGTAATGTTTTATATTTGTTTATGTGTCTGCACTTTGGCATGTTCACAGCAAATAATTCAATAAATAAGGTCTTGAGCCTAAGAAACAGACTTTAATATCATCACTTAATTTAATCTTTCACATACTCACTGGGAGTGATGTAAGACATTTTCAAGGTTCTCAAATGCAATATCACATCACGACGCCCAGCTACTCACTTGGAAGTCTCCATTTTATGTTACATAGTCACAACTTTGGTACATGCAAAGCACTGTTTGCAGTGGGCAGATTGGCTGTCTGATTATTTCATCAGCCACATTCTATATTACTGTCATTATTCTAAGTACAAACCCAGATATTTATAATTCACAGACATTTTTAACCCACTCTGATCAGGTTTTTTCTAAATTCATGACAATATAGTGATCATCCTAATCCAAAACTGTAAGTGTGGAGGTAGTTCAGAAGCCTAATTTCATCATGTTCAGAAGCCTTCATGATCATGAAGTATGTAAACACTTCTGGCCAGATACCCAGTCCTGTTCAATATCTTTATTGATGACCTGGATGTGGGGATTGAGTCCACCCTCAGTAAATTTGCAGATGACACCAAGCTGGGGGGGAGTGTCGATCTGCCAGAGGGTAGGAAGAGGCTGCAGGAGGACCTGGACAGGCTGGATCGATGGGTCGAGGCCAACGGCATGAAATTCAACAAGACCAAGTGCAGGGTCCTGCACTTTGGCCACAATAACCCCAGGCAGCGCTACAGGCTGGGGGAAGAGTGGCTGGAGAGCAGCCCAGCAGAGAGGGACCTGGGGGTGCTGGTGGACAGCCAGTTGAACATGAGCCAGCAGTGTGCCCAGGTGGCCCGGAAGGCCAATGGCATCCTGGCTTGTATCAGGACTAGTGTGGCCAGCAGGAGCAGGGATGTAATTCTCCCCCTGTACTCAGCACTGGTGAGGCCTCACCTTGAGTACTGTGTACAGTTCTGGGCCCCTCACTTCAAGAAGGACGTTGAGGTGCTGGAGCGGGTCCAGAGGAGAGCAACAAGGCTGGTGAAAGGACTAGAGGGAAAGTCTTATAGGGAGAGGTTGAGGATGTTGGGGTTGTTTAGCCTGGAGAAGAGGAGATTCAGGGGGGACCTCATCACTCTCTTCAACTACCTGAAGGGAGGTTGTAGTCAGGTGGGGGCTGGGCTCTTCTCCCAGGCAACCGGTGACAGGACAAGAGGGCATAGCCTGAAGTTGCTCCAAGGGAGGTTTAAGTTGGATATTAGGAAGCACTTCCTCACGGAGAGGGTGGTTAGACATTGGAATAGACTTCCCAGGGAAGTGGTGGAGGCACCGTCCCTGGATGTGTTCAAGGAAAGGCTGGATGTGGCACTTAGTGCCATGGTCTAGATGGTGTGGTGGTGTTGGTCATAGGCTGGACTTGATGATCTTAAAGGTCTTTTCCAGCCTTGGTGATTCTGTGATTCTGTGATTCTGTGATTCTGTAGCCATACTGACTTGTAAACCAATTTTCTTTAGACCTTAAGGTCTGCTATCATTGTAGAGAGGAGTAATACCAAACTGCATTTTTGTAAAATGTATTATGTCTTATGTTCAAACTCAAAAGTGCTACTTTTTTCTCAGCCTGACTGCCATTTGTGGTTTAATAAAACATGAATTTCAACTGCAGCAAACACACTTGTGGCTTATATTTTTATTTTTCACTGGCTTCTGAAAGCATGTACATAGAGCAGTGCAATTTTTTTTTTCATTCAGTGGCTACATTGCTACAATCAAAGCAAAAAAAGTATTGGTTGGGGCAAAACCACAGTAAAATATCATTCAAAATTTTAAAAAATAGAACCACAGTAATTTCAGATGAACCTGACATCCTTCAGTCTAGAAAAGAAATCACCTTAAAAATTTGTTTTCGAAGTCAGTTAACC
This sequence comes from Hemiprocne comata, assembly GCA_020745705.1. Classification (NCBI taxonomy): domain Eukaryota; kingdom Metazoa; phylum Chordata; class Aves; order Apodiformes; family Apodidae; genus Hemiprocne; species Hemiprocne comata. The sequence goes on along the minus strand of CM036587.1, from coordinate 61,206,540 downwards.
TCTGGGGTTTTGTACATATGGTAAAACAAAGGCAAAATGAAAATTACTGTTCAAAACAAACTATTTAATTCTGAATCATTCAAAATCAGCAGTTCCAACATTTTAATATTTTTGTTTCAAGTAAAACATTTTCTAATAAGCAGTTCAGTCCTCTTGGAATTAGGTTTATCATTGAATTTGCTTTTAAAATAATATATTGTATTTAACTACAAATAACAAAGGTGAAAATGATCATCAAATGCAAAGTAATAATTGTCTTTATTCTCTGAGTTGATTTATTATTAGTGCTGAAATAACTTGCCCTAAAAAGAATTTGAAAGCACAACTAGTTGTTTTTTGTTTGTTTGTTTTGTTTGTTTCCTGCCATGAGTGTTGTTGGCTTTTCAATACTGATCTATTAATAAGGTAGATTTTGGTACAAAGTAATACCTGACTGTGACCCAGGTTCCATTCCTGTTTTCACTAGACACTGGATGCATGGGATCATGCCTGATGCTGATTGTTCTGTACTGAATACATTTTTTGCAATCATAATTGTTTAAGAATCAACTACTGGGTATAACAGAAAACAATGTTTTCTATTATTAATTGTAATACATAGGACAATAAATGAAAATACATGGATCAATAGGAACAGAAATATTTGGAAAACAAATTTGTATTATATTAATGCAGAATATTCATCCCCTAACACACCATAATGCTTCTAATTAACAATAGGTCTCTATTCAAGTACAACTCATTATTCTGGTACAGTAACATATGACTAAAGAAGTGAGCTAAGGTTTAGCATATCAGAGACTGAGTTAATTTCAAGATGTTGGCGTCTAGACCATGTCTACTAAAACACAATCTGTGCTGAAGGAGGTGTGAAGTACAAGGAGATGTTAAGTACACTGAAAAGCAAGGTTTGCTTGCCCTTGTTTACATTTGGTCTGAAAAGGTCTGACATGTATTTTCAGAACATGAAATTCTAAGGAAAGTGCCTTAGGTGCCCTTCAGTTGCTCAGGGAATTTAAAGTTCATGTAGCAATCATTATTCTTCTAACAAATTATTGATCACAATTGAAAGGAGTGACAATTTCTCTGGGCACCTGCAGCAACCTGGGTTAGAATAAACACCTGTCCTCAGAATAGTTTGCAGGCTGCCCAGAAGCCACAGAGCCATGAATCCTATACTAACACTTCAGGATCCCCAGTGTGGAGAGGGAGAATTCAACTCCAAATACTTTCAGTAGCAAAGAAACAAAAAAGTGTTGATGTTCTGGACAAATTTCTGACAAATTTTTCTTTCAGAGTAAAGTTGTTACTAACTGTAGAGTGAAGAGGTGTAGCAGGATGCTACAGTACCAGGCAGTGAGAAATGTCAGTGAAATTTCCCCAAGATATCCCAGGAAAAGCATGCTATGGCAATGTGCTTCTCTGCTGCTATGGAAAACACTGCATGCTTCTCTCTACTAAGGATAGTGGAGATGAAAGCTTATTCTTCTTTTGCATCTCCTCAAGCACTGAACAACACTAGGGCTGTCACCTGTGAATGGTGACAGTCTCTTTGAGATATGGATGCAGAAATTATCACTATGTCATTATTTAACAATGTAATGACTATACTATATATATATATAGTAAAAGATGGGAAGGAATCTTAAGGTCTTCCTGGCATTTCTGGTTTTTTTTCAGCCTGGATATATGCAACTAACTGAATATAATTTGTCTCACTTTTTCACTTCTCTGGTTCAGGGAGAATTCTTAGCATGAATGGCTCCAGCTTTCACTGTCAAGGTGTAACCACAGGACGCTCATTTACAAAACTTACAATAATGAAAGTATGAAAGAGGGAAAGTCAGAGAACCCTGTTTTTAGGTATTAAGGGAAGACACAGTATAAGCATTGTGAGTAATGAAGAAAATTGGAAACATCTGAGATGAAAAAGAGGGACATGGTGAGATCAGAACAAAAGAAGAGCATAGTGAGACTCTGAATGAATTATTTTTATGTGGAACGGCAAGGAAATGCTCTGAAATAAACGTGTAGTAAGCTGGGCCCAGGGTCATGGTTCTGCCACATACTTCATGTCTTGATGCCTCTGAGATGCCTCTTCTTACTGAGAACCAGTGCTCTTCTTTCTCAGATCTATACTGCTTCTTTTATCTGGAATTATTATCTTGTCTCGCAGTAGGTCAGTGATGTAAGAGATAAGAATGCCAGTTGCTGTGTCTTTACAAAAGTATAGTCTTGTAAAACAGTGCTATCTCATCAAGCAGTTTGGAGCTAAGTTGCTGAACCAGTTTCTACTGATAGGAATACCAGATGTGTCTTTACAGAAGTGATAAGAATGTCTCCTATGTGTCTGGATGAAAGTGGCATCCTGTAAACCCAGACTTAACAATGAACAAACAAAATTTGTAGACAAGGGAATCCCAGACTTCACATAAAGGAGAGTTAATAATACATGGGATGTAAGAAGCAGGGGGGTATTTGTTAGGGGGGATATGTAAGTAGGCCGATTGGGAAGTCTGTACATTCTGAGTACCTCAACCAGTGGGGGAAGGAAGGGGGTCTTATGTGACCCCCAGCAATGTGAGAAATCCTACGGGAATATACCCTAGGGAATTTTCTCCCTTTATTCAAATAAAGTTAAGCTATTTTTTTTTAGCTCCTCTGTCTCCTTTGTGAACATTGGACCTCTGGCAATGAGATTTTCCATACAGTAGGTTGTGTAATGCTAGATGCTGAAGCTAAGCACAGAGGCAGGCACAACAAGAAGACATCATTTTTGGTATTCCTTCCCTTTCATGTCAAGGTTTGTGATAGTGTTATCCAGTTATTACAGCTCTACAGCTGAAGGACACAAGAACATTCCTGTTTCCTTGAACAACAGGACAGCATCAGTAATAAAAGGATGAAAGCAAAAAAAGGAAGAATTTTAGATAATGGTTAAAATTTCTAAAACTGAAAATTGCAATGAAAACAATAAAATTAGATAAATAATACTATCCTGCTATTACTCTTTGATCAAATAAAAGGGAGTCTTATAGCATAAACACTACTATGCTAGTATATACATATACTATACATGCTAGCCACTGTTCAACTATTCATTTCAGTCTACTGGCTTTTCATTGTAAAACTAGCTTAAATTTCCTGAGGCAAAGCCATTAGCATTTTTTTGCTTTTCCAGAGGCAAACATTGTTGCTGCTGAAACTCTGATGCCCTCTTGCTTATTTGAGGGTACAGTCAAGTCAGAATTTTGGACCATAACAGTAGATAAAGTAATTACTGCCACTGAAGAAAAGGGGGTGCGTGCATGGTTGGTTACAACACGAACTGAAGAACACTAAGTACCATACTTTAAAATCCTTTTCAGTGGTAAAGTTTCGTCTCTGTTACTTTAACACAATAAGAGCTAGAATGACCACAATCCAAGTCAATATATCTTTTAACATAACTTTAGATTGTTATTATGGAAATATTCTGATTGAACCGAGATTTTGACTGAAATAACTTCAAATGAAGTAATTTGACTCCCATAAGCCTAGGTGACTCAAAGCGCATGTATACTCAAGCCTTCACCTTAGAGTAATAGTGTTAGTGTCTTGACACATGTAGGTATACTGCAGGAATCCACAGCTAGGAGGTAGAAGCATTTTCTCAAACTGTAAAACATATACACATGAATACCAGTGAGTGTCTTTCCTATACACTTACAAAAAGAAAAAGGAAAAAAATAATACAGTCAGACAGACAAGATACACAACTGCTTGCTTAGGAACACCATGTAACAGTCATCTCAGTTTCAGGCTATGGTTTCTGAGTCTGCTTGTGTCACTTGGAAACATTTGCCAATGTTCTGCGTCTCACTAGGATCAGTTTCCTACCCTGAGCAGTGCAAGGTGAAGGCTCAGGGTAGGAAACTGATTATATGCTGTCATGTACTGGTTTTCAAAGACAAATAAGATTGACTCATACCATTCAGAATTCTCAGTGTATTCCTGTACTGTGGTCCTCAATGCATCTACTTCCAGCAATGTTCAGTGCAGACAGCAGAACTGCATTCTGTGGTACAAGCAGAGCTGGGCCCTGTGCTATATTTCACCTGTAGTGCCCCTGTGTCTTACTCCTGTGAACCACTCATTAACAAGCAAGTGGGAATCACTTGTACAAAATGTATATGGTTGTCTTTATACTACGCCTAGGAGGAAAAATACCTCAGTGCATTATCTCTACAGGAAAAAAATACACAGAAACCAGAGAAACACATAACTACATTGTTTAAAGTTAATACCCAGACCCCTGAATAAAGATTGGCAATGAGTTCTATCAGCAGTTTACTAAAGGAGGACATTAAAACATAGTGTCTTTGTGGTTAAACTACATTTAACTCTTATGAAGGCTCTTGTGGTGAAGGTCACTTCAAATAAATTACTTGCATTTCGTAGACACACACTCTTCCTTGTGGCAGGACTATTAATGGACTACGAATTTTTGTGTGGGCTTCTGCTGTCATTTTAGCAAATCTGCACAAACGGGTACAAGGCATACTTATTTGTCATTCACTCTCACCGTCTTACATTTTGGGATAGACTTCCTATAAAGAGCAATTGACAAATGGGGATAGTTAGTGGTTGAATAATTATTTTGCCATCAAAGTGAGACAGACCAGAAATAATAGGCATATTAGTAGCCATAGCCAAGACAAAAGAATAGGAAATGGCTCTCCACCTGCTGTAATAGATAGAACAAGTATTAACTCATTGGGAACATGTCTGTCTTTTTGCATTGTCACCTACCACTGTTCATAGTTGTTTAACACTTCAATACCTTCTGTATTTCAGAACACAGGACTATTACTACTTCTGAGGAACCAGGAAGTTCTATTTAACACTTCAATACCTTCTGTATTTCAGGACACAAGATTATTGATACTTCTGAGGAACCGGGAAGTTCTATTTGCCATAGCCTATCATTAACCAGGGAGAGCAAAAGGCCATTTCATGACCTTTGGCTCTTACCTGGAAATCTCTCTGAATAAACTAGCTGAAGTAATATGCATGTGTGGAGGCTTAAAAGCCACTTTCAGGAAGATCTGGGCTACTCATTTCAGTATAATAATAAATATTTGTATCCTGTAAGTTCCCTAATTGTTAATAAAAGAAGATATGAGGTTATGTGAAATCCTCTCCATCCTCTTTCCTCAAGAAAAAGACTTACAACATACCCCAAAGTTTAAGAACTTAGCCTGGGGAAGATAAGTAAACTGAAAAATATAGGGTATTCCATCAGATCACAGAATTGTTCTGGTTGGAAAAGACTTTTAAGATGATCAAATACAAATAATTAACCTAACTCTTAACAAATCCAGCAGTAAACCATGTTCCTAAGCACCACGTCTACACATCTTTTAAACACCTCCAGGGACAGTGACTCAACCACTGTCCTGGGCAGCCTATTCCTGTCAAAATTCTCTAAAGCATTTGATAACTCTTTCAATGAAGAATTTTCTTCTAAAATCTAATTTAAACCTCCCCTGGTGCATCTTGAGACCATTTCCACTGTTGATTGTTACTAGGGAGAAGAGACCAACCCCCACCTTGCTACAACCTCCTTTCAGGTAGTTATAGAGAGTGATAACGTCTCCCCTCAGCCTCCTTTTCTCCAGACTAAACAACCCCAGTTCCCTCAGCTGCTCCTCATATGACTTGTTCTCCAGACCCTTCACCACCTTTGTTGCCATTCTCTGGACTCACTCCGCCACCTCAATGTCTTTCTTGTAGTGGGGGCCCTAAATTGAACACAGTACTTGAGGTGCAGCCTCACCAGTGCTGAGTATAGGGGGACAATCACTTCCCTGGTCCTGCTGGCCACACTATTCCTGATACAAACCGGGATTCTATTTGCCTTGTTGGCCACCTGGGCACACTGCTGGCTCACATTCAGCTGGCTGTCAACCAACACACCCAGGTCCGTCTCTGCTGGGCAGCTTTCCAGCCACTCCTCCCCAGGCCTGCAGTGTTACATGGTGTTGTTGTGATCCAGTTTCATGACCCAACACTTGGCCTTGTTGAACTTCATACAATTGGCCTTGGCCAATCAATACAGCCTGTCCAGGTCCCTCTATAGAGCCTTCCAACTCTCAAGTAGATCAATACTCCCTCCCAACTTAGTATCACCAGCAAACTCACTGTAGGTGCACGCAATCCACTTATCAAGATCATTGATAAAGATATTAAAGAGAACTGGCCCCAAAACTGAGCCCTGGGAAATACCACTGGTGACTGGCTGCCTGCTGTTTAACTCCATTCACCACAACTCTTTGAGCCCAGCCATCCAGACAGTTTTTTATGCAGCAAAGAGTATACCAATCTATGCCCGATGTAGCTAGTTTCTCCAGGAGAATGCTGTGGGACACAGTGTCAAAGACTTTACTAAGGTCCAGGAAACAACATCTACAGCCTTTCCCTCATCCACTAAGTGGGCCACCTTGTCATAGAAAGAGATTAGGTTCATCAAGCAGGACTTGCCTTTCATGAATCCATGCTGACTGGGCCTGATCACCTGGTTATCCTGCATGTGCTGCATAATGGCACTCAGGATGATCAACAGCATTGCTCTATTATGGGCATCCTAAGGAAATAATGTAATTTTTTTTCTCCAAACAAAATAATGTTTGTACTGTAACCCTTAGTTCATATTGATAAAATATGGTATCTTTGCTTAAAACCTCTCATTTTGGTTGAGCTTTTGAGGTTATTTCCTTAGCTATGCTAAATCAATTATTTTCATGCAGCCCACTTGGCAATTTCAAAGAATGCCTGTAGCTTACAGTTATTCCTTCACATAAATTTTCAAATGTTGTACCTTTTCCTTGTTTTGTTATGTTGTTTGTTTTTTTAATTTAGCTATTGGAATTACCTAACTAAAAGCAAAACCAAACATCTCTTAACAGTAGGATTAAAAGAATGTTTTTTCCTTTTCTCAGTTTTCAGTTTCTTGTTATGACAAGATCTCATTTGTTCTTTAGTCCTTATAAAATGTTCCCATTTATAGCTTTACTCTACATTTAAAAAATAGAAGCACAGAAAGCCCCCTCTCAAGAGTATTCAATGCCAATTAAAAAAGGGGAAAAAATGCTCTAATATCTAGATACCTTTATGATTCCAGGCAAAAGATTACCCAACTCCCCAAACAAAAGTACTGCTGCCTGCCTTCCCAGCATCCATTTCCTTTTTTTGCCATAAGCTATCAATCTGCTTAAAAAAATATATTTAGTAGAAAGTATTTTAATGGTCATATTGGAATGTACATATATTTTCAATACAAAATCAAGTGGAAGAAAGCAAGTTTTCTGGGGAAAAAGACGTAACACTGAAGTCAAGGTCTGTAGTAGTTTTTCTTTTGAATGGAATATTGTGGTTTCTGCTAAAACATTTCAAATATGTTAGATAAAAATATAATTTCTAAATGATAGCATGCAGGAGGCAAAAACCCCCCAACCCTACAAGTAAACAGATCTTGCTAAGTGTGTATTCCCCACTCCTATGTAATACCTTGTGAGGGATAGTCACTGTATTTGATTTCCTAAAGCAATAGAATTTACAAAGACCCCTCCAAGAGGGTAAAGAATGACCGAGATTATATTAAGCTTTGTGTTTGATACAGGGGAAGTTACTCATAGCTGTAAGGAAGAACAACATGTAGAAGTGGCTTTGTTGTTGTTACATTTGTTACTTTGTTACATTGCCAAGATTAGAGTTTACTGAGGATTATAGTTCAGTTTCCAAACTAAAGCAATGTCTTATTTGATCTAAAATAAGATCATATTTTCATCAGTTCAAAAGAAAATACAAGTAATTTTTATGTAACTGTGAAACTGCAAGGAGATTTTAGCTTCTGCAAATAGTTCTGAAAATAACTTTTCATCTGATATAGTTTTCTTGGTAGCAATTGATTGAAAACTTTTGAATTAGTAGAAATCAAGCCTTAATCTCCCTCCTTAGGGGAAGTAAATTTATATACCATCCCTAGTTAAATATGCTTTAATTTCAGACATGCTGAAACTGAAATTGTAATAACTTCCAATTTAATACACTTAAAAATATGCAAGTGATATTATATTGCAGAAAATAGTCAGGGAAAGATAAAACTGTGAGGCACTTCAAAGGAACTGACTCAGCAATTTTGAAAGTCAGTGTTGATTAAAAAAATAAAGTGTTTGACAGGGAGGAGGGGGCTGACACAAATTGAAATTATAATATTTTTTAGAATATTTTGTTCACTATCTATAACTTCAGTCTGTATTCTTCTCTTATATTCTTCTCTCATATTTGTAAGACTCTCACTGAGATGGCTAAATTATTAAATTTAAATTATTAAATTAAATTATTAAAATAGACACCCTTAGTCCTACTTTCAATATACAAAACATAAACAGGCACCTCCAGAAGGTAATTATTTTTTATTTTGGAATGTTCTGATTTTCTTTATGGACAGCCTGTGTCTTTCCATTGAACACAGAATGCTAAAGGTCCTAACTTTAGTAAGGTATATAATGGAAAGTTAAATTAACCTGTATCCAAATCTGAAGTACCAAAGTGGCAGTTCAGAATTAGACAACACTGAGGACACTGGGAAGCACAGGAAAAAGAATTGCATTTGAAGAACAAGTGGAAAAAATTATATGGTTTAAGAGGAAAGTGAGTTACAGGGTATATGGTAATTGTACATGGTAAAATAACACAGCAAATAAGGCTGAACATTTTGTTCTTCGTATCACATAACAGGAACAAGGAAATATTCTGTGAAATTTTAGGATAATAAATTCAAAACTAATGAACAGGAAAAAAATCACTCAGTCCTTAATTACAATCCTAGAAATTAGAGATGGCAACAACAAAGAAGTTAGTCATTGCTCATGGGTGCCATTTTATTTTAAGTAAATAAGAAAATCACTGAATGCTCTGTTCTGTAAATCTAAATGCTGTCTTTTTATTTTTTTAAGAACTCTCCAGGCTTAAATGCTTACTTATTTTATGAAGAAGTATCTTGCTTATATAGACCCCAATAACTTAAAATACTGTGCAAACTCAACCCCCACTGATTATTTTAGATTTTTTTAAAACTGTATTGGTCATATACTACTGTGTTCTATTTCAGAAACTTTCTGACCTTTCTGACCTCTCCTATAATGAAAAACTGACACTGTTTACCTTCTTTTTCCTCTGTTAGATTATTTTCTAGGTCATGAAGTTTCACTTTAAATATTACTGATGAACACTGCCAGAGCTAAATGTAATATAATCACAAGAATATAAAAAAGCTTACCCTGATTCAAAGCAGTCACCTAGCTCTCTGACAGTGGTAAATACCTGGTGCCTAGTAAGGAGTTCAAGAACAGGATAAGGATGCCTCTGGTATTTTTTCCTGGAGGGAAACTGTGTTTTTATTGTTGGAGTTTTGTTTGAATTTTGGTTCCAATTCCTATTACAATTTTGCACAGCCTGCAGGTTTTGAAGATGCCTTGGAACTAGTTAATTGGGATTAATTTCTTTCTCCGCAGATTATAATCTAGAGAAAATCAAAAGAACTTCAATTATTTACTTCCACTGAAGTAATTTGGGGCCTCCTCCTCTTTTCTCTCTCATACAGCCTGCAAACCATTATAAACATACTCCCATCAATATAACTGAAAAGTAAAGATTTATTAATAGTATATAATATTAATATCAGATAATTTATGATACACCTATTTATATGTAAAGATGGCAAAATTTTGCCATAATTTCTTATGGAAGAGAATGAAAAGGCATTTGCTCAAGAGGAAAATGAGGCAGAACTTTACTAGTATTTCTTGTTGATCTATTACCATTTATAATCAAGATTATTTAGTCTCATCTAAAGATTATACATACTAATTAAAAAGATTATATGACAAGCGATCTGATTTATTCTTAAATCTAGTGATCAGCCTATAGTATTAAAGGATGCAGTATCCTTATGCAGTATCCTTATGCAATATGTAAATCCAAATTAATTAATGTAATTAGATAATTTTACATACAACAGAGATATGTTTTTATCTTAACACTGTTTACAGTTTGATGTCTCCTTTTAATGCCTCTAAATTTACATATAATGACTCTCTCAAAATGATACAACGTACACATTGTGACATTATCTTTTCTCTTAGCAATTTGAGAGCTCTGTGCCAGAAAGCCAGATTATTTCCTTTGAATCTTAAATCTGCCATCCTTAAAGTTCAAGAAATCTCTGATTTAACTGAAGAATGAGAACTGTAATATGTAGCTTCCTGTCACATTTGTACTGGACACCAGTTTATAGTAGATTATATAGCCTGTGTCTGGTATGCCTGATTACATGGCTGCTTTATAAGGTACTGGTTACTTCAGCATGGCCATGTTTACTTTCATCCCTGATCTGGCTGGAGTAGGGTGAGGGTAGTTGTTGCAAGGTTACTAGCACAGAACATGACAATACAAGGTGATGCAAAGTGATTGAGGAGAAACCTAAAGATTTGGTTTAAAAATTCAAGTTTCATGAAGGCCTTTTTTTAAATAGAGTTGCTGGCTCTATGTGTGGAGAACTAAATATATTAAAATTTCAAATAGCTGTCTATTAACTGAGAGTTTTTGAAAAATGAGAACCTGATGAAAGCTGATTTTGTTTTAACTTCACATAGACATTTTGAATTTTTTTTAAGCTAATAATCATGGGGAAAATGTTGCCTCATTCATTAGTGTATACCATGCTGCAACAGCCTTTCATGTTCTTTCAGACCATATACAACCAGAAAATAGTAACATTTCTATGTTACAGCAGAGTTAGAGGTACACAGGCAATGTTCATATTTTAGCATATGCAAAAGTTTACCACAACTTCATGCAGGAATACCACTTTCTCAGTGTTCTTTTTGTCAAGGTGCTAAGCTATTGTCAGTAGACTGAAGTGAGTCTCTGTGGGGACTATTGAAAATGAGGTGAGAGAATCAGGCTGGAAGGAAGTCAAAAGAGGAATACCTCACTTTAGGGAATACCTTACACTTTAGGGTCCATCTCGTTTAATATTTTCATCAGTGCTTTTGGCATCCACAACTGATTTGCTGATGATTAAAAGTATGAAGTTGCCATTCATACAATGGAATACTGTATTGAAAGAACACAATGACACAGGACTTGTGTAATATTAACATAATGAAATTCCACACTATGAAATGAAAGATCATGCAATTGCACAGAAAACAATGATCAGTAAGCTAGAAGCTCATTTATTGGAAACCAGTGGAAAAGAGTAGGACATGGGCATATTACTTGGTTTCAGGATGAGTATTGTTATAGTTTTTGGGATATAACCATTAAAAACAAAGGCAATTCTGGTGTGTTTCAGGCCATATGTTTCAGAGGTGATGAGGAGGTATTCTTGCCAGCCTACAAAGCTTTGTAAAACTTCACTTGTGTGTGCTACTGAACTCTGTTCAAGAAGAATTAATTCAAGTTTATTTTCAAAGAAGAACTGTTCAGGTGGTTAGGGTAAGTAGATTGTGTTGTGTAAATGCAGACTAGGCTAATTTAACCTAGTTTAGGTTAAAAGAAATGCTGAGAGAGAGTATGATTACTTTTATAGGGTAAAAAAGATCAGAGGAGGAAACAATGCTAAAGGACAATGCACAACACAAGATGACTAGGTTGTGAACTTGCTGATAAAATTTAGGCTAGAAAATATATGAATATACCTATCCAGCAGAAAGTATTTGAGATAACATTTTCCAGACAATGTGTGGTAAAGTTACACTAGAAATGTGATGCTTGTAATCCCAGGATTTAGTGACCAGGGCAGCCCTCATAGTCTCATCTTGCTCTGTCTCCAGTACTATTTGCATTTCCAGGCCTTTTTCTTCACCTTTTAAGAGTACTGTACAGTACGTAAAGCTCAATAATGTCCTGAACTGAGATTAGGCTGGTGAGGAAGACTCAGAACAAGTACTTCTGATTTTAGTATGACATCACTTCAGGACTGCAGGGGACTGAAAGAAGAAATGGCTTTTGAAAAGATCCAGCAAGTAAATAGAAGTAAGAATGTGCAGCCGAGGGGCAAGTGATAGGATTTATAGACACTAATTAGATTCCCCCCTCAGTCTTCTCTCTAGACTGAAAAGCACCAGGACTCTTAGCGCTTCCTCGTAAGGTAGGTGTTCCAGGCCCTTAATCATCCTCGTAGCCCTCTGTTGGACTCTCTCAAGTAGATCCCTGTCCCTCTTGAACTGGGAAGCCCAGAACTGGACACAATACTCCAAGTGAGGTCTCACCAGGGCCGAGTAGAGGGAGAGGAGAACCTCCCTCCATCTGCTGGACACACTCCTAATGCACCCCAAGATACCATTGGCCTTCTTGACCAAAAGGGCACATTGTTGTCCCATGGATAACTTCTTGTCTACCAGGACTCCAAGATTCTTCTCCATCGAGCTGCTCTCTAGCAGATCACCTCCTAACCTGTACCGGTGCATTTTGTTGTTCCTTCCCAGGTGCAGGACTCTGGATTTGCTCTTGTTGAACCTCATTATATTCCTCTTTGACCAGCTCTCCAGCCTGTCCAAATCTTGCTGAATGGCTGCACATCCTTGTGGTGAATCAGCCAATCCTCCCAGCTTCATGTCATCAGCAAACTTGCTGAGAAGACACTCTGTCCCATCATTAAGGTCATTGATAAATACGTTGACTAAAGTGGACCCAGCACTGATCCCTGAGGAACTCCACTAGTTACAGATTTCCAGCTGGACTCTGCACCATTGATCACCACTCTTTAGGTTCTAGTGTGTAGCCAGTTCTTAATCCATCTGACTGTCCATTCTTTTATCCCACATATCCTGAGCTTGCTCACAAGGATGTTATGGGAGACTGTGTCAAAAGCCTTGCTAAGGTCAAAGTACACTACATCCACTGGTGTCCCTGCATCTACCCATTTAGCCACAACATCATAGAAGGCTATCAGATCAGTCAAGCATGATTTCCCTTTGGTAAATCCATGCTGACTACTCCTGATAACTTTCATTTCTTCCATGTGCTTCGAGATTACCTCCAGAATGAGCCACTCCATCATTTTTCCAGGAATGGTGGTGAGGCTGACTGGCCTGTAATTTCCTGGATCTTTCTTCTTGCCCTTTTTGAAGACTGGAGTGACATTGGCTTTCCTCCAGTCCTCAGGCACCTCTCCTGTTTGCCATGATCTTTGGAAAATTATGGAGAGTGGTAGGGCAATAACATCAGCCAGCTCTCTCAACACTCTTGGTTGCATCCCATCAGGGTCCATGGACTTGTGTACATTCAATTTGCATAACTGATCTCTGACCAACTCTTCATTGACTCAAGGAGAGTCTTCCCTCCTCCAGACTTCCTCTGTTATATCCAGGGTCTGAAGTTCATAAGGGCTGGTCTTAGTAAAGACTGAAGCAAATAATGTGTTCAGCAACTCTGCCTTCTCTGCATCCTCTTTTATCAGGGCTCCCACCTCATTCAGCAGTGGGCCCATATTTTTCCAGTTCTTCCTTTTACTGCTGATATATTTGAAGAAGCTCTTTTTGTTCTCTGTTACTTCCTTTGCTACTTTAAATTCTAAGAGGGCTTTGGCCTTTCTTTTTGCCTTCCTACATACCCTGACAACATCCCTATAGTTCTCCCAAGTGACAAGTCCCTTCTTCCACAAACTGTAAATTTCTTTCTTCCATGAGACTTTCTTCAGAAGATCCTTGCTTATCCATGCAGGTCCTTTACCCTCTACCTGATCTTTTACTTGAAGGAATGCACCTATCTTGGGCTTGGAGGAAACGGTATTTAAAAACTGACCAGCTTTCCTGGGTTACCTTTTCTTCCAGTGTCTTAGCCCATGCGATTCCTGCAAGTAGATCTTTGAAGAGTTCAAAGTTAGCCCTATGGAAGTCCAGGGTTGTAATCCTACTTATTGCCCTGCTTCTTACTTGTAAAATACTAAACTCCACCATGTCATGTTCACTGTCACCAAGGCAATTCCCAACCTTAATGTCCCCAACCAGACCTTCTTTATTCGTTAATACAAGTTCCAGCAATGCACTTCTCCTCCTTGGTTCCTCCACCACCTGCATTAGAAAGTTATCATCAATGCACTGCAAGAACCTTTTGGACTGAACCTGCTTTGCTGTGTGGGTTTTCCAGCAAATATCAGGGTGATTGAAGTCACCCATAAGTACTAAGGAATGTGATCTAGAGGCTGCTTCCAGTTGACTGTAGAAGGCTTCATCAACATCTTCTTCCTGGGATGGTGGTCTATAGTAGACACCCACAACAGTTTCACCTTCAATTGTGTGTCCTTTAATTCTTACCCACAAGCTTTCAACCTGTCCTACCTCCCTCCCTGAAAAGAACTCAATACATTCCAGTTGCTCTCATACATAAAGAGCAACATCACCACCTCGCCTTGTTGCTCTGTCTTTCTAAAATAGTACATAGCCATCCATGACAACATTCCAGTCATGGGAGCTGTCCCACCGTGTTTCAGTGATAGCGATTATATCGTAGCCATTCAACCTAGTGCAGATCTTCAACTCCTCCTGCTTATTCCCCATGCTCTGTGTATTGGTATATAAACATTTCAGAGAGGGAGTCAAGCAATTAGTTTTCACTTTTGCTGTCTGACCATTCCCAGCCCCTTCCCTGGTTAGCAACCTATTAGCAAGCCCTGTGTTTTTGTTGTTGTATTTAACTCAGTTACTTACCTCAAGTGTAATCATATTGAACAGTGCCTGCAAGGTGGCTATACCAGTTAAAGTTTAGAAAGATTTTCCAAGTGGCTTGTTTACTGTGTGAATTCTTATTTTCATGTTACAGATAAAATTAGTAACTCTTCTATGGAAGACTACAGCTTATTTTTCTGTATTTCCAAAAGTGTGACTTCGTAGGAAATGGCAGTTTAAAATACATTAGTCTGACAAAACCTAGATTCACTGCATAATTTTATTTGTCTTGAATGAGTGTAATGTTCTAATCAGTTTCTTTCTTGTTTTCACTTTAAATTTATCATGATAAAGTTACTTTTTTCAATATATTATTTGATTCTAAAAAAAATTATTGAAAATTCAGTCTTAATAACTCTGATCAGGCCTTCCAGATGCCAGAAATTTGTTGAAGCAGATTGATGTAGTTAATTACTAAATATGATAGTGTCAAATTATTTTGCATCTTTAGAATATATCCCGCTTCCTGTCTACACATTCATTTGCTGATGTTAGTCAGTTTATGACTGGTATTTTGGTAATGTGGAAGTGCATGCCATATATATGCTGCACCTCGTGGCCTTTGGAACTTTAGTGAGATAAGCAGCAATCTAGTTCAGATTTCCTCAACTCAAAGAAGAGAGCCCTTCTACTTCAAAGAATCTCTGTCACTTTTTGCACCAACAGCAAACGACCATCCCTTCCCATTTCGCTCCACTGTTGTTCAATTGACTACAACACATGTACTGTATTCCTTCTAAATTGCCATTTGAAATAACACATGCAAACTTTCTCAAATTGTAACTTCTAGCACAGTTAGCGCAAATATTTGTTTAGCAATATAATTAATGTTTTTTAAAGCCAAGACTGCTTCAGTCCAGAACAAAATTCACCTGAGAGATAGGAGATTCAAGATTATGTCTTCGCATTTAATAGGCAGATTATTACTATTATCATTAGCTCTGAAGTTTTTCCTTCCTCTGTGGCTTTGGCCATTCTGGTCATGTGAACACTTCGTAAAGAAAGATTAATAAAGATATGTATGTTCTGGTTAAATGTTTAGATTTTAATAAATGGAAATTATCCAACAGAACTCCCTACCACCTCTAATGTATCATTCTTAAATATCTGCTGGTTTTAAATTATACTTTAACTACAAGAAATTATTGACTGTTATTTATGTCTTTTTTGGTGATCAAATTGCCATAATCAATACCTTAAGGCGTAAGTTTTGTTGGAAGACTTTGTATGTAACATAATTAATTTAATTATTTGACTGTTTACTTAATCTGATTTAAGTTCAAACTAACTGCTAATTATTACATTATTGTTGCATATCAGCGAAGGTTAACTGTTTTCTTTATCTTTATTTTTGGATCAAGAAAACAAACAAACAAACAAATCTAGATTTTGCCTTCACAAAATCTCAACTGCTTTCTAAAAATATTTCAGAGGAAAGCTTTAGGGGTAATAAAAGAGGAGAGGTTTAGACTGGGCGTTTTGACATTAGAAGGCATACTTAAGGTAGGTGTAGCTTTAAACAAGCACCACATCCAAGAATGTCCGGTAAGCCTCAACCCAAGCCCAGGCAGACTGCAGGGACTTACCTGGGATAAGCTTCAGATTGCAACAGGTAAGGAAATTTACTCGTGTTTCTGAGTTTACAAGTACTGGTTAAACCATCCATGTCCACTCCATGGCCTACCAACAGAGATGTGTGAATCGCTACATTGCAGTGACTGTCACCAGTCATGCAAAACTTGGCATGTAATTTATGAAGGGCAGGAAGAAGAGGAGACACTCCTATTCAGTTTAGGAGTGGAATGGGTGGGGAGAATCCACCTGCAGATATCATAGATGCTGTATGTAGAAACAGTTCAGAGAGATGCACTTTTATTTCCTTTACCCACTTGATCTCTGAAATCTGTAGTTACAGTTTCTGACACAGTCTTCCCCCAACCTTTTTAACATAGAGAAAAATTAGAATTTATTTTTATGGATCAGCAAATATAGTCTCCTTGATGACTAGGAAAACTAGCAGTGACTTGTGCCTAGAATCTAATATCTATATTTTTGTTGGTCAGGCTGGTGTGAGTGGTGAAAAAATGACAAAGCTGAATTTGAAAAGGTAGTCATGTGGGACCTCTTCAACATATTGAGTGCTCCTTAGGTCTCAGGATTTGGGAATTCTGGTGTGTATGGATGGAAGACTTGCATGAAAAGGAAGGAGGGCAGAGACTAGGAGGGCAGAGAAAGAGAATAGGAATGGGATGCCAAAAACGTGGGAACGTGAACAGCAAAATTTCAGCTGTTGAATCAAGTAAATTCACTATAAATTCATATAGTTTCAGATTCATTTGCATATAAATCACATTCATTTTCACCAAATTATACAGTTATATTCATATAATGCCATTCACAGCAATTACTGTTCTATTTAACTATGTATACAGTTGGAATTATGTCATTAAAATATATCTGGAAGTACATTCCTTTCAAAATCTTACCTTAATCTGCTTATGCATTTAATAGACATGAATATAAACCCAGTGAATTTCCCTGAGGAAAGACAGGAATTCTAATAAGTAATTTATGATGGTTTATGTTGCATCAGGAGATTTTTCACAGTTCATTTGCCAATTCTTCACTAAATATATTTATTTCTTTTCCTTTATGAAAGCTAAGGGTTCCAGAGGAATGTGCTGCTTAATTTCACTCAGCTTAAACACATTTCTTGTAAATGCTAATATTGAAATTTAGTGGTACCTTCTATCACTAAGTTAGTACAACTGAAATACTGTGAATGCTTTCTAGAGAAAACAGATAAAATTTTAAAGATTTCAGTTTATCTGCTAGAGATTTTTTTTAACTGAAATTATCTTTTACCTCAGCTTTAAAAAAATCCCCAAGAAGTAATCTTTACAGGACACAGATGATGTGAAGGGTGTATAAGATACTTCTAATTATTTTCTCAAAGCAATTATTTACACAACATTTCCAGAAGCGACAATATTGGAGTTTTTTTAGAAAAAAAAAAAAAAAATCACTCAGGACACAAAGCCATTATTTTATAGTAAGTAGAAATCTTACTTGTGTGATCTTTTTGGAGCCAGGAATTATCAACTGTTGTGTAATATGATATCTTTATTGCAAACATAGTTTACAAGCCAATGCTTTTTGTTACTGATACAGAATTAGGTCATAGGAAACTACATAAGGGCTTCAATAAAGAACTCTCAAGAAGGCTGAATCTATCAATAAATACAGAAATGCAAATGTATTCTTGTTCAGCTATGTCTATGATGCCAGGTATATTCAGTGGACTGTTGGTTTAACATGTACCTACAGATTTATGATTGCCAGCCTTCCTCTGTCCTCTCTGT
Source organism: Hemiprocne comata (assembly GCA_020745705.1). Taxonomy (NCBI): domain Eukaryota; kingdom Metazoa; phylum Chordata; class Aves; order Apodiformes; family Apodidae; genus Hemiprocne; species Hemiprocne comata. The sequence continues at coordinate 61,188,401 of CM036587.1, read as the reverse complement.
GTCATTCTAATATATTAATGAATTGCACAAGAATTCTCAGATATGTACAGCCATTTGATATCTAGCCTACTTTCCATAAGCAGTCAGAGGATAGGACAAATGTCACAGGCACACCTTGAACCATTAACTTGTTAGTCTTAAACAACAGCACGGTGTTGGCATTTTAACAATGTTGTAAACCTTATTTTGAGACAATTTTGTGACAAAATTATGCACTTTTGTAGTAGTTTGGACCAAGGCTTAAAAAAAATCTTTACAAATTCTAAAATTGTCTCAGCATCCCTCTAAGGTAGGTTGTTGGGCATTATACTTTCAACAGAGGAGCACATTAATATTATCTTGTTTGTGCTAGATGGTACTTCCAACATTTTTTATTTGCCAATACTGGTTCCCTTCCTGCAGCAAACTCAAAACTGCCATGTAACTTGGTTGCTGTTGTCAGTATTGTCATGAGTAGAACATTACCTAAGGTAAACCAGAGGCATGATCTTGGCTGTAGCTCCTCCAAGTGAACTGTACCCCTTTGCTTGTCTGTAGAAAAGATCCACTGCAGAAGGGTTTTTCATTTTCCTAGCACAGCTGCAGGCATTCTTGATCTCATTTGTTGTAGTAACATGTTTAACTTCAACACTTTCAATAGTAAGGCTTATTCCTAACCCAGTTATCATTTTGTGTAACTAGATTTGAGAAGAATCACATATATGGGATGCTGTGGCAGTTGTGGTGCTCTTTTATCACCTGCAGCTGAAATGTTGAATTGTGATGTGATGGTACTTGGAATAAGTTGTGATAATAAAACCAGCACTGACAGATTGTCTACTGAATTTCATTGTTCCAATATCAGCAAACAGAACTGACGTTATTAAGAACCACTAATATCCATAGGGCTTGGCAGCAGGTTACAGGGATGATCAGCTACTACTTACTTCCAACTGTAGTTCTCTCTCTATAACAGCAATGCACAAAAATGTTACCCTTGCATTGGCCAGAGCCATTTGTATTACCTTTAAAAAAATCGGAAGCAAATTCTAAAGGACATTTGGGTGCCCAAGTCGTTCTCTGAAATGATAAAAATAATATAGATAGGATTTCAGTTGTTAGACAAATTTTTCAGATCTTTGTCTACAACTGTTTCTAAATGTAAAGAAAATATTTTGCTGTCCGTCATGCTTCCTAAAAAGAATTGTCAGCTCCACCTTCATATTGACTCCCAATATTAAATTTCTTGCATAATTTTATTTTCCTTAAATAATGAAGAAGCAAGGGAAATAAAAAACCCAAGATGTTTCATTGTTTGAAGAGAGGATCCAAAGCAAGGCCTTTGCTTTGACGTAATAACTCAATCTTCAGTGCATTAACTCAAGGGAACTTTGGTCCTTGAAATTCTTAACTAAATAAGATTATTATGTGATAGACACCCTTTATAACAATTATATTCCATGCAAATTTATTGTATCAATTAACCAGTTAATTGATTTATAGCGTCTGGGCAGCTCACTTGGACTTTGAAAAAGTACTTAGCTTTCCTCCCAAGTGATTGATATAATAAAATTAATTTCTTAATCTTCCAAATATTTTAAAGGAGAGCTTGATCTTGTTCATTTTTTAACTCTTCGTAAAACCAGCAGTCATCTAAGTAAAACAACAAGGTAGTGTTTTTCCACAGAAAAATCACAGAAGCAGTTGACTGCACATGTGGCCAGCTTGATTCCTTCAGAGGACACAAAAGAAGACAGGAACTTCTGCTGCTGTGGTGTGTGGAAAGGTGTACTCAGCTCTATTTGCTGGGAACATGCTGCTTTGCTGCCTTTTTACTGCTGGGTGATTATCATGGGTTCAGCTGCCTACAACATGCAACACGGATGGTCCAGGATAGCAGGCAAATGTTTCCAGTGAGAAAGAAGGCTTTAGGGGGAAGTTGAGAACCTTCTAAAAGGTTTTACGTTGTAACCATAAGAAAAAAAGAAGAGGGAAAGAAGGCAGGTAGTGTTTTTAATATAGAACATCTAAGCAAACAACTGCCATCAGATGCAAGTGGAAAGCCAAACTTTGCCTGCTAGTGTCACTTCCCACTTTGCCTGCTAGTGTCACTTCCCTCAGCACCCCGGGAGGACGTGCTCTCTGGTGGACAAAAGAAAACGCTAGTTTGAGAAACCCGCTGTATCTTCGGGGAGCTAGACCCTAATGCGATTTGAAGCTGAAAAGCAGAAGAGAGCGTTTCCCCTGTTGCAACCGGCTAGGCCAGTGGGTCTGAGGGAGGGAGACTAACCCGCTGAGCTGCTCATCCAAAGCGCCCAACAGGAGACGTGTGGATCTCCTGCTTATCGGGCTCCGACCTGAGCATGGGTCCGACCATGTCCGAGGGAGCGCCCCAGCTTCGGGCTCTAGCACCAGAAGCTGAAGGCCACTTCTTTCCAATCCCCTTGTCCCCAGAGCCGAGCGGGGACAGTGGGCACAGCCCACACCCTGTCGTCATCCCCTCTGCGGTGCGGAGCTCCCTGCCGATCCCGAAGGTGCTCATTCAGGGCATCGTTGCCTCCGCACTGCAGCCTCCTCGGGAGCGGCAGGAAAGCTCCGCCTCCAGCCGCTAGGGAACAGTCTGATAAAGGCAGGTGCAGACAAGCAGCAGGACCCCAGCTCGAAGCATCTGCCTGTGCACAGACCCCCTGGCCCCTCCTTGGCGACCCTGTGCAAAGTGGCACCTGAGCCAGCCGGTGCAGCACCAGACGGTGGCGGGATAGGACCCTCTCCGCCGCCTCCTGAAATCGCCGGTGTCCCGCAGTCCACAGTCCTCGGTCGCGTCTCTGTGAAGGGACAAGGACCTCGCCCCCGAGGACCTCCGAAGAGGCGGGATTTCTCCGGGAAGGGGAAGCAGGATTTTGTTGTGTGGCTTGGAGATGAGGCAGGTATCTGGAGTGGGGTTCCTCCTGGGAATTATGTGTATCCCAGCGGCGCTGGGACAGAGAAGCTCAGGAAGCCCTATAAATAACAGCCAGCCTCAAAGCTTTGCCATCGTCTCTTTCAAATGGGATCACGTCAAGGACCCTTATATCATTACACTCTGGATACTTGTGGCCAGCTTGGCCAAAATCGGTGAGTCCAGAGTTATATATATATATAAAATACATATCCTCTCACTTCTCCCTTCCCCTTCTCCCACCCAACATAAATTAAGAAAGCTTTTAAATCCACTGACCCATTTTCAGGGGTTTACTGTACTCTGTCCTGATTCCATAATATTGCCCTACACAGTGCTTAGCAGAGTGGTTTTCACCTTACCCGGTGTGTTACCTGGTTCATTTTCAGTGCCTAGTACTACAGCTTCTGCATCTGATTCCTTGCAAACCCTTGCAATTCCTCGAAGTCTTGCATTCCTGTTGCTCCCAGGAAAAACTTCTTACAGGAGTGAAACAGAAATTTGGCCTTATTACTTATACAATACCTATTCCAGTTGCTATGCACTATTCTTCTGTTTATGATGGTAACTATATTAGCTAGCATCATCAAAAAACGGTCACTGTAAACTTAGCATTCTGTGCTTCGATGTGCATTGCTGAATTAGTGAAAGAGTGTAACTTAGAGAGGAAGGTAATATGTATTATCAGACCACCTGATGCAGCTGAAAAAGTATAAGCTTTAGAGCACAGATTGGAATCAGTGAAAAGTAAGGACCTAATCTAACTTCAGTTTAGTTTAAGTGAATTTATAAAAATTCTCTAACTTTTGTGTTCTGAACTTTGTGACTTTTCCAAGAACAATCTTACATTAATAACACTGCTTGCTAATCTAGAAGAGTTACTGTCACTGTTATATTTTATTTGCTTGATGATATTGTTTTCAGCCCTTTAACCTTTTATTGGTGGGTTATATGAGATGGAAGGCTGGGGAAAACAGATACAGGAAAAAACATTTACCATGTTGAGTCCTTATAACATTGTGCTACCTAAATTAATACAAAGGTTGTTCATTTGAACCTTCTTTTTGACATACTCTTCTAAATAAATATTTGCCCTCCGTGTTATAAAGGCTTTTCTGCTTTGTACGTGTGCCACAGCTGTACAGAGTATTACTGCTGCACAACCCTATCAGTATTGTGTCAGGAACCCAGTTAAGCTAACGGGACAGTTAGATTGTTTTATATTTAAATTGCAAGGGTCTGGATTAAGATTAGCTTGGATTCAGTTGAGCCATTTTGCCATGAAGTCCCTGGTATAAACTCTTGATAAAACACTAATTGTCCTTGGAGTTCAGGAGCTGAATGTTGCTGGCCTGTTTTTTAATTCTTTGCACTTCTTTCACAGCTGCACAGAGCTTTTCACTTATTAGTAGATAGTATCCATCATCGACTCCATCCTTTTTCTTCCCCAAAGCTCTCAACCTTTGCTCTTTTCTCTCTTCACAAATTACAATCCTATACTTCTGTATCTGAGGAAACAATGGACAACTGCTGTATTCCACTGAGAGTCTATGAATGTTCCTGCTCTCCCCACCAGTCATAAATAAAAGAAAAAAGAAAATAAGTGTACACTCACTGTTCAACACCTTATTAATGAGGAAAGCATGGAAGTGTTTATATCATTCAATAAGAAAGGGAACTGAAAAAAACAGCTTGTCAGCCTTTTAATTGGCTTGGTGTGTCAAGGGTTCTGGAAAGTAGACCAGAAATCTGTCAGAAGATTTTGAATGGCAAAAATGCTGTGCTGTTTCAAAGAAGTTTTATACATTCAAAAAGCAGACAGAAAAGAACTGAGGAAGAAAATAAAGAACATCTGCCCTTGTGTTTGTCACTTTACTACCTGAAGAAGGTCAAAGGTCGTAGAGTTAAAATTCTGGTTTTGGTGTGGGTTTTTCAGCAGGAGAGGAGTTGTTCTTCTATACACACAAGCTCACTTCTCCATGGCTACAGAGGCTGGGAGAGATATTTTACTGGTGTATGGTAGGCAAATGGGTCAGCAAAGGGTGTTCTGAGAATGACAATTGGCAGTTGGCGATGAAACATGTATGAAAATACTTTGCCTTTTCCTGTATTAGAATAATCTTAGGGATTAGTGGGCTTTTTTGTTTTGTTTGGGTTTTGTTTTGTTTTTCTTTAAAAAAAGGTTTCTGTTTGTAATGACATATAGCTTGGAGAAATGTGAATTTAATAGGATATTCTTGTGGAGCTTCTGGGACTTGATGTTCACGTTGAGTATATTCAGAATGTAAATTGATGCTCACAAGGTATTCTGCAATGAAACTATAGCTTGTGAAATCTCCTAAGCATCCCAAATACATGAAGACATGCATAGTGTTTTGGACTTTGTGGACAGAAAGGTACAATTTTTTTTTTATTTTTTTTCATGAGAAGTATACTTTTATCTCTAGAGCAAGTCTAAGTGTTGCTACAAAGGAAACTGTGAAAGTGTCTTCATACACTTGGCTTTCATGCACCATAGGAAATAAATTACTTTGTCTGTGTCTACTATGAAATTTCTGAGGCATCTCAGTGTACTGTTTTACATACTATAATAGATTTGATTTGACCCTCTTCATTTGACATGTTCCAGCTCTTCATTCTAAGGTACACAGTGTTCCACTTTGGCTAATGATCTTTATTTCCTCTTTTGATAGGCTTTCTTATCGCTACAAATGAGTATCCTTATGGGATAAGCCATGGGATAAGGCCAATAAACTACTTACATGTGTAAAACTAAGCCAGAAAAACATCTTATCTACATGAAGAAGGTACAAGAGGTACAGCTGAGAACCCTCCAAGTGGACTTAAGGTGTCCACTTCCTGGTACCTCAGTTCTCCAGATAAAACAAGCAATACCAATGAAAAAAAAACCAAAACCAAATACATATATGTACATATATATACACATATATAGTTATAGGCTAGGACATTTCCTACTGTAACTAAGTTGATAAAAGATGTAATATTTTTAATCAATGTACTTGCATAGTATAGTTCTGATTTAAGATTAAATGCACATGCATGCATGTTTTCTAAGTTCACTTCTTCATGTTTTCTCCTCCTTCTTTATATATCTTTAATAGGTCACATCTTGAAAATAACTTTTTAATGAACAGATATCTACAAGACAAAAACAGTCTCAGGAAAGTCTGTCAGAAGGAGGGAGATCAGAAAACAATTTTGGAAACAAGTAGAAGGAAAGTAAAAATCAGTTCAGGAGCTAAAAATGGGCAAGAGAAGAAACTGTTTAAACTCTGAATATTGCATACAAATTTGCCTGAGGAGAGTCTATTGTAAAAAAAAAAAACAAAAACCAAACAAAAAACCCCAAACCATGTATGTTTTTTACTTGGGGGATATCCACTCCATGCTTCTATTCTTGTTAAAAATCCAAGGAGACAGAGAGATTGTATTTATCTTTTCAGTGGAGGTTATGTTGGTGAACTTGTAAAATTCCTACTAGTGGTTTAAATCCTTTTGTGTACTATAGCATTTTTCAAAGGGTAGTTAATTGCTTGTCTGAAAAGAAAATTTAAAAATCTCTACAGTTTTTCTGTCTGTTTAGCACCCTGAACTTGCTCAATGAGGAGCAGATAAACAACTGAAAGAAAGTGAGTGACTATGAGCAGGAATGAGGAAGGGTACACAGCCTTTCTTTTCATTACCTGCAAGTAAACCTCTTGCCGACTGTTCTGTTGGTATAGTTTATGTTGAGTGTAAGGATGTCACAAAAGCTGCTTGACTTTTTTTTTTTTTTTTTTTTTTTTTTAGTGTCCATGTAGTTGCACACAACTTCTAAAGGCTTTTATATTAGAAATTTAAAAGTGGGAGTGAAATTTGAATCCAGGGCAGCCAGCAAATCTGTCTTCAGGAATGCCATAAAGCTTTAGAGGAAGGGGAAGAAGTGATTCAATAACAACTAACAAACACCTAGAAGACTGGCCTGGCTCTTGGCTCTTGAGACTATAGGGGTCACGAGCTGTAAAGCACACTATCTCTAAGCTTATAGAGGTACTGATTCCTAAAAATGCCCTAGTTTCTGCATGCACAGGCCTATTCATATTGCCTCAAACTACTCTGAGAACGGAGCTCTTCTAAGTATTTTTTTAACACAAACAATTGCTGTGGAGAATTTTAAGCATGTTAGGGATGGGCTAGGGAAAGAACTATGAAATGCAGGTCTAACAACACATCCAATTTAGACTCCTGGGCAATATTTTCTTTGAAGAAATCAATACCCCTCCCTCCAAAGCAAATTGTCAAAACAAAAGCTCATTTGAGTCCCAAGTTTCGCCTGCTGGCATTTTAGCACTAGTGAAAAGTGTCAATTACGTAGAGAAAGTGATTTAGGGTATTGTTTTAATAACAGCAAAATGTGTGATAAAAGATATCTCTTCTGTAGACAATTCTTCGGTAAATAACATCTTTATGTTGAAGGATGCTTAGTAGAACTTTATTGGAAGTATTTAAGTGAAAATTGAGTCAGAGACTCAAATGGTGAGAATACTACAAGACCCTGCAAAGCTTAAACTACCAGCCTTGTCATGATTGTAGTTGCTTGTTAAAAGCTGCTTTTGTTAGCAAGTGATAATGTGAAAAGGGACTTTGCATTGTGACTAGAAGCTGGAACAGCTTGTCATACTTATACGTGAGGCATATGCAATTCCTTCCTGGATATACCCTTTTATTATCTAAGAAACAGTTACATAGGCTATACATTTGTGCTGGCAACTATGTTCTATAACTGAAGTGGCTTCATTTTAGTTAGATGCTGTATTTCCTATTGCAAAGTACTGTTTAGAATACCTGTGAGGTAGGAATGTTAACTACTGTAAAAATCTCCACCTTCAAAGGAATTACCTTTTGTATGCAACATTTTAGGCATCTGAAAATAACATTTCCAACATAGAATAACAGCTTAGTATTTCCAGTCCTAGGAACAGCTGTGTAAGCCATGTCTTTATTAAATTTATTATCTGTAAATGGATGCTTATTTCCACATTTAATTTCCATTTTACTCCTGTACCTTATTAATCCTTTTCCTGTCCTTCCTGCTTCCCTGAAACACACGTCTCTCTTCTCACCCCCTCCCCCTCCAAGTCTTGCAAGTCTCAAGCCTTAATTATTTAGAGTAGGGAAGGAGATATCAGGACAGTATAATTCGACAAGATTCAGATTACATCCCCTGGCTAATAATAAATATACAATGGCAACTTGTGTGAATTACATAAGAAAATATTGACATTTTGAGAAGAGCCCTGAATTGAATACAGTTCAGGCATGCATACCTAAGAGAGGATCTCTACCATCAATTACTTTCAGGCACCTGTGTGCAAAGTGCTCAGTGTTCTGTGTAGAACAATGGAATCCTTTTAATACTGTAGTCTTAGGATTGTTGAAACCATTGATTTACTGTCTTCAGGGCTAAAGCCACTTATTATTAAAAGTGATCTAGAAACCCCCAAAGTGATTGTAAATCTCTCATGTGATTATGCAGCAGACCACAGGCCTGCAAGTAATAACTGCAAGCAGCAAAACTTTTCAGGTGTGCACAGTGAAAGGCTTAATGATGTTCCTTTTGTTTTTGTGGGGCTTTGTGTGTTGGAGATGCTTAGCAGGGAAATTAGTATTGGAAATCTGGAACTATTATTTTTACCTGGCAGTAAAAAAGTTGCATTTCCAATTGTTTTGACTTATTCCACCAGAAGTCTATAAAAGTCAGTTGCACCACCAGTTTGCTTAAAGAAATATTTTTAATTCTAATACAAAACATCTTTCCCTCTATTTATTATGTTTGAATTGCTCTGAAGTAATTGGGTAATGGATTACTGAGCCCTTTTGTACCTTCTGTATGGCTCATTGTATTCCAAGATGAAGTGTTGAGTCCAAAGTCATGGAAGAGTATTTCTTATCTGCATTTTTTTTTTGCTCTTTCAGGAAGTTGTCTCTGATTTTTCTCACCTCTCTGCAGTACTGCAGTTAAGTTAATGTCCCAAAGAACTAGGGGCTTTAATTATTCTTCAAGGTCTTGATGGCTTAGACATATGCTTAACAAATTAATTTAATAAATGCTATTTAGTGAGTTAAGTGGTTATAATATTTATGCCAGAGTGAATGAAACAGTGTTTGAATGCTTGCTCTTCTGTTCTGATGCATACTCTAGAGTTTAAAACTGCTGTAGGACTTGGTTTGAATTAAGTTTCCAGATTTTCCACTGAAATAGGTCTGGTCCTCAGCCATTTTATCCTACTTAATCCTGGGGATGACTTTGGCATGCTAGTGAACTAGGGAAAAGTAATCTTTCAAATTGGGTCAGTCAGTGGTAAGTGACTGCGTTTAAGGCCTAAGTCAGTGATACACTTCTCCTATGATGCAAATTTCTCTGAAGCCAATGGCTAGGGAGAAAGAACACAGGAATACACACATAGTGTTCTGTAAGACAAGCATCAGTTTGATATTTTACTGGACACTGAGTCTCTATAGAGTTCACAGAATCAAAATATGGTGGAGGTTGGACTGGACCTCTGGAGAGTAGTAAGGCACTTGAATAGGTTGCCCAGGGAGGTTGCGGAAGTCCCGTCCCTGGAGTTGTTTAAGGCCAGGTTGGATGAGGCTTTGTGCAGCCTGGTCTAGTGTGAGGTGTCCCTGCTCATAGCAGGGAGGTTGGAACCTTATGATCTTTAAGGTCCCTTCCAACCTTAACTATTCTATGATTCTATGATCATCTGGTCCAACCTCTCTGCTCAAGCAGAGTGACCTACAGCTTCTTGCTTAGGATCATGTCCAGACAGCTTTTGAATGTCTCCAAGGATGGAGACTCCACAACCACTCTGGGCAAGCTGTGCCAATGTTTGGCCACCATCATAGTGAAAAAGGGTTACTTGATCTTCACAGGGAACATCCCATGTTTCAGTTTCTGCCTTTTGCCTCTGGTCCTGTCACTGGGCACCACTGAAAAGAGCCTGGTTTTGTCCTCTTTGCACTCTCCCATCAAATATTTATACACACTGATGAGGTCCCCACAGAGCCTTCACTTCTCTTCTTCAGGCTGAACAGTCCCAGGTCTCTCAGCCTTTCCTCATATGTGAGATCTTCCAGTCCCTTCATCATTGTCCTGGCCCTTTGCTGGACTCTGTCCAGTCTATTCAAGTCTCTCTGGTACATAGGAGTCCAGAACTAGAAACAATACTGCAGGGGTGGCCTCACCAGTGCTGAGCAGAGGAGGAGGCGCACCTCCCTCAGCCTGCTTGGCAATATTTCGCCTAATGCAGCCCAGGATACCAGTAGCCTTTTTTGCTGCCAGGGCATGTTGATGGCTCATGTTCCACTTGGTGACCAACAGGACCTCCAGATCCTTTTCTGCCAAGCTGCTTTACAGCTCAGTGGTCCCAAGCATATATTTGGTGCATGGGGGTGTTCATTGCCAGGTATGGGACTTTGCACTTCTTGCTGAACTTCCCAAGGTTACTGTCAGCCTATTTCTCTAGACAGTTGAGGCTCCTCTGGATGGCAGCACAACTCTCTGGCCTATCACCCACTCCTGTCAGTTTTGTGTAATCAGCAAATTTGCTAAGGGTACAATCTTCCCATCATCTGAGTAACTAATAAAAATGTTGAACAGGACTGGAACCAGTACTGACCTCTGAGGTATACAGCTATTTACCAGCCTACAATTAGACTTTGTACCACTGATCACCACTCTTGGGGCCTAGCCATTCAGCCAGTTTACAATCCACCTCACTGCCTGCTCACCCAGCCCCTACAGCAACAGCTTGAGGGTCTATGAGGCTCAAATGGGATGCTGTCAAAGGCCTTATTGAAGGCACAGTAGACACTAGCCACAAGTCTCCCCTCACCTACCAGGCCTGTCATTTAATCATTTAAGTGTTGTGGTTTGGGCCTAACACAACAACAAAGAAACAGCCACGTGGCCGGCTCACTCAACTTCCCACCCCACACATACACACACTGTGGGATGGGGAGGACAAAGGCCAAGTAGAAGCTCATGGGTTGAGACAAAGGACAAGGAGGTTTCTTCACTGATTAAAGTCATGGGCAAAACAGACTCAACTCGGGGAAAAATAATAATTTAATTTATCAATACTCAAATGCACACAGGACACTGACAACACAAAGAGCAGGACTTACATATGTTAACCCCACCCCTCTCTTCTTCCTGGGCCTCAAATTACTTTTTCCCAAATTCTCTACCGCCTTCCCCCAGCAGCACAGGGGGACAGGGGACGGGGTTTGGAGTTAGTCCACAGTCTGGTGGTTCCTGCCACTCCTTCCTCCTCAGGAAGAATGATTCTTTACAGTCCTCCCCTACTTCTCCATGGGGTCCCTCCCATGGGAGAGAGTCCTTCACAAACCTCTCCTTCAGGAGTCCTTCCCACAAGGTCAGGAGCAAGCTGCTACAGTGTGGGCTTCCCGCAGAGTCACGGGCTGCTTTAGGAACAGTCACCGCCCCTGGCACCAGGGTCTTCCATGGCTGCATAATCCAAGTCCACTGGCAGCAAAATCCATGTTCACCCCTCCTGGTGCCTTCAGGGAATGTTCCACCACTTTCCTTCATGAATGCAGGGGGACAGCCTGCCATCTTGCCATAGGCTGCAGGGAAACTTCTGCTTGGGCACCTTCTTCCCCTTCTTCCTCACCAACCACCAGCACCATGCTGCCTCTCCAGCTCAGCTCTTTCTCCCTGCTCACTCTGCTCAGGTCTTAGCTCAGTTCTTTCATATGTTAATCGTGGAGACGCATCTATTGTCTCTCTAATGGCTCCTTGGCTAGCTGGTTTTGGAGCTGGGTGAGCTCTTCAGCTTCTTACAGAAGCCACCTGGAAGGCCCCTCCCCCACTACCAAAAAATCTACCAAACCAGCACTAGTGGTGTTCATACATAGATGGAATTTTATGCACATCCTACCTGGTCAAAAGAAAGCAATACTTCTGCATGTTGTTTTGATGGAATCAGTATAATTCTATTAAATTGAGCAAAATCACATGCTAATATACAGAGGAGAGGAAAATACATGGTGGCTATATGGTGGCTGACGTCATCTACCTGGACGTGTGCAAAGCTTTCGACACTGTTCCTGGTATCAAAACTGGAATGATACAGATTTGATGGATGGACCACTCGTTGGGTAAGGAACTGGATGGATGGTCACACTCAAAGAGTTGTGATTAATGGCTCAATGTCCAGATGGAGACCAGTGATGAGTGGTGTTGCCCAAGGGTTGGTACTGGGCCCAGTTAACATCTTTGTCAGGGACATGGACATTGGCATTGAATGAAACCTCAAAAAGTCATCTGATGACAACAAACTGTGTGTGGTGAGGTCAACACATTGGAGGGGAGATATGTCATCCAGAGTGATCTTGACAGGCTTGAGATGTGGGCTCGTGCAAACTGCATGAAGTTCAACAAGGCCAAGTGCAAGGTTCTTGCACGTGGGGCAGGGCAATTCCACGCACAAATACAGACTGGTTGGAGAATGGATCAAAACCAGTCCAGAGGAGAAGGGCTTTGAGGTGATGGTGGATGAGAAGGTCAACATGAGCTGGCAGTGTGCACTTGCAGCCCAGAAAGCCAACCATATCCCAGGCTGCATCAAAAGAAACATGGCCAGCAGGTCAAGGGAGGTGATTCTTTCCCTCTACTCTTCTCTTGTGAGACCCCACCTGGAGTACTGTGTCCAGTTCTGGAGCACCCAACATAAGGAGGACACGGAGCTCCTGGGGAAAGTCAAGTGGAGGGTCACAAAGATGATCAAAGGGCTGGAGCACCTCCTGTACGAGGACAAGCTGAGACAGTTGGAGTTGTTCAGCCTGGAGAAGAAAAGGCTCTGGGGAGATCTTATAGCAGCCTTCCAGTACCTGAAGGGGCCTACAGGAAAGCTGCGGAGGGACTTTTTACAAAAGCTTGTAGCAAGAGTGCAAGAGGGGAGATTTAGCTTAGACATTTTGACTATTGAACTGTTATTTTGTCGAAGTATACTATTGGAGTGTGGATGAAGATACTTTGAGCACAGTTATCTGGATGATCATTAGTAGAAGACAGTGTATACTTTTTCTAAGTAGAAATATTGCATAAATAGTGTTCATTCTCATGTTTCTTTAATATATTTTAATAAAAATGTTACCTTTTAGAGGTGCAAAAAGAACATTAGTAATAAGACTTAGTTTTTTCCCCACTAACAAGGTATTTCCTATGCAAGATAAATAGTCAGCATCACTTTGTTCTCTTCAATGTTATGCTAAATATTCCTTCAAATCCAGGAACCACTTTTCTATCTGCTCCCAATAATCCTAAAAATCTTAATTTTTATCTGGGCTTTTAAAAGGTGGATTATATATCTACCAGTTGCATTGTTGCTGGTCTGTACCTGATTATATGTTGCCGGTTTTAAAAGAACAGTATGGTGCTGCTATCCAAAGTTGCAGAGTTTGAAGCGTGTCAAACTCTGGACTGGCAATTAACAAATGATAGATGCTCTCTATTAACCCATCTCCCTTCCCAGAAATGGAGAGCAAAGAGAATAAGGGAGACAGACATAGGTTGGAAACTAAACTACACACATTTGATGAAACAGTAGTGATGAAAAGGTAAATAATGGAATATGTACAAATATACAAAATCAATATTACACTCTCTCCCCAGTAATGCTCACATCACCACTGAGGCTGCAGGACAGGCCCTGGAAAAGTCCTGGACTGTATTCCTGGACTCAGCAGGCAGATGGGAACAGGATTCAGGAACACATGGATCAGGATCAAAGGCAGATGAACAGACCAAGTACTGATGGAACTCTGGGCATGGAGGAAGAGAGTTTGACCTTTCTGATCCCTCCTATTTATACCAAGTATGATGCGTATGGGATGGAATACTTTGTCTCATCTATTCTCTGTCTCCTGTCCAGTCTGCTCCTTCCAACATCACACTTGCAGGTGTGACCCATTTTCCTCACTTTCATTTCTGGTGCATAAGAAGTTTAGCAGAGTGACCTTGGTTCTGTGTAGCATTCTCCAGCAATTACTACAAACATTGAGTGTTATCAGTATTAGAAGCAGAAACTGAATGAAAAACATGCTATTTACTTCAGCAAGTACAGTTACTTAGAAGAGACTTAAATTGAAAAGTAAAATTACTAAAAAGAAAATTGGTTCTATCCTGGCTAAAACCAGGAAAAAGGGGTTTTCTACTTTAGTATTTACCTTTTTTTTCCTTTTTCTTCTGTGTTCCATAAACTTTCATGCAGCAAAGTCATAATTATGATTCAAGACAAGAGTGAAAGATAGGTTGTAAAGCAAGGAATGTGACAGCTCGCTCAGGCCAGTTATCTAAGTGGAGAGCATGAAATAATAGTAATTGAAACTTGTATCCTGTAGTGTTGAAAACTTACATTGGAAAGAGAAGGCTGGTTTTGGTACTTTTTTCTTGATTTTATTTAGAAAAAAGGTCTGCACTCTTCCAAAATTTTTATTAAAAATAAAAAACATAACAAGGTCAGAAACTACTTTTTTTTTTTTTTCCCTTCACAATATGTGCTAGACATGGCATTGAAGTCAGTGAAAGATAAATGCTTTGTAATTCACCTTCCCCCTCCCCCCTTGCCTCAAGTTGATTAAATAAATTTTTACACATTCTCAGATCAGAGGATGAGTTTATTACACTTCACACGAGTTTAAAAAAAGGGCAGTCACACTTATCATGGAGTTCAAGGAGAGCAGCAATTCCTTAGCATGCAAGACATTAATCTTATTTGTAATCTTATATTCCCTAGAATTTCAGTAAACAGAAACAGATCTTGATTTCATGTCTTGAATACTTGTACTGTAGAAAACAGTAATTAAGTGAAAGTTAAAGTTTTTCTCTTTCAGATGGAACTGTTCTTTTTGAGCACTCAATAAAGCATCTTAATTCTTCAGCTTTTCCTAAAGAATACAGTATAGTTGACCTTACTGCCATAGTTTCCAAGGCACGTTCACTTGAACAATGCTATTTGATGTTTGAAAGTATGAGGATGTAAAAGCAGCAGGAGGAAGTATGAAGTTTCTTTCTGTTTATTGTGTTTCAGAAGTAAAGATTAAAACCAGTCCAAGATAACCCTGCCACTGTAGGTGGAATCTCAGGTTGTGTATGGGTGCTGAAGCTCTTATGTGAGGGAAGACCTACCCAAAAGTAAGGATGAATGGTCTATAGCTGAATTTTCCATTTACTGCTTGGTGTAGCATGTGTTTTTTTGTCACATGGTGGTGGAACCCAATGTGTTCAAAGTCAGTAGAATTTTGTCTGTACATCCTTGCCTGATAAATGTTTTATGATTATAGTCAAGTGAGGTAGTACTACAGCCAACAATAGTGTTTGTGCTGTAGTGTCTAAAATACAGTATCTATTCTTGGGGTTGAAAGAAGCCTGGTAAAGAGCCCAATACTTTGGGAACTCTTTATCATTTAGGAGTATGACCGAAGTACAGGTACATCATCAAACAGATTCAGTTGCTGACAAACCAAGCACTCATAACAGAAATTAAAATAATAAAATATGTCCTGGATATCGTATGATTATTTAGATGCTAGTAAACATGACAGAAAGTGGAGGATACACAGAGTTAAGGAAAATTCAGCTGAAACTTGCCTTATGTCTTGACATTTGTTCATCTTTTTTTTCTTCCCTATCAGGACTAGCAGTATGTTCAGGTACAGAAGTCAAGTACAAGAGACTAATGGAGAAAACATTCTTAGCAAAAAATTATGAAGTCTGGCTGTTCACAACACTTTCTGCTTTAGAACAAAACCAGGACTAACCTACCTGTATTTTTCATTTTATAGTTGATAAAACGCAGTGTCAGTTCAGCTAGTTCATTCAGTCACATTGCTGCTTTTCCACTTTTCCTTTTTTCCAGAATCTATCCTGGCATTTACATGTTTATGACAATGTTACACTAATCCTTGTAGAATTGAGTCCACATGCACCATTTTTCTACCGTTATAAGCTTTCTCTCGTGATTTATCTGTGAGTAAATAATTTTACTTCCTTTACTGAACATGAGCTGGCAATGTGCACTTGCAGCCCAGAAAGCCAACCATATCCTGGACTGCATCAAAAGAAGTGTAGCCAGCAGGTCGAAGGAGGTGATTCTGCCCCTCTACTCCAATCTTGTGAGACCCCACCTGGAATAATGTGTGCAGCTCTGGAGTCCTCAGCACAGGAAAGATATAGACATGTTGGAGTGGATCCAGAAGAGGGCCACAGTGGTGATCAGAAGGCTGGAGCACCTCATCTCTGAAGAAAAGCTGAGAGAGTTGAGATTCTTCAGTCTGGAGAAGAGGAGGCTCTGTGAAGTCCTTATGGAAGCCTTTCAGTACTTGAAGGGGTCTTGTAAGAAAGATGGGGACAAACCTTTTCACAGAGCCTATAGAGATAGGACAAGAACAATGGTTTTAACCTAAAAGAGGGTAGATTCAGACTAGATATAAGGAAGATATTTTCTACAATGAGGTTAGTAAAACACTCAAACAGGTTTCCCAGAGAGGTGGTAGATATCCCATCCCTGGAATCATACAAACTCAGTTTAGACGGGGCTGTGAGCCACCTGATCTAGTTGAAGATGTCCCTGCTTATCACAGCAGGGTTGGACTAGATGACATTTGAAGTCTCTTTCAACCCAAACTACTCTATGATTCTACTGAAGGTAGGCTCAATATATGTAGAAGACAACAAGAGGAACTATTTTTTACATACTAGGTGTGTAATTTGATTAATTCTGAATTCTTACTGCTTCCCAAAAATGAATTTTTGCACAGATGTTTTTAAGAATATAAGTAAAATTTTTATTCCATGTTGCCTATTTTTTTCCCACATACCACCTTGCTCAGTTCCTTACTATCTTCTTTCTGACTAGTACTACTTCCACAGACCTGTAAAAAAAAACAGGGAAAGACTGTATCCTTTCTCTGTTGTCATTCTGGACATCTTGTGGCAATAAGGATTGTTCATCTTAAGAAATGTTTCTAAATTGTTAGTTAAAAATAATCTCATATTGAAAATACGAGATTACCAAATTCCTACGACATGTAAACAACATACCTGAGTTTCTGAAATTGTATATTAGTTGTAATTCATCATGAAACACTTATCAAGCTGCTGAACCCTTATGCACAGTAGTATTCACATTCAGTGGAATCCTAGCCAGATATGTTTTTCTCAGCTTCACTCAAATTAGGTTTGTTTTAAGTTTTAAGCAAGAGCTACTTGACATTTGTGATATTATTTTTTGTCTGTGAGCATCACTGCTAAATTTGAATACTATAAGGCTTATTGAATTTACTGCTGTAATCCCATGCTATACCACTTGTACTAATTAAAATCTTGACAGGGTGGAATGTAGAGGTCAGGAAGAAAGGCAGACTACCAAGACTTGAAAAAAAGTGGTTTTTTACCCCATGACTTGGATCAGCCTTCATACCTATTCCCCCTAGCCCTTAGGTTTTAATTATGTCCCTCATACCCTTCCTAACAGGCAGCAACCCTTACTGTGCCCTGCAAGAAGCAGCACAGAAAACTCACAGTAACCCTTAACTGAGGTGAGGAATATTAACTTGAGCAGGAAGATTGTCTTTTAAACTTAATTCTAATACCTTTGTATAAGAAGTGAAGCACATCTATGATACTTTTGCTGTCCTGTTTTATATCCTGTACTATGCTTCAAGGTGTTTCTAATGTGTACTTTGCTCTCATTTTGAAACATAATTGTTCCATTTGACAGTGTTCCATTTTCTTTCAGTGCCCTTCAGTTCCATAAGGGCCAAAAGCTACCACACTTTCACTGCAGTGGGACTGCTCCTTCAAAAAAAAAACTGTTTAGCATAATTGTTATAACCTAAACTTCATTATGTTCTAAGTGTTTATAGAGGTAACAGTTGCTTCCTCACACACTTCTTTGAATTTGACTTCGGGCTACCTTGTTATGTTATGACCTATCAATTGGGAACCTTGACCTGTATGTTGGTTGCATTTTTAATTGCCAACATATTTTGTTAATTGTACACCTACAAAGAACGGTGACCTAAATTCTCCTGTTTAATAAGCTCATTACAATGCTGTACACTTTGTAAATGTTGATCATTACATATGTAACAAATAAAGAAAGCTTTCTTGAGCTGGATAAAACCAAACTCAAACCAGTTCATCTAAGTCAGTTAACTATGAAGGACTTTGTGTCTTGCTTAGGAAAAATATGTCCAAGACTAAGTATGAATGGCATGAATAGTTGTGTTCATGTAGTATATTTTAAGAGAGTACTTAAGGGTCTATACTGAGAATGGCTTTTACTGCTTGTTATACAGAACATGTATATTACATCTCTGAGTTTCTTCAGATATAAAATACCTCTGAGATATAAAATATCTCTGCGGTTTTTTCAAAAAGGCTTTCAATTTTTGCTTTGATAAAAGCATAAGGTACTGATTAATAAAATAATTTAAGATTTGTCTAAGTAATATTGTTTAGAAGAAATTATTAAAAACCTTTTTCTTTAAGGGTTTAGTACCACTGGTATATAAAAAGTGCAAAATGGCAAAATCAATAAGACTTGCAGAATACAATCGTTGCAAGGTCCACAGGACAGAATCTAAAGGACTATAAAATAAGCTATCAGTCTCCTTACCAGGAAAAAAAAACCTGAGTGCACTTTGTTGATAAAGATTAGAAAGGTAAATACAAGTAATAATCAGCTACAGCCATGTCGAGTCTGCTCAAACACTTCCTGGACAGACTACAAAAGTGTTTCACTAATGCTTTGAATCTTTGCTTCAGTTGACCCACTCTTAGAATACAATGGAAGATATTTTTGTTTCTTTGAGTAAGTTTTAAATTAATCTCTGAACAAGACAGAGGGTAGGTAAGGAAAGGACAAGGCGAAGTATCAAACTATAAAAATGTTATTTGTGGAGGTCATTATAGTTTAATTTTTGGACTGGTGTTATTCTGGGTTTTGGTTTTGGTTTTGGTTTTATTACCACAGCAGAAAGAGATGAGGTATCCTACTGAAAGTTTCTGATGACACATTTCCCTAGGCATTCATATAGATTTGGCTACTAGGAAAATCATAATATTGAAGGACTAGGTGAAGGGATAAAATACAGTATGTGAAGGGCAGTTTCACTCAGGGACCAATGACAAGACTGTACATGAGGCTGTGAAAAAGGAGAAAAGAGGTACACATCTGCATGAAGTGAATACAGGATGAATGTGAGTCACCAGTGTGATAATTAATCCAGGATGTTGCTGAACTCTGTAGGTTGAGATGGGAAATCAGTAATGCTGTTGGACCTACTTCTACTGTGACTCATGCAGAATGCATTCTATATTTCTGAGGACTCCTAGTCGACAAAGGTGAACTCAGATTGAAATAGTTTAGTTCGGAGAAGAGGAGGCTGAGGGGACACTTCATTTCCCTCTACAACTATGTGAAAAGAGGTTGTAGGGAGGTGGGTGTTGGCCTCTTCTCCCAAGTGAATAATGACAGGACCAGAGGAAATGGTCTGAAGTTGTGGCTGGGGCGGTTTAGATTGGATATTAGGAAGAGTTTATTTACTGAAAGAGTGATCAGGCACTGGAACAGCCTGCCCAGGGAGGTGGTTGAGTGACTATCCTTGAATGTATTCAAGAAATGTGTAGATGAGGAACTTCAGGGCATGCTCTAGTGACTGAGATTGTAGGTTGTGTGTCATGGGGTTTTTTGGAGTGTGGTTTTGTGGAGTTTTTTTGTGGTGTGGTTTTTTTTTGTTGTTGTTTGTTTGTTTCTTGTTTTTTGTTTGTTTTGTGGCTTAGTTGGTTAGTTGTTTTTTTTTGTTGGACTCGGTGATCTCAGAGGTCCTTTCCAACCATGATTATTCTGTGATTCTGTGATTCTGAGAGACAGCTGAAGTGGAGACTGGAAATAAGTGGTTTAGTTTAACAAACCAAAGACAACAAAAAGAGAACGTGTCTCTCTCTGTCCTTATATAACAGGAAAAAGAACTATATAAGTTGATATTGCTGTCACAAAGTAAAAGGGATATAAAATAGCTGTGAACAAGTTCAGGCCAACAATCAGAATGAAGTCTCTAACTATGTGAAGGGTGCTGCTGGTGTGCCTTCACATAGGCATAGCTGGAGCAAAAATCCTCTGAAAGGAAGGCTACTAAATAGAGGGCCTGGCTACAGAGCCAAATACCTCCTGTACTTCTTACCATCATAATTAAAATACCTAGATCCTCTGTGTAGGCTACCTAAGCAAATATAATTAGTTGGAAGGTATGCCTAGGGCTATGCAGGCAAAAAATGCTGTGCTTGGTAATGTGGCAAGGGTAGAAAACTTATGTAGTGAAGTCAAGAAGGAGATATTAAAGAAACAGATTCGGAACAACTGAGGCCAATGCACAGGGATGCAAAACTGGCACATCATGTGAATATCGTAAGAGTTACAATACAGGAGAAAATTGAAGACATGTTAGGAAAAAGTAATCAAGTATAGCAAGTGCAGGAAGTTTATTATAGAACTTGTAGGTGGGCAGGACTGTTAAGAAGTAAAGGAAGCAATAACAAAAAATAACAGAAATATAAATATGGGAAACTTCATTACGCAGTAAACTGCATCAAAACCCTTCTTTTAGTAGAAAAGTGGAGTAAGTAGAAAGTGGACTTAGCAGAAGAGCATGCTCTTGAACAAATACATGAAACAGATTGCAAAGAGCAACAAATACTTAAGGACAAGTAGCAAAACCTCTTGGGAAATTTGAGATTAAAGCTGTAGAAGTATAAAGTTGCCCATCAAACTGAAGACAAGGCAACTGAAGAGTGAAAGAGAGCTACCTTTTCTTAAAAAAAAAAAAAAAAAAAAAAAAAAAAAAAAGGAAAAAGAGAAAAGAAAAAAGGAAAAAGGAAAAAGAGAAACACTAATGGTCATTATTGTTCAGTAATTTTCTAAACAATTGCAAAACTGAAGTGTCCTAGGGAGTTTGTTGTTTAGGACACATTTACTATTAGTCTGCATTAGGTGATGTGCATAATGAAACTGACTCAGTATTATGAGAAGACCACAGCAAATACTATAGGCCACCAATCAGGGATTATATGAGACTGTTAGTAAATCAGGAGTTACAAGTAATTTTGAAACACTTCAGCTTCTTTTTAGTGGTTGGGAAGGTCAGGGTATCTGCATCTTCTACATACACAGCTTAACAAGAAAAATATAAAATTCTAATAATCTAAAACAATTTTTAAAGGAATTTGCAGATAAAATGGGGGAAAACAAGGATAAAAAATACACAGCTCTCTCTGCCCCATCATCTACACACAGTTTCTACACCACAAATGCTGCAGTCTCTGCCCAGGGGCTTGCATAGGCCATATAATGCATTTCCACAGCACTGTTGTTTCTTTCTTGGTATGGCAGATGAAGCTTGTAGGTCTGAGCTGTGATCCACTAACTGGCTGCAACTAATGCATGGAGATATGGAGCGAGAGAGTGGCTAGGTATGCATGCCTTTTAGGGATGGTGGAAGCAAAATGATCCCTTGTTGAAAATGTTTGCTCCACGTTATATTTTAGACAGTGTAGCCATCACCTAGTTAGGTAGACTAGCATAATAGGAATGGACTGGGACTTTCCAGAGGCTTTTGGACTGTATTACTGCCCAGCTGCACCTCATCTATTTAGTTCACAAACTGGTATTTTATTATAACTTCAGCTATTATATAGGCAAGGTAAATCAGATTTTTCCATATGTGCTATTGGAATATATTTCAGATTTATTATTTTGTTTGAAGTAATAGCATATATCTGCATAAAACACCTCTGAAAAAAAACCCTGCAGAAAGGGTAGAGCTAAAAAATTCTAAAATAGAATTCCCCCTCTATAATGCTAAGGAGAACATGAACAGGTAGATAAAAAACTTGCCTATCAGAGTCCAACTGCTGGAAGATGTTTAGAAGGAAGATTTCCCTTTGGGAAGAATACTCTTTTGTGGAATTTATTCATGCCTTCTCTTAAGTAGCTTCTATGTTTTGCCATTGCAGGAACCCAATTATACACTACATTGGAGATACCGTTATTTGCATCTCTGTAAAGTTAACGTAAAGAATCACAAAGAAAAGTTTACAGCAGTTTGCACTCACTTTTGAAATGGTTCTCACTAGTTACAGAGAATAAAGTCTTGGATCTCAAATTTCAAGCACTCATGGCTTGATTTACTATGATAACTTCATCTTTGTAAGTGAAAATAAAAAGTCAAAACTGAAAAAGATACTAATAGAATTCTATCAGTGCATATTTGATCCACTAGCAAAAATGCATGTGGTAGATCCCACACCTGCCACTAACAGTGGTAGAAGGAGCTGAGAAATATTTATAAATTCATTTTTATGCTTTCATGGGAACTATGGAAATGATAAGCCTGAAAAAAAGAATCATATCATAATTTTGGTTGGAAAAGACCTTTAAGATAATCAAGTCTAGTCACGATCCTAACACTGCCAAGGCTGCCACTAGTCACTTAAGATAGTGTTGAAATGACCATATAGATCCCCAAATTTAACAGTATATTAAATAGGTAGTTCCAGATTTTTATTTTTGCAGTGTTGTATTTTCAGAAGGTGGCAAATCTGTCTTGAATTATTAATTTCACCTGGGAAAAAACCACAAAATTCTTACACCTAAGTAATTGAAATGTTTTACTTGATAAGCAGAAAGCAATATTCATTAAAAACAGTTGTTTGGAGCAGTAATTTGAAATGAAATATGGGAAAACTGACAAAATTTTTGTGTGCCTGCAAATATTAACTAGCTTGGGCATGAATTGTACATTATCTTTATTATTGTTATTACTTCTTTATTATTCTTGCTATTTAGCCAGTTTTTTCTGTCTTCATTTCACTTAATACAGGATAAAAAGGTTATGCTGTTCAATCACTTCTTTCAAAGCAGTCTCAAATGGCTTTAGAAAGTAAGAGATATTTCACTGAATGCTGTAAATTCCACTGAAGTATTTAATCTAAGTTACTGTGTTTTCAAAAGGTAATAAAATATAGCTTTCTTATTAAAGTATATATTTTTTTTGAGACAAATGAAATTGGCTCCAGCCATCAAATAATAGATTGCTAATTTCTTTTGTCTTTCTCATTGGATACATTAAATGTCCTGGTCTCTTTTCTTTCATCTCAAAGGAAGTGTTAGAAAAAAAAAATTCACAGGAAGGTTATACTATGTAATACAATTTGAATTTTGTAGAAAGCTTCTAACTCAGTGGTGCTCAGCTTGAATTTAAACACAGTTTACCCACTAGCCAGTCCAAGTCACTTTCAAGGCAGGTTTAGCATATACTGGAAAGCATATATTTAACTTTTTCACTAATACTGTGCCTAGGCTTACACAGATGAATTCTAAGTTATAAATGTTAAAATTTGTACCTCACAAGATTGCCCTGTGCATGGTTATTTTTTTTTATGCCATGGACTGGCTACAATTTTTCTTTCTTTGCTTTTTCCCTCTCTTTATTAATGAATTTTTCATTATTAACAGCAGTAAAAATAGCCTTAATTTAATCTCTAGGTCCCTCACAGTAGTTTATCTGAGCAGCACTGCATGCTACCCTTTCCAATATTTGTAATTTCTTGTACAACAAAATCAAACTAAACTCTTTGTCCATTATTGCTGGATTGTATTACACTTATCAGTCATGTGAAATGCATAGTCATGCCAGACATTTAGATATCATGAAAGATTCCAATTCTTCTATTTTGTCATGGGGCCATTATTAATTTTGTAGGACTATTTCTGGATCTCTCTGAAGGAAGATAAAGAAAACTTCATGAAATGCATGTACTATCATTATATCAGTTTGTAACACACTCAGAATGTATTAGAGATATAACTTCAGGATAGTGAATTGTGAAAAAAGACATTAAGAAGTGAATTTGGAATCACTCTATCAATTTCTATAAATGTAATGACTACTAATAATGCACAATCTTGATTTAATGTATTTTATGCATATAGCCAGAAAAAGATATCAGTCACTGTCAGTGCAAATATGAACTCAAACATTGAACTAAATTCCAATTACATCTTAGTCTAATGCTACTTGAATTGAATTTGTGGTATTTTATGTATTTCTATGTTTATAAACACTAGCATTCTGCTAATAATATTGTGTACTATCTGCCTGCAGAGTTAGCTAGGCAGTTACCTTAAAAAACAAATATAGTCTAGTGTTCAGATTTTGCTTGGGCCAAATGCAAAAAAGAATAGACTTCTCTAGAGCCCCATTTCAATGCAGTAGCTTGAAACATATTCACAGCCTGCATTCCTAAACTAACAGAGTAGAAGAATTTATTGCTGATAGTATTAAAATCTGGTGTAGATAATCAGTCAATTAGAGTTAGGGGAACACAGATACGATGTAGCTGATTCACTGGGAACATGTAACTTCTAGGAGGAGACTTCCCAGCACTCACTGAGAGAAACTGATTTTGGTTGTAAAGGTGAGAAATCTACAGAATATTAATTTTTAGATGGACATCGTTTTTTTTCCAAATGTCTACTTCTGAGAAGTCAGATTTATTTTAAATTTTTAACTTTAATTTATATAGTCATTCCTTTTCTGCAAACGTGAGAGTAGGAAAAACAGACTTGGGTTAGTAAGACTAGCTCAGCAACATTCATTTTCAAGTAGATAATCCCTACTCTGTGAGGTGATAAATTGGTTGATAATTCACTGACTGGAAAGTCAAAGAGTAACAAATGACCAGCAGGAAAGACTTTTGAGAATTTAAATGCTACAATTTATACACATCTAATTGTAGCTAGTTTGTTTTTCTTTATTTTTTTTTTTTTTCTCTTCTTAATACAAACTCAAGGGTTTTTATCATCAAGAAAGGAAAATAACTGGGGAAAACCACAATATTTGTTTATGTGAAGTGTTATTCAGCTATTAATTACAAGACAGGAGGAAATAGAAAACTGGCATGTTTTAGCCAACTTCATTGAATGTGGTTTGCTTTCATGTGTGATTGCTGTTGTATGAATCCCACTCTGAAGCTATGTTCTAACACAGCTATTTTTTCAGATCTTGTCTACAAATACTTAGAAACATCTACATTCATGCTCTTACTACAGAATCACAGGATCACAGAATCCCAAGGGTTGGAAGGGATCTCGAAAGATCATCTAGTCCAACCCCCTTCCCAGGCAGGGTCACCTAGAATACATCACACAGGAACTTGTCCAGGCAGGTTTTGAACGTCTCCAGCGAAGGAGACTCCACAACCTCTCCGCATTTATTGATATAGGCAAGCCGTTGTAATTTTTCCTTTTGTGTTTTCTATTCTGATGAGGCCATGGAAGTTACACAATGAGTAGGAACCATCTTATTGTGGGGCTACTATAATGATGGGTGATTCTTCTAACATTGCTGATGTAGATGTAGCCAAGACAAAGACAGACAGTTCAGGAATGGGCACTTAAAACACTCTAAAAGGTAACTAGTAAATGCTTGACTAAGACAAATACTTGACTGGGAGGAAGAACAATGGTGTTTCGTTAAAGTAACCTGGTGTCAGATCTCTGCATAGTCATGGCAAAGATTCTTCCACTATGCCTTAAAAAGCTGGAATGGCTTAATGATTGCTTCTTGTCCAAAGTGGATTTAAGCTAACTTGCATGAGCATTGTAAAAGCTTCAGCACAGCTCTGGGCTGATGCTCAAACCAGGAGAAACTTGGCTTTTAGTGGCATTTTCTTCCTAAAGTGAAATTCACATTTTAAACACAAAGCTACGTAAGTAAAATCCCATTTGTTGTGTCAGTTGTCACAAAGTGCCAGAGTTCACATCATCTGGGACACATTGGTATTTAAGGTAAACTGAAGAAAAAGCTCATAGGAATCCCAGGAAAGTAAACTAACACACCTGTGCTTCCTTCTTATCAAACACCTTTACCACTTTTTCCTTATCCATGTTCTATCTTTCTTTGAAGACTTGACTTCTTTCTGTTCTCTGCTTTTTTTTCCTTTTTATCTGATACCTAACAAGTACACTATAAATATATGTTGCCACGTATATTTCCAGTTTTACTTGTGTTTCTGTCATCTTGAATAGTCTATTTTTTCTGTCTTGGCCTTGCCATCTTTCTATCACTTTAGATTCACTCATGGCACCCTAAATCTCTCTCCAGTTATTAGCTAGTTTAATAGTGTTACCACACCATAACATTACATGTTTTTCTATAATAGACATCATATACTTTTCATGTTTATTAACAGATTTGACATAGTAGTTTTAAATTTTATTTTATAAGTGGCTGTGTTCTGATACTGTCTGTATCCCATGCATTCCATGCATGTTTTTGGGTGTAATAGCAACGAAAGCAGGAAGTTGGTGTGAAGACAAATTTTCGAGCTATAAGTTGTTGCTCCAATTGTTTCTCCATTCCAATTCTGACACTG
This sequence comes from Hemiprocne comata, assembly GCA_020745705.1. NCBI lineage: Eukaryota > Metazoa > Chordata > Aves > Apodiformes > Apodidae > Hemiprocne > Hemiprocne comata. Next base: position 61,161,960 of record CM036587.1, on the reverse strand, counting down.
TTTTCCTCTTTCCTTGCAGTTTTCCAGCTATCCCACAAAGTCACTCGGGTGGTTCCAGAGAGTGCTCTGCTGATTGTTCTTGGTCTTCTCCTTGGTGGCATTGTATGGGCTGCAGATCATACTGCCTCCTTTGCCCTTACACCAACTGTATTTTTCTTCTATCTGCTACCTCCCATTGTATTGGATGCTGGATATTTCATGCCAAATAGATTGTTCTTTGGAAATCTTGGTTCCATCCTTTTGTATGCTGTCATTGGCACAGTCTGGAATGCTGCCACAACTGGTTTATCTCTCTACGGTGTCTATCAAACAGGAATAATGGGTAAGTTTGATCTTTGAAGGCAAAATTGTGAATGCAACTGTATGCCAGCTGTTAGATGGTGGTACTTTACAACTTTAACAACTCTTTTCAGCTGGAAAATCTGATTTTAATGGGAGCAATTTGTAATATTTTTTGTGAAATTTAAGAATGATGAGAAATCTTCTCTGAAACAAACACAAATGGGACTTCAACCTATGTATCTCATATTTTCCTGCTCCAAATGTGTGTGTACACTCTCAAGATAAAGCTCAGGATTCATCCTGCTAATAGACATTTGGACAAAAATACACTCTGAAGGATTTGTTTCTTTCTGCTGTGATAGAAGCCTTCAAAGTCACTATGAAATGGAAATGTCTTCCTTCAATCAGGTTCAATATTAAGCAATGATTGTTGAGTGGGTATGTATGCATGACACATCTCTATATTGCTTTCTGAGGTTGGAAATTGTAAGGCTTAGAGAGCCAAGTTGCACATGTAAGATGCACTCTGCCTTAGTCATACTACAAATAAGGGCATGGGGCTGTTAGAAGAGGCACAGAACAGCAATTCTTAATCTCCTCAGCAGGTGTGGCATGACCATAAGCTATTTACTGCCACCTGAAGAGCATTAATCCACATTGTATGTGGATTGCATGTGTTTTGAAACAGGCATCCTATGTGTACTTTTTAGTGCCTGAACTGAAGAAGCTCAAGAGTCCTTATAGGAAAAAATGCTCTTATGTTGGTGAACTCTACAAAGTGTTCACAGGGCACAAATGAGTGCTGTTGGAGTAGTATAGATACAGTGTTCTGCTGTACCTGTGCACTCTGCCCATCTCTTGTTGGTGACCAGTGCTGAGATTGTGGACTGAGTGAGTGGTTCCAAGCCCACAAGGGACATATTGAGTTGTACAAAAGGCTCAACAGCAAGTCATGGAGCAGTACTCTAACCACAGTGGTGCAAAATGGACTCAGAGCAATTTATACAATTATTTTTCAGTCTAGATAAAAAGAGTGACTCAAATGTTCGAAGTTGTAGACATTTTTTTGAGGAAGAATTAAACTCATTATTGTCGATTATTACAGAACATAGTAGAGCCTCAAAAACTGCTCTCATTGTCCAGCATAGGGAAGTAGCAGGATTTGGGATTGAGTTATTTGAAACTAGTGTAATACTGGGTAAAACACTTTGAAACTAGTGTAACATCTGTTCCATCCATTTTAAGGGAAACCAGTGTTGTGCTTATTTGAAAATCCTGGTCTGGAAGAACTAGACCACAGACTTGCTCAAATGAGACTCATCTTACATAACTGCAGATGTTTGTAATACAGACAACTATGATAGATTTAGCTTACATTTTAAGATATTTCCCTTACTATAAGTCACATTTGGTAAGTAATTATTTTCCTTTAGATGATACAAAGGTGAGAGCTCAGATGCAAACACTATTGACTTTTATAAGAAGGTAAGATGTTTTATGTGCTTTCAGTCTGTAGGCACAATATATTGCATCCACAATTTCACATTTATAGTTAAATACTGGTTTTCAAGAACAAAAAAGATGACAAAGAGGTATTGGTATTACAACGGATTGGACAAGGATTTCTTTCTTTAAATATCCAGGCCGCTTAGAAATTTTTTTAAAAATATGACCATATGTATTTTAATAATATCCTAGTCTGGGGAATATAATGAATTATAATTACTTTTTAAAATATGTCGATAAAAATCCTTTAAGGAAAAGCACTTACCACTTTATCACATGAAATGGAAAGTGTTTTCAAAAATGTTTATTTTAAGTGAAAAGTTCGTTTATCTCTTGCTCTCCTCCCAATTTGTAAACAATTTTCAATTTGGCCAACTTTGGCCTCTTAAAACAATTGTTAAGGAAAGTCTCATAGGAAAGGGTACTAGGTCGTAAAGGGGCTCAATATAGTTGGTCAGCATTCAAGGACCACTTCTCCCAAGCTCAGGATCAGAGCATCCCAGTGGCTAGGAAATCAAGTAAGGGAGCCAGGAGACCAGCATGGGTAAACAAGGAACTGCTGGGCAAACTCAAGTGGAAAAAGAGAATCTATGAATCATGGAAGGAGAGGCTGGCCACTTGGGAGGAATATAGGACTTTTGTCAGAGGACGTAGGGAGGCAATTAGGAATGCTAAGGCCTCCTTGGAACTTAATCTTGCAAGTGAGGTCAAAGACAATAGAAAGGGCTTCTTCAAATACATTGCAGATAAAACTAACACTAGAGGCAATATTGGCCCACTGCGGAATGAGGTTGGTGCCCTGGTGACAGAGGATATAAAGAAGGCAGAGGTGCTGAATGCCTTCTTTGCCTCTGTCTTTAATCCTGCAGACTCTCCCCAGGAGCCCCAGATCCCTATAGCCCCAGAAGGAGTCAGGATGAAGGAGGAGTTTGCTTTGGTAGATGAGGATTGGGTTAGGGATCAGTTAAGCCATCTGGACATCCATAAATCGATGGGTCCAGATGGAATGTACCCGCAGGTGCTGAGGGAGCTGGCGGAGGTCATTGCTAGGCCACTCTCCATCATCTTTGGTAAGCTGTGGGTGACAGGAGAGGTGCCTGAGGACTGGAGGATAGCAAATGTCATGCCAGTCTACAGAAAGGGCAAGAAGGAGGACCCGGGTAACTATAGACCGGTCAGCCTTACCTCCATCCCTGGAAAGGTGGTGGAACAACTTATTCTTGGCATTATCTCTAGGCATATCAAGGATGAGGGGGTCATTAAGAGCAGTCAACATGGTTTTACCAAGGGGAAGTCATGTTTGACCAACCTTATAGCCTTCTATGAGGAAGTAACTAGGTGGATAGATGATGGAAATACAGTAGATGTAGTTTATCTTGATTTCAGTAAACCATCTGACACTGTCTCCCACAGCATCCTTGTAGATAAGCTAAGGAAGTGTGGTCTTGATGATCAGGTAGTGAGATGGATTGTGAACTGGTTGAAAGGAAGAAGTCAGAGAGTTGTGGTCAATGGGACAGAATCTAGTTGGAAGTCTGTGCCTAGTGGAGTCCCTCAGGGGTCGGTACTGGGACCGGTGTTGTTCAACATCTTCATCAACGACCTGGATGAGGGAACAGAGTGTACCCTCAGCAAGTTTGCTGATGACACTAAACTGGGAGGAGTGGCTGACATACCAGAAGGCTGTGCTGCCATTCAGTGAGACCTGGACAGGCTGGAGAGTTGGACAGGGAGAAACTTGATTAAATTCAACAAGGGGAAGTGTAGAGTCTTGCATCTGGGGAAGAACAACCCCATGTGCCAGTACAGGTTGGGAGCTGACCTGCTGGAGAGCAGTGTAGGAGAAAGGGACCGGAGGGTCCTGGTGGACAGGAGGATGACCATGAGCCAGCAGTGTGCCCTTGTGGCCAAGAGGGCCAATGGCATTCTGGGGTGTATTAGAAAGGGTGTGGTTAGTAGGTCAAGAGAGGTTCTCCTCCCCCTCTATTCTGCATTGGTGAGGCCGCATCTGGAGTATTGTGTCCAGTTCTGGGCCCCACAGTTCAAGAAGGATAGAGAACTGCTTGAAAGAGTCCAGCGCAGAGCCACCAAGATGATTAAGGGAGTGGAACATCTCCCTTATGAGGAAAGGCTGAGGGAGCTGGGCCTCGTTAGCTTGGAGAAGAGGAGACTGAGGGGCGACCTCATCAAAGTTTACAAATATGTTAAGTGGGAGTGTCAGGATGATGGAGCCAGGCTTCTTTCAGTGATGCACAGTGATAGGACAAGGGGCAATGGGTGCAAACTGGAGCATAGGAGGTTCCATATAAATATCAGAAAAAACTTCTTTACTGTGAGAGTGACAGAGCACTGGAACAGGCTGCCCAGAGAGGTTGTGGAGTCTCCTTTGCTGGAGACATTCAAAATCCACCTGGACAACTTCCTGTGTGATGTATTCGAGGTGACCCTGCCTGGCAGGGGGGTTGGACTAGATGATCTTTCGAGATCCCTTCTAACCCCTGGGATTCTGTGATTCTGTGATTCTGTAACTGCAAAAGCTGGATTTGATGGACACATGTTCTGCTTTATGATGATGCAAATTTTTCAGTGGCAGTATGTTCTAGAACTCTTAGTCTAAATAAAAGCCTGATTTAGAAACCTCATGCCACTTAACACTGCTTTGTAGGAATTATAGATGCATCCTAAACATTTCATAAATAATGGCTCGCATGCTTTGCAAGTTTTCAAAGAATGTACCACTGATTATAATTGGTAACATATAAAAAAGAAAAGCACTCTCAGTGAGCCAGTTTATGTTAAAAGCTTACATTCTACTGTACCCTGTAACTCATAGTTATTGTCATTGGACTTGTTCCTTCCTTAAGGGTTGCAGAGAAGGCCAACATTTGATGGAACTATTACTTAGATTCAGGTTCAAGACTGTGCTTAGAATGTTTGGCAGACTTCTGCTCACTGCTTCAACCCCTCTGTCACACTAAAATGGATAGATTCAGTCCTCATTCACAGCTAAATATGTCCAAGAGTGAGGAAGACTATTTATTCTTTTGAGAATGACACTGTTGTCTACTCCTGTCTCTGGCTGCCCATGTAAGTGTCCTTCTCTTAAGTAAATACACCCATGCCATTTTGTATCAAAAATACTTGGAATCTAGTTTCTGTTTGAATTACCTTTCAAGCACTAAACACTATCAATTTGAAAAATTAAGTCATAAGAGTTCTTGCTAAAGGAATGTTGTGGAAGTACCTTACAGGCAATATTATTCCTTTGACTACAGCTGCTGACTGTCACTGTCTGACTCATGCTTCCAAATAATTTAACCACATGGATTTCTCCCTCACCTCTAGAAATCATGCCTAATACAACTGTCTATTAATTTTGGGCATGGGCCTCTGCACTGTGTTCTAATCAATGAACTCTCAACCTCTTCCTTTTTTGCTCTTCCTCATACAGTTTTGGGCTTCATTACCTTTTAATGAACCTTGCTTCCTCCTCCATCCATTAATGAACACAAAGGGAATTTTCCTGTTCTCTACCCTTTTGAAAATACGTTCCCCAGAAAAAATCACTGAGATTCTACTCTTTATTGCATCAAGAGAGTAAATTTTGCAACATAAACAAACTGATTTTTGTGGCTCTCCCTTTTCTGTTACTTTTAAAACTATAGTGATGCTTGTCCGCTTGATAACTGAAAAGAATAACCTTAATAACTAAAAGAAGATATTTTTTAAATTAAAAAAATATTGGGCTACTTTGTTATCTGAGTTTCTTTAGTTCCAAAGCTTTTGAAATCATTGCCAAAATTCCCAAGAGGCTACAATACAAACATGTTGAGATACATTATAGTCCTTCATCTGTTTTTATCATCCCCTTGTGAACAGTTTAATTGTGGCCTCATGATTCATATTTTGGGAACAACTGTCTTAACTGCACCTATCAACGAATGTTTACTTGATCAAGGAGACCACAAGTGGTCTTTAACTGCTCTGAGTGTAATTAAGCCCCACTGCAGCAGTTCTTAGCAACCAAGAGTCAAATTTGGCCTGTGGCATGAATTCTTTTGGAACATTCACTTCAGGAGTACTGGTATGTTCCTCTTACCGTGAGTTCTCAGTTATCCTGAGATTATTTACTCAAGTTTGATAAACCATACTACACACAAATATAAAACCAGTTTAGATCTGGAAATACTTCTCTCAAGTGCCTTGTCTTAAGAACAGGACTGTATTGGTCCCAGAATCAATTTTGGATCCAACAAGCCTTGTAGGACGCAAGGTGACACAACACACAACTTGTCGAGTATTTTCTGTGCCATGCTTTCCAGTTGATGCCTTAGGATCCCTATTTTCAATGCTTTTGCATTATCTGTAGTATCACAGTCTGTTACTACTATAGATAATACAGTTAAGTCTGCTAAAACTTTGTTTTGTTTCTGAAGGCCACCTGAACGCTGGACTGCTGGATTTCCTCCTGTTTGGCAGCTTAATTGCTGCCGTTGATCCTGTAGCAGTTCTTGCAGTGTTTGAAGAAGTCCATGTCAATGAAGTTCTATTCATCATTGTTTTTGGAGAATCACTTCTAAATGATGCTGTGACTGTGGTAAGTAATTTATATATTCCAAAGTCACCCAAGCACTAGACATATTTTTCTGAAGTTTATTTTCCTCTTAAATGAAATAGTGTATCATCTGTATTAACTCATGGGCTAGTGTAGCATAGTTCACTATGTTCTATCTTGCAAACACTGTATTGCAAAAATTAAATAAATGTTTGAGCTTAAAAGTTATTTGGATCCCATAAGTGACACAAAAATATACAGTCCTAGGTTGGATGAGCATAAAACCATTTAAAATTAAGTTTCAGGTGTGGATGTTGTATTTACCTTTGGTGTTCAAGTAGGGCTATTATGACTTCCTGAAATCAGTTCCAGTGATTTTAAGCTTTTCTTTTCTGTTATTTTTTAATGCACATACTCTTTTCTGCATACTTCTGTTATGCCCATAATGTAGATGTATATCTCAGTGAGAGAGAGACTATTTCCCAAAGTGCTTATGCCTGTTCCCCCTCTTTTACTTCACTCTTTATCAAACAGATATATAACAAAGAGCCAATTTGGGAAAAATTATGAAATATTTCTGCTTTTGTTTGGGTTTGGTTTTTTTTGGTAATGTTAATTTCTTGGGTTTTCTTTTTGTTTTGTGTTGTTTTGTTTCATTTACATAAAGAAGGAAAACTTAATAGACTTTAATAGACTTAAAACAATCCCAGATTTCTACTAATGTTTCTATTTTGATTGAAACATCTTTTCTTTTCATACAAATTTTTTTCTCTGAGTAAAATAGTAAATAGTTTTGTAGTAGAGTGCTAGTGGCGTGGACCAGGAAGTCCTATGGCAGAAAGGTGCTATACAACTGAGTTGGATCATCTTCTATTCTTGCTTCTGCATAGCTCCAAAGGAGGGTAAGACATGTCTACCAGGCTCAGTGACTTTATTTTTTGCAAGCAAGGAAGCAAGGCACTGCAAGGTCACTGGCAGCAGCCTAAATATTCACATGAGTTTGAAAATGTTATTTGGGTCCTTCAGAGAAACCTAATTGTCTTAAGATATCAGTCTCATTATTACTTTTGTGGTATTAACAGAAATGAATATTAAACCGTTGATGAACTCAAGTACCAACATCATTGGCTTTCAGAAGAAAAGGAGTTTTTGTTATTGTGAAATTAATACAAAAACTGATTCTATAAATAAAAGACAGTTTGATTGTTGAAGAAAATCCAGAAGAGTAAGCATGATCATGAGTCAGAATGCACAGCCTATGAGAAAGTTTGAAACAATTGGAGTTCTTACCTTGAAAGAGGAAAGACTGGAGAACAGAAGAAAGTGGATGATGTAGCATTCAGTCTGGAGAAGAGAAGGCTCTGTGGAGACCTCATAGCTGCCTTCCAGTATCTGAAAGGGCTACAGAAAAGCTGGGGAGGGACTTTTTACAAAGGCTTGAAGTGAGGGGACAAGGGGTAATGGATTAAAACTGAAGGAGGGGAGATTTAGGTTAGACATTAGGAAGAAATTCTTTAGTGTGAGGGTGGTGAGACACTGGAACAGGTTGCCCAGAGTATTCGAAGGCAGGTTGTATGAGACTCTGAGCAACCTGATCTAGTGGGAGGTGTCTCTGTCTGTGCCAGGGATTGCATCTAGTTGATCTTTAGGGTCCCTTCCAACTCAAACAATTCTATGATTCTACAATTCTTTAAACCTAAATATGTAAAAGACTACTGTTACAGAACAAAATAACCTCTATGCAATGACTTGAGCAAATATGATAAAAATGAACCAGCTTAGCTGCAACAAGGAAAGCTGAGAAAGCCATAGTAAAGTTCTCCTCCATCACTGGAAGAATTCAGAATACATTAGACAGGCATGTGTCAAGAATGGTGCTCATATTAACCTCCTTAGGCAGGAATATGGATGAGTCTTTACTTTCAGCACTATCATTGTTAGTCAATTATTTAAAAAACTTTAGTATAATTGAGTGTCTTATTTATCTTATATGGGTGATTAAATAAATCTGTCAAGCACCTGGATTTTTGAGAGAGAAGTGCTTTAGAAAACACATCTAGATAGAACAATGCTTCTTATAGATAGAAATTATATTGAAATAAGAAATGGAAAGTTGGTTTTGTTTGCTTTTTAAATTACTTCTTCTTGCTCCACTGCATTTTTGCACTTTGAAGAATCCAAAAATCTTCAAAAATCTACTCCCTCCACACAGAATTGCCCTTGGTCATACATAATTTCAGAATCCATAATGTTCAGGCCCGTAATGAGATTGTTTTCATAGGCTTAATTCAGAAGCTAATATTAAATTAGTCTACTTTTATTTTCAGGTGCTGTACAATGTGTTTGACTCTTTCGTTACAATAGGTCCAGAGAATGTGACGGGGATTGAATGTGTCAAAGGCATAGGTGCGTAAAATTTAATTCTGCACCACATAATTGCTGTACATATGCAGACTTTAAATCAAAGTAGTATTGTGCACTTAAATAAGTGAATATTCCTGAATATCTGGGGAACTTAATCAGATTTGTTTTCTTCTGAGGAGACTCAACAGATGTGGAGTTCAGTTGTTAAGAGCACCAAAATTGACAGCTATACATATTTTCTTTGTATTTTATAACAGTTTCAGGCTGTGCTCTCCCTACATTCCAGAAGATTGCACATGGACATTCTCACTCCTTATTACTGTTTGCCATCAAGTAAAGTTTGCCAGTGACTATCAAGAACTGTTATTTACCAAAAAATTTAGTCATCATTTCCCACTCCAAGCATTACATGATACTACATTATCTTATGAATCAATGTTTTTACAGTGACTTTGGCATATTCTATAATACGCTTTTGGAAAAGCATTTGTTTACAGAACATGGGAAAAAATGTTCAAAGGAATACAGAGAGTTTTGAATAAGCCTAAAATGATGAAGCTTAACAGAAAGTAAACTTGTTTTTCCTACAGAATGCTGCATACACATACCAAGTGCTCGAAAGTAATTAAAGTTTTTCCATTTTAGAAATAATTTTTGACATGTCCTTCAAAATTTTCTCTGTTCTGCTCACCATACAATAGAAGAGAACTAGTTCAAACCATTCTATTTCTACTGTTAAATCTCTGCTTGTTTTTGTTTTTCAGTGTCATTCTTTGTGGTTAGTCTGGGTGGCACACTGGTTGGCATTTTCTTTGCATTCCTGCTCTCATTGGTTAGTCGTTTCACCAAGCACGTGAGAATCATTGAACCTGGATTTGTGTTTATAATTTCCTACCTGTCCTACCTCACAGCAGAGATGCTCTCTCTTTCTCCTATCCTTGCGTAAGTCTCTTTTCATTATTGTCTGTGAAGGGGCTGAGAAGGGAAAATGTTTTTTTAAAAAAATATTGAAATAAAGACCCTAACTACATAGGACACTTGAATCTGACATTAATGAAGCTTATACTGAATATTGCTATCTTCACACTGCAGTAGATTATAGTTTGCAAATACTGCCACCCAGCCTTGTAGAGGACTTCAAGTTTTCCAGTATCTACTGTATAACATGAGAACTCCCTTTGCAAAATAGACTTGACTCTTTCCTCTTTGTGATTAATAATACTTCAATAACTAACAGCTGTCCATTTGTATTGACATCTTTCCCTATAATTTGTAATAAACCCAGTATTTTTCTAAGGCATTATGGGAATGTCCTTTATTTGCTGCTCTCACTGTCTTGGCTGGCCTGTTAAGGTTTGCTTAAGTCTTGCCTGTTTTGGCTTGAGTACCTCTGTGGTCTTTGTTCATTTAGTTTGCATTGATTCCTGGCATACCTTTCTTCTCAGTTTTGCTTGTCATGTTTGTAGATGCTACAGTGAGTATATTCAAGATCTGAAATTCTTACTGCAGACAGATCATTAGTTTAAGATTATATCTATGCTAAACATTATTTAAAATTTTGCATGTAAAGCGATATGATAATCTGAGGAGAATTAAGGTTTGTACAATCTAATGAAATACTGTCTTCAGACCTCTTGGGGTCAACACAGGATGAATGTTTGAGATATGCTTTTAACCTAGATTAAACTCCATTAAGGATCCTAGATGTGTTTTTCTTAGGAATTAATGATGGGTTTTATCATTATGTGGCAGACAGATGGAAATAATTTTAAATGCCACAACAAATATTTTCTGAACAATTGTTTTTGGTGTTAGTTTTTGTTTTTGTTTTTTTTCTTAGGATAACTTTCTGTGGCATCTGCTGTCAGAAATATGTCAAGGCTAACATATCTGAACAATCTTCTACAACTGTAAGATACACCATGAAAATGATGGCCAGTGGTGCAGAAACTATTATCTTCATGTTCCTGGGAATTTCAGCTGTAAATCCAGTAATCTGGACTTGGAATACAGCTTTTATTCTATTGACTTTGGTCTTCATCTCAGTATACAGAGTTATTGGTAAGAGGATAAGCTTCTTCCTGTCCTTGCATTGTATTGTTGATGCAATGACATATTCTTCAAAAAAAACCCAAAAAAAACAACAACCAAAACCCAAAAAAAACCAACCAAAACAACAGAAAATAATAATTTGGATTTCTAGACTTGTTCTTTTAAAAATATTCCATTTATTTTAGTTAAATTTATGCTTGGTTTTGTGTTATGACTGTAGATCTCTACGGTAAGCTTCATCATATGTTGAAAATATAGTAGGATTTAACTTTTTATGATGTGAGAATACGACTAGCCTAGTGGATAACGTGAGTCACCTAACAAAGGCTAACCTTTGTTGACCTAGCACAAGGTATTGACAAAGTCTCCTAGAAAAATGGACTTTGTTCTCTAACTTGCAGCCTAACAAAATATATGAGTCCTGTCAGCCATCTCTTTCTTTAAGCTATTTCAATTTAGTAATAAAGAGATTGTCTTAAGCTAATTTTATGGTTGACTTAAGGTTTGAGAGACACAGTGATGTAAGACCATATATAATTACACCACAGGTTCTCTGGCTTAAGATAACTCTCAGGGATGGTGAAAAACTGAGTAAATAAGACTGTGGTAGGTAGGGATTATTTACTGTCAATTTACTGCATTTATATAAGTTTGCAAACATTTCAAAATACCCATGATGATTTGCCCAACTATATAGTTCTACTTCACTGTTTTGTGAAATACCATAGGGGCTAAAATCTAAGTGTAGAATGAAGTACTTCTACAGAGTAACACATAGAGTGATTTGGTGTATGTACTTACGTCTGGGAATAAATTAAATGGGTTTATTTGCCTGTTTATCTTGAGTTGAATTCAAATAAAAGGTAACACATCTGTACAGCTGGGTGTTTTCCTAGACTGTATTCTTATTCTGCTTAGAGATTCCTGGAGTGTATGAGGGGCTTAGCCCATGTCCTCCTTTCTAAATGGTCTGTAACTATTGTTCATTTAGCCACCTCTCAGTAACTGCTGATGTCCATGAGATGTTTAACCAAGTTTTCAGTATCTGGACATTGTCACTTGTATTTCTGGAATGAGTGGTTAACAATCCTGTAACAGGTGCGATCAATAATTAAATAGTAAATATTCATCAATAACAATACGCAACCATTAAAGTAATCGAGCTTAGACATTGATAAATTACTAAAGACCTGATGATACAAGGCCTTAGGTAATTGCAGCTCTGACACCCTTGGAGGAGTCAGATTGGTGGCATGGATTGATTTTCATGGTCACCTCCAACAGCAGCCTCACTTACAGTGATATACACAAGACACTCTTCGTTTAGCAAAAGTTTAAAGTTTGCTAAAAAGAGAATTATCTCTTTTGTACTGGTGAACAGTCCTGGCCTGCTGCAGTGGGACACAAAGCTGTTTTTGTGATTTCTGGAGCTTTAGGTCTCCTACAACAGGCAGCATCTCATCTGTAAGCCTAAATACAGTGTTAGCATAATTACACAACCCTCCATAAGACGATGACACAAATGTAATTTTTAGTGATTTGTAGAGAGTACTACACTTACTCCTTAAATAAACACTCCTTAAATTCAACCCATTTGTCTTTCTGTTAAAAGACCCTATGCATATCATAGAATCATAGAATAATTTTGATTGGAAAAGACCATTAAGATCACCAAGTCCATCACTAACTATGGTGCTAGAAATTCTATTCTTTCTCAACTGTGAATTTCAAAGGTCAGCACAGGGTGGAATTTCACTTGTAGTGCCTAAACCAGAGGGCATCACTCTCAGAAAAGATGCTGACTCACAGACAGAAGCTTCATCTAATTCCTTTGGTTAAACATAAAGGGGGAGGTATGAACTGGGCCTGCCCTCCTTGGCAGTGTAGCAATATAGAGGGAGAAGTAGATGGTGTAGAGAATTTGTCATGAAAGCAGTACCATTTCTGTTAAATACAGTTGGGATATTGACATTTTGTAAGGGTATTTCTAGACATGCTGGCATTTGTTTTTTGTAGGTGTAGTTTTACAGACATGGATTCTTAACCACTACAGAATGGTCCAGTTGGAGATAATAGACCAGGTGGTGATGTCATATGGTGGACTACGTGGAGCAGTTGCTTTTGCTCTGGTTGTACTTCTGGATGAGAAAAAAGTGAAAGAGAGAAACCTGTTTGTCAGCACAACCATCATTGTTGTTTTTTTTACTGTTATTTTCCAGGTAATTCAACTTCTTAAGCGTGCTTCTGGCAAGGAGGAGTCCCTCTGAAGTATTGAATGCTTAAAGCAGTTCTCAGCTGAAGGTTGCTTATTGTTTCACTGAACTGAAAGCATAATTGAATTTGTAATTTTAGTAACAAAGATCCTATTTTATGTTTTCATATGGCACCACGAGGGACAAAACACAATTTCCTCTGTGCTAAAAAATGTTCAGTCTTAGCTCTTGGTATTAATAATGCTCAAGTTAATATCTGATTAAACAGCCTTTATCTCAAGTGATTAACTATAGGGAACAGTCCTTTTTATGGACAAATACAGTCATTAAACTGATCTACGTGAGCCTAAGTCCTTTTTTAAAAATATAACAGCAAGTACTGGGACAAGAAAGTATTTAGCATCCAAACAAAAAAACATTTTCTGGATGAAAAAAAACAACATTAACTTAAATAGAGATATGTCAATATATACCAGCTTGGAATTTTTTCTTAAATTTATTATAGAAAGTTTAAATGTGGTCACAAACTCCTGATGTGTGCAGAAAATACCACATTCAATACCAAAGGAAACTTTTTAACCCTTCTGCTGCCGTATTTTTCTTGTAGAAGATTTATTTTTCCTCTAGTTGGTGTCTTTTCAAACCTCTATAACAAGAGATGAGGGTACTGCATTATTTTGTCTTCTAAAGGGGACAGAGCTCAACTGAGGAAGTATGAGAACCACCACATAACATACAAAACTGCTCTATTTCTCTTTAACAATGACCAGTGGTAGGAAATCTAAGATAACTCATAAGTATTATCATGCTTCAATTCTTAGGGACTGACTATCAAGCCTTTGGTACAGTGGCTAAAAGTGAAGAAAACTGAACACAGAGAGCCAAAACTGAATGAGAAACTTCATGGCAGAGTAAGATATTTTTTTAAAAAACTATGGTATATTTTGGATTTCACAGAGTGTCTTTTCGGAAGGGAGGGGAAAATAAAATTTCAAGCACAAAATCCTTGAAACATTCAAATCCTCCAAATTTCAAGATTATCTGTAGGCTGTAAATTGTCTTTACGTTGAGTCCTGTGAGGGGGTACTTGGGAGAAGGTTCTTTCACTTGAGAATTTAATGGTGCTGACTGTGCTGGGCAAACAGCATGGTTGGAATATGCTGCTTTCTCTCGGTCTAAAAAGAGATGAATGATTGAAGATCAGTAAGACAAAGTATGAGGAAGTAAGTTTAGTTTTCTTTCTTAAATATTTTTTATTTATGGAAAAGATATGCAAGCAGACTTTGTAGCTTGCATATTACATGGAAAGGTAGTCTGCTGTAGTCTCCTGCCAAGTGCAGATGTTAATTATACACTGAAATTCCAGATTAATGGTAATAGTTTTAGCTCAGTGTGAATGCTGTGTGTGCCTATATTTCTTTAACCCTTTAAAAGATTTTGAAACAGGATCTCTTCGATTTCCCTTTCACACATGATAAACTTTTTATTCAGTAAAAGTAAACATAAATTTTAATTACAAATATGGGTTAAAGGACAGAAGACTGTAAGACACCTTTCAGATTTACACAGCTATCCTGCATTGACTATTTTAACACATTCTTTTATGAGCTTCTAATCTTGTGTGTTTGATGTTGGAGGTTACCTGAAATGAATTAACACCTTAATGACAGACATGGTTTGTTTCTGCAGAATTCTTTTACAGAGTATTGAATAAAAACATGTTTTTGTTATCAAACAGAGAGGAGGGCACTCTCTGTTCACAGGGAGTAGGAGAGAGACAACTTATTTGTAATATAATTTTCTCCACTTCCATGTCAGCTATATCCTAAGGCAGAAATTAATATTATATTCAGGAATAATCTGTAACACCCATGTTCTTCTAAACCTACCATGCTGTATATTCTGCAGTAATCACTTCAGTGTTCAGAGTGAATTGTTAACAACCATATACAGAAAAAGACCAAATTCTAAAAAACCTCAGGACTTCTATCAGCCATCTAATATACCGGATATAGGATTTTGCCCTAGATATCAAAAGAATAGTGCCTATTTCTGCTCTGACGGAAGTATGGATTCCCTAAAAATCTGAAAAAAAACACTAGGAAAATTTTTCAACTGATTTAATCACCAACACTAATAGTAGCTGATATATTTCATAAGGCAGAACTGGAGATGGTAAAACAACTTGATAAAAAGAGTCTTAAAATGGAATGTTAAAATGGGGACTAAAGTACCTTCTTGCTGAGACCCTTGTAATTCAAGAATAGTTAGTGAATTTGTAAAGAAATGGTTAGAAAGCTCAGGACCTTTGAAGAAAAGTATATAGAAGTTTGTATTTCTGTAAATGGGGAAAAAACCCAACTGTTTAGCAGCAATAAAAATATTCTGCATAGTCACCTTGTCTAACCTGACATAAATGAAACTATTTTCTAATTATGTATTTTATTTGTGTAAAGATACTAATTCCGCTTCTACTTTCCTAGGCCTTTGATCACATTCTTTCTGCTATAGAAGACATTTCTGGACAAATAGGACATAATTATCTGAGAGACAAGTAAGTAATAACTAACTTGGAATGCTGAAATACGGCTAGGAAATTTTATCTGTAAATTAAAACTTTGTAAGCCTAGGAGCTTAGAGACAGCAAGGATGTAAAATGTAGTTTAAAAGGTTATACTTAAAAGTTCAACAGGGCCAAGTGCAAGGTCCTGCACAATGGGGTGGGGCAATCCTAAGCACAAATACAGGCTGGGTGGAGGATGGATTGAGAGCACTCCCTCCTAACTTAGTGTCATCGGCAAACTTACTGAGGGTGCAATCAATCCCTTTGTTCAGATCATTGATAAAGATACTAAACAGAACGGGCCCCAACACTGAGCCCTGGGAAATACCAGTCATGACTGGCCACCAGCTGGATTTAACTGTTTTAATAACAACTCTCTCAGCCCAGCCATGCAGTCAGTTTTTTTACCCAGTGAAGTGTACACCAGTCTAAGCCATATATAGCCAGTTTCTCCAGAAGAATGCTGTGGGAAATGGTATCAAAGACTTTGCTAAGTCCAGGTAAATTACGTCGACAGCCTTCCCATCAAGTTTACTTTACTTTTTGGTAATAAATTTCAGCAGGCTATAAATAAAGAGGAATATATCACAAGTTTTGAAATACTGTCTTGAAGATGGAGCCAAATATTTTCAAAGCAGCAGATTAGAGTTTGACATTTTAGATTTTAGAATCATAGAATAGTTTGGGTTGGAAAGGACCTTTAAAGGTCATCTAGTCCAACCCCCTGCAGTGAGAAGGGACATCTTCAACTAGATCATGTTGCCCAGAGCCCCATCCAACCTGACCTTGAATGTTACCAGAGATGTGGTTTCTACCACCTCTCTGGGCAACCTGTTACAGTGTTTGACTACTCTCGTTGTAAAAAAAATTCTTTCTTATATCTAGTCTAAATCTACCCTCTTAGAAAGTAATCTCCCTTAGTAACAAGAGAAGAAGTAGATTCATGGTTAAGTGTGTGGTTTGAGGACTAATGTATTTTGAATGAGACCACCTTAAGTCTGCTTCTTTGGACTATATGTACAGGAATATGCTGCTGTCTTAAAGAAATGGCATCCCCTAGCATCCTCACTGATGTGCTCAGGTGTGGCAGCCTGAATTAGAGACTGCTTGTCAGATGTTCTGGCAAGGGATGAGGAATAGTTATCAATTCTGTGAATAATGTTTAACAACAAAGATATTTAAACAATCCTAATAAAAAGTTGTAAACAAAATAGCCATTGGGCAAGATGGATAGAATAACTTTGAACAGTAGTGTCCGAAGTTGCCTCATGCCCTTTAGAGAAAATCCTGAGGAAGGCAATTGAAAGTAAAGCAGCTTTTATCATCCAGAGCCTAAATATGAAATCATCCTCCTCTCAGACAAGTTTGGAAATACACATCACTACTATCCCCACTTAACATCAATGGCATGAATAAGGCATTCTGGAAGTGGTTTTAGAAGGGGGCTGTTTGTTAACTGATTTTCTAGGCTGTCCTACAATACTGTTGAGGGAAAGCAGATTCCCTTCCAAAGGAGGAAAGAAAATTAAACATTTAGAATGAAGATATTCAATATAACAGTGCATAATCAGAAGTGGAAAAATAAGGTATCATGATCTCCCAGAGTATAAAATGTCCTAGTGACTCTGAAATGGGATCCTGTAATTATAGCACTCTTGCCATTGCAGTAGTGTTTGTTAAATGAAGCTATGAAATGCTTTGTGACAGCTGCATAACTCCATAGTAGGCTTTTCCTTAACTTTCTTTAAATGCTGATTGAAAAGCTTCAAAACACAAATCCCTTGCATTGCTGTGTTCATAAGTTTTTTAAAAGTGCTTAGCTCACAAAAATATAATTTATGCTAAACTAAAAATGCTGTGAAACTAAAATTGATTGTTGTCATTAACACAGTTTGTTTAAATTATCAGGTGGTCCAATTTTGATAGGAAACTCCTCAGCAAAGTACTGATGAGAAGGTCTGCTCAAAAATCAAGAGACCAGATCCTTAATGTTTTCCATGAACTCAACTTGAAGGATGCAATCAGCTATGTAGCTGAGGTACTTAGGAACACTTACTGACGTATTACAGTTTTATTTGGGTTTTGGTTTGTTGTGGTTTTTTTGTGTTTTTTTTTTTTTTTTTTTTTTTTAATTTCTAATCTAAAGTGGATATATAGCAGAAGATGTCTAAAAGAAAACTATTTTAATTTCTGCTCTGCTTTTTTTTTTTCTTTTTTCTAAAGGTGTTTTGATTCTCAGTATCACCTGTTTGGGTGGCTGTAGTCCTCAGTATTATGCCTGAACCCCAAGGCTGAGTATATTGTACTTACGACAGTGTACCTTTCTTTTGGATTATACTGAATAACTTTGTTTCTATATTCATAACATTTAAAAATACTATAATTCCAAAGGGATCAGGCAAACCACTGTCTTTCTAAATGTGTTCAACAGAGTCTGACTCCTGCAGCACGCTGCCTCGATATGTTGAGAAACCTGATTTTAAAGAAGATCACTTCCAAATGGTGTGGACCAAAGTAGTGGACTGTGATAATCTCATTCTGCCAGATCACTGAAATACAAAAAAAAAATTGGGAAGGGTAACTTTAATTCAATGGTATCATAGCACCCACACTTGAAAAATTACGGTTAAAGTGATATACTGCAGATATCAAACATTGTGACATTAAAGAAACTAAAGACTTGTAACAGGAGAAAATTTTAAAGTTACAGAATGGAAGAAAGTTACTGGCCTTCTGCAGGAATACCATTCCCAGACTGGAGTAATGTTAGCAGATTGTGAAAGAGCTCCTAACCTTCTTCAGTGTGAAACTGCTCACCTTAGTTCAAATCACCACAAATGTGCACTATTCATACAGTTTAGAGGGAAGTTTCAAATAGAATATTTTAAGCATTTATCTTTGAATTGGTCATCTATATATGCACATAACCTCCAGATAAACTCATTTTCACAGCTACGTGATATACCATTTTATTTATTTAACCAAAATAAACACTGTTAGTGTGATTAATATTACTACTACTCTCATTTCTTTTATGGAAAATGAGCTACAGCCAGGCAGACCTCTTCCAGTGAAACATGGAATTTCAAACATCAAATTCAGAAAATAAGATTAAATTCAGAAATTATGTTAGTGTGAAAAATGGGGAATGGGTCACAAGATAAACAAGTACTTCCTTTTGAGATTTGGTAAATTGCCCTTTCAGTTTTCAGAGCATTTAATCTGAGGAACAAGTTTCTTTTCTCATGGTGCTCTCTGGGTCACACCTCAGAGGAAGAAAGTTAGATAATTACTTTGATGTTGATGAGCATGAGACTCATGCTCAGATTCACTGCTGAATCTGTTACATAGATTCATTACAGTATTTTTTCTCTTTAAGAGATGCAAAGGTCTCCAAAATTTATGAAATCATCCAGATTTAGCCTCAGAATATTTACCAAACAATGTCCTTAATCCCATATAGTAATGTCAGATTAAATGAAATTATTAATTTTTTAGGAGAGTTACCTTTTTCATTATGCCTTACTACAGTTCATAACACAAGGAAACTGATTTTGGCTACACTAGCTCAAATACTATTTGTGTATATTGTGTCTTGAAGACAAATTCTATTGGCAAATGTTTATTGATCTGATAATAGACAAAGAAATTTAAAGTTTTCCAGTTCTACAAAAGATTTGCAACATGGTTTCTCCCAGTGGAAATCAAGTATGTGAATATGCCTGATTAGTCATGAGTTGTGAATACTAAAGTCATTCCACCTTTCTCATTTAATATTTGCTTCAATGATACACTATTCTAACAAATTTTCCTTGACTTTTGAAATATATCTTTGAGCTAGATATCTGGGACTTACAAACTGACATTGGAAAGGAAGCCATTTCTTCCAGGAGGGATAAAGATCTACCACCCCCAGCTACTTGCTCTCTTCTCACTTGCAAGAAACTCAGGAGTTTAAAAAAGTATTTTATACTTTTTTTTTTTTTTTCAGCTCTGCTGTTACAGTGCATCTGTACAACAAACAACACCTTGAGAGAGTTCAGTCTGAACATAAATAAATTCCTTACAGTGGTGAGGAGAGAGCCTAGGCCAGGCAACATGAAAATAAAGCAGAACAAGTGAATAGAAGCAACCTAAAATACTTAGAGTTCATAAATTCTTCTGGCTAAAACTTCCTCCACTAATTATATGCTATGATGTATGTTTGAAACATTAAATTTGATTTGAAAAGAAAGTTGGAGGCACTCAAGAAAATGGACAGGATGATGCTGATCCAGAATTTATTTTTTCTTAAGCTTTCTGTCTACAGAGGTCAAAGTGTACTTCTTCATGCCACTGATCTGATCCAACACATACTGCTGTTAACATGTATGTGGGTGACTGCAGTAAAAGGAAACATCTGTTTGATTTGCTTTATTAACACAAAAATGTAAAGAGGATGCAATACAATTAAAGTTGGATAAATGCAGATAAAATATCTTTCAATATTCTGCAAGGGAGTTTTGTAGACTTCTATCACCACTTAACATTTGCTGCTTCCACTCTGTGAGAGAGCAGAAAGCTTAGTGTTGTGTTTTTTAAAATGCTACCACATTAGTGCAATGATGAGTCGTAAAAATCTGCATATTCATCCCTATGAGCTTGGCTTGTAATGGGGTACAAAGTAAAATGTCAAACCCTGACAGGGTCTGTGAAGAGAAAAGAATTAGACTGTAAAAGCATATGGATAAAATTTGCAAACAGTTTGAGGACTAAGCAATCACTCATCTCAAATCAATTTACAGAAGTGGAATAGTTTTTCTCCTAGCTTTGTTCATTGGGATAATGTCAGTCAATGTAAAGAAACCATAAAAACATAAAAAAGGTTGCATTTGTTACTTAAATACAACTTCTACTCTGCTTCTTATGCCATTTGCATACAGCAACATCACAAACTATCCGCATTTTATGATACACATTTTTCCCTAGGTGTTTACAGTTGTACTATATCTTGTTTCTTTCTGTGGCCAGGGAGAACGTAGAGGTTCCTTGGCATTTATACGTTCTCCAAGTACAGACAACATGGTAAATGTGGATTTCAGCACCCCACGCCCAAGCACCGTGGAAACATCTGTCTCTTATTTGCTGTAAGTAATGTAGACCAATTATGGTTTTTTTGGGTTTGTTTTTGGTGTACTGTTTTTGTTTTGGTTTTTTTATTGTTGTTGTTTTGATTTGGTTTGCATTTTTTTGTTTGGTTGGGTTTTTTGGTGGTTTTTTATGTTGCATGTGAGAAAATGGAAACAGTGATATATTTTGAAAAAATGCAAATTACAGGGGCTTAATTCACTACCGTTTTCAACTTCAGTTAATCTTTCTCCCACATAAAGTGGGTAAACACTGCTGCTATAGAACAGGGCAAGATAGCTTTTCTCTGTCCCTTCCAGAAAAAGACAGGGGAAAGGCAAGGAAAAAAAATTGCTCCTTTCCTAACTCTGTCATTATTTTTTCACTGGACAGACTGTGTGCTATTTAAAGTGAGAAATTAATGCTACACCAACCTGAAAGACAAAAAACAATAATCTTTTCACATTTTCCATTAGATATTTGCTTACTTATGTTCATTTAACTGATCTTGACCTTTCCTTTTTTTTTTTTTAAACTTCATCTTCCATTTCTCCTCCTTGCTCCCCATTTTCTTGATGTTTCTTTCTTTTCAGCAATTACTGATTTTTAAATCTGCTGTTTGTATATTGTATTTTTCTTCAGGAGAGAAAAAGCTGGACCAGTTTGCCTTGACATGCAAGCTTTAGAGCAGAGGAGGAAGAGTATCCGGGACACAGAAGACACAGTTGCTCATCACACCCTACAACAGTACCTGTATAAACCCAGGCAGGAGGTGAGAGCAGAAGGTTATCATTGGAGTGTTTTCCAGTCTAAAACTAGGATACATTAGGAAACAAAACTTGGGAGAAAAACTCAAAAGAACCCATCTGCAAAATCTGCACACTTGAGAAATATAGGTTCTTTGTCTATATTCTTTCTCATTTATGAACGTGCCTCTTTAACAGAACTAGTGCCTTGCCTGTCGAATACAGAACTAGGTTGCATATAGGTTCTGAAGCAGGATTAAATTGAGTGTATCAACTGATGTAATTCAGACATTTATAGGGAGAAACTTACTTTGACTGACAGGCACATGGTGGAGAAAAAGAAAGAAAAATAAGAGTTTTATTAACTCTTTGGTTCTTCAAACTAGTCTTTGGTTCATTCTTTTTAATGCAGTTGTTTACATTTGCATGACACTGATTGAATGCTTCCATCTGTATTTCTAAAAAAATAAATATTGTCTTCCCTGTCTGGTCACAGCACAAACATCTGTACAGTCGACATGAGATCATGCACAATGAAGATGAGAAACAAGACAAGGAGATTTTCCATAGGACAATGAGGAAGCGCTTAGAATCTTTCAAGAGTACCAAACTAGGAATAAACCATTCCAAGAAGCTCAATAAAATCCACAAGCGAGACTGGGGCCAAAAAAGGGTAAAATACTTGCACAGGACCCAGGTTTAGCCATCTATAAGGGGTGGGGAGGGAAGAAGGACTCTGAAGGGTCCTATGTCCTTCATTTATCTCTCTCTTATAGAATCTCATGACCTTAAAGGGCCTAAGCAAGAAGAGCTTAAACTATGAGATAACTCAAGGGGCATATTTCTCACATACTGCCGTTTTCTGTGCTTTCGGACCTTTCTGCTGAGTGAGAGAGTTTTGATCACTTGCAAAGCAACAGACCTTGAGTCACTCTACAAAACTGTGGGGAGATGTTTCAGTGTAGATGTCACAGGGTAACACTATAGCATAGAGCATTCCACAAAATTTGCATGAAACTAAGAAGGAATATAGCATTCAAATAATCAAAGTTCCTTTATTTTCCTGTAGTGAATACGAGTCTAGAGAGGGAGACTAATGACATCTATATTGAGTCTCAAAGACCACAACAAATTTCAGGGTTATGCTGCTGAACTCGTGATTTCAAAGGATGTCACTGCCATTGCTACCTGATTATGGTAGCATTTTGGTAACTTTGTTTTCTTTCAGCGAAACAGCAGTGTCATACCAAATGGAAAAATACCTTCAGAGAATCCAGTACAAGACTTTACTTTGAAGGAAAAAGGTAAAAAACTCTTAGACCAGTTTCATTAACTTAATTTTACCAGCTACATTATCAGTAAAGCATCACTGAATAATTTTATGATATGCAACAGTGAAGCTGGTATTAAAAAGGGACTGGTAGTCATAATTTATAACTCAGAGTGGGGATCTGCTCCATGCTTAAATGCAGTGTCTCAATGATTTAGAAGTTGTTTTTCTAGGCAGCTGGATGACAACCCAAATTTAATTGGCCTCTTTTGGTCACATTTTTAAAATATCACATTTAAATTTTGAAACCGAACAATACATTGGCTACAACGTAGATGAACTTTCAGCTTCCTTTCAGATAAGGTGCACAGAGCAACTTCTGCTGATATTTCTCATTTTCATCACATCAGGATATGTCTGCCCAGGGCACCATGCATCTCAGTGGTTGAGATGACATTTTGATCTGAGCTAAGGTCCATTCGTTTAGGAGGGTCTGAATAAGAGTTGACACTAAGCAAGGACATTAGAACCTGAAGAGAGTATAGCTTTGAAAGGAACACAGAGTCAGAGGCCAGTTTTAGTAGTATTTCACCCTTCATGCACAAATCTAACACACAGGTCAACCTTGAAACTGTAATATGAACATGACTGGCCTAGGAAGCATTCCTAGCAAAAGTTGGGTTTACATGTAAAGCCCCAAATCCTTTCATCTCTTTGGCATTGATGTCAGTCATAGCAAGATGTGACCAACACTAATATGTTTGTTGTGTAATTATAAAATAATATCTATCGTTTAAAAACTGAAACATGGTTTAAAAGCCACTAAACTAACTCTTATTTGTGTTCTTTCCTCTCTTTATGCATGTAACACTTTGATCTCAAAGAGAATTAAGTAGAGAGGGATTAATTTTCTCTCAAAATTCCAAGCAAAGATATTTTTCTTTATGTATGTATGTATGTTCCTGAGCATTGTTTTTCTTTGACTGAGAAGGGTAACAGAGACTGGCTGAAAAAGTGTAACATTCTAGAACCTTTTTGCATGGGAAGAGCTTCTGAATACTTATGAGTAGGTCATTCATTGCTATCTTGTTAAAGAATACTGTGTATAGATGTCATCCTCTACTTATTAAAAAAGCTTCATGGGAAGACAGTCTTAAAAATGGTTTAGTAGCTGTTGTAAAACTGATTCTACTGCATCAGAGGTGTCAATGACCTCACCAGGTTTGAAATCAGTCAGGATACCAATGCTGACCTCATCAAATGATGAAAATGCAGTGACTGGTCATTGTAATGGGACAGCATTTGTCAACATGTGAGTATTTAAAACACAGCAGCAGCAGCAGCAATGGTGCCATGTCACAGGTTGGTTTGTTTCAGTCCCAGAAAAGCAGACAATTCTGTTAGCCAAAAGTTTAGCCAGAGTGTGAAATCTCTATCATAGCACCAGATAATAGTGCAAAACAGAAACCCGTGTTGAGTTTCTTGAAGTAATTGGTATCTAAGCTGCAAGCTCTATATACATTCATATTTGCATTTCAGTATCACAGTGGTTGATCAAATTTTGCCCATATCTAAGATGCTTGTTAAAGATACATGTTTGATAACTATGCCAGCATCAAAATGACTGAAATAGCATTTTCTATCAGAACTGATGCAAATCTCTAATCAAATTGGACTTTTTTTTTTTTCTCACCCTCCCACCCCTCCACTCCCCCTCAGATTTGGAGTTTTCTGAATCAGAAGAAAATAATGATTACGAAACTTCGCACCGAGGCAAAGGAGTTGATTTCCTGGCTAATGTGACAAAGCAAAATTTCACAGATAATCCTACTGGTAAAAACATTAATTACTTACAGAGATTAAATTTCTTAAATGTTA
Source organism: Hemiprocne comata (assembly GCA_020745705.1). Classification (NCBI taxonomy): domain Eukaryota; kingdom Metazoa; phylum Chordata; class Aves; order Apodiformes; family Apodidae; genus Hemiprocne; species Hemiprocne comata. Next base: position 61,137,425 of record CM036587.1, on the reverse strand, counting down.
AAAAATACTAGAAATGCTCTGAATTAGCCTGTATTTTTTTGTTTTGTTTTGATTTGATGTGTTCTATTAAAAAACATAATTGCTTAATATTAATGTTAACAGACAACAAGCAGGATTTATCCTCTTAAATTCACAACTCCCTCAAATCCTTACAGGCTTATAGAAGTCACTGAAAAGGGCAGATTTGCAGCATTCCTGGATTATCCATTGGACTTTATTTTAAGCCCTGAAAGGCTGCAGAATATCAGAATGAAAGTGCATCACTATATATAACAGAAATTATAGTATATGACTTATAATGTTTTAAAATGTAGTATTTCTCTTTAGCACTTCTGAATTTTCTACAAGCCACTGTATGCTTCATATGTAACATGATGCATACCGTAAAAAAAAATAAGTATTTGTGTTGGTACTCTTTTGGAAGACAGGCTGATACAACCTTTTCAACCTTTTCACAACATCTAAACACATCCAGAAACCGATCCAGAAATAAGTGGATGGCAAGATGCAAACCAATTTTTAAAATGTCTTTTTGCATTCAAACATTTCAAAATTGTTGTCTGTATTACAGGGCTCCTGTTTTATGGATTTTATTTTAATTTTCTACAGTTATTTTATGAGGTGCTTTACTTTGCTTAAAATTTGCTGATTTCTTCTTTCATTGATTGTATTGTCTCCAAATATCTCAAACGTAACTGTATATTGGATATAGTACCTAATTTTTCTCTTTAGTAGAAATCCAAAATGACTATCAATAACCAAGATAGAAAGAGAAAACCATACGTGTATAATAAACTGTGTATTGCTCTATTCACATCTATGTGAGCATGTATCCATCTATTTTTTTCCCCACTAAAGCCATTCTTTTACAAAGCATCTTGCTGATGCTTACCTAGAAATTATTTTGATTAATTGTATTTGTCACTCATTAACTTTTTTTAGGAATTGATAACCCAGTATTTTCGGCTGATGATGATCAGAGCATCTACATGAAGTTCTCTCCATGGTTATCTAGTGAAGATATTGTGGTACCATCCCAAAGGGCTCGTGTGCAGATCCCATATTCTCCAAACAACTTCAGACGGCTCACTCCATTCCGACTCAGCAATAAATCAATAGATTCCTTCCTGCTAGCAGATGACCCAGAGGACCGACCCAGATCTTTTCTCCCAGACTCAACACATATGTAATATTTTAAAATATATCATCACCTTTATTTTTAATCAGCATTCGAATCAACCCTGACTACTGACAAGTAAACTTACTTTTCTGATTTTTCTTCTCCTACAGCATCTCCTTCCTTCCTGATTTCTTTGTACAACTAAACATCTTATATTTTCCTTCAGCTTGAATAACAAAACATCTTCTATTTTTCCTTCTGCAGAAGAACTGGCCAACTATTTGGGGTCCAATGCCTTGTTATTTTTACAGCAGATAAAGGTCCTGCTCTTTGTTTTGGCTTGAATACTTAAAATACCAAGAAAATATTATTCAACTATCAGAATATTGTGCACCCATTTTCAAGAGGCTCCAGGTGTCTTGGTTAGTCAGTTCTAGCTAATAAAAATTGTACCTGAATTGCCTAATAAGAATTAGGTAATTTTGATTCAACCCCCTTAAACAGTGATTGGTCCTTCAAGTAACATTGTCACTACTGTCCTCAGAGGTAAGCAAAGTAGTCTAAAGCCCCAGAAGGACAATCAGTTGCTGATGTCAGGGGATATGGTTTGCCCATATCAGTCATTTAACCCATTGGACTTTAATGCACTCGGATATACAACAGGAGCAGCAGGGCTAGACCAGCAATGAGAGCTAAGTCTCTCACTCTTAGCATTATTAGAATATGACTTTTTACTCTGTTGCTAAAAAGCCTCAAATCAGTTCTAAATATTTGTCCAATTTATCCAGTGCCCAGGAAGGCAAAATGGTCCCACTGCCACAATACAAGTACTAAATGACCCTGCTGATGTCAACATTAAATTACATAAGAAAGGGTTTTAAAATGAAGCATGTTTACTAGAATACATCAGAGTTCCCTTGCACAAGTGAGTAGTTACACAACAGCCAGACTGTGGAGAAACAGAATTTCATTTTTTGTTAGAGCCTTATTCTTAAACTGTGTGTATATCTTAATCCATATCTTATTTTGAAACCAGAAAAATCCTTAGCTTTCTGATGCAGTAAATAACTTGTTGTTTCTAATGTGCTAGAGGCTTAAAATTAATTGACTAGGTTTAAATTAATATCCTAGTATCCCTTTAATTCTTGCTTTGTGGAAATTTTCCTCACCATAAAAAGCAGCCTTCGTGTCTGTAATAAACACAGTCAGTGTGGTAAATGAGTTGAGTCAGGTCACAGTCCAGACATTGTAATTGAATATAACAGAGGGCACTGTGGGGATTATGCAATGAAACGGAATAGTCAGTATCATGATGAATTCACTTTTCTGGAATTCATGAACACAAACCTAGTGTCCTCTGTGTATCAACAAACAAAGGAATATGGTAAGTTGAAAGTACTGTGGTTAGTTGATTAAACTTGTTCAGACAAAGACGTCAGGATAAGAGTGAATTCTGGTAATTTTGATTTGAGAAGAACTTAATAAACTTTTGAAAATAAATAGAAAAGGAAGTTCAATTTTTCTTCTTTTCCACCTTCAGAAGATTCAAGTATAATTACAGGAAGAAAATACTTTCCTTACTGGAGTGGCATGTTGGTCTGTGTTTGGTTCTAGTGCTCAGTTCCTTATTAATGCATTTCATTATTATATTTAAATAATGTTTTAAATTGAACACTGGATTAATTAATGAACTGTGAATTAAATTCCTATATCCTGATTAAAAATTTGAACAATGTACAACATTCCAAAAGGAAAACTTCTCCTTTACACTCACACACATTTTTTTTCATACTAAGAACACTTTCATAAGATATTTGCTTATATTGCTGAACATTTTCTTGCTAACCTTTGGTCTTTTCCTCCATTCTATTCATTCTATTGCTTTAATTTTAAATTATTTTATTATTAGAAACTATTATGTATAAGTTCTGTTGGATACATTAAAATTGCTGGGTTTTGCCTGCTGTATTTCTTAAAAAGTGTTTGGGGAACTTAGATTTCCCAAGTTAGCAAGCTTAGACCTTGATTACTCTCTGAAACAGTCCTCTGAATTACGTCCTTAATAAAATTCTCCTTATAGGATAATGGTACTGAAATTTCAATTAAAAGGTTTTAAAAAAGCAATGGAAGGCAAGGGTGGAAATAAGAAGTTTTTCTACGTTGTCTAAAGTATACAGAAAACTGATCGTCGACTCTAGTCAATAAGTAACTGACTTCTTGGTGGTACTCTCTGCTACCTGATTGAAAGAGCACAATTTCTTTCAAGAGTTTCTGAAATATTTCCTTGCTGAGCACCAGGACTAAATGTGTCAAGGTAAAGATACACCTTAATGACCAAATGATGGATCCTTCTCTGAAACAGACAGTTGCTCATTATAAACACTGAGTTAAGTTTTGCCTTGATACTCAGCAAGGATAAAACATTCAATAAACTCTCTTTAGGTTGATTAGGATAGAAATTGGCACAGGGTACAACTTCCCACCAAAAAAGCCCTCTTAAAGTGTTCACTTTTGTAAGACTTTCATAAAAATAGTCAAAAGCTAAGCCAAATACCCAGCATACTCATATAGAAAATATTACAAAAGTTTTTATTTAATTGTGCTCTCTAGGTGATATGGACCATGATGTTGAAATGACAGAATACTCCTCCTCAGATGACCAACTAAACCAAATTCAAGGTATTTCAGTGACTCCCCTCCACTTCTTCCCATCTTGTCTTCAAATGCCATGGACGCAAAACTATTCTTCATTGGAAAACAGAGGAAATGTATCTCTTTCTACTGTCTCTGAGTATATAGCTTCCTGTGACCCTAATGTACCTGATCTCTTCTGGGAAACAGGTACAGATACAAATAATAGAGATATAGTAAACTCAGGTTATTGTTCTGAAGTTAGCTACAAGTCAGAGAATTCACAAAAAGAGAATTCTCTACTTATATTTGAAGGACTGGAAGACTCTTATATGAAGGAGCCCCAAGAGAAGAAAATGTTGCTTGATGTAGAAGGAAATTACAGATCTGCTGCAGCCAGACGTGTACAAAGCCGACGTTCTTTTCACAGGCCAAAACCTCTGCAACACCCTAAGCTTCAGAAGCTAGCATCTCTTCCAGTATCTTGCCATGTCCCTCCACATTCTTTGGAACAAGAGGAAACACAGTTGTGAGCCAGGACTTACTTGAAAGGAGAAGATGAGAGAGAATAACTTGAAGAAAGGGCTTCTGTAAAAATAGAAAGCAACTTATTGGTTCATGGGATCTGCTCTAAAGTGATTTCAGATAGAAAGGGAGTGGAGTCCCATAATGTTAGAAACACTGGAGCTTTTATGCTGCACATACATTTTTAAGTTAGCATTCATGAAGAAAGAGTGCGTAATGAAGGGCAAATATGCCTCCTTGCTATTTTTTCATGTAGACTGTTACAAAAAAATCAAGGTTATTTTGGAGGGTTAAACCAAGAATCTTTTAATATAGTAAATCCTTTTTTTACATAGAAATGGTTTATTATGCCATTATGCCATAAATAGACTTAAAGAAATATGCTGCATTTGCTGCTTTGGTAATGGAATTCAATATTTATGATGTATGAAATTAATGTAGGAGAAACTGATGGTTACCCTCTTGCCTGTTAAGTCTACTCTGATAGAAATGGATCAGTGCCTTTTATAAGTGCAAGCTAAAGAAAAAATATTTTTCCACTCTTGAATATTTGTGTCACTGAGTAATTGTGGGATATTTACTCCGGTGGAAAATTTTACAGGGAGAGGAAAGTCCTGGCATCCTGAAATTTGATCAAGGACTCCAGGAAGGCTATGTCCTTCCTTCACCTTCATTTATTCTACTCAGTAGCACTGGAATGAGAGAACATCCAGAATTAGATCAGAATTGTAGTTTGTGTGGTCACAAGCAACTAATTTAATGTTCTTAATTAATCTGCTCTATTTAAAATAGCCTCACTTAGACAGAAGTGTAAATATTTGGCAATTTTACTGCAGCTTTGGAAAATACCTTCAAAATACTCTGTTAGATTACCTTGCTAATTTATATATCACTTTCAATATCTGATCAGGATAATGGTCTCTCAGATGCTATCCTGTGTTTTGCCACATGGTTTAAGTGCCACAGTGACTCAGGACATTTATGGTTCAAAGTACTGTACAGACATAGTTTGGCTACCATGTATGTATACACCTGTTTGTGTTAGGAACTTCCTTTATCTCCCCCCCCCCCCCCCCCCTAGTTTTCTGCTAAATGATAGTTAAAATTGCACTAGGCACCTATTGCTTATGAATCTGATATACATCACCTTGAAGACAGCTGGAGACATTAATGAAAACCGACTCTGATGAAGTCTAAACAAAAGTGAAAATCGTTGGAGTTGGAAGGGACCTCTAGAGATCATCTAGTCCAATCCCTCTGCTAAAGCAGGAATGCCTAGAGCAGTGGTGTAAGTTGCAAAGGTTCCATGACATCAATAGAAGATAAGTGCTTAGCCACTTCTGTGGTCCTAATGTGTACCTTATTTCTATTTACTATCAACATAAACCATTTGTAAATGAGCAGTCACCTTCAGGAGGGTATCCAAATTACTTAAGACTGAAGTCAACAGTGGCTTTATTTGGTAAATTCTACTTTATCTATAGTAATTAGTGAACATTTCACTCTACTTACCAAGATTTTGAACAGGTTCTTGGTGATTCTGTGTCAGACGTCAAATTTGAGATTTACCCAGACACCCAAATATAATGGAGCAATGCGTGAAAATTATCTTTTTCCTTTCTTTGTCCTCTTTGCTAAAACTGCCTGTTAGGCTAGTGTAAATTGCAGAGATATGATGGCAAATGTCATATACAAATCTAGATAGATACATAACATATGCCTTTAGAGACAAGATTCAGAGTACTGGTTCTTTTGATATCAATCCACAAGTAGCTGTCTGTTTGTAGTTATCTTGGGCACTGATTCAAAGCAGTGTCCCCAGTTGGAAAGCTTCATCACTCACAGCTAGTCTTGTAATGAGGGTCAGGAAACATAAGGCTGTAATCAGTAGGGATGTTAATTTTATCATTCAATAATGTAAATACAATTTTTTTGTGAACTGAGTACATAGGCACATACTATTTTGGTGAAATAGAGCACATTAATGTCGTTCCAGATATTATAATTGGAACAAGTATTTTAGTAACTGGCATAGATATATAACATGACCATGACTGATCCCAAGTATTAGGACAGGTGAAGTGCAATGTGCCAAAATCTAACCTCCAGTCTCATAGCATAATGCTGAAGTAGCAACACTAAATTCAGCAAGATGCTCGTCACATGTTGACTTTGAAATAAAACTTTCATTTCTTACTGCTGTTGTACAGAGGTCATTGCAGTGTTGCAGTTGGAAGAAGAACCACACTGGACTGTGTTTTCTGCATGCTTGTTAGAGATTCCTAATCGATTTGTGTACAGGCTACCTAAAGAAAGCATTTGTAAATTGTCATCACTAAAAGGGATTTTTACCAGCTAAGTGTTGCACACACAAGAGTTGCAATTCTGAAAATCACATATTATAAGATTTTAATGTTCTTGTATGCTTTTATGCTAAATGAGAGGATCAACAGACACCACAGTGTTTAAAAGTTCAGCAGTCTCTGTGAAAATTCGACAGGATCTGGTATGCTTTTGAGAAGGCTGTGGGCTAAAAGAGTTTTTGCAAAACAAAGAGGAACATTATGCCATTTTTAACAGCAGAAGAAATGGAAAGACACTATATACAAAGGGCTTAACTCTCAATTTACCTTCAAAAACCTTAGGCATTGTCTATATGTTGTGTCACCACTGTTGAAAAAATTCCAGACAGAATGTACAATTCTGATAGCAAGACACCTTTCCCTGCAATAGCTTGCATAATTTCTGAAGCTCTTATGCCTCTGGAAGATGTTTTCTAGTATAATTGCCTCTACAGCAAGGTTTCCTTTGGCATAGTTTCTCAATTTGAAATGTGATTAGAAAAAAAGCTTAATGTCCCCAGTTTTTATATTGAGAACATGCTCTTAGCCAAAATGTAGTGGATTATTATTCCTTATGTTTTTTCCAAGGCAATTCCTCCCAATGTCTACCAGGATATATACAAAAAACAGGTTGTAAGATTCATTATCTGCCCCACTTTTTTTATTTTTCCATACCTTTTAAATATACTTTCACATTTTTTTAGATCTTCTGTGGGTGCAAGTGTTTGGTTGCTTCTTCACCACATTTTAATCAGACAAGCACCACTAATTTCCATCACAGCTGCTGAGCATCTGGGTGCACATACCAGTTTCTTTTTTACTGTGGGAATTAGATTGGAATGATCAGTTGGTTAATCAGTTCACCTCTGGTGAAGCCAGTTCAGTTCTTGAAGAAACATTTGATGTCTCTTCTATACATTTTGCTCTTTGAATAAGGCTCTTTTTAACAATGTTTATTATGCTGCACTGTGACCTAGCAATGCTAAAAAAAAGAAGTGTTGCCTGCATTCAGATGAATCCTGTATCTCTAAGCTGTGAAGCTAGATATTGAAATATACAAAATTAGGTTTTACAAATACATGGTCTTGCCAGAGATTTATGTAACAAAGGTTGCAAAATCATCATGTGCCTTAAATTGTCACTCTTTGGAGTGTTATTGTTTGAAGATTCCTATGTGTACTTTCCAAAAGGTGTCAACTTACTGCATATAATTTTAAACAAGTCAGGTTGTTCTGCTAATGTGTCCTTATTGAAATGTTTCAATACTATATTATGAGAAGTTCAGCAATAAACTCTCTTTGGTGGAATCACACTGCTTTGGCAAGTGATTTGGAGAATCTTTTGTTTAGCACATGACAACACCTTCCATACAAGAGTTCTGAGATTTTATTTCTGCTCCCCAATCAAAGTTAAAAAACACAATAGTGTGCTGATGATTATTAATTTCATTTATAAAATGCAAATCATTAAAAGAGCAACAGAAGATGTAGAAGATCTCCTGAGTCTCTCTCTGACAACTGACACTTTTTATATAGTTCTATCCCCACCTCACTCAATGACAGAATTCACATTGACTTTATAGGCCAATATTGCCACCCTTAGAACAGAAAGGCCCATATTTTGTCAACATATCTCAAGAGAAATTGTCATTATAACAACACTACAATTTAGACTTTACATATATGATAATATACAGCATCTCATTCTATTATCAGTCTTCTGATGCAAAGATTCAAGAGATCTTTTGATTTGTGTGTTGTTTTTTTTACTGTGCAAAGCTTTTTGAAGATTTGGTAGTCACTAATGCCAGCCAGCTAGATTTCCTAAATAGAAATCAGGGAAACCTAATCTTAGATGTCTTGTATTGGATAAATCAATTTTCCTTGAAAGCTCTGTGACGTCAGTGAAAATTGCCATTTCTGCTGTCATTCTGCTATTAGGATGTTTCCATACCTGATGTTGCAAGAGGTGAAAAAATAATTTATTCTAGATTTATTTATAGTTTAATGGAATTAAATATTTAATGGCCTTAAATAAACATTATTTTTTAAGTCTGGATGTGAAGAGATTCAATAAGAGTGCAGAGCACTGAGCCACATTCTAGCAAATCAATTTTGCTGCAATGGCAAAATTAGAACTGTTTTTGTGGTGTGTGCACATGCAATAGCTACTTAGCTAATAGTTCATTAAATCAATGGTGTGGTTTGTCATTCTTTGTCACCTTTGTTGATAAACAAAACATACAGAAGCTACAAACAGCCACTTCTGTTGGAAAAATTAAATTAAAAAATCAATGTTGAAGACTATTGGTAAAGATTCTGAGAGGTCAAATTTAATGGCTTCTTAGTTTAATGAGCCAAGAGGTACATCACACTGAAACAGATCACGGGCTTTTGCAAAATAATGTGCACAATACAACTGGTACACAGCAGATGATAGAATTCAATGCTGTCTGCTCCTTAGAAACACAAACAGATACAGAGTTGTGGTCAGCACAGTAGACCCAAACAAGATAAGGGGTGAATTGTCGAAGACTTTTTAGAAAATATTCCACATGAGCTCTAATCCCTGTTAACAACAGTGAGATTATTACTACATCTCAAATCCCAGCTGTGTTTTCATTTTTTTGAAAATAATGTTGGTGGGCTGAACACACCACAAAATGCTTTTATATTCTTTCCCCTTCACATCTGCTTCAGGCTCCCCTCACGCTCCAAGAGGCATCCCAAAGCTTTATATCTCTAAGCTTTGTGCCTCATGCATCTAGAGGTAGAGAAAGACTCATAAAGCAGAAATATGGAGTAACATTTAAACACTGATTTTAGCATTGAATCTGACTCACTTCTCAACTCAAAAAGAATAGAGTGTTTTTTGGAAACTACAACATGCACACTGTAGTGAAAGTCCAAGGAGCTTGGTGTTGGGGCACACAGCATCAGCAAAGTCACTCCATCATTTTGTGTGATCATAATTTTGCTTTTTTTGACATTTTGTTTTATTAATAAATTGGAGTGCATTTTTTTCATGGTAATTACATTTATTTCAGCTTATATTTTAGAGCACTGAAGGTCTATAATTAACAGAGATATCTTTATCTACTGGTATCCCTTTGTATCAGCTTGTGTTATGATACATAATAATGACTATTGCAGTTATCATATGTCATCATACATAGCCAATGTCAGAAGGTGGTCTTCTACCACTGCTTGTGTGTAATGGTATTAGCATGTAAGATTTGGAAATCCCACCTTCACCCTGGACACTCTGCTTTACTAGAGGATAGAGAAGTTTTTGTTTCAGAGCTTTTACAAACTGAGTTTCACATTCAAACAAAGACATAAAGTGAATCTCAGTCAAAAATGGCATTTTGACTATCTAGAGTCAAAACTATGTATGCCTAAGGAGGTTTCAACATTTTAATCATGCTCACACAACATCCTGGTTTTGAAACTGGAATGATACAGATTCAGTGGATAGGAAAGGAACTAGTTGGATGGTTGCACTCAAAGAGTTGTGATCAATGGCTTGATGAAGACCAGTGATGAGTGGTGTTTCTCAAGGTTTGGTACTTGGACTGGTGCTATTTAACATTGTTGTTGGTGACATGGACAGTGGCATTGAGTGCAACCTCAGCAAGTTTGCTGACAACACCAAGCTGTGTGGTGAGGTCGACACATTGAAGGGAAGGGATGCTGTCCAGAAAGACCTTGACAGGCTGGAGAAGTGGGCTCGTGCAAACTGCATGAAGTTCAACAAGGCCAAGTGCAAGGACCTGCACCTAGGTCAGGTTAATCCCAAGCACAAATACAGATTGGGTGGAGAATGGATCAAAACAGTCCGGTCTGGAGGAGAAGGACTTGGGAGTGATGGTGAACGAGAAGCTCAACATGAGCCGGCAATGTGCGCTTGCAGCCCAAAAAGCCAACCATGTCCTGGGCTGCATCAAAAGAAGCATGGCTAGCAGAGCCAGGGAGGTGATTCTGCACCTCTGCTCTGCTCTTGTGAGACCCCACCTGGAGTACTGTGTCCGGGGTTCTGGAGCACCCAACTTAAAAAGGACATGGAGCTCACGGAGAAAGTCCAGAGGAGGGCTATGAAGATGATCAGATGTCTGGAGCACCTCTCCTATGAGGACAGGCTGAGACAATTGGGGTTGTTCAGCCTGGAGAAGAGAAGGCTCTTGGGAGACCTTGTAGCAGCCTTCCAGTGCCTGAAGGGGTCCAACAGGAAAGCTGGGGAGGGACTTTGTAAAAAGGCTTGTAGGAAGAGGACAAGGCGTAATGGATTAAAACTGCAAGAGGGGAGGTTTAGGTTAGACATTAGGAGGAACTTCTTTAGTGTGAGGGTGGTGAGGCACTAGAACAGGTTACCCAGAGAAATAGTGGAAGCCCCATCCCTGCAAATGTTCAAGTGCAGGTTAGATGCCGCCCTGAGCAACCTGATCTAGTGAGAGGTGTCCCTGCCCATGCAGGGGGTTTGGAACTAGGTGATGTTTAAGGTCCCTTCCAACCCAAACCATTCTATGATTCTATGATAATAATTTGTGTTTGTCTTCCACAGAGAACCAGGCATTAACAGTGAGGATCTAAAAGGAAAATGCCTTCATTTCCTCCTGACCAAAACCTTTTTTGGTATAGCTCAAGGACGTTAGAAAAATGGAAATCCTTTCAACCATTTGCCAGTTTCTCTAAATGATCTCTAAAGTATCCCAGCATCTCTAAAATCCACCAAAAATGTCAATCTTTTGAGGACCCTGAACTTTGAATATGAGGCTGAAGAGGTGTCTATCCTTTAGTTTAATAAGTTTTGTAGTCATGATAACCTAGTCATAGAGTAGGTAGCAAGGTGAGGTTAGTGTCTTTTATTGGAGCAGGTAAAATTTACACTGGATTTTGTTGCTGCTCTTTGAGACCTGAAGAGTGGCTAGTGTGCTCACCAGCTTGTTCCTTTTTTAACCCCTTTGTATTAGGTCAATTGATTGTTAAAAGCTGTTTTCTCTTTATTTTTAGGTAATAGCAAATATAAAGTTTTTTGGTTTTGTTTTTGTTTTCTTGCAGAAATGTCCATAGAACAGCCTGTGTGGCACACTTGTGTGCATTGTGCACACATATATAATGGAATACAGATTTAAGAGAACAGTATTTTACAAAACAATATCAGTATATATTATTCATTATGAATTGATACCCACAGAACTGTTCTGTTAAAATTAATAGAAGTATTAATGTAGAATTAGGCCTTATGGAAACTTACTAAGGGTAAATCTGTCTTGTTTATAGAAGGTTACCAGGCTGAAGTTATGTTTTGTGAGATTCTGTTCTTGTGTATTAGCTTGTTCTCGTGTTTGGTAAGAACTTGTTCCTAAGAGAGCGATAGGCCCCAGAATTGTTATGAGAAGAGGCACCAAGAGTACTAACAAGTGTCGTTGGTACACAGTAACTTTTTCCTGAGAATCATGAGAAGTGGGTCTATATAAGCTAAACATTATTAATCAGATTTATGCATGAGCTTGGAAGCTATTCCTTATGCATCCAGCTCTGCAAAAAGAATTTCTGCTTTCTAAAACTCCAACATGAGTCTTAGAGATTTTTTCTTCAGCCTGATTTTACAGTAACAGAATCTAATACTAGCCAGGCAAGTATTTTTACTTACACATTGGAAAACAGAAAAATGGATGTTGTTAAATTCTTGTAAATTTTCCTCATATGCCCCTTTTTGCCCAAGTTATCTGCTGATCTCTCCAAGATTGGTAATACTTACTGAAACTTCCATTGAGGTCTAATGCACAATCAGACAGATGCATAAGACCCCTGTAATGCAAAAATCTCTTCTATGCAATTTCATTGAAAAATGAGGGCTGAAGCACATGACTGTGCTGGCAGTCTGGGATGGCAGACCAGATGTATATGCACGGACCAAGATTTATTGCATATAAGGATGGGGTCTTAGCTCCTTAAAGTAGAAGGCACAAGCACAGTCAAATTGTAGGGAAATTGGGAGATTGGAACAGAATTTGAAATTTGAATGCAAAAGGTATCTTAACAATGAAATTTACTACTTCTAGTTAGCTCAAACAATAAAGATTAACCATTTAAATGCTAGCAACTTACGTATTATCAAGTTTTATACTAGGCCTAGAACATTATCAATCTTAAATAATTGAATAATCTTTAAACTTAATGTGAAAATTACTTAACGTTAAGTTTCCTAGTAAAGACAATGAAAGAGTCAATATCTCTCACCCTTGCCCAGCTGCAGCTGGGTGTCCCTGGGTAGATCGTAATTCTCGAGAACTAGTCTCTCTGGCAGGCGTCCCTGCTGAAGAGGAGAAGATCCAACACACCTCCTGGGAAATTGTATGGGAAGTCCCCTGTCAGAGATGGGACCAGGCTTTTACAGAATAAAGTGGATCGACTGCTGTCATTTAACCATTTAGCTGTACCTCCAAAATCTCTCATTGGAGAATAAAAGGAAAATGGTAGAAAAAACCATGAAGGCCCTGTTCCCACCAAGCAAACTATTTTGTTGATTTGTTATCTTATTTTATCTTTGTTTCAGGCCTAGTTGTGGCTGGGCTGAGCTCCATGTTCTTCAACACTGGAGAGCAGCTGGTGTTATGAAGGTCAACTTGGCCTCTGTTTGTACCTTTCAAGGTTGCTACCAGTGCAGAGTTTGCTAGGCCATTCCTTTTCTCATGGCAATCTTTCCACTTCAGGCCTGGACCTGCAAAACTGAGAGACAAAAAGCAGTTGAATCATTGGGGAAAACTGAGGCAGGCATATTGAGAGATGGATCGTCCTGCTACATCATCTAATCCAGTCTCTGATGAGCTATTTGAGGGCTAACTGACTTAGAGCTAACTGACCGAAGTGAAATCAGATTAGAATCTAGTATGATGGGGGAAATGGCTGGATTCACCTCTTTTCATACACATGCTTTGTGCTTTCAATGCTACTTTCTCTGCTCACCAAAGAAAACCTACCTTCCTGGCGGAAAGCAGTGAGGGTACCCCCAAGATAACATTCAAAGTGCCTCTCATCCCTGGTGTCTAGAGGTTTATACAGGAGCCAGGAGTCCAGATCGCAGAGGCCATGGTATGGTATGCTCAGGAAACATTGGGCTAGGGTCATTTCACCAGCTATATAAATCCTTCTGCATATACTAATCCTCAGAATGTGTGATAAGGTGTCGTTTATTATGCTGATGTGTATGACACTAATTTTGAATACTTGCCCTGTTCCCTATAAGCAATGATATATCTTGCTGTGTGAAACACACTGCTCCTCTATTTCCCAGAGGTGGTATCTACAAGTATGATCCAGATAATGGGATTAAAGATAGGTAGTCTTAATTTTCTTAATCTTTAACCAGCACTGCAGGAAGCTTTGTTGATAGTGCTGATCATGTAACTGCTCTGCAACAGTATTGTATGTGGCCAAGACTCTGCAGGCATTAGTGAATTCTGCTTTCCAGTAGTCTTCACCACATAAAACATCTTTCATTTAAACTTTGCATGTCCTCTGGAGCTTTCTTTGTTCTTGAAACATAAAAAGATCCCCATAATGTATACACACATTTTTTTCTAGTCATCTTCTTTTGACAGACAGCTGCACTAAAGCCTGACATCTGAGGATTTTCACCTGATGCAGCACACCTGTCTGTGCAGAGAAGCATGGGAATGGGAGTATGTGAAGGGGAAAGGCTAGAAGACTGGATCACAAAATGTGGGATAGAGGGTGAAGTTGTGTCAGCCATACTGCCCAGTGGAGTATGTACCATCCTGAGAGCTGGATGCAAGACTTGGTTGTTCATGGTGCAGAAGGCACCTTGGGAGTGACTTAGCAAGCAGGAAGTGTGGACAGCCATATAAGCAACTCAAGCTAACAGAGTGTACAAAGTCAAAGTCTGATTTCTACACACCACCAAGACTGTATACCCATTCACATATTCATTTGTGAAATGTATTAATTTCTACTGCAAAACTTAAAAAATTTAATCCTATATAAAATGCAAAGTTAGGATGAATTCTAAGATCTCTGTCAAAAATGCTGAATTTTTACCTCACAGCCATATGCAGGCTGGGAACTCAAGGAATGGCTTGAACCTGTCATAATCTTCAGAATGTCTCTTATTCTCAAGGGGTAATAGCACCTTGGGTGTTCAGCTTAGTAGCATATTAATGCTTGCTCTACTGTGTTTACCGGACACTCATTCTCTACCTTTCTACCTTCTGCAGCAACAAGAAGAAAAATCAGCCCTTATTTTATCAACTCTAATAGCCTTTTGCTCAGTCACTTTGGTTTGAGCAAGTTTTACCTTAAGTACAGAGATTCTTTGAGCTGTATATGTACAAAGTAAGAGTAACTGGCAAATACCTATAGGGTAAAACAGCTGTGCTGTACCAAGCTATGCCTGGAATTACAGTCTTCAAAGAGGAGGATGTATGGGAGACACTTGTTCCTCTGAGCAGGACCTAGATTGGGAGGCATTGACCCTAGGGACTGGGATGGAGACAGCTGAGACAGTGCCAAAACCCCAGATCCACATCTATCAGGAAGCTCAAGAGGTATGCTCCTGCATGCTGTCTTTATGCTTATTGGCTGGAAGTGCTGAACAGAAAAGTCAAACGGGCCTTATAATTCCAGCCTGGACAGCTGAACTGAGAATAGGAACCTTGAACTGCAGCACTGCTGTGCAGTTCAAGGGAAGTAAGTCTCCAAAATCCAAGGAGGAATGGGATTTTTTATTGTAAGAGCATATACAACTCTGCTGGACTGAGGAATCATGTCAGTATCAATAGAAGACTTACCATCAATGTGCCCAGAGAGAATTAAATGCATTGCTGATGGAGAAGAATGAAAGCCCAAAGAGGAACCTCCTCATAGATGACATAAGCAATTACTGCAACTGCAAATTATAAGCTGAACATGTGCATAAATTGAAGTTGAAAGCATATTCTGAAATTATGTGTACAGCAAATTCATGCTTTTCACCTGTAGTAACTATTCTTCTTGTTTTAAAAGAGAAATATCACAGTTGCAATGAACTGTTTATTACTTAATCATTTCACTTATATGCTGTTTCAGTGTATTCCTCTTCAGATTTTCTGAATATCACAGCTGTGAAATACGGATTAGCATGAAAGCAGATTGATAATGCCAGCAAATGAAAGATGATCAGTGATAAAATCTTCCATAATTCATAGGAATGGATAAGCTAGCACAGTACAAGTTTCTAAAATTTCTTGGAGTAGCTTTTGAATTCTAGATCAGGTATTTGTATTTTTTCTTAAATGGCTGTAATACGGTGAAGAATTTTTTACTGTATGTCTAATTGGAATTTCCCAAGTCTAAATAGTCTTCCGTCAACTTCTCCTTGTATGCCACACACCTCAAACTCCTTGCTGTCATAGCAGTTCTCTGTAAACACTGACACAAACCAGGGAAAAAGTACCGAATTTCTAACAGAGAACTCATTTTTGAATGTACTGGTCTAACAAAAATTTCTTTTTATTTCCCATACCTGATTCTGAGACTGTGGCCTGTTCTGATAATCTCTCTGAGGTTTTGGTGTGAGAGGAGTTTAACTTGAAAGAGGCAGGAGACATACATATCTTTCCTGACTCATCTGAGATGTTTCCATTAATTTAGAGGTCATGTGACCACATCTTTGGTTGGAAACTGACAGTGAAAGGGCAATAGCTTTTTTAATATATTTTTTGAGATTAGGGAGAGCACGAAAGTCCAGCAAAATATCAGTAAGAATACAAGCTTGGTGAATGAGTAGGTCTTCTGTTAGTGATCTGTTCTTTTGATAGAGGCAAAGACAATGAAATTATAGCTGCCAGCTTGTGTTAATGGAAATAATTTAGTGAAGGCATGAATCATTGCTCTTGGAGAATAGAAGTCCTGGTATTTTTTGTGCAGTACATTTGGTTGACCTCTTTTGGTGTATTTGTCACGACCTGGGTAGGGCAATCCAGGAAGATTCAGACTGGACCCCCTTGCTTTCTAAACTACTCAGAGAGGAGCCTAGGTGCAACTGGATCCAACCTTAGTCTTAGTGGCCCTTCCAGGGGGAGTGATTAAAATGTCACAGTCCAAGAAAATGCTTGACTGTCCAAAGCCCCTTGATCAGATTAAGGTGAAACAACACTCAAGGTCTGTATTTGAATTAGGTTTAATTAAAACAAGACAAGGAATACAGATACTTCAATTATTATCTTAGGCTGCACGATCGTAAAGGCTGACAGTTAGAGTACAATACATATATGTTTAGGCTGCACAACCTGAGAAAAAATTGTGGTTAGGCCTTGCGTTACTTAATGATTTTATTAAGGAAGAAAGAGAGTAGGAGAAGAAAAGTTTAGAGAGACAGATAATAGAAAATCACCAGTCCTGGATCCAGTGTGGGGCCAGCCAACAGGGGAGAGCTGGTGTCAGTGAGGCTCCTGAAGCCCACCATTGCAGCCCCCTGTTTTATAGGCCTAGTTTCCTTGTTTTGCAAGGATGAGCAAGTGTGTTGGGTCATAAGACTGAGCAGCTGGAGTGGAGCTCTGTCCCCTCCACCCCCTCGATCCTCATCTCAATTGCTGTACATGCAAGCCCCAGGCCATATGCAGCCATCATTGTAGTCTCCATCCTCTCAGGTAGGCCTTTTGGGATGCAAACAAGACTTTGTTTAGGAGTTACAATGGCGTTTTCAACAGCAATTCCAGAAAGTATTGGTCCTGAGGGCTGGTCCATCACACCACCCCCTGGCTCAAACACACTGCACTCTTCCTCTGTGGTAATTTTTATTTATCAGTGTCCCAGTCCAAGCAGTGACTCGGACTTGGATGGGCTCGAGCAGTTAGTCCTTCTATATTTAGGATTCGCCCCTGATTTTGGGGATGGCAATGACGCCAATGTATGATATACCAGAAGCCCTAAATAGGAGAGCACGCACGTCCGCACGCAATGAAGACCAGACACTGAGTTATATTTTATATGCTTTAACTGCTTGAGTGGAGTCACAAATATATAGGAGGTAAACTTAGAAGGTAGGATACAAGGGGTGTGTGTGTGTATGTGTGTAATAGTTTACATTGAAAAGAGAAGAAAACTTATGATAGAGGGGGCTGGTGTAGCGCGGCGCAGTTTCCCTCTCAATAGGGTCAACATTGTGCATGGAAGTGAGGGCCATTTGTGGTTTTACCCCGGGGAAAGATTGCGGTTAATGACAAAAAAGAAAGAAATATTATTATTAAATCTTACAGTCTCGGCAAGCTGCATGTGGCGGTCTGCAGCTTTAAGATGGCGGCTTGCACGTGGCAGTCTGCAGCTTTAAGATGGCGGCTTACACGTGGCAGCAGCAGCAGTGGTGGCTTGTAGGCTTTACGGCAAAGGCAGCAGCATCTCTGGGTGCAGTGGCAGTTTGCAGGCTTCACGGCAGCTGTAGTGGCAGCTTTAAGACTGCAGGCTGCTCTATAGCAAAGCGGCTCGAGGAAGACGGCAGGCTGAGGGCATCTTCTCCGATGGGAGGAGGGAGAGAGAGAGAGCACCTTTGGGGGAGATTCACTGCTCTTTCACTGATCTTTAGAAACATCACACCAAAATTACAATAACATCACAATACCAAATGAAAATGGACAATTTACACACAATTACATCAAAATTACAATAATGAAAATTCCCCATGATTATTTTTGTTCTCTAACATTGTTCAGTCAATGTTATTTAACAATTTACACATTTCTTTTTAAGAACTTACATGTCCTTCTAGTACCATAGTAATTTCCACATATGGTACTTCACCTCATTTTCCTTCATGTTTACAAAACAACACTAATCGCAATATAGTATTATACTTCAAAAATACATTTTCAGGTTATTTTTCAATATATTCAAATTGAAACTGTGGCTACCATTGATTACAGAATCATTTCATCTTTTCTTTTGTTAGGGGATCTCCTTTCAAATTTGTCCTGATGTTTTAGGATGCATCCTAAAGGAGAACTAGGTGTATAACGTATTTCTTCCCTCAATTGTAACAATATGTCAATTCAAGTATTGCACATGGTTGTCACCTACTGCCTGACAAGGGAGAGGAGCTGAGGGAGTCCCCGATCAACAGTTCGGTGCATGCTAGAGTCCGCTCTGGTCCCTCCTCCCTGTCAGATGAAGCAAGACAAACCAGGCAAGGGCTGTCACTGCAATCCCATCTGCATCACTAAAACTGTAGTCTCAAATCTGGGGTTCATTACCCAGTGTGCACTGAGTCAATCAACCACATAGAGGTGAAATATTGTTTTATCCCAACATTGTGCAAAGCTGGGTGCTAAGTGGTAATTCCACAAATCTTTGGTTTTGAATTTTCATGTGAATTTAGCGGGACTGGTCCCAGCTGATGTATAGAAGTCCTGGCCAAAGTCCCAGTCGAGGTACCGACTGAGGCTGAAAATGAAGGTGCTGGCTGACAGGCCAGAGGAGGTCCCGGCTGAATCCTGGATGAGAGCCCGAGGTTCTGACCAAGGTCCAGTCTGAGGACCTGCCCAAGGGGCTGAGGTCTTGGCTGATGGGCCAAGGTGCCTGCCAAGAAGCCCACCGAGGTCCTGGCTGAGGGGCTGAGGTCCTGGCAGAGGTGCCTGCCAACGTCCTGGCTGATGTCCAATGCAATGTCCAGGCTAAGGGACTCAGGTCCCAGCTAAGGTCCCAGCTCAAAACTTGACCTAAAGGCCAAGATCACAGCACAGGGTTGGGCCGAGGTCCTAGTCTAGGCCCTGACTGAGGTTAAAAACCGATGTCTCTGCCAAGAAGCCAGCCCAGGTCCTGGCCAAAGGGAGAGGTCCTGGCTGAGGGGCCAAGATCTTGCTGAGATCGCAGCCAAGGTCCTGGCCGATGCCCAATCCAAAGTCGAAACCAAGGGGCTGAGGTCCTGGACAATGTCTTGGCCAAGTTTTGGGCTGATGTCCCAGGTGAGGTCTGCGCAGTTGTGAAGGCAAGGCAGGAGTCTCACTGTTGATGGGGCTTGAATAGGGTACACAGGGAAGGTGAGGGCCAGAACAGCTTTCATGCATGGCACCTTGTGTTTGGGAGCTATGGCCGGATGTTAACAATTTTTTGTGAATTTGGAGAGGCTGGGAGTGTGGCTCTATAAATGATTGGACTTTAAACTATGAAGGGAAGCCTGGAGCACCAGTGTTGGTGGAGCTTTGAAAGAGATGCACAGGGAGAGTGATGGCCTGTGTGAGAGACGGACTCTATAATGGCCTTTAATCCAGCGACATCTACTGACCATTCCTGGTGATGAGCTCCTCGCACTCGTGAGAAGAGGAGAGAGGTACCAGGTGCATGCAGTCAGTACCATAGACTACAGCTCCCAGGAGGCACAGCCGGGCCGGAACCGGAAGGGAGCTACAGGCGCGCAATGTGAACATTCACTACGGATATAGCCGCCGCCGTGCGTGTATCGCTGCGGAGGCTGTCGTGGAGCCGTAGAGCGCCTTTTCCTGTGGTTGTTGACATGTGAACGTACCGAACGGACTGTCTGCCTGAAGTCGCTGGAGAAGGAGGAGGATCCCGACCAGGGATCAGTTTCGGCCACACCCCAGTGGTGAGACTTGCGAACTTAACTACATCCTGACACTTCCTATTAACACTTATAAACATTCATACATACCATACACTCACTTTCTATTAACCTTCCTAAAGGCTCTCTCCAAGCTTTCTCCCTCCTATCCCTGTCCAGGACTAAGATAACGGGGGGCAGGGGGATATTCCTATTGTTGTTTTTTTTTCTCTCTTGTGGTTTTGTTTGTTCTTTTATATATATATATTGTTCTTAAATATAGTCTGACATTTGATATTGTTCTGTAGAAACGACCTTGCCAAACCCTCAGTGCCTTAAATAAACCTATTGATTCTTGAGCATTGTTTGTGAGTGTGACAGGGAGTGGTCCTCAGCCCTCAATCCCCTTTGGAGGGGGTGTGAGTCGCGGCTTTACCCATCTTGGTCCGTGACATTTTGGCGTAGTCGCCAGGATACGAGGGTCTGTTGTAGCCCCTGAACACGTTCGCTTTATATTAGGAAAATGGAGGACAAAGCAAGCAAACTTTTGATTGACATCTCTGAGGGGGAGGCTGGTGTTATACCAGAACACACTGAGGGGGATACAATGATTCCAACAGACTCTAGTGGTTTTGGAAGTACACCGTGCTCCCACCACGTTCACCTTCTCATCCGTCGTATGCTGAGAGTGTGGCAGGTGTGTCACCTAGGGCATGTCTTTCTCCTCCCTGCCTTGAGTCTCCACTAAGACCACCACATTCTGTAGTCGATGTACACGAGACCGTGGAGTTAATGAAGGGGCATGTGGAGCTACAATTGAAATATGAGGAGTTGCAGCGAGAGATTGAGGAGTTGAGGCCGGTAAGGCAAGAGGTTGTAGAGTTAACGAAGGGGCTTATAGACTTACAAATAAAATATGGAGAATTACAGCAGGACTTTGAGGTATGGTGACAAAAGCAGCCAAAAATGAAGGATATAGGGGCAAGACGAAAGGAGGAGCACAGTGAAGGATATGATAAGCTGCTACAGGAGTATACGCAGTATAAACAGGAGTCCAAAAGGACATACAGGGAGTTAAAGAAAGATCATACTGACATGCAAACAGTGTATGAAAAGAAGTTACATGATATGCAGAGGGAGCATACAAAGATATTGGATGACATGGAGAGGGATGCTAGACTAAAAAACTGAGACATCTCAAAATTGCAGCAAGAGATTGTAACATTGCAAAGGGATAATGAACAACTTAAACAGGGGCCTTATCCTCCACCCCCTGATCCTCCTCAGGAAAAGGAGGTTGTCGAGGACCTCTTGAAGCAGGAATTAAACCGGATCCTACACATCCCAAGCATGACTACCAGTAAAAAGATAGCTCTGATTAGTACTTTACATAAGCCTCAGCAGGAGCGGGTCTCCACAGATCCGTCCTCCAAAGCTGAAGAGCTGCAAGAGGAAAGGGAAAGCCAGAGGGAGAGAAACATACAGAGGGCTCTGGATACTATAACATGTGAACTTGGGATCTGGTATGGAGAGGAGGCGGAGGAAGAGCAGGAAGAAAAAAAATCACTCCGGCCTGTTAGACTAACCACCTATACCCAGAGAGCAGGTGCTGCACAAAGAGATACAGAAAAAAAAGAAAAGCCCTATTCGTCCATTGATCTGGGAAAACTCAGAGAAAAATATAGTAGACTGGCTTCAGAAACAGAAGCTGAATATGTCATGAGAGTGTCACTCACAGGAGGGGACGATATTATGTTGACTAAACGAGAGGCTGATGGTTTTTGGGGACCTGGAATAGTGTTACAAACTGGAAATACAAACCACCCATGGTCCCTAACACAACGTGCAACCTGGAGCGTAGGTAATACTGAGGCAGTTGAGCGAGGAGAACCAATTGCCCTGGAAGGGAATCCCAATGACATTATGGAAAATGTTCGTAGGGCTGCTGCACTCCAAATGATCTATGATCGTGAGTTGGTAGAAAAGCATGCAAGTCCCATGTGACTTAGGGTAAAAGAGAGGAGAATGATTGTGTTGGTTAAGGGACTCTCTGGGGCGCTCAAGATATCAAGAGGAGATTGCAGCTGGACGATTACAAGGTACATGGGGTGACTTAGCCTGGAACTTGATTAATTGTGCTAAAAAATGTGAGGGCCCTAGGTCATCTTCTTCTGCACCTAAAAAGGCTGCTTGACTGTCTTATGCTGAAGTTGCTGCCAAGCCACCCCAAGACCCCCCCCTCTCCTAGACAGGAGAAGTCACGGGGTGACTGGAATGTGGTAAACAGGGATAGACAGAATAGAACACAGCAGAGGTCACCCAGGAGACAGCATGTTGATACACAGAGCTCCACTACATGACATTCCTCAACACAAGATAACAGGGGGCCTTATACCTATTGATTCTTGAGCATTGTTTGTGAGTGTGACAGGGAGTGGTCCTCAGCCCTCAATCCCCTTTGGAGGGGGTGTGAGTCGCGGCTTTACCCATCTTGGTCCGCGACAGCCTGTAACAGCTTTCAGGCCTGAAACTCTGTGCTTTGGAGCCATAACTGAACATTTTAGTTTTTGAGTGAATTTGGTGAGGCTGTGAGTACAGCTGTGGGGAATGGACTAGTTCTCCCCCCACACAACAGAATGCCTTTCAAGCCAGTGAAGTGCCTCTTGAAACCAAGGGCAGACTGAAACATCCATAGCAGGAATACAGGTAACAGACTCCCCCTGAGAGACTGGGCACCTGGCCACATACTAAGGGAGGATGTTATCTAAAGGGAGGCGGGCTATGCTGGTGAAGCCGCTGGACCCACTGAGCCACCTGTCGGTGCTCGCCTGTGGGGGGGAATCGTCTTCCCCCTCGCCCTGCCGCCTGAAGCGGAGCCGGGGACTCGCTGCCTCCCTGCTCGCCGCTCGAAGCGGAGTCTGGATCGCTGCCTGCTGCTGCTCGTCGGTGCCAGGGAAGACTGTCGTGCCATGGTGTCTACAGGGCTGCGCCTGCCGGAGAGGTCGGTGCTGGGCACACCCTGCCACCGCGGGCTCATCCCGTCACCGCCGCTGCTGGCTCCCCGGACATTGGTTACATCTTCACTACAGAAGGGGTAACATGGGTACACTTACACACCATAATTGGTACTCAGGCTTCACATCCTACCCTTCCCTTACATTAATCCTCCCACACCTCTTCCACGGGGAGTGCACTTACTAACTCCATAGACCCCTGATATATACCTAGATAACCTTCCCCGAGCCTTGGTCCTTCAATAAACCTCCGAGTGTGTGAGCGACATATCGGTCTTTGTGAGCATGGGGGAGGGGGGGTGTTCCACTCCACCCTCTAAGGTACGGTCCCATCCACGAACCTCTCTGCTCCCTGCTGAGAAGGGGAGGGGGGATAGTCGCAGAAGCATCCTGACATCATCATAACCATTGATATCGGTCCGCGACATACCTGGTGTCAGGAGTGGGATAGAGAGGGTCCTCTGGAGCCCCCAAACCACGCTCTCAAAAGCTATTTGATAACAAAACAAAGGCATCAATATGAGCACCGAGAGTATCCCTACAGATGTGGAGGATGCCGGTTGTGCAGAAGGCACCGAGGGTCTGGAAAGGTTGGATGTATCGAGCCTTGCATACAAAATATTACGGGAAAATATTAAAGGGCTTACAGATAAAGCACTACAGCAAGAGGCCAGGGAGATAGAGCTACAGCGAGAGGTTGCTGAGTTAAGGCAGGAGCTTACAGGGAAGGTGTCACAGTGGGAGTTTGAGGAGTTACAGGAGAAGTATAGTAGGCTGCAGCAGAACTTTGAAGGGTTGTTGCAGAGACTTGAGGGTAGCTCCACAGGGGCACAGAAGGAGAAGCGGCACGAAAAATGCAAGCAGCTGCAACAGGACTATAAGAAGTTACAGCAGGAATACGATGCACTGCATCAGGAGGCTGTAAAGCTAGATAAGAAATATAGGGAGTTGCACAAGACATATGAGGAAACGCAACAGACCTTACAACAGACCCAACGGGAGAATTTAGGCATGAAACAGGAGATAGAAGGGATGCATCGAAGTGATAAGGTGTCACAAAGAGAGCAAACAAAATTACAACAAGAGAATGAGACATTGCAACAAGAGGTTATCCATCTGCGAGAGCAGTTAAAACAAAAGGTTGCCCCCCCTTCTAGGAAGGAGGACGTGCCTGAGAGTGTTCAGTCAGATCCAACACAGGACACAGGAATCGTGTCTGACGTGCAGGGGGCTGCTGCTCAGTTAGATCCCGACTGAGTAATTAGCTGAGTATTTGAAATGAAAGACTGGTCCCTAAAAGACAAGGTTGCTGCTGTTAACACACTTGTAGAACAGCAGCCAGCCGCTGCCGGTCCGCCCCCCAAACTAGTGGAGGGTCAGAGGACGTAACTGCTAAGATAGATGAGCTGTGTTGAGAGCTGCAGGAATTGACACGTTGTATCAGGTCTCCTCAACATAGTGTGGAAGTGGATGTTGAGCAGGAGGGAGTGGAACATAGATACGTGCGCCCAGTTAGGACAACTACTTATTCTCAAAAGGCAGGTGCTGCACAGAAAGATACGGAGGTAAAGGAAAAGCCATACACTGCAGTGGAATTAGTAAAGCTTAGGAAGCAATACAGCAGGCTTCAGTCTGAGACAGAAGCTGAATATGTTATGAGAGTGTCCCTCACAGGGGGAGGTGATATACTGTTAACTGAACATGAAGCTGGTGGGTACTGGGGACCTGACATAGTCTTAGTGACTGGAAACAGAGATTACCCATGGTCCCTAACTCAGTGGGCGGCTTATTGTATTGGTGGCACGGATCCCATTAGCAGAGGAGAAGCGAAGGCCCTGCGAGGGGACGACTCTGATATCGTGGAAAATGTCCACAGAGCTGCAGTACTTCGGATGATCTATGACCATGAGTTAGTACCAGAGCAGAGTAGTCCTTTGTCTCTTAGGGTGCATCCAGATAGATTGCCTGTTTTGTTTAAGGGGCTCTCTCCAGCACTTAAAATGGAAACCATTCAATATTGGAAGGAGATCCAAAGGGGCAACCTACGCCTTACTTGGGCTGCATTGGCTAAAGAACTGGTAGAATGTGGGAAGTTATATGGTGAATCTGGAGGTACTGCCAAATCATCTGCAGTCAAACAAGTCATGGTTACTCGACCCTCATATGCTGAGGTGGCTGCTAAGCCACCTCAAAAGCCTCCTTCTCCTCAGAAACCCCCTTCTCCTAAACAGCAAGGGAAATCACGGGGTGACTGGACAGTGGTGGATAGAGGTAAGCAGAACGATAAACCAAGGAGTTTGCCAAGGAACCAGCGCCCCGGGGAGCAACAGACTTCATCTTGGGGTGATAAAGGACCATACGCTAGGCTCAAGAAGGAGGCCAAGCATTTAGGGGTCCCATCCGTACTTCTGATGGGGACTTATTCCTATAGACAGGGTTGACTGCTGGCATGACTTGTTTGGGTTGAGACAAAGGCAGTCTACAAGGCCCAGGTCACTGTCTAGGTCCAGAGGAAGGTCTGAGTCCAGAGGGAGATCCGGAGGGGGGTCAAGAGTAAGGACTCTAGTTGTTAATTCGGAAAACTGAATGATCCTCTTTCTGCCAAGAATAGGAAGGCTAAAAGACAGCAGAGCAGGGGAAAAACGCAGACGCCCAATACAGAGAATGAAAATGCCTCCCAAGTAAACAATACGCACTCAGGCCCTAAGATTCCCAAACCTCCAAGGGATTGGCAAAATGTACTGAGATTAGTTAGAAATGAAGATGGGGACATGGAAATTACCTGTGCTGTGGGACCTAAACGTTATCCTGTCACTTTTGTGGTAGACACAGGAGCGCAGATTTCTACACTGAAGGCGGATGAAGCTGAGCACTGTGGCATTGCCCTATCATCAAAGCCAATGTATGTAAGTGGAGCATTTGGTAACCCTCTTTTGCAGAGAATGGCTAAGGTCACCATACACCTTCCAGGAGAAGATAAACCGATCCAGACCGAAATGATTGTGGGTGATATTCCTTAGGACTGGATGTTCTCATGGGCCGGGCGTGGAGAGATGACGAAGGCCACTACTGGAATTTTGGCACACCTACACCTGAGATAAGGTTGGTACAGTGCGCCCTGCGTCTACCACCAAGCAAAATAACAAAAGTCAAACAATATCCCATCCCGATTGCTGCCAAAAACAGCATTAGAGTGGTAATATCTGATTTGAAGCAAAGGGGTATTATTGTGCCCTGTCATTGACCGTTTAATTCCCCAATCTGGCCTGTAAGGAAACCAAATGGTAAATGGAGACTGACGGTGGATTACAGGAAGCTAAATGCCAATACAGAAAGACTCACAGCTGCTGTACCTAACATTGCTGATCTGGTGCTAGAAATTCAGGAAGCAGCACATCCAGTGCTGGCCTCCCTGGATATAAAGGATATGTGCTTCCAAGTCCCTGTCGATCCTGAAGACCAGAAATATTTTGCTTTCACTTGGGATGGGGTACAGTAGACCTTCACAAGGTTGCCCCAGGGATATAAACACTCACCCACGCTGGCCCATCACGCACTGGCATGTGAACTGGAAAACATTCCAGAAATCAAAAATAATTCCACAGTAAAGGTCTATTAGTAAATAGATGATGTGCTGATAGGGGGTCAGAGTGAGAGAGAGGTAAAGGCTGCTTATGATGCCATAATTAAGCATTTAACAGACATGCAGATAGAAATCCCTGAGGAAAAAAGGCAACCTCCATCCCAAGAGACAAAATTTCTGGGAATTAGGTGGAAGGGGGGAACCTGGAATATTCCTTCTGATACTTTGTCACAATCGAAGCAGATAAAGGTACCAGCCAACAAAAAAGAGCTACAACAGGTATTGGGAACCCTTCATTACTGGACAAGGGACATTCCAGACTTTTCTGTTATAGCACGTGCCCTTTATGATCTGTTAAAAAGGAACCATCACTGGGAATGGAATAAGTCACATAATGAGGCCCTTGAGCTGTTACTAATAGAAGCACAGACCTTTCAGACTCTGGTACCCCTCCACCCAGAGGATCCAATAATAATAGAATGGGGGTTCTTGGCCAGTGCCTTATCATATCACTTTTGGCAACAGGGACCTAATGGGAGTACGTGACCAATTCGCTTTTATTCTCAGTCCTTTAAGGACTCAGAGAAGCGATATTCCACTCTGGAGAAAGGATTACTAACAGTGTGCACAGCACTAATAGAGGTCAGCAAAATCATCAAAAAACAAAGGGTAATTCTACAAGGCCCTTTCAAAGCGGTTAACCAAGTGCTGTCTGGGAAAGCCCCTCCAGAAGGAATATCCCAAAAGGGGACAATCAGGAAATGGTATAGCCAAACTGAGTATTATTCTGGCCTTTTCAAGCTTGAAGAAGGCCCAGATAAACAATTAAAAATCCAGGGACAAATTGGATCTACAGAGGAGAAAGATTTAATAGTCAAGACTCCCAGTCCTATTAAAGAGGCCCCAGAATACAAGAGTGAAATGATTAATGCTTGGTTTACAGATGCGTCAGCCCGAAGAGAAGGCAAAACCTGGCTGTTCAGATCTGCTGCAGTGAAACCCTCCACAGCCGAACAAATAATAAATCATGATACAGGCAGTGCACAAGTAGGGGAGCTGGATGCTGTTCTCAATGCTTTTGTGGAAGAAAAAGCCTCCAAGGATGCTGTGTACATCTACACAGATTCCTTTTCAGTCTTTAAGGGCTGTGTGGAATGGATAACTTTCTGGGAACAGAACAATTGGGAAATTAACAGGGTGCCAGTCTGGCAGAAAGAGAAAAGGCAACAGATAGTGGAAATTGCTAAGAAAAATCCTAACTTTCATGTAGGGTGCATTCCTTCTCACCAGACCAACCTGAAGGATGAAGCTAGTAGGTGGAATAATTATGTTGATGAACTGGCTAAAATCAATGTAGTGGAAATCAGAACAGCCATTACAGCAGGAGAAAATCAAGAGTGGGAGCAATTGCTTGAATGGCTTCATTGTAAAAGAGGCCATTCAGGAATCTTTGACCTGTATAAGGAGGCACAAACCCGTGGGTGGCCTGTTACCCGTGAGCAGTGCAAAACGATCATTTCTGAATGTGATCTTTGTAAGATCAGGTTAGGGGAACATCCCCTGACAACGGATGCTCTGCATATTGGGGAAGGAAAGTCCTTGTGGTCCACTTGGCAGGTGCACTACATTGGCCCCTTCCAGAAATCAGGAAATAAACAATACATCATTGTGATGGTAGAAGTGGTATCAAGTCTAACTTGTGCTGAGGCTGTTTCTAAAGCAAATGGTGAGACCACGGTCTGCTTCTTGGAAAAGGTATTTGGGGTCCTGCCTAAACCCACGAACATCCAATCTGACAATGGAACTCTCATTTCACCTCACACCTGGTACAGCAATGGGCCAAAAGAGAAGGTATTAAGTGGACATTTCATGTCCCATACTACCCAGAAGCAAATGGGGTAGTGGAACGAACTAACGGGTTGATTGTGGGGAATTTTCTTGCAGAGCATGGGCATGTGAGCAATCCAGTCAATTCAGTCAATCCAATCTTTGGTATAAAGGCTTAATTGTGCTATCAAGGTTTTAGCCTAACTATTGTTACTTTAAGAGCTGACTGAAGGACAATTAGAGCATGGGAACAAGAAATCGACAGAGGAAAAGTAACTCTTGGATGCAGAAGAAGAAACAAGATATCAGAAGATGGTGAGATCATGCAATGTAAGGACTTTCTTGCCTAGAGCTAGTAACCAATAATGTATTAGAAATAGGTGCGTGGACAGTAGCAATATACCAATCAGAACAGAGTATTGTTCGCGTGGACAAAGACATTTAACCAATAATAATGTAGTTCAAAGCACATGCTATTAACCAAAAGATATATAACAAGACATTTTTGTTATAATAAAGGACTTTCGCCTGATCACATTGATTGTTGTGTGTTAGTCCGTCCTCTCGCTTCAAGTGGCGCCCGAACAGGGACCCTCAGATTCCTCAATTACTGCAGCAAAGCAGTGGAAAGAAGGACTGGAGGCGAGCGAGAAAGCCGACCGAAACTAATCCTTGCTGCCCCGGCAAGAAGCCTTGCCGTTAAGGCAAGAAGACGGAGAATCCTTGCTGCCCCAGCAAGAAGCCTTGTCGTTATGTAAAATGAAGAAACGACAAGAAGAGGAGTGGCTAGCCAAGAGAGCAGCTGAGATCGGAAGGGTGCACACCCAGAAACTACGGAATCTCACTCTGATCAGGTAAGCAGTCGGGGAGGAAGATGGGGTTGGACAAAAAGCAAGAGGCTGTCCTAAATCTCCTCCAACATATACTCTCTACTAGAGGAATTAAATATGATCCTCCTGTATTAAAGGGGATGTTAAAGTGGGTATGTGGCAAAGGATTGATTCCAGAAACAAGTGTAGCGTTTGAGCTATCTGTCTGGGAAGCCATAGGAAAAGAACTATGGGAAGATATCAGTGGTGGGGGCACGGCAGCGAAAGAAGCAAATAAATATTCTACTCTTTGGAAGCTGATAAAAGAGACTCTGAGTTCAATGAAAGTGGAACGTGAGGCAGCTGCGTCTGTGTTTGCTGCTTTAACTCCTAATAGCCCAGATCAAGCTAGTGTTACACCACCGCTTCTACCTCACTCTCCGAGTAGTCCCACTACTGTGTCTACTTTTTCTACTCAAATTTCAATTCCTTTCCTTTCATCACCGCCTTTACCGAAAGTGCCTGAGCATTCAGTGTCGGTTGTGCCTGAATCCGCACATGAAGTATCTCAAACGGCTAAGGGGACCGATACTGTAGTCGCAGCCGGAGCGGATGGCTCAGCACAGTTGAAAGAGGAAACTGAATGCGGTGATTTAAGCTGTCGATTTAAAAGTATATACCCACCTCTACCGAAGTCTCCCTCCTCTCCAGTGGATTTGAGTTCTAGTTCAGAGAAAACAGGAGCCATGGAAGAGTTACTGCACAAGGTGCTGGAGAAAATTAACAATCTGGACATAAAATCTAAGCAGCATACTGAAGAAAAAGTTTTGTCTCATGAAACTGTACCAGAAAAAACAGTGATGCCACAACTCCTTCACGGAGCATCGACAAGTACACAAACATCAACCCACCAACAAGTTCCGGAATCTCTTTTTGCATCACCACCATTATCACCACTGCCTGCAGCTATTGAAGATCCCAGCCGGAGATGGAAGGGCGTAATCCGCGATGCTATCATGGAAGAGCATTTCTTGCCTCAGGCGTTTCCTGTAACACTGCAGGCAGGGGGGCAGGGGGTGAAATGGGAGGCTTTTGACTGGAAGGTGTTAGAACGAGGACGGTCTGCTGTTAATCAATATGGGTTAAAATCTGCTATGACTCAACAGATTATACAGTATATTTTTACTGCTGATTTATTGATTCCACAGGATAGTCAACAAATTGCTAATGTGTTATTGTCACCTTCTCAACAGCTTTTGTTTTTCAGGGCTTGGCAAAATTTGTGTGATGAAGAGTCTGCAAAACCTAGACAACAGAATGATCCTCTTTATGGGGTTCAGGCTCAGATGCTAATGGGTCAAGGGCCATGGAGTAATGGTGCTTTACAAGTGCAATTTACTACTGAGGTGTTACAACTGTCTCAGCAATTAGCTTATCAAGCGATTCTCTCTATACATGAACCAGGAAAATCTCAGTCATTTGCTCAAATTCAGCAAGGTCCTAATGAATTATATCAAAGTTTTATTGATCACTTGCACCAGGCTATTAATAATCACCCTGACCTAGAGGCTGAGATGAAAGACAGAATGCTTAAAATGTTAGCGTTTGATAATGCAAATGATAAAACCAAGCAAGCACTGGGAACATTACCAAAAAATGCTGAAGTAGCAGATATGATAGAGATGGCAGAAAGAACAATAAAAACAGATAAGGCTGCATATGTTGCTGCTGCTGTGAGTAGTGCCATTAAACCATTGTTTGAAAAGTATCAGGGCAAGAGATGTTTTAATTGTGGAAAGGAAGGTCATGTCAAAAGTCAGTGTAGAGTGCCATCTAGAGACAGAAAATGGTGTGCAACCTGTAAAAGGGATGGTCATAATACTGCAGAGTGTAGGAGAAAGGGAAACTGGAAACCGAGCGCAAAACCTCTTGACGCCAAGACACAAGTACAGGGGGCTCGGGCTGCATCAACACAGTCCCCACCGGTAGTCTCTGCTCCCTCCAATCCGCCACAGCTGGAAGTGTCGGAGTGGACTTGGAAACAGCAGTAGATACTACTTTAACATCTACGGCAGTGCAGCTTATAAGTAGTAATGTTAATGGACCTTTGGGTAATAACCTATGTGCATTACTACTAGGAAGATCATCTACCAGTAGACTGGGAATTTTTGTACTGCCTGGGGTAATTGATGCTGATTATACTGGAGTAATCAAAATTATGGTATACACATTAACACCACCTGTTTTTATTCCAAAAGGTAGTCGGATCGCTCAATTAGTACCATTTCAATCTTGTGTGCCAAGAACAGGACAAGCGGAGCGAGGAGACGGAAGTTTTGGTTCCACAGGGCAACCACAAGTATATTTTGCAATGGATATTACAAAATGCAAACCTGAACAAATGGTAACTATGATTACAAAAAGTGGGCAGAAGTTAACACTTAAAATGTTACTGGACACAGGTGCAGATATTACTATTGTATCTGCTCATCATTGGCCTGCTCACTGGCCAACAATTACTCCTTCATTTGGAGTTGCTGGAATTGGAGGAACACAGATCACAAAAATCAGTAAGGATGTAATTGTTTTTCAGTTTGTGGATGGTACAACTGTCTCTACTCGACCATATGTGATGTCTACACCAACAAACCTAACAGGGCTTATTGGTCGTGATTTACTAAGTCAAATGAAAACTCAGAGATTGTTTTTTCACTATTCCATTACACAAAGATGATGCAGAAAGATTTGCATTTTCAGTTCCATCTATAAATAAGGTTGAACCAGCTAAATGCTATCATTGGATAGTGTTACCACAAGGAATGAAAAATTTGCCTACAATGTGTCAAATTTTTGTTGCATGGGCCTTGGAACCTGTGAGAAAACAATTTCCAAATTTGTTAATCTATCATTATATGGATGATATATTGGTAGCTGGAAAAAATTTGAATTCAGTACAAATTTTGCAAGAACTTGTTATCACTTTGGAAGCTCGTGGGTTAAAAATTGCACCAGAAAAGATACAAAAACAGGAGCCTTGGCAATATTTGGGGTGGATTGTAACAAACAGTACAGTAAGACCACAGAAAATAAAAATCAGAACAGAGATCAAAACACTGAATGATGTACAGAAGCTAGTTGGAGATATTCAATGGGTTAGAACAATATGTGGAATTACAAATGATGATTTGGAACCATTGATTCAATTACTAGGTACTACCACACAAGCTAATGAAAAAAGGACAACTTCAAATAGAACAACACAGAGCATTGGAAAAAATAACTCAAAAGATTGCTACATGTCATGCTGATAGAATACATCCAGAATATCCTATAATGTTAATGCTTGTTAATTCAGAATCTTCCTCAACGAGGAACAAAAATGAACCATCTAAAAAACATCCTTATGCTCTAATCATGCAATGGCTAGAGCAACATAAAAATCCTTTAAGAGTGTTAGAATGGATATTTTTAACAATAAAACCACCAAAGAGAGTAAGTACTCATTTGGAGTTATTTGCACAATTAATCATGAAAGGTAGAGCCAGAATAGTAGAAATTGCTGGACAGGAACCTGCTGTAATAATGATCCCAATGGTTCAGACCTATTTAGAATGGAGTATTAGGCAATCAGAAGATTTGCAAGTTGCTCTTGCTGGTTTTATGGGTATAGTCAGTAACCAGTATCCAGCACATAGATTGATTTCTTTCCTACAGCATCAAATATTGGAAGAGTTTCCATGGAAATTGGAGACCCCTGTGGATGGTATTACAGTATTTACAGACGCAGGGAAAAAATCAAAGCTAGCAGTCTGTACCTGGAAAATTGACAGTGGCACTTGGAAAGAGGATCTTATTCAAGGCCAAAACAATTATTCTTTACAAACTTTGGAATTAAAAGCAGTTGTTTGGGCATTACAAAATTGGCATCAGACACCTCTCAATATTGTATCAGATTCTTTGTATGTGGTAGGAGTAGTATCCAGAATTGAAAGAGCTATGATTAGAGAAGTGAATAATCCTGTTTTATCTAAATTGTTAAAATATCTGTTGAATTTATTGAATATGCGTTCAGAAAAATATTTTATCACACATATCAGAAGTCATTTGGTCACTTATGGATTAGCTATAGGGAATAATAGAGCTGATCAACTTGTTGCACCTGCTTGGGTTGGACCTTCTGTAAATATTTTTGCACAAGCTAGACAATCTCATTATTTTTTCCATCAATCTGCAAAAATGTTAGCTCGACAGTTTCACTTACCATTATCAGATGCACAAGGCATCGTGAAATCTTGTCCATCATGTCAAAAAATTGGGTTTGGTCTAGGGCTAGGTACTAACCCTAGAGGACTTAAACCTTTGCAGTTATGGCAAATGGATGTTACCCACATAAGTGAATTTGGAAAACAGAAATATGTACATGTGTGCATTGATACCTTTTCATTGGTTATTTGGGCTACTGCACAAACAGGAGAAACAGCACGACATGTTGAAAAACATTTGTATGGTTGTTTTGCTGTTATGGGTGTTCCACATCAAATCAAAACAGATAATGGGCCTGCATATACATCAGTATGCTTTCAATGTTTCATAAATCACTGGAGAATTCAGCACATTACAGGTATTCCACATTCTCCAACAGGTCAAGCAATTTTTGAACGTGCTCATCAAACTTTAAAACAATTGTTGTTAAAACAAAAAGGGGGAACTCTAGGAGTAATGCCAAGTGAACGCTTGAATAAAGTATTATATGTGCTAAATTATTTGCTAAATTATTTGCGTTTATCAGGACAAAGCCAGGAACCACCAATGTTGGTACACAGTTTAGCTTTAAAAACTGCTCTAACTGAAACAGAAAAAAAAAAAATTTGGTTCAGTATAAAAATTTGCAAACAGGACAATGGGAAGGACCTGCTGAGGTTAAACTGGCAGAGGATATATGTGTTTGCTTACAGAGGATGGCATTCGATGGATTCCTGCAAGATGGGTGAGACCGTATGTCACCAACACAGAGACCTGAGGATTCATACTGTCAACTAAAATCAGTATTGTAAATATAGCAGACAATAATGATATTTGTATTATAAGGTTTGTTTAAGTAGTTAATTGAAGATGTATGGGACATTAGTTTTTGTAGTAATTATGGTACTAACGATTGTGTATAGTTTTGCATTAGTGAACATTAGTCCTAGAAAAAATATGTGGGTGACTTGGGCAAATCAGACTGGACAGCAATCATTTTGTCTCTCCATGACAACACCTTCTCATCCTTTTCGCACATGTTTGATTGGTGTTCCATATATGCAACTTCAGGATTGGAAGGGTTGGGTGAAAAATGAATCAATTCTAAATGAAAAACAAATAAATGATACATGTCATCAGTACTTCAATTGCAAACAAGCACAGAAACCTATTTGTTGTCATGGTGGTATCAGTCAGACCGGAATTGCTGCAGCATTAATTCTTAACAATTTGAATGTCTCTTCACCTTGGGATCCTCAAGAATTGGACTTGGTAGGATCAACTTCTGGCAATGCATCATGTTTCTATATTGGGGGAACAGCTTTTACTGGCCTAAAATGATTTACATTGACTAATGTAACTAGCCGTCTAAACTGGTATGCTTATTACAAACAGCAAGGCTATTGTCAAGGAGCAATAGGATTAGAAACAAGAGGAAGCAAGTTTCATCTCTGGAATAACGATAGTGCGAAACAGTTGCCACCAGGATAGTTTTTAATTTGTGGAGATCGTGCGTGGCAAGGAGTACCAAAAAGGGCTTTTGGGGGACCATGTTATTTTGGTAAACTTACTTGGTTTGCTCCATCAGTGACTGACTTGCTCAATATCACTAACAGGCAAACGAGATCTATAGAACAACTAGGACCTGACTGTCAGGATAATGTACAATTGCAGGGTAAAGCTGCTCGTGTTTTATTAGCTATTTTTGTTCCAGGAGCTGCAGCAGGTAATGCTTTGCGAGAATTAAGACATTTAGCATGTTGGACAGCTAAGCAACTGAATCTAACGTCAAGTATTTTATCTAATCTGTTAGAGGATGTTAATAGTATTAGGCATGCTGTATTGCAAGAGAGAGCAGCTATTGATTTCTTATTATTAGCACAAGGTCATGGATGTGAAGACTTTGATGGAATGTGTTGTATGAATTTATCGGATCATTCAGAATCAATCCACAAGAGTTTGATGCAATTGAAGGACAATATGAAAAAACTCACGGTAATCAACTCTCCCCTCTCAGCGTGGTTAGAGTCTTGGGGAATTAAAGGATGGTTGCTCGAATGGGTAAAAATGGGAGCTGTGATATTGATGATAGTGTTTGTAATTTTGCTTGTGATACCCTGTCTGTTAGGGATAGTAAGTAAAATGATTGGAAAAGCGATCAAGCAGGTCTGGATTGCTCAAAGAAAAGAAGGGGGATTTGTGGGGAATTTTCTTGCAGAGCATGGGCATGTGAGCAATCCAGTCAATTCAGTCAATCCAATCTTTGGTATAAAGGTTTAATTGTGCTATCAAGGTTTTAGCCTAACTATTGTTACTTTAAGAGCTGACTGAAGGACAATTAGAGCATGGGAACAAGAAATCGACAGAGGAAAAGTAACTCTTGGATGCAGAAGAAGAAACAAGATATCAGAAGATGGTGAGATCATGCAATGTAAAGACTTTCTTGCCTAGAGCTAGTAACCAATAATGTATTAGAAATAGGTGCATGGACAGTAGCAATATACCAATCAGAACAGAGTATTGTTCGCATGGACAAAGACATTTAACCAATAATAATGTAGTTCAAAGCGCATGCTATTAACCAAAAGATATATAACAAGACATTTTTGTTATAATAAAGGACTTTCGCCTGATCACATTGATCATTGTGTGTTAGTCCGTGCTCTTGCTACAGTTGATTAAAAGTCCACAGGATTCCAGATGGGATGAAAGGTGAGGTATGCAGTCACCACTGTAAATAATAGGTGGGGGATTAATGGGTGCCCTTGTCTAAATGCCTTCTTTCCTACGTCGTCTACTCAGGATAAAGAAAAGCACAGAACACCCTACCGCAAGGCCAAGACTTCTCTTCACCCGGAACAGACTGTTCTGGTAAACCTGCTGAACATTGGGAAAGTCAAGCTCACCTTGCAGACACTGGTAAACTCGAATGTTTGGTTTGCATCCGACTTAAATGACAAACAGCATAAAATCAGCACGAACTGGATAATTCATGTTGAGTAAATCAGGTTTCAGTCTTCATTTCCCTCTTTCCATGTGTTTACATCCTTGCGTACTCATGTCCAGCAATGTTATTAGCCATATTGCTAGTCTTACTACTTGAGCCAGAGTCATCCCGGTGACAGTATCAGGCCTGATCAACCTGCTACTGGACTCCGGAGGAGCTACTTTGTGACCGCTGTGAGACTGATCACCTCATAGCCTAAACAGGGTGCTCCATGACAAAGACTCCATATATACATGCCCTTGAGTTGTTGTCTGTAATATGCTGTACAGTGGTTAAGGTGCTATTATTGGTTAGTGTTACTTGGATATGTAGATTCTTGTTTGTATTTATGTTTTGTTACATTAATCCCCTGTAGTACGATAGAATGTATGCACAGTATATAGCATTACGACCGGGAATTGATCCCTTATCTATTGTTAGAGATCGCTATGTTGGACTTTTAGGTGTGAAGGCAAGCCTGGAGCTCCAGTGTTGGTGGGGCTTTGAAAGGAGGTCCCAGCTGAGGTCCTGGACTAGGGGGTAGGACCCAGCCGAGGTCCAGGGTGAGGTCCCAGCCAACTTCCATGCAACACAATAGGATGGAATATGGCCAAATAGGGATTGTGTGTCTGTGACATCACAATAGGGTTGCAGTATAGCCCCTTGAATGGTTATATCACCAGGCAATAACAATGAGGCAGCAGTATGGCCTTACATGCAATGTATGGTGTGACATTCCGGATATATAGTGTCTGTCTCGAACAATCCAGGAAATAAACGGTGTGTTTGGACACTCAGAATGCCTGGTGTTTTTCTCGAGACATCTAAGAGTTAAACAGGATTTGTTGCTGGACTATGTCTCAGGATCCCACCAAACTGTTTTACTCCCCCCTCCACACCTTCAAACTGGGGAGTTTGATGTGGGACATGCTGAGCTAGGAGAGCAGGATATCCAGTGATAACCAGGTGTTGCGGACCGAGATGGGTAAGACCGCGACCCACTCCCCTCCAAAAGGGGATCGAGGGCTGAGGACTACACCCTATCACACTTGCAAACAATTATCTAGACCAGACAGGAATTAATAAGTTTATTAAAGGCACTGAGGTTATGGCAAGGCTATTTCTATATTAGATATCAGAACAACAAGAGTATCCCCCCTCCTTCTTCCAACCCCCTATTCCCAATTCCCAGATAGGGATAAGAGAGAAAAAGCTTGGAGAAAGCCTTTAGGAAATATCATAGAATTAAGATTTATGGTGTATGTTGTGTATTAATGTGTCTAAGAGTCAGTATGAAACATAAGAATGTATATAAGCTCACAATTCTCACCACTGGGGTGTGGCTGAAGCCGATCCCTGGTTGGGACCCTCCTTCTCTGTCCTCGACTCCAGGCGAGCAGTCTGTTTGGTGAGTTCACATGACCAAGAACCACAGAAAAGATGCCCCACAGCTCCATGGCAGCCTCCGCAGTGAGACACACACACGGCAGCTGTATCTGCAGAGAGCATTTGCAGCGCACGCCTTTGGTTCCCCTTCCAGTTCCAGCACAGCTCTGCCTAGCCTCCTGGGAACTGTAGTCTGTGGTCCTGTATGCATGTGCCTGGTACCTCCCTTCTCTTCTCATGAGTGCGAGGAGTGCATCACCACGAATGTAGATGTCGCTGGATTAAAGACCATTATAGAGTCTGTCTCTCACACCAGGCCTTGAGACTTCACGCAAATCACTGACTTGGCCAGAAAAGTAAAGGGCAAGCTGACCTCCACCTCATAAACCATCCTGAGGTGCCAAGTTGTCTCATCCCATTTCACAAAGAAATTAGTGAAGGACCCTGTTGCTGGCCCAATCAATGGCTTTTCTTGTTAATTAGCTGGACAAAGACTATCTGGAAGGTATAGCTCGGCACCATAACCCCCTCTCTCTCCCTCCATCGCCAAGGAGCACAGAGCCTCCCGTGTACCAGGAGAAAGGGGGAGAATGGGCAAGAACTGTATAAAAGTTTGGGACACTATGGGTGCAGCGAAGCACTTCCCCACCAACGACGACACTGGACCATGGTGGTAACTATCCTATAATGCTAATCTCCATAATTCTGCTTTCTCCTTTCTTTTCTGTGTCTGTTTTCCTCCCTGTCCTGTCTGCTCTAGGGACTTGGCTGTGTAACTCCAATAAAGTTCAGTGTGCACATGGTATCTGACCTCGTTTGTGCCTTAATTTCACCATTTGGGATTACCTTTAAACCTTTTCACAAGTACTGCCAGACAAAAAAGGGTGCAGCTGCTGTGTGGCTTATACCAGGAGAGGGAAGGCAGAGTGCAGCCACCCCTAGCCTACCACTTCGGTGAGGAGCGATAGAAAGCAAGGGGGTTCTGCCCAATCTCTCCTAAGACCACACACCAGCCCCAGTGCCTGTTTGTGCACCTGATATTGCATCATCTTTGTTTTTTCCTGGCAAGATTGTAAAAAATCGCCACGTATCCAATATTGGATCGTGACATATGGCCATGACATTGTAATGGGTGGGGAGTTTTGCCTTATATGGAATGTATCCCATGACCTCACAATGAGAGCATTATTAGCTCTTCTATGGAATGCAAGGCCATGACATTACAATGGGGTTAAAGTGTGGTCTCAAACAGAATATATGGTCACCACATCACAAAAGGGAGACCATATGGCCCTCAATTGAATGTATGGCCATGACATTGCAGTGAGGGTTAATTATGCCCTTCTAGGGAACATATTGACATGACATCACACATTTGGGGGACAGTATGGACTTCTATGGAATGTATGGCTGTGATATAAAAATGGGGGGCAGTATGGCCTTCTATAGAATGTATGGCCATGACATCACAATTGCAGGGCATTATAGCCTAATATGCAATGTATAGCCATAAAATCACAATGGGGGAGCAGTATGGCTTTATATAGAATGTCTGGCCATGACATCACAGTGGGGGGCACTATGGCCCATTCTTCGGAATGTATGGTTATGACATGAAATTTGGGGTGCAGTATGGCTTTCTATGGAATGTGTGGCTGTAACATCACAATGGAGGGTGAATGGCCTTTTATGGAATGTTTGACCATTAGAAAAGAACAGGGGGGAGGGGAGCAGTGAATAGCCTTTTATGGAATGTGTGTCTGTAACCTCAAAACGGGGGAGGAGTGTGGTTTTTTATGGAATGTATGGCCATGACACCACACTGTCTCCCTTTCTATGGAATACAGGCCATGGTTCAGTGTCCAGGTGGAGGCAAGTGATGAGTGCCGTTTCTTAGGGGTCACTACTGGGACCTGTGCTGTTCAACATCTGTGTTGGAGACATGGATCACACTGAAGCCATGACATCACACTGGTGGGGCAGTATGGCCTTATATGGAATGTTTGGCCATTACAACAGAATGGGGAGCTAAATGGACTTCTACAGAATGTGTGGAAGTAACAGCACAATGGGGGAGCAGTATGGTCTTTAGTGGAATGTATGGCCATGATATCACAACGAGGTGGAGTATGGGCTTATATGGAAAATAGGGCCATGCATCAAAATAGATCTCCATCTATTTTGTATGTGAAATATGTATGGAGAAATATGGAATGTAGGGGGCACTGTTGCCCCTTCTATGGATAAATGGCTAGGAAATCCCAATGGGAGGGCAGTATGGCATTATATTCAATGTATGGCTATTACGCAATGGGGGGGGTCATCTTGGCCTTATAGGCAATGTATCCCATGACCTCACCTCATGGTGAGCAGTATGGGCTTCTATGTAATGTTTTGCTATGGTATCACAGTGGCGGTGCAGTATGTCTTTATTCTCAATGTAAGGCTATGACAACACTATAGGGAGGCCTTATCTGGAATGTATTGACATGGCATCAGAATGGGAACGAAGTAAGAACTTATATGGAATGTATGACCATGCCATCACAATTGGTTTAATATGGTCCCACCTATGCATATATGGCCAGAACATCAAAATGGAGGGCTCTATTGAACCGTCTATGGATATTTGACCACAACATCACAATTAAGATGTTTTATAGCTTTTTATGGAATGAATGGCCATGATATCACAAGTGGGGACTGTATAGTCTTCTATGAAATATATGACCATGACGTCACAATAGGGGACCAGGTGGTTTTTTTTGCATTCTGATAAGAGCCCTGATACAATATGAAACCTTATACCATCTACTCCCTCAAAGACAGTTGGAGATCAAAGTTTGATGCTGGTTTAAATGTTCTCAAAACAGCCCTCTCACAGCTCTACTGACTTTGAACCAAGATGAATTCTTTGCCACTTCATGGTCACCTGCATTGTCATCTGCTGGTAATAGCCCTTTTGACAACATCAAAACTTTCACCGGTTATTCTCACAAAGAAGGCTGGAAACCAAAGCCGGATGTTGGATTGTGGGCTTATAGAAAATTAATTGTGGGTTTATAGAAAATTAGTTAGAGAGGGTAGCAGTGTCACAGGTGCCGCTGAGGCAAACCGCGGGACCAGTAAACAAGCTGGTGTCTCACATGGTGGTGTCTCACAGTTGTTACCTCAGGAGGCAGCAAGAATAGAATGTTTTAGCAAGAATTGAGAGGCACTGGCTGGGAAGTGAGAGAAGCAGAAAACAGTAAAAGTCCTGAGTTCACACACACATATATCTACCGGCATCTACTCCTACCCTTCTTCTCCATTAATCCTACACCTCTTTCACAGGCAGTGCACTTACTAATACCATAGAACCCTGATTTCCTTCCTGATATATGCCTAGATTACCTTCCCTGAACCTCGGTCCCTCGATTTGTGTTAACTGTTAATAAACCAATTAATCTGTAAGTTAAACATTGGTCTCATTAACAATTTGTGAGCCTGGTGAGGGGGCATTCCAATCTACGGTCTAAGATATGGTCCCACAGCGGCCATGCGTGCGGTCTCCTTTGCAAACCTCTCCGTTGGGGGGAGGGGAAAGTCGCGGAAGCATCCTGACAGCCGTTGGTTTTTGATATCGGCTCGTGACAGCATTCCTGGAGGACCAGTGCTGATTTGATTTGGCTTTTAAAGGGATGCATGGGAAGGGTGAGTGGCAGGAACATTTTTCAGGCCTGGCATTTTGTGTTTGAGAGATATGGCTGGGTGTTTGGAATTTTGGGCTGAATTTGGGAGGCTAGGAGTACAGGAGTATGAATGCTTGGACTTTTAGTTGTGAAGGCACACAAGGTGCCCAAGTCTTGGTGCAGCTTTGAAAGACGGGCTGGAGGAAGGTGAGGGCAAGAAACTGCTTTCAAGGCTTTCACCTTCCATAGGGTAGCAATGCCTGAAAATTTTCATCTCTTTACTCTGGCTGACTGTTGATTCTTTAGGTTTCATAGCAAGGCCTGAAGCCCACATTAGTGAGGCTTCAAAAGGGGTGTAAGTGGAAGGCGAATAGCAGCAAGAGCTTTCAGGCTTCATGCCTTGTGTTTGTGAGCAATGGCCAGATGTTTTCAATTTTAAAGATAAACTATAACAATATGGAGAGAATGAGGGAATAGGCTTATGAACCTTTAGTTGTCAAGTGAAGCCTGGAGACCTCATGTTACTGGTACTGTGGAAAGGATGCCAGAGCAAGGTGTGTGTAAGTACCAGCCTTCAAGGCTTGAACCTTTCATATAGGAGTGATGCCTGGTCATTCTCAACTTTGGACACTGACTCAGGTGAAAACAGGAAAATGAGATGATGTACTGTTGATCCTATAGCTGGCATACCAAAGCCTGAAGGATAGTGGTGGTTGGGCTTTGAAAGGGGTGCCAGGATTAGATGATGACCAGCATCAGTTTTCAGGCCTTGTACCGTGCTTTTGGGAGCATTGGCAGGACATTTTACATTTTGGAGGTGAATTTTGTTGAGACTGGGAGAAGGGCTGTAGGAATTATTGAACTTCTAGGTGTGAAGAGAAGACCAGAGCAACAGTGTTGGTTGGGCTTTGTGATGGGTATTGTTTTGTTTGTTAATCAAATCTTATTTTAAGTACGTGTAAAGATAAGAAGCCCTTGGCCCGACAACCACCAACCCCCTGTGGATTAGGGAAAGAGAACCTTTGGCCCAAAGTTCTTCAGGAAACGAAACTAGGTTTCCCGATCTTCAGGAAATGAAACTAGGCTTCTTGGCAGCGAAATCTTCAGGAAACAAAACTAGGCGGTACCTTACACGAGACGCGGAGTACATTGCAAAGCCATGAAACCCGGAACTAGGAGAGTATATAACCAGTGACTTTTGGGGAGGGGGTCGCGAGCCGTTGGTGGAGCAGAGACTCCCCGGCCGCCCAGCACTGTTTTGCTTGCTGTCGCTTGCTTAATAAACTAATTTGATTAATTGAACTGGTTCCTGTTAATTGTTGGTCCACAATCTATAACAAATTTTGGTGCCGTGACTCGGATAGAGGCAATTTGATTGAAAGGACTCTATGGGGGAGGTGCCCCGCTGAAAAGCGGCCCCTGTTGAGAACCCTTGCACCCAAATCCTCTACCAACGAACCCGAAATTCGACAGCAAGCAAATAAACGCCGGCAACCCCATAAACTTTGTGCACGAAGACCCGGATGAAGACCCAGGAGTGGGTAAGTATAAGCCGGAGATCCATTCGGTTGGAGTTGGGTATCCCAGAGTGTGCCTGTGTGAGACGTCCACCTGAGGACGAAGTGAGTGCAGACCCCTTAGTAGTGTGGTTCCCATCACCCGTGAGGGACTGGCCACGAGCAGGGGGAAAACCTCTGTGTGTGTGTGTGAAGGCACTCCAGAAGATGGGACAGAGGAAAAGCAAGCCCTCTGATCCCATGGGTGGGTCGGTGCCTAAGGATAGACTGCCCCAGATGCCGCCAGACAGTCCATTAGGATTAATGATCAAACATTGGGATGATTACCCTTCTAGGAGGGGTAAGGAGAAAGTAAAAATTATACATTATTGCATGGAAGTTTGGGGTGGGAAACAAATTAGAGGTGACCACCTATATTGGCCCGTTTTTGGGTCTTTTGAAGATTGGATATGCCAGGCTTTAAATATTTATGTTAATTCTAAGGATCCTTTTAGCGAGTATGCACGCTTATGGATACGCTCGGAGACAAGAGCCAATTTATATCCCCTGAAAGAGAAAAATCAAGGAGGTAGAAGAAAACCCCAAAAGGAGGATGAGGTCCCTACCTCATCTCCCCCTTATATACCACCAGCACCACCGTCTCAGCCTTCACCGCCCCCAACAGCGCCAGATTTTCTTATTTCGGATTCTCCCCCTGGTTCTCCTGAGACTAGATGAATAACTCGAAGTCAAACCAGGATGAGGGAGGGTAGAAGTAACTTGTATCCGCTTAGGGAAGTTGCAATGGGGGGAGCGCAACCTGGCATGGGGTATGTTTCTGTCCCTCTGAACTCCAGAGACATTAGAGAATTTAAGAAGGAAATGGGGAACCATTTAGAGGATCCCCTAGGAGTTTCAGACCGGGTAGAAGACTTTTTAGGACCCAACCTTTATACCTGGGAAGAATTGCAGGCCATATTGTGCATATTGTTTACTGCAGAGGGAAGAGAAATGATAAGGAGAGCAGGTATGAGAATTTGGGATCAACAACATCAACAGTGTCCCACGGCAGATATTAAATGGCCTCTTCAGAGACCTAATTGGAATAACCAGAATGAAATAGATAGAGGCCATATGCAGGACCTAAGAACCATAATTGTCCAAAGGATAAGAGAAGCCATCCCTAGAGGACAAAACATCAACAAAGCCTTTAGTGAACATCAAAAGAAAGATGAAACCCCTATAGAGTGGTTCGAAAGATTGAGAAAAAACCTCCAACTGTATTCAGGACTGGACCCTCGTACACTGGTGGGGCAAGCCTTGTTAAAGACGCAATTCGTAGCTACATCATGGATGGATATTAGAAAGAAGTTGGAAAAACTGGAGGATTGGCAGGATCGGGGCTTGGATGAATTGTTGAGGGAAGCTCAGAAAGTGTATGTATATAGGGAAGAGGAAACACATAGGAAGCAAGCTAAAATGTTGGTG
The DNA here is from genome assembly GCA_020745705.1 of Hemiprocne comata. NCBI lineage: Eukaryota > Metazoa > Chordata > Aves > Apodiformes > Apodidae > Hemiprocne > Hemiprocne comata. The sequence continues at coordinate 61,092,757 of CM036587.1, read as the reverse complement.
GCTGCAGTTAGAGAAGGGCAAAAGACGTCAGCTCCGGGAACAGGGTTTGAAACTCGCCAGACAAGACAGGAGACCCAGAGACATCCAAGAGAGAAGAAATGAGGAACTGTGATTTGTTTTCATTGTGGAAGAAGAGGGCACATTAAGAAGGATTGTAGAAAGAGGATGGCGGATGAGAAAATGTTCAAAGAAGACTAGGGGTGTCAGGGGTTCTATTTGCTGGGGAACCGAGAAAGAGCAGAGCCCTTGATAAAATTAAAAGTGGGTCCCCAGCAGCAAGAAATTGAGTTCCTAGTGGACTCGGGAGCAGAAAGATCTACCATTCAACATTTGCCCCAAGGGTGCAAGATATCCTCAGCAACAGTACAAGTTATTGGGGCAAAAGGAGAGCCCTTTAAGGTACCTCTAATAAAAAATGTATTTTTTGAAACCCACTCTAAAGTGGGAATGGGATCATTGTTGTTCATGCCTGAGTCTGATTATAATTTATTAGGCAGAGATTTAATGATCAAATTAGGAATTGGATTAGAAATTAAAGAAGAAACTCTAAATATTAAAATATGCCCCTTAAGGGCAGAAGATGAAGAAAAGATAAATCCTGAGGTCTGGTACACCCCAGAGACAGTAGGTAAATTGGACATTGAACCTTTTTCAGTAACGATAAGGAACCCAGAAATACCATTTAAGATAAGGCAACATCCCCTCCCTTGAGAAGGGAGGCTAGGTTTAAAACCCGAGATTCAAAGATTACTCGAAAAAGGGTTGTTAGAACCCTGTATGTCTCCTTTTAATACTCCCATCCTGCCGATAAAGAAGCCAGATGGAAATTATAGGCTAGTACATGACTTACGGGAAATTAACCAGAGAACAGTAGCTAGATTCCCCGTGGTGGCAAATCCACACACCCTCCTGAGTCAATTAGGACCTGATAATCACTGGTATAGTGTAATAGATTTGAAGGATGCCTTCTGGGCGTGTCCTCTCAAAGAAGATTGCAGGGATTACTTTGCTTTTGAATGGGAAGACCCAGATAACTATCAGAAACAGCAATTACGGTGGACGGTATTGCCCCAAGGGTTTACCGAATCTCCAAACTTGTTCTGACAAGCTTTAGAACAAATCTTGAAGGGGTATGAGTTAAGTGAGGGAGTTACACTGGTCCAGTATGTGGATTATTTGCTCCTAGCTGGTAAAAGTGAAGAAAAGGTGAGACAGGAGAGTATTAAATTACTAAATTTTTTGAGTTTACAAGGATTGAAGGTATCAAAATCAAAACTACAATTCGTTGAGAAGGAATTGAAGTACCTGGGGCACAGATTAAGTAAGGGAACTAAGAAATTAGACCCGAAAGGGTGAATGGCATATTGCCATTACCAGCTCCTAGAACTAAGAGACAGGTCAGGCAATTATTAGGTCTCTTTGGGTATTGCCTGCAATGGATTGAAAATTACAGTAAAAAGGTGAAGTTCCTCTATACCAAATTAACTAAAGATGGGTTATTGAAATGGTCAGAAGATGATGATAGACAGTTAGAAACTTTGAAAACTGGTTTAGTAAATGCTCCGGTTTTGAGCCTGCCGGAAGTGAAGAAACCATTTTACCTATTTATTAATGTTGATGAAGGAACTGCATTTGGGGTATTAGCACAAGAATGGACAGGCAGAAAGAAACCTGTAGGATACCTATCTAAACTCCTAGACCCCGTAAGTAGGGGTTGGCCCACCTGTCTACAAGCAATAGTAGCTGCAGCCCTTTTAGTAGAAGAAGCCCACAAAATTACCTTTGGAGGGGAATTGAGAGTATTATCACCCCACAACATTAGGGGAATTCTGCAACAAAAAGCTGACAAGTGGATAACAGACGCCCGGCTCCTAAAATATGAAGGCATCCTAATCTCTTCTCCCAGGCTGGAGCTCGAGGTAACAAGGTGCAAAATCCAGCACAGTTTTTATATGGGGAGCCGAGTGATAAAATAAATCATGATTGCCTGTGTAATATTGAAGAACAAACAAAAATTAGACCAGATTTGGTGGAAGAAGAACTTGGGGAAGGGGAAAAGTTATTTGTAGATGGATCATCCCGGGTAGTTGAAGGAAGAAGAAAATCAGGATATGCAATAATTGACAGAAAAACATTTAATGTAATAGAATCAGGACTCCTAAGTCCCAATTGGTCTTCACAGGCCCGTGAGCTATATGCTGTATTAAGGGCCTTACGATTTCTGAAAGGCAAAATTGGAACTATTTACACGGATTCAAATATGCTTTCGGTGCAGTACATACTTTTGGAAAAATATGGGAAGAAAGAAACTCCCAAGGAAAAGGGCTAATACACCAAGAATTAATAGTCCAGGTATTACAAGCATTACGAGAACCAGTGGGAATAGCTGTAGTACACTTAAAGGGACACCAAAAAGGGTTAAGCCCATTAATCAGGGGAAACAATCTTGCCGATCAGGAGGCAAAAAGAGCGGCATTAATGGTAATCCAAACTAAAAGAAGTCGGGAGGACTGCATAAACTGTGGGGGGGAATCAGACGAATTCCCATGTTATGAGTGCTGGAAGGATTTTGGAATAGATGCAGTCCCTTGCAGATGTCTGATTTACAAATGTAACAACCCCAAGTAATACACATTGCCACCTACACGGAAAAATACATTCTATCCTGAGTTTCACAGTACAAGAAAAAGATAAGCTGACTCAGATGGGAATCAGGGAAACAGAAAAAGGAAGGTGGGAACTCCCTGATGGCCGGGAAGTTCTTCCAAAACCTCTGGCTTTGAAAATCATGCAAAAATTCCATGAGAGCACTCAATGGGGAACTCAGGCATTGGTGGATCAGTTTGCCACAAAGTATATGTATATTGGCATATACTACATAGCAAGAAGAATAGTTAACGAATGTATAACATGTAAAAGGGTAAATAAACATCAGTTACGGGAAAAAGTCCTGGGAGGAAGAGAATTGGCTAAAATCCAGCTAGATTTCACTGAACTTCCAAAGGTGGGACAATATAAGTACCTATTAGTAATCATAGACCACCTAACCCATTTTGTGGAAGCATTGCCAACAGCTAGAGCTACCGCCCAAACCGTAGTGAAAATTTTGCTGGAAAATATAATCCCCAGGTATGGATCCATTGAGGTAATAGACTCTGATAGAGGCTCCCATTTTGTTTCAAAAGTAGCAAAGGAGGCTCTCTCTTCCTTGGGGACAAAATGGGAATACCATACCCCCTGGCATCCACAAAGCTCGGGAAAGGTAGAGAGAGTAAATGGGGAAATAAAGAAACAACTCACAAAATTGATGCTAGAAACCAAAATGTCATGGGTAAAGTGCCTTCCCCTAGCATTGCTAAACATAAGAACCCAGCCCCGAACTGATGTAGGAATTTCCCCCTTTGAAATGTTATATGGGATGCCATATGATTTAGAACTTCCGCATGACCACCGCCAACTTGAAAATTCACAAATTGAACCTTATATAATTCAACTCATGGTTAGAAGAACACAGCTGCGGAATAAGGGCTTAGTAGTTCAGAGACCTCCTTTAGATGTAGCCATACACAACATAAAGCCAGGAGATAAGGTACTAATCAAATAATGGAAAGAGTCCTCATTAACCCCTTGTTGGGAAGGTCCCTATCTTGTTTTACTCACTACAGAAACGGCCATCCAAATGGCAGAGAGAGGCTGGACCCATGCAAGCCGCGTAAAAGGACCATTAAAAGACTATTCTTGGGAAGTGACAAGCCCGCCTGGAGATCTGAAGGTTGTTTTCAAGAAACTGTGAAAGAACTCATATATGAATATTATATAAGCTAACAGTTATAGACCTGTATGAAACACCGAGGCCAAACAGAAGAATGCTAATCGTGTGTGTATCCATTCACTGGCTTGCAAAGAGTGATAGAGACGGTGGTAAACCTATTGTGCTGGGATAAGTCTCTATAAGGAAGTTGTGGACTTTCGAGAATTTATTAATTTGGCCCAGGAAACAAGGAGGCATATTGGGAAAATTAAGGAATGCTTTACAATTTGGTAGCAGTTGGGTATTGGGCTTAAATCTATTATCATCACCCTAAGGATAAGATGTTTAAAAGGAGAATAGTGCAACTCATCCGTAAGAGCCTTATGGGAGGAGGCAAGAGACTAAGACCAACACTATATCTCCTGAAGATTACTCTTGCTGCCGAGAAGATGATACCCCTCATGGCTCGAAGCAACCGAGTTGACGAGCAAGGCAGAGGAGTAAAGACCTGTGGAAAACAGAACCCAACAAATGGGGTTGTGCCAAATTGTCGGGAAAGCTGCCTCAAGGTTAACCAAGGGAGTTGCATGGATAACCTTAGAAAGGGTGATGATATAAGAAAAAGTTGGATAAAAGGGAAGACTACCTCAAATGAATACAGCAACCGATGGACTTACCACCCTTCTCGATACACCCCAATTTTGATTATATTAAATCTGGTGGGTGTATGCGGATACTCTCACCAGCCATTTAAATGGACATTAAGTAGGTGGGAGGATCATCATGTGATTCAAACTGTCACTAGTCCTGGGGCACCAACATTTAAAAGGCAATTATGTGAGTTAGCTCCTATAAAACCCTGTTTAAATCTTAAGGGGCATTACCTGTGTCCAAGCTCCAATCCCGGGAAATCATATTGTAATTCTCCCAACCAGTACTACTGTGCTTACTGGGGATGCGAAATGATCACCTCAAGCTGGGAACCAGGAGCAGGACCTGATAGGTTCCTGACAGTCAAATGGGGACTATGAGGGTGTACCCCTCCGGAGATCAGCACTAACGGGGGAATTAGCAAACCCGGGAACTGCAAACATCTAGAATTAACTATACAACAGCCTTTGGACAAGGGGTGGCTTCTGGGAAAAACTTGGGGGATACGGTATTGGGAACCTGGAACCGATAGAGGAGGACTCATTTATATAAAGAAAGAAATAGTCCCTAACGATCCTAATCTGGTGGGACCTAATGAGGTACTAATGGGAGAAATATCCCTCTCGTCGGAGGAGGGGATACCTAATAGGACAGTTACCGAAACTACTGCAACAACGGCAATACCTGCTGATACCCAGGAACCTAGGGACAATTCTCTTTGGAAATTGGTGCAAGCCAGTTATCAAGTATTGAATGCTACCTATCCAAACTTGACAGAGCACTGCTGGCTATGCTATAACATTCGACCACCTTTTTATGAAGCAATAGGGGTAACTGCTAATCCTAAAAGAATAAATGGGTCAAACCCCTCACAATGTCTGTGGAAAAAGGAAACCAGTCAGAGCCAGGGAATTACATTAGTTCAAGTAACCGGGCAGGGGAGGTGCATTGGGAATGTACCCCACAATAAGAAGCACTTGTGTAAAGCCATGGTCTCCTCAAAAAGAAAACCATCAGCTGACTGGTATTACCAGCAAAGAATACCAAATGTGTCTGCTCCTCCATTGGAGTAACTCCTTGCTTATCGCTGAAATTATTCAATGAAAGCCAGGATTATTGCATTCAAGTGTTAATAGTTCCTAGAATCACATATCACCCAGAGGAATTTGCCTATGAATACCAAACAGTCCCAAAACATCATTTGAATAAGTGAGAACCCTTTACCACCCTAACAGTAGCCACGCTGGTAGCTTTGGGTGCGGCTGGAGTCGGTACAGGGGCAGACTCCTTAATTCAACAAAATCAACAATTCAACTCCCTTAGAGCAGCTGTAGACGAAGACCTAGAAAGAGTAGAGAAATCTATTAGTGCTTTAGAAGCCTCCCTGAGATCCTTGTCAGAAGTGGCATTACAGAACCGTCGGGGATTAGAATTACTGTTTGCACAGCAAGGGGGGTTGTGTGCTGCTCTAGATGAAGAATGCTGTGTGTATGCAGACCGCAACGGAGTAGTTAGAGACACCATGACAAAATTACGAGAAGGGTTAGAAAAGAGAAAGAAGAAAGAGAAGCACAGCAAAGTTGGTATGAATCTTGGTTCAATTATTCCCCATGGATGACTACGCTATTGTCTACCATCACAGGACCCCTGATATTACTAATTTTAGGATTAACGTTTGGCCCTTGTATATTTAACAAAGTGATCAAAATTGTAAAAAGTAGACTGGAAGCTGCTCACTTGATGCTTATCAGGGCTAAATATGAGCCCTTAGACAAGGAATCAGCAATAGAAGAAACATTGGTTTAAGTCACGCTGAACTCCAAACATTTGATGAACAAAATGGTAAAAAGAAAAAGGGGGAATTGTGATGGGTATTGTTTTGTTTGTTAATCAAATCTTATTTTAAGTATGTGTAAAGATAAAAAGCCCTTGGCCCGACAACCACCAACCCCCTGTGGATTAGGGAAAGAGAACCTTTGGCCCAAAGTTCTTCAGGAAACGAAACTAGGTTTCCCGATCTTCAGGAAATGAAACTAGGCTTCTCGGCAGCAAAATCTTCAGGAAACGAAACTAGGCGGTACCTTACACGAGACGCAGAGTACATTGCAAAGCCATGAAACCCGGAACTAGGAGAGTATATAACCAGTGACTTTTGGGGAAGGGGTCGCGAGTCATTGGTGGAGCAGAGACTCCCCAGCCGCCCAGCACTGTTTTGCTTGCTGTCGCTTGCTTAATAAACTAATTTGATTAATTGAACTGGTTCCTGTTAATTGTTGGTCCACAATCTATAACAGCCTTTGAAAGGGGGGCTGGGGAAAGGTATGGACAAGAAACAGCTTTCAAGGCTTGCACCTCCCATAGGGGAGCAATGCCTGAACATTTTCAACTTTGCGTCCTGGCTGGGGTTAAAATGGGAAAATGAGTTAGAATCATAGAATCATAGAATGGTTTGAGTCAGAAGAGACCTTAAAAATCATCTAGTTTCAACCTTCCTGCATGGACAGGGACACCTCCCACTAGACCACCTTGCTCAGAGGCTCATCCAACCTGCTCTTGAACACTTCTAGGAATGGATCATCCACAACTTCCCTGGGCAACCTGTTTCAGTGCCTCACTATCCTAACAGTAAATAATTTCTTCCTAAAGTCTAACCTAACTCTAACCTCTTCCAGTTTAAAACCATTACCTCTTGTCATCTCACTACACACCCTTGTAAAAATTCCCTTCCCAGGTTTCTGTAGGCCCCCTTCAGGTACTGGAAGGCTGCTATGGGGTCCCAGTGGAGCCTTCTCCAGTCTTAACAGTCCTAAATCTCAGCCTCTCTTCACAGGAGAGGTGCTCCAGCCCTCAGATCATATTTGTGGCCCTCCTCTGGACTTTCTCCAGGAGCTCCATGTCCTTCTTATGTTGGGGACTCCAGAATTGGACACAGTACTCCAGGTAGGGTCTCATGAGAACTGAGTAGAGGGGGAGAATCACCTCCCTTGACCTGCTGGCCATGTTTCTTTTGATGCAGTCCAGGACATGGTTGGCTTTCTGGGCTGCAGGCGCACATTGCCTGCTCATGTTGAGCTTCCATGTCTTACATGGAATGTATGGTCTTGACATCAAAATGGGGGCACTATGGCCCATTCTGTTGAAACCATGGCCATAACATCACAATGGGAGGCACATTGGCCTTTTATGGAATGTATGGCCATGACAGAACAATGGGGGCAGTATGGACTTATATTGAATTCATGGCCATGACACCAAAATAGGAGGGCAGTGTGGCCTTATATGCAATATATAGCCTTGACATCATAATGAAGGAGGAGTTTGGCCTCATATGGAGTGTATCCAATTACCTCACAATGGGGGCATTATTATCTCTTCTATGGAATGTATGCCCATGAAATCACAAGGTGGGGGGGGGGGGGGGGGGGGGGCACTATGGATTTATATAGAATGTATGGCCATGACACCATAATGGGGGCACTGCGGCCAATTCTAAAGGAATGTCTGGCCATGACATCACAGTGGCACAGTGTGGGTTTCTATGGCATGTATAGCCATGACATCCCAGTGGTAGCGAAATATGGACTTACTTGGAATTTATGGCCATGACATCACAATGGTGCTAACTGTGGCCCCTTCCATGGAATATATGGCTATGACATGAGAATGGGAGAGTAGTAAGGCTTTATATGGATGTGCTGGTTTGGTTTGGTGGGGTTTTTTGGTAGTGGGGGAGGGGTCCCACGGGTGGCTACTCTAAGAAGCTGAAGAGCTCCCCCAGCTCCAAAGCTAACGAGCCAAGGAACCATTAGAGACTCAATAGATGTGTCTCTCCACAAAAGAAGTGAGATAAGACCTGAGCAGAGCAAGCGGTTAGGAAGAGCTGAGCTGGAGAGGCAGACGTGGTTGGTGAGGAAGAAGGGAAGAAGGTGCCCAAGAAAAAGTCTCCCTGCAACCTATGGCAAGATGGCAGGCTGTCCCACTGCATTAATGGAGGAAAGTGGTGGAACATTCCCTGAAGGGGCCAGGAGGGGTGAACTTGGATTTGCTGCCAGTGGATTTGGATTATGCAGCTGTGGAAAATCCTCGCACCAGGGGAGGTGACTGTTTCTGAAGCAGCCTGTGACTCTGTGGGAAGCCATGCTGGAGCAGCTTGCTCCTGACCTTGTGGGAAGGACTCCTGAAGGAGAGGTTCATGGAGGACTCTCTCCCATGGGAGGGATCCCGTGGGGAAGCAGGGGAGGACTGTAAGCAATCCTTCCTCCTGAGGAGGAGGAAGTGACAGTAATCACCAGGCTATGGACTAACTCTAAACCCCATCCCCTGTCCCACTGTGCTGCTGGGGCCAAAGGAGGTACAGAATTCAGGAACAAAGTAATTTGGGCCTGGGAAGAATGGAGGGGTGGGGGTAATGTATTGTAAGCACTGCTTTTTGTGTTCTCTGTGCCCTGTGTGTATTTGATTAGTGATAAATTATTATTTCTCCACAAGTTGAGTCTGTTTTGCCTCTGACCTTGATAGCTGTAGAACACTCGTTAGTAAATTTAATAGAAATACAGAATTTAGCCTAATAGAAATTTCCTAAAATGATGAATTTGCTGTACTGAGTTAACTGAACAGGTTTACTTTTAAACTTTGTGAAACTGTCAGTCAGTTCTACCAAGGATCCTGCAGGTTGTGGTAACATCAAGTCTTCTAAGACCTGTTACGCTAACAGAAAACATTCCATCATATGGTCATGTTGATTCTGGACCCACATGGGGAATCTACCAGTTGGAGACAGGATGAAGAAGACAAAGGACTAGAATCAACGGAGACCCTTGAGCATGCATAATTATGAAGCAAATCTTATAACTAGTTCCAGGAAATAACATTACTATGTAAAAGAATTGTGGGAACTCATTGGCATGGAACTGAATCACAGAATCAATCACAGAATCACAGAATTGTTAGAGTTGGAAAGGACCTTTAGAGATCATCTAGTCCAACTCTCCCACTGAAGTAGGATAACCTAGAGCACTTTACACAGGACTGCATTCAGGTGGGTTTTGAATATCTCCAGAGATGGAGACTCCACAACCTCCCTGGGCAGCCTGTTACAGTGCCTTGTCTCTCTCATTGTAAATAAGTTGTTTTCTTATGTTTAAATGGAACTTCCTATGTTCCAGCTTATACCCGCTGCCCCTCATTCTGACACTGGGAACTATTGAGAAAGAGCTTGCCTCCATCTTCCTTGTACCCACCCTTTAGATACTTGTATACATTGATAAGGTCTCCCCTCAGCCTTCTCATCTCCAGGCTAAAAAGTCCCAGCTCTCTCAGCCTTTCCTCATAAAAAGGATGCTCCAATCCCCCTATCATCTTTGTCATCCTCCTCTGGACTCTCTCTAGTAGTTCCCTGTCTCTCTTGTACTATGGAGCCCAGGACTGGATGCAATATTACAGCTGTGGCCTCACCAGGGCTGAGTAGAGGGGGAAAATGACCTCCTTTGACCTACTGGCCATGCTCTTCTTTATGCAACCCAAGATTCCATTGGCCTTCTTGGCCACAAGGGCACACTGCTGGCTCATGGATAATTTACTGTCTATCAGGACTCCAAGATCCTTCTCCTCCAAACTACTTTCCAGCAGGTCCACCCCTAAGCTATATTGGTGCTTGGGGTTCTTCCTTCCCAGGTGCAGGAACCTACGCTTGCTCTCATTGAACCTCATGAGGTTTTCCTCTGCCGAACTCTCCAGCCTGTCCACGTCAGACTAGAAGACAGCACAGCCCTCTGGAGTGTCTGCCACCCCTCCCAGTTTTGCATCATCAGCAAACTTGCTGAGGATGCACTCTGTCCCCTTGTCCAGGTCATTGATGAACATGTTGAACAAGACTGGACCGAGTATTGACCCCTGGGGGACACCACTGGCTACAGGCCTCCAACTCGACCCTGATCCATTAATCACTACCCTCTGAGTTCTGTCACACAGCCATCTCTCAATCCACCTCACTGTCCACTCATTGAACCCACTCTTCCTGAGTTTCCTAATGAGGATGTTATGGGAGACAGTATCAAAAGCCTTGCTGAAGTCCAGGTAGACAACATCCATTGCTCTCCCCTCATCTAGCCAGCCAGTAATGACGTCACAGAAGGCAATCAGGTTGGTCAAGCATGATTTACCTTGGGTGAATCCATGCTGACTTCTCCCAATGATATTCTTGGCTTTCACATGTTTTGTGATGACGTCCAGAATTATTTCTTCTAACACTTTACCAGGTACAGAGGTGAGACTAACCAGCCTGTAGTTCCCTGGGTTCTCCTTCTTGCCTTTTTGAAGACTGGAGTGACATTAGCCCTCCTCCAGTCCTCAGGCACCTCTCCTGTTCTCGCTGACCTCTCAAAGATGATGGAGAATGGCCTAGTAATAACATCTGCCATCTCTCTCAGCACTTGCAGGTGTATTCCATCAGGGCCCATGGACTTATGGATGTCCAGTTTGGCTAAGTTGCCTCTAACCTGGTCCTCCTTTACGAAGTGAAAGTCTACAGACCTCATGTCTTATCTCCGGGGTCCGGGATTTAAAAGGGCTGGTTTTTGCAGTGAAGACTGACGCAAAGAAGGCATTCAATAACTCTGCCTTTCCTATGTCTTCAGTCACAAGGGCACCCACTTCATTTGTCAGCAGGCCTACATTTCCCCTGTTCTTCCTTTTCTTATTGATATACTGGAAGAAACTTTTATTGTCCTTGATACTTCTCACCAGCATTTAGTTCCAGGTGGGCCTTAGCATTCCTCATTACATCCCTGCATTGTCTGACAATGTTCCTGTATTCCTCCCAAGTGGCCAGACCTGTTTTCCACATTCTGTAAATTTCCTTCTTTCCTTTAATTTTTTCCAGAAGACCCCTACTCATCCACACAGGTCTCCTATCTCCTCTGCTTGATTTCTTTCTCATTGGGATGTACTGGTTTTGAGTTTAGAGCAAGTGGTGTTTGAAAGTTGCCCAGCTTTCATGGGCATCCATATCTTCCAGAGCTTTGACCCACAGTATTCCACCCAGTAGATCTTTGAAGAGGTTAAATTTTACGTTCCTGAAGTCCAGGGTTGTAGTCTTGCTCATTTCTGTCTTATTTCCACACAAAATAGTAAATTCCACCATTTCGTGGTCACTACAGCCAAGTTTGCCCCCAAACTTCATATCTCCAACAAGACCCCCTTTGCTTGTTAGTACCAGGTCTGGCAGCGCACTGCCCCTCATAGGTTCCTCAACCACGTGCATAAGAAAGTTGTCGTCAACACTCTGCAGGAACCTTCTGGACAGTGCGTGCCTGGCTGTGTTGCCTTTCCAGCAAATATCTGTGTGATTGAAATCCCCCATGAGAACCAAGGCCTGTGATCATGAGGCTACTTTCAGCTGCCTGTAAAATGTCTCATCAACTTCCTCATGCTGGTCAGGTGGCCTGTAGTAGACAACCACAACAGTGTCATTCATGTTGGCCTGTCCCTTAATTCTCACCCATAAGCCCTCGACACGTTCTTCCTTCTCCCATGGCCAGAGTACAGTACGTTCCAGGTTTTCTTTCACATAAAGAGCCACTCTGCCACCTCACTTTGATGACCTATCTTTCCTGAACAGTAAGTAGAATTAAGAGACAGGCCCTCTAGTTACTACTGAACAATCACAAGCCTTGGTTCTCACGGGGCTGCACCAGGCCTGGGAGTTTCTCCATAACACCGCTAACCCAGGCCCCAGGGAGGCAGCAGATGTCCCTGTGGAATGGGTCTGGCCAGCATATGGGGCACTTAGTTGCCTTCAAAAGAGAATTTCTCACAACAATGGCCTTCCTTTTGTTCTTTACAGAGGCAGTCCTAATGCATGGGGCTGACTGCCTCAGCAACTTCCTGGATGGAACTTTTTCAGTAAAGACAGTTACCTGGTTTTCCATATCCAGGGCCATATATCTGTTCTGTAAGGGCACATGTGAAGGCGAGGGAGGCTGGGAGAGGGTTCGCCTGCTGCCCCGAGCAGGGACCCACTTCCAGTTCCCCTTTTCTCTCAGGTACCCTACCTCTGCCTGGTGACAGGAGGGCAGAGGATCCTCTGCTTCTCCTGGAGCCTCCACCTTGAGGCTATGTCTCAAGAATGGTACAGTATTACTCCACCGATTTATTTCTCTTTCACATTCCCAGATACTCCTTAATCTTTCCACCTCCTCTTTCAGCTCAGCCACTCTGCTGAGTAAATCATTCACCTGGTCACAGCGTATGCAGGTGTTCTTCCTGCTATCCTCTGATGTGAGTGACAGGCTGAGGCATTCTCTGCAGCCAGAGACCTGGACAACCACATATTTGAGAAGAACCTCTGTCTGGGTGGCCACTGTTCTCCTGGCAACGGTTTTCGCCCAAGTGGATACCTGGGCTAGGTCCTCTTCTGAAACACGATGACAACTAGCTGACTTCTTACCGTGGGCCAAGAGGGGTCCTGCGCCCTGCCCCACTCACCCTGCCTGCATAAACTGCTGCACAAACTGCCATGCCATGCCCTTCTACCATGCCACGCCCTGTTTGCCTACTCCTGTTCCTGCTCTCCCTAGGGGCTGCACATGTACCTGAGGGAGGTCACTAGGAGAGGATCCTCAGGGACTGTGAGCGCATCCTGAAGGTCACAGAGTCTGAGGGACATGAGGGGGTCCAGAGGGGCACTTGGAGAGGGGTCTTGAGGGACTTGGAGAGGGTCCAAGGGACTGGCAATTCATCCCTAGAATTAGGCAGAGACTTCCACCAGTCCAGGGACATTGGCCTGGATTTTGGCTGGCCCCAGAACTCAGCCTGAGTAAGTGGGAAAGGGTCCTGAGAGACTTGTAGAGGGTCCTGAGGGCCACTGGGAGTGAATCCTGAGGGAATTTGACAGGGTCCTGAGGGCCAGTGGAATATTGTCCTGTGGGACGGGAGAGGGGGTTCCTGAGGGTCACGGAGAGAGGGTCCAGAAGGACAGGGAAGGGGTCCTGAGCTACTGGGAGGGGGTCCTGAAGGCCACTTGGAGAGGGGTGTAGAGGTACAAAGACAGGGGCCTGAGGTACTGGGAGGGCTCTTGCGGTTCTGGAGGGGTTCCTGAGGGACTTAGAAGGTGGCCTCAGGAACTGGGAGAAGGTCCAGAGATTCACTGGGGGAGGTTCCATTGGGACTTGGAGGGGGTGATAAGGGACTGGGAGGGGTCATGAAAGACTGGGAGTGGGTCCTGAGTGCATTGGAGGGGGTCTTAAATGTAGTTGAGTGAGGGTCTTGATCTAATGGCAGAGGTTCCTCTGGACCAGTGGGAGAGGGTTCTGAGGGACTGAGAGGGGGTCCTGAGGGTCACTAGGAGAGGATCCTGAGGGAGTAGGAGGGGTCCTGAGGTCCACTGGGATAGGGTCCTGAGGGATGGTGGGGTGTCCTAATGGTCACTTGGAGAGGGTCTTGAGGTAGTGGGAGACCGTCCTTAGGGCCACTTGGAGAACGTCCTCAGGGACTAGGAGGTGGCCCAGAATGCCACTGGGCAAGGGTGCTGAGTGTCTAGGAGGGGGTCCTGAGGGCAATTGTGAGAGGGTCCAATTGGTCTTGGAGAGGATCTTGAGTGTCACTGTTAGAAGGTGCAGAGATAATGGGAGAGGGCCTGAAGGCCAGTGGGAAAGGGTCCTGAGGACTAGGAGGAGAGGGTCCTGAGGGCCAAAGGTAACAAGCCTGGAGGGAGTGGGAGGGAGGCCTGAGGGTGACTGTGAGAGGATCCTGAGAGTCTGGGAGTGGGTCCTGAGTGCATCTGAGAGTCCTAAATATAACTTGGTGAGGGTCTTGATCTAATGGCAGAGGTTCTTCAGGGCCACTGGGAGAGGATCTTGAGGGACTTGGAGGGGGTCCTGGTGGCTACTGGGAGAGGGTACTGAGGGTCAGTGGGAGAGGGTCCTGGGAGGACTGGGAAGGGTGCCTGAGAGCAAGTGAGAGAAGGTGCTGAGGGACTGGGAAGGTGTCCTGAGGTCCACTTGGAGAGGGTCGTGAGGGACTTTGACAGGGTCCTGAGGGCTTGGGAGCTGGTGGCGACTGGGTGGGTGTCATAAGAGTAATTGGGAGGGGGTGCTGAGAGAGGGACAGGGGGTCCTGAGGGACTGGAACAAGGTCCAGAGAGACACTGGAAGGGGGTTATGAGGGACTGGGAGCAGGTCCTGAGAGCCACTGGGAGAGGGTCATTAGAGACTGGGATAGGGTCAAGAGTTTCACTGGGAGAGGGTCCTTTGGGACTGGGAGGGTGTCATGAAGGACTGGGAGGCAGTCCATAGGGACTAGGAGGGGCTCCGGTGGGACTGGGAGAGGTCCTGACAGAAACTGGGGGAGGGGTGGCATCATGACAGTTATTGGGAGAAGGTCCTGAGGGAGTGGGAAGGGTTCCTGAGGGTCACTGGGAGAGTCTGTAGAAGTCCTCTTTAGGGATATAAGGGTCACTGTTAGATGGTCTTGAGGGAATGGGAGAGGGTCCTTGGAGACAAAGAGAGGGCCATGAGGTACTGGGAGGGGTTTTGAGGGACTAGGACAGGGTCCTGAGGGCCCTTGGGTGAGGGTCATTAGGGCCTAGGAGTGCGTCCTAAGGGCATGGGAGGGGGTCCTGAATGCAACTTGGTGAGGGTCTTGATGTAATGGTAGAGATTCCTCAGGGCCACTGGGAAAGGGTCCTTAGGGACTGGGAAGGTGTGAGAGACGGACTCCATAATGGCCTTTAATCCAGCGACATCTACTGACCAGTCCTGGTGATGTACTCCCCGGCACTCGTGAGAAGAGGACAGAGGTACCAGGCGCATGCACACAGGACCACAGACTACAGCTCCCAGGAGGCACAGCGGGGCCGGAACCGGAAGGGGAGCCGAAAGGCGGGTACTGCGAACATTACGGATATAGCCGCCGCTGTGAGTGTATCGCTGTGGAGGCTGCCGTGAAGCTATAGGGGGCCTTTTCCTGTGGTTGTTGGCGTGTGGACGTACCGAACAGACTGTTTGCCCGGAGTCGCAGGGGAAAGGACGAGGATCCCGACCAGGGATCGGCTTCGGTCGTACCCCGGTGGTGAGATTTGCGAACTACATTCTGACGCTTCTTACTAACATTCATACATAACATTCACACATACCAGACACTCACTTCTCTTTTCAATTTTCCTCTATTTCCCAAAGGGTCTCTCCAGGTTTTCCCTCTTATCCCTGTCCGGGAACGGGAGCAGGGGTGAAGGGGGGTTTTATGTCTTTTTGTGTGTTATTATTGGTATATAGATATTCTGAGTCTTTTGTGTGTTGTTACTGGTATATAGATATTCTGAGTCCTTTTGTGTGTTATTGGTATATATAGCACTTGATATCGGTCTTGCCAAACCCCCAGTGCCTTTAATAAACCTATTGATTCCTAAGCGTTGTTTGTGAGTGTGACAGGGAGTGGTCCTCAGCCCTCGATCCCCTGAGGAGGGGGTGTGGGTCACGGCTTTACCCGTCTCGGTCCGCGACAGAAGGTCTTGAGACCCTGAATACTAGATGCTGAACCCAAGACGCTTAATCTGAGACCCCTAAACTTAGACCTTTATCCATAGACTCTAGACCCTTAACCCTAAACCCAAGACCCTAACTCTAGAAGCTTAACTCCAGACCCTTAACCCTACACACTTAACCCTTAATGCTGGACCCTTGACCCTACACCCTTAAACATGGAACCTAGACCCTTCAACCATTACCATTACTCCCCAAGGCTTAACTGTAGACCCTAATGGTAGACCTAGACGCTTAACACTAGATGCTTAACCTAAGACCCATAACCGTTGTTACTTAATCATAGACCCTTAACATTGGACCCTTAACCCTAGACCCATAACCCTAGAAGCTTAACCTAGACCCCTAACACTAGAAGCTTAACCCTTGACCCTTAGCCCTTTGCCCTTAAGCCTAGACCCTTAACCCTTGAAGCTTTACTCCACACCCTTAATGCTAAGCACTTGACCCTTTACTCTAGACGCTTAACCCTAGATCCTTAACACTAGGCGCTTAACCCTAGACCCATAGCCCTTGACACTTAACCCTAGATGCTTAAAAGTAGAAACTTAGCACTAGACGTCCAATCCTGGACGCGGCAGCGCAGAGCAGAGAGCGGCAGCGGTGTGAGCTGTTCCTTTAAACTGCTGAGGATTTGAGAGAGAGCCGGGCTTCCCGGAGACGGTGAAGCCGGGGCAGAGCCAGGAGACCCGAGTCTGAGCGGGAAGCCTGCGAGGGAGAGGAAGGCTGACGTGGCAGGGGGAGTGGCTGTGAACGGCGGCAAGGTTTAAAAAGCGGCCATTTGGCAGCCTCCTCTGAGCACGCGGCAGCGCAGAGCAGAGAGCGGCAGCTAGCTTTCAGAGGGCAGGCGCGTGGGAGGCGCACGAGGGCAGGCAGGCAGGGAGCAGCGGGTGCCGCGGGTGCCTTCTCACGAGAAAAGCAAACTAGTAGCTGGATAGATCATGGTCACAACGCGGCCAAAAACCATAGTGAAAAAGAATGTGGGGACTCAGACAGAGCTCCCAAGCAGGCATGCAGCAGTGCAGGTCTCTGGCTGCAGTGAATGCCTGAGCCTGGCACTGGTACCAGAGGGAACCAGTGACACCGCATGTGTGCGGTGTGAGCAAGTAAATGATCTCCTCAGGCAGGTGGTTAATCTGACGGAGGAGGTTGAAAGACTGAGAGCCATTAGAGATTGTGAAAGTGAAATAGATTGGTGGAGTCATACCCTGACGCAGGGGCAGATCGAGGAGGTTGAGAAAGTGACGGATCCCCTCCCCTCCTGTCACCAGACAGATGGAGAGGACTTAGGAGATCTGAAGGAATGGAAGGAAGTCCGACCTCGGAAAGGCAAGAAAAAATCCTCCCAACCCCTTCCACCCTCCCAATTGCCCTTGAATAACAGATATGAAGCCTTGGAAATTCAGGGACAGGAAAATGAAGTTGGAGGGGTAGACTTATCTAGTGAAGCACCTAGGACTCGTCAGTCACCCCGAGTCCTTAGGACTTCTTCAATCAAGAAGGAAAGGAGAGTAATTGTGGTGGGTGACTCCCTTCTGAGGGGGACAGAAGGGCCCATCTGTCGACTGGACCCATCCCACAGGGAGGTCTGTTGCCTCCCTGGGGCTCGGATTAGAGATGTTAAAAGGAAACTCCCTAATCTTGTGGGTTCCTCTGATTACTATCCACTGCTGATTTTTCAGGTTAGCAGTGATGAAATCATCACAAGAAATGTAAGGGCAATGAAGAGTGACTTCAGGGCCCTAGGACGGCTAGTTAGGGGGTCTGGAGCGCAAGTAGTGTTTGCCTCCATCCCTCCTGCAAGAATGGGTGGGGAGGTATATAGGAAGAGTTTACAAGTCAATGAATGGCTAAGAGATTGGTGTCAAAGACAGGGTTTTGGTTTTTTTGATCATGGGATGCTATATGAGACACCTGGCCTGGTGGTAGCAGGTGGGATGCACCTGTCCCAGAGGGGGAAGAGGCTTTTGGGGCAGGACTTAGCAGGGCTCATTGAGAGAGCTTTAAACTAGATGTGAAGGGGGAAGGGGAGAAAACTGGGTCTATTAGGGAGAAGCACAAGAGGAACGTACCAGGGCCTGAAAGCAGGTGGTCTAAGGAGGATTTAGTCCCACCAGTGGGCTCTGTTTGTTTCCTGAAATGCCTGTATGCTAATGCACGCAGCATGGGGAATAAGCAGGAAGAGTTAGAGGTCAGTGTGCGGGCTAAGAGTTATGATCTGGTAGCAATAACAGAGACGTGGTGGGACAGGTCACATGACTGGAATGTGGCCATGGATGGTTATGTGCTTTTTAGGAAAGATAGAGCGGGGAAGCGAGGTGGTGGAGTTGCTCTTTATGTGAGAGAGCAACTAGAATGTATTGAGTTTTGTGCAGGGGCTGATGAGGGGCAAGTTGAAAGTCTGTGGGTAAGAATTAAGGGGCAGGCTGGTGTGGGTGATACAGTCGTGGGGGTCTACTACAGACCTCCTGATCAAGGCGAGGAAGTTGATGAGGCTTTCTACAGGCAGCTGAAAGTAGCCTCACAACTGCAGTCCTTAGTCCTCATGGGAGATTTTAACTACCCCGATATCTGCTGGAAGACTCACACAGCCAGCCTTTCACAGTCTAGGAGGTTCCTCCAGTGCATTGATGATAACTTCTTAATGCAAATGGTGGACAAGCCGACTAGAAGAGGAGCGCTGCTGGATCTTGTACTAACCAACAAGGAGGGCCTTGTTGAAGCAGTGGTGGTCAGTGGCAGCTTTGGCTGCAGTGATCACGAGATGGTGGAGTTCAGGATCCTGTGTGGAAGGAACAGAATACCCAGTAGGACCAGAACCCTGGACTTCCACAGGGCAAACTTTGGCCTCCTCAATCAACTGTTAAGGGAAATCCCATGGGACAGGGTGCTAGAAGGTAAAGGGGCTCAAGATAGCTGGTCAACATTCAAGGACCACTTCTTGCAAGCACAGGATCAGAGCATCCCAATGGTTAGGAAATCTAGTAAGGGAGCTAGGAGACCAGCATGGTTAAAAAAGGAACTGCTGGGCAAACTTAAGTGGAAAAGGAAAATCTACAGATCATGGAAGGAGGGGCTGGTCACTTGGGAGGAATATAGGACTGTTGTCAGAGGATGTAGGGAGGCAATTAGGAAAGCTAAGGCCTCCTTGGAACTTAACCTTGCAAGTCAGGTTAAGGATAATAGAAAGGGCTTTTTCAAATACATAGCTAACAAAGCTAACACTAGAGGCAATATTGGCCCACTGTTGAATGAGGTGGGAGCCCTGGTGACAGAGGATATAAAGAAGGCTGAGGTGCTGAACGCCTTCTTTGCCTCTGTCTTTACTCCTGCAGGATTTCCCCATGAGCCCCAGATTCATATAGCCCCAGAAGTAGTCACGATAGATGAGGAGTTTGACATAGCAGATGAGGATTGGGTTAGGGATCAGTTGAGTAATCTGGACATCCATAAATCGATGGGTCCAGATGGAATGCATCCAAGGGTGCTGAGGGAGCTGGCGGAGGTCATTGCTAGGCCACTCTCCATCATCTTCGTTAAGTCATGGGTAACAGGAGAGGTGCCTGAGGACTGGAGGACAGCAAATGTCACACCAGTCTACAAGAAGGGCAAGAAGGAGGACCCGGGTAACTATAGACCGGTCAGCCTCACCTCCATCCCTGGAAAGGTGATGGAACAACTTGTTCTTGTCTCTATCTCTAGGCATATCAAGGACATGGGGGTCATCAAGAGCAGTCAGCATGGTTTTATCAAGGGTAAATAATGTTTGACTAACCTCATAGCCTTCTATGAGGAGATTACTAGGTGGATAGATGATGGTAGAGCGGTAGATGTGGTTTATCTGGATTTCAGTAAGGCATTTGACACCGTCTCCCACAGCATCCTTGTAGATAAGTTGATCAGGTATGGGTTTGGTGATCAGGTAGTGAGGTGGATCAGGAACTGGTTGATGGGAAGGAGTCAGAGAGTTGTAGTCAATGGGGCAGAATCTGGTTGGAAGTGTGTGACTAGTGGAGTCCCTCAGGGGTCGGTACTGGGACCGATGTTGTTCAACATCTTCATCAACGACCTGGATGAGGGTATAGAATGTACCCTCAGCAAGTTTGCTGATGACACTAAGCTGGGAGGAGTGGCTGACACACCAGAAGGCTGTGCTGCCATTCAGAGAGACTTAGACAGGCTGGAGAGTTGGGCGGGGAGAAACATGATGAAATTCAACAAGGGGAAGTGTAGAGTTTTGCATTTGGGGAAGAACAACACGATGTCCCAGTATAGGTTGGGGGCTGACCTGCTGGAGAGTAGTGTAGGTGAAAGAGACCTGGGGGTCCTGGTAGACAGGAGGATGACCATGAGCCAGCAATGTGCCCTTGTGGCCAAGAAGGCCAATGGCATCCTGGGGTGCATTAGAAAGGGTGTGGTTAGTAGGTCAAGAGAGGTTCTCCCCCCCTCTATTCTGCATTGGTGAGGCCGCATCTGGAGTATTGTGTCCAGTTCTGGGCCCCTCAGTTCAAGAAGGACAGGGAACTGCTTGAAAGAGTCCAGCGCAGAGCCACAAAGATGATTAAGGGAGTGGAACATCTCCCTTATGAGGAAAGGCTGAGGGAGCTGGGTCTCTTTAGCTTGGAAAAAAGGAGGCTGAGGGGTGACCTCATCAATGTTTACAAATATGTAAGGGGTGAGTGTCAGGGAGATGGAGTTAGGCTCTTCTCAGTGATGACCAGTGATAGGACAAGGGGTAATGGGTGTAAATTGGAGCATAGGAGGTTCAAGGTGAATATCAGAAAAAACTTCTTTACTATGAGAGTGACAGAGCACTGGAACAAGCTGCCCAGGGAGGTTGTGGAGTCTCCTTCACTGGAGACATTCAAAACCCGCCTGGATGCGTTCCTATGTGATGTACTCTAGGTGACCCTGCTCTGGCAGGGGGTTTGGACTAGATGATCTTTCGAGGTCCCTTCCAACCCCTAGGATTCTATGATTCTATGATTCTATGATTCTATGATTCTATGATTCTATGATCTTGACTACTTCTGCGGCTATATGAGTCTGGAGCTCATGGGGAAATCCTGCAGGAGTAAAGACAGAGGCAAAGAAGGCATTCAGCACCTCTGCCTTCTTTATATCCTCTGTCACCAGGGCTCCCACCTGTCAGAAGTGGGATACCCCGTGCACACCCAGGATATTGCTGTAGAAATGGGACTCCTTGATATGCTGTTCAAGCAACACACAGCGACTCCCGATGAGTCTGCAAACCTCCCTTTGCATCCCTTCCAACAATGCCCTGTGATGGCTCCACTGTGGGAACAAATCACAAAGAATGATCATCTCCCATCTCAAACATTTCTCGAAATTGTTAACAAATATTACAATAAGGACAACCTGGAAGGTGTAGCCAAGATGTTAGAGAGGCTTGAATGCCCTTCTAACCTCTCTAAAGGCCACAGGCACCGAATAACGAAAAAAGGCATGGACTATTATCATGCCAGAACATATTTAACATTGGCTTATATTGTATGGGAGGAAAAGGAAAAATACAAAGACATTGTTGAAAGAGGAGAGGCTGGAACAGCAGGGATGTCCCGATTGAAGCACAATACAACAAAAAACCAAAGTCAAGAGGGGGAATCCATGAACCCCGAGCTCGATCAAGTCACTGATCCCTCGGATGAAAAATTGTCTAGTGACACTGAGGATAGTGACCTTGGTGAGGGGACTGTTAAGAGAGTCTCCTTCAAACCACCGATTGGAATAGCGGCTTCACAAATCACTCAGGCAAAAAAAGCAGCTCAATGCCTTCTCAGATTTGGCAAAGCTAGAGAAGGACTTTTCCTCTTTCAAAGGGGAAATGACTAACTCTATAAAGACCCTCAGTGAAAACATGATCAAATTAACTGAGGCTGTAGGGAACCTCTCGAGGAGCTCCTCTCGATGCTCCTCGAGAGCCTCGCGAAAATACTCCACCTCTGAATCTGAGGAGGATGCCCCGAAAGTTCTCAGATCCATTATAAAGATTGAAATTGAAACTACAAGAAGGGGTCGTGCCCATACAACTCAAAGAGAGATCCCTTATTCCCCATTGGAATTGGCGGATTTAAAGAAAAGATTTTCCAAAAAATTCACAGAATCTGACACTGAATATGTGATACGGGTCTCTGCTGATGGCGGGGATAATATAAAAATGTCAGAAAATGAGGCAAGTGGCTATTGGGGACCAGGAATCCTTCTCGCTACTGGCAATAGTGAATCCCCGTGGTCAATCACCCAAAGAGCGGCATATAACGTGGGTTTGTTAGACCCCATGTCACGGGGTGAACCCTATATTCTAAAAGGGGACATTAACCACTTGATGGAGAACATTCACAAGGCCGCTGTAATTCAATATATTTATCAGGGTGAACTGAACAAAAATTGTGATTCTCCACTTCTCCAGCAAGTTTGGCCAGAAAGGATGGATGTCCTTATTCGGGGACTGCCCGGACAATTGAAAAATTTGGCGATCCAAATTAAAGCCAGGATTGCTAACTCCGACCCCGAGGAGAACCCCTATACCTGGGGTGACCTGGCAAAAGAATTAACTGAATATGGGAGACGCTATGAAATTCCCGAATACGGTCCTAAAAAAGTGAGACAATTGGCTCAAAATAATAAGCCCTCCTATGCTGTGGTGGCTGCACACCCACCTAGGCATGCCCCTCAGACGTCAGGGGGTGGGCGAGGTGAGCGTTCATCCATGAGCCACAGCAGCAAAGGATGCAATGATTCACGTGATCGTCCAAAAAATCAAAATGGCTCCCGGACACAGGCTAGTTCCAGCTCGGGACCTTTCGCGCGGCTTAAGGAGGAAGGTCGCCGTAAGGGGATCCCACTGACCTTGTTGTCACGGAACTA
Organism: Hemiprocne comata; assembly: GCA_020745705.1. Lineage (NCBI taxonomy): Eukaryota > Metazoa > Chordata > Aves > Apodiformes > Apodidae > Hemiprocne > Hemiprocne comata. Next base: position 61,069,930 of record CM036587.1, on the reverse strand, counting down.
TAGTTATAGCCACCTCAAAGAGCTGATTGATCAGTGGCCTACCCCAAAATCAAAAGAAGGCAATTCCAATTCGGGAAACTAAATGGACCTCCCAAAGTCAAAAGGAAACACCAAAGGAAACGGCAGCGGGAGGTAATCTGCTCAAATCAAAATGAAATTGCAGGTGACAATCGGGCACAAACGTGGGAAGCCAAGGCCCCAGACACAAATGATTGGCCAACTACTGAACCCAAATCTGACCCTAAAAAAGATTTGCCTCCTCTGGATTGGCAAAATATCCTAAGGTTAACCCAAAATTCACGGGGTGATTTGGAACTCACGTGTAGTGTTGGTCCTAAAAGGTATCCGGTTACATTTGTTGTGGATACAGGAGCGCAGATCTCCACACTAAGAAAAGATGTGGCACAGAAATGTGGCATCAATCTGTCCCGAAAATCTATGCTGGTGAGTGGTGCTTTTGGCCAGCCCACTCCACAAAAGATTGCCAAAGTCTCTCTAAAATTGCCAGGCGAGGACAGCACAATTCGGACAGAAATGGTAGTGGGTGACATTCCCTACAATTCATTGGGAATGGATATCTTAAAAGGCAGAGCGTGGAGAGATGACAGCGGTAATTGCTGGAACTTTGGTACACCCACTCTAAATGTTAGGCTTCTACAACAAGCTCCTGCACTACCTCAAAGCCGGATAACCAATACAAAACAATACCAAGTGTCTCTGGCCGCCAGAGAGGGAATCAAAGAGATGATTGAGGATTTAAAAGAAAGGGGTATAGTAATAGAAACTCACTCACCCTTTAATTCGCCCATCTGGCCAGTTAAGAAATCCAATGGAAAGTGGAGACTCATGGTTGATTACCGGAGGTTAAATGCAAACACAGGACCTCTGACTGCAGCAGTGCCGAATTTGGCCGAATTGTTATCGGAAATCCAGGAAGCAGCTCATCCTGTGATGGCTGTACTGGATATCAAAGACATGTTTTTCACGGTACCAATTCGAGAAGAGGACCAAAGTCATTTTGCTTTCACCTGCGGTGGTAATCAATACACTTTCATCCGGCTTCCCCAAGGCTATAAGCATTCACCAACCTTGGCACACCATGCACTAGCAACAGAATTGGAACGAGCCCTTTCGGGAAAAGATTATCATGACGTCAAAATTTATCAATACATTGACGATATATGGACTGCTGGGCAAGATGAGTCAAGGGTGGGGGAGGTTTATACCCTAATAAAAGACCACCTCCAAAGCCTCAACATCGAAGTTCCGGATGATAAGTGCCAGCCTCCTGCCTCCGAGGTTAATTTTTTCGGAATTTGGTGGTGGAAGGGCACCTGGGACATACCTCAGGATACCTTGATAAGATTGGGAAATATTAAAGTCCCTGAAAGTAAGAAACAGCTGCAGGAATTACTGGGCACGATTCAATTTTGGTGCAAACATGTTCCTAACTTGTCCACAATTGCTTGACCACTCTATGATCTACTGAAAAAGGGGAAACATTGGGATTGGAGTGATCCTCATGATGAAGCCCTCAAATTAATACTGATGGAAATACAAATGCACCAATCCCTGGGCCCGATCCACCCTGAAGACCCAGTAATTGTAGAGTGGGGCTTTGCTAAAAGTGGTTTGTCATTCCACCTTTGGCAAAGAGGGCCGAGTGGAGCTCCCAGACCACTGGGAGTCTTTTCCCAATCCTTCAAAGAAACAGAAAGAAGATATTCTAGTTGGGAGAAGGGACTCCTCACTGTAGTCACAGCCTTGAAAGAAGTAGAAAAACTGATCAAAACACTGATTTCAGGACGAGCCCCTCCGGAAGGGATTGCCCAAAAGCAAACCACTCGCAAATGGTATTCTCAAATCGAATTTTATGCCAACCTATTTTCCTTCACTGAAGGACCTGATAAAACACTGAATATCCAGGAGGATGTATTGTATGAAATCGATCCAGAACAAGAATTGGCCAGGAAAATTCCATCCCCGATTAAAGAGGCACCAGAATTCAATGACAGACTGGGAATTGTTTGGTTCACTGACGCCTCCTCACAGAGAGAGAGAGGAGAGTGGAAGTTCAAATCTGCAGCATTGAATACCAAAACCAAACAAACAATAACAAATGAAGGGACTGGTAGTGCCCAAGTGGGTGAACTCGATGCAGTTTACAATGTAATCCTGAAAGAGAAGGATGCCAAGGAGCCTGTATATATTTATACAGATTCCTATGCGGTATATAAAGGGTGCACTGAATGGATTACATTCTGGCAAGAAAATCAGTGGCAAATTAACAGTGTACCCGTTTGGCAATCAGAAAAATGGAAAGCTATATTGGAAATTGCCAAAAACAATCCTAATTTCCATGTCGGGTGGGTACCTTCTCACCAGGCCGACATGACAAATGAGGCCGCAAAATGGAATAATGAAGCAGACGAATTGGCCCGGATAAATTGGCTCAAAATTAGAGAAGCCATCAGAAAAGGAGAAACCACTGAATGGGGGAAGCTCCTTGAGTGGTTACATTGTAAGCGAGGGCACTCTGGTTACAACGACCTGTATAAAGAGGCACAATGTCGTGGTTGGCCGGTCTCACGAGAAACCCGCAAAACAATAATAACCTCTTGTGACCAATGTAAGATTAAATATGATAAACACCCAATGAAAGAGGATTTACATTTGAGGAGTAACAAAACTCTTTGGTCTACTTGGCAAGTGGACTATATTGGTCCATTCAGAAAATCTAAAGGAAAACAATACATAATAGTAATGGTGGAGGTTATCTCGGGATTAACGCTGGCAAAATCAGTACACAAAGCAAATGGGGAAAGTACTATGAGCTTTCTAAAAGAGACCTTTGCTGTGTTCCCAAAACCGGAGACCATTCAATCCGATAATGGTTCCCATTTCAAGACAATGTTGGTCCAACAATGGGCAAAAGGAGAAAATATTAAATGGTTTTTTTCATACACCCTACTATCCCCAAGCAAACGGGATAGTAGAGCGAACCAATGGCCTGCTGAAAGGGATTTTAAAGCCTCATTGTCCCCAATGGGACGAGAGACTTAGTTTTGCTTTGTTCGTGGTAAATAATAGATGGGGAGTCAATGGCTGCCCCAGATTTAATGCATTTTACCCGGAACCACCTCCCTCCAGACCATTGGGAAACAAACTCAAAAGCCCCTATGCCGTAGGCCAAACAGTCTTGGTTAAATTACCTAATATTGGTAATATTCAATTGATATTACAGTCTCCTTACAATGAAAAATCCTGGAAAGCCAAAGATAAACAGGGGGTAGAATATAAGATTAGTACCAAATGGATTGTTGCCACCCTGTAATCTGTTCATTTGAGATTATTGGTTACAGAGAATACAGGCACGCCAAAGAAAGCAAAAGGAGAGAAACTTACTTGCAGAAAGAGACGAAGACCACAAGCACCAGAATGAAGACTATAAGAATGGTAACATCGATCCTGACTTGTGTGTTACTAATGCACCTGTCTGGAACCAAAGCCTTAACTCAAGACAATAACATAAAGTTTATGCACACTCCATGGGCAAAGAATCACTTTGTAAGTCTATGATGAATTGGAGAGACCGGTTTGGGAAGGTTGTCAAATTTAAAAGGTACTGGTCCCATAAGGATCTAACAGGTCTTGGGTCTGACTGTTGTAAGAAATTAAAAGATATATGGGAATGTGCTGGTATCACCCATAATAAGTTTCAAGGTGTAACATTCCCAATTAGTGTGGAGAAGGCTGACTACTTTATAATACCTTTCCTCACTTACCATGGTGAGACATGGGCTTATAAAGGTCACTATTTGGTTTGTGGCCACACTGCCTACAGAAAATTACCCAAACACTGGATGGGAACCTGTTTTGTCGGAATTATCAGACCTTATTTTAAAGTTATGTATGCCATTGATGATAATGAATCAGAATCCATTAACAAAAAAAGAAGGGACACTCTGAATATACCGTCCATTACATTTAGTAAACAGCAATGGAAGGGCGAAGAGTGGCCCCCAGAACAAATCATAAGATGATATGATCCAGCCTCGTGGAATCCTTACGAAATAATTAATGGGGCTAGGGATTCAATTTACAATTTAAATAGAATAATCTGACTGCAAGCAGTTGTGGAAGTCGTGTCTAATTGGACAGCTGAGGCCTTAACCCTGATGACAATCAACTATCTCAGATGAGGACCACAATTTATCAACACAGAATGGCTCTTGATTATTTATTGGCTGCAGAGGGAGGCGTATGTGTTAAATTTAATTTGACCAATTGCTGCTTGCAAATAGACGATAATGGGGAAATCATCAAAAATCTGGCTGACAAAATCAGGAAAACAGCCTATACTCCAACTCAAGTTTGGAAGGGGTTTGACTGGGCAAAGGTTACATCTTTCTTTAGCAATCTTGGCAATTGGGTTTACCTCCTCATTGTTCTTATAGTTTTAATAATAATAATGCCTTGCTTTAGTTCATTATGCAATATTTGGTATTCCAATTATGCAATGCCCAAAAGGGTAGCCCGCATTATAACTCAACCAGATCCAAACAACCAGGAAGAAAATAGAATCCGTATGGAAATGAATGCCCTGGTTGAAGACCCAGATCTTCCGATTAAAAAGGAGAAAGATAACAAATAAGTTTTCAAGGTTAGAAAGAGGATGCACTAATTCCTCATTTATTGCAATAATAAAATAAACGTCCAGTCATAAAGGTTCAAAAGGCTGTTAAAGTTTAAATAATACTTTTCTAAAGTTTTTAAGCTCCTTATGTACCCCTTCCTATAGAATTAACACTGTTTTTCCAATGCTTTCCTCCCTGCGTGGAGGCAATACAATGTCTCAAAAGTTATGCCAGTTCTCCCTGTGTGGAGAAAGAAGTTAATGTGTATCCCCTGCGTGGGAAAGTTTGATTTTTAAGGATTAGCAACCATTGGGAACCCTGGGAAACCACCACCATGAGAATCACGGGGTGAAATGTGGGGGACGGTCCCTACGGACATTAAAGATGTGCCCCACATAAACTATATATATGATTCTCATGGCAGTAAGGGTTAGAGGCAGGAAAGGGTTAAAGGCGGACCTAAATGAGGACTGACTGAAAAAAAAAAAAAAAGAGAACAATGGAACAGGCTCTGAGGGACTTTTCGGCGAGTCAGCGCCAGGGACCAATGGCAGGGCGGATTGAAAAGTGATAGACCAATCAGGAGCCGAGCTCCGCCTGGCATTTTTCCAATAAAGGGTGACCACCTCCCCAGCCTGGGGCCGTTGGAAGTCCGGAGTCGCCAGAAGAAGGAGAAGAAGGAGGAAAAAGCCACGCACCGCCCTGCGCACTGCCCTGCGCACCGCCGCCTGCCTGCAGCCCCGCGCACCGCCCCGCTCACCGCACCGTGGGGGATCGAGCCCAGGGTAAAAGCCTTTTTAAAGGCTCTTGGAGCTGAGGCCTTAGGTGCTCTCCCCCTGAAGACCTGCGAGGAGGAGCGGGCCACCAAGAGCCAGGGCTGGTCCCTGACTCCGCCGGGATATGAGGTGTAAGACAATAACCTAAAGACCGCCTTTCCCATCCGCTCTTCCCTTACTCTAAATTACCCTGGGAGGTGGGAGGAGGGGGGGGGAGTTGGGAGACTCTCTGATCCTTTTATCCTTTTCTTTACCTTCCCTAATTCGGTGCGGGTGCCCCTCCCCACACATTTTGTAGCTGATAAGTGGTTGCTAATTCGTGTATTAGTTATATTGTGCCTTCTGAGTTAATTGTAAAGTAAAACAAGCACATAGTTCAAACTTCCCGAGTGTGGAGTTTTCAATTTCTACAGCAAATATCCCTTAAAATAGCTGTAGTGGCGGGGGTGCACCGGAGGTATCATTACGGGACTGACCGCTCGAGTCCCCTGAACGTTGTGATTTTGGGCTTTAATCAAACCGTGTGTGTGAGGGCGGGACCTTAGCAAACACTCCGCCCACACATAGCACCACACACACACACTTACATACAAAAGCCCGGATCGCGACATTTATTTAGTTGGTGTCAGGAGTGGGATTTGAATCTCTTGTTAGATCTTGACACCACCTCATTCAACAGTGGGCCAATATTGCCTCTAGTGTTAGCTTTGTTAGCTATGTATTTGAAAAAGCCCTTTCTATTATCCTTAACCTGACTTGCAAGGTTAAGTTCCAAGGAGGCCTTAGCTTTCCTAATTGCCTCCCTACATCCTCTGACAACAGTCCTATATTCCTCCCAAGTGACCAGCCCCTCCTTCCATGATCTGTAGATTTTCCTTTTCCACTTAAGTTTGCCCAGCAGTTCCTTTTTTAACCATGCTGGTCTCCTAGCTCCCTTACTAGATTTCCTAACCATTGGGATGCTCTGATCCTGTGCTTGCAAGAAGTGGTCCTTGAATGTTGACCAGCTATCTTGAGCCCCTTTACCTTCTAGCACCCTGTCCCATGGGATTTCCCTTAACAGTTGATTGAGGAGGCCAAAGTTTGCCCTGTGGAAGTCCAGGGTTCTGGTCCTACTGGGTATTCTGTTCCTTCCACACAGGATCCTGAACTCCACCATCTCGTGATCACTGCAGCCAAAGCTGCCACTGACCACCACTGCTTCAACAAGGCCCTCCTTGTTGGTTAGTACAAGATCCAGCAGCGCTCCTCTTCTAGTCGGCTTGTCCACCATTTGCATTAAGAAGTTATCATCAATGCACTGGAGGAACCTCCTAGACTGTGAAAGGCTGGCTGTGTGAGTCTTCCAGCAGATATCGGGGTAGTTAAAATCTCCCATGAGGACTAAGGACTGCAGTTGTGAGGCTACTTTCAGCTGCCTGTAGAAAGCCTCATCAACTTCCTCGCCTTGATCAGGAGGTCTGTAGTAGACCCCCACGACTGTATCACCCACACCAGCCTGCCCCTTAATTCTTACCCACAGACTTTCAACTTGCCCCTCATCAGCCCCTGCACAAAACTCAATACATTCTAGTTGCTCTCTCACATAAAGAGCAACTCCACCACCTCGCTTCCCCGCTCTATCTTTCCTAAAAAGCACATAACCATCCATGGCCACATTCCAGTCATGTGACCTGTCCCACCACGTCTCTGTTATTGCTACCAGATCATAACTCTTAGCCCGCACACTGACCTCTAACTCTTCCTGCTTATTCCCCATGCTGCGTGCATTAGCATACAGGCATTTCAGGAAACAAACAGAGCCCACTGGTGGGACTAAATCCTCCTTAGACCACCTGCTTTCAGGCCCTGGTACGTTCCTCTTGTGCTTCTCCCTAATAGACCCAGTTTTCTCCCCTTCCCCCTTCACATCTAGTTTAAAGCTCTCTCAATGAGCCCTGCTAAGTCCTGCCCCAAAAGCCTCTTCCCCCTCTGGGACAGGTGCATCCCACCTGCTACCACCAGGCCAGGTGTCTCATATAGCATCCCATGATCAAAAAAAACCAAAACCCTGTCTTTGACACCAATCTCTTAGCCATTCATTGACTTGTAAACTCTTCCTATATACCTCCCCACCCATTCTTGCAGGAGGGATGGAGGCAAACACTACTTGCGCTCCAGACCCCCTAACTAGCCGTCCTAGGGCCCTGAAGTCACTCTTCATTGCCCTTACATTTCTTGTGATGATTTCATCACTGCTAACCTGAAAAATCAGCAGTGGATAGTAATCAGAGGAACCCACAAGATTAGGGAGTTCCTTTTAACATCTCTAATCCGAGCCCCAGGGAGGCAACAGACCTCCCTGTGGGATGGGTCCGGTCGACAGATGGGCCCTTCTGTCCCCCTCAGAAGGGAGTCACCCACCACAATTACTCTCCTTTCCTTCTTGATTGAAGAAGTCCTAAGGACTCGGGGTGACTGACGAGTCCTAGGTGCTTCACTAGATAAGTCTACCCCTCCAACTTCATTTTCCTGTCCCTGAATTTCCAAGGCTTCATATCTGTTATTCAAGGGCAATTGGGAGGGTGGAAGGGGTTGGGAGGATTTTTTCTTGCCTTTCCGAGGTCGGACTTCCTTCCATTCCTTCAGATCTCCTAAGTCCTCTCCATCTGTCTGGTGACAGGAGGGGAGGGGATCCGTCACTTTCTCAACCTCCTCGATCTGCCCCTGCGTCAGGGTATGACTCCACCAATCTATTTCACTTTCACAATCTCTAATGGCTCTCAGTCTTTCAACCTCCTCCGTCAGATTAACCACCTGCCTGAGGAGATCATTTACTTGCTCACACCGCACACATGCGGTGTCACTGGTTCCCTCTGGTACCAGTGCCAGGCTCAGGCATTCACTGCAGCCAGAGACCTGCACTGCTGCATGCCTGCTTGGGAGCTCTGTCTGAGTCCCCACATTCTTTTTCACTATGGTTTTTGGCCGCGTTGTGACCATGATCTATCCAGCTACTAGTTTGCTTTTCTCGTGAGAAGGCACCCGCGGCACCCGCTGCTCCCTGCCTGCCTGCCCTCGCGCCTCCCACGCGCCTGCCCTCTGAAAGCTAGCTGCCGCTCTCTGCTCTGCGCTGCCGCGTGCTCAGAGGAGGCTGCCAAATGGCCGCTTTTTAAACCTTGCCGCCGTTCACAGCCACTCCCCCTGCCACGTCAGCCTTCCTCTCCCTCGCAGGCTTCCCGCTCAGACTCGGGTCTCCTGGCTCTGCCCCGGCTTCACCGTCTCCGGGAAGCCCGGCTCTCTCTCAAATCCTCAGCAGTTTAAAGGAACAGCTCACACCGCTGCCGCTCTCTGCTCTGCGCTGCCGCGTCCAGGATTGGACGTCTAGTGCTAAGTTTCTACTTTTAAGCATCTAGGGTTAAGTGTCAAGGGCTATGGGTCTAGGGTTAAGCGCCTAGTGTTAAGGATCTAGGGTTAAGCGTCTAGAGTAAAGGGTCAAGTGCTTAGCATTAAGGGTGTGGAGTAAAGCTTCAAGGGTTAAGGGTCTAGGCTTAAGGGCAAAGGGCTAAGGGTCAAGGGTTAAGCTTCTAGTGTTAGGGGTCTAGGTTAAGCTTCTAGGGTTATGGGTCTTTGCCTCTGTCTTTACTCCTGCAGGATTTCCCCATGAGCCCCAGATTCATATAGCCCCAGAAGTAGTCACGATAGATGAGGAGTTTGACATAGCAGATGAGGATTGGGTTAGGGATCAGTTGAGTAATCTGGACATCCATAAATCGATGGGTCCAGATGGAATGCATCCAAGGGTGCTGAGGGAGCTGGCGGAGGTCATTGCTAGGCCACTCTCCATCATCTTCGTTAAGTCATGGGTAACAGGAGAGGTGCCTGAGGACTGGAGGACAGCAAATGTCACACCAGTCTACAAGAAGGGCAAGAAGGAGGACCCGGGTAACTATAGACCGGTCAGCCTCACCTCCATCCCTGGAAAGGTGATGGAACAACTTGTTCTTGTCTCTATCTCTAGGCATATCAAGGACATGGGGGTCATCAAGAGCAGTCAGCATGGTTTTATCAAGGGTAAATAATGTTTGACTAACCTCATAGCCTTCTATGAGGAGATTACTAGGTGGATAGATGATGGTAGAGCGGTAGATGTGGTTTATCTGGATTTCAGTAAGGCATTTGACACCGTCTCCCACAGCATCCTTGTAGATAAGTTGATCAGGTATGGGTTTGGTGATCAGGTAGTGAGGTGGATCAGGAACTGGTTGATGGGAAGGAGTCAGAGAGTTGTAGTCAATGGGGCAGAATCTGGTTGGAAGTGTGTGACTAGTGGAGTCCCTCAGGGGTCGGTACTGGGACCGATGTTGTTCAACATCTCATCAACGACCTGGATGAGGGTATAGAATGTACCCTCAGCAAGTTTGCTGATGACACTAAGCTGGGAGGAGTGGCTGACACACCAGAAGGCTGTGCTGCCATTCAGAGAGACTTAGACAGGCTGGAGAGTTGGGCGGGGAGAAACATGATGAAGTTCAACAAGGGCAAGTGTAGAGTTTTGCATTTGGGGAAGAACAACACGATGTCCCAGTATAGGTTGGGGGCTGACCTGCTGGAGAGTAGTGTAGGTGAAAGAGACCTGGGGGTCCTGGTAGACAGGAGGATGACCATGAGCCAGCAATGTGCCCTTGTGGCCAAGAAGGCCAATGGCATCCTGGGGTGCATTAGAAAGGGTGTGGTTAGTAGGTCAAGAGAGGTTCTCCTCCCCCTCTATTCTGCATTGGTGAGGCCGCATCTGGAGTATTGTGTCCAGTTCTGGGCCCCTCAGTTCAAGAAGGACAGGGAACTGCTTGAAAGAGTCCAGTGCAGAGCCACAAAGATGATTAAGGGAGTGGAACATCTCCCTTATGAGGAAAGGCTGAGGGAGCTGGGTCTCTTTAGCTTGGAAAAAAGGAGGCTGAGGGGTGACCTCATCAATGTTTACAAATATGTAAGGGGTGAGTGTCAGGGAGATGGAGTTAGGCTCTTCTCAGTGATGACCAGTGATAGGACAAGGGGTAATGGGTGTAAATTGGAGCATAGGAGGTTCAAGGTGAATATCAGAAAAAACTTCTTTACTGTGAGAGTGACAGAGCACTGGAACAAGCTGCCCAGGGAGGTTGTGGAGTCTCCTTCACTGGAGACATTCAAAACCCGCCTGGATGCGTTCCTATGTGATGTGCTCTAGGTGACCCTGCTCTGGCAGGGGGGGTTGGACTAGATGATCTTTCGAGGTCCCTTCCAACCCCTAGGATTCTATGATTCTATGATTCTATGATTAACCATAGACCATTAATGCTAGACCCTTAACTCTAAACCCTAGACCCTTAAACATAGATACATAAACCCTAGCCTCTTATCCCTAGACCCTAAACCCTAGACTCTTAACCCTAGACACTTAACTCCAAACTCTTAACCCAAGAACCTTAACCCTAGAAGCTTAACCCTTGAAGCTTATCCTTAGACCCTTAACATCAGATGCTTAACCCCAGACCTTGGCCCTTAAGCCTAGACCCTTAACTCTAGACTCTAAACCCTAGACCCTAGACGCTTAACCCTGGGTGCTTAACTCCAGACCCTTAATCTTACACCATTAACACTAGACCCTTAACCCTAGGCCCTTAACCCCAGATGCTTAACACGAGATGCTTTACCCTAGACCCTTAACCCTTGGCACTTAACCATTGTGAGAGACAGACTCTATAATGGCCTTTAAGCCAGTGACATTTATTGACCATTCGTGGTGATGCACTCCTCGCACTCGTGAGAAGAGAAGGGAGGTACCAGGCACATGCGTACAGGACCATAGACTACAGTTCCCAGGACGCACAGCCGCGCCAGAATCGGAAGGGGAACCAAAGGCGCGCGCTGTGAATGCTCACTGCGGACACAGCCGCTGTGTGTTTCTCACCGCGGAGGCTGCCATGGAGCTGTGGGGCGTCTTTCCTGTGGTTCTTGGTCGTGTGAACTCACCAAACGGACTGACCACCTGGAGTCGAGGACAGAGAAGGAGGGTCCCGACCAGGGGATCGGCTTCGGCCACACCCCGGTGGTGAGGATTGCAAACTTGTATACATTCTTACGTTTCCTACTGACTCTTATACACATTCATACACAACATACACCATAAGTCACAGTTCTATGATATTTCCTACAGGCTCTCTCCAAGCTTTTTCCCTCTTATCTCTATCTGGGAATTGGGGGGGAGGGAAGAAGGAGGGGGGATATTATTGTTGTTTTGATATCTAATATAGAAATAGCTTTGTCATAACCTCAGTGCCTATAATAAACTTAGTAATTCCTTTCTGGTCTGGATACTTGTTTGTGAGTGTGATAGGGTGTGGTCCTCAGCCCTCGATTCCTTTTAGGAGGGGAGTGGGTCACGGTCTTGCCCATGTCCGTGACAACCATAAACCCTTAACCCTAGGCCCTAGGCCCTTAAAGCATGACACTTAATGCTAGACCCTTAACCCTAAACCCTTAACCTTAGACACTTAATATCAGAAGCTTAACATTAGTCCATTAACCCTTGGCCCTACACCATAGACCCTAGACACCAGACCCTTAACTCTAGACACATTATACTTTGCCCTTAACCCTTAACCCTAGACCTTTAAGCCTACACCCTAGACCCTTAACCCTAGAAACTTAACTCGAGACCCTTAACCCTAGATACTTAAAACTAAACCCTTTACCCTTAACCCTAGATGATTTACCCTAGACTCTTAACACTAGGTGCTTAACCCTAGACCCTTAACACTAGACACATAACCCTAGACGCGTAACCCTTAATTTTAGATGCTTAAACTTAGACCCTTAATGCTGGACTCTACACGATTAACCCTAGACCCTAGGCCTTAGATCCAAAACCCTAGAACCTAGACCCTTAATGCTAGAATATAGACCCTTAAACCTTGACCTTCACCCTTAGACACTTAACCGTAGACCCTTAACCCTTGGCCCTTAACCTTAGACCCTAGACCACTAAGCCTAGAACCCAGACCCTTAACCCTAGAAGCTCAAAACTAAACCCTTTACTCTTTATGCTAGATGCTTTACCCTGGACCCTTAAAAATAGCTGCTTAACCCTAGACCCTTAACACTGGACACATAACACTAGACCCATAACCTTGACACTTAACCCTAGATCTTTAGCACTTAACCCTAGGCCATTAACCCTAGATCCATAACACTAGACCTTAGACACTTAATGCTAAACCCTTGACCCTTAACTCCAGATCCTTAACGCTAGACTCTTAACCTTAGACCCTACACTCTTGACACTTAAACCTAGAAGCTTAACTCCAGACCCTCAACCCTAGATAGATGCTTCAAACTAAACCCTTTACCCTTTACTCTAGATGCTTTACTCTAGACCCTTAACACTGGACACTTAACCCTAGACAGTTAGTCCTCTACCCTTAACTGAAGATGCTTAAGCCTAGACCCTTATCCCCTAGACCCTTAACCCTTGGCACTTATCCGTAGACCCTTAACCCTAGACCATTTACCTTAGACCCTTTACCCTAGACACTCAACACAAGAAGCTTAACATTAGACCATTAGCCCTTAGCCCTTAAACCTAGAGCCCAAACCCCAGACCTTTACCCTAGACCCTAAGCCCTTGACCCTTTTCCCTTAACCCTTAACCCTACAACCTCGACCTTTAAGCCTAGACCCTAGATCCTTAACCCTAGACACTTAACTCCAGACCATTAATTCTACACCATTAACACTAGACTCTTAACTCTAGGCCCTTAACCCCAGATGCTTAACAGGAGATGCTTAACCCTAGACCCTTAACCCTTGGCACTTAACCATAGACCCTTAACCCTAGGCCCTAGACCCTTTACCCATGATGCTTAACGCTAGACCCTTAACCCTAGACACTTAACACAAGAAGCTTAACATTAGTCCATTAACCCTTTTCCCTTAACCCTAGACTCTAGACCTTTAAGCCTAGACCCTTAACCCTAGAAGCTTTACTCCAGACCCTTAACCCTAGATACTAAACCCTAGACCCCTTAATCCTTGACCCTTAGGCCTTTGCCCCTTAAACCTAGAAGCTTTACTCCAGACCCCTAATGCTAATCCCTTGATGCTTTACTCTTGACCACTTAACCCTAGACCCATAGCCCTTGACGCTTAACACTTGATGTTTATAACTAGAAGCTTAGCACTAGGCATCTAATGCTGGACCCTCTACTGTAGACACTTAAGCCTAGACCCTCATCCCTAAACCCTTAATGTTAGACCCTTAACACTTAACCCTAGGCCACTATCCCTAGACGCTTAACTCTAGACACTTAACCCTAGACCCTTAACACTGGACGCTTAACGCTAAACCCTTGACCCTTAACTCTAGACTCTTAACCATAGACCATTAACTCTATCCCCTTAATCCTAGACCCTAAACTCTAGACCCTAAACTCTAGACCTTTAAACATGGACACTTAACTGTAGACGCTTATCCCTAGACCCTAAACACTAGACTTTAAACCCTAGACATTTAAACCTAGACCGTACACGCTTAACCCTAGATGATCTTACCCTGGACTCTTAACTATAGACACTAAACACTAGACCCTTAACTCTACATCCTTAAACCTAGACCCTTAACACTAAGCTTAACCCTAGACCTTTAACCATTGACCCTTAACCCTAGACAATAAACCCTTGAAGCTTAACCTTAGACCCTTAACAACAGAAACTCAGCCTTAGACCCTTAACCTTTTGTCCTTAACCGTAGACCCTAGACCCTTAACAACAGACCCTTAACTGATGACCCTTTACCCTAGACCCCTAATCTTAGATGTTTAACACAAGGAGCTCAACAGTAGACCATTAGCCCCTAGTTCTTAACCCTAGACTCTAGACCCTTAACCCTAAACCTCTATCGCTAGGCGCTTAACCCTAGACCCTTAACCTTATGCCCTTAACACTAGATACTTAGCCCTAGACTTTACCTTGCACCCTTAACCCTAGAGGCTCAACTCGAGACACTTTACCCTAGGAATACGTTGTGTTTCACCTTAAAACCAAAGAAACAGGGGCCAGCTTAGGCTGTTACTGTCCGTACTTGTCTGTGCGTGCTACATCAAACAACCTGACAGAATAATGGTCCATACAACCTAAGGTAAATTGTGCACAGAGAGGAAGACAGCGAAGGTTTCCTCCAAGAGACCCTCTTCCCACGACCACTGAAAGGCAGTTCTTATGCGGGAATGGGCATCAATTTATATCAATGATTTCAGAGAAATTAGTTAAATATCACAATAAATTTGGAGAACTTGTTTGTCTAATCCTGCCTATTCCTTTGTGAAGTAAAGCATTTGCATATTTTAAGTGAATAAGTATGTACTGCTTTTGTCCCTTCATGTGCATGTGTGGACGAAGTGATCAGCATGGCAATAGTTTATAGCTTCACATGGCTATAGAGTCTTTTTCCTCTAATCAATTTGGAGACCCAGATGGGACCCTCTCTGTCCGGCTGTAGGACAGGACTCCCTAGGGAGCCCGTGAGATTTCCGAGTGTGAAGTAAACACACTTCCCCAGGACCTGTTACCCCTGGACCAAGAACAAAATCAAGCTACAGGGCTGCTCTGTTTGTAGCATTAGTCCGACTACAGTGCATATTAGGAGTTAGCTGTGTATTCCTATCTGTTTTCCTAGTTTGTATTTAAGAGAGTTCATGAAAAATGCCTTCTCATGCTGGCCAGTAGCACCCACTACTGTAACAAAATCTTGGTGTTTTGGTACCAAGTCTTGATTCAATGCTGAAAAGGAAGCCCATGTGTCTATTGAAATTCCAATTCTTGTTTCTTTTTCTCTAGCTTTACTATAACCAGTGGGTCCACTAGGGTAGCTTCCCCAGGCCGCTGCCATCCTCCTCAGAGGTGGTGACTAAAATCTGCCTTGGTCATTTCTTGGAGGAATTTTGTTTCCAGTCCCTTTTCCTTAGAAAGAGAACACGGATCTCTGTAACCTGTGTGATTTCCAACCTCACCCCCTAGGTGGCCCCTTAGGCTTACTAATTTGCTTCTTCTCTTGTTCAAAAGTGGCTACTGTGGCTACAGCCATTGTTTTTGGAAATTTCCTCCTTTCTTTTTCGTCCTTATTGCTGAACACCCTCCATGTTTCTTCTAATGGCTTTTCAATATCCATATCTTCAGGAGGTTTAAACTTTTGGAGTTTACGGGTAATAACTGATTGTTCCAAAAAATAAAGATGGGTGAAGAGGGGTGGATATTTTCTCATGGGTTCATGCAATTTGTCCAAAAATTCTGAGGGAGTTTCTTTGAGACCTTCTTTTGTAACATATAATGCTGACCAATTTACGGTTTTTCAGAATAGCATTCTCCATAGCCTCTGTACCCATTCTCAGTACCATACCAATCATTTTTACTGCGAGCTTGAATTAGGGTTGGTCACTGGGAAATGTTCTTCTAGGGTGCCATAGAGAACCCCATTAGTAATTTGGGTCTGAACCAAATTTTGGGCTGCTTTTAATATAAATTGTTTTTTCTGTGTCATTTCACTTAACAGTAGATCAATATCAGCCCAGTCAGGATTTAGTTGTTTTATTTTTAATTTAAATCTCTTTACCACTGTAATTGGCTCATCCTGGTAATCTTTGGCTATATTTCTCCATGCCTCTAAGTGACTGGTAATAGAGGGAACTCTGAGCTGAAGTGGGTCTCAAATCGGCCCTGGAATGATTAAGGGAGCTTAAGGGAGCTTGTAAAGTGACAGGTGATGAAGAGGCAATAGGGGAAGAAGCTGGGGAGATCCTGCCTTCCGATTCCCCTCCTTTTCTCTAACCCAGTCTGTAGGTAGCTGTGGCAGGCTTATAGCACAGCTCTCATTTGAAGTGGAACATCATACCGAGGCTGGACAGTATAATTCTGTAAATCATTGCCTAACCCTCCGCAGAATTTGGGTCTTTGATTTTTAAGCATCTCTGCCCTGTGCCACAGGTAGAGCAAAACCTCCGCAGCCCTGTGGCTTGATTTTGTTCTTGGTCCAGTGTCCTGGTCCAAGCGGTGACTCGGACTTGGATGGGCTCGAGTGGTTAGTCCTTCTATATTTAGGATTCGCCCCTGATTTTGGGGATGGTGATGACGCCAATGTATGATATACCAGAAGCCCTAAACAGGAGAGCACGCATGTCCGCACACAATGAAGACCAGACACCGAGTTATATTTTATATGCTTTAACTGTTTGAGTGGAGTCACAAATATGTAAGAGGTAAATTTAGAAGGTAGGATGCAAGGTGTTTATGTGTGTAGTAGTTCAGATTGAAAAGAGAAGAAAACTTATGATAGAGGGGGCTGGTGTAGCGCGGCGCAGTTTCCCTCTCAATAGGGTCGACGTTGTGCATGGAAGTGAGGGCCATTTGTGGTTTTACCTCGGGTAAAGATTGCGGTTAATGACAGAAAAGAAAGAAATATTATTATTAAATCTTACAGTCTCGGCAAGCTGCACGAGGTGGTCTGTAGCTTTAAGATGGCTGCTTCCACGTGGCTGCAACGGCAGTTTCACAGCAAAGGCAGCAGCAGCTCTGGGTGCGGCAGCGGTTTGCAGGCTTCACAGCAGAGGCAGCAGCAGCTCCAGGTGCAGTGGCGGCTTGCAGGCTTTACAGGAAAGGCAGCAGCAGCTCTGGGTGCGGCGGCGGTCTGCAGGCTTCACGGCAGCTGTAGTGGCGACTTTAAGACTGTGGGCTGCGCTATAGCAAAGCGGCTCGTGGCAGACGGTAGGCTGCGGGTGTCTTCGCTGATAGGAGGAGGGAGAGAGAGAGAGCGCCTTTGGGGGAGATTCACTGTTCTTTCAGGTTCTCTCGAGGCAGTGGGGCTAGCGGATACTGAGCTTACAGCTCCTGCTTTAAGACCGGCTCTCGTGTAGTAATTTTATAGTTCTTTAGGCTCCCCCTTTTTGGATTCTCAGGTGGAGACCTAGCCTCCGTAGCTGAGATCCGTGGCTATTTTACCTCTCCGTCTCCTTGACACAGATGGGTGCAGGTAGGCGGGTGCGGCAGCGAGGCAGCGGGGCAGCGGGAAAGTGAGGCAGAGGGGGAGGGAGGAGGTCCAGCGGTGAAAAGAAAGAGAAAGAACCCCTGCGAGTCGTCCCTTTATAGCCCCTAGGAGCCTTCTGATTGCTGCATCTTTTGAATCCGTTTATTTGCATATAGTTCCAGCCAATCAGATAGCTATCCAGCTAGCTGCAGAGTTCCATCTAGGGCTTAGCAGCAGTCTTGGTCTAAGACTTGCCCAGGCTTGTCCTGGACTTGCGCTTGACTGTGTAGTAGTTCCTGTTACAGCCCTACTGTCTCCTTTACCAGGTGAATAGTTCTTTATGGGAGACAATTTTCCCTTGGTGAGGGGTAAAACTCTCACACTTCACCCCGTGACTCACAAAAGAACTATGAAACATTATACAGAACCGTAACATTTAAATAACATGTAAACAACATTGACTGTAGCTTATTCTGTAAGACATACATTTTAATCCACTTGACTGCAGTAACCTCAGAAAGTATATCAACTCACAACTTTAATCACCTATAAACAATGGTTAGTGATGTTCAAGAACACCACTTTTGAATAATTATCTATTTATTTATCTACTTGTTACAATATGCATTGTCTCAAAGGTGGATTTTCCTACCCTTTCCTGAGTCTCATCCCTTGAGACTCGGGCTGTTCTTTTAGTGAAATTGCTGTAAATTATGATACATAAAGAGACAATGCAAGGGAAACACATAAACAACAACACAACTCCCACAATTACATAAAACCAATTCCCAATATTATCTAAAAAGGAAAAGAAATTAGGCCATGAGGCTCCAGTCCATGTCTGTACTGGAACATGTGCAACCTTCTTTATGGTTTCTGCAATATTTTTCACAACTTGTCCATTATTATCAATTTTCAGGCAGCAGTTGTTGAGGTTTAATTTACCACAGACTCCACCTTCGGCAGCCAACAAATAATCTAGAACCATACGATGTTGATAAACTGCATTTCTCATCTGTGTAATTTCTTCTGCAATCAAAGACAGATCTTTAGATGTCTGATTTGTGACAATTTCTACTACTGCCTGTAGCCAAATGATTCTATTCAAATTATAAATTGCATCTCTCGCCCAATTGATAATCTCATAGGGATTCCAGGAGGCTGGACTGTAATATTTAATTATCCTCTCTGGGGGCCATTCCTGGTCTTCCCATTTCTGTGATCCTGCTTTTGTAACATCAAAATCAACAATGTCTCTTTTGTTTCGTTTGAAAGCTATATGAATTTCGGCCTCGTTGGGCACAACCTTAAAGTAAGGTCTTATAATGCCAGCAAAACATGTCCCCTCCCAATGTTTGGGGAACTTCCTATAGGCGTAGTGTCCACAAATCCAATAGTGTCCCCTAAGCGCCCAGAAGTCTCCCAGAAAAGAGTAAGCTGAAAAGTAATAATAGGCATCTTGTTTACTCAATGGAAAAGTAGTATCAGAAACTAAATTGGCATTTTTTCCATAGCAATACCATGCCACATCTTTGTATTCACAGTTTCATCATCAGGGTCTAATGGAAGGTTTTGCCCTGGTTTGGGAAGTGTTATATCTCTTGATGACCAAAAATTATGGAAAGTTACTTGATTTCCATATTCATCTTTCCAGCCTAGACCATATCTTAATGGTCTATAATTTCTATGCCTTGTATTTTTGCATAATTTGTTAGCCACATTGTCCAGATTAGGGATATCACAATTGAGTTTTTGGCAATTTTCCAATGCACAATGCCAATCAGTGTGTAATATGTACTTGCAATTTGAGTGCCCAATTATTACTTTGGTATTTTGCTTTATTTCCTCTTTGCTTGCATTTCTTCTGATACAAAATTCACCTTTCAGTGTACTATGGTTTCACATCCTCTTTCCAGAGATCTAGGTTACCTGTAAATTTGATCACACTCTCATTACTAACCATGTATTTGGGATGTACCTCATGTGCCATCCAAGGCCATTCACTGAATCCCTGATGGCTGCCACATATCCAGCAATCACTAAGATTGAGGATATTACTGATGTTTTGTCCCAAATTTATGAAATTATTCTTTTCCCAGGGTGTGTGTATCAGATTGAGACGTGGCAGCTTCACTAAATCAGGTGGTATACATTGTAACAGTGTTATTGATGTAAGAATCAAGTATGAGGGGTGTTTCATGATGTTACCTGGCTGCATTCTGTGCTTCCAAAGTGCTCAGTTTTGGTTGCACCAAATACAGCTGCCCTCTTGTTTTCCTTTAGCAGAGGTGAGCAGTCTCTCCCAAGGCAAACAAGACAGTCTTCCCTTGAAACAATATTACAATCACAAAACTGCAATGATACCGTTTTCCTGAAAGAATCAATAAGAGTGGGCAGTTTACAGTTGTTTCCAGCAGAGTCCCTTAGTTGTCACTCTTGATTTCTGGATCTTCTGAGAGGATTAAAAGCATTATATTAGAACATAAACAAAAGGATATTCAATGCAAATAATCCATTTAGTACTAATTTTATACTGCTTGTCATTGTAATCTTTAGCTCGCCATGTATTTTGATTCAGGGTATGTCCAATATCAATTTAACTCTCCCAACATTGGGTAAATTAACCAAAACAGTTTCAAAACCTTCCTTAGATCTTCCTTTCTCTCTCACCCCGTGATCCTTTGAATGTGGTTGGCTGGTAGGTGGAGTTGGGTAAAAGGCATTGAGTCTGGGACATCCGTTTACTCCCATCTGTTGTTCACAACTGTAAGGGCTTGACTTAATCTTTTGTCCCACTGTGTGGCTTGTGGCTTTAGAATACTTTTTATAAGGCCATTAGTACGCTTTACTATTCCATTCACCTGAGGATAGTAGGGTGTATGTAAAGTCCATTTAATGTTTTCCTGTTCAGCCCAGTGTTGTGCCAAACGTGAAGTGAAATGAGATCCATTATCTGATTGTATGTTCTTAGGTTTGGGCATTATACTGAATAAGTTCTTTAAAAAAGATACAGTATTTTCACCTGTGGCTTTAGGAAGTACTTCTGCATAGGTCAAACCAGAGATTACTTCCACTGCTACAATGACATAGTTTTGCATTTGATTTTCTAAAAGGTCCAATATAATCTATCTGCCAGCAGTCCCATAAACTTTTATTATCTCTGATATGCAACTGTTCTTGAGTTAGAGGATGTTGTCCCAACCTTATTTTACATTGATCACATGCTGAAATGATAGTCTTGCATGCCTCCTTGGTGACAGGCCATCCTCTAGCTTGTGCCTCTTTATAAAGGTCATAGTTACCTGAGTGACCTCTCTTACAGTGTAGCCACTCAAGTAACCTTTTCCATTCAAAGTTTTCTCCTTCAATTGCAGCTTTCCTGATTTCAATTAAATTTAGTCTTGCCAATTTGTCTACTTCATTATTAAATTTAGCTGCTTCATTTGTTAAGTCTGATTGATGTGATAGAATCCATCCTACATATACTTTGGAATGCAATTTAGCTGCCTCTAATATTAATTTCCATTTCTCTGATTGCCATACTTGGATTCCATTGATCTGCCAATCATTTTCTTGCCAATAGGAGATCCACTCCACACAACCTTTATAAACACCATATGAATCTGTATATATATATACAGGTTCTTTATTAGTCTGTTCCTTTTGAATGACATCAAAGACTGCATCTAATTCACCCACCTGGGCACTTCCTTCACTCTCATTGATTATTTGTTCAGCAGTATTTACATTCAATGCAGCAGAGTGAAATTTCCATGTTTTCCCTTCTCTTTTTGAGGATGCATCAGTGAACCACACATTCTATAGTTGGGCTGAAAACCCTGGAGCTTCCTTGATTGGAGAAGGTATTTTTTCTGCCAAATGTGTATCATCCCTCTCGGTGGACTTAATCTGAGCTTGTATTTTTAAAGTTTTTTCAGGACCCTCAGAGACATTAAACAAATTACAATAATATTTAATTTGAGAATACCACTTGCGTACTGTATTCTTTTGTGAAACCCCCCTCGGGTGGTGGTTTTCCTGATGTGACCTGATTGACAATTTTGAATGGGCATCTCAGGATGATTTTTTGTTTTTTTAATCATTTTCTCTACCTCTTTCAATGCAGTGGTAACAGTCAATAGGCCTTTTTCCCAAATTGAGTATCTTCTTTCTGTTTCTTTAAAGGTTTGTGAAAAGAAACCAATTGGTCTTGTAGCTCCCTCGGGGCCCTTTTGACACAAATGATGAGAGTCCATTTATGGCAAATCTCCATTCTATAACTATAGCGTCATTTGGGTGAATTGGACCTAATGTTTGGTATGTCTGTATTTCTAATAGCAATAGTTGCAGGGCTTTATCGTGTACCTGGGACCACTCCCAATATGTATTCTTTTTTAACAAATCATAGAGCAGTCTTGCTATTATGGCAAGGTCTGTTATGTACTTCCGCCAAAATTGCAAAGTTCCTAGAATCTCTTGTAGCTCTTTTTTGTTATCAGGGATTTTAATCTCTCCCAATTTGAAGATTGTATCTGTGGAGATATTCCATGTACCCTTCCTCCCCCAGATACCTAAGAACTTCACCTCTGGGGAAGGTGGCTGTTTTTTATCATCAGGGATTTCAATCCCTGTGCCAGACAAATGATCAATAATATTGTTATAGACCTCTTCTACTTTAGACACATCAGGCCCTTGAATTAGTATGTCATCAATGTATTGGTAAATTTTTATATCTTTAGGTGCTTTGGAGATTATTTGTTCTGATGCACTAGCCAATGCATGATGTGCTAAAGTAGGAGAATGTTTGTACCCTTGAGGGAGTCTGGTAAATGTGTACTGGTTTCCTTACCAGGTGAAAGCAAACTTCTCCTGGTCTTTCTCTTCAATTGGAATAATGAAAAACATGTCTTTAATGAGCTGCCTCTTGTACCTCTAAAATCAGTTCTGATAAGTTGCGTACTGCAGCTGTGAGTGGGTTGGTATTAGCATTCAGTTTTCAAAAGTCCACAGTGAGCCTCCATTTCCCATTGGGCTTTTTGACAGGCCAGATTGGAGAGTTATATGGGGAATGAGTGTCAATTAAAATTCCTTGAGTTTTAAGATCCTCAATTACATCTTTTATTCCTTCTCTTGCCGCTAGAGATTTTATATTTGTGACTGTGCTTTGTGGTAGGCATGGAGCTCTTTATAATAGCCTCACATTTAGAGTGGGTGTACCAAAGTTCCAAAAGTTGCCTTTATCATCTCTCCATGCTCTTCCTTGCAATATATATCCATCCCCATCAAATTGTAGGGTAATTTCAAAGAGACTTTAGCAGTTTTTTGGAGAGTGGGCTGGCCAAATGCACCACTCACAAGCATAGCTTTTAGGAATGGACTGCTTCCACATTTCTGGGCCTCATCTTTTCTGAGTGTGGATATTTGTGCTCCAGTATCTACCACAAATGTCACAGGGTACCTATTAGGACCAACACTACAAGTGATTTCCAAGTCACCCTTGGAATTTTGAGTTAGCCTTAATATGTTCTGCCAATTGTGAGGAAGCTGATTGAATTTAGAGTCTGATTTATTTTCTTGTTGACAATCATCTTTGGTTTTGGGTATGTCTTCCCACGATTTTCCCGGATTGTTTGGTTCATCATTGCCAATAGTATTTTGTGTTTTGTTTTTCTCCTTCTGCTTTTTCTTTTTAGTTTGTCTTGGTGCAGAAGGAGAGCAATTTAGTTTCCCTGATTGTTATTGTTCACAGGCCACTTCTCAACTAAATCTTTGAGATGGCTGTAACTATAATTTCATGTTAAAAGTTCAGGGGGTATGCCTTTGCGTCGGGCCTCGTCTTTAAGCCTTGCAAAGGGCCCCTGGCAGGCGCCAATTTGTGATCCAGAACTCGTGGAGGGTTGGGGATCACGTGCAGTGTGTGGTCTGTTCCTGGAAGGTGTCTGGTTTCTAGTGGGGGCTCGGTCACCCTGCCTTCCTCCCGAAGTTCGGGGCCGGGGGAGGGGGCCGGGTGCGTGGTGGCCTTGCAGCCACTGCGGCATAAGTTGGCTCTGGACTTTCACAGGCTGAGTCCAATTTGCGTATGGTGTGCCTTTTAGTTGCATCATATTCTGGCACTCCATATTGTTGGCCATACTCTGTTAGTTCTTTGGCCAGGTCTCCCCAAGTATATGGATTGTTGTCCTGATCATTATTTGCAATTTTGCCTTTCAGCTGGATTGCCATATTTTTAAGCTCTCCCGGTAAGCCACAGATAAGAATGTTCATTCTTTCTGGTCTTACCGACTGCAGGAGGGGAGAATCTTGTCCCACAATTAAATAATTTTGATAAATCATTTGTATCACAGTGGCCTTATGAATGTTTTCCATTGTTTGTGTTATGTCACCTTTCAGGACTAAAGGTTCACCCCATGACATAGGGTCTATTAAACCTACATTATAGGGAGCACGCTGTGTTATTGTCCACAGAGCTTGGTAATTTCCAGTGGAAAGTGAAGCTCCTGGACCCCAATATCCGGAGGCTTCTTTTTCTGAAAGCAGAATATCGTCCCCGACCTCAACAGAGACACAGATTACATATTACGTGTCACTCTCTGTGGATTTTTTACTGAACCGTTTTTTGAGGTCAGCCAATTCAATTGGTGAGTAAGGGGTTTCCTTTGGCCTAAGGATTCCCCTCCCAGTTTCGGTATCAATAGAATATTCTGACCGGATTACTGGCCTGAGAGTTTTATGTGGGGTTTCCTCATCATCTGAACTTTGATGACGGGATGAATTGCAGGATGAATTTTTTGAATGACTTTCAATAAAAGTTGCCAATTTATTATTTTTTTCCCCCATTCTTTTCATTTCCTCATGTCCAGTATCCATCAGGGTCTGGATAGTGTTATTCACATCATGTTTAAGGGATGCAAGATCCTTCTCCAATTTGCTGATATTAGAGGAGGCAGCCAACCTGCGTTTGGAATTACTATATTGCTGGGTCCTCCTCTTGCTGAATGTCATGTGTTCTTTGGGAAGTGTATATGCTGTTTGTCCTTCATCACTGTCTGTATCAGATGTTTTAAGATTAATAAGCTCCTCCTCTAGTGGAGGTGTGTCCATGCGTGAGGTTATAACCCTCTTTGCACCGGACGAATTTGAGTCATATCCTCCCCCACATGGTACAGCCTTTTGATCCATATCTATGCCATTGTCCTTGAGAATTTGTTTTAGATCTTCCTTCTCCTGCCAAATTAATGTTGCTAGAACAAAGAGTGTTTTGGCACTATAAAAATCAAGACCAGTTTTTCTCACTCTTTGGGACTGATCTTTTGACAATTTTAAATCATTCTCCAGGTCTTTTAAATCCTGGCAAATTTGTTCCAAATTACCCTCATTATAGAGTCTTTTTATCCTCTCGAAATAAACAGTTGAGGGGATGTACCCTCGGGCTTTGAGATGGCTGTAAAAAGGGATCACAAATGGAAAATGCTTAAATTCGTCCTGGAATGGAGATGGGATACGGATGGATGTTTCCTCAGATTTTGAATACAGCATGTCTAGGAGTCCCATTACGCTTGGTGTTTGGCTCAGGGCTTCTAAGGCATATCCCACTTCTGACATCCAGGGCTAATACTAATGCAAGGTCCTGGAGAAGTGAGTTTACTCTACATTCGGAACTCCACACTCACTTCGTGCTCAATTGCACATCTCAGGCGTGTCTGTTTTCTCTCAAGCCTTTGACTCCACTCACTTGGTCTGTCACTGACACCATGTCCCTCTCAGGATAGTGGACCTACAGCTTGACACGCCACTCTCACTTTGTGTGAGAAGTGAGACTCACATGTCTCTTTCACTCCACATTCACTTCAACATAACTGACAAAAAACAAGGGATAGACACAGTAAGCAATAGGTTAAAACAACTCAAAAAACCAAAACCCTTATCCGAATCACAATCCAGGACAGGCATAGTCAAATTACCAGCACCAAATAACATCAGGCTAGGGAGCCAGCAGTCCCTGCACAGTTTCGTTAGGCAAGGCAGTGAGCAGTCTCTTGCTGGTAAACTTACCCTAAAGTGCCAAAGGTAGTTCTGTAACCCACAGTCCTGGATTGCTGCTACTCCAATAAAGTTCTGAACGGATCACACAGTGTGGAGAACGGTCTATCTTCTCCCCCCACATAAGACTAAACGAAATGACTTTCAAGGCAGCAGAGGACACTTTTGCTGATTAGTCAAGGATGGACAAGACTAGGCCTGCCTGTTCTACTGCCAAAGGCAGGAAAAGGAATACAAAGATTGTAATACAAAGGCAGCAAAATGGACAAAAGGTTACAGACTGCCCCTAACAATGCCCACCTTGGCTTTGGACCCTTGACTGTTAATTGGTTTTGGGCCTTATTAATATGTTAATAAGAATAATGCATTGCGGTGGTAATTCGACACTTAAGTTAAACGGGGGTCCCTGGAATATAAAAGGCAACACCTTTTGCTAGTCTCGTGCTGCATATTCTGGACTCCAACCACGGAGGACCTGCTTGCCCCTCCCGCCGGGGAGCTGCTGCTGGAACGCTGCCACCGGGACACCGCTGCCGCTACTGCCTGACCAGGACCTGCCCGCCACTGGATCACGGCTGCAGCTATCAGAAGCCCCTGTACCGGGAAGCCACCACTGCCAGGGAGGCCACCACCGGAGAGACTGGACACTGCTGGGATCACCGCTGCTACAGCTGCCACCACTCACCAAAGTGCCTGCTGCCAGGAAGCTGTCCCCCCCCTAGTCCCCCACAAGCCTGCTTGCCAGAAAAGCAGCTGCAACTCACACCGAGACCTCATGGGAGGGTAACACAACCATACACGTGTACTCTGGTACTCCAGACTTCTGCACCCTGCCCAACGCAGGACGTCTCCTACCAACCTAGCCGGCTCTACAGTTACAGTTACAAACCATCAAAGAGAAAGAATACCTTGTCCTTTGAAATGGTCCTTGTCTGTCCCTGCAGTGATCTGAGTGAGTCGAGGAGTCCCTCTGAGAAATCTCACAGGGTCCCTAGGGAGTCCTGTCCTACAGCCGGACAGAGAGGGTCCCATCTGGGTCTCCAAATTGATTAGAGGAAAAAGACTCTATAGCCATGTGAAGCTATAAACTATTGCCGTGCTGAAATGCAGGAGATCGCTCCACCCACACATGCACATGAAGGGACAAAAGCAGTACATACTTATTCACTTAAAATATGCAAATGCCTTACTTCACAAAGGAATAGGCAGGATTAGACAAACAAGTTCTCCAAATTTATTGTGATATTTAACTAATTTCTCTGAAATCATTGATATAAATTGATGCCCATTCCCGCATAAGAACTGCCTTTCAGTGGTCGTGGGAAGAGGGTCTCTTGGAGGAAACCTTCGCTGTCTTCCTCTCTGTGCACAATTTACCTTAGGTCGTATGGGCCATTATTCTGTCAGGTTGTTTGATGTAGCACGCACAGACAAGTACGGACAGTAACAGCCTAAGCTGGCCCCTGTTTCTTTGGCTTTAAGGCGAAACACAACCTATTCCAACGTCAAACATGAATATTAGGAGAGTCATCATGTAAGTTACAGGTCAGGAATTATTCATCTATCATAATACGTGTAGGCTTAAGGTCTAAGCATAAGGGTTTACAGTTTAGAGTCAAGGGTTAAGGGTCTAAGGTTAAGCACCTAGGCTTAAGTGCCTAGGATTATTGGCCTATGGCTAAGAATGTGGAGCTAAGGGTTTCATGTTAATTGTCTAAAGAAAAGGGTTCAAGGTTAGAGGGTCCAGGGTTTACGGTCTATGATTCAGTGTCTAGAG
Source organism: Hemiprocne comata (assembly GCA_020745705.1). NCBI lineage: Eukaryota > Metazoa > Chordata > Aves > Apodiformes > Apodidae > Hemiprocne > Hemiprocne comata. The sequence goes on along the minus strand of CM036587.1, from coordinate 61,042,672 downwards.
TTAAGGGTCTAGGTTTAAGATTTAAGTGTATAGGCTTAAAGGTCTGAAATTAAGCATCTAGGGTTTAGGATCTACAGTTTAGAGGGTCCCTTGGGAGGTGGAGGGTGTCCTGAAGGACTGGGAGGTGGTCCAGAGTGGCACTGAGCAAGGGTGCTGAGTGTCTAGGAGGGGGTCCTGAGGGCAATTCTGAGAGGGTCCAATCGGTCTTGGAGGGGATCTTGAGTGTCACTGTTAGAGGGTGCAGAGGTAATGGGAGAGGGCCTGAAAGCCAGGGGGAGAGGGTCCTGAGTAAATGAGAGTGGGTCGTGAGGGACAGGGAGAGAGTCCTGAGGGAGAGGAAAAGGTCCTGAGGACTAGGAGGAGAGGATCCTGAGGGTCAAAGGTAACAAGCCTGAGTGAGTGGGAGGGGGGCCTGAGAGTGACTGGGAGAGGATCCTGAGACTCTGGGAGTGGGTCCTTTTGGCTACTGAGGAATTGTAAGGTGGGTAATTGAGAGAGAGTCCGGAGGGAGCGGGAGGGGGTCCTGAGGGAGTGGGAGAGGGGGTCTGGAAGGCCACTGGGAGGGGGTCCTGAGGGAATGAGAGGGGGTCAGGAGGGAGTGGGAAATAGTCCTGAGGGACTGGGAAAGGGTCCTGAGAACCAGTGGGAGTGAGTCTCGAGGGACTTTGACAGGGTCCTGAGAGTCACTTGGGATAGCATCCTGTAGGACAGGGCAGGGGGTTCCTGAGGGTGCTGAAGAGAGGGTCCAGAAAGAGACAGGGAGGGGGTCCTGAGGTACTGAGAGGGGGTCTTGAGGGCAACAGGCAGAGGGTTGCAGAGGTACAAAGAAAGGGTCTGAGGTACTGGGAAGGCTCTTGAGGATCTGGGATAGGTTCCTGAGGGACTTAGAGGGTGGCCTGAGGGACTGGGAGAGGGTCCTGAGATCCACTGGGGGAGGGTCCTTTGGGACTTGGAGGGTGTTATGGTTTGGGAGACCCCAGCATGGTGTTGGGAACCTACTGGGGAGAGAGGGTCCTTAGCACCCTGAAAGACTGGAAAGGGTCAGGATCTCCATCCCAGTCACTAAGGAACCTCTCCCAGTGGCCCTCAGGACCCCCTCCCAGTCCCTCATGACACCCACCAGCTCCCAAGGGACCATCTCCAATTGGATCTTGGGACCTTATTCCCTTCTCTGATGACCCTCACCCAGGGGTTATCAGGACCCAGTCCCACTCCTCAGGGATGGAGATCCTGAGGGCCCCTTGGCAAGGGTCATTAGAGACTGAGATAGGGTTGTGAGTTTCAATGGAAGAGGGTCCTTTGGGACTGGGAGTGGGTCCTGACGGCGATTGTGGGATTGTCATGAGAATAATCGGGAGAAGGTCCTGAGGGACTGGGACAGGGCCCTTAGGGACCCCGGGTGAGGGTTATTAGGACATGTGAATGGGTCCTGAGGGCCTCTGGGAGAGGGTCCTTTGGGACTTGCAGGGCATCATGAGGGACTGCGAGGGGACCCTGAGGGACTAGGAGGTGCTCCTGAGGGTCACTTGGAGAAAATCTGGAGGGACTGTCAAGGCATTGTGAGGACGACTGGGGGGGGGGGGGCGGTGTTATGAGGGCAATTGGGAGAGGACCCAAAGGACCGTCTCCCAGTGAATCTCTCCACCCTATTTCAGTCTCTAATGACCCTTGCCAAGGGACCCTCAGGATCTCCGTCCCAGTCCCTCAGAACCCTCTCCCAGTGGCCCAGAGCACTCTCTGCCATTAAATCAGGACCCTCACCCCGTTACATTTAGGACCCCTTCCAATGCACTCAGGACCCACTCCCAGGCTTTCAGGACCCTCTCCCAGTCCCTCATCACCTCCTCTGTTCTGGCTGAAATATTAAAGGTGAACCCCAAACAAACCAGAGGACAGAATTTCTCTCTATAACCCCCCCTCCACCCTCCCAAGGGAAGATAGAAATGGGAATAAGGAAGAGAGACTTAAACTTTGGAAATTGAAACTAGAAACAAGTTTACTATAACACACTCCAGACGGCAGCTTTCCACCTCCGCTTACTTCCTACGAGACAGCAGGATCCGTCTGTGAAAAGAGCAAATTGCTTTTCATGGTCTGAGAGTTGATTATATGGGGGAGCTTCCTCAGCATGAGTCACTATCTCATCTGGTGGCATTCCAAAAATCTTTGCCCTCTGGACAGTTCATAATCACCTCCACCATGCCTGGGCGATTTGGGCCCCCTATTCGAGCTCGCTGTGTTATCAGGGCCATCCACTTGATCCAGGTGGCATCGGTGGCATGGTGTGTGGATGAGTCCCTCCCTTTCTACATCCATTCCAGGACTGGCAGTCGAGGTGCTAGGAGGAGAGTTGCTTCTGTACCGATTACCTCAGAAGCAGCTCGGACTCTTTCATAGGCAGCTAATACCTCTTTTTCACTTGGGGTGTAATTGGCTTCCGAGCCTTTATACTGCCTACTCCAAAATCCTAGGGGACGACCTCTCATCTCATCAGGTGCCTTTTGCCAGAGGCTCCAGATAAGACCAGTGTCACCTGCTGCAGTGTAGAGCACGTTTTTGATTTCCTATCCCGTTCGGACAGGTCCCAGAGCCACTGCATGGACTGTCTCTTGCTTTATCTGGTCAAAGGCCTGTTGCTGTTCAGGACACCATGAAAAATTCCTTTTCTTTTGGGTGACTTCATAGAGGGGTTTCACAATCTGAGCATACCCAGGAATATGCATTCTCCAAAAACCCACAGTGCCTAAGAAGGTCTGCATCTCTTTCTTGTTAGTGGGTGAAGCCATAGTTGCTATTTTACTGACCACATCCATAGGGATGTGTCACCACCCATCTTGCCATCTGACCCCTAGGAACTGGATCTCTCTGGCTGGCCCCTTGACCTTGCTTCTCTTTATAGCAAAGCCAGCTTCTAACAGAATGTGGATTACTTCCCTACCTTTTTCAAAGACTTCCTCTGCCATATTACCCCATACAATGATGTCATCAATGTACTGCAGATGGTCTGGAGCTCCACCCTTCTCCAGGGCAGTATGGATCATCCCGTGGCAGATGCTAGGGCTGTGCTTCCACCCCTGGGGCAATCGATTCCAGGTATACTGGACACCCCTCCAGGTGAAAGCAAATTGAGCTCTGCACTCTGCTGCTATAGGAAGGGAGAAAAACGCGTTAGCAATGTCAATGGTGGCATACCATTTAGCTGCTTTGGATTCCAGTTCGTATTGAAGTTCCAACATGTCTGGAACTGCAGCACTCATTGGTGGTGTGCCTTCATTCAGACCACAGTAGTCCACAGTTAATCTCCATTCCCCGTCAGGCTTCTGCACTGGCTATATAGGGCTGTTAAAGGGTGAATGAGTCTTGCTTATCACTCCTTGGCTCTCTAGTTGACGAATCAGGTTATCTATGGGGAGCAGGGAGTCTGTTGGTGCAGTACTGCCAACGATGTACTCTAGTAGAAGCTGCTGGTACCTGTTGTTCCTCCACCTCCATCAGGCCCACCACAGAAGGGTCATTGGAGAGACCAGGCAGGGTAGACAGCTGTTTAATGCCCTCAGTCTCTACAGCTGCTACCCCTAAGGCCCATTTATACCCTTTCGGGTCTTCAAAGTACCCTTTCCGGAGAAAGTCTATACCAAGGATTCATGGAGCATCTGGGCCAGTTACAATCATAGAATCATAGAATCATAGAATCCTAGGGGTTGGAAGGGACCTCGAAAGATCATCTAGTCCAACCCCCCCTGCCAGAGCAGGGTCACCTAGAGCACATCACACAGGGACTTGTCCAGGCAGGTTTTGAATGTCTCCAGCAAAGGAGACTCCACAACCTCCCTGGGCAGCCTGTTCAGTGCTCTGTCACTCTCACAGTAAAAAAGTTTTTTCTGATATTCACCTTGAACCTCCTATGCTCCAATTTGCACCCATTACCCCTTGTCCTATCACTGGTCACCACTGAGAAAAGCTTAACTCCATCTTCCTGACACTCACCTCTTACATATTTGTAAACATTGATGAGGTCACCCCTCAGTCTCCTCTTCTCCAAGCTAAAGAGACCCAGCTCCCTCAGCCTTTCCTCATAAGGGAGATGTTCCACTCCCTTAATCATCTTTGTAGCTCTGCGCTGGACTCTTTCAAGCAGTTCCCTGTCCTTCTTGAACTGAGGGGCCCAGAACTGGACACAATACTCCAGATGCGGCCTCACCAATGCAGAATAGAGGGGGAGGAGAACCTCTCTTGACCTACTAACCACACCCTTTCTAATACACCCCAGAATGCCATTGGCCCTCTTGGCCACAAGGGCACACTGCTGGCTCATGGTCATCCTCCTGTCTACCAGGACCCCCAGGTCCCTTTCACCTGCACTGCTCTCCAGCAGGTCAGCCCCCAACCTGTACTGGTACATGGTGTTTCTCTTCCCCAAATGCAAAACTCTACACTTGCCCTTGTTGAACTTCATCAGGTTTCTCTCCGCCCAACTCTCCAGCCTGTCTAAGTCTCTCTGAATGGCAGCACAGCCTTCTGGTGTGTCAGCCACTCCTCCCAGCTTAGTGTCATCAGCAAACTTGCTGAGGGTACATTCTATACCCTCATCCAGGTCGTTGATGAAGATGTTGAACAACACCGGTCCCAGTACTGACCCCTGAGGGACTCCACTAGTCACAGACCTCCAACTAGATTCTGCCCCATTGACTACAACTCTCTGACTCCTTCCTTTCAACCAGTTCTTGATCCATCTCACTACCTGATCACCAAACCCATACTTGATCAACTTATCTACAAGGATGCTGTGGGAGACGGTGTCAAATGCTTTACTGAAATCTAGATAAACCACATCTACTGCTCTGCCATCATCTATCCACCTAGTAATTTCATCATAGAAGGCTATAAGGTTAGTCAAACATGACTTACCCTTGATAAAACCATGCTGACTGCTCTTGATGACCCCCATGTCCTTGATATGCCTAGAGATAGTGACAAGAACAAGTTGTTCCATCACCTTTCCAGGGATGGAGGTGAGGCTGACCGGTCTATAGTTACCCGGGTCCTCCTTCTTGCCCTTCTTGTAGACTGGTGTGACATTTGCTATCCTCCAGTCCTCAGGCACCTCTCCTGTTACCCATGACTTATGGGTCTCCCAATCATTCCCAGTCAGGGTCATTTCAGCCTCCAATACAGTCAATTCTTGAGACCCTCCAGTGACTCCAGAGATGGTGATGGAGTCTGCCCCTCTGTGATTGGATGGTATCAAAGTGCACTGTGCACCAGTGTCCAGCAGGGCTCTATAACTCTGTGGTTCTGTTGTGCCAGGCCACTGAATCCACACTGTCCAATAAACTCGGTTATCCCTCTCCTCCACCTGGCTGGAGGTAGGGCCCCTCTAATGTTGAGCATGACATCCGCAAGTAACACAGGGGTTTGTGTGGTGTGCTGGACTCACATTTGAGTCTGCCACCCATCTGCTTGGACCAGTGGTTGCTTCCTGGGAGACCGGAGCAATCATCCTTCTGGGACCATTATCCCTAGAGGCACTTCCCTGCAGCTGCCGTATTCTTGCACGCAGAGCAGCGGTGGGTTTGCCATCCCATTTGCTCATGTCCTCACCATGGTTGAGCAGAGTAGATGACAGAGTTCTGCCCAACCTCAACTGGTCTCCTAGGAGGGCCCCTGTGGGGGTACATGGTACAATGGCTGATACATGGTTCCAGTCAGGAGAGAAATAGGTGTTTTTCTCCCTCTCCAGTCTGGATACCCTATCACCTAATGTCTTCCACTCCTCAACCATTTTTTCCACAGTTGAGACATGGGCATTTAAGGGGTTAGAGATATTGTCCGCATACTGCCTTAGCTGGTTAGCAAATTCATCCACAGTTGGAAGTGTTTCGCCGTCTCCTGCAAAAACCCTTCCTCCCCAAATGGTGGAATACATAGGAGGAGCACACTGTGCGAGCTTCTTTAACATAAGCTTACTACATGGCAGCTCATCAGGGCTTTCAGGTGTGTCCCCATTACCGTAGATGACCTCCCGGACTGCCATCTCTCTCAGATAAGCAATCCCTCTATCTACAGTGTTCCACCTCCTGGGTTGGCATTCAATGTCCTCCCTATGGGGATACCGGCTTTTGACAGCCATTAACAGGTGGTGCCAGAGATGATCAGTACCATTTTCCCTCCCAGTCATCTTATTGATGCCTGAATCTCTGGCTATTGATCCCAACTGCCGAGCCTCCCTGCTCTCCAGGTCTATTCCATCAGCTCCCAAGTCATAACACCGCAACAGCCATGAAATCAGTGACTCATCCTCCCTATGAGTATAATCGTTTCTTATGTCCCTTAATTCTTTCATGGACACAGACTTAACAATTATTTCAGGGTTCGAGTCACTATCATGTGTTGTTCCTGCCTCAGCCTGACCCTCTCTGTGCCCATCACCTGCCCCTCCCCCCTGTATCCTGTTACAGGGGCGACCAGGACCGGTTTGGGCTGAGGGGGGGCGATACCACTCACTACTGGGCGTGCCGCCAGTGCCAGAGCAGACCCGGAGGCAGTGCTTTCCTGTGCTGCCGGTACAGGGCAGCTGCAGCTCGCGTCAGCAGCGGGAGGGGTCACGATGGTAGCGGGAGGGGTCGTGGTGGCAGGGGCTGCGGCGGCAACAGGAGGGGCCGCGGGGGTTCTGGTTTCCCGCACTGCCGCCACGAGGCAGCCGCCGCTTGCAGCCATTTTCCTGTACCGGTTTTTAACAACAGACCACCCCTGGTACACATTCAGGACACATTCAGAACAAAACTGCAGCTCACCTGATATCAGCCAAGTTCCTGGAATGTGTAGAAGACTGCTTCCTCACACAAATGTTGGATGTGCCAACCAGGAGTGAAGCACAGATGGACTTACTACTCACTTACCAAGAAAACCTGCTCCATAATACCTCACTTAGTGAGAGACTTGGCTGCAGTGACCACAATATTGTGGAGTTTGGGACATTGCTGAGCATGATGAAGGTTAATTTCAGGACAAAGGTTTTAGATTTTAGAAGAGCAAACTTCAGCTTGCTTCAGGCTCAGTTGGAAGGGATCCTGTGGGAAGCTTCCATGGAGGGTAAAGCAGCTAACGAGTTCTGGGAGTTTTTCAAGAGCACTCTCCTGGATATGCAAAAATGTTCATCCAGTTCATCCTCTAAAGGCAAAGGAAGTAGGCGGAGCAAGAGATCCCCTTGGCTTAACTGTGAGCTTCTGGCTCTGCTCAGAACCAAAAGGGAAATGTACCAGAGGTGGAAAAATGGAACATTACTGGTTGGAAATTTCAAGGGTATTGCCAGCATATGCAGAGATGCTTGAGCTGACACTGGCCAAAGATGTCAAAAACTTCAAGAAAGGGTTCTTCAGATAGATTAACCACAAGAAGAAAGAGAGGAATAATATTGGCCTACTATTAAACAGGACGGGTGAACCAGTCACCAACAATGTTGAACAGGCAGAGATGCTCAACATCTTCTTCACCTCTGTTTTTACCAGTGCTGTTGGGTCCCAGGCCATAGGAACCAAAGTCCAGGTTGATGCAGACACCGACCAGCTATCAGTGAAGGAAGAGTTGGTGTGTCAACTATTACAGGAGCCTAACCCATACAAATCGATGGGTCTGGATGCCATCCACCCTAAGGTGTTAAGAGAGAAAAGCCACTCTCCATAATCTTTGACAAGTCAAGGAGATCAGGAGACATCCCTGAAGACTGGAGGAAGGTTAATGTTACCCCCGTCTATAAGAAAGGTTCAAAGGAGGACCCAGATAATTACAGACCCATTAGACTCACTTCAGTCCCTGGAAATGTCATGGAGCAAATCCTTCCGGGGACTTCCACAAGTCAACTGAAGCACGTGATTGGGAAAAGCCAACATGGATTTACCAGGGACAAATCATGCTCAACAAACCTGGTTGCCTTCTAAGACAAAGTAATGTGCTCAGTTGATGCAGGACGAGCAGTGGACATCATGTACCTGGACTTCTCCAAGGCTTTTGATACAGTCCCCTCTAGCTCCTTCTAGAGAAACTTACTCATTACGGCCTTGACAAGTGGTCTGTGTGGTGGGTGGGGAACTGGCTGACAGACTGTACACAAAGTGTAAATACATCCTTCTCAAACTGGCAACCAGTCACAAGTGGGGTCCCCCAGGGATTGATATTGGGCCCAATGCCATTTAACATCTTTGTAAGTACCCCGGATGCTGGGATCAAGAGCATCCTGATGAAGTCTGCTGATGACACTAAGATGAGTGGAGAGGTTGACACTCCGGAAGGGAGGGCCACCCTCCAGGAAGACCTAGACAGACTGCAGGAGAGGGCTAACAGGAACCTTATGAAGTTCAACAGAGAGAACTGTAATGGCTTGCACCTGGGAACACATAACCCAGAAGCACAGTTCAGACTGGGATCCACCTGGCTGAAGAGAAGCCCTGTGGAAAGGCATCTGGGGTTTTTGGTAGATAACAGGCTCAACATGAGTGAACAGTGTGCTGCTGCAGCAAAGAAAGTCAACAGGATGCTGGGCTGCATCAACAAGGGCATCACCAGCTGAGATAAAGAAGTCATCATCCCACTCTATTTGGCACTTGTCAGACCACAACTGGAGTATTGCATTCAGTTTGGGTTCCCGTTCTAGAAAAAGGATGTGGACAGGCTGGAGTGGGTCCAGAGAAGGGCCACAAGGATGATCAGAGGACTGGAGGACCTGCCATATGAGAGACTGAGAAAACTGGGTTTGTTCAGCCTTGAGAAGAGAAGGCTTAGGGGAGATTTCATTACCATGTTCCAGTATTTGAAGGGTAGTTAAAAAGAAGATGGAGATTCCCTATTTACAAGGAGTCACATGGAAAAGACAAGGGGTAATGGGCACAAGTTGCTCCTTAGGAGATTCCAGTTGGACACAAGAGGTAAATTTTTCACCATGAGGACAATCAAACATTGGAGTAGTTTCCCAAGGGAAGTGGTAGATTGCCCCCCATTGGCCAGTTTTAAGTCTTGGTTTGACAGGGTGTCGCGATCCGGGCTTTGGTGAGTGAATTAATTTAGGCGCGACTGTGTTGGATGCGTGGAAGCTCGTGTTTCGCGGACCAAGTTTTGTGGAGCGGTATGTCTTTAAGCAAGCACGCACACTCGCTCTGCCTTACGCTCAATTGCCAAGCACACTCTCGTCCGCGCTGTCCTTCCACGCCTTACGCTTCCTCCGTCACCGGCCGTTTCCCTCGCGGGAGAACGGAACCGCGGTTCGGGAGTCCACACTCGCTTCGCGGCTTGTGCCACGTCTCAGCCTCTCACACACTCACTCGGTTATTGAAACAGCCCGAGAACGCGCACCCGGGGACTCGAGCGGTCAGTCCCGTTACTTAAGCGCTCATACAACCCCCCCCCCCACGGGTATTTACGGGAAAACCGATAGAAAGAAAGGCTCCGGAAGCTAGGGGCGATTTGAATTATGTGCTTTTACTTTATAATTAATTCGAGAACACAATACAATTAAACAACAACAATACAATTTGTCCCAGGAACCAATAACTTAGCCAAGGGGAATGGGATTGGGCACCCGCAGTCTCTTTAGGGGAAAAGGAGGGAAGGAGCAAGCGGAAAGGGAAGGTTTCCCCACCCCCCTCCCACCTCCCAGGGAGAATTATAGGATTTCAGGGAAGACGGGAAAGGAACGAGGCTTTGGGGAAATTTTCTTACGTTCCGGCCGTCCCATGGGAGTCGGAGACCAGCTCCGGCTCTTGCTGGCCAGCGGCTTCTTGCGGCGTCCCTCTTCTCTTCTCCTCTTCGTTCTCCTCTTCAGGTGCCCCCCCCCCTCGGCGAGCGGCAGGCGGCTGACAGCTAGAGGCAGCAAGCGGCTAGCGGCTGCAGGCAGCTGAAGGCTAGCGGCTGCAGGCAGCTGGCGGCTAGCGGCTGCAGGCGGCGGCAGTTAGCGGCGGCAGGCGGCAGGAGGCAGCAAGCGGCGGCAGACAGCGGTTCGGTTCCTTCTTTCTTCAGTCTTCTCCGAATCCTGGTCCGCGCGCGCGCGCGCAGTTCCAGGGGCTTCCTTATATCATGGAAGTCTTTACTCCTGATTGGAGCACGCCTCCCTGGATCCTGCCTTCTGATTGGCTCCCTAGGCATCCACTGCCTAGAGATACCCGTTCGGGGGGGGGAAGGCAACAGTTTTCCCGCCGAAAAGTTCCCGCCTCTGGGCTCTGACAGGGTTTGTCTTTCGTTTTAGGTCTAACATTCATGAGAATCATTTTTATGTGGGGCAGGTTTTATGTCCATGGGGCATGATCCCCACACAGGGTGCTGACCCCTGTCATATAAACTATAGTAGTACCTAGAAAGGTTGGACCAGATGATCCTTGATGTCCCTTCCAACCTGGCATTCTATGGTTCTATGATTCTATGATATTCTATAGTTGGTGTCACGGTTTGACTCAGGATCGGCAATTAAACCAGAGACAACAATGCTCTCGATCCCCTCCCCCCCCCCCCCCAGGTAGGGAAAGGAGAGAGATAACAAGGAGAGAGACTTTGCTGGATTGAAAACTAAACTAGACAGCTTTAATCACATGTACAATTATATACAAGTATGTTCAGGAATGTGCAAAAGCCTCTTGCCTCCCCTCACCCCCAGCAACAGTCCCGAAACGTCTCAGACATGGCTCTGGGGAGAGTTATGAGGGTTAGGGATGCCTGAGCCTAGGGGTTGATGGTGATGGATGGATGAAGTCCTCCCTGGATGCTGGCCATGGATGGAAGAGAAGGGAAGAAGAAGCAGGAAGGAAGCTGTCTTCTGTGATCTCTGACCTTCCTCGGAGCTTACGTAGATATATGGAATGGAATACCTTTGGTCAGTTCTGCTGTCTGTCTAGTCCAGCTTCCCTACAGGGGGGTCATAGATATGACTCCCCTGCTCTCAGTAGCATCTGTAGTGGCAGATTCACTGGGTAGAACAAACTGACCTTTGCGTCTGAGCAGAAACATAAACATTCCAGTGTTATGAGCCCACTAGCTGGAACACTTGCTGCTAGTTAAAAGAGAGCTTACTGAAAGAAAAAAAATTAAGTAAAAGGAAAATTAGCTTAATCCTGGCTCAAACCAGGACTGTTGGTAATGTAGTTGCTCCTTGAAGCTGACTCGTTATAATGGTTCTAATTCATATTTCTTGGCATTAGTCATCTGACTCCAACTATTTCCTCTTGGCTTACTTTGGCAACTCAAAGGAAATAAAGAAAAATTTCCTCCCCTTCCCCCCCGTCTTTTTTTTCTTATGTGTTTTTGTTTGTTTGTTTTGTTTTAGCCTTTATCTAAAATTTCTAGAGAACAGCTTTGTTACTTACCTGTCGTAGTGTCACTACCAGTGTCTCCTAATGAGAGCTGTGCAAAGGGTAGATTTACTACTTCCACATATACGTATGACTGTTATGTTCATAAAGACCTTTTTTGATGTGTATTATTGCTGTGGGAACATCCTAATTTTGTAAGCTATCTCCGGAAAGCAGTTCAGACTGATTCGAGGGGTGTTTTAATGGAACCAGGCAGAGTTAGGAAAGACCTTCTTGACTTCCCATTTAGCTGCCTGGTGGGTTCTTTGCAGAGCTGGACTGCTACCTTTTTCTTTCTTTTGTCTTTTTCCTTTGTCTTTTTTTTTTTTTTTTTTTTTTTTTTTTTTTTTTTTTTTTTTTTGCTAAGTGGATGTGTGGGTTTCCTTGAAACAAATTAAAGTAAGCAGACCCTGGCTGAAAACCTCTACTGCCTCTCTACAGTACCCACTAGGCATCTGGAGATTAGGCTTCTGTATTTTTTCTTCTCTTGGAAAGTTCTTTTTAAGTTTAAAAACTTAAATGAAACTATAGTTGAAGACTTTGAACTCCTGCATGAAATATAATTCCCATCTGCCGCGAACCGAGATAGGAAAAGCCGCGACCCACTGACCTTCACAAAGGAATCGAGGGCTGAGGACCACTCCCTGTCGCACTCACACACAATGCTCAAGAATCAGTGGGTTTATTAAAGGCACTACGGTTTAGGCAAGGTTGTTTCTACAGAACAATAACAAATGTATACAAGAACAATACATATATATATGTAGAGTAATAAATAAACAAACAAACAACACAAGACAAACAACGATAGGAATAATTCTACCCCCCTCCCAACCCCCCGTTCTTAGTCCCGGACAGGGATAGGAGGGAAAAACTTGGAGAGAGCCTTTAGGAAGATTAATAGGAAGCGGGTGTATAGTATCGGTATGTATGAATGTATGAATGTCTATAAGTGTTAACAGGAAATGTCAGAGTGTAGTCAAGTTCGCAAGTCTCACCAGCCGATCCCTAGTCGGGATCCTTCTCCTTCTCCAGCGACTTCAGGCAGGCAGTCCGTTCGGTACGTCACACGCCAACAACCACAGGAAAAGGCGCCTCTGGCTCCACGGCAGCCTCCACAGCGATGCACACGCGGCGGCGGCCACATCTGTAGCGAGTGTTCACAGAGCGCCTGTTGGCTCCCCTTCCGGTTCCGGCCCCGCTGTGCCTCCTGGGAGCTGTAGTCTGTGGTCTTGTGCGCATGTGCCTGGTACCTTTATCCTCTTCTCACGAGTGCCGGGGAGCACATCACCAGGAAGGTTCAGCAAACGTCGCTGGCTTAAAGGCCATCATGGAGTCCATCTCTCACACCATCTTTGCTCTGTTCTCTCTAGAATACTGCCCAGAGAGAAAAATGAGGACATTAGTGTTATGGTAGCTCATTTGTTTTTAGCATAAAATACACTTGATTTGACTGAGGACTTTGAAGGCAGATAGAATCATATAATGGCTTCAGTTAGGAGGGACCTTAATAAAGATAATCTAGTTTCAACCCCCCTGCCATGGGCAGGGACACCTTCCACTAGATTAAGTTGCTCAAAGACCCATCCAATCTGACCTTGAACACATACAGTGATGAAACATCGACAACCTCCTTGGGAAAACCATTCCAGATACAATGTTTTGCTTTAAAGAAAAGCTAATTTTTTAAAATGTAGCTGCAGCTGTTTTGAAATTCAGTTTTAAATTAGATTATGGACTCCACAGAGGTGTAATTTAAAAGCCTATTCTGTCCAGCAGGTGTCACTCATTCATGAAGAATCTTGCAAGTGTCAGTTCTTAGATGAGTGAAGACAAAGCCTTCAGAAACAATTACCTGCCTTGTGACCTAAATCCCCCCATTTAAAAGAAGGTACAAAATACTATACCATACACTAATGAACTTTGAAATAAAAGAAACTTCCGAAGAAGTAGCTCCCATTTTGACATTAGTTCAGTCTAAACAAAACCAATTGAAAGCATTGCAGCAAGAAGAGACTGTTCTTACTATGGAACTGGCATGGTGCACTTCACAGCTATTAGGCCATTCTGACTCGGTTTGAGCAAGGCTTCTTTGATGAATGGTCACCTGAAAAGAGCTTTTAAAATGTTTTTGCATATACTTCTTCTGTTTTTTAAGCAAAAACCTTGTCTGCTCTGTTTCTTGTAGAAAAGCTATTCTGTTTTTTACTGTAGTCAACTAACATTTTTAGGTAGTGCTGGAGAAATTAGGTGAAAGTTTGACAGTGTAAGAAACAGAGGCAGTGTACCTTTGCCCAGGTATTGGCAGCTGTGTTTAAAAATATTAAAGAATGGAAGAAGTAGTCATGATTGCTAAAGTGCACTCAGTTGCTTTTGCAATGGTTTTTTCCTTTCTGAATGTAAAAGTTAAAAGCTATACATTTTTACTGTAAATGCAGGAAGAAGGAAAAATAACTGCAACAATGTGAATGAACCACAAGCATCATGATGACTGTACTGAGCTGAGAAGTGCCTATGATATGTGGGAAGCTATGGATTCTAGGAATACTTTTAAAAGAAAGTGATGTTAGGGTGATAGTTGTAGTTAAAGAGTATTTATGTCCTTAAGCTACATCTGCTTGATTCAAATAACTTCTAATCAACAACAGGTCTTTAATAAACCACATGGACAGCACACTGTAATGATGCTTCAGCATTTGATTTTGCATATCTAGAGCTAACCTGGTATAAACTGATGCCTTTGATAGTAACAAAGTACTATAATGCTGTAGTGCAAAGATGTAAGCATTCCCCTGTTATCCACGTGGAACTACAGGAGGGGTAGAAATAGAGTAGAAACACTGGAAGAGGTAGAGGGCAATGAGCTCTGTGTTTCCTCCAGACCAAAAACACACCCACATTCCCAGTGTTTGTCTTAATAGTTGCCTATGAAAAAATCTATCCAAGATGAATGATATGCTGGCTCAGTGAGGAGGGGAAGGTTTTGAAGAATTCGTGTGCTATCAAGGCATTTTCATAATGATCATTTCAGTGGTAAAGAGCCAGGAAACTGAGTACATGTTGAAAAGCTGCAGCTCATACCAAAAATAGAAGCCATTCTTAGAATCTTTGAGCAGATCTACTATTCCAGTTTCTTATCTTTTCTGTCAGTACAAATCTATCTGAGGTTCTGCTTCAGAGACTAGCACCATTTAGCTGAAAAATCATTTTTTTCTTTGTGAGTACCTCACATTAGAATAAGGAAGCTGTGACAAGATGTAAAGAAAGCTGGCAGTACTGCTAATAGGTGTATTCATGATGGAGGTAGACTTTTACTTTCAGATGTGAATAGCTAACCCAATGTAGACCAGGTTAATGAGGGATACAGCTTTGGTTACAAAAACCCCACCAAGAACTTATTATGGGGAAAATAACTAGAGTTCCTGGGGAACTAATTGTTCTCAAAATTAAAATGCAACTAGGTCTGTGACCTAGGTTAGCCTCATGCTCCATTGCTCATACATATATCAATAATTTTTTTGGAATTAAAATCCTATAAATTAAGCTGCTTCTCTTATGAACGGAATATAAAGCATTTAAAAAAAAAGCCAACCCTGAAATATAAGGGAAGAAAGAAAGCATGTTATTTCTACAAATATTGGTTATGCTCAGGTACTACAGTGATGGGACCATGTAATTATCTAGCTAAATAGATATAATATTTTGTGTTGTGTAGCTAAATACTCCCCACTCCCCTACTCATTTCCACTATACAGGAATTTTTCAAACATTCCTTGCCCTATCCTGGCTGATGACATGATTGTCAACAGAACAATTAATAGTAATGGAGTGTCTTGCTTTCCCCCTTTCCTTCTCCTGCCTCTTTTTGGGAATTTTAGTAATAAAAAGTATTCAAGTGACCCACTCATTTCCTACTCTGATCCCTGCACTGGAGAAGTAAGGAATATATCGCCAAAGAGAGTAAATAGTGGCAATATTGTCCATGCTCAACCACAAGTCTGTGCTTCTAATGTAGAAAGTGAAAAAGAAGGTCTTTTTGCTGTGACCTGGAAGATGCGCCAAGCATTGCGATCTCCTTCAAGCTTCTGGAAGTTGTAGCTCTTAGAGGCTGGTTGGCCACTAATTTCATTGATATGTTATGAAGATATGCAGCTGTATCTTGTGGGAAAAAGTGTATGCCACATTCTCATGCTACTGTGGCATGTTAAAACATCTATGTTCCTTCCTTTATACCTCTACCTTGTTCAACTAATTCATCAGAAAGTATTGTACTATGTATAAAATAATAAAATTCTTTACAATACTTACATACTAAACTAGATAAAGCAGCACAAACACTGGTATGCAATATTTTCTGTTGGTGAATCAAATAAGATCTCTTAAATTTCACCTATAGTGCATAAGCCTCATTTTTCTGGCATTTGTGGTTTTTTTTTCCCTATTGGCAACACCTGCAACTTCTATATTCTCTCCAATCTTGGTATCTGTGCTGCAAATGGCTTTCTGGAGAAAAGTATAGGAATGAGTTGCAATTAAGGAGTACCTGGTGAGGCTCTGTGAGAGGCAGTGACCTTCTACTTGCAGGCTTCTTATCCTGCTCATCCATCTCATGTAACTTAACATAAGGAGATTGTTTTTCTTTGTGAGACTCAGTGTGTGATGCTCCGTAGAAGAAAAAGACAGAAAGGTTGCCTTATTTAGAATTTTTATGCTGAAGGATGGCTTTGGCTGAGTGTTAATTTGTAGGTTCTGACTGAACACTTCAGCTGATCACTCTATTCACGGTAATGCTTTGATTCACTTCCAATCCTATACGTTTTCAAACTTCAGTGAGGTTGGTTTTTTTTTTCATCACATCATTAAATACTGGCAAAAGTTCATGCTACATTCTCCATAATACACATATTAATATCTTTTCTTGCTCCTTCAAAATTTGTGTGACAAGAGAAGGAATAATTCCAGTCTCCTCAAGGAAGCGTAAAGAGTGAATTACTATGAAATTTCCAAACTTGGACTCAAGGTGCAAGGTAGAAATTATAACTCAAAGGAAAAAGTAGTCTAAGCTTCCTTGGATTAATCTAGCCATTTCATTTTCACCCATACACACCTTTTATCAAAACTGTGTAATTTTTTTTTTATGTAAAGAGCCAGCCCCATCATTTTCATGTCAGTGAGAAGTTAGTCCCTTTTCCCCACTATCAGCCAGGAGAATCTTATGTTATCAGGAACATAAACTTGGGCTCTTTATAAGTGTTCTTAGTGTTTCAAATTGTCTTCAAAATGCAATCACTTGTCACCTAAGTAATCTGAGCTATGGACTTAATTTGGAATTAAGAAGTGTGTGAACTAGTAAGGAGTGAGAAAATGTTCTTGTAATCTTAGGAAGCTGTCCTGAATCATGCTTTGGCTTTTTGCTCTGTTATTCATTCATGCTTTTTGTTCTGTCATTCTTTCATGCTTTTAGTCAGTTTTAAACGTTTAAATGTTGCTTTGTGGCTTCATGTTTCTAATTCCACAAGCAGTTTAGGCAGCATAAACCCCTAATTCTTCAGAGATCTTAATAATCTATGATAAGTAATAGTGCATGGGTGCTCAGGGAGATGTATGTGCATGGCTGCCACCTTGATAGACCCACTGAACTGGGATTTCTGGAGCAAAAACATTAGCTTCTGCAGGGTGAATGGAGGCTGTTTAGCAGGGATTGTGCCTACCTCACTCCTCTACGCAACTAACTCATGGAAGGTCTATAATGCACTCATAAGGATCACACAGAATCACAGAACTACCAAGGCTGGAAAAGACCTTTAAGATCATCAAGTCCAGCCTATGACCACACCATCTAGACTATGGCATTAAGTGCCACATCCAGCCTTTCCTTGAACACATCCAGGGACGGTGCCTCCACCACTTCCCTGGGAAGTCTATTCCAATGTCTAATCACCCTTTCCGTGAGGAAGTACTTCCTAATATCCAACCTAAACCTCCCTTGGAGCAGCTTCAGGCTGTGCCCTCTTGTCTTGTCACTGGTTGCCCAGAAAAAGAGCCCAGCCCCCATCTGACTACAACCTCCCTTCAGGTAACTGAAGAGAGTGATAAGGTCTCCCCTGAGTCTCCTCTTCTCCAGGCTAAACAACCCCAGCATCCTCAACCTCTCCCTATAAGACTTTCCCTCTAGTCCTTTCACCAGCCTTGTTGCTCTCCTCTGGACCTGCTCCAGCACCTCAACATCCTTCTTGAAGTGAGGGGCCCAGAACTGTACACAGTACTCAAGGTGAGGCCTCACCAGTGCTGAGTACAGGGGGAGAATTACATCCCTACTCCTGCTGGCCACACTATTCCTGATACAAGCCAGGGTAGCTGCTTTAATTCACTGGTACAGAATTGATGTTTCTTGCCCAGTGAGCAACAGTGTTCCTTCTAAACATCAGTCTAAGAGACATAATTGTACCAATTTGAGTACACATTCTTTAGTTTTATAGATTTTTAATACAGAAAGTATCTTAATTTAATTACTCAGCACCTCTCTAACTGTGCTGAGCACAAATACTTTTTCCATTTCCTCCCCACACTTTTATTGTGTTTTCTTTCTGTAGGTTGCAGATAGCAGGTTATAACACAGTTTATTCTTTGTCTTTTTTTTTTTCTTTTCTTTTGTTAGTTAAAATGCTGCTGTGTATGATTGAGAAATCTCATCAACTCTAAAGTGAATTGTTTTTCACTAGAGTGCATTCTCAAAATTTGTTGCTTTCTTATTTTAGAAAGTGTCCAAAGCTGCAGTTAGGACTTAATGCTGTTTTCTCTTCTGCACCCTGACATACTAGTCAGCCTTAATGAATTTCCACTATTCAGCTGTGGCAACAGCACTGACTAGAAACTCTGTATTTTTATTTTAGATATTACGTCTGTCTTGTCTGAGTCTCCTGTAATTCTTTTATGAGTATCTCTTTTTTGGGGAGTAGGCAAGATTTCTCTTTTGGCAGCTGAAGCAGGTAATGGAGTTGGTTTCATATTTGCAGAGCAGAGGAGGTCTTTTCCTTCAACTGGGCAAATGTCTTTGCCATTAAGGTTAAATTCAGGAATCTTTAGAGGTGAATCTGTTGCATAGTCTTCATATTGAGAATGAGGTTTCAGGACTGGATTTGTTTCTAATTCTGTTCCCAGGAGCCTTGTCTCCTTCAGTCTCAACAGCGTGCAGAAGGGACATTGTATTTGCATGTCAATGGAACTTTAATGGAAAACTCCACAAAACAAGAGGGGAAGTGTGCCACCAAAGACAAGAGGGAACTGGAAATTTTGAAGTTAATCACAGCTCTGACAGTGATTAAACCATCTGTTCCAGCTGTGGCCTGTATGGGTTTTTTTAAAGCACAACTCTAAGCACAGATAGGATCAATGTACATTGGCCAGAGGACAAATTTCATTTTGGTGAATCCAGTAATTCTCTCACCTCTGTTAATAACCCTCTTTGAATGTGTACACTTCCTTCACAGCAGAAGGTGGGCAATTGTACTAATTAATAAGGTCTTTTCCAATGTCTGGCTGCTGTTTGGCAGGATCACTACAGTGAATGTTGCTTTTGACATCTTGCTACTTGAGTTCATGTCATGTGCTGATGGAAGAAAACAGTGCTTATTATCCTCTCCCAGATACCCATTGTAAGGACAAATGAGGCAACAGTTCTGTAGTTAGAAAAAGCTAGACAACACAAATTGCAACTAGAATATTTCCCTCCCCACCTCCCATGTTCTGGATCTAGAAGTAGGGTTATGCCATAAAACTGTTTTGTTTGTCTAGTAAATGTCAGCCCTTCATGGCTAAATGGCTGCCTTCTTGGTGCAATGTGTTATTGTTCTGTCCCAAATTAAAACATGCTGGATGGTATTAGAAATGTGGGGCTAAGTGCCAAGGAAAGCATTTCTCTGGCCTGAAAACCTGCCACCACTCAGCACCTCTCTAAGCATGAATTGAACATTGTAGCAGTTGATCCACTGCAGTCTGTCTGATAGATGTGTGAAAATTTTTAGTTACGTGTTCTCAGTACTTGAGCACACTCCTGGGAAGAAAAAGCATATGAGGCATGTTGGCTTAACCCTTTTTGTGGAGAGCAGGCAGCCTAGATTGAGGGCTTGCTCCCTTTCTTTTCATGCTCTAGTCTGTGGAAAATGAGGAAAATTAAAACACTTGCAAATCAATGCAAATTTATTTTAGGTTAGAGGCATTGGATGATGGTGGCAACTGGGGAAACAGGGAAAGAATGTGAGAGAGAGATGGACCCAACCCAGAAGTGCAGGGTATATTCAGTTCAAGAAAAAAAACTTGGTTAGCATTTACTTCTGAAGGGGAAATTCTAATTGTGTTGTCCCAAAATGGGATCCATTTATCTGGTGTGCAATAATCCAATCTGTACAGAGCAACAAGATATTTCTTTATTCTAGCTCTGCACAGAAAGCGGTGCTAGGTGGTAAATTCACAAAACTAGCACTCTTTCCTGTAACACCAAAAAATGTAAAATTACCTTATATCTAAGTATACCAATTTCATTTGTCTACATGATTGGTTAATCAGTTCCTCGCTTGCACTTCAAGTGGTAGTGCCTCTACTTTTCACTATGCATGCTCAGAGGGAAGGGGGCTTTTGTGAGTAGGGGGTCATTCCAGCCTAAGGGAGGGTATTTTAATATGTTAGTAAGGTAATTTCATAGTATATTTAATTAGTAATTGTTTTATATTATCTGTTTTATTTAGTGCTCAAGGCCAAATACATTAGCTGTGAGCATCTTCCATTCAACTCTTCTTTACACCAAGATATGCTCAGTAAACATCCCCTTCCATTAGTCATGCTGACCTGTCTTTTTTGACATCAATTATAAATGCTCAGCAGTGGTAATTTGTGACTGAGTAATGATCTGGCCTGGAGGGCAAGAAGGCCTGCAAGAAGGGGTTAAACGGGCTGGAAACAGGAGTGCCAGAGACAGAATGGACATCTAGAAAACAGTGAAGTTTCCTTTGGTAATGAGATAAGAAGCAGCCTCAGCATTGTCTTGTAGACCATACTGAAATTCAAGCACTCAGGAGCCCATGCTCAGGGCTCACCTTTGAGCAGCAGACCTGGGCAGGGGGAATGGAGCCAGGACCAGACTGACCTGCCCCGTGCAATTGCTCTCAGGATTGGTGCCAGTGCAAGCATATATAAGGAATCAGCTTGTGATCCATTTTTGCAGGCTCCATGTGGAACTGTGCTTTGTGCTAGGACTCTGTCCAATGCCCTTGTTCATTAAAATCTTATTTTCTATTTAAGCACAAATGTGTGTTTAGTTTTCCTCAAGGGGTATCATAAAAGCTCCCCATCAGTTCCCTTCTCTATTTGATTATTTTTGATACAGTTGCTCAGCACTAAACATGAAACGGTTAATAAATACTATGAAGGAAAATTCTGGAGCTGCAAACAGTATAATTTTACCTCTCTGATCCTACTTTAAGACTCATAATGCACCTAAGATGATCTACAGGTGTCAGCCATTACCTATGGAAGTCTGTATGAGAACTGCTTGGAAGAAAACAGTTAAGTAGAATAGAAAACTAAAGTCAGAGGTAAGGTTCAGTGATGGGCAGATAGGTTGCATTGCACAAGAACTCTCATCCTTGCTCTCTCAGCCCAAATGTGATCTGAACTCTGAAACTTGAAAATTCAGTTTGACTAACTGATACACATACACATTCCTTTATATTTTTTATTTTCACTCCAATTAGTCCGAAAACAGAACACAAAAAAAGAGAACAATATATTTTTCTATTTCCTAAGCAGCCTGAGGCAGGATATAAAATAAATACCTTCAAAGCCTCATAAATGTTGAGAAAAAATTACATCTTCACAAAAGTTCTCTGGTCAGTTGTGCCACTACAAAGTTCAGACTTCATGTATTTGGGTCATATATTAATCTGAATTTTTAAAAATAGACTTTTCTAGAGATTTCAGTGAATTTTGTGAGTTCATTACTCTGGCTGAATGCTTGGCAAAGCAACAGCTGTCTGAAGTCAGACATGAGCTCTCACTTGTACTCTGGAGGAGCCCTCGTTATTTAACTGATCATAGATTTAAAATAATTAGCCTCCACATGACAAAGTTAGACTCTATGAAAGCATCTTGCCCTGCCTTATTATTGCATGTTTTCTTTTGCTTGGAAGAGACCTTTTTATTATCCACCTGGATTGTTTTATGCTTAGTGAAGTGCAGAAAACAAGGAAAACATAGTTTCTTCGTATGTATTCCATTTGCCAACATATTACCATCATCCAGGATTAATTTAACTTGCATATATATGTTCTTTTATATGTTGTGTAAGAGATTATCTAAAAGTTATAACTTTTTTTTTTTTTCAGTTCATCTCAGCTACAGAAATTCTAAAAAACAGTAAGAAATTTGCCCCATGATATCCAGAGCCTTTGCATCAAAACTGCACAAACAAGCTGCTGGCACAGCTGGTATTTAGCATGCAGCTGTTGATGTATCCTGTGCTCTTATAAATCCTTTAAGAAAGGGCTTGATGAGACAATTAGCAATAGATATGCTTCAGAAATTCAGTCTGGGTCTCACAAATTTTAGATGGTTACACAAAGCTTATTATGCGTCTCAAAGTTTGAGCTGGAAAAGGCACAAACATAAGCTCACAAGACTTATTAAGCTTTGTGCTCTTAGTAGAAATATCATGAGAACAGATTTTCTCAGCATCCAGAAGATGAAGGTATGTTTTAAAATCGGTAGGAGATATTAAATCACATTCTCCTCTTACACAAGCTTTTTGAGTTTTACAAGTTCCTGTATAGTTTGTAAGTGTGCTTATTATTTCTTTACTCATCCATACTAATGTCAGTTTCTGATGACAAAATATTGTTTATTTTTATTTGTTACAGGATAAAATATTAGTAACATGTAATTTGCTGCACTCATTACAATAATCGGCACCTAGAGCCAAGTATATTATGTTCACAGCAGTTCTCCAGGAAACTAACTTCTTTCTTCAAAAAACTCCAAGGCAATATGACGTTTTGAAAAATACAAATAAATTCTCTACAGCTGAGTTGCAAACTCGACTGTTTTGGAAGGGCAGATGGAGGGGCTGTGAGGAAGTAAAGGTAGGCAGAAGTAAAGATAGGCAGTAGAATTTACATGGGGATATTCCCACAGTTATCTGAATGTTGTCACGTATGATACGTTTCAGTTCTCATATCAGTATCATCCCTTGTCTGGGTTGTCATAGCATATGGTGATACAAGAAGCTTGGTAGGCTGGAAGTCCACTTTCTCAGTGGAACAGAGGTAGTGGGTACTGAATGGAGTCTTCAAATCTAATTTCTTATTTGTTGGTGAAACAGAAGTGGCATTGGTGCCATGTCTTTATGCTGGACCATTTGTAGGATGTGTATGTTGGCACACACAAGGAATATCACAGAATCACAGAATCGTTCTAGTTGGAAAAAAACCTTTAAGGTCATCGGTCCAGCCATAACCTAACTCTGCCAACCATTAACCTAACTCTACCAAGTCCGGTGCTTAAATTAACCATGTTCCTAGGCACCGTATCTATATGTCTTTTAAACACTTCCAGAGATGGTGATTCAACTACCTCCCTGGACAGCCTATTCCAGTGTTTAATTACCCTTTTGATGAAGAAATTTCTTCTAGTATCTAATCTAAACCTCCCCTGGCACAAATTGGGGCCATTTCCTCTTGTGCTGTTACTTGTTACTAGGGAGAAGAGACCAACCCCCACCTCAGTACAACCTCCTTTCAGGTAGCTGTAGAGGGTGATAAAGTCTCCTCTCAGCCTCCTTTTCTCCACTTTAAACAATCCCAGTTCCCTCTGATGCTCCATGTAGGATTTGAGCTTTACACCCTTCACCAGCTTTGTTGCCCTTCTCTGGACACACTCCAGCACCACAATGTCCTCCTTGAACACAGTACTTAAGGTGAGGCGTCACTAAGGCTGAGTATAGGGGCAGGATCAGCTCCTTCTCCCTGTCAGTCACACTATTTCTGATGCAGGCCAGGCTGCCTTTGACCTTTTTGGCCACCTGGGCACACTGCTGGCTCATATTCAGGTGCCTGTTGATCAACACCCCCAGGTCCATCTCTGGTGGGCAGTTTTCCAGCCACTCTTCCCCAAGCCTATAGCATTGCATGGGGTTGTTGTGGCCCAAGTGCAGGAGCCAGTACTTGGCCTAGTTGGACCTCATACAATTGACCTCTGCCCATTGATCCAGCCTGTCCAGGTCCCTCTGTAAAGCCTTCCCACCCTCAAGCAGATCAACAATCCCACCCAGTTTGGTGTCATCTGCAAACTTACTGAGGGGGCACTCAATCCCCTCATCCAGATCATTGATAAAGATATTAAACAGAACTGTCCCCAACACTGAGCCCTGGGGAACACCACTTGTGCCCAGCCACCTGCTGGATTTAACTCCATTCATGACAACTCTTGGGGCCTGGTCAGTCTGGCAGTTTTTTACACAGTGTACACAGGTCTAGGCCACATGTAACCAGTTTCTCCAGGAGAATGCTGTGGGAAACAGTGTTGAAGGCTTTGCTAAGGTCCAGGCAAATGACATCCACAGCCTTTCCCTCATCCACTAGGTGGTTCACCTTGTCATAGAAGGAGGTTAGGATCATCAAGCAGGATCTGCCTTTCATGAACCTATGCTGAGTGTGCCTGATCACCTGGTTGTCCAGTGGATTCTGCGTAATGGCACTCAAGATGATCTGCTCCATAATCTTCACCAGCACTGAGGTCAGACTGACAGGCCTGTACTGACAATATCGCTTGCTCTGGAGCTTCTCATATTTTGAAAATTTTAAAAGTCACATGGGAGTCCAAACCAACTAATTAGGTTGCATAGTGGAAAACATCATGTTGTGTATCACTAATTTAATTTAGAATACAAAAAAATCTAGGAGGCTATTTCATCCTGGAATAACTACAGACTAAGTGTTGTCTATGGTGAAGACAGTGTAAAGTACTGAAGAGTACAACAATGTACATTCTGAAGACCAGCTCTGGTAAAATTCATTAAATTGTAGAAACCAAAATATTGATTATTATTCAAAGATTATTTTTGGATCAAGCTTGTCTGTGTTTCAAACTTTATTTTAAACATTCAAGTCTAATATAGATTTCCGACTGTTTTTGTTAATTACTCTGTTGATTAGCTTGTTGGCTTCCAATGGAAAATTAACCTATATAAACTGAGGTCTATTGTTGTCAAGGTTTGACTCAGAATCAAAAAATAAACCGGAGACAGCAATGCTCTCAATCCCCTCCCCCTCCCACCCAGCTAGGGAAGGAGAGAGAGAATTAAGAGAATTTCAAAGTATTTGGAAGCACCTAAGAAAGATATTGTGAAAATAATCTAATTAAAATTAGGGTAGATAATTGCAGATGTTTTAT
The DNA here is from genome assembly GCA_020745705.1 of Hemiprocne comata. NCBI lineage: Eukaryota > Metazoa > Chordata > Aves > Apodiformes > Apodidae > Hemiprocne > Hemiprocne comata. Next base: position 61,017,902 of record CM036587.1, on the reverse strand, counting down.
TGGTCTGGCAATAAGACTCTGCCTTGAGGTACAACTGCTGTGTCACTATACTCCAGAAACTGTCTTCTTATAAATTCTTCAGAGACTTCTGGCATTATTTAGAGGAAGTAATTTTCCCAGTGTAAGGATTGGCATTAGATTCTAGACTGTAATACCCATACTTGGAAACTACAAAATCTGTTATAGGACACTGGTTTAAACATATTGCTTTTATACTTCTGGATCCTGATTTATTGTTATGTGCAAACCCAAGGTTTTCCAAGTGATCACTCATGACTTAGCAAAGTTGGATTTCAGGAGCATTTATTCACCTTATGTAGATTGAATATCTGATCTTTTTTACTGAGGATAATTGCACTACTGTAATTATTAGTACCTGTGATATATCTTCATTAAGTAACTCATTCCTGGGAGACAATGTTCTTCCTAATGCAGACTGGGATGCTGTTGGCATTCTTTGCCATGAGTTTACATTGCTTGCTAATGGTCAGCTTGAGGTTGCCAGGACTCAAAAGTCTTTCTCTGCGCAGCTGGTTTCCTGTGTTCATCCCCTGGCATGCACTGGTGTCTGGGGTTGTTCTTTCTCAGGTGCAGAACTTTTCATTTTTCTTTGTTAAACTTCATGATACTCATCTCAGCCCAATTCTTCAGCCTGTCAAGATCCCTTTGGATGGCAGTACAGCCATCTGGCATATCATCCACTCTCATTGGTTTTGTGGCATCTGCAAACTTGCTGAGTGTGCGCTCTATCCCATTGCCCAGATTAATGCAAAACACTATTGGCCCCAGTTCGAGCACTGAGGTACACCGCTAGTGACTTGCTTCCTGGTAGACTTTGTTCACACTGTTCTACAGTGTCCTGGTAGACACTGTTCACAATACTTTGGGCCTAGCCATGCAGCCATATAATGTGAGATCATGCTAGATGTTATTAGCATTTTAGTAGTAGATTTCTTAAACATATTTCAGAGTCTGATTATTGAAGTTCTAAGTGTACGGTCCTGTTTGTTTAGGGTTTTTTTTTTGTGTGTGTATGTGTTTTGGTTTGGTCTGTTTGTTTTTGTTGTTTTTTTTTAATGTTTATTATGTCTAGAATTCCTTTTGGGGGTTGTTCAAACTCAGAATTTCTTCACTAAGTGTAAACTTTTAACTAATTTATTTAATGCCCTATGAAAAATCAGAACAATCTTTATACGGAAGTAAAATAAAGCAGACTATACTGAAGCATGTCTTGATCATCTAAAAATCCATGACTGTGGTAATGTAACATGGTAACCTAGTGTAAAAATGTTTTTGAAGGAAAAAAAATCAGTGTTTCTTTTAACAGCCTTGTTGAAATAGTAGACTTTATGTGCAATAAAGGAATACTCTGTGACAGCGATCATGGTGTACCAACATCACACATTACATAAAATATCCATATGTATTTGCATTTTGTATAAGAGTGTATTTAACACCATATCTAAACCATTGAGTAGCTAACATAAACCAAAACTGAAATAGATATCCCTTGCACAAGAATCTAATTGTTAAGTGCAAAGACATAGGTGTTCAGCTGTCACCTAAGCCATGTTGTGGAAAATAAGGTTCAAAATATAAATTAAGTTGAAGTGTTGCTTAATCCTGATGAAATTTCAGATTTAAGGGTTACTTATATGTGACATTTACATGTTATAATCTCCTGCCAATGCTCTTTTTGTTTCATATTAATAAAATTGTGCCACGCAGATAAGGAATGCTGTCTTCTGCGTCTTGAGTGGTTCCTGTAAGGACAAATTAGAATAATTGCATTAGTAGAATATATGTTTTTTCCATGGAGGAGTTGATTTAGGTGTCTGGCTTAAGGAATAAATTCATGGTTATGAATTCTAAATATAAACAGATATTAATACTCCTTGCAAAGGCATTATTTCAGGCACATTTATCTTTATTGACTGATATTGACTCTGTATCAAGTGTCCCACATCTTACGTGTAGAGGTCCCAAGTGCTTAAGTGTGGGCTTTGGAGTCAATCAGAACAGGACAGCAAAAGTCTTTGTTTCTCCCAATTTGCTTTGCTTACTTAGTTCTGTTTGGATGCTCTGCAGTATTCATAATGCACTCTGAAAAGGAAAAAATACTCCATTGTGTTGAGATATTACAGGGTTCTGCAGAGAAATAGGCTTCAAGTTGATAGGAAAAGATCTTGTTAATTGACAGAAATGTGAAGCTTTTAGGAATACAAGTTGCTTCAGGGCTCATAAACATAAGGCTGAAATTGCAGTGCTCCTTTGACAAAGGAATATGATAGAACTCTGGTACAGACATGTTTTTGTTTGAGGTTGTAGTTCGCAGTAACTGCAACAAATAGCAAAATTAAACAGAAAGCAGAGCACTCAGTTCCCAAAACAAATTTCAGAATTTTATTTACAGAAATCATTATTGAATTGTAGAGCTTGCTGAAAACTACCATGTGTTAGCTTTGTAAATAGACTACTGGGAAACTGATTGCAATGCAGAGTGTCCATCATTATAACACCATGTGCTGAAATAATTTTCTGGAAGGACTATTTAGCTCTTTTGCTGCAGTTAATACAGAGGCTAATTTTAGGGATGAATGACCAGTCATGTGAAAACTGTCCAGGAGTAAAGTGATATTCAGTGAACTTGAACATTACAATTTGGAATATTCAATGAGAGGACGTGTGAGTGCAAGAGTAGCCTCAAATTCTGTAGAAAGTGTGATCTTATTTCTGACTAGGATTACAGAAAGGTAGAGACAGAAACTCGGACTCTTGAGAGTATGGGAGTAAATCCAGAGAAGCCACTAAACTTCAGCTTGTGATCTCATCATATCCAAATGATGCACCTGTTGCGGACCGATAACAATGGTTATCGGATGTCAGGATGCTTCCGCGACTATCCCCACCCCCCCACCCCCACCCCCCTTCTCGGCAGGGAGCAGAGAGGTTCGTAGATGGGACCGTACCTTAGAGGGTGGAGTGGAATGCCCCCCCACTCTCACAAAGACTAATATTTCACTCACACACTTGGAGGTTTATTGAAGGACCAAGGCTCGGGGAAGGTTATCAGGGGTCTATGGAGTTAGTAAGTGCACTCCCCGCGGAAGAGGTGTAGGAGGATTAATGTAAGGGAAGGGTAGGACGTGAAGCCTGAATACCAATTATACGGGTACGAGTGTACCCGTGTTACCCCTTCTGTAGTGAAGATGTAACCAACGTCCGGGGAGCCAGCAGCGGCGGTGACGGGAGGAGCCCGCGGCGGCGGGCGTGCCCGGTGGCGACCTCTCCGGCAGGCACAGCCCAGTAGACACCACGGCAGTCGTCCCTGGCACCGGCGAGCAGCAGCAGGTAGTGATCCAGACCCTGCTTCGAGCGGCGAGCAGGAAGGCAGCGAATCCCCCGGCTCCGCCTCGGGCGGCAGGGGGAGGGGGAGACGATTCCCCGGCGGGCGAGCACCGGCCCTCCTGCGCGCAGCCGCACTCCGACAGGTGGCTCGGTGGGTCCAGCGGCTTCACCGGCACAGCCCGCCTCCCTTTAGGTAACGTTCTCCTTTAGTATGTGGCCGGGTGCCCAGTCTCTCAAGGGGAGCCTGCTATCTGTATTTCTGCCATGGCTGTTTCAGTCTGTCCTTGGTTTCAAGAGGCACTTCGCTGGCTTGAAAGGCATTCCGTTGTGGGGGAAGAACCAGTCCGTTCCCCACAGAACCTTAATATACCACTGTAATCAAAGCTACATTTGGATGGTTCTTTGACAGATCTCACAGATAAAGCTCAAATTAGGGCCGGGTATTTATTTGGTGGCATCTGGGAGCTGCAAATGTTCTGCACTCTATGATAAGACATTTTTAATATGGTTGAAGTACAACCTTAGAAAGATACTGCATTGAAGCCTGCCATCTTTAAAAAAAAAATACACTTTATTGTGAGTTTTTTGTACTTAATGGTATTTCTTGGTTTGTAGCTGATGGATGATCCTGCAATATCAAAGTGATATAAAATAGACAAGTGGATGGCTCAGTTACTCAGCTGATTAGAAGGACTGTTGGCTACAGAGAACTACCTGCTTTTGTTTCAGCTAGGAATGGCACCTTCAGTTTTCCCAAGAGATACTTCAGACTATTTCATTTTGTAATTATGTGAAGTTGTTTGTAGTGGAGGATGATGTCTTCTCTTTTTTTTTTTTTCTTTCCCCTACTGATTTTCTGCTTCTTTTTTATATTTTAAAGACCTTTTATCTCCCTGCTGTGTTTATAATTCTCCAAGTTTCACAACATCTGAAGTAGCCTGGGTTCAAAAACGGGAGAGGCACGTAATGTTTCCACAAACATTAAATCGATGCATGACTCCTCCTTTCCCCCCTCATTTAGTGTTGTTCTCTTTTAAGACATGTTCTTATAACGTGAATCATAGAATTGTTCAGGTTGGAAAAGACCTTTAAGGTCGAGTCCAACATTATCCTAACCCTATTACCCTATTTCTGATGACTTTGAGCAACTATATAATAAAGGTTTTTAGCGTTAAAAATGTTGAAGAAGAAAGTTTTAAATTAATTTCCCTTGGAAATTTTTCTTTTTTTTCTTCTTCACTCCCTTCCCCTTCCCCAGCTTTGTGGTCCTTTTTCTCACAATGAGTTTATGCAACTTTAATATTTCTGGATTTTTAAGTGTAGTTTAGACTTTCAAAGGACAAATTAAAATTAACTGTACAGAACCAAATCCTGTAAGTATTCCAATTTGGAACAGAAGAAGTAAGGAGGTACATAAATTTCTCAGAAATGAGAGACACTTGCCTCTAGATCGATAAATAGATATTGCTGACAAATAGATATTGCTGATATATTTCTGCAGACTTGCATAATTTAGGATTTTATATTCTGTTGACACATTAGAACTAGAGAATAATTCAGGAGGTGTCTCATCTACCTTTCTTCTCAAAGAGAAACTCCAAGAATGGAGACTGCACAGCTTTGCTGGGCAACCTACTCACTGTGCAACTTCCTTGTGGTGCAAATTCTTGCTTATGCCATATTGGAACCTCCCATTTAAGTTTTTGATTGCTATTTGTCATTGTCCCACCAAAACACCTTCAGAAAGAGCCTGGACCTGTCTCTTCAATGACCTATCTGTAGATTTTGGGGAACTGCCATCAAGTTCCCCTGAAGCAGTCTCTTCTACAGGCTGAACAAGCTCTGATTCCTTAGCTTGTCCTCACAGGCAAGTGCTCCAGCCCCAACCACCCTGGTGGTCCTGCACTGAACTGGTCCCAGTTTATCAACATCATCTTTTCGTGGGGGGCCAAAAACTGGACGGACTATTCTGAGTCCTAAGTAAAGGCAAGCAATATCTTCCCTCAGTATACTGCCTACATTCCTCTCAACATAGCCCAGTGTGCTGTTGGTCTTCCATGCTGCCATGGTATGGCTGACAGTAAAAACACACTTAGTTCTACAATAAACAGTAATGTCTTATTTTTTTTAGACTAATGTAAAAACTAAAGTTGATATTTTTAAAAATAATCCTGCCTCTCCTTCCCAGAAAACTAAATTCCAAAGTCATAAACAAACAGAAATCACACTTTTTTCTTACTGAGGTCATACTATTGTTGCATGTGTGTTTAGATCAAACTGAAAGAAACTGTACCATTTTTATTACTGATGGATCTTTGTTATACTGTCAGTTACTTTATGTCTTCACTTTATGAATTTATCAATTTATTTTACTTGATAATAAAGAAATATAGTAGAACTTCAGTGCTTAGTTAAGAATGTTTATTTGGATGACCAGGTTTGTAGCTCTCTGATTCTCAAATAGGTGGTGATGGTTTTTAGTCTAGGTTAAGAATCCTATCATGATCTGGTCGGCCCAGGCCAAAACCCAGATCAGAGTGTGACCAATCAGGATGTTTTTAACAAATGAGTTCGTCCCTAAATTGGGACTGGCTTGCTTACAGCAGGAACTCTAGATCGGAGACTTCGCACAGACATGGGCACACACACACACACACAGAAGAAATGGTTCAGTGAAATCAACTGAACCTTTTATTTTAACAGCCTTAAAAGAAAGGGGATGGAAAACATGGAATGCACTGAGATAGACAGGCGAGGTCTATGTTTTTATTGGGATTTATATGGGTGTGTGTGTATGGATATGTCTTTAGCGTATAGAAATACAAAGGATGAAAGAAGAGAAAACTATTATAGACAGTGGGCAGAGACCCAATGTGTTTCCCCTTTTTGGGGTAGACGGTATGCGTGATGGTGAGAGGCCAATTATAATAACCTGGGGTGAGAGAAACACAATAGGGATATGATAGTGAGGAATTTCAGAGCAGAATAACCTTATGATCCCCAAAGTGCAGCAGCGACAATGGAATATATGGCAACAGCGACAGCGCGATGATCTCAGGAACGCTGGGTTGATGAGGAGCCTGATGAGCTGTCTTCCCTCTCTGGCCCAGACCTAGTGACTGAGTCACAGCCTGTGGTGGCCCCCAAGAGTAGTGATTTCAGCTCTTTATGTGTTCTTCTGTTCTTTCTTCCAGGCACCAACAACCACCAGCAACCCACCCACAAGCAACCTGCAGCCTTTTTATAGTCTTTTGCTGGGTGGTCCACAGTTTTTGATTGGTCCTTCACTCAATCCCCACAGTTTTAGTCCAATCAATATTCAAGTGACTATGTGCAGTCTCTGAGGGAGAGTTGTAACAATGTTGCCATTTTTCCCACCAAAGGCTGGGTCCTGGCTGCAAATCTAACAAGGCAGGCTGGCTTTTTCTGGCCTTAATTCCTTGAGTCCCAGCCACAGCCCCCTTGCAGTGCTGTTGCCATTTTGCTCCATCTGTTATGTCTCTCTGTTACAGTCGATTTGAGTAAGAGACATATCCCTTGTGGAGCCCAGTTCTCCACAAATCCACTCCTTTTTATTCTACGGTATTTTCTGTGCATGTGTACAGAATTACTTAGAGTATTACAGTATTAGATGTATACAGCAATTTAAATGGGAAAATGTGCTTTAGCATGTTATGCCAGCATTTCCCAGAATATTGTAATATTTTCATGTTATAATACATGCAACTTAACACAGAATATATAATAAACACTACCCTGGGTACCAGCTGCAGAACTAATAGATTTCATGTCAATGCTATTATGTATTTTTATTACCTTTCATTGTTTCTGATCAGAGAATTGAAAGGAACACAAAAAAAAAAAAAGAAAAAAAAGATGCCACCAATGTTGTCTCTAATTTCAGATTTTAGCTGCAAAATTAATGTATTTAGTCTCAAAGAAAAATTCATTAGTTCCTCTGCCATTTATAAATACTTGCTTATGATACATATTAGAATTTTAACTATAAACACATTAATAGCAGATATTTATTGTTAGTATGATGTGTCGAATTAAGTTACGAATCTGCACTTTTTCTTGATACTCTTTTGCTAATGTGTTGAAAATTGTCCATGAGTATAGATAACCAATATGCAAGACTGTTCAGGACTGCATTTATAGCATGTCACAAGAGAGTGCTGAATACTTCATTGTATAAAGCCCTGCTCCTGCAAGCACTTATGTAAGTACTTCCCCACAAGCTTGAGAATAGTGCAAGTGATTTGAATGAGATTATTTAGAAACATAGGTGCTTGAAGTTAAGCATGTGTCCAGATACCTGCATGTCGCGAACCGAGATAGGGAAAGCCGCGACCCACTGCCTTTCACAAAGGAATCGAGGGCTATCACTCCCTGTTGCACTCACACACAACGCTCAAGAATCAGTGGGTTTATTAAAGGCACCACGGTCTAGACAAGGTTATTTCTACAGAACAATAACGATACACATATATATAGGAATAAACAAACAAACAATACAAAACAAACACGATAGGAATTATTCTACCCCCTCCACCCCCCCCCCCGTTCTCAGTCCCGGACAGGGATAGGAGGGGAGAACTTGGAGAGAGCCTTTAGGAAGATTAGTAGCAATAGGAAGATGTATGTATGAGTGTAAGAATGTCTGTAAGTGTTAATAGGAAATGTCAGAGTGTAGTCAAGTTCGCAAGTCTCACCACCGGGGTACGGCCAAAGCCGATCCCTAGTCGGGATCCTTCTCCAACGACTTCAGGCAGGCAGTCCGTTCGGTACGTCCACACGCCAACAACCACAGGAAAAGGCGCCTCTGGCTCCACGGTAGCCTCCACAGCAATGCACACGCGGCGGCGGTCACCTCCGTAGTAGCTGTGTCTGTTCAGAGACCGCGCCTGCCGGCTCCACTTCCGGCTCCGCTTCCGGCTCCGGCCCCGCTGTGCCTCCTGGGAGCTGTAGTTTGTGGTCTTGTGCGCATGCACCTGGTACTCACCAGTGCCGGGGAGCACGTCACTAGGAAGGGCCAGCAAACGTCGCTGGCTTAAAGGCCATCAAGGAGTCCGTCTCTCACACTGCAGAATTAGGGTTTGAATTGGACTTGTTGCATTCAAACCCTACTTTTGTAAAAAGACAACTGGAAAGGAAGTGGCTGCATATGCACAAATGTCATGAAGTACTGAAAATAATTGAAAATTATAATAAAAAATAATAAAAATAATAAATATAATATAATAAAAATATAATAAAATATAATAAAATATAATATAATAATATATATAATATAATGTTCCTAATCAATATCCCCAATTACATTTTGTAAGCAACTTAATTTGGATTTTAATGTTATTTTTAATTGGGTTTGAGTATGAAAAAATGAAGATGCCTAGAGGATTTTTTAAAAGCCCTTTGTCATTTAATATTCAGTCAACACCAAATGCTATGGAAAAATCCCTTACAGATCTTACCAACAGATCTTGTTCATGGTGCATGCTACTTTGGGGAGACATGAGAAGATTAGCACTGAAGATTCAGAATGAACTTGTACCTTTATATAAACCTAAAATTGAACCTTTTTATGGATGAAAAAGTTCATTTGTATTTCATTTGTTTATTTTATCTTATTTCTTCTTGTAGCTCTGCCCTTCCTGATTTGAACTAGGCCTGAAAACAGAAATACTGGAATATTAGCAGAAATGTTATTCTTCAGTCTGTTTTTGGCTTGGGGAAACCACAAAAACCTGGAAATCCTAGGAGAAAACCAGCTCTTGCAAAATGTTGTCAGACATGTTTCCAGGTGTAGAGATTTAAAAAATGAAAATAAAAATAATTTTCAGGTTTTATCCAAATTTATGAACCCATTGAATTTTAGCTACCAGTCATTTACTAGAAGAGTGTTGAATAATTTTTTGGCATATACAAATCAGTAAAAAGGATGTGTCAGCATATGTTTTTACAGCTCATGACATGCCACTGAACAGCAACAGTAATACCCAAACTAAATTATGACAAAAGACAGCAGTACCATTGTTGGTTTTTTTTGCAAAAATTCAAACCAGATCCAAAATTTAAATCTTATTTGCAGAAATTTTCTGACCTCAGAATCTTCCCAAAATCCATTTTTTTTAAAACTGGGAGAAGGGACAAGACTGTAAATAAGCATGTGCATAGCTCAAATTCATTGAATATTGCTATTGCATACAAGTCTAGGCTGGAATTTTGATTAACAAAGCTGAACTTTCTCTTTGATTTTACTTAATCTGGGTTAGCAGAATTTAGAAATTTCCCTTTTGTTTGTGACCTCAGCAAATTCTTTTAATTACTTATTTGAATTTTTTATTATTTATTTAAAAAAAAATCAGGTACTGGTATATTTGATTCATTTTAACATTGATTTTTAATTAAGTGAACATAAGCCATCCAGAGAGACTTTGACAAGGCTTCAGAGATGGGTCCATGCCTACCTCAGGGAGTTCAAAAAGGCCAAGTGCAAGGTCCTGCACATGGGTGGGGGCAATCCTAAACATAGATATAGGCTGGGTAGAAAATGGATTGAGAACAGCCCTGAGGAAAAGGATTTGGGGTTGTTGGTTGATGAAAAGCTCAATGTGTATCTGCAGCCCAGGAAGCCAACCGTACCCTACTCTGCATCAAAATAATTGTGGCCAGTGGGTTAAGGGAGGTGATTCTATCCCTCTACTCTGCTTTTGTGAGACCCCACCCAGAGTACTGTGTCCAGTTCTGGAGCCCCCAACAGAGTAAAGACATGGAGCTGTTGGAGCAAGTCCAGAGGAAAGCCATGAAGATTATCAGAGGGGTGGAGCACATCTCCTATGAAGAAAGGCTGAGAGAGTTGGGGTTGTTCACCCTGGAGAAGAGAAGGCTCCAAGGAGATCTCATAGCGTCCTTCAAGTACCTGAAGGGGGCCTACTGGAAAGCTGGAGTAGGACATTTTACAAGGGCATGTAGTGACAGGACAGAGAGTAATGGCTTTAAGCTGGAAGAGGATAGATTTAGGTTAGACATGCCGAAGAAATTCTTTAGTGTGAGGGTGGTGAAACACTGGAACAGGTTGCCCAGAGAAGTTGCAGATGCCCTCTCCCTGGAAGTATTGAAGGCCGGACTGGATGGGGCTTTGAGCAAACTCATCTAGTAGAAGTGTCCCTGCCCATGGCAGAGGGGTCAGAACCAGATTATTTTTAAGGTTTCTTCCAACCCAAACCACTCTCTGATTCATTCGTAGAAAACCTGCTTTGTATTTAGTCACATCTAGAAAACTTTTTAAGACTCATCTAAGAAAGGTCATCAACCATCAAATCTTCAAGTCTCTTTTCTAAATTCATAGTTACAGTAAATTTTGTTAAATGTAACAATGTTTCATTATTTGGAGTCTTGTCAGCTGGAGAGTAAACTTCAGACAGCATTATGTTTTATTTTGTTACTGTCTGTTTCTCCTCTTATGAGCAGTGCTTGTTTAATTAAATGTACATTCTTCTTGTCCTGGTTGAACTGTATTTCAGTATGATAAAAATCTTTCTTCATCCTCACCTACCTTCTCTCATCATTAGATGTGAGATTGGCATTTGGCAAGGTGTTATTAACGGCACAGCTCAGATCTGCTCTTTGAAAAATGTGGGTATTACTTTCCATCTATAAGTTGCATTTCATATTTTCTAGGAAAGATCTATTTACTACTTGAATCTAGATGGCATTAACTGGTAACTATAAACAAAACCTGTGTTAATCATGCTTTTCCAAGTAGTATCATAGAATCATAGAATCATAGAATCATAGGGGTTGGAAGGGACCTCTGAAGATCATCGACTCCACCCCCCCCTGCTGCAGCAGGAACATCTAGGGCAGATCACACAGGAACGCATCCAGACAGGTTTTGAAAGTCTTCAAAGAAGGAGACTCCACAACCTCTCTGGGCAGCCTGTTCCAGTGCTCCATCACCCTCACAGTAAAGAAGTTTTTCCTCATCTTGAGGTGGAACTTCCTGTGTTGTAGCTTGGTGCCTTTTCCCCTTGTTCTATCACAGGGCACCACTGAAAAAAGACTGGCCCATTCTTGACATCCACCCTTCAAATATTTATAGACATTAATAAGGTCCCCTCTTAGTCTTCTCTTCTCAAGACTAAACAGCCCCAGGTCTCTTAGCCTTGTCTTGTATGACAGATGTTCCAGTCCCTTAATCATCCATGTAGCTCTCCATTGGACTCTTTTCAGCATATCCCCATCCCTCTTGAATTGGGGAGCATGGAACTGGACACAATACTCCAGATGTGGTCTTAAGAGGGCAGAGTAGAGGGAGAGGAGAATCTCCCTTGACCCGCTGGCCACACTGTTCTTAATGCATCCCAAGATACTATTGGCTCTCTTGGCCACAAGGGCACATTGTTACCCCATGGATAACTTGTTGTCCACCAAGACCCCAAGGTCCTTCTCCATATGGCTTCTTTCTAGCAGGTCAGCCCCTAATCTATACTGGTGCATGGTGGTTATAGTGATTCTTTAAATTATCAGAGGCTTTGGTAACATAGTTGGGGTTTTAATGATTTATAGGTAGCTTTTCAGTTAAAACACATCAGACATTTTAGAAAACAATTTCCACAGAAAGCAACCTGGTTTCATACATTTACCCTTTAAATTATGTGCCTTGATCTTCCTGCTTTTCTTACATGCTAAACAGTGGCCTTATTTCCAGAAGAGGGAAAGGCTGTGAGTGTTGTCTACCTGGACTTCTGTAAGGCCTTTGACACTGTTTCCCACAGCATTCTGATAAAAAAAAACCTGGCTGCTCATGGCTTGGACGGACGTACACTCTGCTGGGAAAAACACTGGCTGGGTGGCTGGGACCAGAAAGTGGTGGTGAATTGAGTTAAATCCAGCTGGTGGTCAGTGGTGTTCCTCAGGGCTCAATGTTGGGACTACTTCTTTTTAACATCTTTATCAACGATCTTGATGAGGAGATAGAATGCACCCTCAGTAAGTTTGCAGATGACACCAAGTTGGGAGGGAGTGTTGATCTGCCTGGAAGTGTCAGTGAAGGATTTGAGAGTGCAGATAGTCTTTTCATCAATCCTCCCGGTCAAAAGGATGGGGCTGGAAAGGGCAAATCATATTGGGAAAATCAATAAATGGTTACAGGTGTGATGCCACAGGCAGGGCTTTGGCTTCTTAGACAAAGGGACTCACTTCAAGAAACCTGGTCTGCTAGCGGCTGATGGGGTTCATCTTTCAAAGAAAGGGGAGAGCATCTTTGGCCATAGACTTGCCAATATCGTAGAGAGGGTTTTAAACTAGAGTTGCTGGGGGAGGGGATCCTCAATACATCCCACTAACTCTACTTTGAGACCAATGCCTCTAACAGATGCCCTGAGCCTGCAGAAGGATCACAGGCCAGCATTAGAACATCTGAAATAAAGGAAAATGCAATCGTAGCCAGTAAAAAGCTTCAATGGGGGTCCAACTTAAATGCCTCTATGCAAATGCATGTGGCATTGGAAATAAACCAGAGAAGTTTGAGACGTGTGCATATCTGCAGGGTCGTGATGTTATTGGCATCACTGAAGTGTGGTGGGATGACTTCTATAACTGGAGCATGGGAATGGATGGGTGTGAGCTTTTCAGGAAGGATAAGCAGGAGAGAAGAGGAAGGAGCGTTGCTCTCTATATCAGTAACCAGCTGAAGTCTATGGAGTTCTGCCTGGGGATGGATGAGAAGCTGACCAAGGAGAACTTATGGGTCAGGGTTAAAGGGAAGAAAAGGACAGGTGATTTCATAGTGAGAGTTTCCTACAGGTGACCTAACCAGAAAAACTGAGTGGATTAGGCCCTCTATAGACACATAAGAGCAGCTCCATGTTCACAGGCCCTGGTCCTCATGAGGGATTTCAACCACCTTGACATCTGCTGAAGGGACAACACAACAAGGCACCAGCAATCCAGGAAGTTCCTGGGAGGCACTGATGACAATATCCTTCTTCAAGTGGTAGAAGAACCAATGAGAAAAGGTGCTGTGCTGGACCTTGTTCTGACCAACAAGGGTGGGCTGGTGGGGAATGTGAAGCTCAAGGGTAGCCTTGGCTGCAGTGAACGTGAAATGGTGGAATTCAGGATCTTTAGGGCAAAAAAGGAAGGTACAAAGCAAGCTCGCTACTCTGGAGTTCAGGAGAGTAAACTTTGACCTTTTTCAGGGATCTGCTCTGTAGTGTACCATTGGATAAAGCCCTGGAGGAGAGAGAAACCCAATAGAGCTGGTCAATATTCAGGGATCTCCTCCTCCAATCCCAGGAGCAATGTGTCCCAACAAAGAGGAAGGCAGATAAGAATGCCAGGAGACCAGCATGGACGGACAAGGAGCTCATAAACACTCTTAGATGTAAAAAATAAAGTCTTCGGAGGGTGGAAGCAAGGACAGGTAGCCTGGGGCTGGGGGGGGGGGGGGGGGGGGGGGTACAAAGAAGTTGTCTGAGCAGCAGATTAGGAAAGCTAAAGCCCAGATACAATTAAATCTGGCCAGAGACATCAAGGGTAATGAGAAAAGCTTCTACAGGTACATCAGTGATAAAAGGAATACTGGGGAAAATGTTCCCTTTTGAGAAGGGAACAGGAGACCTGATGTGGAGGACTGGCCTCCACAAAAGATATGTCTCTCACTCAAATTGGTTGCAACAGGGAGACGTAAAAGTCAAAAAAAAAAGAAAAAATCAACCAAAAAACCGAAGCAGCTACAACCCTGTGGGTGTGTGTTTGTGCGCACAGCTGGGACTTACACATTGAAGGGCAGAGACCCCTGCCCCCTTGCTATGTTTGCAGCCAGGACCCAGCCTTTGGCTGGAGCATGGCAGTATTGTTACAGGAGCCACAGGTAAGAGCTGAGGACTAAGCAGACAAAAGGCCAGACCAGCCTGCATGAGCATGTAAATAGGTTGGCCATTATAGGCAGTTATCGGTCATGGGCATCCATTGTTCTTTGCTGCTGGAAGAAAGGAGAGAGAAGAAAAGAAGACAGAAGGAGAAAGAATAGGAGACAAAATCACACAGAACCTTCGGTGGCTGGGGTGGGACTTCTGCCTGGGGAATGGCATTTACACTGTGGAGAAGGCAGGTCACTTGACATTATAGGATGTGTAGACATGCTCCTTGGGATGGTGAGGTGAGCAATTGAAAATCGTCATTCTTGGCAGACTAATATTCCACTGGGTAGAGAGAAACCCATTCAACCCATTTTCAGTCAGTGTAAATTTTCCCTTCAAGCCAAAGGACCCTGAAACAACCACAGTCTGATGCTTTTAATGCAGGAGATATTTGCAGATGCAGCGCAGTTGTGGACTTGTGCAGTTACAGTATAAAGGAGAAGCAGGAGGCATGTGACTAGTCATGTCCCCCAGGGTTCAGTACTTGGTCCAGTCCTGTTCCAAATATTCATCAGTGGCTTGGATGAAGGGATAGAATGTATCATTAGCAAGTTCACTGATGATACAAAACTCAGAGGGGTGGCTGACATGCCTGAAGGCTGTACTGCCATCCAGTGTGACCCGCACAGGTTGGAGAGCTGGGCAGGTAGAAAACCAATGAAATTCAGTAAGGGCAAGTGTAGAGTACTCCATGTGGGGAGGAACAACCCCGTGTACCAGTGTTGATTGGGTATCCCAAAATGACTTCATCAGTAATTCAGCTTAGAAAAGTTAAGTTGCCACACTTGCTAGTATCAAAGTGGATTAAACTACTGTGAATTGCTAAAGTCATTGCATTTTCCTTGCAGCCACCATAGAAAATGCTTTGCAGCTAGTACGTCCCTGAAGGACTTCAAGTGAAACATTCAATCCAGAAATTGATGCCTAAGAAAGCCATTTCTTGTCTCAAAGAGGCTGGTCCTCCATCACTGAAGTTTAGTGTTCACATCAAGGCTTCAGTATTTAGAATTTATGAGAGTGTGTAAGTGCAAGATAAACAAAGTCAATTGTGTAGCTACAGTTGATGAAAATGGCTTGCCATAGTTTGCTTCAATTGCGTGTAGCCTATGCTTAGTGTCTTACAAATTAAGAAGGTATGAACGGTGCCCTAAGACAACCATAATCCTATGTCTTTTTAATTTAAAGTCACTACTATGAATGTTGGGCTCACCCTGTTTTAGTTGACAACAGGTAACAGTGCAGCATGAAGACTTAGCAAGGGAACATATTAAGACATGTAGAGTACCACTGGATTTCCTCGTTAGCCAGGTCACAGAAGGTACATCATGACATAAGGTATTAGAGAATTAATCCCAATCTGTGTTTAAGGAGCTGTGTTGTGCTCTACTCAATCTATTTTGCCCTCTGCACAGCGGGAAAGTATCTGGTAAGCAATGAGAAAGGTGACTTTAAGCAACTTAAGTCCGTTCCTCTGATTCTGGGCCAGCTGGGGACTGTTAAGCCCTTTGTGTAATTCAAAGAAGCCTAAGGCTGTGCTTTCTGCCCTGTGATGACATCTTCTTCAGAGAAGGTGAGGAGACTAGGTGTGGGGAATGGACTAGTTCTCCCCCCACACAATGGAATGCCTTTCAAGCCAGCGAAGTGCCTCTTGAAACCAAGGACAGACTGAAACAGCCATGGCAGAAATGCAGATAGCAGACTCCCTCTGAAAGACCGGGCACTTAGCCACATACTGTAGGAGAACGTTATCTAAAGGGAGGCGGGCTGTGCCAGTGGAGCCGCTGGACCCACTGAGCCACCTGTCAGAGTGCAGCTGCGTGCGGGGGGGCCGGTGCTCGCCCGCGGGGGAATCGTCTCCCCTCGCCACCGCTCGAAGTGGAGCCGGGGACTCGACGCCTCCCTGCTCGCCGCTCGAAGCAGAGCTTTGGATCACTGCCTGCTGCTGCTCGCCAGTGCCAAGGAAGACTGCCCGCCGTGGTGTCTACTGTGCTGTGCCTGACCGCCATGCCTGCCATGCCGTGACTGCTGTGCTGTGCCTGCCGGAGGGGTCGCCGCCGGGCACGCCCCGCCACCGCGGGCTCGTCCTGTCATCGCCGCTGCTGGTCGCCCGGACACTGCTTACATCTTCACTATAGAAGGGGTAACATGGGTACACTCACACACATTTACATATAAATATTATCCAGGCTTACTTCCTAGCCTTCCCTTACGTTAATCCTCTTACACCTCTTCCGCGGGGAGCGTGCTTACTAATACCATAGACCCCTGATATATATCTAGATAACCTTCCCTGAACCTTGGTCCCTTAATAAACCTCTTAGTGTGTAAGTGAAATATTGGTCTTTGTGAGCGGGGGGGGGGGGGGGGGGGGGGGGGGGGGGGGGCATTCCACTCCACCCTCTAAGGTACGGTCCCATTTACAAACCTCTCCGCTCCGTGCCGAGACGGGGGGGGTGGAAAGTCGTGGAAGCATCCTGACATCCGATAGCCTTTAATATCGGTCCGCAACACTAGGTGGTAGGGAGTAAGCATAGCTCTGCTTGGATTGTCCTCTGTGCAGAATAGCAGAGCTGTAGGGCAGTTCTCTGCTTGCTTTTGTGCTGTTGAGGCAAATGTTACAGTAAGCGTTGCCTGTTCTGCATAGAGCAATCAATTAACTTCAGAGTTCTATTTATTTATTTTAGCATAAAACACTCTTGAGGGCTTCCACTCTCGTCATGAGTCAACAAATGTCTTATTTATTCCAGTATCATACCATGTTGCTGCCCTGGGCTTGTTTCTGATCTTAGGCACTTTGAGTGGAGTTTCGATAGCTGGGCAGCATTCAAAATCAGCAACTCAGACAAAAGAAGAAAACCAATGAAGGCACAGCATGCTCATTCAGCATAATTGTCTGACATCTCTAGCAGTTAATTGCTGGAGATGAGAAGTAAATAAATCTCTGGTTTATGACTATACAAAGATCAGCAGCATTACTAAATAGTCTGTTTCACGCAATGGCCAAGGAATAGGCACAAATTTATTTTAATTTGCATTGTAAATAATTTTGCACTGCTTTTGTAAGAAAACAAGTTGGACTCAGTCCAAGATGCTTTCAAATTTTCCTTTTCAAACTATGTAAGTTTAAAGTGCAAAGAATTACTAACCCATCAGAAGGACTTTGCTTTAGTCTCTGACCAGAGACTGAACTCTGACCAAAGTTTATTTATTAAATAAATTCTGTTGTAGTAGTTCAGCAACGTCTTAGTAAGTCAAGCAGAAAAAGCTTACAATGTGTTAACAGGCCCTTGCAGTAAGGGGAGAGCTAAGACAGCTCGTCTTTCTTCTGCTATTTTTAAAGCATCAGTTGCACACAGAACAAAACTGCATGCTTTTTTCTTAGGCTGAACACTTCCATTAGCATTGTAAAGTAACTTAAGCTACTGGTGCTGAAATGGAGGAATCTTAGCCATTGAAATTTTGTTCATGTACAGGAGAAGACTTGAGGTTGAAGGAGAATCAGACATGATATAGCTCATCTGTTATTCTCCCTATCTAAATATAGCACATGCTATTGCTCAGAAGCTATAGGATGAGCTCACACAAGCTGAGCAACCTTGCAATCTGATGTCATCACATGGGACAACCTGCCCGGCCACAGTAGGGGCCTTGTCCAGCCAGCCAGCTGGCCTTGCCACTCCCCTGCATGAGTATCCTCCTGGAAATGGGGGTGTGCTGGTTTGGCAAGATTTTTGGTTGTGGGGGAAGGGCCCCTGGGGTGGACTTGGATTTACTGCCAGTGGACTTGGATTATGTAGCTGTGGAAGACTCCAGTGCCAGGGGAGGTGACTGTTCCCAAAGCAGCCCCTGACTCTATGGGAAGCCCACGCTGGAGCAGCTTCCCTCGTGGGAAGGACTCCTGAAGGAGAGGTTCGTGGAGGACTCTATCCCATGGGAGGGACCCCATGGGGGAGCAGGGGAGGACTGTAAGGAATCTTTCTCCCTGAGGAGGAAGGAGTGGCAGGAACCACCAGACTGTGAACTGACTCAGCCCCATGCCCTGTCCCCCTGTGCCACTGGGGGGAAGGAGGTAGAGAAATCAGGAACAAAGTAATTTGGGACCGGGAAGAAGGGAGGGGTGGGGGTAACGTATGTAACCACTGCTCTTTGTGTTGTCTGTGTCCTGTGTGCATTTGATTAGTGTGAAATTAAATTATTATTTTTTCCCCAAGTTGAGTCTATTTTGCCTGGGACCTTAATCAGTGAAGAACCCTCCTTGTCCTTTGTCTCTATCCATGAGCTTCTGGTTGGCCTTTGTCCTCCTCATCCTAGAGTGTGTGTGTGGGGGGGGAGTTGAGTGAGTGGCCATGTGGCTGTTGCTTGTTGTGTTAGGCCCAAACCACAACAGGGGGCCAGCTTTTGCTACCATACACAGGTTTGCTTTCACTTCCTGAAAAAAGAACATTCTGGGGGACTTCAGAGTGTATGGGAAACCACTGGAATTGCTAGGAACAAAGGTGGCCTGTTAGCTTCCCCCAGCCCAGATGTCAGGGTGAGTTTTTAAACTCCCTACCCCCTTCATAGATATTCCTGTCAGAAAGAGAGTTTGGAAAGGGGCCAAGCAGCTCCTTCAAAGAGTGTTTGCAGATTGGCAGCCCCAAATGTTCACTAGTTACAAATTAAGCCTATCAAACCACACAGTTACTAAAAATAACCCATCTGAGTGTCTTTCTGTTTGTTTTTCATTCTGAGGGGCATGGCAGGTATGTGTCACGTTATAATTTTTTGGCTAAGCAGTCTTTTTTTCAAGAGAACATAATATGAGTAACTTGCATAATAACTTGACTCCAGGAGCTGAGATGCTAGAGAACAAACTGCTCCAGTCAGGATTCTCATGCAGCCATGAAAATTGATCACCATAGTCATGGTTAGTGCTTCAGTACAGTCTCGCCTTGTCAGACAATAAACTTTTACTGATTTTACTAATCAAAAGAAAGGAAATAGAAAGTTTTTGGCTGCCCTTTCTTAGCTAAAGGCTTGCATGTATAAGACTAAAAGACATACTTAAATTACCACTAGTAGCTCAATTTTTTACAGAACCTACTCTTCAACCCAATGAGAAGCCTACAATCTAAGATTCTTGTGGAGATATTGTCTGACATGAGGCACAATCTCATGTATTCAGTATGTATATCTGGTCTTCCATAAAATTGTTAATTCACGTAAGATCACCTTCTTAAATGTAGATACACCCTTTTTTCTGGCAGTATTCTTAAAAGATGTATTTTAAAACAGGGCATCCAACTATTTTGAAGTAATAAACTTTTATGTCTGACAAAGTGAAAATAGATACTAAAGATTAAATCCTTGATCCTGCATTTATCCTTCATTTCCTGTATCCTAAGTATCCTATATTTATCACAGATGTCTTTTATACACTGGAACAGGATCCTTTGTTATGCATTTGTTAGCAGTTGAGGAGCAAGAGAAAATTCAGAGAATGAATTGTCTAGTGCTACTTGAGATATGTAAGAGAAATTTCCTACCATTACTTCAGTTCAGTAAGGTCTATCATATAGTTTCACTTGAGAAAACTCAATGAACAAATGCAGGCTTTAGCAATGTCTAGTGTTTCAAGAGAAGTGCTGTGATCTCAGTTTGCTCCAGAAGGATGTTATGGCTGTGGTGAATCCCTGTGGGCAAACATATGGGCCACAAAAAAAAAAAAAAGAAGCAGAAAAGTGAGAACTGAATAGGAAAATTGTGGGGAAGATGCCCTTGCATTGTGGAGGAAGTGGTATAATTTATACTGAAATAAAGTGAAAAATGGAAGCAACTAGAGGTAACATTATGTTTTCAGATGTGAAGCATTGCAAAATCAAGCAATTCACAGTCACAGAATCACAGGATCTTAGGGGTTGGAAGAGACCTTGAAAGATCATCTAGTCCAACCCCCCTGCCAGAGCAGGATCACCTAGAGTACATTACACAGGGATGCATCCAGGCTGGTTTTGAATGTGTCCAGTGAAGGAGACTCCACAACCTCTCTGGGCAGCCTGTTCCAGTGTTCTGTCACACTCACGGTAAAGAATTTTTTCCTCACGTTTACATGGAACCTCCTACACTCCAGTTTGCATCTGTTTCCCCTTGTCCTATCACTGGACATCACTGAGAAGAGCCTGGCTCCATCCTCCTGACACTTGCTCTTAACATCTTTGTAAACATTGATGAGGTCACCCCTCAGTCTCCTCTTCTCCAAGCTAAAGAGACCCAGGTCCCTCAGCCTTTCCTCATAAGGGACATGTTCCACTCCCTTAATCATCTCTGTGGCTCTGCGCTGGACTCTTTCAAGCATTTTCCTGTCCTTCTTGAACTGATGACACAATATTCCAGATGTGACCTCACCAAGGCAGAAGAGAGGGGGAGGAGAACCTCTCTTGACCTACTAACCATACTCTTTCTAATACACCCCAGGATGCCGTTGACCTTCATGGCCTCAAGAGCACATTGCTAAGTCACGGTCACCATGACCCCAGATCCCTTTCCTCTACACTGCTCTCCAGCAGGTCAGCCCCCAGCCTGTACTGGTACATGGGGTTGTTGTTTCCCAGATACAAGACTCTACACTTGCCCTTGTTGTATTTCATTAAGCTTCTCCCCGCCCAACTCTCCAGCCTGTCTAGGTCCCACTGAATTGCAGCACAGCCTTGTGGTGTGTCAGCCTCTTCTTCCAGTTCAGTGTCATCAGCAAGCTTGCTGACAGTGCACTCTGTTCCCTCATCCAGGTCATTGATGAAAATATTGAATAGTGCTGGTCCCAGTACCAACCCCTGAGGGACTCCACTAGTCACAGACCTCCAACTAGATTCTGTCCCATTGACCACAACTCTCTGACTTCTTCCTTTCAACCATTTCACAATCCACCTCACTGCCCGATCATCCAGATCACACTTTCTCAGTTTAGCTACAAGGATGCTGTGGGAGACAGTGTCAAATGCTTTACTGAAATCAAGATAAACCACATCTACTGCACTTCCATCATCTATCCACCTAGTTACTTCCTCATAGAAGGCTATAAGGTTGGTCAAACATGACTCCCCCTTGGTAAAACCATGTTGACTGCTCCTCATCCTTTATATGCCTAGAGATTTCACCAAGAATAAGTTGTTCCATCACCTTTCCAGGGATGGAAATGAGGCTGACTGGTCTATAGTTACCCGGGTCCTCCTTCTTGCCCTTTTTGTAGACTGGAGTGACATTTGCTTTCCTCAAGTCCTCAGGCACTTCTCCTGTTGCCCATGATTTACCAAAATTTACCATTGCCTAGCAATGACCTCCACCAGCACCGACGGGTGCATTCCATTAGGACCCACTGATTTATAGAAGTCTAGATTGCTTAACTGATCCCTAACCCAATCCTCATCTACCGAGGCAAACTCCTCCTTTATCCTGACTTCTCCTGGGGATCTGGGGCTCCTGAGGAGAGTCTGCAGCAGTGTAGATAGAGACAAAGAAGGCATTCAGTAACTCTGCCTTCTTTATATCCTCTGTCACCAGGGTACCCACCTCATTCAGCAGTGAGCCTACACTGCCTCTAGTGTTAGTTTCATCTGCAATGTATTTGAAGAAGCCCTTTCTATTGTCTTTGACCTCACTTGCAAGGTTTAATTCCAAGGAGGCCTTAGCTTTCCTAATTGCCACCCTACATCCTCTGACAACAGTCCTATATTCCTCCCAAGTGGCCAGCCCCTCCTTCCATGATCTATAGATTTTCTTTTTCTACTTAAGTTTGCCCAGCAGTTCCTTGTTTAACCATGCAGGTCTCCTGGCTCCCTTTCTTGATTTCCTAACCATTGGGATGCTCTGATCCTGAGCTTGGAAGAAGTGGTCCTTGAATGTTGACACACTATCTTGAGCCCCTTTACAATCTAGTCCCTGTCCCATGAGATTTCCCCTAACAATTGCATGAAAAGGCCAAAGTTGGCCCTGCTGAAGTCCAGGGTTGTGATCCTGCTAGGTATTCTGCTCCTCCCACACAGGATCCTGAACTCCACCATCTCGTGATCACTGCAGCCAAGGCTGCCTTCGACCATCACTGCTTCAACAAGGCCCTCCTTGTTGGTGAGTACAAGATGCAGCAACGCTCCTCTCCTAGTTGGTTTGTCCACCATTTGCATCAAGATGTTATCATCAATGCACTGGAGGAACTTTCTGGACTGTGAATGGCTGAGGAGGCCTTCCAGCAAATATCTGGGTAGTTAAAATGCCCCATGAGGACCAAGGCCTGTAATTGTGAGGCTGCTTTCAGCTGCCTGTAGAAGTTCTCATCAACTCCCTCATCCTAATCACGAGGCCTGTAATAGACCCCCACAACAGTATCAACCATGGTAGCCTGCCCCTTAATTCGTACCCATAAGTTTTCCAGTCACTCCTCATCCACCCCTGGACAGAACTCAATACACATTCTAGTTGCTTTCTCATGTAGAGAGCAACTCCACCACCTCACTTTGCTGACGTGTCTTTCCTAAAAAGGACATAGCCATCCATGACCACATTCCAGTCATGTGAGCTGTCCTGCCATGTCTCTGTAACTGCCACCAGATCATAACCCTTTGACCACACACAGACTTCTAACTCCTCCTGTTTATTCCCCATGCTGTGTGCATTGGTGTACAGGCATTTCAGGGACTGAGCTGAGAACACTGATAGCATCCTAGGGAGGTGGGAAGCCTTCTGGTCTTCATTAATACTAGAACAATGCCCCACTGGTACAAAGCCAGCTACAACCTTCTGCCCCTTCGAATCTAGTTTAAAGCTCTATGAATGAGCCCTGCTAACTCTTGCCCTAGTACCCTTTCTCCCCTGTGGGACAGGGTCTTCCCATCCAATGCCAGCAGGCCCAGTGTCCTGTAAATCAAACCGTGATCAAAAAACCCAAAGTCCTGCTGGTAGCACCAGTTTTGGAGCCAGGCATTGATCTGTCTGGTCTTTTTGTTTACCCATTCATCATTCCCCAAGACTGGAGGGACAGAGGAGAACACAACTTGTGCTCCCAAACCCTTGACCACTCATCCCAACACTCTGAAATCTTTATTACCCTCAAACCTCTTTTGTCCACCTCATCACTACCTACCTGAAAGATCAAAAGAGGGTAATAGTCTGAGGGCTGTATCACACCAGGAAGTTTCCTGGTTATATCCCTTACCCTGGTCCCAGAGAGGCAGCAGACTTCCCTGTGGGAAGGGTCTGGCCAGCACATGGGGCCTTCAGTTCCCCTCAGAATGGAATCTCCTATCACTATTGCTCTCCTCTTGCTCTTCTCAGAAGCAGTCTTAATATGAGGAGCTGGCTGCTTCAGAAACTTCACAGAAGCAGTCTTATTGTGTGGAGCTGGCTGCTTTGGCAGCTCCCTGGATGGGGCTTTTTCAGCATCCCCATTTGTCTGGTGCCCTATCTCCAGAGCCCTGTATCTGTTCTGTAAGGGCACCTGGGAAGGTGGGGAGGGTCTGGTGGGAATTCTCCTGCTGCCCCGAGCAGGGACCTGCTTCCATTCCCCCCGTCCTCTCCTAGTTCCTGTCCTTCTGCCCAGTGACAAGAGGGCAGGGGATCCTCTACCTCTCGTGGAGCCTCCACCTGCTGCCTTTTCCCTAAGGATGGCAGGGTGTGGCTCCACCAATCTATTTCCCTTTCATATTCCCATATGGTCCTTAACCTCTTCCTCCTTAAGCTCTGCCACCAGACTGAGCAAATCATTTACCTGATCGCAGCGCACACAGATGTTGTCTTTACTGTCATCCCGTAAGAGTGACAGACTCAGACACTCCATGCAGCCCGTCACCTGGACAGCTGCATATCCCTGAGGCAGATCAGTCTGAGTTCTGACATTGCTTTTACCTGAGGCTTTCAACCAAGTGGAGACCATCTTCTAGTCTGCCTGGCCTGCCTGCTTGCCCTCCCTAATTCCTCCTCTCACACTCACCCATGCGCCCTGCTTGCGCTGCCCTCTGCGATGGCTAGCCACTGCCTCTGTTCACTCTCCTCGTGGTCATTCTTACAAATGTGTGGCAAAAGATCAGCATATTCTCAGATTGTGTTAAAAAAAGGTCTTAAAAGTTCTTCTCATTGCAGCATGGCTAAGGAAAAGAGAAAGAAAACCAGGGTGGGGTCTTCACTGAGAGAGAGTTAGTGGCCCAGGGGGAGTGCAAAACAACCACATTAAAAATGAATGTACATTCTTGCCACTTCAATCCAGGGTTAAACTGAGAAGAAGAAAAGGTCAATATTGCAAATGTCCTTAGGGATGATGGGTTTTGGTCAGCAATTAGGCCTCTGACAGAGTGCCACAAAGCAAATCATGATTGAGAATTAACTCTCCAAATGGTAGACTCTACTTTGCTGCATCATCAATAGAGTATATGTGGTATATTGACTGATTTTAATGTGTATACACCACCAGTGAGAGAACTCAGTATAAAGGGATCTGAGGATATTCTGACATACACTTTGAAATTCTTATCTGCTGCCTCTAAGACTGCCTTCTATTCCACAAGCGCTAAACCTTCACTAGGTAGCATTGCTGCCATCACCTTGCATTTTCACAGGCACAGTAAAGTGTAGGAGTGTTTTTCATGCAGCGTACAAGTCAGATTTTAGAGTTTCTCATTTGCATTTTCATGCCTGCCAGTACTTTTCTTTCTTTCCCTCACTCCTTTCCAGACATGCCTTTTTTTCACACAGCCTCTGCATTAAGCACTATTCATTGTACACAGGAGGTCTGAGAGAGTACAAATGGATCATTCAAGGTGAGCACATCCTTTCTTACCTGATAAGTTTGTCTGTAAGTGTCTTGATATCCTTCTAAATTAAGAGCTGCTTTCACTCTGTTAGAGACTGAAGAGTTATGGCTGACAATAATCACTACACAGGACGTTCACACCCAATCAATCAGTTCCTCAGCTTGTTTGACAACAATTCTAGGTATGGTAATTTACTGTTTAAACACTATGAAATGAGCTGGTGGTTTCAGCAACTCCTAGCCCACAGGTCTTCTATCACATACATGAACAAAATGTCAAAATTGCTTCTATTAGGTAATGTTGACAATCTCAGCGAAGGCTCCATGTAACATGGGCAGGGAAACTTGACTATTCTCTTATCACAGGAATGTGATTTTTTGGTAGAGGCATGTGGAAAGCTGCCAGTGCTGTCATCCATGTTAGTCTTGACCTGTACTTGAAAATCCTCAACCTCCAGGACAATTAGTGGGTCTAGAATCAGTGAGAGAAGGTGAAAAGAGAAGAGAAAAAGGTAAAAAGGTTTGAATTAGTTATTGTTTGTATAAATCTTATGTGTAAAGTTCATTCATATGCTTGAGCATTGCTTTTTTTTTGCAGAACACAATATGCAGTGTGAACAAAATTTTTAAGCTTGAGTGCTAAGTTAGAACAGCCTATATATGTGTGTATATTATACAGCTACATGGTTACTAAGTCTTTAGGAGCAATGAGTACTGGACACTTCTAGAAATCAATCTATTTACCTGACTACATCTCAAAATATCAGCCAGCAATGACAGCATACTAGTTTTGGCAGATAACCTCATCACTAGATTCAGTTGGGAATCCAAGATCTGCTTCAAAGACCATTAAGCCTTTGAATTTTGGATCAGGCCTCAGTTAGTCCCAGGGAATCCAACCAGGTATAGCACCTTCTTCTGCCACCCTCAGCATTTAAAGTAAACTAGCTTAAACTTCGTCAGGCTTAGTAAGAATACCTAAGCCTTGCATCCACTCACTGATATGGATCTTGCATTCACTTCTATATACATTGACTCTCAATTTGGCCATTGAGTCAAAAGTAGATGCTATCAGCTTAACTCTCTTACCTTCTGGGATACAGAAAGGCTCTAACAAAAAAGCAATGTAAGGGATCATGTAAGTTAAGCTAGTGGGTACCTTCAGAGAACCAAAGCAGACAAATTTGTCATTCTGGAAAGTGCAGCCTTCTTTTTTTTTTTTTTTTTTTTTTTTAAATATAAGACCTTCTAAGCCTCATCAGATTGAAAGTGTGGAAGACAAGATGGTAATTTTTTAAGAGCTTAGGAGTTGTCTGGAGATGCTATCAATAAGCTTTCATGGCTGATATACAGCAAGACTGAAATGATGACATAGATTCTACACATTTTATATAACATGCTGAAATAGTTTTCATTTCCTGCCAGCACAAAGAAGGGAGAGAGGGTGAGGGGAAAGGAGAGGAGGTAGTGCTGATTCAGAGCTGTTTTCTCCAGCAGTAAAACATGACTCTCTGAGAACTTGCTTTAATATACTCCCATGGCATAGAAGGTTCTTTGTTTATTGTTCCAGTTGCATGTGGATTACCCTAGAAGGAAATTAGTAATAAATGACAACACAAAATCATAGCTAGGAAACTCTAAAGGAGTTACAATTTCTTGTCAAAATGCTCTGCAACATACCAAGTTATTTATTCACACAGATTGTCTATTATTTTATTATATTTTTATGTGTTCTGAAGTGAGGAGATAAATATTGGCAACACACAGTGTTTCACTATTTCTGAGCAGTGCTTGCACAGGGTCAAGGTTTTGTTTTTCCTGCTCTGCGCCCCCAAGAGGTGGGCAAGAGGTTGTGAGGGGACGCAGCCAGCACAGCTGACCCAAAATGGTCAAAGGGATATTCCATACTATATAATGTTGAGTGAATGGGTTCTTATCAGCTGGAAGGGGTAAACCCACCACAATGAGCTAACAAGGTCTAATATTGAATTCAATTTCAGAAAGCAACAAGTACCTTATAAAAGACCTGGCTGTAGGAGATAATGCTGGACTGAAGCGATTGAATTAGATCACTTTGGATTATATGACATACAAAACCAGATTCTCAGTTTTATGAGAAGAAATTTTGATCAACTTGGCACAAATTGGTGAGATTGACTAGGAAGAGCAGCTTACGGATTTGAGTACAAGCAGAATTACATGACCTCTAAGTGCCACTGCTACCCAGAGGGAGACTTCCAAGCCAGGAGAAAAAAAAAATGCTAGGAATGGGTGTTGTGAGCCGTTATCAAAAGCCACCAGCTGTCAGGATGCTTTTGTGACTTTCCCCCCCCCCCTCAACGGAGAGGTTTGTAAATGAGACCACACGTGCAGCCACTGTGGGACTGTATCTTAGAGATTGGAATGCCCCTTAGCACGCTCACAAATTGTTACCGAGACCAGTGTTTAACTAACAGGTTTATTAAGGGTTAACACAAACTGAGGGACTGAGGTTCAGAGAAGGTAGTCTAGGCATGTATCAGGAAGGAAATCAGGGTTCTATGGTATCAGTAAGTGTACTCCCCGCCGAAGAGATGTGGGAAGGATTAATGGAGAAAAAGGGCAGAAACTGAGCCTGGTAGATATGTGGACATGGATATGTGTGTGTGTGTGTGTGTGTGTTACCCTCCTTCCGCAGCAAGGATGTGATCAGCATCCGGACGACTCAGGCCCCGCAACGGGGGGCAACCCGACACGTCAACCCCTTCGGCAGGCAACAGTCAGAGGCAGTCACGGCGGGCAGACACAGCGGGCAAGGCAGGCACGGCAGTCATGGCTCCGATCCGGACAGAGACCCCCAGGCTCCACTTCTGGCAGCGACTCCCAGGCTCCGCTTTGAGCAGCCGGGAGGAGGCGATGCCCCGAGGGCGAGCACAGGCCCCCCCGTGCAGCAGCCGCAGCAGCCGCAGCACCCGCAGCACCCGACAGGTGGCTCAGCGAGCCCAGCGGCTTCACCGGCATAGCCCGCCTCCCTTCAGATAACATTCTCCTTGAATTTGTGGCTAAGTGCCCAGTCTTTCAGAGGGAGCCTGCTATCTTTATTTTCTGCCAAGTCTGTTTCAGTTTGTCCTTGGCTAAATCAGCAAAAAGCACTCCGCTGGTTTGAAAGGCATTCCATCTAGTCTTGTGTGGGAAAAGGAGAAATAGTCCGCTCCCCACATCTCACCCCGTGGCTTTTAAGGCAGTGATAATACAGTGTCCTTCTTGTGTATATGTGCATATATGTATGTGCTGTGTATGCATGTATTCAACCAAGCTCTTGTCCAAACCCTTACCTCGCATTAGATCCTTCCCCTTGGGTATAAAAACAAGTATAACTGGAAAATAAAGATAAACAATATTCAATACAGAAAATAAATACAGTAATCCCTAATAATAATTAAGGGAACAATTCGCAATTATAATATACAATGCTATGTACATTTAGTGTCGACTATTAATTCTGTTAGTTCTATTATACCAAATGAATAATACAGAGCATTAATACAATATAAACAAGTCCGTTCCCCACAATGGGTTACAGACCTACTACAGTGAATAAATACATCAGACAGGATATTAAAAGGACAAGCTGAATTGGAGCACAAAGAAGTGCGATAAGCTAACTGGGCTCTGTCTTGAAGGTTAGAAGGAAAAAATCATTTAGTTAAAGGGATAATTAAGCTTTATCTCTCAAGTAAAACAAAAACAAATGTCTTCACTCTGTAAAAGCAGGATTTGGACTGCTGACTGAGGTGAAATGAAGGAAGAAGGAGAGAGAAGGAGAAGGGACCAGCTAAAACAATAAAGGAAGCACACATGAAATTGCAAGTTCAGTAGCAGACATTTTTAATTACTCTATCAGTTTGGGAACGTGTGGTGTGAAGATGAGAGAACCTGCCCTATGACTGGTGATAGCATATCTAATTCCAGAAAGTTTTTGGGGAAGAAACAGGCAAAGTGATCTAGGTGGCTGCATTCCCATCAGTTTAGTCACCCCTACAGGAGCCCTTAGCACAGATTTTTAAAGTCAAGAACAATGAGACGTGGAGGCAAATGGAAAGAGAGTTAAATTGTTAGGTGGTTTTCTTCATCAGAGATGCATACTAGGTTAGTATGACATAATTTATATTTGTCAAGATAACTTCCTTGTGAGATAAGAGTAAATGTCATACTTCTAAGAGTGTAGATTATGGGAAATCATTCAATACTTTACCATACAGGAAATTATTGTTTAAGGAGGTCAGAAAGGATATAAATATAGAAACTGGAAGATACAAAAGACGAAACTAAACTGAAGGCTAAAGTGGACATATATTGAAAAGGAAGACTCCAATATTAAGTTACCAGTGGCATTGCATACCCATCAGTCTTAGGACAGATCCTGCACACTGTTTCGTTAGAGAGAGGACAAGGTGTCTGCTCATTAAATTCTAACTGACTGACAAATGAAGATACTGCTGAGGATGAACTTACTACATAGAAATTATGATCTCTAAGACAGAGCAACAGTGACGGATTTGCACAGTACAAAGCACAAAGGCTTCCACTTAGTAATTGCAGACAAACGCATTTTCTAAAAACTGGATGTTGATGAGCTGGAGCTAAAAAAGAAGCATATGAAACTGAATAAAATAGTCAATCACACAATGACAGGGAGCTTTCCAGTGTGACATGGTGTAGAAAGAGAAAAAAACAATCCAGACTCTATCACTTTCACTGAATACGAGGAAGTGCTACTGCCTTTTACCTTATACAAGGCATTGGTATGAGCTAGGATAGGATATTTTACATAGTTCTGGTCTTTTGTGTTCACAGAAATGTATTTAAAACTGGAATGGAGACAGAAAAGGGCTATTGGAATTATATGGAACAGAAACTTACAAAGGTTATACATAAACAAACAAACGAATAAAGGCTAGAATACTTAACCTAAGTTTCTAATCACAAGTGCTATGAAGTTTTTTTCAAACAGAACCTTACTTGATCCAAAACAAACTACAGAAACTTACTGAAGGGCCTACGTGACAGTAAAGGATTAATTTAGACAGAAATTGTGTCAGCCAACTTAGTATCTTCCTAGCAAGTTCTAGGTAGACAAAAGCAAAATTGCTTTCTTTTTGATGAGGATATAATGGTACCTCTAAGTTCTTAAAAGTGCTAGTGCATCAAGTACTGTGAGATTTCTGGATCAAACTGCAAAACCTGAGGCTGCCAATTTAATAATTCTGACATTTTCAGACTGAAGAGCAAATGCAGAAAGCAGAAGCAGCTCAGTCGCCCTTGTGTCCCTACAATATAACAGGCAAAGAAGTAAATCCAACTTGTCTAAGCAGACAGCCTCCAGCATAGCAGAGTAAAGCAACTTCCCTTCATGCCTTTGCAGCCAACTGCAGGCTACATAAGGGGAGCCTGGGGCAGGTGAAGCTGGTTCTGAGCTTGCACACCCTAAAGTTATTATGCTCATCTCTGATTTAAACTACTGCTTCTGAGGGCTGGCATTGATATGCACAAGTTGTGCATATTTCCTTTTAATGGCAACCTCTTGTAAAGTCAAGGTAAAAAAGGGAGATTTAAATTTATGCTCTTCTCTATAGGCAAAGATTTCTGTTTTTTCACTAATGGAAACTCATCCCTTTTTCGAAGTATTTATGGTGCTGTAAGTATATTGGGAATACTCCAGCATAAATGAGAATTGTCCCAGGTTAACTTTTAAGATGGAGAAAACCTGGCCTCAGAACTAGGTTCCCCATGATGACATTTGCCATCACTTGTGCCTTTCCATAGAGACTTTCTTTTAAAGCAGACTTTCTTTTAAAATTGTAAGATCAATACATTTGCTATCTTGTTTGTTCCTGAACAGTGGAACTGATGCAAACTGAGCAACCTGGTATCAGCTGGATATGGAGCTACAAATAGCAGACCTTTCTTCTGTTAAAATACTTATATTTTACAAAATCACAGAGTCAGAAT
The DNA here is from genome assembly GCA_020745705.1 of Hemiprocne comata. Taxonomy (NCBI): domain Eukaryota; kingdom Metazoa; phylum Chordata; class Aves; order Apodiformes; family Apodidae; genus Hemiprocne; species Hemiprocne comata. The sequence continues at coordinate 60,986,858 of CM036587.1, read as the reverse complement.
TCTTCTAATTTGAAAAGACCTTTAAGATCATTGAGTCCAACCAATACCTAATTCTACTGAGTCCAGTGTTAAACCACATTCTACATGGCTTTTAAACACCTCCAAGGATGGTGATTCAACCACCTCCCTAGGCAGCCTATTCCAGTGTTTAATTACCCTTTCCATGAAGAAGTTTCTTCTAATATCTAATCTAAACCTCTTCTGGCACAACTTGAGACCATTATATACCAATATTTCTATTATCTACCGAATCTGTTTGGCGAAGATCTATGAAATGTGCCAACAAGAAACTCATGTAAAACTATATTAACATGAATGATCTTTACTCACACAACTACAGCATCTCAACTCCATTTTGTATAAACAATCACTAGGGATCAAGGGAGTCTTATTACCAGGTGCTTTCATTCTTCTTCATTAATTGTCCTACCAGTTGGTAATAGGTAATGGGTATTTTGACTTGGCTATATCTACCAGGTAGCTGGATAAAGGCTAGTCTCACACAAGTCACATTAGTATTAATTCTGGATCATAACTTCTGATTTTTAGAAGTCTGAAATTACGTAGTAGTTAAAGGTTAGTAGTTATATATATTCTTTTAAGCTGGAAATTTTTAGGATTAATAATGTCTATAAAACCGCATCTTAAAAGCCCATTTGCTGTGAAAAACAAAGAAGAGACTCCCGTCTTTGAAGTTAAGTCAGCGATAACAGATGAAATATTTAGCTTACTATTTTTGTTACCTATTAGAAAGATGGTATGACTATTTTAGCTGCATTCATCTGTCCAACAAATTCCTTCAAATGGTCACAATGGACATTTTCAACCCAACTTGGAAGAAAGGCAGCTGTCAAAAATACTAAATTACATGTTTTGGTGTCTGCAAAGAAAAAAGGGGAAACTCAGCCATGACACAGTATTTGACAGTAGCTGTTAATCAGCATGCATGAATGATGTCATCTGTCCAGCCAGCTAACATGAGTAATTTAGGATTAGCTAAGGACTGAGAGCTGTCTCTCAACACATATGAAAATGCTTTAAACTAGATTTGGAGGGGGAGGGGGGCAATATCATGCCAGTCAGGGTAGAGCAGAGGGAAGGCTCATCAAAATCTGAGGAACTGTGTCCTAGTGAGATTCTTCATTCTGCTCCATGAAGAAGAGGGCACAATGAACCACACTTGAAGTGCTTCTATACAAATGCATGCAGCACGAGGAACAAGCAGGAGGAGCTAGAAGCCTTGGCCCACTCCCAGGGATTTGACATTATTGGCATTAGTGAAACCTGGTGGGATGAGTCCTGCAACTGGTGTGCCACGACGGATGGTTACAGGCTTTTCAGGAGGGATAGACAGGGTAGGAGATGGAGGGGGCGGGGGGGGTAGCATTGTATTTGATGGATGGGATGGAATGTGTGAAGCTTGCAGTTGGTGATGGCACAGTTGAGAGCCGTTGGGGAAGAATTAAGGGGCAAACAATTAAAACAGATGTCGTTGTGGGAGTTTGCTATAGGCCACCCAATCAGGATGAGGAAACTGATGAGTCATTCTTCAGGGAACTCCAGGATACATCCACGTCGTCTGCACTTGTCCTCATGGGGGTTTTCAATTTGCCAGATATCAACTGGGAGCACCACACAGCAGGTATAAACAGGTCCAAAAGAGTCCTAAACTATCTAAATTATAACTTTATGGTACAGGTGTTGAGAGAACCAACCAGGAAAGGTACCTTCCTTGATTTGTTACTTGTAAACAGAGAAGGTCTTGTGGATGAAGTGGCGATTGGAGGCTGCCTTGGCCACAGTGACCATGAAACAGCCCAGTTTAACATCTATGGTACTAGGAGGAAAACTAACAGTAAGACCTCAACTCTGGACCAAAGGAAAGCAGGCTTCAGGTTGCTTGGAGAATTGCTTGGTAAGGTCTCCTGGGAAAAAGAGTTTCAGGGTCCTGGGGTCCAACAGTGACCAGGTGATTCCTAAATGCCGGAAGTCAAGCAGGCAAAGTAGAAGGCCACCCTGGCTGAGCAGGGACCTCCTACTAGAACTAAGGCACAAAAGGAAGGTGTATGGACACTGGAAGGAAGGACAGACAACATGGGAGAACTATAGAGATGCTGTTCGCCACTGTAGGGCAGAAATCCGTGCAGCTAAAGCTCAACTAGAGTTGAAGCTGGCCTGCATTGTGAAGGATAATAAAAAGGGCTTTTTAAAATATGTTAATAGCAAAAAGCAGGGCAGAAATAACATTGGCCCATTACTTGATGATCATGGACACCTGATAAATAGGGATATAGACAAGGCAGAGATGTTTAATGCTTTCTTCACCTCTGTCTTCAACACTGATGATGGGCTTGAGCACCCCCAGAGCCCTGGGCTAGAGAACCATGTCTGGGTAAATGACAGTCTCCCAATCAGCCCTGAACTTGTGCGGGATTTGCTGCTCCAGCTGCACCCTTGTAAGTCAATGGGACCTGATGAGAGTCATCCAAGGATACTTAAAGAGCTAGCGGAGGTCATAGCGATACCCCTCTCAATGATTTTTCAATGCTCTTGGGAATCTGGGGAGGTACCAGTTGACTGGAAGTTGGCAAATGTTGTCCCAATGTTCAAGAAGGGCAGCAAGGATGACCTCAGTAATTACAGGCCTGTTAGTCTCACTTCAGTGCCTGGTAAGATTATGGAGAAGATTATTCTGGGAGCTATTGAAAAACACCTAAAAGACAACAGTCATTGGTCCCAGCCAACATGGGTTCGTTAGAGGAAGGTCTTGCTTGACCAACTTGATTTCTTTCTATGACAAGGTTACCCACCTAGTTGACCAAGGGAAGCCAGTTGATGTAATCTTTCTGGATTTCAGAAAAGCCTTTGATACTCTCTCTCACAGTATCCTTCTAAACAAAATGTCCAGCATCCAGCTGGACAAGCACATAATACATTGGGTGAGTAATTGGCTGATGGTTCAAGCTCAAAGAGTCATAGCAAATGGGGCCACATCAGGCTGGCAACCGGTCACTAGCAGGGTTCCACAGGGATCCATCTTAGGGCCAGTACTCTTTAATATAGTCATAAATGACTTAGATGCAGGACTTGAAGGCCTACATATTAAGTTTGCGGACAACACTAAATTTGGAGGAGCAGTTGACACTCTCAAGGGCAGAGAGGCCCTGCAGACGGATCTGGACAAATTAGAAAGCTGGGCAATCGCTAGTGGCATGGAGTTGAACAAGAAGTGCCAGATTTTGCACCTGGGGCACGGTAACCCTGGATATTACATACAGTCTGGGGAGTGAGAGGCTGGAGAGCAGCCCTGCAGGAGAGGGACCTGGGGGTTCTGGTCGACAGCAAGTTGAACATGAGCCAGCAGTGTGCCCTGCCAGCCAGGAGGGCCAACCAAATCCTGGGGTGCATCAAGCATGGCATAGCCAGCTGGTCAAGGGAGGTGATTGTCCCACTTTACTCTGCACTGGTGCGGCCCCATCGTGAGTACTGTGTGCAGTTCTGGGCGCCACAGTACAAAAAGGATATGAAGCTGCTGGAGAGTGTCCATAGGAGGGCCACAACGTTGGTGAAGGGCTTGAAAGGCATGCCCTATCAGGAGTGGCTGAAGGCACTTGGTCTGTTCAGCCTAGAGAAGAGGAGACTGAGGGGAGACCTCATTGCAGCTTACTGCTTCCTCACTAGGGAAGGCAGAGGAGTAGGCACTGACCTCTTCTCTCTGGTGACCAATGATAGGACCCGAGGGAATGGTAGGAAGATGTGCAGGGGGAGGTTTAGGTTGGACATTAGGAAGGGATTCTTCACCCAGAGGGTGGTGGAGCACTGGAATAGGCTCCCCGGGGAAGCAGTAATGGCACCAACCCTGACAATATTCAAGAAATGTTTGGACACACCCTCAGGGACATGGTGTGAACCTTGGGGTTGTCCTGTCCTGGGGCAGGAGTTGGACTTGGTGATCCAGGCTGTCTGAGTAGATGGTTGAGCCACCATCCTTGGAGACATCTAAAAAGACAGATGTGGTGCCAGGGAACAGGGTTTAGTGGTGGATGTGGCAGAGTTAGGGTAGTGGTTGGACTTGATGATCTTGAAGGTCTTTTCCAAACAGTATGATGATACTATGATACTATGATACTATGATACTATGCTGTCATTATTGCAACATTTGTAGGAAGAGTACAGTTTTAGTAGACAAAAATACAAATGTGTGAGGAAAAAAAAAAAATTTGTTTAGCTTAGAACAAGTTCTTCAGATTTAACAAATACAAATGGTCTAAATCTCAACAGAATTGTGCAGGGTTTTTTTATCCCCCCCAAAAAAATCTCTTTTCAGTGATTATATTATCCAACTGGTTTCAATTTTCTTGAGAACCATTATGGCTATAATATTGATCTTTGCTAGATCACTCATATATTGTTTAACTATGTAACTGAGTTACCTTGCTATTACATTCATTTAACTTTCTGGACTTTCTTCCATTTCAGTTTTATCCCACAAAGGTACAAAAATAAAGTTTCATACTCTTTAGGCATCCTTCTGCATCCTTCTTTCAGTGTCATTTTCAGATTTTAATGTTTAATTTTTCAGAATTAAGAGCAAGGGTTAATTAAAACAAATGTATAATATCGAAACAGAAACATGCTGGGGCAAAAGTATTATCATGTTTTGGAAATGTAGACTCATTCTACAAATAAATTATTAGGAATTTAAAAATAAGATTTCACAAAGTTATAATATTAATTCATATGAAATATCTAGTAAGCTGTTTTCTTTCCCCTGGAAAACAAAGATAGGGTTGTAAGTGCCTATGGCTAATAAGGCCCATTTTTGTACATTTTTATGTTTTTGGCTATTAAATTGCAATGGCTTTGGGGATATGTAGGAACAGGGAATAGACTGTATAGCCTACTGCTTCACAGATTAAGATGGGAGGGATTTAAGGCTTGCCATCCAACATCTAAGGGTAGAGAAAGAGTGACTGTAACTCACCAACTAATGACCAACAGGTTTAGCATCGCATGGGTGGGACTTGGCTGGAATGTTCCCGGCATGTGGGAGGCTGGGCTTCTGCAAAGGCAGAAGGTCCAGATCCATGTTTGCAGAAAATTGCTTAAGAAGGCATGGGATGTCTGAAAGAGATGAGAGGAAATAATTAACTGAAGATAGCTAGACAGAAGCTAGACAGCTAGAGAAGACAAAGAAATTCCTATTCTAGTTTCCCCAGTTTGACTGTAAATGTTCCTTAAGTTCACAGTCAAGGAACAGCCCTGTTTATGTGAGTTTTACATTATCATCTGTCAAATATATTACAACATGCTTTTTGCTTTATTTTGAAATTTCAAGAACTTTCTATGGTTTTTCCATGCCCTAGAAATTTAACATATAAATCATAGGAAAAAAAGCCAATATTTTCCTGCTTGCTTGTTCATTGTTCCAAAGAGAACAGTTAGGAATAAGTTGCTGATGGGTAATGTAAACTTCTAAGCCAGCTCATCCCAATTCTCTCCGCTAGTAGACCTGCATCTAAAAAAATGGCAAATACTTGCCAACTGAAAATTGAAAAAAACTGAAAAAAAAGAGCTAGCTGTTTAGAGATTCCTTATAGCAAGTGCCTTAGTGCCAGGAGGCCTGCATGGACGAACAAGGAGCTCTTGGACACACTTAGATGTAAAAAGAAAGTCTTCAGAGAGTAGAAGCACGGACAGGTAGCCTGTGAGGTGTACAAAGAAGTTGTCCAAGCACTTCGGGGATCAGGTTATGAAAGCAAAAGCCCTGGTAGAATTAAATCTGGCCAGGGACATCAAAGGCAACAAGAAAAGCTTCTACAGGTTCATCAGTGATAAAAGGAAGATAGGGAAATGTGGGCCCTCTCCAGGAGGAAAGAGGAGACCTGGTCATATGGGATATGGAGAAGGCTGAGGTACTCGAGGACATTTTTGCCTCAGTGCTCACTGGCAAGGGCTCTGGCCACACCACCCAAGTTGCAAAAGGCAAAGTCAAGGACTGGGAGAAGAAGATCCCCCCACTGTAGGAGAAGAGCAGTTTTGAGACCACATAAAGAACCTGAAAGTCCTCAAGTCAATGTGTTCTGATGAGATCCATCCATGGCTCCTGAGGGAATTGGCAGATTAAGAAGCAAAGCTGCTATCCATCATATTTGAAAAGTCATGGCAGCCTGGTGAAATTCCCACTGACTGGAAAAGGGGAAACATAACCCTCATTTTTGAAAGGGGAAAAAAAGGAAGACCCAGTGAACTACAGGCCAGTCAGTCTCACCTCTGTGCCCAGCAAGATCACGGAGCAGATTCTCCTGAAGGATCTGCTAAGGCACGTGGAAAACAAAGAGGTGGTTGGTGGCAACCAACATAGCTTTGCCAAAGGCAAATCACACCTGACAAATTTGGTGGCCTTCTATGATGGGGTCATAGTGTTGGTGGACAATGGGAGAGCAGCTGACGTCATCTACCTGGACCTGTGCAGAGTTTGACACTGTCCTGCACAATATCCTGGTATTGAAACTGTAACCATATGGGTTTGAAAAATGGACCACTTAGTGTATAAGGAATTGGCTTGATGGTCTGTCGCAGGCCAATATCGAAAGCTACTGGCTGTCAGGACGTTTCCACAACTTCCCCCACCCCCCCAAAACGGAGAGGTTTGTAAATGAGACCGCACGCATGGCCACTGCAGGACCATATCTTAGAGTGTAGATTGGAATGCCCCCTCGCCACGCTCACAAATTGTTACCGAGACCAATGTTACAGATTAATTGGTTTATTAAGGGTTAACACAAATTGAGGGGCCAAGGTTCAGGGAAGGTAATCTAGGCAAATATCAGAAAGGAAATCAGGGTTCTATGGTATTAGTACGTGCACTCCCCACGAGAGAGATGTAGGAGGAGGAGAAGGGTAGGAATTGAGCCCGGTAGATACATGTGTGTGTGGATGTGTGTGGATGTGTACGCATGTTACCCTCCTTCCATAGCGAGGATGTGGCCAGCATCCAGGCGGCGGGGCAACCAGCGGCGGCAGGGCGAGCCCAGCGGCAGGGCGACCCCTCCAGCAGGCACGGTGGGCACGGCACAGGCAGGCAGGCAGCACGGCACAGGCAGGCTCCACTCCGGTCCGTGCGGCGACTCACCAGGCTCTAACGAGCAGGCAAGGCAGCAATCCCCTGCAAGCGAGCGCAGGTACCCCCGTGTGGAGCGGCTGCAGTACTTGCAGGCACCTCAGTCGATCACTGAGTCCAGCAGATGAAGGAAAGTTCTCTGGTTCACCGGCACAGCCTGCCTCCTTTAACTTGTGGCTAATTGCTCAGTCTTTCAGAGGCAGCCTGCTGTCTGTATTTCTGCCAAGTCTGTTTCAGCTTGTCCTAGGCTAAATCAGCAAAAGGCACTTCACTGGCTTGAAAGGCATTCCATCTTGTGTAGGGGGAGAAGGAAAAATAGTCCATTCCCCACATGGTCGCACTCAAAGAGTTGTGGTCAATGGCTTGATGTCCAGGTGTAGACCAGTGATGACTGGTGTTCTTCAGGGGTCGGTAGTGGGACCTGTGCTGTTTAACATTTTTGTTGGCTACATGCATAGTGGGACTGAGTGCACCCTCAGCAAGCTTGCTGACAACACCAAGCTGTCTGGTGTGGTCGACACACTGGAGGGAAGGGATGCCATCCAGACAGACCTTGACAGGCTTGAGAGATGGGCCTGTGCAAATCACATAAAGTTCAAACAGCCCTGAGGAAAAGGACTTGGGGGTGTTGGTTGATGAGAAGCTCAACATGATCCAGCAATGTGCTCTTGCAGCACAGAAAGCTAGTTGTATCCTAATGCAAGGATTTGCTTTCTTCTGTGTCAGCTTGTTGATGGTCTGTTTTAATCATGGAATTAAATTATATGCAAAATTTAAGCAAGCTCCCCTTTACTTGGAGTACTACGAATCTCTCTATTCTGTCTCTATTCTGTACTGAACTATGGCAGTGTATGAACAGTATTTATGGGATCTAATCTTTGTTATTTAGTTGCCTGTAATACAGTAAATTAGAGGAGGCACAGTTACCATAGCAATCAGAATTGAAGTATATCATCATAGCGTGAAAGGTATTGAACCATATGGAAACAACAATATCTCCAGAAGTCACAAAATATTGCTTCTGTCTTACTACTACTAGCATATTTTTATGCACAGTTGAAAAGCATGGTGCTATTGCTTTTGCAAGTGCAAAAATAACAGTTTAACAAATTAATTCCATATGCAGATTTCTTCTAAGATCTTTGTATTTTTGTATAATCTGTTATTGCCACATCTTGCAGATCCCACAACACAGGACAGCAGATGACTTCGTTCAAATGATTCTCCATTGTTTTTAATATTTTTAACATCCTAAACAGGGGGAGGTTTATTTATATGTTTCATAATTTCCAGATTTTTGAGCTGCTAGACTGTTCAGTTGACTGGAAAAAAAACCTGATGGCTATCTTATTTGGTCAAAGATGGTTTGGGCCTGTTCTGGTTTAAATATTAAAGCTGAACCCCAAACAAACCAGAGGACAAAATTGCTCTCTATTACCCCCTCTCCACCCTCCCAAGGGAAGATAGAAAGAGGAATAAGAAAGAGAGACTTAAATTTTGGAAATTGAAACTAGAAACAAGTTTACTATAACACAAGGAAAAAGGGTAAAATGGGGGAGAGGGAAGAGTGGGTAAATATATACAAATATACAAAACCGATCTCGATGATCACAGGAATATGGGAAACGCAGGGCCGCTCCAGGAGAGGTCCATGGCTCCTCACAGCATCCAATGTAGTTGGATTCTGGAGTGAGCACATGGGAAGCCGAAGGAAACCAGCAGCACACCTGGCAGGGGAAGAGGAGTAGGAGGAAGGAGAGAGCGGCTTCCGGCTCTCCTGGCTTTTATAGATTGTGACAGGAAGTGGGTGAGAATACTGACCCCTGCCAGTCTTTCAGGGTGCTAAGGACCCTCTCTCTCTGATAGGCATCCAACACCGTGCCGGGGTCTCCCAAACAATAACAGGGCCTCTGGTTGGATTATTAAAGCAAAACTGCTCAGTTTCATTTAGGTGTGTTTTCCCTTTTGGTTTATATGTAATTTACAGTAATGAAAAAGATATTTTTTAAAAGCATTCCATAGAGTTCCTCTTTTCAGTGACACATACAGATGTGGGAATGACTGTATGACCCATATTTTCTGGCAGGAAGTTTAATACAGTTATATATGCCTGTATCTACATACATTTTTCCATGTAACTATTTTTAGTATATATAATTATTATCTTATTATCTATTCTCATGGTTTGACTAAGGATTGACAATTAAACCAGCAACAATAATGTTCTCGATCCCCTCCCCCTCCCACCCAGGTAGGGAAGGAGTGAGAGATAAGAAGGAGAGAGATTTTCCAGATTGAAAACTAAACTAGACAGCTTTAATTAAATACTAATGATAAAATAAAATATGTTCAATTATATACAAATAGGTCCAGGAATGTGCAAAACCCATATCACCTCTCCCCCCTGCCCCAGCAACTCCCACGTCACTCTCCTTATCTGTGAGCAGTTCCAAAATGTCCCAGAGCACTTCCAGAGATAGCAGAGGAGCAGACAGGGGCTGACGGTAGAGTTATGAGGGTCAGGAACACACAAGCCTAGGGATCAATGGTGATGGATAGACAGAGTCCTCCCCGGACGCTGGCCATGAAGGGAAGAGAAGGGAAGAAGAAGCAGGAAGGAAGTGGCTTGACTTCTGTGATGCCTGACTTTTTCTGAGTCTTATGTGTATATATCTGTATGGAATATCTCTGGCTGATTTTGCTGTTTGTCTAGTCTCCTCCTCCCTACAGGAGGATTGCAGATACAACTCTCCTGCTCCCTTACTATCTGAAGCAGCAGAGTCAATAAGCCGAGCAAAGTGTCCTTGATCTCTTGGCTTTAGCATAAACATTCCAGTGTTATCAGTCCACTAGCTGGAAAACTTGCTGCTAGTTAACAGAGTTTACTGAAGAAAAAAAAAAAAAATCAGTAAAAAGAAAACTGGCTTCATCCTGGCTCAAACCAGGACATCTACGATAACATACTATTCCTATAATAGTAAGTATGTTGGGAGTCTGGTCCTTAGTTGAAGATAGAGGTTGCCTAGCTTAGAAAATATGACCTCATGTCTCTCTAAAGTGACTTTCAATTAAACCAGTCTCCCCTAAGCAAATTCTCTGTGTAAACTGTTACAAGGTAATTCAGTCCTTAAGTGGATTTAACTTAAAATACTAAATAACAAAAATTTCAATACTAAAGAAGAAAAATAGTTTGAAGTCATGCACTGCATTCAGATAAGCTGATTTTTTGCAGTGCTAAGAACATAAATGAGCAAAGACGATTTTAGAGGAGAGCACATACTGAATGAAACTGGCAGTATTAATGAAAGTCTTATGGTATGTTGTATGTGTTATAAACAGCAAGGCTGCAACAGGCTTTTTCTTGAACTTACTCTTATTGTAAATCGGGGTTTGAGAAGTTCTGTTGCAGCTCTGTCAGTAGATCAATCATCCTTTGCAGTCATTATAAAATGCTGCTATGGTTTATTCCTTTCAAAACCACATTGGGCACTTGTAAGCACATGTCAGCTGGTGAGCCTCAAGCACCCACATTTTCAAGTTATTTTAAATATAGTGTTCAATAATATACAGACCACAGTCCTTTTCCTCGAAAAACCACAGAAAATTTCCAATGGATTGTGCTGTAACTCCAGATGCCTATAAAAATCTACATGAACAAGTATAGTTTGTTGCAGTGCTATCAGATCAGTAAGTTGAAGCAGTGAGTACAAGAAACCCCTATTTCTGCACTAGGTGCACACTGGGGCTGTGTTTTGGACTAGTCCACTAGACATAGTGTCTCTTTATGCACATGGATCAAAGGGTCACTCAAGAAGAAGAACCACTTTGGTTCAGACCCAAATGCCCCCAAATTATCAGGAATATTGCTGATGACTTCAGCAGCTGTAACCAGATTTGATTTAGCCTTGTTGTTTCCTCATCACACCTGCATATATAACAAGGAGATGTAGGTATCTTTCCAGCATGATTTGTGACATTTATCCTTCTGGGAAACTACTGTACACAGAAAAAGCAGAATGTTTTTTTGCATGCTGTGATTTGACTTTCCATATTCTCCTAAGAACTGGCAAGAGTTTGTGGCTCAGAGCCAAAACCAAGACATACAACACACTTGTGTATTGCAGACATAGGCTTTGTGCTAGGAAAACTATGCTGAGATTTGGAACCAGACTTTTTACAATCTTTTTTTAAAAATCACAATAATTTTTTTACTAACCGTCAGGGAGATAAGATTTTGAAAAACAGAACAACAAGAAGCATCAGACAGCATGGGATACTAAGCATGTGTCATTGTATTTCATTTTCATCATATGTATTTCTTTTCTCCTTCCAGGTATGGCTTCACAGACTTGAGAATTTGACTATAATAAAGTAAAAAAAAAAAACAAGAAACACAAAGCAAAGAAAAAAAAATACCTTTTTTTCTTTGTCTTCTTAGGAAATTCTTCCTTTCAGTCTGTAGCAGCTCTGAGGATCCCCTTCCTCAGTCTCCACATCCAGTGGCCAAATTCATATGCAAAGCTATACTCCAGCTAAAGACCCTAACTAATAGCTCCTAGAAGGACAGAGATTCCTATTATATTTTATGGATTTAGGCTCAGATTGCTTGTAGTGATACTACTGCACTGTGCCAATCTTCTTTCATCAAGCAATACTTCACTGTCTTGGAGCCATTCAAATTTTCCAGTAAGTATTTGTCACATACGGAGACAAAACTCAGCTATACTTTAATTTTGTTATTCCTGTTGCACTTCTGGAAAAGGCTGAAATGTCCACTGACAACGTATTTGCAATCAACAAAGCATCTAGCAAACAAAACTTGCTGTGAAACCAGCAATTAAGCACGTACTATCCATAGGACTTTCTCTTACACGTTACTTTCTCTTACATGTCTACACTAATCCTAGTAAGAATATCCCCTGCATTATTGTTTCAGTTTTGAAAGTGGCATTCTATAAAAGCTCACCCCAACTGAAAAGACTACTGTATACATACAGTGCACAGTGCTACTGTGTTACTGCTAGAGAAGAAAGTAAGAAGGCCTCCTCTTTCTGCTAGACCTAATCTGAGTTCTCCTGAAACACGCTGCCAGAGAAGCCTAAAGATTTTCAGACCTCATTGCCTATAAACAGGCGTTAAAACCAAGGTAGAATAAAAGGTAACAGCAAGCTTTCCTGACATAGTAAAATAACAAAACAAACAAACAAAAAAAAACACACAAAAAAACCCCCCAGAACAGAACCACACACACAAAAAAGGAAGCCAACCCCTAAACCATTGTGTTTAACTATTGTGTCTAATGAATTCCCTCTTTGCAGATCCGCTTCCACAGATTAAGTGAGCCTCTAGCTCAATCCTGGACAACATGCGACCTCTTTTGGTCAATTAACAAAATTAGCAAGAGGACAAAAGAAGGCTGAAAAGCCTTGGTGCAACCACCCATCAGGGCATTAAGCAAGGCTCATTTCTCTACCAACACATCTTTAATCAATTTCCTGAAGAAAAGGCTCTAGCTACTCTTACACCATAAAATCAGATTTTTTTTTATCCTTCTATGTACAGTGCCCTTTTCAAGATGGTATCTGAAGGGTATCATTACTGAATAAAGAACGGAGAAAACAAACTGAATAGTTTATTCTTATTATCTAAAATTATCTGATTTGTAAAAAGTTCAGTTTTTGAGATTCACAGCATCATGGCTGGTACCTTGAGCACAAATGCATATACTCCACTTTTCCACTTAAATTTAGACACATGAACAGCTGACAAATTCCTGGAAGGTGAGCTTCAGGATTAATGATGAAGGGGTTGAAAACAGAGTAGTAGCCTATCTCTTATCTTTCCCACAGCAGAATATAAGCCAGTGTCTGTGATCATTACTGGTTTTGTTTTGCGTGAGGAATAGGCTTCTATGGCTTAAACACCTTGTATATGTGTGTATGTATACACCTCATCCCCTTCTGCATCAGCTTGCAGCAGAGCTTCAGAAAGGATGGCTGCAAATTTTGGCATTGTCAATTCAGTTTTTCTCCATCGAAGTTAAACCAAGTTAACAGGGAGAGTGAAATTAGCTACGCAGAATAGGAGTGGAATTTACAGTGGCTACAAACAGAATGCAAAAATATGCATTGTGCAAAATCGTCACAAGGTTTTGCTGTTGGGGTTTTTCGGTTGTTGGTGGGGGCTTTTTTCTAGGTTTGTGAGAATGTTGCAATGGAAACCGCTTCCTTATGGATGGCGGAAAAAGTTTTAAAAGTTCAGAAAACACTTTTGAAAGATATATAGGGGAGGCACAACCACAGGTGGGGCACGACACAGACCGAGTTCTGTGCCAGAGAGCAACATTTGCGCAAGTGTGTGCGTGCGTGTGTGTGTCCGCGCGCGGGCACGCATATACATTTACACACACGCACAACACTTTTTCTTGAAACAAAGGGCACACTATATGCCCCTCTCCCCAGAGCCCTACCCCTTCCAGTTGATTTCTAAGAAGTGGCCATAAACCCTGTCACTGCCACGCCGCAACGCCCCGCCCTGCTCTCCCAGTCCTCCCTAACCGGACCCTGGCTTTGACGACGGCCGGTGCTCAACCCCGCGCCGCTCGTTATTCATGGCGTGGGGCGGGCCGGCGGCCGCGGCGCTATGTAGAGCGGGCGGGGCGGTACCCGGGGGTAGGTGGGAAAAGAGTGGTGGCGAATAGCAGGAGGCAAGAAGAATAAAAAGAAGGGAACCTTGCTTTTAATTCCACACACACACCCCCCCCATCTCCGCTCTTTCTCCTTTATTTTTTGAAGCGATTTTGGACCAAGGTTTTTCAGACCATCTGGGGTTGGCTTTTTTTAATATTTTAAATTTTTTACTTCTGCAAAGAGTTTTATAATTTCTTTCCTAAGTATCGTGTGTGGCAAAGGAAAAAAAAAAAAGCGTCGAGCCAAGTGATTCAGGCGCTCTGCAGGGACGAGGGGTGCGAAAAGAAACAAAAAGTTGCCTTGGTTGCTAGCGAGCTCTTATTACCTTTATGTGATTAGGGCAGCCGGCTGAAGAACGGGTAGGTAGGCGTCAGTGTGCCGGCAGCGCAGCCTGTAGGGATACGAGCGTCTGGTGGCTCCTTTTCCTGCAGCCCCCTCGGAGGCAGCGCGAACGGTGCGTGCTGCTCCCCTCCGCCAGCGGCGGCCGCGTTCCTGCGAGCGACGGCCAGCGTGTGCGTTGCGGTTCTGCTCCCCGGTCGGGGGTGCGCGGAGGCGTCCCCGGCGGCTCCCCCCTCCCTCCCCCCCCCCCGCCCGTTGCCATGGTGCCGCGGCCCGGCGTGTTGTGGGCAGTGGTGGCGGCGCTGGCGCTGCTGGCCCGGCGGGCGGCGGCGCTGGCGGGGCCGGTGGTCCGCTGCGAGCCCTGCGACACGCGGGCGCTGCAGCAGTGCAAGCCCCTACAGCCCAACTGCGCCGAGAGGGTGCGGGAGCCGGGCTGCGGCTGCTGCCTCACTTGCGCCCTGCGCCCGGGACAGCCCTGCGGCATTTACACCGAGCGCTGCGGCGCCGGTCTCAGCTGCCAGCCGCGGCAGGAGGAGACGCGGCCGCTGCAGGCACTGCTGGCGGGCCGCGGGCTCTGCACCAACGCCACAGCGGTCGGCAAGCTGCAGGCCTTCTTGCCGGGACCGCACGCTGCAGGTAAGGGAGCAGCGCCTCAGGGCGGGGGCGAGGGGACGCGCGAATAATCATAAAAAGATCGCATAAACACGCCCTTGCTTTCTTGTTCGCTGTTTCATTGCCTTTTTTTTAATTATTTATTTTAAGTTAAAAAGTTGCATGTAGCAAGAGCGGGGAGGCCCCGGCAGGCTTGCTGCATACCTGTGCTTCCGGAGAGGCACCTCGCTCGCTGCCCGGCGCTTTCTGCTGGCTGCCAGTCCGCAGGGGGGCTCCTGCGACAGCCACGCAGCTGAGTCTGGGATCGTTTTGCAGGATGGGTGCTTTCGGCGAAGGAAAGGAAGATTTACCTCTTATACCTTATTTATGTATAAATCTGTTTTCTTCAACACATATGCTAAGAATGAGCTCCTCGCAAAAGAGGCGGAATTGCTCTTTTTTTTAAAAATGGGGGTGGGTAGCGGGGGAAGAGATTGCATGATGCTTCTGCGGGTGCGTGGGGCTGCCAAGTTGCAGAGCCTGGGTGGAGAGAAGGTGAAATCATCGCCATTTGTCCCCAGTGTTCCTGGAAAGAGAGGTGCGAGAAAACTGAAGAGCACAGGCCAACTCCTGCGCTGCACCGTTGTGAGGTTGGGAATGCTAAGCACAGAGAAGACAAAATGGAAAAAAAAATATATATATAAAAAATTCCCCTGCTCCGGGAAGGTGGTTATTCAGAAGAAAGCTTTTGCACAGCAGTATTTAAGAGGGCGTTGGGTTTTTTTCTGTATTGCAAATAAATCTTTGGTCAAACGAAGCTTTCCGGTACCTCTTGCATGTCTTGTAAATGAGTTCCTGATCTGCATTCTTGGCTGAGGGAGAACTGATTTTGAAATCAGTAGGAGCTTTGATTCCTCAACAGGTGCAAAGTAGGCCCCTTTACAGTTCACATTTAAGAAGTAAAGGTTGCAAACCTGGGGTGCAAGATGGAAGAAGTGCAGAACCTGTATGATGTGTAATGCCCACCTCCTCATGGGGACTGCTCCACTTTCAGATCTAAATCCAAAACTGCCTGGTACACACCCTTCCCAAGCAGGATTACATCATCTCCCTTAGACATAACTAGGTCCTTCATTACATGCTACGCTTTTGGTCGATTGTAGTTTACAGAAATTGCTATAAATTGGTGAGAGATACTGGAGTAGCTTCTTAACCACTGACTGACTTTCCAGTTAATTATTTTAAATTTTTTTTGGCACAAAAGTTAAGTAGTAGTTTGTGTGTCAACCCATTTAATCTGTTTTTTTTAAAAAGAGAGCAAGTAATTCTGGTAGCAGTTTTATTTCTATTATGAGGGTGTAAAGCTAACATGGCACCAACTTTTGTGAAACTGAGTTAACCAAATAAGTTTTACAGTTTAAAATGTGGCATTATGACCATTCCAAAGTGAAGTGTAAGAAGTGCTATTGAAATGTGATGGTCTATCTAAACTGAAATGACCAGCCTGGTAATTATTTAATGCACATTTATGAATATTTTCTACTTATTTTTGCTAGAGGAGGCAAATAAAAGAACTGGACTGATTGCAGAAAACTTAGTAGGCATAGTATTTATATTTAGGAGATTCAAGTCTATAACATTTTATTGTGTAATTTCTTGCAAATTTCATTGAGAATGTGGAAAAAAAATAACCACTGTTTAAAACCAGGATATTAAACCACAAAAAAATATGTTCAAATACCACTGAGAGTCTGAGTTAAACCCCCAAAAGCCAGGAAATTTAGACTTAAGACTTAAACTTCCTTAATCCATTTTTGCTAGTAGTTGGATTTTCCTGGTTAATTATATCAATTGCCAACAGTGGCTACACTAAAACCACCGGTACCAAGATCTTAACTTGGATGCCTTCTCCTCCTTGTGTTCCTCCCCTGTTCCTGTGTATTGACAGTGCCACTGTACTGCCTGTGTTGAAATATTTGGAGTCCATGGGCTATGTGAACATGGGCTTTCATGTTCAGCACTGAATTTCTTGGTTTTTTTTGTTTTTCAGTGAGTCATCAAGTATAATTTGAATACAGATTTCCAGGATGATCCTTGCACATCAGTTATCATTCTGCACTCCCAATATGATTGCCTTAAAGCAAAAAGTGGCCAGCAGCCAAGGCAGCAACTAGTGGGACTTAGCTACTTAGCTGATAGGAATATCCAAACTTCTAAGAACTCCCTGGAGGAAATGGCAGCGAGTTCCAGTTAACTGCAGCAGTCCTAAGAGAAGCACTGTGTAGACAAATGCCTTACAGGGTACATGAACACTGGGTTTATGCAGTATTTTGGAAAAATGCGCTTCTACTCTATCTTTGTGGGTGGTAGTTTAAAGAGAAAATATTAAATCAGCCGCGGGTCAGCAGGGGCGGAAGGGAAGGCTCGGCGCTTCCAACACTCGACGTGGCTGCTGCGCTCTCCCGCTCCAGCGGCGCTCTCTCCCCTGGCGGCAGAGACTTGTACCCGGTGGGCGGAACTGAAGCGGGCACCGAGGGGCGAGAAACCGGGGAGGTGGGTGGGGACTTTTAGCCAAGCGGCGGTTACTAGTTTTGAGGTGTTGGGCAGCAAGCACTGTTCAGTGGGGTACCTTGCGAGGCTGCCAAGAGCAAGGGGATGCTTCAGGTACAAAAGTCATTGCTTGGCGACAAAGGCGCTCATGCATGGGGAATGCTGAGTTGTTAATCTTTTTATATATTGCTATTTCGTAAAGGAAAATCAAGCATGTAGACAAATCTAGTGGCTTGCTGCCCTTCCAGAGGCAGCTGGCAGTTGATTAACATTGTTTCTTCACTGCCTTTGTTCTTCTCGAAGGAAATTACAGTGATTCAGAAGAAGAGGACCGGAGTACCAGTGGTGCAGAAAATCAGGCCATCCCAAACTCTCACAGGGTGCCACATCCTAAGTTGCATCCACTGCACATAAAAATGGATATAATCAGGAAAGTGCAAGCCAAAAATACTCAGCGCTATAAAGTGGAATACAATTTGCAGAATATGGATACACTAAATTTGTCTTCAGGATCCAAACAGGAGACTGAATACGTAAGTACTTTTGTACTTTCCCAGTATGTGTGTGTGTGTATGTATATGTATGCTGTGCATATGACAAGATAAATAAATAACTAAATGGTGGTAACTGTTGTAGCCACTTAGGGCTTTCTAACTGTTCAACCAGTAAAACAATCAGCAGACCAAGCAGATCACATTCAGAAAACATGGAGACCTAACACAACGATGTTTACACTGATGATTTTCACTAATTCATTTCTTAGAGATCAAAAGCTCTTTTTCTATCCTTTTTCTATCTTTATGTGGACTTTGGACAGCTGTAATAGTCTCCTCATTACATTTGATTGCAAACAGGATTATTTCGTTGCAATAATGGAAAAAAGGTGTTTTGCATTTAGTGTAGTGGCACTCAATGGCTTAGATCAAGAGAGATTAACTTAGGCTGGATTTATTATGATCTTTACTGATCAGTCATTGTTTGTATGATGTGCTGAACATTGCCTTGACTTGGTGTTGTCATTTGGTGCCACTGCCTGAATTCTCGCAGGCACATGACCTGCCATTGCTTCATACTGACTATGCCCAGTGGATTTACAGGGCAGCTCGAGTGTGGTGAATACTAGGGGAGAATAATTCCCCTTCCTGGAAATCTTGGCAGATAACCCAGTGGTTATCCTTGTGCCTGTGCCAGGTGGCCTAAACAGTATGTCTGGATGTACTAAAGGGTTTCATCAAAACAGTGGTCGTGAAACCAGGCATAACTTACCATCTGCAAAAGAAGGTTTTAAAACTTGTAGGAGGTGGACGGTTGTGTCTGAAGAGAGTGTGGCCTCCATGTTAACAGAGCAAAGATGGTGAAGCTGCAGGTTTAGTATGTCACTGATGTCCAGTCATCTAGTAAAAACACTTTGAGTATCTGCCTTCCAGCATGTACTCCTCAAAAAAATGAGAAGTAAACTGCCTACAGTAAAAGAATGAACTTTGGTAGCTCTGAGGAAATAAGAGTCCTAGGTCTTAACTAGGATGAACATTTCACTTACATGGTAGTTGAGCCCCATGAGCAAAGGTGTACCAATTTACCAAGGCTGCTGGTGTCTTTAAGGACCAGAAATAAATCCATCAGGGCCAGGTGCTTTTGTGAGCAAATGCTTTTCTAGCTGTGTTAGCTTTTGATGCTTGTTAGCTTTTGATATTGATCTGTCTGACTTTGGAAGCCTGCTTCAATATAATAATTAAAGAAAAAATCTGTTGATCTTTTAGTAGGCCTAACTTGGGACCAAGTCTTTGAATGTGTGTGATTTGCAGTGAGTGTGTCTGAGAATTTTTAGTTTTCTAAGGAACTGCCAGTAAGAGCAGCTATCTAAAGTGCCAGTTTAGAACTTATGAGATTGATATTAAAAGAAAACATATGAAAGTAGCAATGAAGGTCTTTGCTAACAACAACAAAAAAATTTAAGCTCCAGTAGAACTGTGGAGTCTGTATGCTTTCAGACATTCACTTGAAAGGCACTTTACATGAGCAAGCCGTTCGGAAGTATAAATGTCATTACTTCACTAATTAAAATTTACACCAAATGAGTCTTTGTGTTGATACAGCAGCTTAAACATTTTAAACTTATGCAGCCATGCAAAGGAAGTTTTTGGGGTCTCTGCTGAAGAAGCGGGCTGGTGGACTGAGTCAATAATGTGCCCAGACAGGAGTGTAGCTAAACACAGTTTGTCGGCTGCAACTCTTGAATCCCAATTGCACTGCTGACACTGACTGCCTTCTAGGCCTCTGGCAAAACTTGAACTCCTCCACTCCTGGTTTTCTGACTACAAAGTCAGACTTGTAAAGCTTTACTCCCTACCCTGAAGAGCTGCAGTGAAAAATAATTCATTGGCATTTGAGACATGCTCTTAATAGTGCTTCTGGAAGTTCTTTTTGGCTCATTGTCCTAGAGCTAATCCTCACTGCACTGTTGTCAACTTTTTGCAGATGGAGAAAGTGAGGCAAAAAGTGACATACTTATCTAATGAGTCCATTGTGTGCAACCATTTCTTTGCATGGCTACATCCATTTGGTCCAGTTGAAATTGGCAACTTCTGTCCAAAGTTGCAGTTTTTTTACATATGCATTTTACGTATGTATTTTACTTATGTATTATATTATGCCAAACTACTTGTTTTCAAGTAAATCCATTAATTTAAGCTTTCGATTCTGGCAGAATCCCAAAAATTAAATAGCATTAGGGAAAATCTACCAAGTGGTGTATTCTCAGTTGCCTACCTTCTTGTTTTTCCACTTGGTGCAAGGCCAGGCTTTCCAAACCTAAGTTATGTTATATATGATAGATGTACATGCTGGTTAAGTCTTCTAGTAGCTAGATGTGGCTGTGATTTCAACTGGAAATTCCAGTCTGTGCCTCAGCATAGCATAGGGTGTTCACTATTTAGAAATTGGTTTATCCTGAATAAAGCAGAAAGTCAGCATTTCATCTGTGAATGGTCTGTCTTTTGGCATAACCAGCCATCCCTTTTTTTTTTAATGGATGTTTGTGTTTGTGCTTCTTGCCCTTTAAAGATTTATTAATTCTTGTGTGAAAGAAAGCATTTGGGAATGAATTTTTTTGTGTATTTTGCAAAACATGCTTGTTAACAGGGTCCCTGTCGTAGAGAAATGGAAGACACTTTAAACCATCTAAAGATCCTGAATGTCTTGAGTCCCAGGGGCTTTCATATTCCAAATTGTGACAAGAAGGGGTTTTACAAGAAAAAGCAAGTAAGTACAGAGTCTTGACTATTTCAATTAATCCACTTCACATTTTCTGCATCATTGCTGAAGGATCTTGCCAGCAAGGTGCATTATGTATCATTTTACAGAGGAACTAGTTTATTTCCAGTTTTAGGGCATGATATGATAGTGCTGAACCTTGTAAAGTGGGGATAGTGTTTTTCTTTTCTGTTGATCATGGCAACAGATACATTTGAGAAACTTCATACCTCATCACACATGGGTTGGCTGGTGTCCTAGATGCTAATGCCCTTTGGTTTAAAAAAAGCAGCACCTCTGTAATAACCCACAGAGCTAAGTGTTGCAATCACCATATGACTGCAATAGATCAATGCTTTGAATTGTAAATAGCTGCTTAAGAGTTCCTAGAAGAACTTACATCATCTTACAAAAAGCAACTTCAGAAAGGTATATATCTGTCCTTTATGCGCTACACAGATTGCTTCCAAAATCATGTTAACATGAAAGTGATAAATCTAGTTGTTACTTGGCAGCAAGGATGGCTTCTCAGCTGTCTTTGATTCTGGGGTTGTGACCTTTCTTGACAAATGCAGACCTAAACTGCAGGTATTTATGCGTTAGTTGTGTCAGGTTGAGCTGTGACAGCATTCTCCATTCAGTCCTCTCCTTGAAGCTCATTCAGGAACAACTTGCCAGGTTCTTTGCTTAGTGTGCACATCCCATCTTATTCCAGTGTTTGGTTAGTAAGCTGCCTCCAGATGTGTTTCTTGGTATAATTCCAAAATTTCCTAAACTGAAATGTTTCTTTAAGATTTTCCTCAAGGAAAACCATCTGTAAGAACAGATTTTGTTTGTAGACCCATCTTGATTCCCCCATTTGGGTTTACACAAGTCAGCCTCTCTCTCATAACCAAAGGAGTGGCTGACTCTGTGTTACTATCTAAAGCAGTTCATAGGTTGTAAGTGAGAAGGCAACCTCTGACCAGGCAACCTTATTTTAGGGATGCTATCTGTCAATTTTTTGGCTTCCAGTCTTAGAAACAGTATTTTCCTTTCGGGTATTCCCTGGAGTTCTGTGTTAAGCTGGCAGCGTCAGGTGGGGCATTTGCAGTAGGGGTGAGGTTTCCAGCCTTCCCTTCTGCCATCATCCCAGCATTGACTGTGCTGTTTGACCATTGACTGTGCTGTTTGACCCTTGGTGCATGCTGCTGAGCTTGTCTATGCTCCTCAGCTTTTCCTGAGCCAGTGGTGGCAACTCCCAAGCAGGGACAGAATTTCTTTTTGTTGTCTGGAGTTTTGAGAAGCCTCTGTTATTGATGTCCCGCTGCGTGTAAATTAGGACAGAGCAATGCTCACATCTCAGCCTGCTTTTGTTCAGAAAATATGCTGGACTGTTACATGGAGTGAGGCTAGGACTGTGTTTTGTGCCTGTGCGATAAAAGCATTTGCTTAGCTACTCTAGAACAGCACATCATTTAGCTGCATTCAAGGCACACAAGCGTACTGTAGCACTTTTCCTTCTCTATGCAGTACAGAAGACCGCAGATTAGTATTTACTTAGTTCATCCTTTGATCTGTCTTCAGACTATGAGGTTTTTGCTTTGTCAGCAAAAAGGTGGTGGTTTGCATGCAGTCTTTGGCATGCGTGCATAGTAAATCAGGTCCACAGTAAGCACATATTGAAGTGCCTTACTTCAGAGGATTACTGTACTTTAAAGTGCAGTCATAGTTCTGACAGAGAGGTAGAAAAAAAAGGAAAACATAGGAAATATAGGAAAGACAGATAATACACTTACCTAGTCTTTGTTCCTAGATGTTGATTTATGAGAATAAGGTGTTGGTACAGAGCGAAGACATGCTTCTGCCTTCTGTGTGGTGTCCACGCTGCTTGGAGACTATCAAACTGCTTTAGGAAGTGTTCCTGCACTATGTGAAACAACCCATCCGGTCAGCAAACACAGGATGAAAGGGCACTTTCATACTTGGCCACCCTTGTCAAGCACTATGCCAATTTGCACAGGTCCGGTAGTTTCAATGGTAGTTTGAAACAACTAGAGATCTTGTAGGAGATGCCCACAAATGGAGCCCATGTGAGTAAATACATGAAATGCAGTTGGAGTGCTTCTCCTGTAAATGGACTTCAGTCAACCCTGGGAACAGGTCTTCACAGGTAGGGCTTATAGAGGCAGACTGCTTCTCACATGAGCAAAATGCAAATCAGAAATAATGTTTTTTAGTTGCCCGTGTAGAATTAACTTCCAGAAAAAAGCATCAGTTTGAGGAGTGAGTCTGACTCACTGGCTGAATTCACTGTCTGCTAAGCAATGTGACCATTCTGTTTCATTTTCTTTTTGAAGCATCAACATGTAGGTCTGATATGTAGATGGTATGTATCTGATAATGCAGATGTCTAATCTCATTAACAGAATGCTAGGCTATTTTAATAATTTTCTTCATTGTTATTATTAGCAGCATGCAATCTGTAATTCAGTTACATTCTGTTGTGACAAAAAAATTAATAATAAAAGGTTAGGAAATAGACAGTAAATGCATAAAAAGTGAGTGCAAGCTAGTCATTGTAAATTCTGGAAACAGCTACCAAAACTACTGCCTAGGATGATAATGTAGATAGGTGTATGATAGTAGGAATCTGATAAATTATTATCACCCTGGAAACGAATAAAACTCATTCAGGAGGCACTTGATATGTTACTACATTGTGCCTTTCTGGTCACCTGCTCTTCCAGTCAAGTTGAAAGCAGTTATTTCTCAAGACATTTGTGAGTATTTTGAAATTGACTTTTCAGGAACAGCCATAGGGAGTAATTAGCACATATGAAAAAAACTTTAAGAAAATAAATTTATCTGTCAGGGTATAACATGAAAAGTATTTCATGCCATCTGTTTATATATAGACATTTTAAAAATCAGTCCTATTAAAATTTAGAAGTCTTTGTCTTAATAAATCACACATGTAAGGTTTTACTATTCAATCATAGCTTGTGGAATAGGTTGATACAGGCACGTTTCTACCTCAAGCAGGGAAGAAAAAGGTTTTGATGAAGTTAGAATTATTATATGGGGTAATTACTAGAATTGCCCCATATTTGTGCATCAGAGCCAGATACTCATCTAAATGTGAGCTGGCATTGTTCCACTGAAAACAGAGCTGGGCTTGACAGGAGCCAAAATGGCCTGAGGTATATGTCAATGGTGTTTGCAGTCTGTTCTGGGAGACCAGACTTGTAGCTCCACAGAGACCTTTGGCTGACTAGGAATTAAATGGGATACCATATGCTTTGCTATGTCCCACGAATGCCTCTGCGGCACTTCTTTGGGGCAGGTGGTGTTCAAGCTGGCAGCTGGTGTTTCTATCAGAAGTAATTACTGGCTCCACTACTTGGGCAGTTTTCCAGCTTTTTGGACTTCTGAAGTAATATGGAAGAGCTGGGTAGAGCCTTGAAGTGTATGTGGAATACAGAATTGAGAGGAATGATTTATTTTTTTTTCCCATATGAGCTTGTCTACCACTTCTCTAGCTGCTTCAGGATAAAAGCATCACTTTTGAATCAAAAGTGCTTTAGTATTGACAGCATGGCTGAATGGGTAGTACAAAATCACAAACCGGAAAACGTAAATAGTTTCCTTACAGAATGTTACTTCAGCTGTAGAATGATCTAAGGGTTTCATTTTCCAAATGGGATGTGTAGAAGAAGTAAAAAAATACTACTAGTAGGGGAGGTGTTCTGCAGACTAACTCTGTGTTGTTAATTCCAAAAATTGATTATGCAACTGTAAAAAACAATCAAAACCTCCAATAACATGAGATAACTTTAATTGATCGTTTGAGAGTGATGCAAGCCTATGAATCAGCAAGAGTTGTGTAACATGCTTCATATAGTACTTCTAAAATGGGAGGCTGTGTTACTATTATTAGCAGAAGTGTAGTTTCATTGCCGGAGTGCCAGGCTGGCAGCCAGAAGCCCTGTGCTCTAATTTGGGCTCCATCTGTGCCTGCTCACTTGGGAAAAACAACTCAAGAACTGCTGTCTCAGTTTCTTTTTCTGTAAAATTTAAATTGTGCAAAGGATGTTGTTTATTAATTTCTCCGTTTTGGAGCATGAAGTCACTAAATGTTAATGCCACTTAAGCTAGAGTCCAGCCCAGTCCCCACCAGAATTGAAGGAAAATTTCCCACTGACATCAGTGAATGTTGAGCAGCTGTTTACAGAAATCCTAGAAAATACGCAAAAGCCCTAGTCAGGCTTTTAAGACAATACACATAATCTGTAAAACTTACTTATATTAAAAGATGTAGTACAGCAGATCAGCCAAACAGGTAATTAGAACTCAAATGCAGCTAACCACATGGTTTCGCTAATTATTAATGTAGCTGTTCTCTCAGTAAATATGAACTTCTTCACCCTATACTTCACTAAAATAAGCTGATACGTAGTTTAAGCTTGATCTTGTCATCCTGCTGCCATCTGTTTGCATAGGGCTAATGCAGAAGGACTGCAGATTCAGAGAAGATAAGGCATTGTATGCATTGGGCTTGTTACTCAAAAATACATCACAGGGGTAGGTTAATTTACAGTTACGGTGATTACCATTACTTAATTTACTCTAAAATAAAATAAACAAGATGGAAGCTTGTTTAGAAATTTGTGTCTAGTGTGTGATCTGATCCCATCTGTCTTTCACAAGTTCCTAATGAAGACTGTCTATTCTACTTCATGCTGACACAAATTAGTTGGGTCAGGGGCCAGTGTGCTGGTGCAGGCTATCCCAGGAGTGACCCAAACTCACAGTTCTTTCCAAAATACCACCCTTTCACCTGAAGTCCTAAACTAGGCATGGAGAGGGTCAAGCACTTTGGGCAGCGTGTGAAGCCCAACATTGCCTGGTGGTTCCTTGCATACCTGCACATGGAAAAGACACTTGGCTTTGTAAGCCACTGCCATGCCCACATGGGAGATGGGGACACACCGGTTAGACTCTGGAGAACAAGCAGCTGAGTGGTGGTGGCAAAGTTTACCTGACTTGCACTAGCCTGAACCTGTGAAATACTTGAATTGCTGTGAGTGTATTCCCAGAGCATTTGCTCTACTTGCATGATAGCCTTTATATTGGTGAGGGCCGTAAGTGGCTTCAGTCTAGCCTGTCTTTCTTTCTTCGTGTTGGCAATGTAACAGATGAAACCTCAGTCTTTGAAAAGTTATGAGTATTTTTGTCACCACTTTCTTTGTAAGTCTGTCCTGACTGAACAGACACCTCTGTTAGCATTTACAGCAAATCCAGTATCACCAAATCTTAAAACTTGAGCTGACATTCTTGGCAATGAAGTTTGCCATGGCAAACCTCATGAGATAACCTGTGTCCTGGAGACACATCTTTTGAGTGGATGAAGACCTGGTGGGATCTCAGAGGTTCACAGTATGTAACTGCGTCCAGGATTGCATACTGAATGCAACCTACAGAATGTTATCTCCTTTAGTATTTTACCAGTTATTTCCTTGTGGAGAGCATTATTCAGTACATACTAGGCTTTATAATGCATTTTTACTGCATTACTATTTCTAAAGAAAGTCAGTGTCATTGTCTGTGGTAGTTTCAGGTTGGTCAGCATTGCTGGCAAATTTCACCAGGGAACTGCCAAAGCTGACATAGGCTATAGACTAGTAGATGAGCAACTTTATTTATAGGAAAATATACATGTAAAGTTCTAGTACACCTAGTAGTTGTTGAAGTGATAACTCCCATTACAGAAGGATTATGTATCTGTTAATAAATGTCAACTATAAGATTGAAATTCCTCCAGCAAACAGATGCATGCCAAGGGTGTTTACTGCTGCAGTGACTGTCTTTGCCAGACTTGTGCTTTAGTGTAGAACAAATATGTTAACTTTCTTTTCCAAATATGGGTTGCAGTTGTCAGCCCGTACTGTTGTAAGTAGTCTTGGTATTCAAAGGGGACAACTGTGCTGCCTAATATAGGGAGTAGTTTGCTGGTAGTTCTCAGAGCAGTTTTATTATGGAGTAATGAGACCCAAAGGGCTTGACAGGCAGAGGAGGTAAGCTTTTGTTGTAATACTTTGTCATGGTAGTAAATACTCAGTTTGATTCTGTCAGATATGGCCAGGATATGGGAGTGCAGCTATCAAATGAGCAGGAATCCCTGCTATATAACACTAGGAGAGGAGAAAACAAAAATAATGCTAATGGGAGCTTTTATTATGTTTCAGTGTCGTCCATCCAAAGGCCGAAAGAGAGGTTACTGCTGGTGTGTGGATAAATACGGACAGCCACTTCCTGGGTATGATGGGAAGGGAAAAGGAGATGTTCACTGCTACAACTTGGAAAGCAAATGAGGGCTGGGTGCCAGCTCTTCTGGCATCTGTGCATGGCCACTGGACCTCGCAGAGACATTGGAGGGGCTGGGCAAATACTGTGGACTGCATTGTGCGTGGAATAACGAGCTCTGCCTCCTGCAGCAGATGGGGAGTCACAGCCTCTTTGGATGCTGCTGCAGCTGCACCCTGCCACCAACATGTGTTGGCTTCCTATAGGATGTGCAGGGAGCTCTGAATTCCCATGTAAACCTGCACTATTGATACCCAGAGAGAAAAACAAAAGCCACTTCAGAATGGATTCAGGGAGTCTCCACTGTCTTTTTAAAGAATGACCTGTGACCAACTTGATCCCGCAAGATACTGTTTTTTTATTTTGAAGAATTTATGGATCGTAAGCTTTTAGAAGTATTAAAGCAAAACAAAAAGAAAAAAACCCAAACCCACAAGGATTTAAAGGTTAAGCTTCTTTTTACAGGTCTGACAGGAAACTTATCTTCACGGGTAAAAAGTTTTATAAAAATCTCAAAGAACTTTTTAAAGAAATGTATTTCTAACATAAAGACATGGCTATTTTCTTCTGTAAAATATATTATGAATATTCTGTTCGTCTGTATTTAATATAATTGGTTTTCATAAACTTTATTTAATTGTACCATGTGAATACCAAATACTACACAATAATTCTTGTGTATACTTCTGTATGCAAAGAGAAAGGAAGGATATGGAAAGATTTCAAATAGGTATAGATCCATATGCACACATGACCTATTCTAGGTAATAGAAATTAATTTGTGGTGTGAAGGAAGTGTTTCCAGAAGAGATTAAGGTTTGTTACTTGAAGTAACTACAAATACCAATATAAGGTCTCTTTAAAAAAAAAAAAAAATATTGTATTGGTATTTCTTATGTACCCATCACTGAATTATGCCACTGGAAAGGGTAACAGTTGCACTGAAGCTCTCTGTGAAACATTCTTCTGTCTGTCCTTTGCTTCAGTTTGTGCAACAGGACTTACCTTTCCTCCTTTTACTGCTCACACTAATATGGAATATTCATGGACAAAAAATTGCCATTCAGTATCACCTTTTCTATTTGCTTATTTATTTTGAAAATATGTATCTATTCTATGATGTCTTGGTACACTCTACCAAGGCACATATTCTGTATAAGGAACTCCTGTTCAAAAGAATGGCAACAAGATGAGGGGAATATGGACCTGGGTGTAAAGACCCGCGCATTTCATTTATGCTATACACAATTGTTGTTTGCTTTGACTTTGGTAGGAATTATGTGCCTGCGTCTAAGCGTAGAATAAGAATTATTTGGTTTAAATATTTAAACCTACTGTCTGCCACGATGTTACATGTTCTTTTAACTGGAAGAGAAAATACTTGGTTTTGGTCTGATATGTGAAGCTTTCACATAAGGAAGACTTTGGCAACATTTTTTTTTGAGGCTGATTGTTTAGGTTGAACTTCATGACAAAGTCTGTATGACAGTGAAATCTGGATAAGGAAAGATGGCCTGTTAAATGTAACAATCTCTCTGGAAAGCAATGCCATATTTTGTTTATGTATTTATTTATATATTTTATATAAATATCTTATATATTTATATAAATATATAATATATTCCTAAATGTGTAACTACAAATGTTTGATGTCACTAGAAAAAAACCCATCGATACTGTAATTTCCTGTTGGGCTGGGAAGTGTATGGAGATTTAAGGGCAGTGGATTTCTAGCTGATGGGGCCAGGCGTTGTGCTGACAAGAGGGGAGACCGTGGGGCTGAGAACCCGGTTCCTCTCCCACCCCATGAATTACAACCACCCTTGTTCCTGCCAGCAATGGCAAATGACTTGAAACTCTGACATGGAAATATTTGAATATGCAGCTTGCCAAGATAGGGACAGCTGATCACCATCAATTAGATGTTTATAGAGTTACCCTGAAAAGTATTAGCTGAACAGCCCTGTGTGCATTCTGCATATCTTCCTAATTTCTATCTAAGGAAATGAGCTCACATCATCGTTAAAACTGATTTTTTTTTTTACCTAAGAGTAAGACAAAAAGTATATGTGAACTGATGCTTGCTAATACAGATTTCCTGACAGATGGTTACAGAAAGCTTTGTAAGGTGAAGATCTATTGCAGTATTTTTACTGCTAATGCAAATTACTGCCTGCAAAGATTTGTTGGCAAAAAAGGAAATGCTGAGCTTTTTTTTTTTTTAAAGTTGTAAACTAGCTTCTTCCAAATAATTTTACAGAGGAAAGAAAGTTACATATACACCTACATTTGGACACATAGCCATAGATACCAAAAGAAGGGTTGGCTTCATGAAAGTGATTTAGTGTATTAGTTTGTGGTTTTGTTTTGTTTTCTTCTTGTTTGCTATCTCAGGAAAGCAAATTCTAACCAAAAAAAGTAGATAGCTGCCTTGCAAGCCACATTTTGCCAGTATGTGACAAATGTTTTAAAAGCCTGTGACAGTATTTCTGATTAGTGTATTTTGTCAAGTTTTTTAACTTTCTATGTTTTGCCCTATCATTACAAATAAATAAATATAGAAGAAGCTGGCTAGTACCTGATTAAATTCTCTGATCTGTGCAGAGCACCAACATTTAAAAAAAAAATACTACATCTCAAGGAACTCAAACTAATTCAAGCAACCAGTTTGTGACATATTATTTAGAAATTGCATTCAGTTTCTTCAGTGGTACTAACGAAGTCAACATAAAGCCATAAGGAGAAAAAAAATCGATTGGTTGTGCAAGTCAGTTTGGTTATTTTGCTTCCAACAGATGTCTTTAAAACAAAGACTGTCTCTAAAAATAGCCAAAAAAACCTCAAACCCCTCACCTGTAATTTAAAGCTTCCCCTTTTCCAGAAGTTGCCCTTTATGTATTTTATAGCCCAGTTGCTTGCACTAGTATTAGATACTTCCTGTTATCTATTTGATGTTCCTGGCAGCTGGCATTCTTGGTATGAAATACAAAATAATATTATCCCCCCCAAAAAAGCCAAACAAACCACTCTTTAAAATTACCATCACTAGTAGTGGCTTTTTCCTTTTTTTTTTTTTTTATACATTCTTATTTCTATGAAGACAAGAGTTCAATGGACAAGTTACTTGTCATTCACAGATTTTTGTCATGGCTTTGGGAGTCAGGCTGCAATTCAAATGGAAATATTCGTGGGCTACATCCAAGTAGGAGGATGCAAGCAGTGTGAAGCAAATGTATGGGTCAGTATCAGTTCAGGGGAAGATGTCCCTCCATGCACAGGTTAGAAATGTTTTCTGCTAAGAGCTGTAGTGTTTGGAGGACTAATGCATTAGAAAAATGCCTTCTGTTTTCATACCTTTTTTGCCTTAAGCTCAGGTGGTTTATTTTTCTAAGTGAACATTTGTCAGCTTTTTTCTTATGAAACTCAAGAATCTCAGGTGATCTGGATGAACATTATGGAGACTCAGAAAAATCCTTTTAACTGCTAACATTACGTGTAAAATATTTGCAAGGAAAGGCACTAGAAAAGCTTAATGTATGTACTGCAAAAGTTGCTGATTTCTTGAGCTTATTTCATCCCTAGTTTACATGGGTACCACATGTAGCCCAGATGGGGAAGTATTTATTTTAACCAGTGTAATAAATAGTTGCATAAATCCCTACAATTGACCAGAATGCAAGTTAAAGCTGCCTGCAGGCAGTTCTATTGTCTCTCAAACTATTTGAGAAAGTTCCCTTTTTTAATACCCTTCCTGTGCATAGTCTTTTGAGCTCAGAATATTCTCTCTACGTTTTTTGCATGCATGCCCTTCAGGGCATAATGTTAGCTATTTGTGCACAGGGGAAGGAGGCTTCAAAGAATACCAAAACCACAGAATTAATTAGTTTTTAGTACAGTCTGAACTTTTTATAACTAAATTCCATAGAAGCCTTAACACAGCATAATTCTTTATTGAACTGAGCCCTCAATTTAAGTAATGCTTTTACAAACCTTTTGGGAAATGATTTTTTGGTATCTGTAGCCACTCTAAAACTGTGTAGGCAAGGATGGGTCCACAGAGATTTTACTTATTAGCAATAGGAAATATATGTCAGGTAGGAAAAGTGCTAAGCAATTTTGTAGGATGCCAAAGCGTATTAGTATTCAAAATGAAATGTTTATATAGGTAGCTGATTTGTGCATGGTCCTGTGCCTTTAGGAGCTCTTCACATCTATTAATTTCTATCAGAAGAGCATGCTTGCTTCCTACATTAGAAAGGACCCCTTTTTCTTCCCCCACTCCCTCTTTTTTTATGAGAGATCCAAAAACAAGATCTGAAGATAGTGTCAAAGTATTCCAAGGGCACGCTTTTTGTGGTCAGTATCAGTAATGCCTTCATCTGCAAGCGTTGCAAAATTTATTTTGTTTTAGGCCATTGGAAGTGTTTTGGTATGTCCAGTGAACATGAGTATCTTCTTCTAATTGGAAAGTATTTAACCATTTGATTTTGGAGTGTCCGTCCTTGGAAGAATTGAAAAGAAGTCTGGACGTAGTCATGGACAACTGTGTTTAGGTGGCCCTGCTTGAGCAAGGCAGTTGGACCAGGTGGCCTCCAGAATCCCTTCCAACCTCAGCCATCCTGTGATCCTATGAACCTGTCAGGATGTAATAGCTTGGTGTCCAGAGTTTAAGTGCGTGAGATTGTCTACATTATACAATACATTGACTGAGAAGATGTTACATCTTCTGCTAAAAAGGGAATGTCTTGGTAAAATGGCAAGTAGTGCAAATTTGTTGCTCACCAGAAGTTGGCTTAGTTTTAAAATGCTGCATTTTATAAATTATTTCTTCCACTTCGGATTGTGCAGCTGTACAAGCATACACACCAGCCTTAGAGGGAATCCCATTGTAAAAACCTTTGCTTTTGCTTTTTTCCTGTACATATAATAAAAAATGCAAACTACTTCAAAGCTGAAAGTTGCAGCTGAAAAAAAATTGAGACCAGGTACGACCAGGTACTAGCAGAAGCAAAGGGTAATGCTGCAAATCTCAGTTTATCCTTGCAGAATGTATGCCCTGCTTTAGTATGTATCCTGGCTTTCCACTTCTGCTGACACATCCAAATTACTTAAGAGCCTTTCTCTATCACAGTTAATCTCATGCACTTCTCTCTCCAGAAGTGGGGATGGAAAAAACAGCAGTGAAGTTATTTCTGCAGAGAGCACCTGAGATTTCCTCCAGAAAAATCTGTGAAGCTGAAGAAAATGTCATTGAGAGGGAGTGCTTCCCACAGCCATGTAGGTTAAGACCTTTCAAAAGAGGGTTTAGGGGGACTTGCTTACACTGACTGAGAGTTAATGGTTATGGTGTTAAAAGTTCATGGGTTAATGGTTTGGTTAATGTTTGCAGGGGCAGAGCTGCTCCTCAGGTTTCCCACGCATTGGCTTCCCGTGCGTTAGCTGCAACAGCAACTCCTCTTGCAAGCCTGACTGACAGGATCTGTGGCTGCGCAGTCAGCAAGCCTGCAAATGGGACAGCTCCTGTTCAAAAGGACACAGCGAGGAAGACTTTGAGCCTTCCTCCAAAAAAACCCTGCCCACGACCACCAGAAGGCAGTGTGCATGCGGAAGTAGGAGGAACCATATAATGATTTCCGAGAAATACTTAGCATAGTCCTGTCTATACAATGCATATGTATGACTTGGCTGTATAAATTGTCGCATTTTGATCATTGCGTGCGTGTGTATGGAAGGAGCTATCTCCCACATGCCTAGAGCTGCAATAAAGTATACCTGCTTTATAGCTTCACAGGGCTATAGAGTTTTCTTTCCACGCATGAATTTGGCACCCCTGATGGGACACTCTGTCCAGCTGCAGGACCTGCTGAGGACGGGACTCCCGAGCGTGCCCCTGAGATTTCCTGGAGGGACTCCTCAACTCATGCAGATCACTGCGGGGACAGACAAGCACCACCTCAGTGGATAAGGTATACTTTTGTGGTTTGGTTTGGGTTTTTTGTGGGTTTGGGCGGCCAGTTGGTAACCCGTAAGTCGTAGGAGATGTCCTATGCTAGGCAGGGTGAGAGAATCCGGAGTCCCTGAGTACCCTCTGGGATTTTGGTTTATTAGCTCTTTATTGGGGCAGCAGCAGTTGTACTGCTGGTGCCATTTATGAGGGTATACTGTTTATTGTATTTGCCACTAGGACTGTGGGATAAGAGTCCCACCCTAGACTTTGTATTTGCCAAAGGTATATACCATTTCCTGTCTGGCATAAGCTAGGATTGTGGGTTCAAGTCTCACCCTAGACTTTGTAAAGGGCTAATCTGGAACTGGTCGCTTTGGGTACCCTTTTGTTTTGGGTCTGTTGAATGTTCTTGTCTTGTGAATTGGGTCTGTTAAATGCTTCTGTTTTGTTTTGGGTCTGTTGAATGCTTTTGTTTTGGGTCTGTTAAATACTTCTGTTTTGTGAACCGGGTCTGCTAAATGTTTGTGTTTGTGTGATTGAGACGTGCAATTAAGCACAGAGTGCGGAGTCTCAAGTTGCAGTTCCACTATCCTGCGAAGGATTGGTCAGCCACGGACAAAGCGAGTGGTGTGAAAGGCCAGAGAGAAACAGATGCGCTTGAAACGTACAGGCGTATGAAGCAAGTGCGGAGTTTTGATTCGCGGTTCTGTTCTGCCATGAGGGAAACAGCCAGAGATAAACTAAGTTAACTGGTGAGAGATCAAGTGATAAAATAGCACAGTATTGATTTATTGGTATTGAACTTGGATATACTCATAAGAAACTGTAAGTAGATCTGGATTTGACGTTTGTATGAATGGATGTTTGCATGAATGGACTGGCCAGGACTGTGTGAATGAGACACGGCACAGCTGCTAAGCGAGTGCGGAGTTCCGATCTGTGGTTCCATTAACCCACAAAGGCTGCAGCCAGAGACGACAAAGTGAGTGAGGTATTGTGTAAAACTAAGAACACCTTGGGAGTTCTGTGGGGAAGGGAATCAGGGAAAACAGTGTGAATACTGTTTCGTTTGATAATGTGTCATCAGTTTTTCCCTGTCCCCATGCAGAAATTGTCACTTAGCAATTGAATCTCTCTTTAGAGAGATTAGAGTGTGGTCGTTTAAATTCCTATCCCAGAATACAGTGACTAAGAGACTCCCTTAATCTTACTTGCAAAACTTCTGGCTGTTTTGTAGAACTATCAGATAGGTTTTTACCAACCTGGTTTTGTTGCCACAACAGAAGGGTACTCGCGAACAAAAACTGCAATTGCAAATTGAAAATGGGTGCGTCACAGAGTGGAGGAGTTTTGAAAAACAGTTCGCTAGGATGTATTTTAGCTCACTGGAGAGATATAAGCGGACCCCCAGGAGGGAGCATGAATAAGAAAACCTTCATTATGTATTGTAATCAATGGTGGCCATTATATAAGTTGGAAGATGGGGTAAAATGGCCTGTTAATGGAACCTTGAACCACAACACTTTGTTACAATTGATACTGTTTTTGAGGAGAGAGGCAAAAAGGGATGAAGTTTCTTGTGCGGACATGTTCTTTACTCTCAGAAACCACCCAGAGTGGCAAAGGGATTGTGCCCCTCCTCAGGGCCCTTTAGTCCTGGAACAAAAGTAAAAGGGGTCCAAAAGCCTACAAAGGTGTTACTGCAGTATTGGCTAAAGGTGTCTAAAAATTAAAGATCCTAGACCCGAGGAGGACCTTGGTAGGGATTTACAAGACTATAGTAGCCCGCCTCATATAAGAGCTGTCCCTTTAAGCCAGCCACAACCTTCCCGAGAGTGGGCTAAGGAAAGGGACGAGGCTGAGAGCACAACCTCGCTGCCTTTGTCCCCTGTTTCTTCTAGGACCTGAAGCAAAAATCCCCCTTTATTTGCTCTCTTAAGAGAAGCTGTGGGACCAAACAGAGACCCGGTACGCCTTAGAGTCCTGTTCACTACCAGTGACCTT
The DNA here is from genome assembly GCA_020745705.1 of Hemiprocne comata. Taxonomy (NCBI): domain Eukaryota; kingdom Metazoa; phylum Chordata; class Aves; order Apodiformes; family Apodidae; genus Hemiprocne; species Hemiprocne comata. The sequence continues at coordinate 60,952,018 of CM036587.1, read as the reverse complement.
AAGGCATGGAAAAATATAGCTAAAGGATACTGGAATGACCCTATTGAAGTGGTAAAGAGATTTGAATTAATAGTAAAACAGTAAAATCCTGATTGGGCAGATGTTGATTTGATGCTGAGCAAAAAGACTGAGACAGAAAAACAATTGATCTTGAAAACTGCACAAACCGTGGTTAAAATGCAAATTACCACCTGGGACACGGTAACCCTGTTACCCTCCCCCATACAGTCTGGGGAGCGAGAGGCTGGAGAGCAGCCCTGTGGAGAGGGACCTGGGGGTTCTGGTCGACAGCAAGTTGAACATGAGCCAGCATTGTGCCCTGGCAGCCAGGAGAGCCAACCAAGTCCTGGGGTGCATCAAGCATGGCATAGCCAGCCGGTCAAGGGAGGTGATTGTCCCACTTTACTCTGCACTGGTGCGGCCCCATCGTGAGTACTGTGTGCAGTTCTGGGCGCCACAGTACAAAAAGGCTATGAAGCTGCTGGAGAGTGTCCAGAGGAGGGCCACAACGTTGGTGAAGGGCTTGAAAGGCATGCCCTATCAGGAGTGGCTGAAGGCACTTGGTCTGTTCAGCCTAGAGAAGAGGAGACTGAGGGGAGACCTCATTGCAGCTTACTGCTTCCTCACTAGGGAAGGCGGAGGAGTAGGCACTGACCTCTTCTCTCTGGTGACCAATGATAGGACCCGAGGGAATGGTAGGAAGATGTGCAGGGGGAGGTTTAGGTTGGACATTAGGAAGGGTTTCTTCACCCAGAGGGTGGTGGAGCACTGGAATAGGCTCCCCGGGGAAGCAGTAATGGCACCAACCCTGACAATATTCAAGAAATGTTTGGACACACCCTCAGGGACATGGTGTGAACCTTGGGGTTGTCCTGTCCTGGGGCAGGAGTTGGACTTGGTGATCCAGGCTGTCTGAGTAGATGGTTGAGCCACCATCCCTGGAGACATCTAAAAAGACAGATGTGGTGCCAGGGAACAGGGTTTAGTGGTGGATGTGGCAGAGTTAGGGTAGTGGTTGGACTTGATGATCTTGAAGGTCTTTTCCAAACAGAATGATACTGTGATACCACCAGGTCCCTTTCTGGCACAGTAGAAGAGCATGTCCCACTAACAAACCCCCACTGGAACCTGAATTCAGCTGCAAAATACAAACTTTTGGAGTGGTATTGGGAATGGATACAAAGGGGTATGGAAAATGCAATTCCAAAAACTATAAATTGGTTGGCCTTATATGCAGTAAAACAGGGCCCTAAAGAAACTCCTTTGGAGTTCATGGATAAGCTACGAGAAGCCACGAGAAAATATACCCCTCTGGATCTGTCCTCTGATCTTGGGAAACAACAACTAGTCTCACTATTTTGGGGACAATCAGCACCTGGTATTAGGCGAAAACTCCAGAAAGTAAAAACATTTGAAGATAGGGATTTAGAAAAGTTGTTGGAAGAAGTGTGGAGGGTATTTAGAAATAGAGAAGAAGACAGAAGAAAAAATTCAAAAGCTCTAGCTGTTGTGACAGTGGCAGCATTAGAACAAGGAACAGAAAGGAAAAGAGATAATGGGTTTTCAAAAGGACCAGGTAGAGGGGGCAGGGGCAATTAGGTGGAGGTTTTGTCAAGAGATCAGTGTGCCTTTTGTAAAGAGAGCACTGGAAACAAGAGTGCCCCAGGTGACAGCCAAGGCAGATTTTAGATACCACCTCTGAGGAGTATTGATGGAGACCTGGGGTATCTACCCTAGTGGATCCACTCGTTATGGTAAAGGTAGGGAAAGAGGAACAAAAAGTGGAATTTTTAATAGACACAGGGTCTTCCTTTTCTGTGTTGAACCAAGAACTGGTACCAAAGGATCAAGATTTTGTTATGGTAGTGGGTGCTACTGGCCAGCATGAAAAGGCATTTTTCCTGAAACCTCTCAAATATAAACTAGGAAAACAAATAAGGATACACAGATTTTTATACAAGCCCAGGTCTCCAAAGCCCTATTGGGATGAGACATTTTAGAACAACTGGAAGCAAATATTAAATTTGATAAAGGAAAAATTGAATTGGCAGTTGGAGATAATAACTTAATCAGCCTTGATTCATACCCCAACCAAGTCCAATGTGCCCAAAGAGACAATGAACCAGGTATATCCTGGAGTATGGGCATCTGAAGCACCTGGGAGGGCCAAAATGCTGCCCCAGAAATCATAGGACTAAATCTGGTATGCAAGCTGTAAGGATTAAAAAGTATCCCTTAAAATTAAAGGATCAAAAGGAAATAAAAGAAGTAATAGAGGGGTTTGTAAAATATAGATTGCTGGTGGAATGTAAATCTAAATATAACACACCCATCTTGCCCATTCGAAAACCTGATGGTAACTATAGATTAGTATAGGACCTGAGAGCTACAAATAAGATCAGTGAGGATATACATCCTGTGGTAGCCAACCCATATACACTGTTAACTAAGCTAAGGGATGAGTTAGTTTAGTTTACTGTGTTTGACCTAAAGGATGCATTTTTCTGCCTACCTCTAGCCTCAAGAAGTAAGCCTCTGGTTGCCTTTGAGTGGGAAAATCCAGATACTGGAAGCAAGTCTCAGCTAACCTGGACAGTATTGCCTCAAGGGTTTAAAAACAGCTCCACTATTTTTGGAAACCAGCTAGCAAAAGAACTCGAGAAATAGGAAACCACTGATACAGAAGAAATTCTATTGCAATATGTGCATGACTTGTTAGTTGCAACCAAAACTGGAGAAAACTGTATAAGCTGGACTGTGAGTCTTTTGAACTTCTTGGGCCTTAACGGGTATTGAGACTCTCCACAGGAAGCGCAGTTAATCCAACAGAAAGTCATCTACCTGGGATTTGAGATTTCTGGAGGACAGCAAACACTGGGAACGGATTGAAAAGAAGCCATTTGTCAGACACCTCTACCACAAACGGTAAAAGAACTGTGGACCTTTTTGGGAATGACAAGTTTGTTCATCTTTGGATTTATAATTATGGACTTTTAGTAAAGTCACTACATGAATTGATAAAAAGGAATCAGTCCACAATAACATGGACAGATGAAACACAAAGGGCCTTCTAGCAACTCAAACAGGAATTAATGAAAGCCCCTGCTCTAGGGCTGTCGGATGTCTTAAAGCCCTTTTGGATATTTTCCCATGAGAAACTGAGTAGGCCTGGGAGTACTAGCATAAAAGCTGGGTCCCTACAAGAGAGTCATGGCATTCTTCTCCAAGCAATTAGATGAAGTAAGTAAAGGATGGCCTAGCTGCCTGTGAGCAGTAACTGCAGTCGTCCTTAACATCCAAGACGCTCATAAATTCACTATGAGACAGAAAATAACAGTGCTAGTCTCCCACACAGTTTCTGCAGTGCTCTAACAAAAAGGGGGGCATTGGCTGTCACCACAATGGTTTATCAAGTACCAGGCAATCTTGGTGGAGCAGGACGATGTTGAAATAGTAGTGACTAATATTGTCAACCCAGCCTCTTCTTAGTGGCACCCTTGGAGAACGTGTAACCCACGATTACCTTGAGACTATTGAGGCAGTGCACTCAAGTTGGCCTGACTTGAAAGAAGAATGCCTGGACGACACAGAGGACTCCTGGTATACTGACAGGAGCAGCTTTTTTCAGCAAGGGACACGTAAGGCTGGATATGCAGTGACTACCATCAGCCGGATAATAGAGTCTAATGCCTTACCTCCAGGTACCTCAGCTCAGAAAGCAGAGATCATCGCCCTCACTCAAGCTTTAGAATTGGCGAAAGGAAAGAAAATTAATATTTGGACTGATTCTAAGTGTGCATTTGGGGTAGTCCATGCACATGGTGCTGTATGGAAGGAGCACAGACTATTTATTGATCACCCAAGGAAAACAAATTAAACATGCTGAAGAAATCTTAAAGCTCTTGGATGCCATACAATTGCCCAAGAGAGTGGGAATCATGCATTGCAAAGCTCATTAGAAGGGGCATACTGACCAGGAAGTTGGAAATATTATGGCAGATGAGGAGGCTCGGCGAGTGGCTGAGGCAAGGTCTGTAAAGGTTGTGACTTTGGTCCCAGACAGTAAGGTCCAAACTGATACAGAACCTAATATTTAAAAGAGGATCTAAAACTGATAGAGGATTTGGAGGAAAGAGTCTCAGAAGATGGTTGGGCTAAAACAACAGATGGACGATGGATAGTGCCTTTTGCCTTATTATGGGCCTTAGTATTAGCAGAACATAGAAAGACTCACTGGGGAGCTGAGGTCTTGTACAAATCTTTGAACAAACAAATAATAGCTTGGAACCTGTATACCACCATGAAACAGGTCTCATGGCAGTGTGAAATATGCCTACAAAATAACCCCAAAAACAATTCTCATGTGCAATTAGGAACAATTGGACGAGGCAATTTTCCCGGGCAACAGTGGCAAATTGATTTTTCAGAACTACCAAGAAAAGGAGTGTTTCAGTATTTTTTTAGTGTTAACTGACACCTTTTCAGGATGGCCAGAAGCAATCCCATGCAGAACAAACAAAGCAAGGGAAGTAACTAAAATGTTATTACAGGAAATAATACCACACTTTGGGGTTCCAGCAGTGATATCCTTGGATAGAGGGCCACATTTTTGTGCTAAAGTAGTTCAACAAGTAAGCCAGATCCTGGGCATAGACTGGCAACTACACACCCCCTATAGGCCCCAGGCAAGTGGTCAGGTAGAAAAGATAAACCACTTAATAAAACAACAGATTGTGAAATTGGGGCAGGAGTCCAATATGCCTTGGCCTCAGTCTTTACCCCAAGCCTTATTGAGAATAAGGGCTAAACCAAGAGCCAAAGACAACCTGAGCCCATTTGAAATAATGTATGGTCAGCCATATCCAACCCAACCTATGGGAAGTATTTCCCAAACAGGCGAACAAAAGCTATCCCAGTATGTAATCTCTTTACGGAAACAATTAAAGAAAATAAGCTGACAAGTGTTGGGCACCAGATCAAGGGGCTTAGATGAGTCAATCCATTATTTTTTTACCTGGAGACTATGTGTATGTTAAGACTTTTACAGGTTCTCTGCTGGAACCAAAGTGGGAAGGTCTGTTCTAGGTTTTGTTGACAACTCAGACAGCAATCAAAATAGGCAAACAACAAGCTTGGATTCATTATTCAAGAGTGAAGAAAGCACCAACAGATTTATGGACTACAGTTGCTGAAGGAACCCTGAAACTGAGATTATAGAGTCTGACAATGAAGACAGTGGTATTATTAGCTGTAATCATAGGCTTTGCATATGCTTGGCATCAGAATGTATATGTATAAATGACACAAATTATGGGGAAAAACCTCAAGCCTCAATCTTTCAAACTGTTGGGTATGCACGGCTCTTCCTAGAGGTAATATGTAATTCCCCTTTTATGGAATACCTTGTCAGAATTGGACCCAAACCTTCCAAAATTTAGGGGGAAACATCTGTAAATTTGGATTCAATTTGAACAAAACAATAGGGCCTCAATTTGACTTCATGTCTTGGGAAATGGGAAGTAAGGTGATAATTCAGGGCCGCTGCCTGGATAATAGTGGACTGGACTGCTCAAACACCACAGAGGTAAATTTGACTTAGAAAAATTTAACAATACAGGGGTTAGTCATACCGTACAACATCAAAAGGAAGATACAGACCTTGTGGTTAGAGTTTGTAAGTTAAAACCAGGATACTGGTGGCTCTGTGGAGCTGGTAGAGCTAGAAAAACCTTACCTAACAATTGGAAAGGATATTGTGTGGGAGGTTATATAATACCTCAAGAAAAAGTTTTTAATCACTCCCACCTTCCTCCAGGGATCTTACATACCCCTTGGAACAGAATTAAACAAGAAGCACCAAGCCTCCTCATAGAGCGGTCACCAGGGTACCACAGTTTCATACGATGGCTATTTCCCAAACTGGGAGTAAGTGAATTGGAAAAGGCCATTTTAAACATTTCAGCAGCTCTGTAAAAGATTGAAAATATCACCAGAGACGCTCTTCAAGGGCTACAAAGAGAGGTATCATCCCTAAGCAAGGTGGTATTACAAAATAGTATTGCTCTGGACCTCCTAAGAGCTAAAGAAAGAGGATTAGGTATGGTAATGAATCAAAGTTGTTGTAACTATATTAATCAGGACCAACGAGTGGAAACCGATATACATCAAACTGGACAGTTGGCCAAAATTTTACATGAGGTTTCCTTAGATGATACCTCTTTTGGATTCAAAGAACTCTGGGAAAAGCTTACCTCTTGGCTACCCAATATTCTTGGCTTAAGAAACTTTTTATTGTTTTAGTTTTATTAGGAGTTTTTGTATTAGCTACCTGTTTGTTGATTCAATGTTCTTTTAGGTTCCTCAGCACCACATCTACATAGCTTTTAAACTTTTAAACACCTCCAAGGATGGTGATTCAACCACCTCCCTAGGCAGCCTATTCCAGTGTTTAATTACCCTTTCCACGAAGAAGTTTCTTCTAATATCTAATCTAAACCTCTTCTGGCACAACTTGAGACCATTATATACCAACATTTCTATTACCTACCGAATCTGTTTGGCAAAGATCTATGAAATGTGCCAACAAGAAACTCACGTAAAACTATATTAACATGAATGATCTTTACTCACACAACTACAGCATCTCAACTCCATTTTGTATAAACAATCACTAGGGATCAAGGGAGTCTTATTACCAGGTGCTTTCATTCTTCTTCATTAATTGTCCTACCAGTTGGTAATAGGTAATGAGTATTTTGACTTGGCTATATCTGCCAGGTAGCTGGATAAAGGCTAGTCTCACACAAGTCACATTAGTATTAATTCTGGATAATAACTTCTGATTTTTAGAAGTCTGAAATTACGTAGTAGTTAAAGGTTAGTAGTTATATATATTCTTTTAAGCTGGAAATTTTTAGGATTAATAATGTCTATAAAACCGCATCTTAAAAGCCCATTTGCTGTGAAAAACAAAGAAGAGACTCCCGTCTTTGAAGTTAAGTCAGCGATAACAGATGAAATATTTAGCTTACTATTTTTGTTACCTATTAGAAAGATGGTATGACTATTTTAGCTGCATTCATCTGTCCAACAAATTCCTTCAAATGGTCACAATGGACATTTTCAACCCAACTTGGAAGAAAGGCAGCTGTCAAAAATACTAAATTACATGTTTTGGTGTCTGCAAAGAAAAAAGGGGAAACTCAGCCATGACACAGTATTTGACAGTAGCTGTTAATCAGCATGCATGAATGATGTCATCTCTCCAGCTAGTTAACATGAGTAATTTAGGATTAGCTAAGGACTGAGAGCTGTCTCTTAACACATATGAAAATGCTTTAAACGAGATTTGGAGGGGGAGGGGGGCAATATCATGCCAGTCAGGGTAGAGCAGAGGGAAGGCTCATCAAAATCTGAGGAACTCTGTCCTTTTTAAAATATGTTAATAGCAAAAAGCAGGGCAGAAATAACATTGGCCCATTACTTGATGATCATGGACACCTGATAAATAGGGATATAGACAAGGCAGAGATGTTTAATGCTTTCTTCACCTCTGTCTTCAACACTGATGATGGGCTTGAGCACCCCCAGAGCCCTGGGCTAGAGAACCATGTCTGGGTAAATGACAGTCTCCCAATCAGCCCTGAACTTGTGCGGGATTTGCTGCTCCAGCTGCACCCTTGTAAGTCAATGGGACCTGATGAGAGTCATCCAAGGATACTTAAAGAGCTAGCGGAGGTCATAGCGATACCCCTCTCAATGATTTTTCAATGCTCTTGGGAATCTGGGGAGGTACCAGTTGACTGGAAGTTGGCAAATGTTGTCCCAATGTTCAAGAAGGGCAGCAAGGATGACCTCAGTAATTACAGGCCTGTTAGTCTCACTTCAGTGCCTGGCAAGATTATGGAGAAGATTATTCTGGGAGCTATTGAAAAACACCTAAAAGACAACAGTCATTGGTCCCAGCCAACATGGGTTCGTTAGAGGAAGGTCTTGCTTGACCAACTTGATTTCTTTCTATGACAAGGTTACCCACCTAGTTGACCAAGGGAAGCCAGTTGATGTAATCTTTCTGGATTTCAGAAAAGCCTTTGGTACTGAAGCAAGACAGATTGTAGAGACAGGTTGTAACTGTGTATCTGTATACTTGTGTATATAGCAATGTGTATATGCTAAACCAACAACCCAAAGAACCGGAGACATCCCAAGCCAGAATAGGGTCTGATCAGCCCGACGCTGGTTTTGAGGGGTGAGGTACCTTGTGCATACTATGGACTTGATCACCCCATGGTTTGCACAACGCCTCCTACTATACAGCATCATGTCTCCTATACCTATTTCCCCTTTGGGTTGTGGTCTGTAAATAAGATACTAATGGTGCACCAATATATTCATTATGGGTTTTCTATTTATATTTCTCTTATGTATTATATATATGAGTGTATATATATATATATGTATGAGTTTATAAGTATATATGTTGTATAGGGAATTGTTCCCTCAGAAACATGCATAAAACGTCATATATGTTGTTTTAGATATGTGGATATGAAATATGCGAGATTGTATATATGTTTGTCTCAAACAGGGAAAGAGGTAAGAGTTTCGACAAGAGCCTACTAGGGTACAGATGTACATACATATACAGACACAAACATACACCACACAGGAACCAAGTCGCTGTCATAAAAGCCATGGGGTGAGATGTGAGAGACGGACTCTATAATGGCCTTTAATCCAGCGACATTCACTGACCAGTCCTGGCGATGTGCCCCCCCGGCACTCGTGGGGAGAGGACAGAGGTACCAGGCGCATGTGCACAGGACTACAGACTACAGCTCCCAGGAGGCACGGCGGGGCCGGAACCGGAAAAAAAGAGGGAGGAGCAAGAAGGCGCGCGCTCTGTGAATACTATACGGATCCAGCCACTGCGGTGAGGACCGTTTGCCCAGAGTCTCAAGGGAAAGGACGTAGATCCCGACCAGGGATTGGCTTCGGCCGTACCCCGGTGGTGAGAATTGCGGACATCTTACTAACATTCCTACAAACATTCCTACATAATATTCACACATACCAGACACTCACTTCTCCTTTCCAATATTCTTCTATTTCCCAAAGGCTCTCTCCAGGCTTTCCCTCTTATCCCTGTCCAGGAACGGGAACAGGGGGGAAGGGGAGAGGTTCTCTCTTGTTTTCTGTGTGTGTTGTTATTGGCATATAGATGTAGTGTTGTATAGCTGTTGGTATATGGATATATAGGTGTGGGTATAGATCTAGAGATAGACCTTGTGTGTTATTTGATATCGGACTTGCCAAACCCTCAGTGCCTTTAATAAATCTAGTGATTCCTAAGTGTTGTTTGTGAGTGTGACGGGGAGTGGTCTTCAGCCCTCGGTTCCCCCGAGGTGGGGGTGTGGGTCGCGGCTTTACCTATCTCGGTCCGCGACACAGATGCTCACCTAAGCCTTTCCCACCTTTTTTTTTTTTTTTTTAATGGGGTAGGAGGAGTGCAAGAGGGTGTGAAAGGAGGGAGCTGAACTAACAAGGAACAGTACATCCCCTTTACACATCCAGCTGCAAGCCAGGTGACCTGAGCTGTCAAAGAGTATTCTGCAGCACCTTCCCTGTTTCCCCACTCATTCCCACCAGGTTTGACTTGCCAGTGCATGTAGAACCACCGCAGCAGGCACACACTGAAGCCTGGATTGCCAGCTGACACATGCCAAAGGAAACAAACAAAACAAAACACAAAAAGCACCACAAATGGAAAAAAATAGGCAAAACAAAGGAAAACTACAGACTTCTGATTTTTCACCCTGTTACTGAGGCTGACCATAAAAATCAGGACAAATCACAAAGGCATATGGCCTAAATGTAGTCCAAGCTCCTGGCAGCACTGTGAAAAGGGAAATATAATTTGCCTTCTTTGCCTTCTTGTACTAGTCCTAATCCTGGGATACGGAAGAGTCTGGCCAAGTCAGACAGCCCATCCCAGAGCGCTCAGCAGAAGTCTGTCCTGTGTCTGGCAATATGTCATATGAAGCCAGATTGCAGCTAAGGAAGCACCCATCCCCTGTTGCTTTCAGTGGGAGGCAAGGAGCTAAAACCTTCTCAGAAATTGTGTCATGCCTGAATGCTGTATGAAGCAACTTCTGCTTCTGGTACTTTACATTTAAAGGAAAGATCTCCCCTAAAACCCTGACCCTGTTAAGAATTCTAATTTCTTGAAGCTACACTGGGAACCTGCCACCCTGTAAAACCTTGGAAGTAGCTGTCCATTAGATTGCTATACTGCAAATAGACTGTGCTATTAATAATAATTACTGTGATGAACATTTCCCCTAATATATATAATGATCCCAACAAAAATAATAAATTCCTGCTCTTTAGAGGTCAGACTTTACACAAGGATGATGGGGTGAGAGCAGTTAGCATGTGTTGTAGCAATGAGTATATGATTTCCTCTCCTTTCTTCGTTATTTTCCGTTGGCCATGCTGCATAACAGTTGTTCAGTGCTGGCTGAACTCCATGAAAAGACTCTAAGGCTCTGCCCAAATTTGCTGCTTCTTCATTATTTTGATAAAATTATTGCCAAGCATTTTGACACAGTGAATGAAGTGTTGTAGCAGTTTCAGCCAGGTCTCTCTGTAGCTCATTTCAGGGAGAGTAGACGTTTAATTATTTGTAATACCAATACCATCAATTGCTTTTGCAGTGTTTTCCTTGGGAACATCTCAAAATACTTTACAAAGAAGCTCAGTAGTATATAAATTTTCTTAAATCTGCAGCCATTTTATAGACTGCAGTTGAGTCAGCTGACATTCACCTGCAAACACATCCAAGACATTCAGCAAGCACAATGTGCCATGCCACAGAACCCTGATATGGAGAGCAGAGATCTCCACGCTTCGGTTTTACAGTTTCTACAAGCCTCTTCCCTTCTCCCATTTAAAATCTAAAGCTTGTGCCAACAAATGGCAGGAGGATTTTATGCTATATCCCTCCTGCCAGGCTCTTAGAAAATGTTATTACTCTCAGGCTATTTTCTTAGGCAAGGTTGGTGCAGCCTGTTTCCACTTCAGTGACTTGCTAACCAGTTTCTCCATGCACAAAACCAGCTTGAAGTCAGCAGGGCAGTGACTTGCTTTCCCTCTTTTCCTCTGCAATGACTAAGTGAAAGGCACATGCAGGGGAGAGAGGAGGTCCACATCTGTACTCAACACTGGTGAGGCCGCACCTCAAGTACTGTGTGCAGTTTTGGGACCCTCCCTACAGAAAGGACATTGAGCTATTAGAGCATGTCAAAAGATGGGCAACCAAGCTGATGAAGGGCTTGGACCATATGTCTTATGAGGAGCAGCTGAGGGAGCTCGGGTTTTTTAGCCCAGAGGGGTTGAAGGGAGGCTCCTGTTTTGGCCAAGGCAAAGGCTTGCAGAACACAGCTGGGATTGGAGAGGATGGGAGAAGGAGAACAGGGGCAAAAAGAGCAAAGGAAGGAAACTCATTACAGGAAAAGGAGCTAGGAGTTCAGGAGGCAAATTTGCAAGAGGTGTGTTTTCCTCTACTCTCCCACCTGTGCTGTCCTGCTGAGATCAGACTGCTGAACAGGAACATGCAGAAAGCAAGAGACCAGGCCAGTATAGAAGGCATTATTTAATAGCTCATCTTAAATAATACAACAATGCTAACATGTGAACAACTTACACCTATCAAAGATGGCACAGAATATCCTGTTGTGTTATGCCATTTTTCCAGTGCATATGTTTGAAAAATAGAAACAAATACTGTCCCACCAGAAGCTTCAGCACATAATCAAGGTTTAGACTTTCTTTTTTAAGAAACAGCTTGACATTGAAACAGAGGTGCAGTAGCAAAGTGATATATAAACAAAACAGATTTTTAAATAAGTTTCTAAGTGTGTTCTCTACTGAACACTATTTTTTTAAAAAATTCAGTTTTATGTTTATAAACACATAGTACAAAAATGCAACTTTACAAGCCACTTTCCCAGCTGAGTTATGCCATTTGACGTTTTAAGTAGCAACATTCCTCCAACATAAAATGCATACCTTTAAGAGCAATAACATTAAGTATTTACATATAAAGTTATGAAGTATTTAAGGATATAAATTAGAAATAACACAGCCAAAAATACACGTACTGTGAAGTAAATAATTCATCACCTTTACATATGAGGGTATCTATAATATTATACAAACAAAATATACAAGATTGTAGGATTTGATCGTGCAGTTGCTTATGTCTGTCACCCAAGCATCTCAGTAATCCCAGTGCAGTAAAAAAACTACTTTATAGGGTTGCTCATATGCAGAAAACCAGGTGCTCAAAACCCCCTTCCTGAAACGGCTCCTGACTGATATGTCTCCTGACTAGATTAGGCCCCACAGAAAACTTGGTGTGAATGAATGTGTTTAGTTTTATTCTTGTAAGTTGAGATACTCTTGGCACTCAGGATCTCCTTTAATTTCTGGAGATCCAGGAATTTTTCTTCCATTATTTGGATAGACACACCAGCATCCAGCAGACTCTCCATCCAGTGAAGTTTCGCACTAGAATGTTATTAGCAAAAAAAACCCCACAATAAGTAACTGTAAGCAGAAGATTACCTGCGAGATAGTGCAAGCAGAGCTGTTGGACAGAACTAGGATCAGAAGGTGGGGGTCTGCCATGCACAGACTCGTTTTGAATGCAGTGGTCTCCGCTCTGACAGAGCCTCTGACCAACACACTAGGTTAGGGAGCCAAGCTCAGCTACTGCAACAGAAATGTCAGATTTAAAACATAGCATCTTCCAGCATAAAAAACTGGACGAAAGTAGAATATATGAGCTGGTAGAGTGAGAGCAATGACTGGATGGTCTTAGCTCTTAATGCAAGGAGGCAAATAGGGTGGGTTTTTTTTCTTGGGTAGGAGATTAAACAGATTTCTGTTTGTGTCAATTAGATCCCACGTCACAATGTTTGTGAGTCACACAGTGGTGACATGCCCAAAAATAAGGAGTCTCGGTGACACTGATTTATGCAGACCTACTAAATTTGTGTGCATGCCCTGTGGTTACAAGGGTGGGGCTTGAGGTTTGGAACTTTGGTTAGGTTTGCAGATGACTCTCTCTGTAACTTGCAATGGCTTTTTTTAAGGCTAGAATAGAAATGAGCATATAACATAATCCATAGGCAGCGCAAATCAGTATTTTTGTTCTACTTTCAGGAAGATAAATTTGCTCAAGAGAGTTTTTCCAGTGTGAGTTTTCACTGTCTGGGAGCTGAGAGCCCTCCTTTCTCCAATTGTGACTACTGTACATCCAATAGGCTTTGCAGGCAGTATGTTGGAAATTATCAATTAATGTCAACTGAGAATATGCTAACAAATATGCTAGCTCCATAGGTACATGGAGCTTGATTTGGCCTGGGCACAGAGAGAGTTATAAGATTTTGGAGAAGGCCTTGCATCCACCTGTTCTGTGAATCAAAAAGACTTCTGCCTCCATTGCTGTTATGCCACAGCATGCAGCTCACTTTTAAGAGAAGGACAAACCATCTGCTGCCACTATTAAGTATCCCTGTTTTTACAATCTGCTTTTCCAACAGCTGCAAACTCGTGAGTTTGGGAGCAGAGGGCTATGAAAGGGTTGGCTGTGTCAGGCTAGTCACAGCGCAGCTGTGAGCTGACAAGGGAAAAGGCACGTACCTGTTTGCTTTGGTAAAATCCATTCTTGTTGCAGTTGGGCAAGTAGAATTTATACATCTCCCCTCCATGTCTCTGCTGTGCCTTTGCCAATTTATACAGGGCTCTGTAGAGTTCCTTCTGACAAGGTCCCTGCAAGAAATACCATGCAAATGTTGCCAATACCAAAATCACAAGGAAACCAGCTAAACAATAAGTGATCAGTATAAAGCTAGCAAAAAGCTGAAAATATCTATCAGTCATAAAATCTGCACCAGGCTGTAATGCATATAGTCTTACTTGCTTCAGTAGAAGCACTGCCAGAAAACTCTGGTGTTGCATTTAGGCCCTTGTTTTTATTCTTTCAGGTATTTTCTGTCCTCAGAAACATGAGGCTTTAAATTCTTAAATTGCCACACAAGGAAATTTAACCTGTACTAAGTAAACACATTACTGCTCAGAGGTTACAATCTCTCCTGTTATGGTGAGGTGCACGTTAGGAGGCTGGTGTACAAGACTAGCCATGTTTTCTGGGTTGCCATGACCCTGTGCTCTGTTGATATATGGAGAATATGTGCAATACATATATAGAAGGTGCAAGAACAAACATATGAATGTTTGTAATCTTTTGTATAGGACAGAGCTGTTGCCAAAGCAGAATAGAGAGCATCCCTGTGGCTCTGAGACCCAAACCGAAAATGCCTGGAACTGGGAATTAAGAACTCCTTGGAATATTCACTGTTTTCACAATTTGCTCACTTCCTTTTTCAAAGCCACAACTGCTGTATATTAATGGTACCTAACATGTTCAAATGAATAAAATGGGAGAAGTGACTGAACAAATATATATCTAATTTAGAGTGAAAGAATCATATCGTTTGCTTTTGCAAGACCTCCCTCTGTCAGCCCCTCACATAAGCAGTTCTGTTCAAGTCAACGGACTTACCTGTGGCCCAGGGTAAGAAAAGCAGAAGCTTAAATGTCTGAACTGGAGCTAACAGCATTTATGTATAATAGTTCAAACTAAATCAGAGTCCTGTCCTGGATGTGGAATGAGGCTTCCTAGGGTGGGGTGGCAGTTAACAGGTTTCCGATTTTTGTTTAATTTGGTCTGTGACCATCATGAAATTGGGCTTCTGTGGTGCCCAATTCTAATTCAGCTTCGTGCTGCGTGCGTGCTGGCTGCCTGGGACCGGTCTAACTATGCTTCTCTGGTGCCCTCAAGTGGAACACGGACCTGATTGCAAAGTCTCCACACCCCCATTATCCACTGCGATTTTGCAGAGTCGAAGGTAAAAACTTACTGCATTTGGTAACCTTTCTGTCCTTTTACACGCATCTACTTAATTAACGTCTCCTTGTGATCAGAAACAAACACGGTTTGCTTTGCCTTGGCGTTTCATCAAGAACTGTATGTAAGGACTCCCTTTTACTTCACTGAGCATTGGACCGGTGACAAGTGCCATTTTTATTTTTTTTTTAACTAAAGGAGTCCAAGATTTTAATATGGCATCCTGGAAAATAAGGGCACATGTTATATAATATGATAGGAAATGCAGAAAAAGATTCAGCATCTGCATGAAATCTGGGTAGGACATATCTGATGCACACCTCTCTTTATTGCTCCTGCCATTTTGCCTGTTCTTCAAGCATCTGCTAAAGGCATTCCAAAAGTCTGCTTGCTAGGTACCCAAAATACGGACATCCCAGTGTTGCTGCTAGAATTTCTTGTACATTTTCACTTTATATTGTGAACTAATAGCATCTACTGAAATGGTCTCTGAAAGATTTGCAAAGAAAACCCACCTGCTCTTTCCATTTCTTGAGTTCAGATATTCTCTTTGTTTTCATGTTTTCATATGCAGTAATGGCATTCCAGGGGATGGATTTGTCCTGGCCTATGAGAAACATCAACTGATAGTTCAGCAGCTGATCCTGTGTCATTTCAGTGCTTTCCAAAGGCGTATCTTCAGGTTCAATAGAGTCTAGAAAGGAATGATATTAAGGTGAACATCTTCAGTGAACTTTTGCATTGATGTCTCTAACTTTAAAAAATAAAGAAAAAGAAGAATCAACAACAAGTAATATGTAACACAGACCAATTACCGTAACTCTTGCAGAATTAATAAGTTACATATGCAGCACAGCAAATTAAACTTTTGTCATAAATTCATATTAGGATGCATGAGCTTTTCTCTAACAAGGTTGTTATTTTATGATCCTTCAAAATCACTCTAATCCCAAAGATGAAGCTGCAGCCAGTCTGTTAGAAATCAAAAAATTTTACTGAATTCAGTGGGTTATAGAGACTTTGCTACATGAGGAAAGACTGGAGTTAAACATGTAATGAATTTAGATTTTTGTCAGCATGATGCGTTTCAGTTTTTATTCAGGAGAGGAACTGGTTCAGACCTGATCTCATGGCATCCTGTACTTTGTTCTGTGGCTTGCCTCGCATATAAGAAGCGCTAGCAATTTACAGGAGCCAGCAGTAGCTCACGCTGGCCTGCAGTGAATCAAATAGCCAGAGAATGGCAGAAACTGTTTGGATATGCCTGATCATGGCCTGCACTCCAGTGCCTAATTAAGTGCATGTGAACTCTCCCAATGGCGGAAGCCGCAGAAGCTCTTTGCAATTGCAGGGACTCATAATGAGATAAAATTTGGAAAGATGCCTAAATAACTTGTTGGATCAAGTCTGTAAACAACCATGCAATGGATTAAAAATCACTTGTTTTTCCCTTTGACAATGTCCAAGAAAAAAGGAAAATTGAGGAAGAGAAGAAAGAAAGAAATAACCTGAACAAGTAAAGAATAAAATAAAATAATAAAATACTAGACCTTTTAAACTGCAGGAGGCTTAAACACTCAGTTTAGTCCCTGTTCTCTCCCTTCCCCAGTCCCTGAAGATATAAGTGAAATTCCACTTACTGCCACCAATGGCCATAGTTATTTGAGTCAACAATTACTTTTGTGATGCTGAGTTACCTTAATCACCACTGCATGAACATGGCAGTAATGATGGTGGAAACAATAATAATAAACGTTAAAATAATGAAGTAACACTGAAGAAGATTCTGATCATCATATAACATAAGATGCTTGATATGCCTTTTTACTCAAACATAGTTTGGCTAAGACTGCACTACCTTCAGATACATTTATTCTTGAAATGCAGCCAGGCACAAAGCCTGTTTAGGTCTTTTCATTTCCTATCATGACTTTTGGAGATGGACATGGAAAGTCTAGAAGATATCTGTCCTACTCTAGTTACTGTTTACTACTAAAGAAAAACTATCTATAGCTTTCCAGAGACCTTACTCTGAGTATACTGCATCCTCCCATTACTACGCTTTCGGGGTTTCCTGCTTGCTGCCTGCCGGTGGCGTCACAGTTTGCTTCGAACATCTCGTCTCCGCATCAGGATGCGTCTCCCCTGGCACAGGTCAGAGCACGTCTTCCTGGGAAACGCAGTCCATTTTCCCCAATTTTTAAACGCCTGCCTAACTTCGCTCATTTTTCCAAGCTCCTGCCGCCCACTGCCCGCAGTGCCTTCAGTGGCCGCAGGCGCATCCCGCCAGTCGAGCCATTGTTCCCCTGGCCGAGGGGCCCCTACGCCGACGCGCGACTCCCCAAGCCGGCGGCGTGGAGTGGGGACGCGATCGCTCGGTACCTGCCCGCTCCGCCGTGCGCATCCCTCCGGCCTCGCTGGCAGGCAGGCACGTCCCTTGTCCCTGGATGAGGGCGGAGAGGGGCCGGGGCTCTCCCGCGGGGACGCGGCAGCGGAGCCCCTGGCGGCAGCGTGCTGTGTAGACCCCGCAAGGTTGTTCCGGCCCGAGGGCGCAAGTCTGGCAGCAGCCGCAGCCGGGCTGCCGGGCCACTTCCGGGCAGCCGGGCGGGATGGGCGGGCAGAGGGCGAGCTTCTCCTGGGTGCATGGGGCGCAGTGAATGGGCTGCAGGGCCTCCCCGGTGGCAAGGCCCACCGGCAACACCAGGGCCAGCAGCCAGCAGAGGCGCAGCAGAGACCGGAGGCTATTCATGACGCTGGTGAGGAGGGAACACGGAGCGGGCAGCTCAGCAGACTGAGGAGCAGGAGGCAGTTTACATACATTCAACTCGCCCGGGTTATTTATGCAGTGCTTTGCCTGTCTGTTAATCTTTAACTTCGAGTTAACTATTACCTGAACAGAGGGTTGGAGAAGCATCATTTCAGTGGTGGTTCAGGTTCGTGACCACTCTTCCCGTCCCCTTTCACTTTTTCCTTTATCTTCTTTCCTCTAGACATGCAGAATTGGTTTTATTCCCTCTCCCCCACCTCGCTGCGCTAGCACGATGAACAAGGAAAAATGTGGCGGGGAGGTAGAGGGGAAACGGACAGAGGGGAATGGATGAGTTGGGCGTATCCCCTCCCCTTTCCCCTGTCGTACATGTCTCCTGCCTCCTTTTCTTGACGTTTGATAAAAATGTAAATGTTTAATAAAAAGGGGGGGGTCGGGGCGGGGGGGGAGAGAAAAGGGAGGAGGGACATCCAATTGAAGCAACCGACTTCATATTGCCACAGCAACAACTGCAACAACAAACCCTTGTTTAATTTTCGTCATGTGGCTGCAGGTTAGGAGGACACTGACATACCAAAGAGGACGGGACCCAAGGATAATAAAGCCATCAGGATCCTGTAACGACTGCACACATGCACGTAGGAGTCCTTGCATCAGCCTCCTCAAGGGGCTGCTCAGCCAAAGCTGGAGGGATCCTGGGCTCAGTTTTGCTACTGCTGATGGGATGAGAGGAGTACCAGCCCCTAAAAACATGCACTTGGGAGAAACCAGTGTTTGTCGAACAGACCAGAAATAAATACCTGCTTTCCTGTCAGTCCTGTTACCCTCTCCATGTCCTGATACATCACCTGGAGAAAAAATAAATAATTCTTTTTCTCCTTTGCATGTAACAGTTGTCACTACAACAAAACCAAAAGTATTCAAACTTCACTGTGCTGAACATATTATTTTAACCTGGTATTTGCAGTTTGTACTGAGCTTGAAATGGCGAATTCCACTGTTGATCATCTAATGTAGCATGATTTTTATTTGGTTGGGTTTTTTTGCATTTAGTTCGCCTTTGTAAATACATCAATTCTGTGAAATAAAGTGAAGCAGAACTGCAGAACATTGTTTAATGCTCTATTATTCAGTTTTTGTTTTGTTTTTTAAATTTTCTGCTATTGATGCCAAAGGTTTTATTCAGAACCCCCTATATTCATAACTCCATTCATAAAAGTATTCTTACTGGCTACAGACTTTTAAAACTTGATACGTTTCCACTTAACTACTTCATTTATTTTTTAAAATTTATTTATTTTTTAATTCAGATTTTTTTAGGGATCTCTATGGATACACAAAAGGTGGCAGTCCTTCAAACTCACTAGCATTTTTAAGCTTTTTAAAGAAAACTAGTTTTACAGATTTTAAAATAATTCTGTGAGCTTCAGATGTCTGACAGGAGTAAATTTTGTCTGAAAACCTAGGGATAGCAATTTTTACATCACAATTGGGCTTTTCATGCTTTAATGCTCTTTCCCTCTTTCTAGTTTTTTCTTGTGCATCTGTCTTAGAAAATCATGATTCTCTTACCATTCAATGTGAAATGAAAAATATAAAAAAAAGTCTTCTTCCCTCCGTCAAAGAGAAAAAGAAAACAATGAGAAACAAAGTCGCTTTCATGAAGACACATGAAAAAAAAACCAAATTCAAAGTTGACCCTGTTGTAAAATGACAAAGACCCAAAGAGCTCATAAGCATTTGTATATGTGTACTCATGTTTTCATTCACTTACCTATGTATGTTACTCTGCTGTGTTAGATAGCTTTGTATGAACAAAATTGAGGATCATTCTACTACTTGCCTCTGAAATGACTGTACTCCACAGTGATTGCCACTGTCCTGCCTGCAGTTTTTCTGTTGTTAAAAAAAAAGTACGTCAGCTGAGTGGAAATAGTTTTTAATAATACATGTGAAACATTTTTAAAAGGATTTTTTAACCCATCACTATAATTTTAAGTAACTAGATAAAGAAAGGCACTTAATGGAAGAAGAGAGTCCTTGTTTGATGTACATGCCTATGTCACAAAACTTCCATTAGTTTCAGAAGAATCTCATTCTTCCAAATCACCATCATATTTTCAGGTCTTTCGCATATTTTTCCTTGCTGTGGGGCATCTGGTAGTATCTGAACTTCCCAGGCAATTCCAGCCTTTCAGAAGGTAGGTTTTTTTCAGTTTACCCAGTAAGATAAACAAAATATAAACAAAAAAACCCCATAGAGTAGGAAACATTCTGAAGGCTTTTTTTGTTCTTTTTCCTTTATGATTGAAAGTCAACTTTAAATTACGGCCCAGCCTTTTATCCCTTGCTTTCTTTGATATGAACGAACTGAGGAAACCTAAAACTCTGCTAAAGCAGACTTTGTGAGCAATGCACTTCTGCACAAAAGATAGACCCATAAAAATCAGTCCCTTCGTATTTAATTTATATAAATGTAATGAACATACATTAGAACAGATTGTCATAATTTTGGGCAATGCTTTTGTATAGGCCATGGGACATCAATGAAGTGAAAAGTAGTGTATATGTTTATGTAGGCTCTGATGTAATATTACAACTCATCTACGAATCGCCATTTCTGCCCTTGACATTGCTTTAAAGAACATAAACAGATGAGGGTCAGAAGGATAAAACATCCATGATGTAAAGTTGTGTTTACTGAAGACTTTTGATGGTAATTTTTAGGTGTTGCAACTGTTGTCTCCTAACTTGAACCACTTCTCAAAAGACAGCACATTAATCATAAGCAAGGGTTACTTTTCTACAATAATTTTCCCATTGCCTTCTCAATAATTCTTAGCCAATTACCTCATTTTGCATGTGAAATATTTTTTTGCGTTTTTTTGTTATTGTTTTGGTTGGTTGGTTTTTATTGTTTTCTGTCTTTAAAGCTACATGGAGAGACTCAGAACATATTTTATGTAAGTTTGTGTAGAAGTGATCTTTATCCTCTAATCACCAAAAATTCAAGCAACTTGCCAAATAATTTCCTACTGAGACTGGTTCTCCAGATGTGTTTAAAAAACTCCAAAACAACCAGTGGAATATCCTAATTATTTTTCTTTAGGTAAGAAACTAATCTTGAATTGTAAGCTCAATATCCAAAACTACTATGTGATATACACACACATATATTGCATCAATCATTTGAAGAGAAACAGCTATGATAGAAATACAAAAATCCTAGTCCCTTCTCTGTCACTTACACATTATCGAAAATGCTTTATTTCAGCTCTGTTGATTATTAGGTATTTTTTATCCAAGTAATTTACAATGCTTAGTTTATTGATGAATAGTTCTATTCAAGCATTTATTGATTGTTGTCACTTTGTGGAAATGACATATGTGGCATTCGGTATTATTTTTCTATTCTGGTTGTGTAAACATGACTTTTAGAATTATATTCCAGATGCAGATAATGGGGTGTTCTAAGTTTGCATTGCGCTAATATTGTCTAACTTCTGCAGACTGACTTTTGCTAATTTTTTTCCCCAGCAATTAATTGTTTGGAATGTGGAAAATAATTTAGAAATACTTAAAACTGCAGAAATTCTAGTAAAAGCAGAAAAGTAAGAGGCTGTCTCATGGCAAGTCTATCTAGGGAAGCCTATGACTTTCCTGCATCAAATTATGGGTCATGAGGTTCAAAAAAGAGAGGAAAAGTAGTTTATTTCCTTGGTGGCACCCAAAGTGTTTGGGCACTGACTAGAATACCTGGTTTACAATGTTGTGCATGAATAGACCAGCCAGATAAATATTTGCTAAGAAAAGATAGGTTAAAGTCCTCCTTTAGTTAGCGTACCATGGGCCAGCTGCTTCCATGCATCACTCCCATGTGTCATGCAGTGATGGCACCTGTGTGAACTTGTCTAGCTCAAGAAATCATAAAGAAAGCATTGACAAGAGGTACAACTGAAAGCACACTGCTGAGTTTGAGGTCCTGTGAGAAGAGTTAATATAAAAAAGCTTCTGCTTCACTGTCTTGGTGGTTTAGTGGTCAGGGCAAACCTATATCCAGAGAAGATAGTTGCTCTCTGTTACTCCCCTCCACCCTCCCAGGGAAGATAGAAGGGGAATAAGGAAGAGGGACTTAAAGGTTGGAACTAGAACAGGTTTACTGGAAGAGGGAAGAGATTGTAACACGTGGGATGAGGAACAAATATATACAAAACCCTATCTCCATGATTGTTGATGTGTGTCCCTTGCAGCAGAGCCTACTCAGTAAAAGGGTCCACGGTCCTTACCAGCACCCAGTGGATCCGGATCCTGCAAAGCACTGTAGCAAGCTGATGACAAAGGGCCAGAGCCTCTCTCCAAGACCTCAGCAAAGCGCAAGGAAGAGGGTAGGAGGGGTTCCTGTCCTCCTGGCTTTTATAGAGTATGGCAGGAGATGGGAGGGAATACTGACCTCTCTCTGTTCTGCCTGCCAGATCCCTCAGGGTCCTAAACACTCTCTCTCTAGGGCTTTGTATTGATACCAAAAGCAGCCTGTGCCCCATCAAATCATAACATTTACCCATTCTGCTGTAGTCAGTGTTACTAACCCCAGGTACAGGTATTCTCTGGGACCAGCCATGGAAATAAAGGCTTTTCAGTGTTTACCAGAGTGAGCTATAGGTGGACTTTGAAAAATGTAAATGAACCCTTTAGCACTAGCTCCAGGCACCTTAACTGGCATCAGCTGTTTAAATCTCTTTGGATTCTTCAGCCACTGTGTCTCTCTAGGCTCAGTAACAGAAAAGAGCACCACCAAACAAGTAATGTGCTCCTTACTGTAGACCGTGAGGGCTGTAGGCACTGATGACATGAGTCTACAGCCTTCAACACTGTTAGGTTTACTTTCTTAAGTGGATGCTATCTTATGCTGATAAAGGAAAAGGTAAATTGACCAGAGATTTACTCTAAAAGCAAATTAAAAATATTAGGGCTTTTAAATATGTATTAAGGCAGCTAATGTGAAGGACAGTTTGAGACAGTAACAGAAAGCTACTGTTGAATCTCTGGGTCTGTCACATGGTTTAAATGCCAGCATGCACATGAATTTCTCCTTTCCTCCCCAGCCTAATACATAGGTATCCAGCAAAAATACTTTTCACATGTGGTAGTGAGAAAAACAGGCAGTATTGATGGAGAAGAAGTGAGATCCAGATCCAGACATTACAGTCACAGCCAGTTACACAACTTAGAGGAAAAATGTTCATGGGACAATAGCTGACAATAATTCATTTATATGGGTTTATACCTAATCAAGTGCAACAGTGGATATTCTCTTTAATGGTAGAGAAGCTGGGTTTTCAAAGGAACTATTGCTAACAAAAAAATGGAGGAGTCTCTGATGTTTCAAATTCCTGCTCTTTTCTTCTGAGGCTTCGTGGAGGCTTTTCTCCTCCATATTAGTACTAGAATCTAAAATACCATTCTTTCATTGTTTTACCCTTTAAAAAATGCTAATAGAAATAGGCGCTAGTGTGAGAGACGGACTCTATAATGGCCTTTAATCCAGCGACATTCACTGACCAGTCCTGGTGATGCGCCCCCCCGGCACTCGTGGGGAGAGGACAGAGGTACCAGGCGCATGCGCACAGGACTACAGACTACAGCTCCCAGGAGGCACGGCGGGGCCGGAACCGGGAAAAAAAGGGAGGAGCAAGAAGGCGCGCGCTCTGCGAACACACACGGATCCAGCCGCCGCGGTGAGCGTACCGCTGCGGAGGCTGCCGTGCCGTTGCGGCGCTGCTCCCTGTGGTTGTTGGCGTGTGGGCGTACCGAACAGACCATTTGCCTGGAGTCTCAGGGGACAGGACGTGGATCCCGACCAGGGATTGGCTTCGGCCGTACCCCCAGTGGTGAGAATTGCAAACATCTTACTAACATTCCTACAAACATTCCTACATAATATTCACACATACCAGACACTCACTTCTCCTTTCCAATATTCTTCTATTTCCCAAAGGCTCTCTCCAGGCTTTCCCTCTTATCCCTGTCCGGGAACGGGAACAGGGGGGAAGGGGAGAGGTTCTCTCTTGTTTTCTGTGTGTGTTGTTATTGGTATATAGATGTGGTGTTGTATAGCTGTTGGTATATGGATATATAGGTGTGAATATAGATATAGAGGTAGACCTTGTGTGTGTTAGGTGATACTTTAATAAATCTATTGATTCCTAAGTGTTGTTTGTGAGTGTGACGGGGAGTGGTCTTCAGCCCTCGATTTTTCCCTGAGGTGGGGGTGTGGGTCACGGCTTTACCTATCTCGGTCCGCGACATTATTGGCGTAGTTGGCAGGATTCGAGGGTCTGTTGTAGCCCCTGCACACAGACGCAGTGATAGTGAGAATGGAGAACAAAACAAGCGAAGCGATAATCGATATCGATGCTCCTGCGGAGGAGGCGTCTGGCGCTGAGTCAGGCAGCCCTGTGGGGGGGGCGATGGGTCCAACGGGCGCTAGAAGTCCGATATCTACCGAGCCACCGGCGGTACTTCCTCGCCCCTTGTATGCTGGGGTAATGGCACAGCCACCCGGCACGTACCCCCTTCCTTTCCCGTACCCCCGTGACTTTGAACGGCTGGTGTTGGAAGTGATGGTGCCCCTAAGACAGGAGCTAGAGACCCTGAGGCAGGAGGTTGCGACACAGTTGAGGAAGAAAGACACAGGGGTGAGGCGTAAGAAGGAGCAGAGCGAGGGAGACGAGAAGTTGTTACAGGAGATTATGCGGTTACAGGGAGAACAACAGGAGCGTGAAAGAAAATACAGGGAGTTAAAAAAGGATCATACCGACATGCGAGCAGAATACGAAAGGAAGCTGCTTGACATGCAGAGGGAACTTGCAAGGACGCTAAAGACGTTGGAGGACACGGTGAGGAATGTCAGGGCAAAAAACCGAGACATCTCGAAGTTGCAGCAAGAGATTGAAACATTGCAGAGGGATAATGAACGGCTCAAACAGAGGCCTCTTTCTCTTCCTCCACCCCCTGCTCCCCTTCAGGAAGAAAGGGAAAGCCAGAGAGGGAGAAACGTACAGGGGTTTCCGGACACTATTATGTATGAATTAGAGAGCCGGTATGGAGAGGGGGAGGAGGAAGAGCAGGAAGAAAAAAAGGTGCTCCGGCCTGTTAGGCTAACTACCTATCTATACCCAGAGAGCCGGGGCTGCACAAAGAGATACAGAGATAAAGGAAAAGCCCTATTCGCCTATTGATCTGGGTAAACTCAGAGAAAAATATAGCAGAATGGCTTCAGAAACAGAGGCTGAATATGTCATGAGAGTATCACTCACAGGAGGGGACGACATCATGTTGACTGAACGGGAGGCAGATGGTTTTTGGGGACCTGGAATGGTGTTACTAACCGGAAATACAAATCACCCATGGTCTCTAACGCAGCGTGCAGCCTGGAACGTAGGTAAATCTGAGGTGGTGGAGCGAGGAGAACCGATTGCCCAAAAAGGGAGCCCCACTGACATTATGGAAAACGTTCGTAGGGCCGCCGCCCTCCAAATGATCTATGATCATGAGTTGGTAGTAGAGCATGCAAGTCCCATGTCCCTTCAGGTAAAAGAGAGGAGAATGATTGTGTTGATTAAGGGGCTTTCTGGGGGGCTCCAGGTACGAGCCATGCGATGTCGAGAGGAGATTGCAGCCGGACGATCACAGGTCACGTGGGGTGAATTGGCCCAGGACCTGATTGATTGCGCTAAGATATGTGAATATAAGGACCCTAAGCCCTCCTCTTCTACACCCAAAAGGGCTGCTCGGCTGTCATATGCCGAAGTTGCTGCCAAGCCACCCCGAGACCCCCCTTCTCCTAGGCAAGACAGATCACGGGGTGACTGGAATGTGGTAAACAGAGATAGACAGAAGAAAAGACAGCAGAGGTCACCCAGGAGACAGGCCTTTGATACACAGCATTCCTCAACACAAGATAACAAGGGGCCTTATGCTAGGCTTAAGGAGGAAGGCAGGCAGGCAGGAATGCCAGCATCGCTCCTAGCCCAGACTCGTCCTTATGAAGAGCTAAAGGAACTGGTTGAGTTCTTCCGTGAAGTGCTGGGACAAGCCCGAGGCAGATCACAATCACAAACCCGAGGCAGATCACAAACTGGGGCCCGAGGCCGGTCACAGTCTAGAACTCGGACTCAAGCACAGGGAAGGTCCAGTAGTTCGGGAAACTAGAATTCCCTCCTCCTGCTACTACTAGTAAGTCAAAAAGGCGACGGAGGAGGGGTAAAACACAGAGTCCTAGCACAGTCATGTCAACATGACTCCCACATAAATCAGGAATCCAGGAACCCCTTAATCCAGGAATATTCTAGTCCCCCAAATGATTGGCAAAACATATTAAGACTCGTGTATAATAAGGATGGAGATCTGGTACTCACTTGTGCTGTTGGTCCAAAACGTTATCCTGTTACTTTTGTTGTAGACACAGGGGCCCAGATGTCCACATTGAATGCTGAGGAGGCAAGGTACTGTGGTATTACCACCTCTGCAAAATCGGTTTGTGTAAGCGGAGCATTTGGTAATTCTACTTTACAGAAAACAGCCATGGTCACCATGCACCTTCCAGGAGATGACAAACCGATCCGAACCAAAATGATTGTAGGTGATGTTCCTAACTTGTTAGGTTTGGATGTTTTAGCAGGTCGTGCCTGGAGAGACGAGCGAGGCCGCTACTGGACATTTGGCACACCAACACTGGAAGTAAAGTTGTTACAACGTGCCCCACGTCTGCCACAGAGCAAAACAACAAGAGTAAAACAATATTCCATTCCAGTTGCTGCCAAGGATGGTATCAGGGAGGTAATAGCTGATTTAAAACAAAAAGGTATAATAGTGCCATGCCATTCACCATACAATGCCCCTGTCTGGCCCGTGAGGAAACCAGATGGGAGATGGAGACTGACTTTAGACTACAGGAAATTGAATGCCAATACAGAAGGCCTCACTGCAGCTGTACCAAACATAGCTGAACTGGTGCTAGAAATCCAGGAAGCAGCACATCCTGTGCTGGCAGCACTGGATATTAAGGACATGTTTTTCCAGGTCCCTATTGATACCGAGGACCAAAAGTATTTTGCCTTCACTTGGGATGGAGTCCAATACACTTTCACGAGGTTGCCCCAAGGATATAAACACTCACCCACACTGGCCCATCACGCACTTGCGTGTGAACTAGAAAACATTCCAGAAATCAAAAACAATTCCAAAGTGAAAGTTTATCAGTACATAGATGACATACTGATAGGGGGCCAGAGTGAGGGAGAAGTGAAAGTCGTGTATGATGCTATAATTAAGCATCTAACTGATATTCAGCTAGAGATCCCTGAAGGGAAAAGGCAACCACCATCCCAAGAGGTAAAATTCCTGGGAATAAGGTGGAAAGGGGGAACCTGGAATATTCCGTCCGATACTGTGTCCCAATTGACTCAGATGAAGGTACCAGCTAATAAGAAAGAATTGCAACAATTGCTGGGAACCCTCCAGTATTGGAGAAAACATATCCCTGATTTCTCTGTTATAGCACGGCCTCTTTATGATCTCTTGAAAAAGAATCATCACTGGGAATGGAACAAATTCCATGATGAGGCCCTTGAACTGCTAATACTGGAAGCACAAACCTTCCAGACTCTGGGACCTCTTCACCCAGAGGATCCAATAACAATCGAATGGGGATTTTCAGCTAGTGCCTTGTCATATCACTTTTGGCAAAAGGGACCTAGTGGGAGTACACAACCAATTGGCTTCTATTCACAATCTTTTAAGGACTCAGAAAAACGATACTCCACTCTGGAAAAGGGATTGCTAACAGTGTGCACAGCACTGACAGAAGTCAGTAAAATTGTTAAAAAACAAAAGGTGATACTGCAGGGTCCTTTCAAAGTAGTTAATCATGTGCTGTCTGGGAAAGCCCCTCCAGAGGGTATATCCCAAAAGGGGACAATCAGGAAATGGTATAGCCAGATTGAGTGCTACTCTGGTCTTTTCAAGCTAGAGGAAGGCCCGGACAAACAGCTAAAAATCCAGGAACACATTGAGTCCATGGAGGAAAAAGAGATAACAATGAAAACTCCCAGTCCTATTAAAGAGGCCCCAGAATACAAAAGTGAGATGACTAATGCCTGGTTCACAGACGCGTCAGCCAGAAGAGAGGGTAAAACCTGGTTTTTCAAATCTGCTGCAGTCAAACCGTCCACGGCTGAACGCATAATAAATCATGATAAGGGCAGTGCACAAGTGGGGGAGCTGGATGCTGTTCTCAATGTGTTTGTACGGGAAAAGGCCGCCAAGGACGCTGTGTACATCTACACAGATTCCTTTTCGGTCTTCAAGGGTTGTGTGGAATGGATAACTTTCTGGGAACAGAACAATTGGGAGATTAACAGGGTGCCAGTGTGGCAGAAAGAAAAATGGCAACAGATCCTAAAAATTGCCAAGCAAAATCCTAACTTTCATGTAGGGTGGATTCCTGCTCACCAGACCAGTCTGAAAAATGATGCTAGCAGGTGGAACAACTATGTTGATGAACTGGCCAAAATCAATGTAGTGGAAATCAGAACAGCAGAAGAAAATCAGGAGTGGGAGCGATTGCTTGAATGGCTTCATTGTAAAAGGGGTCACTCAGGGATCTTTGATTTGTATAAGGAGGCACAAACCAGGGGATGGCCTGTTACCCGTGAACAGTGTAAAACAATCATTTCTGAATGTGATCTGTGTAAGATCAGGTTGGGGAAGCATCCCCTGACAACTGACACTCTGCATATTCGAGAGGGGAAGTCCTTGTGGTCTACTTGGCAGGTGGACTACATTGGTCCTTTCCGCAAATCAGGGAACAAACAGTATATCATTGTGATGGTGGAAGTGGTATCAGGTCTAACTTGTGCTGAAGCTGTTTCTAAAGCAAATGGTGAAAATACAGTTCGCTTCCTGGAAAGGGTATTTGGGGTATTACCTAAACCTACACATATTCAGTCTGATAATGGCACTCACTTCACTTCACATCTGGTACAACAGTGGGCGAGAAGTGAAGGCATCCAATGGACATTCCACATGCCATACTATCCCCAAGCAAATGGGATAGTAGAACGTACTAACGGGTTAATCAAAAGCCTTATCCGCCCACAGGACTCCAAATGGGATGAAAGGTTGCGATATGCAGTCACCACCATAAATAACAGACGGGGGGTAAACGGGTGTCCTCATCTAACTGTTTTCTTTCCTACATCACCCACTCAAGAAAAGGAGAAACAAAGAAAGCCTTGCAACAAGAAAAAAATCTCCCTACATCCGGGACAAACTGTACTGGTTCACCTGCCAGGTGGGGGTGTGGGTCGCAGCTTTACCTATTTCGGTCCACGACAGCTAGTCTTAGGATCCAGACCACAGTAAGCCAAGAGGTTCTCTGGTTATCCATCTTATGAAGTGGGAAGCCAAAACTGCCTGAACTGTGCCTGCTACAGGAACAGTGGCTGGGCTGCAGGCAGAGCTGAAGACAGGAGCCTGAAACTCTCACCAGGAGAGCAAGAGGGCCATTGTTGATAGCAAAATGATATGCAATTAAAACAGGAAGGTATATTTCTCTGGACCATTTACAATTGTTTTGCACATTTAGGTTATTCACTTCTGCACTGGTCCTTGCACAAAAAACCACAAATGTTTTCCCAGCTGCTTTTGTCAAGAAATCTGTCCTTGCTTTTTGTCCTGGAGAACTTCCGATTTCAGCAATAACATTGCTATTAATTATTACTATTATTATATTTTTGCTAACAATACCAAGAGTACTTTTTTTCAGTTTTCATAGCCTCTACTATTTCCCCAGAGTATGAGAGAATCTGGGAATACAGTCAATTCTAGAGAGCTTGACGTTTGCACAGAGAATTGAAACCAGGTAAGCTGCTTCTGGGATTCAGGGTTGCCTGAGCTATTCAGATATCAACACATTGAATTTGTGTCAGATAGTTATCAAATGTTAAAGCTTTTGGTGCTCACTGCAGCCTTAATCTACATGTATTTACTATTTCAAACCCTTAGCAGGGGACCCATAGTGAGGTACAGACAAGATACTCCACTGTCCAGAGGAACAAAGATGCTCAGAGATGCTGGCCTCTGCTTGGGACCCCTGTATCTTTTGATGTGAGGGGAGCAGGGCTTTATGGGGGAAGGAGGTAGGAGAACAGCATGAAGGCAAGATAACTGTGAGACACAACACCCTCGTTCAGGCAGGTCACCCTGTGTGGCATCTGCTCTTGGGCAAATACACCTCAGCAAGCATTCTAGAGAAAACTGAGGCTGATAACTGTACTTGTCAGCAGTTTTAAGGCTCCTTAAAGGAGAGTGTATTTTGCAAACAGAGATGTGAAGGGGTTAATCCAACCTGTTATTGTATAAAAATCACACTGGAGATAAGATTGAATGTCACATGAATATTTGCCTGACCTACTGTATAAATAATCTCTGCCATCAAACACAGAGATCATGCAGGGTTACTGGATTAAAAAAATAAATCAATATAATTAATGTATAATGAAGCAAAGCAAAAAGCCAAGATTAGATTGTCAAGGCGTTTTGTTAGAGATGAAAGCAGAGTGCCTCTCTTTACAAATAGGAATTTGACTGCATTCAGTAAACCACCATGATTTTGCCTTCTGTAGCAAAGCCACATGGAAAAGAATAAAACTCGTAGTGACTCACAGCTTGGTGATGATGGGTCAGTTGTAAAAACTAAAAACAAAGAAGATTTATTAGATGTCTCAAAAGCTTTTCTCTCATGAAATCTGGTTAATCAAGCTGTTGTAGAAATGCTTATATGTGTAACTATAAAAGTGAGACTTTTATTTTCTTTTATTTTCTTTGTTGCCATTGTTATTATGAGCAGTGACTGGCTGACCATGACATGGTCAACAGAAAATAAACACACACCCCCAACACCACCTGATTTTTAGTGTAGTTTTCTACATTCCCCCTCCCTACCCCACCCCCAATTTGGTAATTTTCTCTATGATATCTGCCTAGTAAAAACATGTTCTGCAGAGTTAATAAGTACATGCAAAAAAAATACACCTTTTAAAATAATCAGTTCAAGTCTTATTTTCCTGTAACTCTACTGATTTTGTGTTCTGAGAGCTGGAATGGTCAACTGACCTTTTAGGTGTCATGGGTCTGCTACTGTGTTTTTGCTTGACTTCTTAATCTCTTCTCCAAATGTAGTCATCACAATATTTTAATTTTGCTGGTCCATTGTAAAGGCTTCGCTCCGTGTTTTGTTTTCTTTCATCAATTTTTATCATCATGCAATTGTGGCCAAAAAACCCCACCAGTTACTGAATATACTAGTCAAGGTCAGGATACACTATTGATTTGTATGCTTTTATCATAACATTTATAATATAATTTCCAGTCCTACAGTTTCAGTGGACTTCCCAGCTACTCAGGATCATTCAGGATGCCAATAACAACACTTGAAATTGCTGCTCAGTACCTACAGGTTCAACTTTTGTAAGTGCTGCTAGGCTTGGTCAAAACTTCAAGGTTTTTTTTCTAGTAGATCGGAAGTGTTGAGATGTTTTAATAGACATTGTGGACTGCAATGACAGAGCTAAGTAAGACTTTTGTGCTTGTATGTCTTATTGAACAAAACACACTGGAATACAGGTCAATGACACCGCTCTGTGATTTATTACTTAGGGTTTTGTCCATAGCAGGAATGTGTAACTATGTTGTGATTTAAAGGAAAAAAAATAAATCTGTTTTTATTTAAGATTTTTCCACTTTTCCTAGTTATCCTAAAATTACTCAGCTATGATCAATGAAGAAGTAACTTAGTTACCAGTTCTTTGTTATTTAGATCTGAAATATGTTATACAATGTGCTAAACATCTTTCGCTTCAATCTGGCCTCCTGCAGAAGCACTGCAGCTGGGCAGAGCACTCCCAGCCCCGGCAACAGGAGCGTTACCATTGCATCAGCGGGAACAAGGCTGAGCTCATAAACCCAGGGTGAAGACACTTCTGTCTTCACTCTGTTCTTGGTAATGTTTTTGTTCTTCACCATCCAACATCATGCTTAGTCACCGTCAGCAGGTAGATTGTGTAATATCTGTTCAGAGACAAGTGTACTGAAAACAATTCCCTAGGTCAAGGTCATAGCTTAGCTCTAAAGGAAAAATACTGCCCTAAAAGAGCACCCTCACTGGGAAGGCTGTTCTGAACTTCAGTATTGCATTTGAAAGCAAGGATAAGAGCAAGGCTCAAGAACCTGTTGCAACTATGATTCATTTTTATCCATGCAGGAAAACGGCTTTTTATTTTACAAGAACATGATGCCTTAGGAGTTATCTTCTCATGAGAATCTGGTGTCTGTATTCCCTAATCTTTTCCAGCTTCAACACCTGTAATTCATACTTAAGGTCACTGATAATTGGAGAGGCCTGGTTTTTTTGGAAGTGTTGGACTCTATGGCTTCCTGTAAGTTGTTTGCTTTTTTTTTTTTTTACACTGCGGTGACATTGCAATATAAATACGCATGAAGGAACTTTGCATTTAAAGAGCGTTGCTAACCAAGCAGTAATTCACCATTGTTGCCACTAGAGGATGAACATTGAAACTGCATACTACTAGTGCCTCTCCCAAAGCATGTTCTTTTCAAAGTATATGCGTATACCAGAACAAAAAACTATGTGTTTCATTAACCTTTAAAGTTAAATTTCAGTAGACATGGGAGTCTAGTGGAGAAACAAATGAAAGTGCAAACGGTGTAAGTAAAAGTAATACTATGGGCTTGTTTTTTTTTTCCATTTTGTTGCAAGGGATATACTTATGTTGAAGTGCAATAATAGCAGTGTAGTTTTGTATGTGTAGTTTTATATATGTAGTTTCATATTCCCTAACATTCTAGCTTTTAAAAGCTAGAGACAATCCTTTCTTTGTGAACATCATTCACTGCAGGATAATACATAGTTTAGTACTACATAGGTCTGGCTGAAGTCTTGGTATTCTAACCTATAATTAACAATAATTCTGTTATAGAGTATCAGGCACATTTCAGAAAACCTCTGAAGCACCAATTAATTCTATTAATATTTTCTCATGAAAGGTTATCAGAGCAATATTGTGACTTTTGCAAATTCAGGAGGACATAATTTACTGTGAAATAAATGCTATACAGTATTTTGTATTCCTTTTTAAACATTCCAAAGAGAGGAAATAGAAGTAGTTTCCAAAATTCTGAAAGCCCTTAGTTTTATGCATCCGTC
Source organism: Hemiprocne comata (assembly GCA_020745705.1). Taxonomy (NCBI): domain Eukaryota; kingdom Metazoa; phylum Chordata; class Aves; order Apodiformes; family Apodidae; genus Hemiprocne; species Hemiprocne comata. The sequence goes on along the minus strand of CM036587.1, from coordinate 60,918,991 downwards.
TGCCTGATACAGCTTCAAGATATGCAATGACCCAAAGTGAATTCTGTGTTACCACTCTGCACAATTTTTTTCCCCTTCACTGAGAAAAGTCTCTAGGATTTTGTTGGCACCAAGTAGTTCCATAAATTTGGCAAGGCAGCAGCCTTGTTTTCTGGAAAGGTTTCCCAGCATTTACTGTTCTGAATCTTAGAAAGTTTTGCATTGCAGCTAGCACAAACCCAAAGACTTTTTATATGTTAAGTAGCCGTATTTCCTAGTTTCCTCTTACATTTGATGTAGCCTAAAGCAGGGCCTGAGAAGGACTTTCCCAGCAACTACACTGCTGGCCTGCTAAGGGCTGGAACTCAGTCCACTTGGCCTAGCACCATGGAGGGGCACAACCTAAGTACAAAAATGACAGGTGACTGAATTTTGGCAGACGACTGACATCAGGTATCAGAAGAGCAAGGAATCCATCAGTGAAGAGCAGGAAAACAAAAGATTTCTGAGTCTTGTAAGGAAGGAAGCCACTAGAGGCCAGATTGAAGAAGACATTAGATAGACATATTTGAAGACCAAGGAACTGTATGGGCTCAGGCAGGAGCCAAGAGTGACTTTGAGAGGTGATTGTGAGGGAGAAAAACAGAAGCAGTATCAAGACTTTCTGAGACCAGGATGAGAATTCCTGAAAAAGGAACAAGTGGAACTGGCTATCTGGGAAGGTACAAATAAAAAAGACAGGACTGGGTGATTTGGATTAAGCATTGGTTCATGTGGCCAGACTAATCTGTGCTTGTCCTAGGGGTAGATGAGGGTTTTATGCTAACCTTGCACTTGTCTGATCTTAGTTCAACCTCTGGCACAAGTCACAGATCCTGTTGAAATGCCTGCATGCTCAAAAGGAATAGCAGAACATCTCACACCACACCTATTTTATCTCAAAAACAGCTTGTGATCTACATCAGCTAGGAGCTCACTGGTTGCCAGAGGAACCTGTGGAGACCAGACTAGCAGCCTGGGTAACACACACACAAACAAATACCAGAACATTAACTAAACATCAAATCAAGTGAGCATCTCTTGACTGGTGACCTGAGGGGCAACATTGCCCCACTGCCTGGATACTGCAGAAAGCCAGATCTGAGGACAAGGCTATTCTCCCAAGCAACTCTTAAGAGTTTAACTTCAGGAATCATTAGCAAAAAAATCCTAATTCCTTTAAAATCCTGAAATAGGCTGTAAAACCACAACTCTGCTCCTGCATTTTTGAGCATAACACAGCTGCTATTGGTTAGCTGCTGTCATGATGTTGTCTTGGGCCATGCTTCTGCTTTTCTGCGATCTTAGACATGAGATATCACAATTTTCAGGATGGGAACAGGAAATGCAAAAGCTTCTTTTGCCTCTGTCCTTAATTTGCAGCTTCTTTTACATAGGACCTCTCCCCTTTGAGACAATTAGGTAGTGCCATCTGTTAGAGTTACACAAGTACCGGAATACATGTGTGCACATGCTAAAACTGTTCTGGGTCCCTGCTGCTGACACCCCACAGATAACTTAGAAGTGTTAAACTCTGTCTAAAGACTAAGTAACAGACAGCAGTAGGAACTAACATAAGCATTATGCTTCTTGTGTCACTTCCTGACTGTTGCTTCAGAAATTGCTGTCGTGCAGTTTTGCCAATACAGCAGCTGAGGGAGACACCCTTCTTGAGCTCCATGCAGCAGCTCAAGAAAAAAGGAACAGAGACCATGTGCCCCTTCAAAGCACATAGCTAAGCATTCAGGACCTCCAGTGTGACAGAGAGGTGCACCTACAATCCAGGGCTGGGGCAAACATATTTTGAGCCAAAAATTCACAACAAACTGTTGTGAATTAGTCATCTTTAGAGGCTGACCTCCCTCCTTGATGCCTCTCACTATTTTCTCATCTCCCAAGCTAGCAGCAAAAACTTTCCCCATTGATTCAGTTTTGATTACTCTTTACATGAGAAGATTCTCCTTTGCCTAATCAGCATTGTGCTTTATGTGGCCACTAGGACTTTGTCACTTAAGCAACATCAGCAACCCAAGAAGATTTGAAAGCTACACAAAAGAGCACAGTTAGGAAGAGCCATGGCAGGATAAAGAATCACTCCTACACAGAGTTCTCCCTCCCTTCTTTATTCCAGGACTTCAACCATTATAAATTAACATCAGATCTCATGTGTAAGCACTTCTTCAGTTGTACTCAGCGCTTCCTTGATTTAAGAAGCAAAAAGAACCACAACGCAAATAACAAAGAAAGAACCTTTTGGAAGAAAGGGAGAAGTCTAACAGACACTACAGTCAGCTGTGCAATTTATTGGAATCAGCTATTCCCACAAGAAAGATGTGGTAGCACTAATGCCATAGATAGTTCAATCAAGCTTCAATTGTCAGTTCATGTTCAGTTGCTTCCTCGATGTTTTTAAGTTGACGAAGCACCCATTCTCTTTGTTTTTTTTGCTGCTAGAGAAAATATACCATTTAGTTAACCTAATCCATTCGTATGTCACCTGCTTTAAAAAACAAACAAACAAAAATTAACCAAAAAACATACACAAAGGTGTTATGAACCCAATTAGATTTTGACTGAAGTTGTGGGGAAGTTTTCCTGTGTTTTCAACACACATGAACAATATGTTACAGGGGGAAAAACAAACCAAAACAGATGTTGATGGCTTCACAATGACATGACAATCTTCCAAGTCTAACTCCACTGTCTCTCTCTCCTTTCTATAGGTTTTCCACTGGGCCCTTGCCAATAATCAGAGTTCTAGAAAATTGAGTTCTCATGCTTCACAGGACAAGAATAAAAGATAAAAATAAAGATCTGCATAGTGTCTATTAATCTAAACTTCCTCAGGAAAAAAAATAAAATTGAAGGACTGCACACAAGACACCATTTGCAAGGACTGGTATTCTTTCTATAAAGCACTATTATTTGGATTGAACAAGGAAAGAAGTAGATTTGCTTTTCCAACTTTAGTTAACTTGCCAACATTAAGAAACTTGAATTTAAATCGCTGATTTCTTTCCATTCTTAAATTTCTCCTATATATTAAAAAACTTCCTTTTTGTACTCATGCACGCAATTAGTCATACAAGTTCACAAGGTGAAGCAAGTACTGTATCCCATCCCATCTGTGATTAGGAACAATACCACGAAGTCTAGCAGGTTATGACCCAATTCATAAAGACATGTTCTCACTGGTAAAATTGTGAAGATGTTCTGTAACTAAAATACTCCGATATTACTAGAAAGATTTTTATATATTCAGCATTTGTAGGAAACAGTATGGCTTAGCCATTCCATAATTAAGGGAAAGTAATTACCATGAGAGATTTATCAGTTTTCTTCTTTCTGGTTTTTACTATTGGGAGATCTTTTATCCCTGGTATTCCAGTAACAAGAAATGAAGGACCATTCTTGAGAGTTACCGCAACCTCCTCAGATGCTTTGGTGGAAGCTTGAGTTTCCACATTTGGGACCACCTTTTCACCTGGCTCTTCAGCTGATTCATCAGAAGCCAACACTGTGGAAAGCCTCCTTCTAGAAAATACAGCCCGAGAGCTTTGGCTTATCTCTTTGTTTAATTCTTCCGAATCAAACACTGTTGAAAGCCTTTTTGGGGACGTATGAGGGATGTATGCTTCAACACATATAAGTGATACTTGAGCTAATGATCTCCTTAGATTTGATTTTCGCACTGGAGATCCAAGAACTGTCTTAGTGTCTTGGTCCTTGATTGACTGATTAGTCAGGTCTGTAAGAGATGGCATTGTTCTTGAAAGCATTGAATCCACTGGAGTGCTGTGTTTCACCATTTTCTTTTTCAGAGATCTTTTAACATTTAGAAAAGAATTTTCTTCCTCTGACATCTTGAAGTCAGGTTTATCACCTTAAGGAAATAAGATAAAATAGTGTCATTACTTACATAATGAGAGATGCCATGTTCAGTTGCTGCACAAACAAATCCAAGGTGTTCCTCTTTTCACATCTGCATTCTGACTTTACATGGAATTTATCCTTTATATAGATCAGTGTTCTTCAAGGGTTTGGAAGAGCCATATTAAAAACACAACATTTTTAGAAGACAGTTTGTCACACATACAACACTTACTCCTGTCCCAGCCCTCTGCATGTAGAGTTCCATGTACACTAGAATTTTTAAGATATCTTATTCACTGCAACATAATTAAGACAGTGTTTTCTCCTTCAGAATATACAAATAGTATACTTTTGGGGTTGCAGCTGCTAACATTGGGTGGGCAAATGTTACATACAAGAGGGATTACCATAGCATAGCAAAAAATCAAGTGGTCTAAAGAGATGTGCAGAGATGTTCTGGATTCTAACAAGCATCTCTTACTCCAGTTGCCATTTTCTTTACCTTATTTTCTTAAAAGGAGGCTCACAAACCTTTTTCCCTACTTCTTACTTGACATTTGGCTTACTTCTGCTGATCCTAAAACTATCTTCTGTGCAAGTCTGTTTCCAACGCAACATACAACAATGACAAGGTTATTTTTGTTCATAGCATTTCCCTCTGCCCATTTGCCAACTCCCAACAACAAAAAAAACCCAGACACCTGACTTGTTACACATGGAGAAGCCCAAGATAAACTTATCATAAACTGGATACATTTAAGATAAATAACTTAATTAGATGAGCAGCAAATACACCTAGTAACTGTTGAACTCTGCTTTCATGAGACAGTTCAGATATTTCCTGCAGATTGATTGCATGAAGCTCATCAAGGGGGCAATATGTTTTATTTGCTCATATTTGAAGCCCTGTAGATCAAAGGCCTTCACAGGGGTGGCTGTGTCCACAATGGCAAAAGTGGACACAGGATGACAGGAAGGAATGTATACGGAAGTAAAAGTCATCAGTTCTCCATTCCTCGTCAATGTTTTGCACCTGTGTAGGCTCTGAGTCTAGTAGAGCTTCACATCCAATTTGTATTTCTAAAGAACAAGAGGCAAAAGGTAGAGCATTAACTCCTCAATACACCAATTCACAGGTTTTGTGGGGTTTTTTCTCCTTAAAAAAGGGGAGGAGAAAGAAACCCCCATTTTCACTTTCATTTGGATACCCATTTCTCCTCACACTCCTTAGCAGTGATAGCTTGTATAACATTATAAGCAGCACTCAGTCTACAGACTTTACTTCTTTATCAGAGAAGCTTACTAGCAGTAAGCTTGCATGATTAAGCTTACAGAGGGAACAAGGACAAGTTTACTACTAGCACTCTCCCCCCAGAAGCCCATCCTCAGCTATAAATTTTGATGCCTTCCCTTTACTCATTGAAGTTAAGATGGTCAGTTAAAATATTTTTTTTATTTAAATATATTTTTTAAGATAATTTTCAACCAAAGCTTCTGAGAAAAACAGCAAAATGTTTTGTTTTGTTTTGTTTTTTTTTTTAAATCTCACACTTTCCTGTGCTTTAGAGATACATATATACAAGCAGCAAACTTTTTTTGTTTGTTTTAGTAACACCATTATAATGAAGGAGGAGAGAAGTCTAAAAACAATGTAGAAAGAGAAACCATTTAAGAATATCAGAATCTACAATGGATAGCATATCTTGCAGCAGTTTTGGCAAAAGAAAACAGCCTTACCAGATCTACAAGGTTGCCTTTGGTATGTTCCTCTGCTTCTCAGGTGACCTGGCTTCAGCTGCTGCTTCACTTCTTATAGCCCTGCTAGCCTCCCAACATCCTTTGCTGCAGAGACTCCCTAAATCACACATTTAACATGTTTTAGGAGTTTAAACAATGCTGCTAACTTAATAAACTACTAAATACAAATCTTGGATTCATTAATCATAAGGAAATCAGCTAGCCAACTTATCTGTGTGCTGTGTTTATTGCTATTTAATCTCTGCTGCTTGCTGCCTATTTCAATCACAGAAATACATCTAGTGGTTAATTGGCTTTGCATGGTAGCTTAAGGCACCTTGAGGATCTGTCACAAGATGGATGTATGTTGATGGGCATATGTATGTTAGAATCATTGAATCGTTTCAGTTGGGAAAAACCTTTAAGATCAAGTCCAACTGTTAACCTAGCACTGTCAAGTCCAGATGGAGTACATCTGTTCCCATCCTGGTTTTACTTTCCCACTGTTTCTCTTACCCAAAATATAAATGAGAAAACAAATGTTAAATCTGCTATGAAAAAGATATTTTAGGAAAATAGGTATTGAGAATAAACTGAAGATGATTTTACTGCAATCTGATTTTCAGAGTGTTTGCAGCTAGTAACTGTGGGAGTGGCAGCCTTTTGTCTTTAAAGAAGTGATTTCAAAATATCAGCTCTTAGATGAGAATTGCATTGGTCTGAAATGGTATGGTTTGGGTGGAGAACCGTAATTTTTGTCTACAAAGAAAAGCAGCTGGACTGCACCTGCCCCACTGAATTGCGAGTCAACTCTGTGGTAGGTGGCAGTAAATAGCTGCTATCAAAACGCTGTAGAGCAAGCACAGGTACGAGGGAGCATGTGCACAAATATTGGGGTAGCCTGTTTTGACAAAGCATGACCTGTGGGACCTTTAAAAATTGAAGCCAATGAGACAGACCTGATTTCTGGGCTTTATGCAATTGACATGAGGTTGTAGAGTGCATCTAGTGCAGACGGAGGGGTGAAGGGCTAATCTCTTCGGGATTTGAACTTCTGGTTTCAGAGAGTCTAGGCATTTCAAACCTAATCATAAAGTACCCTCTCTTACTGCACTAATAATTGCACTATGAATAGAAAATTCTAGCTACCAGTTCAATATTTAGGAATAACAATCTGTCAGTATATGAGGAAAGTTGCTAGGTTTAAATTATGTGCCCCTAAGGAACTGAAAGACAGCTTGAGAAATGGAGGCACTTTACAATCACATGGATTGCGTGAGTAAACATCCTGGAAATAAATAGTCTGACCAGGATAAGCTATTTATTTCCTAAACTCCCCCAGGGGAGGTTCCTACAGGAATATTTCAAGAACTAAACAAAAACTATTTTGAGACATCTGTGTCTGGGGAAAAAAACCACAAAAACACAACAAACCCCCCCCCCCAAAATATTTCTCAGTCCTTTATAAACATAAAAGAGACTAGACCAACCTTTACCTCATTTTGAATATTAGTTATTAGTTTTGAAAGTACTGACCTTGTGGCTTGGTGAGCAAACCTAGCAGGTCAGCCATACTGTACCTTGCCAAGGCAAGCCAGTTCCTTATATGGCACAGAGCAGAGAGTGATGTCTTGCCATAGTGTTGCAATGTTTGCACTGTCTTGCTGTGCCAGTGGGACATAATATCCCAGCAAGGCAGTGATGCAAACAATGCTGCACAGCATGAAACTGCACAAGAAGCCTTTTGGTTGGTCTGAGGAAAACTGACATAATTTCACTGGACCCCTTCAGAATATCTTGGCCTTGGATTCCAGCTTGTGCTTTGCCCTTCTCGCTATGTTTGCCTTCACTTTCTAATGTATCCTTTTCATGGCATCTCAAGTCCACAAGTCTGTAGCTGCATCTCTTTATGCCTATCTTCCATGGCCTTTTCCTTCAAATGTCTTTAAAAATAACCTTCCCCTTTCCAGCAAATAAATCACTTGCCATTTCTCCTAGTTCTCTGTGAAATGTTCTCAAGATATAAATTGGGAGATTTGCAAGTTGTTCTCACTGTTAGATATGGTTTCTTTTATATCCTGCAGATTTTGCTTTTTAGAATGTTACAGAGAACAGGAAGGACATAACTATGCAGATATTAGATAGGAAAGAGTCAAAAATTCATTTAAGTATGCAAAGCTATGTAGACCAGCAGCAGTGATGCACCTTGGCCTTGGTGCATCTGTATCCTGGAAGTTAAACTCTACACTGGGTGGCACTTTGAAGGCTTCTTGCATCTTTCAAAAAGTGACACTGTTTTCCCTTGCTGTTCTGGTCTGATCCGAGAGGCTACACTTCTTCAATTGCTGCTCTATTAATTTCTTCATTTCCCACTCTGATGATGTAGCTGAACATTTTTCCTGAAGGGAACATGGATGGTGAGCCAGTCCTTAGCTCATATGCTTCCCTAACATATTACATTGAATTGGATATGTAATTCTAGTTTGTGAAGTCACAAATCTTGCAAAAGTGCACAAGCAGTTAGGAGCTAGATGCAGTCTTTCCTGGGCAGAACAGTACCAGGCCTACTTCTTGCTCTTGCAACTAGTCTGATGTTTTTTGGTGCAGAGGGTGATTCCATAAAGAAGTACATAACAGGCAGTAGGAGCTGGTAGGCAGAGCTCAGCATTCTATTCTGATGACTCATGGTGGGTTGGCCCTTGTTCGGAGAATTGAAAGTAAGAAGTAAGAATCAGAAGAAGAATACAAATGGTGGTGAGGAGTATAAGGAGAGTAAAAAGAAGATATGAAGAGAAGGGCACAAAGATGAAAATGCTTTCCTAAATTTAGAGCCATGTAGAAAGCATAAATTAGAAGAAAGTTTAAAGGAACAGGCAACACAAAGAAAAACATTAAAAAGAAAGGAAATTAAACTGTATTTCCTAAATAATTTAAAAGACTTGGCCCATATGAGTTGTTTACAGATTAAACCATTTTAAAATACAAATCTGATTCAAATTCCCATAATCTATTATTCCACTATCCAAGTTTTGTGCATAGGCAAGTCAAACAAGAGTATTCTAAAACTGCTGATCAGGCTGAACTCCTCAGTGAAAATAGGAGTGGAACACCTCATTTGTGAACATGAAGGCTGAAACCAGCAGGGAACCTCATAATGAATTAACCTCTAAAGATGTAGTGCCCCTCTTGGTCTTTCCAGCATTATGGTACAGTGGGTGCACAAAAGGAGCATAGCCCCTGTCCCAGTGAATCATAAGGTCCTTGGACAGCCAGAGACATTAAAATGGAAACAGACCAACACTCTCTGAGGACTTAGCCTCTTTAGGTACATAAAGCTACACAGAGGAACCCAGTGGGACTTTTCCACCTATATTCAGTAGGAATTCAGTAATTCAGTATGTCTGGGCATTACTGAAAATCCTGAGATTTGTGATAGTGGGGGGCAGTAATTTTCTATATGTGTTTTGAATAGAACAGAATAGAATCATAGAATAATAGCATCACAGAATGAGTTGGGTTGGAAGAGACCTTTAAAAATCATGTAGTCCAAATCCCCTGCCTCTTTAACTAGATCAGGTTACTCAGAGTCCCATCAAGCCTAACTTTGAATGTCTCCAGGAATGGGGCTTCCACCAGCTCTCTGGGCAATCTGTTCCAGTGCTCATAGTGAAGAATTTCTTCCTAATGTCTAATATGAATCTACCCCACTCTAGTTTAAGACCATTGACCCTTGACCTATCACTACATACCCTTGTAAAAAAATCCCTCCCCAGCTTTGCTGTAGCCCCCTTCAGCTACTGGAAAGCTGCTATAAGGTCTCCCCAGAGCCGCCTTCTCTCCAGGCTGAACAAGCCCAACTATCTCAGCTGGTCTTCATAGGAGACATACTCCAGCCCTCTGATCAATTTTGTGGCCCTCCTCTGGACCTGCTCCAAAAGGTCCATGTCCTTCTTATGTTGAGGGCTCCGGAGCTGGACACAGTAATTCAGGTGAGGCCTCAATAGAGACTAGACTAGACTAGACAAGCCTTGATTATTTTTCTTCAGTTGGAAGGGACCTAAAATGGTTATCTAGTCCAACTACCTGATCACTTCAGGGAAAAGCATAGCATTAATCACAGGATCATAGAATGTTAGGGGTTGAAGGGACCTCTGGAGATCATATAGTCCAACCCCTCTACCAGAGCAGGATCACCCAGGGCGAGTTACACAGAAATGCATCCAGACAGGTCTTGAAAGTCTCTAGCAAAGGAGACTCCACAACCTCTCTGGGCAACTTGTTCTAGTGCTTCATCACCTTTATAGTAAAGAAGTTTTTCCTCACATTGAGGTGGAACTTCCTGCGTTCCCGTTTGTGTCAGTTACCCCTCGTCCTATCACAGGGCACCACTGAAAAGAGTCAGGCCCACTCTTCTTGACATCCATCATTCAGATATTTGTAAACATTAATAAGATTCCCTCTCAGTCTTCTCCAGACTAAACAGCCCCATCTCTCTCCAAGGACTCCAAGAACATAGAATCATAGAATCATAGAATGGTTAGAGTTGGAAGGGACCTTAATGATCATCGAGTTCCTACTCCCTTGCATGAGCAGGGACACCTCCCACTAGACCAGGTTGCTCAGAGCTCCATCCAGCCTGGGCTTGAACACCCCCAGGGATGGAGCCTCCACAACTTTCTGGGCAACCTGTTCCTGTGTCTCACTACCCTCACACTAAAGAATTTTCTTCTGATCTCTAACCTAAATCTCATCTCCTTCAGTTTCAAACCATTACCCCTTGTCCTATCACTATGTGCTCTTGTAAAAAGCCCCTCCCAGCCTTTCTGTAGGCCCCCTTCAGGTACTGGAAGGCTGCTATGAGGTCCCCCCGGAGCCTTCTCTTCTTCAGGCTGAACAACCCCAGCTCCCTCAGCCTTTCTTCATAAGAGAGGTGCTCCAGCCCTTGGATCATTTTCATGTCCCTCCTCTGGATGCGCTCCAGCAGGTCCATGTCTTTCTTGTGTTGGGGGCTCCAGAGCTGGACACAGTACTCTAGGGTCTCATCAGGGCAGAGTAGAGGGACAGAATCACCTCTCTTGATCTTCTGGCCACACTTCTTTTGATATAGCCCAGGATGCATTGGCCCTCTGGGCTGCAGTTGCTCATTGGTGGCTCATGTCCAGCTTTGGAACCACTAGTACTCCCAGGTCTTTTTCCACAGGGCTGCTCTCTAGCATGTCTTCCCCAGGTGGAGGACCCTGCACTTGGCCTTGCTGAGCTTCATGAGGTTCACTTGGGCCCACTTCTCCAGCTTGACCAGGTCCCTCTGGATGGCATCCTATCCCTCTGGCATGTTGACTGCACCACCCAGCTTGGTGTCATCTGCAAACTTGCTGAGGGTGCTCTCAATGCCACTGTCAATATCGTTGATGAAGATATTAAACAACACAGGTCCCAGTATGGACCCCTGAGGGACACCACTTGTCACTGTTCTCTATCTGGTCACCGAGCCATTGACCACCACCCTCTGGATGTGACCATCCAGCCAAACTAATTAACTGAACAGTCCACCCATCAAACCCATATCTCTCCAATATAGAGAGAAGAATGCTGTGGGGGATCATGTCAAAGGCCTTGCAGAACTCCAGATAAATGACATCCACTGCTTTTCCCTTGTCAACTGATGTAGTTACACCATTGTAGAAAACCACTAGGTTGGACATGCAGGATTTGCCCCTGGTAAAGCCATGCCGGCTGTCTTGAATCATCTTCCTGTCCTCCATGTGCCTTAGCATTTCTTCTAGGAAGATCTGTTCCATGATCTTCCCAGGCACAGAGGTGAGGCTGACAGGTCGGTAGTTCCCAGGGTCATCCTTTCTACCCTTTTTAAAGATGGGCATGGCATGTCCTTTCTTCCAGTCACTGAGGACTTCACCTGACTGCCATGACTTTTCAAATATCATGGAGAGTGGCTTGGCAACTACATCTGCCAATCCCTCAGCGCCCTGGGATGCATCTCATCAGGTCCCATGGAGCATCTTCAGGTTCCTCAGGTGGTCTTGAACCATGACCTAACTTACAGTGGGACTTTGTCTCTCTGGTCTCCATCCTGTTGGCCATCAGCTTGAGAGCTGTAAGGAGGGGGGTTGCCAGTGAAGACTGAGGCAAAAAAGTAATTGAGAACCTCAGCCTTCTCCTCATCCGTTGTTACCAGTTTACCACTGTTGCTTATCAGGGGGGGTAGGCTTTCTTTAACCTTCCTTTTCTGGTTTATATACCTATAGAAGCCCTTTTTGTTATCCTTTATATCTTTTGCCAAGTTCAGTTCTAGCTGTGCCTTGGCCTTCCTGACCTTGTCCCTACATAACCGGGCAGTGTCCTTATACTTTTCCCAGGAAACCTGTCCCCTCTTCCACCGCTTGTGTAGGTCCATCTTGTCCTTTAGTTTGACCAGCAGGTCTCGAGTCAGCCATGCTGGTCTCTTGCCTTCCTTTCCCAATTTTCTACACCTGGGGATTGAGACTTCTTGTGCCCTATGGAAACCATCCTTAAAGATCTGCCATCTCTCTTCTGCTCCCTTGTCCCTGAGGGCCGTTTCCCATGGGGTCCTATCTACTAACTCCCTGAAGAGCTGGAAGCTTGCTTTGCTAAAATTCAGAGTCCTAACTAAGCTTCTCATCTGCCTCATTCCCCTTAGGACAGTGAACTGCACTAGTGCATGATCACTGCAGCCCAGGCTGCCTTCAGCTTTGATATCCCTGATGAGTTCACTCACAAATGTGACCATCAGGTCCAATAATGCATCCCCCCGGGTAGGACTGTCAATTTCTTGACTTAAGAAGTTGTCGTCGAGGCATTCCAGGAATCTCCTGGATTGCCTACAGCTTGCTGTGCTATTTTTCCAGCAGATGTTGGGATAGTTTAAATCCCGCAGTAGGATGAGAGCCTGTGATTGTGATGTCTCCTTGAGCTGGAGTAAGAAGGCTTCATCGATGGGCTCCACTTGATCGGGCTGCCTGTAGTAGTCCAACCACAAGGCTCCCTTTGGTGTCCCGATCCCCAATTCCTACCCATAAGCTTTCAACCTGCTCATGGTTATTCTTTAGGGACAATTCTTCACACTCTATCCATTCATTACATAGAGGGCAACACCTCCACCCCTTCTTCCTCTCCCGTCCCTTCTGAACAGCTTGTAGCCTTCAAGAGCCACACTCCAGTCATAGGATTCATCCCACCAAGTTTCCATAATCGCGACTATGTCATAGCTTTCCTGTAGCACGGTAGCGTCCAGCTCCTCCTGATCTTTCTCAATGGAGCTCCTTTCTAGCAGGTCAACCCCTAATCTGTATTGGTGCATGGTGTTATTCCTCACCAGGTGCAGGACTCTACACTTATTCTTGTTGAATCTCACTAGGTTCCCCTTTGACCAGCTCTCCAGTCTGTCCAGGTCTCGCTGAATGGCTGCACAGCCTCCCAGTGAATCAGACAATCCTCCCAGTTTTGTATAATCAGCAAACTTGCTGAGGATGCACTCTGTCCCATCATCCAGGGTGTTGATGAAGATGTTGAATAAGACTGGACCCAGTACTGACCCCTGGGGAACTCCACTAGTTACAGATCTCCAGCTGGACTCTGCACCATTGATTACCACCCTCTGGGCTCTATTGTTTATCCAGTTCTCAGACCATCTCACCGTCCACTCTTCTACCCCACACTTCCTGAGCTTGCTCACAAGGATGTTGTGGGAGACAGTGTCAAAAGCCTTGCAAAGGTCAAGGTAAACTACGTCCACTGCTCTCCCTGTATCTACCCTTTCAGTCACACCATCATAGGAGGCTCTTAGATTAGTCAAACATGATTTCCCTTTGGTGAATCCATGCTGGCTACTCCTGATAACCTTCTCTTCCATGTGCTTAGAGATGACCTCCAGAATGAGCTGCTCCATCATTTATCCAGGGATGGAGGTGAAGCTGACTGGTCTGTAGTTTCCTGGATCTTCCTTCTTGCCTTTTTTGAAGACTGGCTTAACATTGACTTTCCTCCAGTCCTCAGGCACCTCTCCTGTTTTCCATGACCATCACATGCGGTGATAGCAGCTACAGAGCCATGTATAGTCATGGTTGGAAATAGAATAGAATAGTCATGATTAGAGAGGACCTGTGAGATCACCAAGTCCAACCAAAAAAAACCAAACAAAACCCACAAAACCACACCCAAAAAACCCCCACAACACACAACCTACAATCTCCACCACTAGAACACACCCTGAAGTTCCTCATGTACACATTTCTTAAATGCATCCAAGGATGGTGACTCAAACACGTCCCTGGGCAGCCTGTTCCAGTGCCTGACCACTGTTTCAATATAGAAATTATTCCTAATATCCAATCTAAACCTCCCCTGCCGCAACTTCAGGCCATTTCCTCTGGTCCTATTCACCTGGGAGAAGAGGCCAACACCCACCTCACTACAACCTCCTTTCAGGCAGTTGTAGAGGGTGATGAGGTCTCCCCTCAGCCTCCTCTTCTCCAAACTAAACATACCCAGTTCCCTCAGCCGCTCCTCATATGACTTGTTCTCTAGACCCTTCACCAGCTTGGTGGCTCTCCTCTGGACATGCTCCAGCACCTCAATGTCCTTCCTATAGTGAGGGGCCCAGAACTGAACACAGTACTCACAATGCTGCCTCACTAGTTCCGAGTACAGGGGCATGATCACCTCCCTACTCCTGCTTGCCATGCTATTTCTGATGAAGGCCAGGATGCTGTTGGCCTTCTTGGCCACCTGGGCACATTGCTGCCTCATGTTAAGCTGGCTGTCAACCAGCACCTCCAGGTCCTTTTCTGCTGGGCACCTCTCCAGCCACTCCTCCCAAACTGTAGCATTGCCTGGGATTGTTGTGACTGAAATGCAGGACCTGGCACTTGTCCTTATTGAACTTCATACAACTGGCCTCAGCCCATCAATACAGCCTGTCCAGGTCCCTCTGTAGAGCCTTCCTACCCTCTAGGAGATAAACACTTCCACCCAGTTTGGTGTCATATGCAAACTTTCTGAGGGTGCACTCAATCCCTTCATCCAGGTCATTGATAAAGATGTTGAACATGACTGGCCCCAAACTGAGCTCTGAGGGACACCACTGGTGACCAGCCACCAACTAGATTTGACCCCATTTACCACAACTCTCTGGGCATGGTCATCCAGCCAGTTTTTTACCTGGTGAAGAGGACACTTGTTTATGCCATTATTTGCCAACTTCTTCAGGAGAATGCTGTGGGAGATGGTGTCAAAGGCCTTACCAAAGTCCAGGTAGACAACATCCACAGCCTTCCCCTCATCCAGTAGGTGGGTCACATGGTCATAGAAAGAGATCAGGTTGGTCAAGCAAGACCTCCCTTTCATAAACCCATGCTGGCTGGCCGTGATCCCCTGACTGCCCTGCACTTGCCATGAGAGGTCACTGAAGTTGAGCCTCTCCATGATCCTTCCCGGTACCAAGGTCAGACTGACTGGCATGTAGTTCCCCAGATCGTCCTTCCGGCCCTTCTTGTAAATGGGCAACACATTAGCCACCCTCCAGTTTTCTGGGACCTCCCCTGTTGACCAGGGGAGCATAGTGAGCTCCCTGCCAGCTTCCTCAGTACACTTCAGTGAATCCCATCCCCGGCCCCATAGACTTGAGATGCTCTAGGTGCAGAAGCAGATCATTAACTACTTCCTTCTGGATTATGGCGGGGTCATTCTACCCTCTGTCCTTATCTTCCAGCTAAGGAGGCTGAACACCCTGGGGGGAGCTGGTCTGACTATTAAAGATGAAGGCAAAGAAGGCATTAAGTAGCTCAGCTGCATCCAGTAAGGGATGGAGATTCTCCCTGGTTCTCTTTTTATTGTTGATGAATTTATAAATACTTTTTTTATTGTCCCTTATGGCAATATTAAGAGACTGTATTCATCTGTTCATTACAGTGTTGCTGCCTGTGACTGGAATAAGAGAAGAAAAGATAACGTGTGTGCTAGAATCTCTCACCACTTGTCCCAGTGCTCTAAAGTCTCTTTTGATTGTTCTTAGACTACAACTCTCAGTTTGCTCTCTACCTACAAGGGATATCAATAATGGGTAATAGTCTGAGGACTGCACTAAACTATGAAGTTTCCTAGTGACATCCTTAACCTGGGCTCTGGGGAAACAGCAGACTTCTCTGTGAGGATGGTCTACCCAGCATATTGGACCCCCTGTTTCCCTCAGAAGAGAGTCACCTACTACTATAACCCTTCTTTTCTTCCTTGTGAATGTTGTTGTAATACAAGTGGTAGGTCTTTCTGACTGCAGACATACCTCTGGTGTAGGCTGTCCAATGTCCAAATCCTCATTTGGCTGGTCTTTCTCAACCAGAGCCTCATATCTGTTTTTCAGTGGCACTGGGGGGGGTGTGAGGTGGGCAAGGAAGGAGTTTGTTGCCATGACCATGAACTTGCTTCCATTCACTCCTCTCATCCAGTCTACTGCCTCTGGTCTGGCAGGGGTAGGATACAGAGTCCTCTGATCCTGGGTAGTTTTTGATCGGTGCTCCCATTTCTGTTTCAAGGAGGGCAGAGCCTGGCTCCACCAGTCTATCTCCTGTTTGGCTTCCCTAATGCTCCTCGGTCTTTCAGCTTCCTCTTGCAACTCTGGCACTCAGCAGAGGAGATAATTTACCTGCTCGCAGGACAAAGAGCAGTTGTCGCAAGTGAAACACTGTGATGCTCCCTGCAGCCTGTGACTTGGATGGCTGCATGTTTCCATGGGTGCTCTGTCTGGGCTCCCACATTCACCCTCACTACTGTTGAGTGTGTGACCTTCTGCCAGGTGGAAACCATAGTTCATCTCTTCTCAAGAGGGTAATGCCCACCAATAGGGCTCACCTATCAAGCAGGCAGAGCTGCTGTTCCTCCCCTTGTGCTCACCCACACACCCCGCTTGCTCTGCTCTTCTGAGATAGCTTCTGGTATTGCCACGTTTAAATCTCCCATGGTTGCCCCAGCAACGTCCCCAGCCACATCAGGCTCTCTGCTTCGTTTTTCAAAATTACTGCGCACAAGTTCTTATCTCACTTAAAATACACCAAATTGAGTATACATAAATTAAACTAAGCTTCTAATATAGGTCACTGTTTTGTATAGTACTTGGATAGGCATGAACACATTTGGTGCAGAACTCAAGAAGAGTTATGCATATATAGCTGAGAACAAGATCTCCTGCTGGGTCTCTCTTCTCTCCTTAAGGCTTCCCTGGCTCCAGAAGCCCCGTCCACCTCAATCTAGTGCACAGGCACAGCACTTACTGTTGCTGCTGCCTTGCTCCTCGTCGTTTGAGTATAGCTTCTGGTATTGCCACATTGCCCAAATGTCTCTTAAACACCGTCAGGCTTGAGGCATTGACCACTTCTCCAGGAAACTTCTTCACGGTTTGACCACCCTGTCAATAAACAAGTTTTTCCTAATGTCCATTCTGAACCTCCCTTGACAGATGCAGGTTTGAACCATGTTCCACGTGGCACTGGGTATTAGGGAGAAGAGATCAGCATTTCCCTCTCCACTTTTCCCCTCTCTCCCACTCCCTCAGGAAGATGTAGAGAGCTGTGAGATCGCCCCTCAGCCTCCTTCTCTCCAAACTGGGCAGAGGCTAAGTCATTAGCTGTTCCTCAGAGAACATGCCTTCCAGCTCTTTCACCAGCAAAACCTTTGCTGAAACCTTCAGAAACCAAGAACTATATGAATCCTTTGTGGTCTGATAAACAACCTCTTCAATGGTAGAAAAGCACTTATATACATTTATGAAACTACTTTCCAGCAACTTTAAAGTTTTCAACTTTGGAAGACTTTCCTTATAGTTGGTAGAATTCTGCTGAATTAGGATGTTATAATAATTGGAATAAAATATGACAGCAGAAATGGTACCTTTGCAACTGTTGGAATATCCCATTTTTCAGTGTGGCAATGATCTTTTTTTCTGGCCAGAGGCAAGGTCAATATCATTGGCAACGGTGTCCAGGAAGAGACTTAAGTGTATAGATCCCACTCCAACTCCTGTTATAGGAACATCCCATAAGCAGCCTGAGAGGAAGGCTTTAGGGAATCCTGGACAGGCAGTTGGGGGTTTCATAAGCTATCAGGAAAAGAATGGCTCTGTACTAGCAATACACTGGGTGATGATATGTGCCTCAGGTTATATATTTCTACAGATTTTCAGTAGTGTACCTCTGCTATGAATGGATGTGTCGAGCTAGACACCTAATCTGATTTTGCACACTCAAAACCACAACCATGATATACTAACTGGGTTTCATGGCTGCTCAGAAAGTGAAACCCTTATTTAAATATCTAAATCACCTTTCATATAATTCATTTCAGTGACATTTTGAGGAACGATGAGACTTGGCTCTTTGTCTATGAACCATTGCAAATATTCTTAAATGCTTTTAATTTAGATGTTGATGTTATAAAGTTTTCGCCTAGGTCCACCAATTGCAGATAATAAAAAGTAGTATTTTAACAGCCAATTTTTTTCCTGCTTTAACATATTGTTTGGACTGAGTGAACAAAATCCTAAAGGAGCACACCTTTTATCCCTCACAGACAAGTTCAGTACCACATCCTCCCTAAGCATAGACTAGCTCTGCCCTCAGATGCAGTGCTTGGTATCTATGTCAGAGGAGGATTAGCTCGTATGTATTTAAAGGTGCTGAGGATCAATTGTAAAACCTTAAGGTGTTAAAAATTATTGCCTCTCATGGTTACACAAGCTTATAATGTACAAGTAGCCACTTTTAAAACTGTTGTGGGGAATACCAAATTAAGAAACAACTTTCTATCCGAAGGCCTGGTGGATTAATATTTGACACTTTAATAGCAGTAGAGGTCATTGACCTTGATAAAATCAGTGTGCCACCACCTGCTTTTGTAAATACATCAATGACTCCTCTTCATTACATGCTTATCCACTTCAGTCTTACCAGCGTGTAACAATGTGTTCTATCTGCATGTTGTTTATTCACCACCTGGTGTCCTATACACTTTCTAAGTGTTTCTACACCCCAGAAGTCAATCTGAGTTAATAATCAACTGCAACCTTTCCTCAGTAACTTGCTGTTTGTTTCTGATATGACTGCTTCTTTCTAATTATGTTGGCAGTACTGCTGAGGAGCACATTGCCAAAGTTCAATAAACATGCAGAGTAACTACAGAGTTTGGGGGAAAACAGTCCATGGTGCTTTCATGACCTTTTGCAACAATATAAGCACAGTTTGGCCAATGCCAAACAAATGTCTAACTTCAAATCTCTCAGTGACCAGAAAATGATGGATTTGCTTTACTTCTTCACATCTAATAATGAACAGAATATGCTGTGTTTGTGCAGTGCAGTAGCATGGTCAGACTGAGTGTAGCTCTGTGCAGGAGGTGAGGCCAGATGAGTATCAATGGCTTTTTCTTGTTGTATTAGAATTGCACAGATGCATCCCCAGGTGGTGTTAGATGAGGGAATGCTAATGAAATCGTTGGAGTCCCAGTGACTTCGTGAAGTAGAGCATGTGTTATAGAGAAGTTCATCTGCTTTGTCTGTGGTAGTGTAGTAATTTAAATTTTACACCGTCTCTATGAGAGCCCTCATTGGCATCTTCAGAATATGCCTTGTAAATGAAAAGGTAAACATTCATAATAATAATGACTACTTCTTCATCACTAGCTCCTTCTACTTCTCCATTGCTAGCTCACTGTGGCTAAATCTAATAATAGTGGACCAATGTTTGGTTATAAGTATTGTGCTGGTTTGGTTTGGCGGGATTTTGGTAGCAGGGGAAGGGCCCCTGGGGTGGCTCCCGTAAGAGGCTGAGAAGCTCCCCCTGCTCCAAAACCAGCCAAGGAGCCATTAGAGAGACAATAGATGCACCTCTGCAATTGACATATGAAAGAACTGATATAAGACCTGAGCAGTGCTGGAGCAGTTAGAAAAAAGAAGAGCAGTGCTGGGGAGGTGAAAGGCAGTGCTGGGGCGAAGATCTCAGTGGTTGGTGAGGAAGAAGGGGAAGAAGATGCCCAAGCAGAAGTTTCCCTGCAACCTATGGCAAGATGGCAGGCTGTCCCCTGCATTCATGGAGGAACAGGGTGGAACATTCCCTGAAAGCGCCAGGAGGGATGAACTGGGCCAGTGGACTTGGATTATGTAGCTGTGGAAGACCCTGGCACCAGGGGAGGTGACCATTTCCGAAGCAGCCCGTGACTCTGTGGGAAGTCTGCACTGTAGCAGCTTGCTCCTGACCTCGTGGGAAGGACTCATGAAGGAGAGATTCATGGAGGACTTTCTCCCATGGGAGGGACCCCATGGGAAAGCAGGGGAGGACTGCAAGGAATCCTTCTTCCTGCTGAGAAAGGAGCAGCAGGAACCACCAGACTGTGAACTGACTCAACCCCATCCCCTGTGCTGCTGGGGGAAAGGAGGTAGAGAAATCAGGAATGAAGTAATTTGGGCCCAGGAAGAAGGGAGAGGTGGGATAATGTATGTAAGCACTGCTCTTTGTGTTGTCTGTGTCCTGTGTACATCTGATTAGTGTTAAATTAAATTATTATTTTTCCCCATGTTGAGTCTGTTTTGCCCATGACCTTTACTGGTGAAGGACCCTCCTTGCCCATTGTCTCAACCAATGAGCTTCTAGTTGGCCTTCCCACAGAGTGTGTGTGTGTGGGGTGGGTGGTGGAGTGAGCGGCCACATGGCGGTTTCTTTGTTGTCATGTTAGGCCCAAACCATGACAAGTATAGAAACAGTGTAAGTCTGGGAGGCTCATAATAATGTAATAGTAAAAGCCTAGTTTCTATTCTCTGAGCCTTGAGCCTGAAAACCTATGCAAACTACTGCTGCAATTTATAGCAGAAATAATCTGCACAGGACTGGATGTTTAGGAACACATCAGGAGTTCTAAGTAGCCTGTCTATACCTCAAGATCCCCATCCTCAAATGCTCTCTCTGCAGTTTAATGGCTTTAATAAGTGCCAGAAATGTTATAGGCAACTTCCACTATGTATTTCACTTTGCAGCTATGCCTTTTTTTCCATCAGAATGGCCCGAATTAGAATATGGTCCACGGCTGCATGTTTCCATGGGTGCTCTGTAGAGCTGTTTCCTTTCATTGAACATTATGTTCTGCCAGCAGGAACAGTGAATTAGGTGACCCACTGCCCGAGGGAATGGCTGCAAAACTGGAAAGCTTTGACATAGATACGATGGCAATGCACCAATAATGCCTAGACAATGTACAGAATGTTCTCATTTTCCATTCTCCCCTTCCCCCTATTTCAAATCAACAATATCCTCTGGTAACATTTTTGAACAAGAACACCAGTTGCAGTCCTGGTGGTTTATGCATTAGAAATGTAGTCTATCTGGAATTTCTCATTCAGGGACTGCATTTCTGTAGTATAAACCACCCACAATTGGAACAGATGTTCTTGTCCAAAAATGTTACCAGAGGATATAAGCAACCCACTGCCAAAACTACCTCATTCCTTAAACAAAACAAATTTTCATTTAGTGTGATTATGTCTCTGAAGTGATTCAGCTATGTAATGGGGCATGGTACAAAAATGTTTCCAAGTACCTTACCCAGGTCATTAATCCAGAATGTACACTATCTCATTAACATATGTGTATGTGTCCATATTTTATATACAAGTATAGACAGCTCTGTGTGTATTTATATACATAAAATCCCCCAAAACAACACAGAGAGGGTTGCACATTTTAGTATTAAGAGAAAGACTTATAATACCAATGTGCCAGAATAGGTCCAATAAAAGATGAAGGTCAGAGTTTCAGTTTAATGACATCCTTTTGACTTACAGGAGCTATTCTGATTGACATCTAGGAAGATCTGGCAGGTTGTCTTCTAGAGGGGAAGGAGAAAAAAAAAAAAAGGCTACATAAGTCATCAAATGTTTCTTCTCACTGATGTAAGGGCAAACCAAGAACAGTTCCATCACACTCCCTGTCATCACAGTAATTCTGTGCAACTCACTCTTTGCTCTTTCACCTGCAAGAGAAACAGCTGGGGAGCCTTAGGCTAGCATTTGGAGTAAAAAACCCTTGCATCTGAGCCCAGGCTGTTTTCCATCACATCTCTGCATTTCCAATTTCTCTCAGGATGTTTTCTTCATGGACAGGTATGATGGACCTGAGAGCCTCTGCTTTTGCTCTGAGCTGGCCAAATGGGAGTCTGCTGTGCTTTGAAAATGGTACGATCAAATAACTTTGCTACTGTGCCCAAGCTTACTGAGTCTCTCGAGAGACATGTTACCTGATATAACTTTATAATTTTTCAAATAAGTTTTAAGTTAACCTATGCAATTTTGCACTTAGGTTGGTTCTGTATCTTGCATGATATAAACTGCCTATATGATCTACACTTTGTACAAGTTGGCCAATTATTTCTTTCTTGTAAAAAGAAAAGAAAATGCCCTATCTTCTGGTATATGTGGCCAGTATTTTGCCAGTATTTGCATGTTTAATGGATGGAGCACTCTGCCCAGTCTGGCTTCCACTGTAGTCAATGCAGAAAGTCAACACAACTCACAAGAGAGCTGAATTATTTCGATAAGATTCTTTAGTTCAAAGCATTTGTGAAAGTAAATTTGCAGGATTTCTTGATGCATGGTCTTAGCCTGAAAACCGAGAAACTGTAGTTGGACCAGCTGCTGAAAGGCAGCTTGGTGTAGAAAAATGATTGCAGCTTGATTAAAAAAAAAAATAAAAAAAAAAAAAGCCAAAGTGCTGTTCATTTAAGCAATTTTTAAATTTTTAATTAGATTCCAGAAATTATAATAGTGCAAACACTCAGTATAAAAGTTGCAATAGGAAATTTACATTCACATTTAACATTTCAGTCCATTCACTTTTTAACATAAAAATAGGACAAATATTCAATTGCTCTTCTCGATTTAACAATCCTGAAAAAGACTGGAAGATACTCTACAATATTCTATTTACATAAAAATAGACCCGTATTATTAATACAAACCTATCATTAGAAGTTACCCAGTGTTAAGTTATTGTATTGTACTATGTATATACATACATATATATATATATAGTATAGCTATATAGATATAAAAATGTTTATAGGTTCAGTGGGCTACAATAGCTGGAAAATGACATCTTGAATTACAAGTTTATTCCTTAAAAGTTAGGACTATTCATTTTATTTACCTATGTAGATGTTTCTATTGTGATACTATAGGCCTTTTCATGGTCCCTTTGAAGTCACTGGCAACACGTAATTTGAACTCAGAGGGACAGGAAGAGACCTTAGAATAAGGTCCAATCTAACAATTCAACAATTATTGAAATTAATCTTTCCATTGACTTCACTGGGCTGTAGATCAGACTAAAACATCTTCTGAAAATTTGTATACCAATTAAATAGAGAGAAGAATATATTTGGTTTTTCCCTTTGAGGAATGGAGTATCTCTACTCTTATCAAATATTTATTTTTTTTTAAGTCTAAGGAGAATATTCAAGTTAGTTCAGAAGCGATGCAGAATTTCCTATAAACATCTGCAGGTTAAGCAGCTGGTAAGATTCCTCTTGCCGAACACTTCAGTTTAACCAACCTTATAAAACCTCAAGACTGTATGTTTCCTTGCTCTTATTTTTTAATGAAGAGTGGCATCCAGACACAGATGTCATGACTGCCCTTGAAATGCATTTGCACATGTTTAGTAAACTGCTAGGGAACAGGAATTAGGCTACCCCACTCCTGCTTATCTGTGTCTTTTCTTTGGGGAAATGAGGAGAGATGCTGCTCTGCCTGCAACTGGCAAGTTTAAGCCTCAATGCCTAGCTGGCTGCCAGCTCCTGGTGCCTGCAGTCCCACTAGAGAGTACAATTATTTGTCCTTTCAGGTTTTCTGTCATATGTACTGCTTCCTAACCAGATACTGTCAAAGCTATTTCTTTTCCCCTATTATATGAAAAATCTGCTGTTTGAAAATATATTTTGTTTTTGAAAATGAAGTAGTTTGACAACTATCTGATGCAGGATCTACACAAGGAGATGGTAAGCAGGCCTGAGTGGACACCTGCAACAAAAATGTGATGGCACTGAACAACTGAAAGCAAGTTAAGGGCAGCACAGGCACCAATTTCCTTAGAAGCTGTGTTTTAAGAGCTGCAGGTCACATTTTTATGTGCAAAAAACTATGTGGTGTTAAGAGGCAGGTAGGTATGCCTAGCTCCTTTTCCTCAGTGCTATGGAATTTATTACACTTAAAGATTTCTAGGATGCTTAAAATTATGGGTAAGCCTACAATGGACACTGTGCCATCATATGTAGGCAGACCAATTTTGACTGATGTTCTGTGTGTTTTTTTGCTTCCTACCTTGTCTGCTGAACATTTAATTATAAAAAGAAGGAATCACATACACTTTTAAACCTTTTCAATTAACAGATCAGAAAAATACTTAGCATCTTATTTCTAAGCAGAACCTATGGGCACACACTAGAAAGGCAACAATTATATATAAAAGTATATAAAAAAACTATATACTATGGGGAAAAAACCCCACAAAACAATCTCCAATAAGAGGTTTTTAACCTCTGTCAAAATTTCACTGAAAATATCTCTGTTCTAGAGTTCGCTGTATTGGGTTAAATTACACTAGAAATAGTAACTGCTCTTGGACTTTGTTTTTTAGACCAGTAACACTGAAAGCAGTACTTTCATTCTTACTGTATTCTGTAACATTCTCCAAAGTTACCTCTGTGTAATAACCAGCTGCTTGAATGCAGAAAAGTAACTCACCATTTGTTTTAAGTCCAAATTTGTGCAGAGAATTGTACTTATAAATGGGAGCAAGCTGCACAATTAGTTTACTTCTTTTATCTTAATTGAACTCTAGTAATGTTACCATAAAAAAAGCGCAGGAAGTGTAAAAGGATTTCTACTATAACAATTTTAAAATGTAATTATCATGAAGCAATTTTATGATGGCACAGGTAATTAATCTTAATCTATCTTAAACTGAAAATTCTTGAAATATGTCACTCGAATGGCATTTGAAATTAAGAACTTTTGCACCACTGCACACTAAAGGCATAAAAGACATGAGAAAACACCTCAGTAACTTCAAAGTGCCAGCTCAAATTTTTCATAACTAATGCCACCATTGAAAGGTCCAGGACGAAAGCAGCAGGTGAAGCACTTGAAAGTTAAGACACAATAGTGTGCACAACTGCACTAGTGTCCACACCTTAGCCTTGCTCACAGTGAGAACCATTAGATGTTCTACCACCAGCTGACTAACCTATGTCTAGCGTTCGTAGCAGTGCAGTTACAAGCTGTAGGTAGGTGTTCTGGATGTTTTTAATCAGTGTCTTGTGTAAGCCTGTTCCGAAGAGGAGGGCAGCCAGCCTTTTGAAAGGAGCTCCAAACTATCTGGACAGATTTTCTGCAGGACTCAGCTCACTGTGTGTGCTGAGCTTTTCAGGAAATTTATTCTTATTTATCTTGGACCTATATATACCTGTGTAAGGCCTTCATCCATAAACACTTGGAGTTCTCCTTGCACCCACATAGCTGTGCTGGTAGTAAACCAGAGCAGGACAATAAGTAGTAATAAAGCCTACACATTGATGCAGCACTGTTTGTTCCTTCAGCTTTATGCAGGTGTGAACTGTTTGATGCCACAGAAGGCATAAAATGGGGATCCTAATATAAAGAGGCAGATCCTCCAGCATGCAGTAAGGCACAAGAAAACCAAGTCCTTTCAGCACATAGGCCATGTACATTACCCACTGCTAATTCAAATTCCAGGGTGATTCTTCAAATGTCAAGGTGACAACCTCTTATGATTTCTAATTCCTTCTGAAAGCAGTTCACCAAGAGATCCTGAACACTCTTGTGAATGTGAAGAGATGCAAAATAGATCTGGCTGTATAGTTAAACACAAGCCTTATTTTTGTTGCACCAGGAATCTGGCTGAGTACCCTGCCAGCTCAGATACTCAAGATCAGTCCCATATCACTGAGAGCTTTACCACTGAATTCAGAAGGCTTTTCACCTTTTCCTTTCAGCAATTGCTATCTCACAGGCATACTTTCTCTTTATTATTTTGTACTCCTGCTTTGTGCTTTTTTTTTTCCTTTTTTCCTGTTTTTGTCCTTGCACTGATGAGATTGTAAGTCACACCACACCACACAAGTAGTGTGACATTTTGAAGAGCAATTAGAGAGCAACAGGCAGCCCCCAGTTATGTGTATTTTTTTCCATTTATTTACATTTACATAATTATTCATTATTTAGATTTGGCCTGAAAACTCAGTGAGAGCTGGAATTAGAAGGACCAAATAGCTAAAAAAAGCTTATGTTGAGTTCTGGGAAAAGCCAATAATAAAACAAGTTGGAGTAGAGAAGCAGAGTCCAGATTGACATTAGTCACATCAATTATGCCACATTGAGATGTAAAATCTCAAATTGAATTTGGGTTGAGTTAGTTTAGGACTGTTAGAAACCTTTAACTGCTGGATGAAGCCAATCATCAGTACAAGATAGTGGCTCTTGTATGCAGGCAACTGGCATATGTTGTATGAATCTACATCTTAACTTATGAAGAAGAAGCTTGAAGAAGCTGTACTGCTTAGTTAACCCACAGGCATCTGATTAAACAAACAAATTAATGGATTTTTAAGTCCTATTCTAAAACTAGCTCAAATCTGTAAAATACAAGAAGTCCTTATTAATATATATAGCAGAAAGTATTCACAGTCCACACCCTTTTTCCTCTACCACTAATCTCTGCGTCATGCTCCCACAGTACTTCCTATTTATCATACAACAATTATATAAGTAATTTGACACGTAGCCCCAAACTGTAGTGATACAGATATAACAACTTTAAAAATTACACATGCAAAATACCTCCAGAATTTAAAGTTTTGTTTAGCAGCAATATGGCAAAAATCAGCTAGAGGATTGGATAGTGATTTCTTATTTCTTTATCACTAACTGACATTGGCCTCAAGTAGTGGGTTAGGCTGTGATGCCTAAGGGAGGCATCCCTATAAGCATGGCTTTAATGGAAGCAGGACTAGCATCAGAACAGAGCCCAGATGGCTCAAAGCCAGATAGTTCAGTGAACCCTCTCTTAATAGTTCTGTTTAATATTTTCTGCTTAGGAGTAGAAAATTGGAAAAGGAGTCCAAAGAGTTAACAAAAATAAGGCAACAAAATGAGTTAGTATATATATACATACATATATATACACATATGTATGTATCTAGGAAAACAATATATTTGCATTATGTACTTTTCACATACAATAACTTATTAACACATTAGAAATACACTCTGGGTAACACTGATGGGCCAACTTCACGTCCTTTACCATAGTGTTGCACCTGCATACAGCAATGATGGATTTGACACTTGGTCCTTCTTGATGACAATACTACATCAAATGCAGTATCAGAGAATACCCACTGAATGTCAGATATTACACCATTATAAACCAGAATATCTCCTTGCTTTTTATATTACAGTAAGTAGAGTTTATTGCTTCTAATAACCAGAAGATACCCTATGAATACAGCATAGATGTTGATAACATTTTTTATATACTGTATTATGGATCTTGAAGCACTGAGGTTGGCAGATCACAACTATTAAATTGTTTTTTTTTCTTTATTTGCTGTTTGCATTTTTTATTTTGCTTTGCTGAATGCACATGCAACTAGTGCATTTAACTCTGTGTCAGAAGTGGTATGTCAAAAACATTTAGGAAAACTTACTGTTTTGTTTTACTGAAGTCAGGCATGAGTGGC
This sequence comes from Hemiprocne comata, assembly GCA_020745705.1. Classification (NCBI taxonomy): domain Eukaryota; kingdom Metazoa; phylum Chordata; class Aves; order Apodiformes; family Apodidae; genus Hemiprocne; species Hemiprocne comata. The sequence continues at coordinate 60,891,538 of CM036587.1, read as the reverse complement.
ATGCAAAAGGACATCCATTTCCAAAGGATTTATAATCTCCATGCACATGTAAAATGTCTCTTACAAAAATTGTTAACATTTGTCAAAAGTATGCATTTTTGCCTCTTTTTATACAAGTGTACATGCAATTAACTGTCCGAGCTAAAACTATTTACAAAATTTCATAATGCAATACATCTTTTAAAGTGAGTAATACATGAAAGGCAAATGTTTTCTGTTGTTTTGTAACACTGTACAAGATTAAAAATAAATAAGGCATTATAATACAGGTTTATCACAAATTAAAAAATGTTGATTTTCACTGTAATACAAAACTCTAACTTGAAAGAACGTTATGGCTAAATAGTCCTCCTGCCTGGGCAGAACACATACAGATGATTCATGCTACTTTACCAATGTGTTCAGACTCCTCAAAGCACTGAAATGGCACAGGTCGTTTACTGTTTCTCTTCAAACAGTGAGTCCCAACAACTCTCTTTTGCCTTAAAGATAAATCTCAGGCAAAAGTGTGAAAAAGATTTAGGCGCATAACCTACTCTCAGTTACAGTGTTGTATTCAGTTCAGTACTGGCACGAGACATTGCTGTAACCCAAGGCAGAGCTTGGCCTACAGAAGCTCAACTCCTGACCTTCATAAGCATGCTAAACTCCCGGTGATGTCTGCAGGCCTTGTGGGTACATAAGGGGTGCACATTCAGCCCTAAAGAGCTGAAGCTTTTGGCTCTCATTCTCACCTAGAGAAAGCAAGGGAGAATTTTCATGTGTTTTAGTGAAGATGAGAGAGTGCAACTTGCCACAGCGGGAAGCAGCTACAAAACCCAACTCATTTTACAGGCTGCATAACACAGCCTCCTAGTCAATGCAAATGGAAAATACTTGGAAATATCCAGCCAGTAGTTCAAGTGACTGCCAGTTTGTAATCTCAAGAGAGAACAATAATTAAAAAATAATTTAAAAATAAAGGTAGCACAGGAACACTTCAAAATTAGCTCCGAAGACAGTGAAGTTTGAAGATCTTTGATGCTTATTGCCTTATATAAAGATTTAAAGACTTCGATTATTACCGTAATTTGAAAGATAAAATATGCAAACTGATGTGAAATGTTGTGCTTGCTACTGACAGACACTGACATGCCAAAATGGCATCACTTTGTTGTGTATCTGTTAATTGTTTTAAGCTAACAGCTGCACAAAACAGTGAACAGAATTGGAGGAGGCTATTCCACCCACCATGTAGCAAGTTACTATGCTCGGTTAGATGTGAGGGACTTTTGGGTACTATGGGGCAGAATTAACTCCTTGCTGCAGCTACAGCAAGGTTACCCAGGCAAAAGTTGTGAGCTTAACCAGAAAATTAATAAATGCAGAATAGGAAATACAACTGCATGTGTTAAGGTGGACACAATCCAAATTCCACAGAAATCCAAGGAAATCCTTCTGATGATTTTCAGGGATACTGGTGCAGGCCACATATTATCTTCATCCAATTGTCAATAAAAATTTGATGATGAGCTTCTCTAATTTGGCAGAAAATATGTATTTGTGGGCTTATCGAAGTATTACTACTACTGCTTTCTATGTATAAAACTCACTGAATATATCAAAGAACACAGAAGAGCAGAGAAATTAAATCTGTCATTTAAAGCTATCACATGAGAGCTGAAATAAAAAAATATATACAGCTGTAAGCTAGCACATGCGCATTGGACTAGGTGCAGCACCAAGAATCCATCTATCCTAGTCCACTCAGCCTGCTCTAGAGGCAAAGACCTGCAAAAGGGTTGAATGAGAAGCTGATGATAAACTGCGCTTGTCTGGTCCATTGCATTGAACATGGAAAACATTCTTATAAATGTCACATGCCTCATTTTACTGTTGAAGAGGAGGATCAGGCTGAGAAGAATTTTGGCATAATTCTACTAATACCTGCTAGTATTTTAAAGTATTAAAATGAATAATCCAAATTTACATTTCTACATGACCTTCCTCTAACAGTACTTCAGGACTAGGCTGGGAATGAGAACAATCACAAAAATATTACCGCAGGCCACATTTCTGCTATTTAGTGATAAAAGAAACAATGGCAATATGCCTATATTTTGAACCTTATAAAAAAGTAACAAAGAAGTAATTCTATTGTAAGCTTTTGGGGTGGGTCAATGGCTGCATTTGGTCTATGTGTTCACATACTACCACATCTACTGCTGGGATGTGAAAACGCTTTTAATTTTAATAACAGTACATGTAAAAATAAAGTTTTATTATTATCAGTGAAATTCAAATTCACTGATTCAAAGACTGTGTAACTTGAGCGCTTGGTGAGTGGACCTGAGTGATCAATGCTATTGCACGTAATGCTTTCCATTTTGGTTAAATCTCTACCTTACCTGTATGATGATTTAGTTCTTACAAATCTATTAGAAAACATAAATACGCAGTGTGCTTTACATAGATTCTACTTAGTTTAATTATTCAAATATTTGTTCTTTTAAACATGTATTCTCTACATGTATTTATTTAAGTGGCTTTGAATGCCTCAAAACCAGAATTATTCTAGAAGAATACCTGTGAACTAGATAGCTGTCAGGAAGATAAAGAAATGCAATAACTTTCCACAGATCAGCCAGAGTGCATACACCTAGTAGAGTTAGGAAGCAGTTCTCAGATTTATTTTTAATCACAACACTAATTTTGCTAGCTTTGTAATGAAGCACCTGACAGGGTACATAAAAACCCTGCTAAAAACACTGGAGTCCCACAGGAGCCTGATATGGCTACATGGAGAATGGAAACTCCTGCAGCATTTCTTTAACCATTTGCATCTATTGACACAGTATTTGTCTATATGGTTTTAACAGTGACTGCTCCAAAGCAAATACTGATTTCAGGAGAATCACTTAGAATCTTTTTTCGACTGAGTTCAGTAATAAAATAGGCACACCAAAGAGAAATGTGACATCTAGTACATGTAAGTTTTCTGTTGTACAATCTGGACTTCTGCAGTCCAGGGTGGACTTTTCTTGTTTGGTTGGTTTTTGTTTGTTTTGGGTTTTTTTGGGGGGTGGGGAGGTTGGCCGGGTTGTTTGGGGTTTTTTTAATTAAAAAGAAGTTTTGCATTGTTACTTAGACAAAGTAAAGTTTTGCTTCTCTTTTAGAAAGTAGTGCAGCTGATTATCTAGTGCATCCCATCAGGACAGTATGGCACCTGTTCATGGAGCAATTGTCACTCAGCAGGATGACTGCCCCACCCTTGAATATGGAGCTGCACCCCACGTTTCACTTCCAGATCAGTGATTCAAGGTGGAACTATGAGCAACAGGATGTGGGCTGCATTAAGGGAAAAAGTACTCAAAATATGTTTCCTTTTATGCAGATTAAGAGCGGGCCTCACTCTTCTGGCATGTTTACTAGTGTGCTCCTCGTTTGGGCAAAGTTTGACTGTGCTTGTTTCTCAGAATTATAGCATTCTGTAATTGTACAGCTTTGAAGAGTGAGCCTGGGTAGAATCAAGATATAATAAAACTGTGGCATAAATTTTAAAATCAATTAAGGCATAAGACTATGTTGGCAAACATACAAATGTCACAAAGGTAGCAACAGCATGTTTGTCACCAGTACAGGAGTTCTTTGAGCTGTTTAGAAAGGTAAAGCTAAATTCTGGAACTGAGACTGTTTGTAAAAGCCTGAAATAATACCATTCTTCTGCTCTTCAATAAAACCAGCACTGTACATAAAGGAATGTTTCTATATTGCATAAGCATATTGTTGTGCTTGCAGAGTGCTCCTCTGTCTTGCACAGAGTCAAATGATGTGTAAAGAGGCAGCAACTTCTAAACTCTACCATCTTTTTTTTTTAATTGAAATAATATATATTGTTCTTCTGAAAAACCTTTAAGTTCTGTGGTTTATCTACATCATATCCTAATGTTTTTGGAGCATGCAAGGACAATTCTAAAAAAAAATCGGGTTTGTCAATAAGCTGAATCCAGCCTTCATTATTTTGTCAGTGACGGCACAATGAACACTGTTCTTATTGCTTTAACTCATGCACCTGGAACACAGTTTCTCTTAACTCCTGCTGTAGCCCTGGAGAGTCTCCAGCTGCCCGACACTGTTAAATGCAGCTTTCCTAATCCCAGACCAAGCAATGCTTGCTGTAACAGAAAGAGAAATCTCTTTGCTACCTCATTGCAGGTGGATGTGTAAATAAATACATATTTTTACGTCTATAAATCTATTAAGTCTACACAGGACTTTTTGTATATGTGCATATATAGATTAAAACATATATATACACACACACAAAAATAATTGCTTGCATGTTTATATCAAATATTTTTTTAATTTTCCCTTTCAAAATGCCAAGAAAATATTTCTCATTTCCAGGAAAACAGGTTCTAACTTTTCCTAACAGAATTGCTAGCCCTTATATGTTCCATCCCAAGAGTTTGTTACACAGTTCCCAAGTTCTCTTTGGTTGGGTTGTAGTGGTCCTTTGTTAATGCCATAGCCTATGACCTCTGATCTCTTGGTAAAAATTCAGGCAACCATTGCTCTCCAAGTTCACTGCAAATGGCACTACCAAGTTTCCTTTGCCCTATACCTCCTTCACTGCTGGCACAGAAGGAAGATAATGCAGTGTTTGATTTGTGTGAGTGACAGATGCTTGACCTGCTCCAAGCCCAGCTTTTACAGTAAAGCTAGCAACTGAGGACACTGACGCACTGCTGGTGCCCAGTTTTGTTTGAATGTTTGCTCTCCCATAAGGATACATCTTCCGCTCTAAGTTTAAAGACCGTGTTTGTGAATTATTTCCATCGGCCTTTCCCTCCAGGAAATAGGTCAACATTTCACCTTTTCCCTTTACACTGACTTTACCCCTGCACACAAATTCATAACTGCACCTTTTTAATATCCGCTGAACTTCTTCTGTCACCTGGAGACAGAAAAGACAAGACTATTAGTTTTTCCTGTTCATATAACGTCAATTCTAGAACTGCCCACCATTCCCCATTTCACTTCTCTGTCATGAAATAGGCATAAGGTAGATTGAACTACCACCTAGTGCTGCTCTTGGGCACACTTAACATTTTCTTAAGGAATTGAAAGTCACTGACCAAACCAGAGTCTGAGAAGGAAAACTTCTGATCTTGAGCTGAATAACTACACAGCCAGATTAAGCTCTGTCCAACAGAAATGTGTAACCAAATTGTCCACTGTTGTAAGATGTTTCAGATCCAGTGACGTTAATTTACTCCAGAAGAACTTTTGATCCCTGGAGACTAGACAGGTATTTTGGACATAGATCCTTTCTGTTATACTTATTCAGGCAAAATTCCTACAGCACAAGGACTGGCCCATGCAGCATCGGCAGTTCCAGCCTTGCCTCCAAATTTGTGCAACACAGCAGAGAAGTCTGTTTCTTCTGATGGGAAATGATCTATTTAAGGATTTTGTTGCCCCTGAGCAGTGAAGAGTATATAATGGAAAACAACTATACCTCTGATGCCTGAATCATCTGTAGAATGTTGCCCTTTCCATAAGGACCACAAGATAAAGTGAGGCTGCATTTTCTAAGTTGTCTTGAAAATGTAACCATGTATCAAACAAGATATATGTAAAATCTGCAAAATTGCCTCAGAATGCACTCACCTGAATTTTCCCCTGCACTCCAGTACTATCCATTCGGCTGGCAACATTTACGGTGTTCCCCCAGATATCATACTGTGGTCTTCTGGCTCCAATGACTCCAGCCACTACTGGCCCAACATTAATACCTAAAATCAAAACAATTACTTTGGTTTCAAACACTACAGCACACTATCCAAGGGAAACATGAAACCTGCAAAATAGAGCTAACACAAGTTCCTTAGAACTATTCTGGTCATAGGACATAATATATGTTAAATTAATGCCAATTGGACTTCTGTCCAAAATAAAGGCATTCACAGAGATATCTTATTGGAAATAAAATATGATAGGCAACATAAAAATTTGGCTCATCTGTGGATTTTATTTTTTGTTTGTTTTAAGAAAAGAAGACAAGTAGTGGTAACACAGAGATAGGCTGTAGAATAATTCAGGACAAACTGTTAAAGATCTTTGTTTGCTGTGACATCCACTCTGGTTGCTCATAGAAAGCCTTTTAATGAAGGTTTTCCAAGTGGAACAGAAATAGTGGCTTGGAAGACACAAAGCATAGGATAAGGGAAGTGTGTCACATTTGTTGTCAGTACTAGACAGATCAGGGAGACACTGGAAGAAGACAAGAGTGTGTGAAAATGGCTCAAGCATCTTTTTTGGGAAACCACAGGGCTCAATTCTACATTTCTGACTGATTTTGACACCTTGTTTGGAAGATAAAATAGGATGTTCCTTCTGAGTGCCCTGGAGAGCTGCTTATGCTAAACCCCGCATGAAGTTCTGTGCAAGTGCTTTCCCAGGCAAGTTATGCAGAAGAATGGGGGTCTGTCCCTCTGTGAAACTGGAAAGATCAGCTATAACAGAGTTCAAAGAGAATTTAAGATTTATAATTATTAGGATGTACAGGAGGGCAAGGATGTATAGTACTCTTATTGCTACCCTTTGAAGTCTTTGGTCTTTCTCAATCTTCCACTGCTAGAAACCTCACTTTTCCCCTTGTCCAGCCCAATCTCACAATTCAGCCATGAAAATATAAAGAAGCTGGATAAAACTGTGTGTTGGAACACACAATTAAATGAGAACAGCAGTGGAAGTACTATTGGAGATGAGCAGGATGCAGGGAAGGAAGGTAAGAGGGGAACTTAATTTCTAAGAAGGCTGGGAGAAAGGACTCTGAGAGGTGAGACACATAATAACATGTAAATGATTGCATGGGAAGGTTTGTGTTGTGAAGACCAGAGGATCTGAGTTTTTGGAGAAAACAGGACGGTTTGAGATGATTTGGCATCTGTGGACAAAAAGCTCCCATCACATTTTTAATGCCAACAAAGCTTTTGCAGATGCAACTTAACTTAATAGATAAGTACAGTCAGATCCAGTTTTCAGCAGTTTAGCAATGCAAAGCAGTGTAAGCCACAAGACTGGGTACACTGATAATATTATTGGTGCGGTTTCCTTTTAGGGTGCGTAGATTAAATAAACACACTGGAATTGGACACAATTGTAATTCCTTAAAACTGATGCTCACCATGCAGCCTGCTGACCTTCTCCATGGATGTGACTCTCCCACTAAAGGAGGCCTTTCAGTTTTAATCATGAGTTCGCAGACAGCACAAAGAAAGCCAACAAACAACAATATTCTCCTTGTGTGATAATTGTAGAAACATGACTTACCAACTCGTAGGACAAAGTCGTTGTAAGACTGATAGTTGATTTCATCAAGAACATCAAACATCTCTATTGCAAAATCTGCCAGTGTACTCAGATGGGAATAAATTGATTTTTTAGCCTAGAAACAAAATAGTATTGCATGTCAGCTTTGTGTGGTACTGAGAGGCAGGTAAAATACCAAAGTGAATAACAATGGACAGCTCAGACTGGAAAGCTCAGGAAAAGTATCTAACCCATTTTGCTTTTTGTGAAAAGAAACTTTTGATCGTGGCTACAGCACATGAGTTCTATTCTCAAGTATGGAATTGTGTTTTTTTTTTAATTCTATCTCTCTTTTTGATTTCTGGGAAGAATGGAAAGCAAAGTTCCCGTGGTAAAGTGGTTCTGTTGCTAGAGAGCTGCAGATGTTTGTTGTGAGCATGGCAGGGAATATAACCTGCTTTCTTACAAAACTGCTTTGCCTGATGATTATTAATAACAATGGTTTATGCCCTCTTCTCCCTCTGGGGTTTTTGCTAGCTCTCAGCTTCATGGGGTGCATGCTGTTCCCATTGATATAATTCCTGTTAAGTTTAATCCTGTGAAATGTAGAACACCCCTATTTTCTTTCATTTCTGGGCAAGCTGAACTGAGTTGTTATAAAACTCATCTAAATGAACTAAAACAAAGAATCAGAAGGGATCAAATTAAATACTAAAGTATCATATTGTAAAAAAACCCCAAAATATAAGAAAGTAATTTTTGCAACTTTAGTCTAATTAAACTGTAGAACTCATTTTCAGAGGATATTGTGGATTCCAACAGTTAGCTAGATTGAAACATAATTACTCAAATTCATGGCAGAAACATTTGCTACAAAGTAGTAAAAAGATATTATCTGTAGCTCTAGAATTTCTTAAGCACCATATAATTCTGAAGCGGAAAAGAGAGGTTTGTATGTTTGTCCTGTAACTCATGCTCTTCCTCCAGGATATACCATTCACTAAAGACAGGTTACTAGAAGAGACCTGACTCAATATGGTTGGTCTTATGCTGTGCTCTTATTTGAATAATAAATATGAATTCTTGATGTGCAAAGTGAAAGTGGGCTAAAGGTAGGATATGGCGAAAGAAATGCAGGGTCAGTGGCAGTGTAGCTTCAGTAGAGTGTTGCACAACAGGGCTGTGGCAGCTGGCATGAGACGAGAGCTTGCTGGGGTTTTTTCATTATAAGTGAGATTGTACAAATGGAGCACTTGACAGTGGCTGAGAAACCTGAGAAACAGGTTGCTATTTGTTTTATTTGTCTTAGTGTGAAAGGATTCCTTCATGTGATTGGGAATAGCAGAGCAAAGTGCTAAAAAATATTATGAAAGCCACCCTTTGGCCAGTCCCAATTTTTAGGGAGGAAATTTTATTAACCTGCCTGGGTCTGTGGAATTCTGCTTCTTACAATGTCTTACAATGTTCTTACAACTAGCTCTTCACTCTTCCAGGCTCACCAAATCAAAGAAAGAACAAGAATTAAGTCTAAAGAGTTGATGGCTATACTTCCAACAGAGAAGGAAGGCAATGCCTTGATTTGGTTCACAACCTGGATGCACAAGAGGAAAATCTGGAGGAGGAAGGGAGGAGTGTATAGTTTTATTTAATCCTCTAATCTTCTTTATATTCCATGTCCTTCAATTTCTTTGCTGCCCCAAAGGAGGAGAGAGGACTGGTGACAAATACTGCATTCAGTATTTGCTGCAGGTGACAGATGCCTCTCAAAAGGATTACTGGCAAACTCTTTTGAATGTGTACTGAAGAACATCACAAAGTTAGGACCCTAGTGAAGTTGAGATGCTGGTGAAATTACAGATGTAATTTCAAAGGACTTCACACACACAATGCATTTATATTGTGCAAAAGATGTACAAAGAGCTTGGTTTGTGTGCTGCTCTGATGGTGTAACTGGCAAGCAATTATTTATTTAAACAGCAGAGGATTAGTTAGGAGAAGGACTGCCCATGGCATTACAGCAAAACCACTCTGACAAAAGCAATGTGCATTTACTATAGTTACCTTCTAAAGTCAAGCTGCAGAAACAACAGTCCTATAAAATACAGGATTGAAATATTTAACATAGTCAGGGTACTAGGTTCTTATGTGTGTAAATATCCTCAGTTAAGAGCACAGTTCATTCCATCCACTGCTTTCTGCTTATGTCCAAATCCTAGTATGAAATTGGTGGCTCACAATCAGAGGCTGTGCCAAATTTTCTGATGAAGGTAGGGCACCCCTGGCAGAGGGGAGACCAAAAGCACTTGAGCCTCTTAGAGCTCCCCATGGACACATATGACTTCATAGGGCAGCCCAGAGACTGTGTGACAGCTGGCAGTGATTCTGTACACATGATGGGCTATCCCGGACCATCTGACTTCTATTACATAGCTGCATGCTGAAGTCCTGTTGGAAACTGCCAAAAGGATGTGACTAATTTGTATTTGTTTGCATCACACGAACAGTGGGAAGACATCACAGAAAAGCTGAAATTCCAAGTTAAAGTAAAAAATATTGGCTGTTTCACACAAGATCTTTAAGTTTTCTGGAATATAGAATGTTATACAAGTTCTACCTGTACAGAAAAGTCAAAATTTGCTCCAAGGTTTCAGACAAAGGCAGAGTCTTGTACAAGACCTTCTGCAGTGATTTAAAATGCATTACTACCATAAGCTCAGAAGCTGTATTATCTTCAGTACTGGACTAACTCAGCTGACCCTTCAGTTAGCAACTATAAAATGCAAGAGCCAAACATGTTTAGGTTTTTGAACCCAATTGTTCACAGGATATAGTTCAAAGAGCATTTATAGCAGACACACAAGTATGCCATTGCCTGTTTGCCTGAGATCATACCGAACAAAATTCAAAGGATCCATTTTTTTACCTGTCTCAGGACCAGAGGGCAAACATTTCAGTATAAATAGAGTTTTTAAAATATATTTTTGTAATGTGTAGATTTCTAGGAATGATACAAAGAAAAGCATCAATTGTAAATAGCCTGCAAAACAGAAAATTAGTTGTATGTGATATACTCCAACATGACTCTAACAGTTGATTTCAATGTGGCTTCATTTTTTATTTATTTAACAAGTATAATTGTTGCTAGAAGTTAACAGGCCATCTTCTAGCCCTTTTTGCTTTTGGCTCTAATTTGGTGTTATTTTGCCATGCTAAACCATATGCATGAGTATACCTCTAAAACATATGTACATACATATCAGAACAGGGAAAAGTTGTCTGGAAATTCTGGGCAGACTTAAGTGCATGGATTCCTTTAATTTTAATGTATTCATCTTATTAATAATGTTATTAATTTTTATAAATAGATATATTACTATCATTATGAATATGCCTAGTATTTTGTAAACAATATACTCAGTATACTGTCCACGGGGTTCTCTGCTTTTACAGATGCTGCATGCAGATCTAGGAAATCTCTGTCCCAAGACACAATTTTAAGGTGAGAAACACACTTAGGAGTACTAATGAGGATACAGAAGAACTGTGCCCCAGAACTAGCAGGTGTCAAATTACTTTGACTTTTTTTATTGCTGAGTAATTAAAGGGGTAAAAAGAATGCTAGCACTAGAGACAAAGAAGAGATTATTTGGAGGGACCAGGGTGAAGTGCAGCAATGTACCTAGCACTAAGTTTCTGTCGTCAATGGGGTTTGAGAGAGGTTGTTTGTTTTGATTGTAGGTCACACCCCGATTTCAATATCAAAAAGAAAAAAAATAAATCACATTTTAATATTCTTATGTTAGTTTTGAAGCAATTCATTACACCTAGAGTCTCTACTTCCCTGGATCTTACAAGGTCATGTAAGACACTGAGTTTAAAACACCACCACTCTAAGTAAGGAGATTTATATATCAATTTGCAGAGAATCCACACCTGCAGATAATGAAATCTGAAATGAAGCCACAAGAGCAACTGCTAGGATAGCAATTATTCTTTTCAAGCTACATTTGTTCTTTGAATTTCAGATTTAAATCGTTGTGAAGAAGTAATACAATTTATCTATAATCACACGGAGTTTGTTGTGTTTCTGATGTTCTTCCTCCACGAATGACTGTCATGTAAAATCTTCTTACCTTAGTTCCTGAAGTAGGCACAAGTCCCACAGCTGCCATATAGGTACTTCCAATTGTCTTGATTTTTTCTATGTCCTTGTAATATTCTTTGTCCATAAGCTTTGTTTAAAACATAAAACTGTTAAATATTACATAATATTTTAGACAAGCAACCATAGTTATCAGAAACCATGTGCAAGTCGATTAAACCATATTAGTTTTGGTAAGTTGAGGCTTGCCCACTTTGAGGTCATTGAAAAAACTACCATTAACTCACATCTAAATACTCTTCCTCTATTAGAGGAATTTGAGGTCAGATAAACATGCCTAAAAATACAAACCAGGCACTTTGGAGAGGCCTGGTGGACACCAACTATAATTAAATAGAAAGTTTACAGTAGTGCTTTTATAGGCAGTTCAAGATACACTGAGCTGCTACAGATAATCTCTGTTTACAGTAATCGGTAGAACTGAGATTTTCAAAAGACGAAGTGTTCAGACCTTACCTCATCAAAATCAGCAATAATTTCATTTAACAGGCGTAAACATTCCACTCCCATATTATTGCCATCCAATTCGATGTAGAAATCATTGAAATTTGGGATGGAAGCAAACATCACTCCCACTTGTGAATATGACTGGTAATAAAGGTCCTGCAGTTCATGAGCAGATAAAATTTTTATTTTAAAAGATTAATCTACACCAGGCATCATTATTATGGTATCTATTCTACTGCTAAGCAATAGCTAGGACAAAAGCCATCACTGTTGATAGAGAGAAAAACCATCCTTATTTAAAAAATGTTGAAAGGTCTCTCCACTCAAAAACACAAAAGAAAATTAACACCTAAGATATTAAACCCATTTAAAACAACTTAGTATTTTTCTCTGTTTAGACAGGAAAGCAGTGACTAAAAATTTTGTAGAAAGTAACAGCTTAACAGCTGTAGAACTTTTATTGTATGAGAAATATAATTGCATTTTTCTAAGCTCTGCTTTATAACTAAAACAGGAGACAGGACAATTTTACTGTGCAGCAGTAAATCAGCATCATTCTTTCATGTCTTTCCCTGAGTTGCGGAGTCCTGTATTCAACATTAATAATATAATGCTGTTCTGTATGGTAAGGTTTTTCTTAAGAATTTGAAGGGGTCATGTGGTTCAAATACATTGACCCAAACTCTCAAGAGCAGTATCATGGCCATTACAGCTACCTCAGTGCTGCAGGTATTTCAGCTGCACTGGAAGGACTAAGGGCTTCCTGAACCACTTTATTTAATCACTGCAGGCTTTGATGTTAAAAGCTACTGTATCTTCCTTGGGTTGTACAATTCTCCATTTTTAACTTTAAATTGATGGATTTAGTAATGGCAGCATATTTCTAGAAATACAGTGGTTTATAGGGAAGTGTCTGACAGCTCATACACCTCACAGGACAAGGGGAAATGGACTCAAGTTGTATCAGGGGTGGTTTAGAATATGTATTAGAAGAAACTTGTACACTGAAAGGGTTATCAAATCCTGAAATAGGCTGCCCAGGGAGATGGTTCAGTCACCATCCATGGAGGTGTTTAAAAGCTGTGTAGATGTGGTGCTTAGGAACATGTTTTAAGCACTGGACTTGGTAGAGGTAATAGTTGGTAGAGTTAAGTTATGGTTAGACTCAATTATTTTAAAGGTCTTTCCAACCAGAACAATTTTGTGATTCACCATGCAGAACCAAACTGAGCTGAGGAAATATGGTGATAAATCCCAATGTTCTAAATTGTTTGAAAATAAAGTTAGTTATTTGCATGCCAACACTTGGCTGCATCAATGTGGAATGACACAACATTCCCTTATCCTGCTTTTTATTATAATTCCTCAGAGAGGGAGGACACTGCATCAGAAGAAATAATGCCAATCTAATCTTGAACACAATCTTTTACAAAACCATTCCTTTTAACATTTATAAAATTGTATAAGTCAAATCCTTTCTTGAAAACATATAGTTGAAAGGTGACCCAAGCTATACAGGGTCACACCCACACAACATCACCATGTATTTAAATTTTATATTGGTTTACCATATTTCTTGGATTAGACATAAGAAAGTGCTGTGCAACATGTGCTGGCAACAGGTTGAAGAGAATTCTTTTGTTATCCAGCTTGACTCTCTCCATATCATCTCTCTCTTCTTCTGCCTGTGGGGACAGGGAAAAAGAAAAGCCTTTCCAAAAAGCAAAACAAAATTAGCCAAAGCCATCAAATAGCTTCTACTACTTCATCCTTTCAAATTAAACTAAGCAAAAATACCCCTGCAAAGTAGAGTGGGAACAGTTCTCTCCTATACCATGTTTTTACATCAGGGCAAAATCCCTTTAAATCCTTAGTAATGAAGCTAAAATCTCTGGGCTGCTGACTACTTTCAGGTCTTGATCAGCTAAGTGTATTGGTGTCTTCTGTAGTTCTCTGTTCTTTTCTATAGGCCCTTGATATTTTTACACAGTAAAAAGAGAGAATAATCCCACTTAAGTCACATTGGCCTTGGGGGCTAACTGCTTCCCAGGTAGGTGGAGCCAGTGACAGTCATATTGAAATCATCTTTCAAAAAGGAGTGGCCTGGAGAATCACCAGTGTTTAAAGCAAACCTGTATCATTTTGCAAGAAAATGGCAACAGACTTGGTAAGACAGTAACTTCAACTGAGAAAAAGGTTTTAAAATAGAAAAATCCTTAATAATAATATGCAATAAAAATATTTTAATATAGAAATAATTTGCCTTTCTAGACTTGCTTTTAATTACTCTGGTATTTTTCATGAAAAATGTATATATCCTGTACACAGAAATTTCTGTGTGCAACAGAAATTTTATGATTCGTGTGAATGACAGCATTCAGAAAGAGTGCTTAGGAGTTAACCAGCAGAGGTCCTTAGCCCAAGATAATGGTATCTTATTACAAGTCTCTTGACTCACAGGAGTTAGTAGGAGTTATGCATTAGGAAACAAAAATCCGACCTCTTATTGGAAAAATACAGAATATCTAGGGATCTCATTTGGGACCCGCAGGTTTGCAAATTCCAGCCTAGTCCTTAGTAGCTCTTCTGCAAAAACACTTCTCTGGAATTTGCTCCTTGTTGATAGAGTGACTTTTTGGCCCCACATCTTACTTAGAAAACATTTGATCAGTAGCGTATAGTTAATCTCACAGAAATCATAGCTTATTCTTTGCTCTTCAATTACACTCACAGAACTGTAACAAAAATCTTCTGCCATGATCGCAATATGATTTTATTTATCTAGTCACAGTCAGCAGAAGATGGGAAGGCCAAATTCTTGGGCATTATTAAGAAACTACAATCACTTAAAACACTCAAGAATTTGTTCTAATCTTTGTTGGTGTTCTTTTTGTATCTAGAATTTGTTAACTATTACAAAGTCCACGTAGTTTTCTCACTATCCATTCCTGTCTAAGGAGCAGAAAACTGGTGACCTCTTGCATTTGTAGAGGTCATTTATTCTTTTAATGTGATTTTTTTTTCATTACAATACTTAGGAAACAACCATTTTATTCAAATCGCACAGTCTGCTTTGTCTCGCAGTTTACTTCTGTATTCTTAAACTTATTTACAAGTAGAAAGAATGCCAAAAAAGAATGGAAATAAATTCTCAACTCCTCCTCTAATTTCTATAATAAGAATCACAATTTTTTCCAGAGTTAAATGTCAGTAAACATTAAGTAGTAGGTAATCTTTGCAATAAATATATCAGGAAATTTTATTCTATGCAAGCATCTATTTCCTGTCTGTGAATTGTTTTCCTGACACTTTTTTTTTTGCTGTTTATATTTCATAAGCTAT
Source organism: Hemiprocne comata (assembly GCA_020745705.1). Taxonomy (NCBI): domain Eukaryota; kingdom Metazoa; phylum Chordata; class Aves; order Apodiformes; family Apodidae; genus Hemiprocne; species Hemiprocne comata. The sequence continues at coordinate 60,876,291 of CM036587.1, read as the reverse complement.
TTTCTTAAAATGTCCTTCCCTGTTTTGGTGGTAGAACTCTGACTTACTGCTGTTTATAAAAATCTGTCGTAGCCTCTTGCATTTAGTCTGACTGTTGGAATGTAAATGTTCTAATATTAAAAATACAAAGCTTTTTCCAGCTGAAAATCCAAACCAAGCTTACAGCTCCATTTTTACATCATACTGGAATATGGGAAATTTTATTCTGATGACAGCAAAGAGATTTGCAAACTGAATCCATGCTCTGAATAAAAAAAATATTCTGGGCTTGCTTATCCATTTCTCTATTATTTGAATAAAGAACTTTTTCGTTACATTCTTCCCATTTCTTCCCAATGTTCCCCAGGGACATTTTTTGTTCTCAGTTAAGCTCCCAATACAAAATGGGGCAGAATAGCAGCCTAAAGAACAACACACCTTTGGGTCAGGCCATAGAGATTTCTGGACAAGTCAAAGTAATCAAGCCGGGATAGTTAAGTGGAGTAATCAGTTTGATACATTGCATGGATAGTGATGTTTTGATGTTTTTTTTCAGCTACTGGCAGCTGCTGTTCATTTCTGATCTGGAAATGTATGATCAGATTCCTCTGCCTTGCCCAGTTGTGGATCAAAGTGTTCATTTTGAAAGATATGATTGGGAAGGTTCCTTAGCAGTATGTAGTGTTTCCTACCACTGTGTATGATTCACAACTAAGGTTTCAGAGCAAGCCACAGCAAAAGGATAAAGCTGCCAGCACTGAAGCACACCCTTGTGACCTTGGTCATGTCGCTGGACTTCTGTCCAGCCATTGATGCACAGAAGTAAAAGACAATTCCAATATATCAACATAAAATAAATATGAAAGGACACTTTAGCCTGTTGGTTTTCTGGTTGTTCCTTCTGACAGAACCTTAAGGCATATGATGTCTTTTCTCCTCCTCTCTGTGTCAGTTCAATATGGTCATGAAACTACTGAGAGAGAAATGCCAGTTACATGACTGTGTGAGTGCAGGTATGGGTGGGACTATGTTTACAATGATGGAACCACAGCGATGACTAAGAGGCTGAGAACTGAGCTCTTGAGTGAAGAGATAGTGGCTCAAACCGAACAACCAAAGTCATAACATAAAGGGTGGCAAAATCCTCTAAGAGCAGGAAAAGGCATCAAGGATTTTACCATTGCTAAGAAGCATAGTAGAAACTACATTTCGAACACACCTAGCAAGTGTCTCTTCCCCTCTTAAGATGCAAAACTGATAACTAAAATTTTGACTCTGAGAAGGTTCAGTTGCCAGAAATGAGACGAAAGCCACTAAGGTCACAGAATCATAGAATCACAGAATCATCCTGGCTGAAAAAGACCTTGAAGATCATCAAGTCCCACCCTAACCTAAATCCACCAACTATAACCTAATCTACCTGTTCAGTGCTTAAATCATGTCCCTAAGCACCACATCTCTATTCTTTTAAGCACTTCCTGGGATGCTGACTCCACCACCTCCCTGGGTCCTTGAATAATAACATGGGAGTAACGGTAGCAAACCCTAAATAGAGACAAATTAGGCAAAAAGCAGAATGAGGGGAATGTGGGTCAACTGCTCTTAGCTTTTTGTGCCCTGGCCTATTTCAGGTCAGGCACTTCCTAGGTCAGGCACTTCCTAGCCAACAGTGAGAGAGGAGTATGCTTTCTCCCTGTGGTTCAGTGACACAAAGAATAAGCTGTGTTAGCTCTGCTTGACCAAGCCCCAGACCTAGAAGCACAATGTTAATGGAATTAACATAGCATACTTGCTGAGCTACTTAGTCATTAGTGCCATCACAATTACACCTTGGCACCTTCTGTCAGCTCAAACAGGGAAGTAAGAGGGTACACTCTTGGAACACACTTCTCCTAAATACATTGGTATACCTCCACAGCTTAAGGGAATTATCGCTGCATTCCAAACGGTCAGTTGATGCAAGGCATGGGAATGGCATACACACAGGTGTGTGACCTGTGCAATTTGCTGCTCAGCCTCCTATCTTGGAGCACACATGGCACCTTGGTAGAGTTAGGTTAATGATTGGTAGAGTTAGGTTATGGTTGGACTTGATGATCTTAAAGGTCTTTTCCAACCAGAACGATTCTGTGAAAAGCCAGGTGTCTTAGCTTCATTAAACCATGACAACCACATACTGGGTTAATACCACTATATTGTTGCTGGTACCCTAGCCGGAGTCTCTGCATGGACTGCACTTACACTATCCAGACATATCAAATGTCTAACAGCCTGCCTTTATTAAAGTGATTTGTTAGGAATATGAACCAAAGTGTACCTTCTCTGCTACGACAGTGTAGGGTTTGAGTATCCATCCTCTTACCTTACACTGCCTAAGACAGCTCATATGTATACAACTCCTTTTGAGCTACCTAGGAAAAGAGGAAAGATCTTCTGTCGCTTGCAACGGAAGTTAAGGAGTGAAGGTGAGGTAAAAAAAGTCTTGGTCATGTTCAGCAGTGAGGACTCTAAAACTATCCAATCACATGGCTCTATGGGGAGAGAAGTAAAATGATTACTGTTATTTTCTGGATCTTTTTCCAGCTTCCTGCTTTCTGCCCATCAGGGGGATGCAACAAAAACTCTTTCCTCTTTGTGACTCATGAACTCCTAGTACCTACTCTCTGAGCAACTGAGATAAAAGGACGTGCAGGCATCACCCTTTCCCAGGCAAAACATTCACTGAGAAAGAAGAGGGAGTACTTGGGGCTGGAGAAAGAAGATTAAAATAGCACAGATCACAGGTATTTACATTCCTAGTGGAAATAGTATACAGACAGCTAAATAGCATCGAAACCTTTGTCTATTTGTCCCTATTCCTACTGGTTAATTAAGGAAAGGTGCCAGCATAATATTTATGTAATAGCTATTGGCTCAAAAACCAAGGAAGATTATTATGAAAATAAACAAGAAAAAAACACATAGGCATGAGCAACATGGTTTTTCATATTCTGCTTTTTGCTTGTACCTGTTTGATTTTTGTGGCAGCTAGGTCATTTTGCAGAACTTAACTATATTTGCAGAGCTGCAGTATTTAAAAGCAGGCTTTGTTTTTGCTTCAAAATTTAACATGTTCTTTGTTACTATGGCATTTCACATCAAAGTAATAAGCAGCTATCATATTTTTAAAAGTTACACAGCATCTCATAGTTGTTACAATGCTGGTAACTGGTTACACATTCTCTGTTCAGAAAGTGGTCTGAGCTGTTGTACCACCTGAGCTATCAGGTGATTTGTTTAATATGGCCTTTCAGTACTTAAAGGGGCCTATAAGAAAGATGGGGACAAACTTTTAGCAGGGCCTGTAGTGATAGGACAAGTGGTAATAGTTTTAAACAGAAAGAAGGTATATGTAGATTAGATATCAGCAAGAAATACTTTAGTCTGAGGGTGATGAGACACTGGAACAGGTTGCCCAGGGAAGCTGTGGAAGCACCATCCCTGGAAGCATTCAAGGGCTTGTTAGATGTGGCTCTGAGCAACCTTATCTAGTGGGAGGTGCCTCTGCTTACTGCAGGGGCGTTGGCCCCTTCTAACACGAACCATTCTATGATTGTATTATAATAACCAAAAAAAATGCTGCAGCAATGCCACTGACTGAAGAGCTATCACATGAAAAACTACAGTTAAAAGATACAGCTAAAAAGAAGTCGGCCACTGGTGCCGCAGAAACATCATCTTTGTACCTGAAGGTGGCACTAAAAGCACAGGGAACACATTCATCACAGTGCCGCTAGAGGGCCAGATTTTTAAGAAGTGAAAGCACACCTAGCAAGTCTTGCTTGCTGACTGTAAAATACATATTTTTTTTACAAGTGTCACGGATTTAAAAAGATATCCGAATCATATTATAGTATAACCTAAAGAATGCAAGAGTAAAATGATTTATTCTTATTTTTGCTCTCTGACAAATCCTTATCATAGAATCATAGAATCATAGAATCATAGGGGTTGGAAGGGACCTCGAAAGATCATCTAGTCCAACCCCCCCTGCCAGAGCAGGGTCACCTAGAGCACATCACACAGGAACTTGTCCAGGCGGGTTTTGAATGTCTCCAGCGAAGGAGACTCCACAACCTCTCTGGGCAGCCTGTTCCAGTGCTCTGTCACTCTCACAGTAAAAAAGTTTTTTCTGATATTTACCTTGAACCTCCTATGCTTCAATTTGCACCCATTACCCCTTGTCCTATCACTGGTCACCACTGAGAAAAGCTTAACTCCATCTTCCTGACACTCACCCCTTACAAATTTGTAAACATTGATGAGGTCACCCCTCAGTCTCCTCTTCTCCAAGCTAAAGAGACCCAGCTCCTTCAGCCTTTCCTCATAAGGGAGATGTTCCACTCCCTTAATCATCTTTGTAGCTCTGTGCTGGACTCTTTCAAGCAGTTCCCTGTCCTTCTTGAACTGAGGGGCCCAGAACTGGCCACAATACTCCAGATGCAGCCTCACCAATGCAGAATAGATGGGGAGGAGAACCTCTCTTGACCTACTAACCACACCCTTTCTAATGCACCCCAGGATGCCATTGGCCTTCCACAACCTCCCTGGGCAACCTATTCCAGCACCTTACTACCTTTATGGTGAAGAATTTCTTCCTGATGCCTAATCTAGATCTACTCTTTTTCAGTTTAAAACTGTTACCCCTTGTCCTATCATTACTCTCTTTAGTGAAAAGTCCCTCCCCAGCTTTCCTGTAGGCCCCCTTCAGGTTCTGGAAAGCCACTACAAGGTCTCCCCGAAGCCTTCTCTTCTCCTGGCTGAATAGCTTCAACTCCCTCAGCCTGTCTTCACAGCAGAGGTGCTCCAGCCCTTTGATCGGCTTCATGGCCCTTCTCTGGACCCTCTCCAACAGCTCTGCATGTTATGTTACTTAGCCCTTGTATTCAATATCATTTGCAACCAATAGACAGAGTGGGACTCAGAATAACATTCCTTACATTATCCTTTACTATTTTTTGTACAGGGATTAGATCCTCCATGTGGAATTGAGAAGAACAATGGTATGTGCCCAGATCACCAAGGAAGCTGACCATCTACCCAGTATACTGATTTCAAAGAATAATAGTTATGTTGATCCCTAATTTCTGAATTTTCTACCTACACTGATTTTTTTTCCTTTCTGATTATTATCACACAAATCTTATAGACAAGATGGTACTGTATAAGTACCTGATTTGCAATTGAAATATCTGAAAACAGCACTTGATCTTCTCAGATGAAAAGCACTTTTTGAAATGGTACCTGAAGATGATGCTAGACATTACTGAAATTTGATAGGCATCCCCTTATTGTCCATTGGAGTAAATGTGATGCTTTAATTTAATATATTTTTAATAAACATTTTAAAAAATATTTTAACAACAATGGTAGATGACTAGGTATTTCTGCACAACCTGGCCCCAAGAAAACAGAAAAAGTTTATATTTCTTCCTTTACTATTGTCCAGAATAAAACTTCTTGTCAAAACTGCAGGGCATAAGACAAAAATGAAATGAAGTGATCATGCATTGTTGATTCAATTAAACAGCCCAGAGTCCACTGAAATTATAGAACAGTATAAACCTAAATCATAAAGGAGGTGAACATGGTCTTGGACATCAAGACAAATAAAAAAATCTCAACAGAGCTTAGCTGTTAGTTTGAAGAACTTTAATAACAGTAGAAGGTAACAGAGTTAAGTAATTCCTGACTTCTCCATTCTAGGTAACACCATAGATTCAGGGATATGTTTAACCCATGTGTTCCAGTCTTGATCTTACACTTAAGAGCAAGCACTGTAGTTATTTATTTATACAGTCCTCTTAACAACATAGTTAACAGGGTGTAGGTGAGAACAGGATGTGACCTCTGTGAACTACAAGAGTGTAAGAGTATAAGATTTACCAGAAAGGCAACTTCCAATTGCCATCAAAACAAACTTACATCTTCTTCAACTTTCTCCTCAGGGAGACAGGAGGTAGACATTTCCTTATGTCCCTACTTATTGCCAACATAATTTCTATAAGTTTTGCTATGATTATGACAGGAAAAGTATTTTAAAAAAACAAGTCCATGCACTTGGTACCTAAATAAATTTCTGTTTTTCCTTTGGGAAAGTGTTCCATAGTTTCACTGCATGATATGGGTATAAATATTCCCTTTCATCAGTTTAATTTGCTTCTTTTCAGTTTACCTGAACATCAATATATTTTCACCCCTTTTTGTATTATAAGATGAAACAACCCCACAGATTTTATTAATCTCAAGTTTATATTGCTAACAGTCAATTTCCCATGTTTGAAATTCTCTCTATTAATAATGCACCTTAGATATAAATATATTACTTCATTAATTGTACACTGTTATGGAACAGCTACATAGACACTCAAAATCACTTCTCCAGAGCAAAATAATTTTATAGGTCTGTGGAAGAAAGCTCTAATAATTTTTCTCTGTAAACCCCAATAGACATGAAAAATTTTGAAAATATCTTAGTCCAACTTATTTGTTCTGAAAGTATTTGCAAGCCAATACAAAGTCAGACATCATTTTGTGTGCATGAATACTAGAAAGAAAAGTCTTACCTGCACAGCCCAGAGGTAGTCTAGACGCAGCTTCAAGTCCACCTGTCTGGAATGCAGTGCCAAAGCACAAGAAAATAGCAAAATGGCAAGTATTGGTTCATAGCCGCGCATATAAAAGGAGCCACCGCTTAAAAATAAAAGGAAAGTAAATGAGTTATTTCAGATTTTCTAATACATAAGACTGCATATTTTTAATATCAGATCTTTAGTCTAGAACATATGAATACTCCCTAACCACTAGCCTTTTATGAAGAGGCTCATATGGGCAGGGGCATGGGTGAAAGTAAATCTGATCACTGCATTACAACAATGTTCAACTATATGAGGATTTTATAATGCATTACATTATTGTAATGTGTGTGCATGCTTTCAATTAGGGAATATAAAACCACTCAAAAGCTTAAATGAAATTTGAATTGTCTGATGGCTGCTGAAATATGGAACTGACATTTTTAACAGTGTTTTTCTATTTTATATTATATTAGACTGCAGTGTGTTCAGCTGAGGTATGTTGGCAAAAAGCATAGAATAATGGGACAACAGTTGTTAGTTCCCAAAATGATCTCTTGTTGACGGATATTACTAGATCCTGGGGAGAGGATGGCTTAAGTATTTCTTACGCTCTACTGAATATATTTAGTCCTAAGCAGCACTGAATGCTAGAGGACAGTTCACAGATGAGTAGTCAATGTCATTACTATCTATACATAAATACTCATTGCTTTAACTTTACAAGATACCTACCCCACTGCTTTTCTGTAACCACTGAGTTCCAGAATAACTATGTACAAAATTGTCACAAAAAGCAGGAGAATAATTTTTGGCAAGGAAGATACACGTAGAAATATTGCCAAGGTGAGAGTCCCCACTACACAGGAAAGGAAAGCATAGTGGGCTGTGTCACATGGAAGTTCATTCATTGTTTTATTTGTTCCTCCAGGAGAAATGATAACTATTGAACTGCTGGAATTGGTATTCCAAACCCAAGGCATACAGCCAACCTAGAAAACACAGGAGAGGCAAGAAGGGGAGAAAGTTAAATACGAAATAAACAGAAATGCACCTGCTATGGGGGCTGAATGTAGTTGATTTCTAATTGGGAAAATATGGAGTTCCCATCCAATTCACTGCTCTAATAAAATCTCTCTCCATTTTCTGTAATGCTTTTCTCAGTTGTTGGTGGGAGACACTCTTTGGTCATTAGATGCCAGTAAGGCCAACCAACTCAAGTCTAGGCTTAGTTGAATAGTGCTAAAAACCAAGAAAATCTCAAGCCAACATATTCCTGCAAAATTCAGGAACTTGAGTAAATGAGGCCATGTGGGTGAGAAAGGTTCTTGCACAGAGCACAGAAAGAATCACAGAATGGTTTGGGTTGGAAGGGACCTTAAAGATCAACCAGTTCTAACTCCCCTGCCATGGGCAGGGACACCTTCGACTAGATCAGGTTTTTGTTCTATTGATTATGCAAATTGTATCTATTTCATTTAATCAAATATAAAATAAAACATGTTTTAATCTTTGATTGAAAAGCTAATCATGAATAATCTATTTTCTTCACTTCAGAGCTACTCCTGCTGTCACATATGATTAAAACACAAGGCCTCATCTTTAATTATCCCTGCCATTTCAGTTATCCAAGGAGTTTGATTTTGTCTCCCTAGACTGGGAAATAAAAAAAATCTTTTTGTGCATTTCCTATGGTAAATTTGAGGAAATAGAACCTGCTTCTTCCAAAGGCAATGTCATGTACACATCTCAGAGCTGTTACCCAAGCAAGGGAGGAATTTCTGGCAAATACTGCAAGTCCCTAGGGCTTCAGTTTTAATTGCTCTCCAACCTTCACTCCTAATAAAGGGAGAGGATAAGAGTTAGCATAAACGGGGAGAGTAGGATAATAGTGACATTGATTTTAACAGGCACTGCCACATAAGCTCTGTCCTGTACTTAAGTTTCTCATTTTAAGTGTGTTATTAGACCTTTTTATTTCATCCTAAGCACTGAAAATGAAATTTTATAGCATCCTCTAAAATAAGTGACAAGCTGAAAGGTGATTAAGCAATACATTTTACAGGACATTGTAGTAATTTTAAAAGATGAGACATAAAAGATAAAATGTGAGTTAAACTCATAACTGCTAACATTAGGAGATGGGATGAGAAAGAATAAAGTGAAAAATCTGTTTAATGTGATTTTGTTCAATATCCTTAAACTCATCCAAAAAAAGATGCTTGCACAAAGGCTTCATAAATGTTGTGCAATTCATCCAGGAAATCACCATCTTCTCTACAGCTAAGAGTGAAACCCCAACACCTATATCCTCTGCTAGCTGAGAATTCTAGAGGCATTACTTTGCAGGAACTAATAATTCTACTGATTAAGCATTTATCCTAAGCATTTCTATGGTTATAGGCTATTTTTTCTCAAATAAAGCATAAAGTTGTATTTGTGACCTACTTTAAGTTGCAACTGAATGATCACTGCCTTGTGGAAGGCCGAAACTTCTGAATTCTAATCTGCCTTCTTCCACTGATGTTCAATGTTGTCTTAGGCCTTATGATGTCTGTTTCTCATTTTCACCATCTTTAAGTGACAAAAATTATGCTTTTTTTATTTGGTCAAAGTAAGTGTCAGATCTATGGGTGATGATCCACAAAGGTTCCAGCTGTCATAATATTAATCTCAATCCCAAATCAGATACACAGAACTTGCTGAGATGCTAGCTAGCCTGGAGGCACTGCAAATCTCTGTTCATTTTGGACCTAAATGAACATCAAGAACAATATATATGTCTGCGTGCTATTAGGGCTGTGTGTTACTCACACAGCTCATGTTCAGGAATTCCCAGAAATGCCTGACCATTAGTAATTCTTGGTACCTCTTAGGACATTGGAATTCACAGACAAGGGATCCTCTGCCCATTCAGTTCATGGGGATCAGCTTGGTAGATGTTCTCAGGGTTCGTCCAGGGAAAAGCGAATACACAAAATAAGGGGCTTAGCATATCAGCACTGTGAATTGCTCATGAAACTAGTCTTCTTATTGGTCAGAACATTTCACCTAAATCCCACAGAGAGGCATGATTTCAGACATCTGCCTTCTAAATGTTTCCAGTAGTGTTTAGCATGCTGGTTTTTTTGTGTATTCTTTCCTTTGGGTACCCTAACATGCTTAATTAATTAGCATTAGCAGCCAAAATGTTGAAATTTAATGCTAGGAATTTGACAAGGCAATTAAAAGCCAAATACTTAGGTGAAAGTCTAAATCCCATCTGACATTCAAGTCCACTATGTAGAACTAGCTGCTAATCTATAGTAAAAGAAGCTCACTTTTTTATAAAAAAATTCTATAGGTGTTATCTGTGTATTTCCTAATAGCTTTGCCATTCCTAATTCAACACCCTGACTTAGGGCAGTGAAAGTTAAAAGTATAGCAAAGGGCTTTAATTTTGAAGAAACATACTCTGCAAGTATGAATAATAAAAAGAGTAGGAAATAAACAGATGAGAATATGGTATGTGTTTAATGGATCAGGTTGTTCTTTAAATAGAATGCTAAATTGATACTTGATTTAAATACTCACCACACATCCTTGAGCCACGGAGTATATTAAGATCACAATAAAAATACACAAAATGGTACGAATTTGTATTGTCAGGCACCCTGGAAAACACTAAGGAAGAAAAAAAAGATTTACAGATAAAGATCTTAAAATATTTTTTAATGCGAGGTAGTTTTTTTTTAATAATCTATTAAAAAAAAGTTAATAAAGGATAAGAATTTTTTGCCTGCACTGCAAATCCTCAAACAAACATGCAGCTATTAGTGTTGAAGAGTTCTGAAATGAGTATTTGTCTCAAAACAGCTGCCCTGACAAACTGGACATTGTGCTCTGGTGGAGTCCTCATTTGATAAGCCACCTGGGCCCTGTTCTCACAAGGGAAGCTCCTTGCTTGGCAGCCACTCCAATAAACTGGACACTGTCCTTGCAAGGGGAGCCCTTCCTTTGTTAGGGTCCCTGATAAATGGGACACTGTCCTTATTCAACAAGAAACAGTGGCTGGCAAGAGAAGCCCCATGGAGGCAGTGCCACCTTGGGAAAGACCACTTTCCTGTTTAAGGACAGAATGTAGGTGAGAAAATAAGGGCCATTGCTCTGTCAACCAGGTTGGTTGGCACCATGCCCCAACACCTGGACTCCCATTCCCCACTGACTAATTTCCAGAACATTCTCAAACCCAAGACTGAGTCTGTGCAAAGTAGACAGAGCCTCACCCAGGAGAGGCAGGACCAGGTAGCATATAAGAGGCAGACTCAGAGTGCTTGGTGCATGTGCTCACCATCCAAGGAACACAATGTCATGCCAAGACTTTTGCTGGATCCAAGCATTGTGATATCTTTTCTATCCCCTTTTTCTTCATCTCTCTCTCTCCCTTGCACTCCCTGTTTCTAATCTTATTCTCGGCACGTAAGGGTAACATCTTTTCTAACACTGTTAAGTTTTGCCAGTTTTAACCTGTTTTTTTGAGGGTGATATTGTTGTGTGTTTTTCAACAAGCTTTATAATCTTACTCAATTTTAAGTAAAGTTGTGTTTTGCATGATAAAATAGGACTTTGGGGCACTGGGTTGAACGGTTGAGGGATCAGGGGCACAGGAGGTGTTTTCTTCAATTCCAGTGGCAGGGAACACTGAAAGGAAGAGGAAAGTACAACTGGTTAACTTGTGGCTCAGAGGCTGTTGTCATCGGAATTTTGGGTTCTTTGACAATGGGGATGTTTACACAGCACCAGGCCTACTGGCCAAAGATGGAGGGGAACTGTCACCAAGGGGGAAAAGGATTCTCAGCCAGGAGTTGGTGGGCCTCATTGAGAGGTTTGAAGGGGGAAGGGGATAAAACCAGGCCAACTATAGATGAGCCATGGGGTGACAAGAGGGCGAGAGTTAGCAGGGCTCATAGAAAGGGCTTTGAACTAGATTCAAAGGGGGATGGGCATGTAACTGGGATTGCTAGAGAGGGGCCTGGGTGTAGGCCTCAGGTCCTGCAAGGCAGAGTGCTAGTATTTCTGAAAACCAGAAGGTCTACCACCCTCAAGAGCCAACTCATGAAACACCTCAAGAGAAATAAGGGATGTTCCTTTAAAAAGATGACAGGGCCAACAGCCCATTTGAAGTGCCTTTACACAAACACATGCAGCATGGGAAACAAACAGGAGGAGTTGGAAGCTACTGTGTTGCTGGAAAGCTATGTCTTAGTGGCCGCTACTGAAACTTGGTGGGATGACTGCTATGACAGCAGTTTGACTGTCGATGGCTACATGCTGTTCAGAAGGGACAGGTGAGGAAAGAGGGGTGGAGGTGTTTCCCTCTACATTATGAAATGGATTGAGTTTGAGATGTCCCTAAAGAATAGCCAAGAGGAAGTCAAAATCTTATGAGTAAGAATTACAGATTAAAGCAACAAGGGGAACCTCGTGGTTGGTGTCTACTACAGGCCGCCTGATCACGACTGATGAAGCATTCCTACTCCAGCTTCAGGAGGCATCACGCTCACAGGCTAGGGGATTTCAACCACCCCGACACCAGTTCAAAAATAACATGGCAAGTGTAGGCAATCCAGGAGACCCCTGGAGTTCCTTGAAGACACCTTCTTAAGCCAGGAAACAGACAGCTATACCAGAGGCGATGTGACAGTGGACCTGATGGACACAAATGCAGGCAAGCTCATCAGGGATGTCAAGATTGGAGGCAGCCTGGGCTGCAGTGACCATGCACTGGTGGAGTTCCCAGTCCTCAGGGAAATGAGTCAGATGAGGAGCGTGGTCAGGACCCTGAATTTTAGGAAAGCAAACTTCCAGCTCTTCAAGGAGTTAAGTCAGTAGTATCCCTTGGGAATCAGTCCTCAAGGACAAGGGAGCAGAACAGACCTGGCAGATCATTAAGGATGCTACCCATAAAGCACAAGAGCTCTCGATCCCCAGGTGCAAGAAATCAAGTAAAGAAGGTAGGAGACCAGCATGGCTGAGTCGAGACCTGCTGGCCAAACTAAAAGACAAGAAAGAACTGCACAAGCAGTTCAAGTAGGGACTAGTATCTTGGGAAGACTACAGGGACAGTGCCTGGTCATGCAGGTATGGGGTCAGGAAGGCCAAGGTGTGGCTGAAGCTGAACTTGGCAAGGGATGTGAAGAGTAACAAAAAGGGCTTCTACAGGTATATCAATCAGGAAAGGAAGGTTAAAGAAAGAGTGCCCCCCATAATGAGCAAAAATAGCAAACTAGTAGCAACAGATGCGGAAAAGGCTGAGGTTCTCAATGACTTTTTTTGCCTCAGTCTTCACTGGCTACCTCTCTCCTCACACCTCCCAAGTTGAAGGACCTCAAGATGGGGATCAGGGGGAGGAAGTCTCTCCCACTGTAAGTGAAGACAAGGTTTGTGATCACCTGAGGAACCTGAACATACATAAGTCTATGGAACCTGATGAGATGCGTCCCAGAATCCTGAGGGAATTCGCTGATGTAGTTGCCAAGACACTCTCCATGATATTTGAAAAGTCATGGCAGACAGGTGAAGTTCCTGGTGTCTGGAAAAAGGGAAACATTACACCAATTTTTAAAAAGGGTAGAAAGGAGGATGCAGGAACTACAGACCTGTCAGCTTCACCTTTGTGTCATGGAAGATCATGGAACAGATCCTCCTAGAAGCTCTGACAAGGCACATGGAAGACAGAGAGGTGATTTGAGATAGCCACCATGGCTTTACTAAGGGCAAGTCCTGCCTAACCAACCTAGTGGTCTTCTACAATGGAGTGACCACATCAGTGGACAAGGAAAAAGCAGTGGATGTCATCTATCTGGACTTCTGCAAGGGCTTTGACACAGTCCCCCACAACATCCTTCTCTCTAAATGGGAGAGATACAGACTTCATGGGTGGACTGTTAGGTAGACAAGGAATCACCTGGATGGTCACATCCAGACAGTAGTGGTCAATGGCTTGACATCCAGATGGAGAGGGGTGACAAGTGGTGTCTCTCAGGCATCTGTACTGGGACCTGTGTTGTTTAATATCTTCACTAATGATATTGACAGTGGCATTTAGCAAGTTTCCCAATGACACCAAGCTGGGTGTCATGCCAGAGGGACAGGATGCTATCCAGAGGGACCTGGACAAGCTAGAGAAGTGGGCATGTGTAAACCTCATAAGGTTCAGCAAGGCCAAGTGCAAGGTCGTGCACCTGGGTAGGAGCACTCCTTGCTATCAATACAGACTGGGGGATGATGTGATAGAGAGCAGCCCTGCAGAAAAGAGACTTGGGGGTACTGGTGGACAAAAAAGTTGGACAGAAGCAAACAATGTGCATTCACAGCCCAGAGGGCCAATAGCATCCTGGGCAGCATCAAAAGAAGTGTGGCCAGCAGGTCAAAGGAAGTGGTTCTGTCCCTCTACTCCACTCTTGTAAGACCCCACCTGGAGTAATGTGTCCAGCTCTGGTGTCCTCAATGCAAGAATGACATACACCTGTTGGAACGAGTCCAGAGAAGGGCCAGAAAAATGATCAGAGGGCTGGAGCACCTCTCCTGTGAAGACAGGCTGAGAGAGCTGGGGCTATTCGGCCTGGAGAGGAGAAGGCTCTAGGGAGACCTTATAGCAGCCTTCTAGTACCTGAAAGGGGCCTATGGGAAAGCTGGGGAGGGACTTTTTACAAGGTTGTGTAGTGATAGGACAAGGGGCAATGGTCTTAAACTACAGCAGGGTAGATTTGGATTAGACATGAGGAAGAAGTTCTTTACTATGAGGATGGTCAAACACTGGAACAGGTTGCCCAGAGATGTGGTGGAGGCCCCATCCCTGGAAACACTCAAGGTCAGGCTCAACCAGGCTCTGAGCAACCTGATGTAGTCAAAAAGTTCCTTGCGCAATGCGGGGGGAGGGGGGTGGGTGGTGCGGACTAGATGATCTTTAGAGGTCACTTCCAACCCTATACATTCTGTTATTCTATGAACCTCCTGGGTTATGGTCCTGCTCTTAAGCCGCACCTAGGCTCCTCTCTGAAAGGAGTTTAGAAAGCAAGGGGGGCCAGTCCAAATCTCCCTGGGTTGCCCACCTGGTAGGATGTGACAATTGTGTACATGTGTTTTAATGGTCATTGCATTTTGGGGGGTAATAAATGTGAAATTATTATTACTATACATTATTCCTCACTATAATTAAAACTCTTTGAAAGTTTAGTAGGGTATCTGCTCATAATTCAAATAATAACTTAAGATGGCATTTGATTTTGTTCCCATGGGGAAAATACCCAAAGCATCTTTTGCCTTGCCAATTATCAGCTACAAATAGTGATCCAAGAGATCATACTGTGGTAGCATAAAAATATGGAGTAGTATTTGTGTTTTCTGCTATAATACTGAAGTTAAATGCCAGGGTAGTTTCAATTATCAGAACTCATTAAAAATATTCTATTTGTCAGAGCAGAAAAAGCAGCAGAGAACAAAAATGCGGTGGAATGGGTCTTGTGATACTCTTGCTCATCTCCATTTTTATCCTGATTCCATCACTGTAAAGTGTGAACTGCTTGCTGCTGTGAGCATATATGAAGATTGCAACAGAAGGTGGAAGAGGAAGGATAAGTCTCTCTGGCTCTATTACTGATGCTTGTTCCAGTCATACTCTGGTTTCTGTGAAAGCTGCTTTTCTTCCTTCCCCCTTGCATTAAGAATGTTTGGGACATCTATTATCTACTGGATCCATGATACATCTTTCAGACCACAGGACATCTTCCAGTGGCCGCAAGGGGCAAGAATCAACTCCAGGAAACATTCAGATTTAAAGGCTGACAATCTTGCATCCTTTAAAATGAGGGGAATCAGATTTAGCAAGGCTGGATTTGACTCAAGATCATGAGTGGCATTCCTCAAGGGTCAGTACTAGGACTGGTGCCATTTAACATCTTTGTTGGCAACATGGATCGTAGAACTGAGTGCACCCTCAGCAAGTTTGAGGATGACACCAAACTGTGTGGAGAGGTTGACACACTGGAGGGAAGGGATGCCATCCAGAGGGCCTTGGCAGGCTTGAGAGATAAGCTAGTGCAAACTGCATGAAGTTCAAGGCCAAGTGCAAGGATCTGCACCTGGCTTGGGGCAATCCCATGCACAAATACAGGTTGGGTGGAGAATGGATTTGTAACAGCCCTGAGGAGAAGGACTTGGGGGTGATGGTGGGCAAGAAGCTCAATGTGGGCCAGCAATGTGTGCTTGCAGTCCAGAAAGCCAACTGTGTCCTGGGCTGCATCAAAAAAAGCATGGCCAGCAGGTCAGGCGAGGTGATTCTGCCCCCCTACTCTGCTCTCGTGAGACCCCACCTAGAGTACTGTGTCCAGTTCTGGAGCCCTGAACATAAGAAGGATGTGGAGGTCCTTGAGAGAGTCCAGAGGAGGGCCATGAAGATGACAGAGGGCTGGAGCACCCCTCCTATGAAGACAAGCTGAGAGACTTGGGGCTGTTCATCCTGGAGAAGAGAAGGCTCATAGCCGCCTTCCAGTATCTGAAGAGGGCCTAGAAGTAAGCTGGGGAGGGACTTTTTACAAGGGCTTGTAGCAAGAGGACAAGGGGTAAATCGATTCAAACTTGAAGAGGGGAGATTTACATTAGATATTAGGAAGAAATTCTTCAGTATGAGGATGGTGAGACACTGGAACAGGTTGCCCAGGGAAGTCGTGGGAGTCCCATCCCTGGAAGTGTTCAAGGGCGAGGTGGATGGAGCTCTGAGCAACCTAATCTAGTGGGAGATGTTCCTGCCCATGGCAGGGAGGTTGGATCTAGATGATCTTTAAGGTCCCTTCCAATCCAAACCATTCTATGGTTCTATGAGTCTCTGATCATCAACATCAAAACCACAACTTGCAGCTGGCAGAAAATTACCTATAGACTTCTGTGGCCTTTGCACAATAGAAATAATGTATTGAAACTCCCCTTCCTTTCACATATGCAGAGACATTTCCCCTGTATGTGTGACCATGAATTAAAAGTTCATAGAATCATAGAATGGTTTGGGTTGAAAGGGACCTTAAAGATCATCTAGTTCCAACCCCCAAGATTTCAGATGGTTTGACATAGAGGAGAATTAACTTAATCTGGGCTGTGAAACATGAGAATATAGCAACTACGAAACAAATAAAAAAACGTGGGATCTGCAAATACATTCTGGCTTCAGTATAGATTAGGTCCTTTTAAATGCAGGTAGGGAACAACCATTGTAATATCAATAGTCCATTTATATAAACTTATTATGAACCTGAGTTAATTTGCTACACCAGAAACAAGTTTAACTATTAGCCAGCATCAGTAAAATATATTGGAGTATCAGAAGGTATATCACCTGTAAAAAACCAGTGAGCATATTGCAGAACAAAAACTTTGAATTTTAAAAATCTAAGATTGAAAAGCTGTATCTCAAAGGACAGGATACAGCCATGTCCAAAATTACACTATAAAAAACCCCACATAGACTATTTCTGCATTTATTCATCACTATGATACAGTTCAGGTTGGAAGGGACCTCAAAGGGTCTGCCTTGACCCCCAGGGCTGTTTCTGCAGAAGTGGTCAGGTCCCTGCCTGTGTCATCGCAGAGAGTTCTTCCTTCTCAGGGTTTGGACTTTGCATTTATCCACCTTGTATTTCATAAAATTCCTGTCGGCCCATTCTGCCAACCTATCTAGATCCCCCTAAATGGTCATCCTGCCAATGTATTGGCTGTTACGGTAACACTGGAGTAAACTGAAAATCTGACATGAGTATACTCCATGTATACTCCAGGTCATTGATTAAAATGTTTAACAGAACAAGTCACAGGATAAACTCCTGTGGTACCCCACTAATTACTGGCTTCCAGGCTCAGTATGACCATAAACTGCTATGTTCTGAATGTGATTATCCACATGTTTTTTACAGATCAAGTTGTCCACCCAACTAGTCCAAAATCCTATGCACACATGAAGTGGAATGTGTGTTTTTATCCATAAAAACAGAATACAAAATAATACTTTTGTTTGAAGGAAATATATATATTGCATTACTTTTGTTTGCAATCACGTAAGTTATCTACTGTTTGCCGAAGAGAGACTCCCCATAGTTGGAAGATAACACTGCATGGTTAATACGGACAAAGCAAAACGCACATTCAAAAACAATGTCTCCTGACACATTGCACAGACCTTTTTTTGTGTGCATGGTACATCTATGTTCTAAATGTTGGCATGCTAGGCTATTGGGTTAAAAAAGAAGATAAAATTTTAAATGATAAGGTATGAGACATATCTGAATTAAAACTCTGATTGACATGTAGAAGATTTATACTTCTGACTTTTGGTCATTCTAAGATTGCATCTGCTCTTTTATGATAGCATAGCATTTTGGGCTTAACTTTCTTTGCTTTATTTTACTTGTGTAATTTTTATTAACTAAAGAAATACTGTCAGATCCCCAAAACACTAGGTAACAGGTACAGTAAAACATTATTATAGTGTTTTTATGAGTGGGGCATTTGAAACTAAAGCATGGGGAGCTGAGTCACTTGTCCAGTGTAAAATAGTAAGTGCCTGAAGACTGATTAAAATAGAGGAATGACCGGTTTACAATTCTATATTCATTAAACATAGCATATTTGTTATCTTTTATTTATTAAATAAGATAAATTTTCACCATAAAATTTCAAACTACAATACTCTGAGGTTTTATATTTCTTTATTTTTCTAATGCTGGATTTTATCCTTTAGGATACTGAATCTCTAGAGGAATCCAGAATAAATTCAAATTCCATTGACTGCCAAACAGCTGTAACAAACCTTACGTTTGCATGAGCCCCAGGGAAATGGCACAAAAAGGAGCAATTTCCTACAAACTTCATCTGTGTTTCTACCATCCATAAATGCAAGAACAGATGATAAACATCAGTGCCTTTATGAAACAAAGGACATAATCAAAATTAGTCCCAAATAATTGTGTAATTTATAAATAAAGATCTGCTCTGTACCAGATACTCTGCTAGTATACTATTTATTTTTCCATGAAAACAATTACTTTTCTTCTGCCAAAGGGCAGTTTTTCTTACCTAGAAATGAGTATATGCTAATCAGCAAAGCTGATTAACTGTGTAGGTGTTTTTTCCTGATATTTGTTTGAAAAGACCAAATTTAGATTAAGCTACTAGATATTTCTTTCATCAGAAAATAGTCTGTACATGCCTTATTCTGATCTGGTAGACCTAATTCTCTCCTACAACAACTAAATGTCCTTCTGCATCATCACTTCTCTGAAAATGTAATGCAGGAGAATTAATAATTACTAAAGGTTTTGAAAAGGCTAAGGGTTGTATATGCAAATCATTGTACTTTACCATCAAAACAGCTGCTGCTTTGGCAGGAAAAGTTTTGAAAACAGAGAAGTTAGTAGGACTTTACATCCAGATACCAGTCAGAATGGGAGTATGCACTGATGGCTTCATATTCCAAAGGACAAACAAAGCATAGCCACCAAAAAGAAGAATAGTCATACAATCACTTACTTGTACTCGTGTGACATGTAGGTACATAATACAAGCCACTAGAAAGCATATGGAGAACACCAGGAGAACAAGAACTACGATACTCCTAGAAACAAAACACAATAGAAGTAAAGCAATGCAACTCAGTAGCAGGTAAGAAAAAACATCACAGGGATCCTTCTGAAATGGTATTTTACATGAATTTTGAGGATCTCCCCCTCACCCTTGCTGTGATACTAACTGTCACAGAGGAAATTTCACAGTAAAATGCATTAAGAATGAGAAATCAGTAAATGCTTTTGGATATGGTGTCCGCTCTGACCTCAGCAGGGAGGTGAAAAATTCAGCTGTATGGTGTGTCAGGAAAGCCTCTTTCTAATTGTAGGTTAATGCAGAATATTCAGCATGATGACTCTTACAAGTGGAATATGTAACTTAATCACTAGGTCTTGGCAGTTGTGTAACAGTTACTAGATGCTTTTCCCTTCTAACGTCTCCTTCTCAAAGATTCAGAAATCAGGAGTCAGTCAACTCAGTCACTTAAATAAAAATCAGACCAGACTGCGATCCCTTTCTCTAACAAAACAGAAACTCCCTCATATTGAGCCTTCCTCAAAGGTTAGAAAAATCTTAAGTTTCACAAAGATCTGTAATAATTATTTTAATTCTTCCCTCTCCTGATATTTCAAAATAGGCTTGCTCTTCATGAGGAGTGCAGACCAAGCACTTCTCTCCTCCCGAACATGCTGGACAGCCTGGCCCCAAGCCAGCCATAGAACCAGGATCATAAGACAGCAGCATAACATGATCTTCACACCTTGTTTTCTAGTCTTGTGAGAACAATCCAGCCAGTCCAGAAGATGTGAGCCATGACTCCAGGCATATATGTATCTGTGTCCTTGATCATCACTGGGGAAAAAAATGCTTACATAGTGTTTCTAACAGCAGAAGAGTGCAATTCTTCTGCAGTAGAATTTCTCAGCATTTGGTTTTCATTCCAAGTTCATGTAACAATACACAAACTGGGAAAAATCTGTGGTGTAGTATGTGTATCCAGAACAGGGAGGTAACTCTAGATGTGTGGATTCTGAATGCAAGTATTAATAGTCAGCAGGCTCCACTGTGTTTTTAAAGAATTGGCTTGTATTCAGGATGGCAGTATGCAAGAAAAAAAATGCAGGAGACATGACTGCAACAGCATCTTTTAAAGTAGCAACAGCCAATAACTAATACCAGTACTGAGTGGGACCCTGACAGAGATTTAGGTTAGCACCAGTAACAAAGGGTTACATCATTTTAAAAAAATAAATCCAGCATAAGACATTCAAAAGGTTCATCAACTGGGGTTTTAGTGGCTACACTGCGTGTGTCCATCCATAATGGGACAGCTTGGGTTGACAGGAACATAGCCTTACTTTCACCATCTCCATCTGGGGATATAAAATATATCTTTAGCTGACAAGCTGTTTTGCTCAGATGATCATAGGAATTCTGAGATTGTCAAGTCCATTGCTTTCTGTGTATTTATGCAGCAACTGGCTTTCTTACATTTTCCTGTCTCTAGATTTTGAACCTCTTCCTTGGAATGCTGTGATACATGTCAAATACCATTATTATCTCTTCCCCTGTCTTGTCTTGGCTTTTGTTCATACTTATAACTACTTTGGCAATCTGAAGAGGAACTTAAAGCTCCAAATTCTTTGGAGAGGGGAAATTTTCCAATACTTCCGAAGTTTTAGTATAGTTCATGGTTTCATCTGTGTCACAGCAAGGAAAGAGCCTGAGAAGACTAGTAATTTGGTTGTATGAAGACACCACCAACAGACACTGGAAGAAAGAACTTTAGACCATTCAGTGGGTGGCCATTCTAACTAACCCAGTGATGAACTCATTCATCTTCATGGCTTTCAGTGGTCAGGTTCTGTGGATGTCAGATCAGAGCTTAAACTAAATCTCCGTCCAGCTGTTTTTTATGTGACAATACTTTTTGGAAAGGTTATCAACTACCACATCATATGGTTCTTGGAAATTCATTTTACTTTTAAATACACTAATACTCATTGTCTCTCCTTGTTCTAAATTGCCAGGTACCGCAGCTGTGTGTTAATTCAGAATTAGGTGAAAGAGTTCTTAACTATGCTCCAATTAGTTAACAGAGGTTGTCTGGAAATCAGATTATTGTTGTAGGTGACTGTGAATTCTTCAGATGAAAAGGTATTAGAGAACACTTACATGATAATGATTTTTTTTTTAAAAGGTGTTTCTCAAACTTTCAATTAGAAATAATAGAATATAGGAGTAGGTATTATTATGACTGGGGATTTGCGAATAGAAAAGGCCAGAATTTAAAATGTGATTTTCAAAAGCATTATTCTGTGGCCAGTTCTAGTCCCACTGAAATCCTAATAACTAGTAAAAGTGAGTGAAACTTGTTTTGAATATTTTTATATTATCATCTGAAAAAGCTTATTAATAATAATGTTTGTATCATGGACACAACTGTATCATAGAATCATTGAGTCATAGAATCATTAAGGTTGGAAAAAGGAAGACTAAGGGAAATGCAGGCCCACTAATGAATGAGGTGGATGCTCTAGTGGTGGAAGACACAGAGAAGGAGGAGTTAATGAATGCCTTCTTTGCTTCAGTCTTCACTGCTAAAACCAACCCCCTTGAATCCTGGACCCTGGAGGTAAAAAATAAGGTCTGGAGAGTGGAAGAATTTCCCTCAGTAGAGGAGGGCCAGGTTAGAGGCCACTTACCCAAACTGGACACCCATAAATCCATGGGCCCTGATGGGATGGATCCATGAGTTCTGAGAGAGCTGGCAGATATTATTGCTAGGCCACTCTCCATCACCTTTGAGAGGTCATGGAGAACAGGAGAGGTGCCTGAGGACTGGAGGAGGGCCAACGTCACTCCAGTCTTCAGAAAGGGCAAGAAGGAGGACCCAGGGAACTACAGGCCAGTTAGTCTCACCTCCATCCCTGGTAAGGTATTGGAACAAATCGTTCTGGATGTCATCTCAAAACATGTGAAAACAAAAAAAAATCATTGGATTCACCAAAGGGAAATCATACTTGACCAATCTGATTGCCTTCTATGACATCATAACTAGTGGGCTAGATGAGGGGAGAGCAGTGGATCTTATCTACCTTGGAGAGAGCCAGCAATGAGACCTTGTTGCCAAGAAGGCAAATGGAATCCTGGGTTGCATAAGGAAGAGTGTGGCCAGTAGGTTGAGAGAGGTCATTCTCCCACTCTACTCTACCCTGAGGAGGCCACATCTGGAATACTGCATCCAGTTCTGGGCTCCCCAGTTCAAGAGAGACAGGGAACTACTAGAGAGAGTCCAGCGGAGGGCAACAAAGATGACTGGGGGCTTGGAGCATCTCTCTTATGAGGAAAGGCTGAGAGAGCTGGGACTCTTTAGCCTGGAGATGAGAAGGCTGAGGGGAGACCTTATTAATGCCTGTAAGTATCTACAAGGTGGGTGCAAGGAGGATGGAGCCAGGCTCTTTTCACTTGTTCCCAGTGACAGGATGAGGGGCAATGGACACAAGCTGGAACATAGGAAGTTCCATTGAAATACGAGGAAGTCTTTACTGTGAGGGTGACAGAGCACTGGAACAGGCTGCCCAGGAAGGTTGTGGAGTCCCCTTCTCTGGAGATATTCAAGACCTGCCTGGATGCAGTCCTGTGTCATGTGCCCCAGGTAAGCCTGCTTTAGTGAGGGAGTTGGACTAGATGATACCTAGAGGTCCCTTCCAATTCTGACAATTCTGTGATTCTGTGAAAAGACATCAAGTCCAACCATCAGCCCTACACCCTGTGAACACTAAACCATCTCCTGAAGCATCACATCTATCCATTTTTTTAACACCTCCAGGGATGCTGCCTCCACCACCTCCCTGGGCAGCCTGTTCCAATGCCTCACCACTCTTTCAGTAAAGAAGTTTTTTCTGATATCTAACCTGAACTGCCCCTGGCGCAACTTGTCCCCATTTCCTCTTGTCCTAACGCTAGTCACTAGGGAGAAGAGACCAACACCCACCTCCTGACAACCTCCTTTCATGTAGTTGTAGAGAGCAATGAGGTCTCCCATCAGCCTCCTCTTCTCCAGGCTGAATAGCCCCAGCTCCCTTAGCCTCTCCTTGTAAGACCCCTAATCAGCCTAGTTGCTGTTCTCGGCATCCTCTCCAGCACCTTGATGTCCTTCCTATCTACTTACTATAAACCCTAGATTTGAAAGTGAAGTCTTAGTAAGACTTCACATAGAATTAACAAAATCTGAAGTAATCACTAAACTATCACTTAACAATACACATCAGACTCACCAAATATATCATGAGCATTTGTTTATGTCTGCTTTAGTGCAGCCAAGATCTGACTGTAACTCTGTGGCAATGGCCAAACTATGCACTCGGCAGTTTGTGTAGTGATAGCACTGATACCAAGAACCTTAACACAGGCTACAACTTAGGGTCAAAAAGCTGGATGAATACTTCAGTATTTAGTTCCCACTAAGCTCTGTATAGTTTTATCTTTGCTGCCTGAAGTATCTGGTTGAAATCTTGCACAAATACATTTAGAAAAGTTGCAGTAACACCTTTGTAGTGCAGAATGTTTAGCAGATTTCAGTGGTTTTGTCTTCTAAGTCCTCCTTCTACCAAAAGAAAAAAAAAAGAGAACAGGGAAGAAATTTCTTTAAATAAGCCAGAAAAATGTGACTACTTTGGACAAATGGAAAAGTTAGACTGAGGGTATACCAACACAGAATCTTCTGTTTGAAAAGATACTGACCTGGGTGCTAATTCCCATTCCAAAGACATTAATGATTTGTCCTGTGCAGGATGCTTGAACATGTTCTACTTTGAATTATAAAGGCAAAAGACAGACACTTACTGTGGTATTATTAGAAGGTAGACAAGGCCAAATAAGGCAGCTAGAATTAGTGAGAGAACTACAGCGCTGGTGAAGTACTCATCCTGAAGCTGGTGGTACTGTTAAAGAAATGAAGAAATTAAGAGAGTGAGCATTTTATACACACCCAGCCACCCACACTTGTCCATTCTCAGTAAAAAAGAGCCTAAAGAAAACCAGCCCCTATCCATTTTACAAACATACAAATAATCATTACATAATTCACAAGAAAAAAAAGACACAAGATGAGGCAATTCTACACAGTTATTAATTATCACTCGAATACTAATTATTTCTTGACAGCCTTCTGTTTCAACTTCTGATTCCTGTTGGCCTAGCTATTTAGTTTTCACCCCATAACTAGTAAAATCTGGGTTAGGCTCAGACATAATTGTTTTGGGGCAAAAAAGGATTCAGCCAGTTTGAACCAGAAGGCAGTGGCATTCCCTCCTCTCCACTTATTCATCACCAAAAAAAAAAAAAAAGGCCAAAATGCGCTTGGTGCTGTCTTTAAGGAGTTTTGTTACTTCAGCTGCTCAGGACAGGACACTAACGGATGGGCTGAGGGCAGCTGCTAATGAGAGACATGGGCTCAGTTTTGAGCAGTTCCTGTCACTGATTCCACTAAGCCACACTCCTTAGAACACTTTTCAGGTGTGGAAACACATTACTCTTTCCTCAGAAAGATCCACATTTAAATCTCATTTATACCAAGAGACCTTCTTATTTTAAAATAAAACCATTATAATTAACTAATGACTGTGGAAACTTGAAACCAAAGTTAATACTTAACAGCTTAAAAAAACTGAGTCCAATGTGGCTCACATCCTTCTGACTCAAAACAATACTGACATGAAATCTTAAGACTACAAAGTGATTTACAGCGGAGAAATAAATGCTACTGCCAAATTAATCCACAATCACGTCACTTTTTCTTTTTCAAACACATAAACTAAAGGTTTTTTTTTTTCAATTCAAACAACTTGTATACACAAACAAATCTACTTTGTTAGCTTATATGCATGCTTTTAAGTCTGTAGTAAGTCCACTGGTTTCAGCACAGTAACTACCACAAGACCTCTTGACCAAAGATTTATATTTTTTATTTTATATATATTTTATATATTTTCTGTAATTGATGGGATCAGTATTTATCAAGCTATGTATAAAGAGGAAAGCATCCTCCTGTCATTAATGCTTCTCCAGAGCAGATGAGTCAGTAGGCAGCCACATTACCATGACAGAGCACCAAACAGATGACGCAGGTCAGGCAGTTTGGAGAAGCAAAAGGAAAGCCAAAACACAGGATTTGTAACTTTATGGGGGAGGATCCTGATGAGTAGCAAGATACTGATCGTTCTTTTTATCCCCTCCAATTTCTTCCATAGAAGGTGGAGATAATGTCTCCCTCTTAACGGACAGTCCAGAGGATTATTTAAAGATAGTGAATACAATTTAAATATTTTCTAAAAACAAGCAAAAAACCAACGTTAATTGTCTTATGGTCAGTGAAATAAATAAAAATAATTTTAAAACCCCTTACTTTATATTCACGCTCAATTTGCTTATACTTCAGGGTAATGAAGTTCAAGTCAGACATCTCAGACTCAGTTTGTCGGGCCTCTATCAAACGGCCGATGTATCTGTTTACTCGAGTTCCTGGAGTATTGTATACAATATTGGTAGAAAAAGAGGAACGATTCCTGAGTTTTTCAGAGGCTGTCCTTAATGCTCTCCTCTGTATCACAGATGAAGAAAGAAACAGATTTTATTAACATTTAAATTTTTCACTGCTGTTCATATTATCTCAAGCTCACAGCCAGGATGAGGAATTCATTAAGCAGAGCAACTACAAAAGAAAGAGATTGCATCTCTTTGTGATTGCCATCTTCTAAAAACTCCTTAGCTGAAGCCCCAATCTCATTAAAATCAAGGAGAAAACTGGCAGTGCATTCCAGGATTTCAATCCTCATCCAGAGAAATTCTCTTCACATACTGTCCTGACACTTCTCTGCCACTGAGGAAATAATCGGTTTGATCCAAATCAGTGTGACTTTACCAAGAAAAATGAGGTTTTTTTATTTTTTTTTTTTTTATGAAAGACAAGGAGCTCTGGACATCCTGAATAAAAGATAACCAGATTCTTCATGATACAAGGTAAGTCCTACTCTCCAAATCTGTCTAGGTAACAATACATACTGTGAAAAGATAACTTTCCTTAACCACTTGCACAATGACCATATGTGATTTCAGAGGATCTGAAATATCAAGTGTTTCTATCTTTAACTCACCAAAGTGGTTCTGTAGAGTCCCTAAATGAACATTTGTCTCAAAACAGCCGCCTTGACAATATGGACATTGTGCTCAGGTGGGGGCCTCATTCAATAACCACCTGGACCCTGTTCTTGCAAGAACAGACCCTCAATTGGTAACCACCCTGATAAACTGGGCCCTGGTCTCGCAAAAAGAACCCCTTCTTCGGTGGTCATCCTGATAAGCTGGACACTGTCCTTGCAAAAGGGAGCCTGTCCTTGGGTGGCCAACTTGATAGGCAGGACACTGTCCTTATTTGATAAGGAACAGTGGCATGCAAGCCCTGCTGAGGCAGCGTGCCATCTTGTGTAAGCCCCCTGAAAGATCACTGAACAGGGTGCATGTGCAGATCTAAGGGACATTGCTCCGTCAACCCAGATGGGAGGCCCAAGTGATCACCAGGAACCCCATGCCCCACCAACTCATTTCTAGAACACTCTAAAACTCCACACTGAATCTGTGCAAAACCTCAAGCCCCCCCTGAAAAGGTGGGGCCAGGTAGCATAAAAGATGCAGGCTCGAGACGCTCAGGGTGTGCCCACCATCCAAGGACCACAACTTCCTACCAAGATCATCGCTAGATCCAAGGGTGGTGACACCTCTTCTATCCCTCTTTATCTCTCTTTCCTCTTTTTTCTTATCTCTCTCTCTTTCTAACCTTATCTTGGCACATAAGGGTAACATAGTCTCTAATTTTGTTGAATTTTTATAGCCCCTTGCTTTGACAAGTTCTTGCTAATTGTAGCCTGTTGCTTTGATAACCTTGTTAAGCTTTGTTAGTTGTAACCTGTTGTTTTGACAATTTCCTTAAGTTTTGCTAAGTTGAAACCCGCTACTTTGAAAGTACCTTTTTGCTAAGTTCTCCTATTTGTAATCTATTGCTTTTGAGAGTATAGTGTGGTGTTTTTTTGACAAGCTTTATAATCTTACTCAATCTTAAGTAAAGGTGTGTTTTGCGAAGGCCTCCTGGGTAATGGTCTTACTCCTAGAGTACTGTGCAGAGTATTCCCGAGCTTAATCTCGCCGAATGGGTTGTTAAAAGAGATATTTATTTAGTTTGGACCCCCAGCTCTGGGGAGCTGTGACCACTTTGCGGGGTGTGATATTTATATTTAGTTTGGGCCCCCACCTCTGAGGAGCCATGCCCACTTTGTGGGATTTGAAAGTGCCGTACCCACCTTGTGAGACATGAAAATGCCATGCCCACCTTGTGGGATGTGACAGGCTGTCTTGTTAAGACCTTCTGGGTATGCCTTAAATGCACTTGCAGATCCAGATGGAGCAGTCCAATAAATTATCACAGCTAACCTGTGCCTCCCTGAGGTTATTTCCACAACTGACAAGATAATCATTGACAGTCCTTTTCAGTGCTAAAGATTTAACACAGAGTATTTCTGAAAGGGATTTTAGACAATCTGTCTCACTTTTCATAGAGAGCACTCAAGAGATGATGAGCGGTATCTCAGCCACACTGTTGTCAACTTTCAGTTGAGGGCACTGTAATCTAAACCATTATGGCTACATCTACACTGGTATGACTGCCCATGTCCCAGCACACTGAAAGTATCAGGGCCTTCACAATATACACTTGTAGATGCAGCATTTTTTAACTAGAGTGAGAAAGATTTAGGCCAATCTTATAAAAGAAAACAGTCACCTAATGGTTAGCACATTGAGCAGAAAGAGGCATCAATTGAATATCCATTTCACCTCAAAAGAGGTCAAGCCTTAATTCCCAGAAGAGTTTTGACAACCAAACTCAGGCAAGCTGTACTATTTTCATATAGTTAAAGGAATACTTTTTTATCTAACATCTGCAGAGTTCAGGAAGACAATTTGAAACATTATAAAATGGCAAGTCTGCTCAGGGATAAGGATGTTGGCTCAGGATATAATCAGTAGAGTCTTTCAGCAAGCTGTTACAAAAGCACACAAAATTTCTCTCTTCACAGCAGTCAGTACTTAATAGACCACTCTTGAAAGGCTACACTACAAAATATAATTTTAAAGCAGATGGTAAAAAGAAATGGTGATCACTATTTAAGGAATTCTGTAGGCATGGCTTTTTCCTGTCTTATTCCACAAATAGTTCTCATGAGATCATCATCAGTGAACAGTGGACTACAGCAGTTCATTAGCTTACATAGCTTATGTTATATGAATATTACATCTGAATACTTATTAACAGTGGGAAGGGTTAACTGCTGACTGATACCTTAGTTTTCCAACTGTAAAGAAGAATGGACTTCAGCAAAGATCCAAGCCAGTAACCCCAGCAAGAAAGACAGCTTCAATGGGGGCCCAACTTAAATGCTTCTATGCAAATGCATGTAGCTTGGGGAACAAATGAGAAGTTAAGAGATGTGTGCAAGCCTGCAGGGCTATAATGTTATTGGCATCACTGAGTTGTAGTGGGATGACTCCTATAACTGGAGTGTTGGGAATGGAAGGGTACAGACTCCTTAGGAAGGACACGCAGGGAAGAGGAGGAGGGGTGTCGCCCTCTACATCAATGACCAGCTGGAGTCCACAGCGCTCCACCTGGGGATAGATGAGGAACTGACAGAGAGCTTATGCATCAGGGTTAGAGTGAAGCCAGGGGCAGGAGATACCGTAGTGGGGTCTGCTACAGGCCACCCGACCAGGAAGACTGAGCAGATGAGGCCCTTTATAGACAGGTAGGAGTCTCACATTCACATGCACTAGTCCTTATGAGGGATTTCAATCACTCTGGTGGTTGGAGGGACAACACAACAAGGCACCAGCAACCCAGGAGGTTCCTGAAATGCATTGACAACAACTTACTTCTCCAAGTGGTTGAGGAATCAACAACAAAAGGTGCTATGCTGAATCTTGTTCTCACCAACAAGGAGACAATGGACAATGTAAAGCTTAAGGACAGCCTTGGCTGCAGTGACCACAGAACTGTGGAATTCAATATCTTAAGGGCAACAAGGATGGTACCAAGCAAGCTTACTACTCTGGATTTCAGGAGAGCAGACTTCAACCTGTTCAGGGATCTGCTTGGTAGGGTACCATGGGATAAAGCCCTGAAGGGGAAAGAGACCCAAGAAAGCTGGGCAATATTCAGGGATCACCTCCTCCAAGCCCAGAAGCAATGTGGTCCAACAAAGAGGAAGGCAGACAAGAATGCCAGGAGGCCTGCATGGATGAACAAGGAGCTCCTGGACCCAATGAGATGTAAAAAGAAAGTCTACAGAGGGTGGAAGCAAGAACAGTAGCCTAGGAGGAATACAAAGTTGTTCAAACAGATAGGGATGAGGTTAGGAAAGCTAAAGCCCTGTAGATTTAAATCTGGCCAGGAACATCAGGGGCAACTAGAAAAGCTTCTATGGGTAAATCAGTGATAAAAGGAAGACTAGGGAAAAAGTGGGCCCACTCCAGGAGGAAACTGGAGACCTGGTCATGTGGGATATGGAGAAGGCTGAGGTATTCAATTATTTTTTTGCCTCACTCTTCACCAGTAAGTTCTCAAGCCACAGTGCCCAAGTCACAGGAGGCAAAGGCAGGGACTGGGAGAAGGAATATACTCCCCCACTGTAGGAGAACAGCAGGTTCAAAACCATCTAGGAACCTGGAAGTGCAGAAGTCCATGGGACCTAACAAGATCCAGCCACAGCTTCTGAGGGAACTGGTGGGTGAAGTTGCAAAGCCACTGTCCATCATATTTGAAAAGTCCTGCTAGTGTGGTGAAGTTCCCACTGACTGGAAAAGGGGAAACATAACCCCCATTTTCAAGAGGGAAAACAAAAAGACCCAGGGATCTACAGGCCAGTCGGTCTCACCTTTGTGCCCAGCAAGATCATGGAGCAGATTCTTCTGAAGGCTCTGCTAAGGCACGTGGAAAACAAAGGGTGATTGGTGACCGCCAACATGGCTTCATCAAGGGCAAATCATGCCTGACAATTTTGGAGGCTTTTTACAATGGAGTCACAGCATTGGTGGACAAGGGAAGAACAACTGATGTCATTTACCAGTACTTGTACAAATCGTTTGACACTGTCCCACATGACATCCCGGCCTCTAAATTAGAAAGATACTAATTTGATGGATGGACCACTCAGTGGATAAGGAACTAGATGGATGGTTGCACTCAAAGAGTTGTGGTCAACAGCTCAACGTTCAAATGGTGACTAGTGATTAGTGGCATTCCCCAAGGGTCGGTACTGGGACCAGTGCTGTTTAACATCTTTGTTGGCAACATGGACAGTGGGGTTGAGTGCATCCTCACCAAGTTTGCTGATGATGTCAAGCTGTGTTGTGCAGTCAACATGCTGGAGGGAAGGGAGGCTATGCAGAGGGACCTTGACAGACTTGAGAGATAGGCCCATGCTGACCTTATGAAGTTCGACAAGGCCAAATGCAAGGTCCTGCACCTGGGTTGGGGCAATCTTAGGCACAATTACAGGTTGGATGGAAAATGGATTGAGAGCAGCCCTGAGGAAAAGGGCTTGGGGGTGTTGGTTGACGAGAAGCTCAACATGAATTGTCAATATGCACTTGCAGCCCAGAAAATGAACTACATCCTGGGCTGCATCAAAAGAAGTGTGGTCAGCAGACTGAGAAAGGTGGTCCTACCCCTCTACTCTGTTCCCGTGAGACCCTACCTGTGTCGAGTTCTGAACCCCCAACACAAGAAGGACATGGAGCTGTTGGGAGTGAGTCCAGAGGATGGCCATGAAGATGATCAGAGAGCTGGAGCACCTTCCTATGAAGACAGGCTGAGACAGTTGGGGCTGCTCAGCTTGGAGAAGACAAGGCTTCAGGGAGACCTCATAGCGGCCTTCCAGTACCTGAGGGGGGCCTACAGGAAAGATGGGGAGGGACTTTTTACAAGGGCATGTAGTGACAGGACAAGGGATAATGGCTTTAAACTGGAAGACAGTACACTTAGATTAGACATTAGGAAAAAATTCTTCACTGTGAGGGTGGTGAGACACTGGAATAGGTTGCCCAAAGTAGCTGTGGCTGACCCCTCCCTGGAAGTGTTCAAGGCCAGGCTGGATGGAGCTTTGAGCAACCTGGTCTTGTGGAGGTGTCCCCGCCCATGGCAAGCGGGTTGGATCTAGGTAATCTTGGAAGTCCCTTCCAACACCAACCATTCTATGATGCTATGAAAGACAAAATAACAATCCAAGTCCTGTTCTGCTGGCTTTATATGTAAATAGCAGGTTATACCAGTATTAAACAATTATGAGGCTACTTGAAAAACCTTTCTTCAAACTATCAGATCCAATTACCTATTAATTTGTCTGAGGTGTTTCAACCTCAACTAATTGTTTCAATGGGAAAAATAAACTTGTGGACATAAATGGATTAGAGTTTTAAAATCTTGTCTTCTGAGTTCTTTTAGCCATAACAGAAATCTTAAGTTGTCAGGCAAACAATTATTCTAAATGTTTCTAAACAGATGAAGTTGTTCTCCTGCAGAGGACATTTGTCCCACAAATTGGTAGGGAAACTGAGTGCTTCCAATAATATTGCCAGAAAAATCCAATTTTGCTCTTCATAAAGATAAACAACAGTCAGTTAGCATATGTATTCCTTAAGGTTTAGCAGAAAGTATATCTTTGGGGATCTTTTATAATCCAAATTTAAGCCTATAGCATAATAATAGAGGGAAGCAAAAAAGCATTTTAAAAATGAAAACAGAAAATGCTTCTTTGCTTTAAAATCTGGCATGAGGGCAGATGATGGTGTGGGGAGTGAGCCCCACATTTAATTATGCCCTTCGAGCCAGCAGGTACTGAATATAAAATAGCCTTCTTAGCCTGTCAATCATCACCTCAGAGACATAAAGCAAGGACTGGCAGGCAGGCTGAGGAAAGACAGGCACTTTCCACCGGAAAATATTTACAATGTTGCAAGCTGCACCTGGCAGTCACCACCCTGCCTGAAACCAGGTGGAGACAGGGCTTAGATTGGTTCAGCTGGAGAGTTCAGCAGTCCTGCAATAAGAAAAGGAGCAATTGTTAAGACCCTCATTGGTTCTAGCCTGGAAGTTCAACAGTCCTGGAACAAGAAAGGAGGGAATGCTGAGCCAGACTGGCTGCTGACACTTTGGGATCAGGCATCCTCCTTGCTGGTTTGCCTGTCGTTTTAGGACACCTCCTTGCTGCTTAAGGATTTTTCCTACTTGTCTTTGGAACTAATTGTTAGTGGATTTACTTACCTGCATGGTTGCTTGCCTGCCTACCCCTGTCATCGAGGATTCCCACTGCCTACTGAGGATTGGGCACCCAGTTGCTACCTAACCGCAGCCACCTGAGGGAAACTAGCTCTTTGGATGTGTTACTGGTCTGCTGTGTTGCCACTCCCTGTTGCCTGTTCTTACTCTATGGACTGTCTCAGGACCACTGTAAGGTAGCGTCCCTTCATCTTCCCCTTTCGCCCCAATCCTCTCCCTTACAAACTTACATGCATAGTGTGACCCCATTGAGGGGAATCAACCGTCACGCTCACTCCCTCCTCTTTCCCTGTATCTACCCTCGGGATTCACTTATATACATATACACATATATTTACAAGTGTGGGAATATTGTTTACTGTTGCTGTGTTCCCCTTGTTATATTTACTCCTTCCTGGTTTACCCATATTTACTTTTCCCATATCCTCACCCCCTTCCATTTGGCCTTCTCCCTTCAATAAACCATTTAATGTATTAAACTTAATTTCAGTGTCAAATTGACTAATTAAGGCACAGTACGAGTGGGATCTGCTGGGTTGTTCAGGCAGTTAACTCTCAGTCTCTCT
This sequence comes from Hemiprocne comata, assembly GCA_020745705.1. Classification (NCBI taxonomy): domain Eukaryota; kingdom Metazoa; phylum Chordata; class Aves; order Apodiformes; family Apodidae; genus Hemiprocne; species Hemiprocne comata. The sequence continues at coordinate 60,843,154 of CM036587.1, read as the reverse complement.
AATCGTGTCCCCAGACCGATGTGCAGGCCCCAGTTCTTTCACTCAAAGCAAGTTCCCGCAATAAGCAGCCGTCGGTGACGCAGCCTTCCTGACCACTTGTCCGTGATTGGTCCTAGTGCCTGACCCTGGACGTGTCAGCGGCCCTTACCACAGCCACTTGGACTGTCACAGATGGAATTATTCTGATATGTGGAATAGATTATACTATCTATTAGGTATTTTTGAAAAAGGGTTAAAATTACTGTGTTTGATCAAAGTAGCTGCTGCTCACATACAGTTATTTCCACTAGGTCTCTTATTTTTATTTCTTACTATTTCACACAGTAGACTTACATTATGTCTTATATGTGGTCAGGATCAAGCATCTCTCAGAAATTAAATAGATAAATACATGCTACAGTAATGTGCTGGCTTCAAAGCATTTATAGCCATAGCTTGTTTTACATTATTTGAGGACTCATATCTCGCCGAAGTCACTGAGGTGAAGGGCTCTGAAGCGGGGATTGCACCAGGGTACCCTTCCTCAGCAGCAAAAAACCCAGCAAAAGCACAAGGAGGGAGAGGGTGCCCCAGCTTCCATGCCCCCCCACCCAGAGAGGGAAGAGCAAGCTCATGATGAGGGGTCGCTCTGACTCGGCGTGGGTGGGGACAACCCCTCCACGTACAAGAACAGCCCCCATGGAGCACGAGCAACCAGGAATGCAGCAACTATAGTGGGTAAACAGGGCATAGCACGTCAGAAGGGCGTGGTGTGGCAGTTCATGCAAGCAGGCGGCGCAGAGCAGACGATCTCGGGTGGAAGTCCTCACCCTCCCAGCAAAAAATCCAATTATGGTCTCCACTCAGTCCAAAGCCACAGTCAAAAGAAATGTGGCAACCCAGACTGACCTACCTCAGAAACACGCAGCGGGTCAGGTGCTGGGCTGCATGGAATGTCTGAGCCTGCCGCTCTTGTCGGAAGACAGCAAAGACAACACCTGTGTGTGCTGTGACCAGGTACATGATCTGCTCAGGCTGGTGGTGGAGCTTAAGGAGGAAGTGGATAGATTGAAGACTATCTGGGAATGTGAAAGGGAAAGGGACTGGTGGAGCCACACCCTGCCATCCTTAGGGAGAAGGCTCCACAGGAGGTAGAGGATACCTTGCCCTCTTGTCACCAGGCAGAAGGAGGGAACCTAAGAGATGATGGGGGGGAATGGAAGCAGGTCCCTGCTTGGTGCAGCAGGTAACTCCCCTCCAGACCTCCCCCACCTCCCCAGGTGCCCTTACGGAGCAGATACAGGGCTCTGGAGATAGAGGACCAGGGAAATGAGGATGTGGATAAAGCCCCATCCAGGGAGTTGCTGAAGCAGCCAGCTCCATGCATTGAGACTGCTTCTGTTAAAAGCAAGAGGAGGGTGATTGTTATAGAAGATTCCTGTCTGAGGGGAACTGAGGGTCCCATATACTGACTGGACACTTCCCACAGGGAGGTCCACTGCCTCCCTGGGGCCCGGGTTAGGGATATAACTAGGAAGCTTCCTGGTCTGGTACAGCCCTCAGATTACTACCCTCTTTTGACCTTTCAGGTAGGCAATGATGAGGTAAAGAGATGAAGTCTGAAGGCAATGAAGAAAGATTTCAGGGCCTTGGGATGACTGGTCAAGCAATCAGGAGCACAAGTTGTGTCCTTCTCTATTCTCCAGTTCCGGGGAGTGATGAATGGGTAAACAAGAAGACCCACCAGATCAATGCCTGGCTCCAAACGTGGTGCTGCCAGCAGGACTTTGGTTTTTTGTCCACAGTTTGATTTACAGGTCACTGGGCCTCTGGCAATGGATGGGAAAACCCTGTTTCATGGGGGGAAAAAGATATTAGGGCAAGAGTTAGCAGGGCTCATGGACAGGGCTTTAAACTAGACTCAAAGGGGGAAGGGGGTAAAACCAGGCCCACCAGAGATGAGCCTAGGGGTGAAGGGCCAAGGATGGGTGTGAAACTGATGGCCCAGCTCAAGTGCATCAACACTAATGCACATAGCATGAGCAACAAGCAGGATGACCTGGAGGCCACTGTGCAGCAGAACACCTATGACATAGCTGCCATCACGGAAACATGATGGGATGACTGTCATGACTGGAATGCTGCAATGAATGGATATAAGCTCTTCAAAAGGGACAGACAAGGAAGGAGAGGCGGAGGCATGTCTCTGTACGTTAGGGAGTGTTTTGATTGTATAGAGCTTGATTATAGTGAGGATAAAGTTGAGTGTTTATGGGTAACGATGAAGGAGAAGGTGAATAAAGCAGATACTGTGCTGTGAGTCTGTTATAGACCACCCAACCAGGATGAGGAGGCAGATGAAGTATTCTATAAGCAACTGGCTGAAATCTCACAATCGCCTGCCCCTGTTCTGGTAGGGGACTTCAACCTACCAGACATCTGCTGAAAATATAACACAGCAGAGAGCAGGCAGGCTTGGAGGTTCCTCGAGTGTGTGGAAGATAACTTCCTGACACAACTGGTAAGTGAGCTGACCAGTGGAGGTGCCTCGCTGGACCTCCTGCTCACAAATAGGGATGGACTAGTGGGAGATGTGGTGGTCAAAGGCCATCTTGGGTGTAGCAATCATGATTTGGAAGATAAGGACAGAGAGCAGAATAACCCCCCTGTAATCCAGGAGGAAGTAGTTAACAATCTGCTTCTGCACCTAGATGCTCTCAAGTCTATGGAGCCTGATGGTATCCACCCTAGAGTGCTGCTGGAGCTGATAGGGCAGCTCGCTAAGTCTTTCTCTATCATTTATCAACAATCCTGGTCAACAGGGGAAGTCCCAGATGTCTGGAGGCTGGCTAACTGACACCCATCTCAAGAAGGACCGGAAGGAGGATGTGGGGAACAATAGGTCTGTCAGCCTGACCTCGGTACCAGGAAAGGAGAGGCTCATCTTAAGTGAGCTCACATGGCAAGTGCAGGGTGGCCAAGGGATCAGGGCCAGGCAGTGTGAGTTTATGAAAGGGCGGTCTTGCTTGACCAACCTGATCTCTTTCTATGACCATGTGACCCACCTACTGGATTAGGGGAAGGCTGTAGATGTTGGCTACCTAGACTTTGGTAAGGCCTTTGACACCGTCTCCCACGGCATTCTCCTGGAGAAGCTGGCAAATCATGGCATAGACAAGTGCACTCTTCACTGCATAAAAAAACTGGCTGGATGGCCATGCCCAGAGAATTGTGGTAAATGGGGTCAAATCTAGTTGGCAGCTGGTCCCTCAGGGCTCAGTTTTGGGGCCAGTCTTCTTCAACATCTTTATCAATGATCTGGATGAGGGGATTGAGTGCACCCTCAGAAAGTTTGCAGATGGCGTCAAATTGGGTGGAAGTGTTGATCTGCTTGAGGGTGGAAGGCTCTGCAGAGGGACCTGGACAGGCTGTATTGATGGGCTGAGGCCAATTGTATGAGGTTCAATAACGCCAAGTGCTGGGTCCTGTGTTTCAGTCACAACAATCCCAGGCAATGCTACAGTTTGGGGAAGAGTGGCTGGAGAGCTGCTCAGCAGAAAAGGACCTGGAGGTGCTGGTTGATAGCTGACTGAACATGAGCCAGCAATGTGCCCAGATGGCCAAGAAGGCCAATAGCATCCTGGCCTGCATCAAGAATAGCATGGTTAGCAGGAGTAGGGAAGTGATTGTGCCCCTGTACTTGGCACTGGTGAGGCTGCACCTTGAATCTGTGTTCAGTTCTGGCCCCCTCACTATAAGAAGGGCACTGAGGTGCTGGAGTGTGTCCAGAGAAGGGCAACAAAGCTGGTGAAGGGTCTAGAAAACAAGTCCTATGAGGAGTGGCTGAGGGAACTGGGAACGTTTAGTTTGAAGAAGAGGAGGCTGAGGGCAGACCTCATTGCCCTCTACAACTGCCTGAAAGAAGGCTGTAGTGAGGTGGGTGTTGGCCTCTTCTCCCAGGTGAATAACGATAGCACCAGAGGAAATGGTCTGAAGTTGTGGCAGGGAAGGTTTAGATTGGATATTAGAAAGAATTTCTATACTGAAAGAGTGGTCAGGCACTGGAACAGGCTGCCCAGGGAGGTGGTTGAGTCACCATCCTTGGAGGTATTAATGAAACATGCAGATGTGGCACTTCAGGGCATGCTCTAGTGGCTGAGGTTGCAGGTTTGTTGTGCTTTTTTTGTTATTGTTTTTTTTGTTTGTTTTTTTTTTCTTTGTTTTTTGGTTTTGTTTTGTGGTTTTTTTAGTTGGTGTTTTCTGGTGGAGTGTGTGTGGTTGTTTGTGTTTGGGGTTTGGTTTTTTTTGTGTTGATGGTTGGACTCGGTGATCTCGGAGGTCCTTTCCAACCATGACGATTCCGTGATTCTGTAATCTCTGAAAGAACCTTGCATTGCACTACAGTGTATTTTTATTAAAATAATATATTATGCTCTATGATAAATGTTACGTATCAGGTACAAAAGCTCACAGCAACTGCTTCAGTTAAAGATAGCACTGTATAACTTCATTGCAGCTTTCTGCTTTCTCATTAGGAAGGAGGAGGAGTAGGCGCTGACCTCTCTTCTCTGGTGACCAACGGTAGGAAGACGTGCAGGGGGAGGTTTAGGTTGAACATTAGGAAGAGATTCTTCACCCAGAGGGTATTGGAGCACTCGAATAGGCTCCCCAGGGAAGCAGAAATGGCACCGAGCTTGATAATATTCAAGAAACATTTGGACAACGCCCTCAGGGACATGGTGTGAACTTTGGGGTTGGCCTAATCTGGGGCGGGAGTTGGAACTGGTGATCCCAGCTGTCTGATGAGGTGTTTGAGCCCCCATCCCTGGAGACATCTAAAAAGACAGATGGGGTGCCAGGGGACAAGGTTTAGTGGTAGACACGGCAGAGCTAGGGATCTTGAAGGTCTTTTCCTACCAGAACGATACTGTGATACTGTGGCAAATATTCTGACATGAGAAAATTTTCATCAGATCCCTAGCAAACCCATATCAGAATTTTCTGTGTATACTACCTTATTTTTACATACAGATACAGAAGACACATTGTAAAGTATTGCATGTGCTGCAAAGACTATGTGGGTTATGTTTTTAAAACATTTAAAGAACAGTACTCTTTCACAATTGGAAGGCCTAGTACATGGTGAATTTCAAACCCAAATCTATGTAGCAGGATGCTCCATCTCCATCTGCTATCTTGCCCCATTTGGGACAATCTAGTGTTTCTGAAGTCTTCACTGAAGCTGTGTTTTAAAGCAACTAATGGACTTTTCTCCCCTTTTCCCACAGAAAAAACACAAGCACATGAAAAATACAAAATAGAAAAATTAGAATGCTTTCTGAAAGGAAGATTTAAACTGTCTCTTCAATAAATGTACATTATTTTTAAAAAAATAAAGGTGGAGCAATCAGTCAGGATCAATTACTGATTCCAATATACACAATGTGCCCTTCTTTGGAGCACTGGTGGAGTGACCTTTGTAATATTGCCACCTGCTGGCAAAGAAAATCAATGAACAACACTTCAAAATTTTTTTTCTATACATTTCCAGTTAGAACTACACAGAGAAAAGGCAGTAAACTAGGCTACTAGTATGTAAAGCAATTTTGAGTTATGGCATCACAAGCCATCCAAGAAAATGGTATTCATATCTGTATTAGGGACTTTTGTGTTTGGGGTTTGTATTAGGGACTATGAGTCTCATTGGCTAATCAGTTGCCTTAATTTTTTTAAAGAACCATCTAGAGATGAAAAATATTCTGTTATTTTGCATTTGCTGCCTTCAGCTTCAGGCTGTGATGGACTCATGATGCAAAAGAAAAGCTCTCCGTAATTGCAGGTGCAGCCTGAAACTCTAATTACTGTGAAGGAAGACCTTAATAGAAGCCACACAGGCCACCTGTGTTGGCTTGTTCAAGAGGAGCTCCCACGTGGGCCTGTTATAACTAAGATTTTTCTCTCTTTACTGTGAGAAGGATGTGACCATTAGATTGTGCTAGCTCCAGCAGGAACACCAGAAACATCAGTTGGTCAGGTCACCCCATGTGTTCTCAGACCAGATCTGCTTGATGCAGCCCTGCAACTGATGCCCAAAGAGCCCATATGAATTACCTTATCGTCATCCTCACACGTCATGACATTGGAGAAAGGGATCTCAGCTTTGAACATCTTACGACAGTGCATGAGCTGAACAAGCAAGTAGCAGACTGTCTTGAACTTCATTCTTTTGGCAGGCTTAATGTCTGAGAGAATCAGTCCAGGAAATATCTGTTGGTAGGAAAAATAGTATTTATAACTATCACTACATTCCCATGCAGACATACGTACCTGCAGACATCTACACCATCTAGTAGTCACAACAAAGCAATATTCTAATCAAGAAGTGATGCATTTTGATAAACATCGTGTATTTTCAGATTACAATTACTTTATATTTTTTTAACCAGAGATATAAAGAATCAGACAGTATTTAACACATACTTAACATTTTGGGAACTGTTTTCTACATAGAAATGTAGACTACAAACTCATAAAAGAGGCAATATTTGTATTTCTTTAACCTTAAAATATATTCTGGAAAAACATAGGGATAAAATAAAGGAGTACATTAGCATCTTTACTAATTGATGTTAAAGAACATAATTTCAATCTTTTCTTTATTTCCTCATTTTGTTGCTTCAGCTACTGGTAAGCTCATTAAAATCAGAAGAGGATAGTAAAGATACACTTGCATACATGCCCTGAAAGGCAGCTGTGAGGCATTGAGGTTTTATCTTACGTCTTACTTCTTCAAAGCAAGAAGTATTATACCACAGATAAATATTCTTAAAGGGTTGGATATAATCTATGACTTTCACCATGGAGCTCCCAGTTCAGCAAGGCAAAATATTTTCTTGGTTGACACTTATGCCTATATTTAACTCCTGCTGATTGTAGTAAACCCCTAGCACATGTTCAGATGCTTTCACACATCAGATTAAGAGTGATCCTTTATTCTACCTTCAGTATTTATACCAATCTTATTAATGCTTCTGGCATGTGGGATATGCAAAACAGTTTTCATGGGAAATGTGGAAGGATCCCATTCCACCACAGTATGGCACTTTAAGCTTGTAAAATTAATCTTTTGTGGAACAGCAAAATAAAGAAGCACAGAGGATTTGATCCCTCTGGTTCCTAAGTACAAAAGAAAAAGCAAAACACACTCCAAAAACTTTTTCAAATGCTCTAAAATCCAGAAATGGTGCTGAGGGTTTGCTGTCCAGTCTTCACCATACTATGATTTAATAGAGCAGTTTACATAATTACTTCAAGGAATGAAGAAAGTTAACTGGAATCATTTGTTTAATGCATGTTTTCATGGATACCTAAATTTAGAGGGACAGTGCAGATGAGACTGCTCATATTCTGAATGCCATCTCAGGTATTGGTTTGCTCTGCTGTTTAATTCATACAGCTATGTGCTTGCCTTTTCTGGAGAATCAAGGGTATATCTTATTGATCTACCAATATCCTGTTTAGTCGGTTACTCTGTGGCTATGAAACACAAAAATGACTTGTGTATAAATAGCTGTACATTTTATATTATCAGATGGCTATGTTATAAACGTGTGACATGTTTCCAATGTCAAAAGGTACCTAGGTATGCACATGTGCTTTATTGTTTACTGTAAGTCTGACTGAAGCCAGCTAGCATCACCAGCACAGTACTGCACGGGCACCAGCTGAAATCTAAAAGGACAGTACTGTATTTAGTGTGTAATCACTTGTATAAGTGATAGTTTAACAAAAGTCTCCATTAAGAGATTCCAAATATGAATCCTTTCTTTTGAGGGCTTTCTGGCAGACTTACATGCAATAACTGCATAGAAGATACTGTGCAAGGACATTCACATACTAATCATCCTTTAGGTATTCTGAAGGACACCAAGCAGATAGTTGTCCCATTTGAGTATGGCAGATACTATTAATTTTTGAGCTATCATTTCCAAGAGCTAAGAAATAATTCTTTGGAGAGATACTCCACTTACAAATTTTCCTAATGGAGCTGTAATTCCTCTAGAAGTACTATAAATTTTACTCAATCTCCCAATGAACCTTTTGGTACGACAAACAGCAACTTTCTTGAAAGTCTCCAGTTTTGCATTTGGCTTCATTATTTTAAGATACAAGAGATAAAAAGGGAATACACAGGAGTTTATGGGTGGACTATATCTCAAGAGCTCCTTCTTTGCTCAAACCTTTCACTGTGGACGTTGCATTAACTAGGTCAACAACTCAGTTTTAGGTCTCCCTTAGACTGACTGGAAAAGACACTCTTAAGTACAGAGAGCAACACAAGCTGTCTGACAGCCTTGATTATGGAAATGCCACAGTAAAGGTGTAAGAGTGGCAAAAAACAGGTGGAACATCTTACTAGGAAAAGATTCAAGAAAGCATGAGTGAGAAAGGTGGGGACATGGGCGTGACTATATTCTCCTACAAGGATTTAAAGTACTGTGAAAAAAAAAAGAATTGAGACTTTCCTTGATGCAAACTTCTTATAATATATGTCATAGTGAGAACAACCTGCAACTTGAAAACCTGGAATGAATGAATAGCTGGGATGAATAGCTACCAGAAGTGTAGGGGCAATGAAGAGAGATTTCAGGGCCCTGGGACAGCTGGTTAGGAGATTGGGAGCACAGGTGGTGTTCTCCTCTATCCCACCAGTAGCAGGGATTGATGAGGGGATAAACGGGAAGAGCCAAGATTAACTCCTGGCTTCGGGACTGGTGCAGCAGACAGGACTTTGGCTTTTTCGATCATGGATGGACCTACAAGACACCGGGCATGGCAACAGGTGGGGGAAGCCTAACCTGGAGGGGGAGAAGGGTCCTGGCGCACAAGTTAGCAGGGCTCATCGACAGGGCTTTAAACTAGGTTTGAAGGGGGACAGGGACAAAACCAGAGATGAGCCTAAGGATGGCTGCCATTCTGCTGTCCCACTCAAGGTGAGAAATTGGGATAAATGTGGCAACAAGAACATAGGGCTCACTAATAGGTTGGTAACCATGCAAGTGGTTGGGATATCTGTACCACAGCTCAAGTGTATATATGCCAATGCCTGAAGCATGGGAAATAAACAAGAGGAGTTAGAAGCTATTGTGCACCATGATATAATTGCCATCACGGAAACGTGGTGGGATGATTCGCATGGTTGGAGTGCTGCAATGGTCGGCTATAGGCTCTTTAGAAGGGACAGGCAAGGCAAGAGAGGTGGGGGGGGTGGCGTTATATGTTAAGGAGTGCTTTGACTGCCTAGAATTCAATACTAGACACACCAAGGGTGTGAGGATATGGGTGAGGATAAAAGGAAAGGCCAATGAGGCTGATATCCTAGTGGGAGTCTGCTGCAGACCACCTGACCAGGATAGAGAGACTGACGAGATGTTGCTTCAACAACTTGGGGATGTCTTGCGTTCGTTAGCCCTTGTTGTTGTGGGGGACTTCAACTTACCAGATGTCTGCTGGAAGTACAACACAGCAGAAAGGGGCCAATCTGAGACGTTTCTGGAATGTATAGAAGATAACTTCCTGCTACAGCTGGTAAGTAAACCTACCAGGTGTAGTGCCATGCTGGACCTACTGTTCACAAACAGGGAAGGGCTGGTGGAAGAGGTAGTGGTTGGAGGTCATCTTGGGCACAGCGACCATGATATGATAGAATTTTCAATATGTGGTGAAGTTAGGAGGGTCGTCAGCAAAACCTCTACCTTGGACTTCCAGAGGGCTGAATTTGGCCTCTTCAGGACACTGGTTGGGAGAGTCCCTTGGGAAGCAGCCCTCAAAAATAAAGAAGCCCAGGAAGGCTGGGCTTACTTTAAGAATGAAATTCTGAAGGCGCAGGAGCAGGCTGTTCCTGTGTGCCGAAAAAGGAGCCAGCAGGGAAGAAGACCAGCCTGGTTGAGCAAAGAACTATTGCAAGAACTCAGAAATAAAAAAATAGTGTATCAACTTTGGAAAAAAGGGCAGGTGAATCAGGAAGTATTCAGGGATATTGTAAGGTCATGTAGGAAGAGGATCAGAGATGCAAAAGCTCAGCTAGAACTTAATCTGGCCATCTCTGTAAAGGATAATAAAAAATGCTTTTATAAATACATTAATAACAAAAGGAGGGTCAGGGAAAATCTTCATTCCTTATTGGATGAGGAGGGGAACTTAGTAATGGAGGACAAGGAAAAGGCTGAGGTACTTAACACCTTCTTTGCCTCAGTCTTTAACAAAAAGACTAGCTACCCTCAGGACAACTGGGCTCCTGAGTTGGTAGACAGGGATGGGGAGCAGAATCCCCCTACTGTAATCCAGGAGGAAGTAGTTAGGGACCTGCTGTGCCACTTAGGTCCCAACAAGTCCATGGGTCCAGATGGGATTAATCCTAGGGTGCTGAGGGAGCTGGCAGAAGAACTGGCTAAGCCACTCTCAATCATTTATCACCAGTCCTGGCTGACTGGGGAGGTCCCAGATGACTGGAGGTTGGCCAATGTGACGCCCATCCACAAGAAGGGCTGGAAGGAGGATCCGGGGAACTATAGGCCTGTCAGCCTGACCTCGGTGTCTGGCAAGGTTATGGAACAGATCATCCTGAATGCCATCAAGCATCTTGTGGAAGACAACCAGGGGATCAGGTTCAGCCAGCATGGGTTTAGGAAAGGAAGGTCCTGCCTGACTGATCTCATCTCCTTCTATGACTGGGTGACACACCTAGTGGATGACGGGAAGGCTGTGGATGTGGTCTACCTCAACTTCAGCAAGGCCTTTGTCACAGTCGCCCACAGCATCCTCCTGGAAGAGCTAGAAATCCATGGCTTGGACAGGTGCACCCTTTGCTGGGTTAAAAACTGGTTGGATGACCGGGCCCAGAGAGTGATGGTGAATGGAGCTGCATCCAGCTGGCGTCCAGTGACCAGCGGTGTCCCCCACGGATCAGTACTGGGCCCAGTTCTGTTCAACATCTTTATTGATGACCTGGATGTGGGGATTGAGTCCACCCTCAGTAAATTCGCAGATGACGCCAAGCTGGGGGGAAGTGTTGATCTGCCAGAGGGTAGGAAGAAGCTGCAGAGGAACTGGGACACTCTGAGTAGATGGGCCAAGGCTAATGGCATGAATTTCAACAAGACCAAGTGCAGGGTCCTGCACTTTGGCCACAATCACCCCATGCAATGCTACAGACTGGGGGAAGAGTGGCTGGAGAAAGATCCGGCAGAGAGGGACCTGGGAGTACTGGTTGACAGCCAGTTGAACATGAGCCGGCAGTGTGCCCAGATGGCCCAGAAGGCCAATGGCATCCTGGCCTGTATCAGGAATAGTGTGGCCAGCAGGACTAGGGATGTGATTCTCCCCCTGTACACAGCACTGGTGAGGCCTCACCTCGAGTACTGTGTACAGTTCTGGGCCCCTCACTTCAAGAAAGACGTTGAGGTGCTGGAGTGGGTCCAGAGGAGAGCAACAAGCCGGGTGAAAGGACTAGAGGGAAAGTCTTATAGGGAGAGGTTGAGGGTGCTGGGGTTGTTTAGCCTGGAGAAGAGGAGACTCAGGGGGCACCTTAACACTCTCTTCAACTACCTGAAGGGTGGTTGTAGTCAGGTGGGGGCTGGGCTCTTTTTTCAGGCAACCAGTGACAGGACAAGAGGGCACAGCCTGAAGTTGCTCCAAGGGAGGTTTAGGTTGGATATTAGGAAGTACTTCCTCGTGGAGAGGGTGATTAGACATTGGAATAGACTGCCCAGGGAAGTGGTGGAGGCACCGTCCCTGGATGTGTTCAAGGAAAGGCTGGATGTGGCACTTAGTGCCATAGTCTAGACGGTGTGGCGGTGTTGGTCGTAGGCTGGACTTGATGATCTTAACGGTCTTTTCCAGCCTTGGTAATTCTGTGATTCTGAATTCAGTTTGGCTTAGGCAGTATGGCCCTGCCACCAATATGATTTTTCCTCAAACACATATTTTCATGCAATTTCCTGAGTGTATCTTCAAAGAAGTAGATAAAACATTTTTAGCTTATACCATCATCTGGCCTTCTCATTTATAAATCTTATCAGCAGACAATATATCAATAGTTATATATTGGAAATACAGGGGGAGTGGAAACTCCCCATCTTGGAGTCAAACAGAAGTTTTTCAACTTAGGTAACTGAAAAAAATGGAGTAGTGTGTCTACTTCTGGGCTCCCCAGTACAAGAAAACCAGTGACAAACTGGAGTGAGCTCAGCAAAGGTTCACCAAAACAAAAAAGGCATAAATCACAGAATCATTGAATCATAGAATCATAGGGGTTGGAAGGGACCTCTGAAGATCATCGAGTCCAACACCCCTGCTGCAGCAGGAACACCTAAGGCAGATCACACGAGAATGCGTCCAGACAAGTCTCCAGAGTAGGAGACTCCACAACCTCTCTGGGCAGCCTGTTCCAGTGCTCCATCACCGTTTTTTCTTCATGTTGAGGTGGAACTTCCTGTGTTGTAACTTGGTGCTGTTTCCCCTCATCCTATCACAAGGCACCACTGAAAAGTGTTTGGCCCATTCTTGACATCCACCCTTCAGATATTTATAGACATTTATAAGGTCCCCTCTTAGTCTTCTCTTCTCAAGACAAAACAGCCCCAGATCTCTTAGCCTTTCCTCGTATGACAGATGTTCCAGACCCTTAATCATCCTCACAGCTCTCTGTTGAACTCTTTCCAGTATATCCCTATCCCTCTTGAACTGGGGAACCCAGAACTGGACACAATACTCCAGATGTGGTCTTACACAGGCAGAGTATAAACAAATCTATAAATATGTTAAAAATAAATAAATAAATAAATGAAATAACAATTAAGCATATGACATATGAGAAGAACCTGAGGGGATTAGTTCACTTAGCTGGGAGAAGGCTAAGGAGGGATGTAATTGCTGTCTTCAGCCACCTAAGTAGTAGTTAGAGAGAAGACAGAGCAAGACTCATCTCAAAAATGCTCAGAAGTGCAAGAGACAATTAACATAGTCTGGAACAAGGGAAATTCCTATTTCATACAAAGAACAGAAGTTTTAACTGTAAGAATGATCACCCACTGGAGCAGGCTGCCCAGAAAGGTTGCCAAATCCAGCAGGGGCAATAGCACTCAATCAGAAGAGATGCCCCAAGCAACCTGCAATTTCAAAAGTGAATCTAACTGCAAAGCTGGTACCCTGCACTGAGGAGGGAGGTCAGCCACATGACCTCCAAAAGACCCTTCCGAATTCAGCTAGTGTGTGATGCTATGAAAACATGGGGAACACATATAGCTACTGGTCTTCATGGCTGGCCAAGAACTTAAGCACTCAAAGGACATTGCAACACACACAGGTAGGCACACTGAAGTTCTCAGACCATGTAAAATATTATATAGGGTTTTTTCTTTTTTTTTTTTTAACCTAGTGGTTGCAGGACATACAGATTCTATGCTGGGACTGAAGATTTTCCATTCTACTATTATATATTCACAACATCAAAAATCCAAACAAAGGAATACTCTCCTACTTTAATCTCACAAATCATGTCCTTTTTTAATTATTACTTCTACAGCAGAACAATACTTTTGATGCTGTGAACATCTGAGTGTAATGTTTAAGTAAACTCATTTTCTGGTAAGCCGCTGATAAAAGCAAGAAATGCAGTATAGTCTGTTGAAATAGACTTAAAAAAACCCAACCCCAATGTTTTTCACTCTGCCTTTTCTCTGAACTTGCTCCGGGTCAGCACTACAGGAAAGTTGGACTGCAACATTCTCATTCCAGCTCATTTTATCAATGCATTTTACTTTCACACTTCTTTTTGACCCCTGGGATCATCTCTTACTCTGTTCACTGTTCATTTGCTTCATATTTTTGGAAAAGGCTGGTTGTTTGCTGCAACACAGCTGGCAAATAAGGTTAAGAGCTGGGATTTCCTAACAGGGCACTCTGAAAGCAGCCAGACTATTTGTGGGGAACGGACTAGTTCTCCCCACACACAACGGAATGCCTTTCAAGCCAGCGAAGTGCCTCTTGAAACCAAGGACAGACTGAAACAGCCATGGCAGAAATGCAGATAGCAGACTCCCTCTGAAAGACTGGGCATTTGGCCACGTACTGAAGGAAAACGTTATCTAAAGGGAGGCGGGCTGTGCCGGTGAAGCCGCTGGACGCACCGAGCCACCTGTCGGAGTGCGGCTGCGCGCAGGAGGGCCGGTGCTCGCCCACGGGGGAATCGTCTTCCCCTCCCCCTGCCGCCCGAAGCGGAGCCGGGGACTCGCCGCCTCCCTGCTTGCCGCTCGAAGCGGAGTCTGGATCGCTGCCAGCTGCTGCTCGCCGGTGCCAGCGAAGCCTGACTGCCGTGCCGTGGTGTTTGCTGTGCTGTGCCTGCCGGAGGGGTCGCCACCGGGCACGCCCGCTGCCGCGGGCTCGTCCCGTCACGGCCGCTGCTGGTTGCCCGGACGCTGGTTACATCTTCATTACGGAAGGGGTAACACGGGTACACTCACACACCGTAATTCGTATCCAGGCTTCCTTCCTACCCTTCCCTTCCATTAATCCTCCTACACCTTTTCCGCGGGGGAGGGGGGAGGCGTGCTTCCTATTTCCATAGACCCCTGATATAACCTTCCCTGAACATTTGTCCTTTAATAAAACTCCTAGTGTGTAAGTGAAATATTGGTCTTCGTGAGCGTGGGGGGGCATTCCACTCCACCCTCTAAGGTACGGTCCGGTCTACGATCCTCTCCGCTCCCTGCCGAGAAAGCTGGGCGGGGGGGATAGTCGCGGAAGCATCCTGACATCCAATAACCATTAATATCGGTCCGCGACACTACCCTACAGCTTTGTGAGTGTCTTAAGTATGCAGAAAACAAACAACTGCAGTGTTTAAAATGGCATGGGAAAGAAGATACTAATGCTATTCAGAACACATTCACAGAAACCATAAGTGCTGTGGCACTATGTCAGTCTGTGCTTTCTATCTTCAGGCAGGCAGGACCATGCCTCTTGGTAGTGCTGTGCTGATTGCTTCATTACTACCTGCAAGCCATTTTTTCCTGAGACAGGTGAGCAAATCTTACTTGTGTTTTTTTTTTCCTCTTATGGTTACAATCAACTGACATTTGCTTTTCCATCCTTTTTTACTACCATTATGATACATTTTGCTTATCACACCTCAGCTGTCCATCAGGAAACTGTATTAGTGATTCCTACCAGTAAATAATACAGCTTCTGTAAGACAAACACCAGAATGGTGTGGCCACTTTCTTGACTTAGATATAGAAGGAGGTTTTAGAAGCTGTGATGATTGGCAACGTGGACAGTGGAATTGAGTGCACCCTCAGCAAGTTTGCCAATGACACCAAGCTGTGTGGTGCGGTTGACACGCTGGAGGGAAGAGATGCCATCAAGAGGTACCTTGACAGGCTTGAGAGAAAGGCCCATGCCAAGCACATGACATTCAATATGGCCAAGTGCAAGGTCTGGCACCTGGGCTGGGCCAGTCCCAAGCACATTTAAAGGCTGGGCGGGGAATGGACTGAGAGCAGCCCTGAGGAAAACGACTTGGGGATGTTGGTTGATGAGAAGCTCAACATGAGCAGGCAACATGCACCACATTGAAGAAGCATGACCGGCAGGTGATTCTACCCCTCTACTCCACTCTCGTGAGACCCTGCCTGGAATACTGTGTCGAGTTCTGGAGACCCCAACATAAGAAGGACATGGAGCTGTTGGATTGAGTTCAAAGGAGGGACACGAAGATGATCAGAGCGCTGGTGCACCCCTCCTGTGAAGACAGGCTGAGAGAGTTGGGATTGTTCAGCGTGGAGAAGAGAAGGCTTGAGGAGACCTTATAGCAGCCTTCCAGTACCTGAAGGGGCCTACAGGAAAGCTGGAGAGGGACTTTTTACAAGGGCATGTAGTGATGAAGTTTGTATGTAGTTTGATGTAGTTTGAGAAGTAATGGTTTTAAGCTGAAAGAGGGTAGATTTAGATTAGACATTAGGAAGAAATCCTTTGCTGTGAGGGTGATGAGATGCTGGAACAGGTTTTCCTCCTCAATCAACTGTTAAGGGAAATCCCATGGGACAGGGTGCTAGAAGATAAAGGGGCTCAAGATAGCTGTTCAACATTCAAGGACCACTTCTTGCAAGCACAGGATCAGAGCGTCCCAATGGTTAGGAAATCTAGTAAGGGAGCTAGGAGACCAGCATGGTTAAAAAAGGAACTGCTGGGCAAACTTAAGTGGAAAAGGAAAATCTACAGATCATGGAAGGAGGGGCTGGTCATTTGGGAGGAATATAGGACTGTTGTCAGAGGATGTAGGGAGGCAATTAGGAAAGCTAAGGCCTCCTTGGAACTTAACCTTGCAAGTCAGGTTAAGGATAATAGAAAGGGCTTTTTAAAATACATAGCTAACAAAACTAACACTAGAGGCAATATTGGCCCACTGTTGAATGAGGTGGGTGCCCTGGTGACAGAGGATATAAAGAAGGCAGAGGTGCTGAACGCCTTCTTTGCCTCTGTCTTTACTCCTGCAGGATTTCCCCATGAGCCCCAGATTCATATAGCCCCAGAAGTAGTCAAGATAGATGAGGAGTTTGACATAGTAGATGAGGATTGGGTTAGGGATCAGTTGAGTAATCTGGACATCCATAAATCGATGGGTCCAGATGGAATGCATCCAAGGGTGCTGAGGGAGCTGGCGGAGGTCATTGCTAGGCCACTCTCCATCATCTTCGGTAAGTCATGGGTAACAGGAGAGGTGCCTGAGGACTGGAGGATAGCAAATGTCACACCAGTCTACAAGAAGGGCAAGAAGGAGGACCCGGGTAACTAGACCGGTCAGCCTCACCTCCATCTCTGGAAAGGTGATGGAACAACTTGTTCTTGTCTCTATCTCTAGGCATATCAAGGACATGGGGGTCATCAAGAGCAGTCAGCATGGTTTTATCAAGGGTAAATCATGTTTGACTAACCTCATAGCCTTCTATGAGGAGATTACTAGGTGGATAGATGATGGTAGAGCGGTAGATGTGGTTTATCTGGATTTCAGTAAGGCATTTGACACCGTCTCCCACAGCATCCTTGTAGATAAGTTGATCAGGTATGGGTTTGGTGATCAGGTAGTGAGGTGGATCAGGAACTGGTTGATGGGAAGGAGTCAGAGAGTTGTAGTCAATGGGGCAGAATCTGGTTGGAAGTGTGTGACTAGTAGAGTCCCTCAGGGGTCGGTACTGGGACCGGTGTTGTTCAACATCTTCATCAACGACCTGGATGAGGGTATAGAATGTACCCTCAGCAAGTTTGCTGATGACACTAAGCTGGGAGGAGTGGCTGACACACCAGAAGGCTGTGCTGCCATTCAGAGAGACTTAGACAGGCTGGAGAGTTGGGCAGGGAGAAACCTGATGAAATTCAACAAGGGCAAGTGTAGAGTTTTGCATTTGGGGAAGAACAACACGATGTCCCAGTATAGGTTGGGGGGCTGACCTGCTGGAGAGTAGTGTAGGTGAAAGAGACCTGGGGGTCCTGGTAGACAGGAGGATGACCATGAGCCAGCAATGTGCCCTTGTGGCCAAGAAGGCCAATGGCATCCTGGGGTGCATTAGAAAGGGTGTGGTTAGTAGGTCAAGAGAGGTTCTCCTCCCCCTCTATTCTGCATTGGTGAGGCCGCATCTGGAGTATTGTGGCCAGTTCTGGGCCCCTCAGTTCAAGAAGGACAGGGAACTGCTTGAAAGAGTCCAGTGCAGAGCTACAAAGATGATTAAGGGAGTGGAACATCTCCCTTATGAGGAAAGGCTGAGGGAGCTGGGTCTCTTTAGCTTGGAAAAAAGGAGGCTGAGGGGTGACCTCATCAATGTTTACAAATATGTAAGGGGTGAGTGTCAGGGAGATGGAGTTAGGCTCTTCTCAGTGATGACCAGTGATAGGACAAGGAGTAATGGGTGTAAATTGGAGCATAGGAGGTTCAAGGTGAATATCCGAAAAAAATTTTTTACTGTAAGAGTGACAGAGCGCTGGAACAGGCTGCCCAGGGAGGTTGTGGAGTCTCCTTCACTGGAGGCATTCAAAACCCACCTGGATGCGTTCCTATGTGATGTACTCTAGGTGACCCTGCTCTGGCAGGAGGGGTTGGACTAGATGATCTTTCGAGGTCCCTTCCAACCCCTATGATTCTATGATTCTATGATTCTATGATTCTGGAGAAGTTGTGGATGCCCCCTCCCTGGAATTTTTCAAGGCCAGGTTGGATGGAGCTTTGAGCAACCTGGTCTAATGGGAGGTGTCCCTGCCCACGGCAGGGGTGTTGAAATAAGGTGATCTTTAAGGTCCCTTTCAACCCCAACCATTCTATCATTCTATGATTCTATCTCTAGGTGATCAGTAACAGAGAAAATCTTATACCAGAGCCCTGTTTCTCCCTTCTACAGAGTCCATGTTTTTGGAGAAAGAAAAAGAAGATAGGAGAATGATGTTAGAACTAATTCCACCATCACTGACAGCCCAAGCTGTGGGTTGTCACATTGACAGGAATGCAGTAGCCACTTCACAATTGCAGAAACAGTCCTGAAGATGTACAGCAACATACTCTGCAACAGAAACATTCTAACAAAAGGTTGTGTGTCTATCTGCTAAGGTGTTGTTAGCATAACATAACACCTATGTCTGAGGTGTTAAAACCTGAAATGCCAAGTTATGCATTAAGATCTCTGGTTAAGTTACTCAGTAGGAGCTGTCAACCACTGACACCAAGGACCATCCTGGACTCTCCTAGGCATGGCAGCAGCAGTAGCTGCAGGTAGTCATCAATTTGAAAGCAGAAATCACCAGTGTGTGCCCAGCTATAGACTCACACACCTAACGGGGCATTTCAAGTTGGAACAATTTTTGTCAAATATATTTTTGCTTGCTGTGTGCTAGCAAAGGAGAGAGTTTGAGTAACTGGAAGAGTTTTCACATGCCCTGCGTTAACTGTATGTAAAGCCCTCTTCTTCTGTTACTACTTAGAGTTTAGGGGTCAGAGCTCTAGTACTCCATAAAGGCTGGTAAGCATATGGTCACTTAAGTAAAAACATCCTCAGAATTAATTAGCTCAGAAAGCTGACAACTTGCAATGACCATGGAAGCCTTCTTGATACAAAGTGGACTGGATATTTTTAGAAGAGTCAGATGCAAAAAACTCCTAGGGAGCTTCTAGCCATATGAATGTATTTCTTGGGCTGTAAGTGCTCTGTGGTAAGCACAAATTTTACACATTTGAAAAAAGAAAAGAGAATCTGATAACAGTGTGGCATGTTCACTTTGACCTAACCAAAGTGATTAAATAAAATTAAGTTAGCAGAGAAGGAAATTTACTACAAGTATAGATAGAACTTCAATTTGCATGGAAATAATAAATTAAAATAATTAAGTGCAGTAATTTTAGATCTATTGTTTCACTCAGTTTTTCCTTCTGTAGCCTCCTTTTTCTTTTTTTATTGTTCACATGATGATGCCAAGATGGCACCTTTTGATCAGGCCAGAGAAAATCTAACAACCTGTTGTCAAAAATCCAAGTAATACATCGGTTACAAACATCAAATTGCTTCACTTAGAAAGTTAGATGAAAGTATTATTAAGACATGATAGAAAGCATCTCAAGAGCGTGTATGAGCAATTACACTTGTGAAACATGCTAGTTGCTAACAATGATTCACAAGTAAGAGTGATTCACCAATAAAGTCAAATGGCAAGTACAGGTAGTTACTATGTATTTGATCTATACAAAGCAAAAAAAGAAATCATGAACCTATGTTGTTTTCTCTTGTGCTATATTGCAAAAAGTTCATTCCATACTAGGGAAAAAATAATAAAATCAGCCACAGGAAATACATAAGCAGACAAAACCCATTGGTTGGTGGTTGAAAGATATGAAGCCCAATAATTTAACATAGCAGGCAGATCATCTGTTTCATACAACAAAGCTATGATGGTTAACAGTAAAGGAATTACAAACAGTATTACAAGTAAAAAAACACTGCCTTTTCAAGGAGAAAAGCAAGATAAATTTTCTTTCTTTTCCTGTTACTCCTTGGTGACAAAACTGCATCGCAGGAAGTTTAAAATCACATCTGTTTATGCTAGATGAAACAACAACATATGAAAGTAATGTGACAGCCTTTGCCACTTTTCTAACAGCTATTGTCATGCAAGTTAGAACAAATCTCAGGTTGCTGAATTTCTGCCTATTCAATCACAAGTCAAATAAATTAACTGATCCAAATGTTGAGCTGTTAAATCCATCTGCAGTTCACAATAAATTATGCCACAAGTGTGTAGTGTAGACAATCGCTCTAAATATTTCTGACATTTGCAAAAGTTTTTACATTTTAAATAGCATTTTCCAAAGGATGCTCCTGAGCTGTGTTTGCTTATTGAGAGAATTCTTGAACATTCTGGTGTGGATGAGCAAGCAACTCCTAGAAAAACAAACTTAAGAAAAACACACACAGAAGGTGGAAGCTAGGTCAGGTACCCTGGGAGGACTCCAGAGAGGTTGTCTGAACAGCTACGGATCAGGTTAGGAAAGCTAAATCCCAGACAGAATTAAGTCTTGCCTGGGATACAAAGAAGAAAAGTGCCATCAACTGTGGCACTCCAGTTGTGTGAGGTATCCCACCATGTTTCTGTGATAGCCACTGTGTCATCGTTTTCCTGCTGCATCATGGTTTCCCGCTCCTGTTGTTTGTTGCCCATGCTGTGTGCATTGGTGTAGATGCACTTCAGAAGGATTAGCTCCTGTTTTTAAAATAGGGAAAAAGGAAAACCTGGGGAGCTACAGGCCAGTCTGTCCCACCTCTGTTCCTGGCAAGATCTTGGAACAGATCCTCCTAGAAACTCTGCTAAGGCACACAGAAAATAAGGAGGTGATTGGTGACAGCCAATGTGGCTTCACTAAGGGCAAATAATGCCTGACCAATTTGGTGGCCTTCTACGATGGGGCTACAGAGATGGTGGACAGTGGAAGAGAAACTGATGTAATCTACCTGGATTTGTGTAAAAAAATTTATACTGTCCCACATGACATCCTGGTCTCCAAACTGACAAGACATGGATTTGACAGACGGACCACTTGGTGGATAAGTAATTGGCTGGATGGCCACATCCAGAGAGTCGTAGTCAATGGCTCAGTGTCCAAGTGGAGGCAAGTGATGAGTGGTGTTCCTCAGGGGTCAGTACTGGGACCTGTGCTGTTCAACATCTTTGATAGTGACGCGGACAGTAGGATTGAGTGTATCCTCAGCAATTTTGCTCTCAATAACAAGGTGTGTGGAGTAGTTGACACCCTAGAGGGAAGGGATGCCATCCAGAGGGACCTTCACAGGCTTGAGAGGTGAGCCAATGCCAA
Source organism: Hemiprocne comata (assembly GCA_020745705.1). Classification (NCBI taxonomy): domain Eukaryota; kingdom Metazoa; phylum Chordata; class Aves; order Apodiformes; family Apodidae; genus Hemiprocne; species Hemiprocne comata. The sequence goes on along the minus strand of CM036587.1, from coordinate 60,821,769 downwards.
CCTCGTGAAGTTCAACAAGGCCAAGTGCAAGGTCCTGCACCTGGGTCAGTGCAATCCCAGCCACAAATACAGGCTGGGGGGAGAATGGCTAGACAGCAGCCCTGGGGAAAAGGACCTGGGTGTGGGAGTAGATGACAAGCTCGACATGAGCCACCAGTATGCGCTCATAGCCAAGAAAGCCAACCACATCTTGGGCTGCATCAAAAGAAGCACAGATAGGTAATTCTCCCCCTCTACTCTGCTCTGGTGAGACCGCACCTGGAGTACTGTGTACAGCTCTGGAGCCCTCAGCACAGGAAAGATATAGAGCTGTTGGAGAGGGTCCAGAGGAGGGCCACAGAGATGATCAGCGGGCTGGAGCACCTCTCCTGTGATGACAGGCTGAGACAGTTTGGGCTATTCAGCCTGGAGAAGAGAAGGTTTTGGGGAGACCTTATAATGGCCTTCCAATACCTAAAGGGAGCCTACATCAAAGATGTGGAAAAACTTTTCACCAGAGGGTGTGTGGGTTAACAAGAACTGTTGCTCAGGCCGGAGGCCTTCGTGCTAGTTTGTTGCAAAAGAATGTTAGCTTGTTAGAAAAGAATGTCGTTACAGATATAGAACACTGCGCACCCAGATAAGACTCAAGGACAAGGAACTTGTGGTTATCAGCGAAACGAGAGCAAGAAACATCTGCTCGATAACAAGGAACATCCTGCGACCTCCAAGTTGCTGACTGAGAGCCACACGAACACCGCGTGAACACTGCATGAGAAACAAAGCAACCTTGCTAACTTTGCGCGTGCAGTAGAGTAATTAACCAATCAGCTTAAGGCACGACTGCCTAGAGGCAGCCTAGAAGCATATAAAAATGTGTGTATTAGCTCAATAAATCGGACATCTTGCTTGCATCAAGCTGTGTCTCCGTCTCTCAATCGCGGCAAATTGGTGACCCTGACGTGATCGCCTATGGTGATACCGCCGAGAAACGATAACCGCCTATCTGGTGGCAGGCCGTGAGTCCCGTAGAACGAATACTGAGCTGCTGAAAGGAAGCAGGACGAGCTGCTGAAAGGAAGTGGCCGAGGACGTACCGGCAAAATCCCTCCGTCTGGAACGAGAGGTGAGCTACGGGAAACTAAGGAAAATGGGGAATCAAGCATCTTCCCCTGAGAGAGACGTTTATGAACTAATGAAAGCACTGCTTAATAAGCATGGGAAGAAGACCCTCACGGGGCAGGATCTTAAATTACTGCTTAAGTGGGTGCAAGCTAAGATTCCCACAGTAACTGCCTCCTCGATTTTTACACACGAACTTTGGGACGAGGTGGGGGTAAAATTATGGGATGCGGCTACGGCGGGGAATGAAGAGGCGCTACGTATGCTCCCTAGATGGAGAATTGTTTTTGAGACTATAAAAGAGCAGGAGCAGACGCAGCAGGGCTCCTGCGGGGAAGATTCAGCGCCCTTCCCATCGCCCCCCGCCAGTCCCGCGACTGCTCGGGGGAAGGGACCTTCCGCGCCACCACTAACCTGTGCTGCAAATTATCCCCCTGGGGATGATCCCTTTGATCCGGGTCCCATAGATCCAGAAACAGAGACTGATTTGTTTCCCCCTGACCCCCGTAACAATTGGGGAAATATTAAACGCCAGGCTCTGAAGGAAGGGGATTTAGACATAGCAAAAACCATAGTCGCTCCGGTATTATATCAGGGACGGGGGGGAGTTCAATGGGAAGCGCTTTCCTTCTCTGTCATCAAAGAATTGCGGCGCACGGTCACTGAGCATGGGCTCTCTTCTCCTTATTTTGCGAGTCTCCTAGCCTCGGTATTTGATACGTATGTTATGACCCCCCACGATCTAAAGTCCTTCGCACAGCTGCTATTAACTCCAACTCAGTACACAATGTGGGACTCTCAATGGAGAACTGGATTGCAAACGGTTTTGTTGGGGTATGTGAATAATGCTAATGCTGCCTTAGCTGCTTTGACCATAGAACATCTAACAGGAACGGGGCAGTTCTCGGACCCTGCCGCTCAAGCCAGGGATATCCCCCGGGAGGCTTTAGAGGCGGTCCGAGATGAGGCAAGGAAAGCCTTGCTTAAGGTCCCTGATTCAGGCAAACCCCAGAAAGCATTCACTTCTATAACCCAGGAACCCCGCGAGCCATACATGCAATTTGGCGACAGATTAAAGCAAGCCCTGGAAAGGCAGATCGATAATACGGCGGCCCGAGAAATTTTACTTCTTAAATTAGCCGTAGAAAATGCCAATGCCAATTGCAAAAAACTCTTAAAGTCTCTCCCTAACCAGAACCCCACCTTGGTTGAGATGGTGGAGGCTTGTAACAGAATCGGTACCGTGGATCATAAGTATGAAGCTATGGCTGCCGCCTTTGCGGCTATGCAGGGTCCAATTGATTCCCCCGCACTCACTCCAACTTGTTATAACTGCGGAAAGCCGGGCCACCTTAAGAAACACTGTCCTGGCAGGGGCCCTGGTGTCTGTCCTAAATGTCAGAAAGGGCGACACTATGCTACTCAATGTCGGTCGAGATACGATTTTCTGGGACGCCCGGTACAGGGAAACCGCTCACAGAGCGCGGGGCCGCGGCGCGTGCAGAGACAAGTTCCGCAGGCAACACCCTCGAGAGTGCAGGGGGGGGCAACAGTGTTACCGATCTCTGCCCAGCAACAGCAGGAAGTGCCGGTTTGTACCTGGCAACCTCCTATGCAATAACGCTGCTTGATTCCTCAGTCCATCTATTGCCCACGGGTGTCACTGGTCCCTTACCACCGGCAACACAGGCATTGCTATTAGGGAGGTCATCTACTACGTTGTCAGGGCTTTTTGTATTGCCTGGGGTAATAGATGCTGACAGTTCTCAAGAAATTAAAATCATGGCTTGGACTCCGTTTCCTCCCTGCACTATACCAAAGGGGAGCCGAATTGCACAACTCATTTTACTACCTAGGGCTAATAATTCCTTGCCTAATGACCAGCCAATACCACAGAGACGGGGAGCCTTTGGCTCCACGGGGGAACCGCAGATTCTATGGGTCCAATCTATCACGCAGAAACGCCCCACATGTCAATGCACCCTTATTTGTGGGAATCAACAGGTTGTTCTGACTGGGATTATAGATACGGGTGCAGATGTAACGGTCATTTCTCAAGCCAAGTGGCCCCCTCAATGGCCCTTGGCTGATGCCCCCCAAACACTAGCTGGAATAGGGGGATATGGGGCTAGCAGACAAAGTTCCCGATTAATTCAGATACAGGACTCGAATGGTCAAATAGCATCTGTTAAACCGTTTGTTCTACCTGTCCCCATGGTTCTGTGGGGCCGCGATGTGCTATCCCAGTGGGGGGTGTCCCTTCGAACTACCCAGACGCATTTTTAGGTGGGGCCATTGAGGGGCGTGAGACCCTAAAACTAATTTGGAAAACTGAATCCCCTGTTTGGGTCGATCAATGGCCCCTTCCTACAGACAAACTTCACGCCCTCCAGGAGTTGGTTGCAGAACAACTATCTAAGGGACATATTGTACCCTCACATAGCCCCTGGAACTCACCAGTTTTTGTTATCAAAAAACACAGTGGCAAGTGGCGCCTGCTCCATGACCTTCGGAAAATTAACGACGCTATGGAAAGCATGGGAGCCCTGCAGCCTGGGCTCCCATCCCCTACTATGATTCCTCGTGATTGGCATTTAACGGTCATTGACCTTAAAGATTGCTTCTTCAATATCCCCTTGCATCCTGATGATGCTCCTAAATTTGCTTTTTCTGTGCCAAGCGTCAATATGCAAGCTCCATTGCAAAGATATCACTGGGTTGTGCTGCCACAGGGAATGAAAAACAGTCCCACGATGTGTCAATGGTATATAGCCAAGATACTTAGTCCCATTAGAGCTGAAATGTGTCATGTTCTGTTGTATCATTACATGGATGATATTCTAGTGGCAGCAGAACTCTAGGAAGTCATGGAGGAGGCCGTGGCCCTTGTCATGGCTGCCATCAAATCGGCAGACCTTTGTGTCGCCCCAGAAAAGGTACAACAGACACCACCATGGAAGTACTTAGGGTGGCGTATACGAGCCCAGACAGTCGTTCCTCAGCCTTTACAGATAGCTGCAGAAGTGAAGAATTTGCATGATGTACAAAAATTGCTGGGAACAATCAATTGGGTCAGACCTCTGCTTGGCATTACTAATGCAGACCTAAGTCCCTTATTTGAAATGCTTAAAGGGGACTCGGACCTCCGCGCTCCTCGGAGCCTTAATCCTGAGGCCACTGATGCCCTGCGAAAAGTTGCCACGGCAGTTTCCAACAGGCAGGCTCACCGATGGGCGTCTGAGTTGTCTTTCCAACTCATCATTTTAAACCCCGCAAGGCAACCTCATGCATTAATTTTCCAGTGGGACAACCAGAAACTAGACCCCCTGTTAATGATTGAATGGATCTTCTTACCCAACCAGGCCACAAAAACTATTTCAACGCAGCATGAAATGTTTGCATCCCTTATCATCAAGGCTCGACAAAGACTGTTGACTCTAGCAGGAACAGACTTTGCCCTTATTTGTCTGCCAGTAACCGCTGTCTACTTGCAATGGCTATTGCAACAATCAGATGCACTAGGGATAGCTCTAGTCGACTATGCAGGACAACTTACTTCACATCCGCCGTCCCATAAACTGCTACACGCTGATTTTCACCTTCTACCGATCCCGAAAAGAAGTGATCAGCCGCTCCAAGACCTTACTGTTTTTACCGATGGATCAGGTAGAACCCACAAATCTGTTATTCTTTGGTGGGATGATGATTCTGAACGTTGGGACTCTGACATAGAAACTGTACGGGGTTCCCCTCAAATAGTAGAATTGGCGGCCGTGGTCCATGCCTTTCGGAAATGGTCTATTCCTCTCAATGTAATTACTGACTCTGCTTATGTTGCAGGTATTGTTCAGCGAGCAGAGGCTTCGGCGCTTCGCGATGTCTCTCATACAGTCCTGTTTACTTTGCTGCAAGAACTTGTCTTTCTTTTAGATTCCCGTCATCATCCCTATTTCATTATGCATGTTAGGTCCCATACCTCTTTACCTGGGTTCATTGCAGAAGGGAACCGACAGGCTGATATGCTCACTCTACCCGTACAGGTATTACCTGATCGTGTGGCACAGGCTCGACTTAGTCATTCCTTTTTTCACCAGAATGCTGGAGGTTTGAAACGACAGTTCGACCTCACTATACAGCAGGCAAAAAATATTGTTGCTGTCTGTCCTGATTGTCAAAGACACTCTTTTACATCGGTTACCGGGGGGGTTAACCCAAGAGGGCTACAGAGCTTACAACTTTGGCAAACAGACGTTACACACTTTTCTGAATTCGGCCGTTTGAAGTATATACATTCCTCAATTGACACCTTTTCAGGTGCATTGTTTGCTTCTTGTCATACAGGGGAAAGAGCACGAGATGTCCAAAGGCACCTGACGCGAGCCTTTGCCACTTTGGGGATACCCTCACAGATCAAAACTGATAACGGCCCTGTTTATATCTCCTCATCAGTAAACTCCTTCTTAAATTCTTGGGGAATCTCACATATTACTGGCATCCCTCATTCCCCCACGGGTCAATCTCTCATAGAGCGCTCGCACCAATCCCTCAAGTCTCTGTTACACAAACAAAAAGGGGGAGTAGGGACTGCTACCCCAGAAGAGTGATTACTGAAAGCTTTATACGTTTTTAACTTTTTGAATTGTTCTCTGTTGGACAGTAATCCCCCCATAGTTCGACACTTTAGCACAAACACCCTCCTGGAACCCAGAATTAAACCGCCGGTGTTAGTCCGGGACCCTGAAACAGGTAAAATAATGGGACCCTATCCCCTCGTTACATCGGGTAGAGGCTATGCTTGTGTCTCTACAGAAAGAGGCCCCCGTTGGATCCCAGCAAAGAATGTGAGACCCTTTCGGGAGACATTGCAGCAGCAATCTTCTGACGACACCTCGGTTCCAGAACCCTCACCTGGTGAAGAAAGCACCGCTGAAAACAGTGAATAAGGACAGTGCAGGTTATATTAATACAGTAGCAGTTCGTTTCCAGGCTAAGAAAGTAAAAGGCCTGTGGCTGACGTAGCATCTCCTATCAAGGGCAAGCCTGGGTTGGCCTCTGTGTCTGCCACCAAGAAGAACCCCCGAACTCCGCTGCTGGCTGCAACCCAGTAGGCGTTGAGTGGTGGAGACATATGCTATACCAGACCTTGAAGGGAAAAATGGCCACAGGTAAAACGACAGTGGTAGTGATTCTGGGAACAGTTATGAATATTAGTCTGGGATTTGAATTGCACCAGATTGATCCTCGTACCAATGTGTGGCTAACATGGGCAAATCGCACTGGGACCACAGATTTTTGTCTGTCCCTAGCACAAGTAGGTGATCCATTTAGAACATGTTTAATTGGCTACCCTTATGTGAATCTAGCTGACTTCCAGGATTATGTAAATGCCTCTGATTTATCAAGTTTTATCAATTCCACATATTGGAGGTGGCGAAGGGATAATGCTAACGGAGAATGTATTAAGAGCAATGACCTTCCAGGGGAGCAAGGTGCTATGCTACAGCAAGGCTTAATTCAATTACTTAAGGTCTTTAATCCCTTGCCTTTTCAGGAGTTGGCGCTTTGGGGCTCTTTCCCTCCGCAAGGGGAGTGGGAAAACGTTAAAAAATTATACTAACTGCTCGGCGCTGTCCCCCGAGATCTTACCCGTAAATGGAACGGGAGTAGTTTATTTTGGCGATGGATGGGATAGGCATCTGAGTAGAAGTAGAGATACAGAGACACTAAAATTGTTGGTTAGCTATCAGAATGTAACAGGTGAATGTGACCACTGGAATATTTTGCGAAACATTGGGTTTAGAGACGTAAAGAACGTCACCGGACAAGTACGGTTGCCAAAAGGTTATTTTTTGATCTGTGGGAACAGAGCCTGGCCAGGGATTCCCCGCAAGCCAGTAGGAGGACCTTGCTATATTGGAAAACTTACATTGTTTGCACCCCACATGAGAGATTTACTCAATCAGACGCGGGACCGTAGAAAAAGATCGTTGCAGCAGCTACAGCCAGACTGTGATGATCGTGTCGATTTAGGTTCCCTGGGATCTACTGTCGCCTTATCCATTTTTGTGCCTGGAGGAATGGCCGCGAGTAATTGGAGGAGAATTAAAAATTTAGCGTGTTGGGCTGTGAAAGAGTTCAATACAACCTCTGACATTTTGTCAGGATTAGCTAATGATGTAGATAGCTTGCGGCATGCTGTCCTACAGAATCGCGCTGCTATAGATTTTCTCTTGCTAGCCCACGGACATGGTTGTAAGGAATTTGAAGGAATGTGTTGTATGAATTTATCTGACCATTCTAAAAGTATTTACCAACAGATTGAGGAACTGCAAGAACGGATCCATAAGGTTAAGAAAAGTGTGACTGGATTTGATGAATGGCTAGCATCCTGGGGCATCTCAGGGTGGCTGAAAGACTTACTTAAACAAGGGCTTTCTATCCTTCTATTGATCTGTGTGTTATTAATGATAATTCTATGTATGTTACAATGCTTGCAAAAATCTATATCCGCTTCAATAAGCAAAATTTTTGTAGTAGAGCAAGAATCAACACAGGGTATGAAGGGAACCCTGAAAACCCCCAGTACAGAAAAGTTAGTTAAAAAAGATATTCTTGAGCTAGTCGGCCGTCGGCCGTGGGATAGCCAAATTGTTTAAAGTAAAACAAAAAGGGGGAGATGTGGGTTAACAAGAACTGTTGCTCAGGCCGGAGGCCTTCGTGCTAGTTTGTTGCAAAAGAATGTTAGCTTGTTAGAAAAGAATGTCGTTACAGATATAGAACACTGCGCACCCAGATAAGACTCAAGGACAAGGAACTTGTGGTTATCAGCGAAACGAGAACAAGAAACATCTGCTCGATAACAAGGAACATCCTGCGACCTCCAAGTTGCTGACTGAGAGCCACACGAACACCGCGTGAACACTGCATGAGAAACAAAGCAACCTTGCTAACTTTGCGCGTGCACTAGAGTAATTAACCAATCAGCTTAAGGCACGACTGCCTAGAGGCAGCCTAGAAGCATATAAAAATGTGTGTATTAGCTCAATAAATCGGACATCTTGCTTGCATCAAGCTGTGTCTCCGTCTCTCAATCGCGGCAAGGGTGTAGTGATAGGACAAGGGGTTTAAACTGAGTTTACAGTTTTAAGTTTAGTTCAGTTAAGTTTGAGTTCAGTTTTCAGTTTAAACTTTTCAGTTTTAAACTGAAAGAGGGTAGATTTAGGTTAGATATTAGGAAGAAATTCTTCACTGTGGGCGTAGTAAGGCAACTCACTTGGTTGCCCAGGCAGGTTGTGGAAGCCCCCTCCCTGGAAGTGTTCAAGGCCAGGTTGGTCTAGTGTGAGGCATCCCTGCTCATACCATGGGGGTTGGAACCTGATGATCTTTAAGGTCTCTTCCAACCTTAACCATTCTATGATTCTAGGATTCTATGATTTTATGAACATTCAGGCTTTCAACTGAGTTTTTCTGAAATCGTAAGACTGACAAAAGTGCTCTCCTCTTACTCAACTGTTGCTTTAACCTCTCTTTCCAAATAGATCGTTAGTATTTTGATTTGGCTATTATTATTTTTGGACAAAAATAAAATTGAAATTTTGGCTGTCTGCATTTGAACTTTTAGGGCATGTTTCAACACAGCAAACCAGGCAGGAGGCAGAGCACCATACCTCTAACCAGCATCCACTTCCTTATGGCTGGACAACAAGCAAGTAGTCAGAAAAAAAAAATTAGACAGTTTTACCTGGAATTTTCAAGATGGTCATAGCATTACTCAGAGACTTCAGGTAATAGAGTAGAGCTGTCCAAGCTACAGAATAGATTTCTGAGACTGCCTGGCATGCTTTTGTATGTAAATGGTAAGGCAGAAAAGAGAATTTCAGCCTTTTCAGAGAAACAGCTAATTTCCAAAGGGTGACCAGATGTGGTACTCACTTTCATGGACTTTTCACAAATGTCCACCACTGTGTGCTATTCAAATAGTAGATGCAGGTACCATGTGTAGAGTCCCAAAAAGAATAATTGTGTCAAAACAGCCGCCCTGACAAACCAGACATTGTCCTCAGGTAGGGGCCTCATTCAATAACCACCTGCACCCTGTTCTTGCAAGGAGAGCCCCTTGTTTGGTAACCACCCTGATAAACTGGACATTGTCCTTGAAAGAGGAGCCCCTACTTTGGCAGCCACCCTGATAAATGGGATGCTGTTCTTACTTGATAAGGAACAGTGGCTGGCAAGAGAAGCCCTGTGGAAGCATAGTGCCATCTTGCGAACGACCACTTTCCTGTTTAAAATAAAGGTCACTGCTCGGTCAACCCGGATTGGGGAGGCCAAGTGATCACCTGGACCCCCATGCCCCACTGACTCATTTCCAGAACATTCCCAAATCCAACACTGAGTCTGTGCAAAGTAGGCCAAGCCTCACCAGGAGAGGCAGGGCCAGGTACCATAACAGAGGCAGACTCGAAATGCTCAGGGCACACGCCTCAGCAGTCACCACTAGTTTCTCAGCATTATACATAATGCTGTAGGAGTGGAAACAGCAGAAAACCAAGACACACAAATCTAGCAGCGATAAGCAACACACCTACCTTAATTAAACCCTCCCTTACATTTTCTTCTTTACTGGAATTGATTAATTTAGGAACTCTGGTTTCAAGAAAGCCACCTGAAAAATCTCTCACTGCCAAAACAGAATCTAGCCCACTGGTTTTCCACCTGTTTTCTTTCATATTACCTAAAACTTAACCTGATCATATATACCAGCAGAAGAAGAAAACATTATTTTCACAAGAGATGAGAACACTCCAGTCCTCATAATAAGAAGATGCTTTAGAGGAAAACACCTTTGCGGTAGCCCTTCTGGGATAAAACAACAGGAGTTTTCACTCCCAGAATCAATCTCTCCTAGTGACTGGACTCCCAACATTTCCAGAAAAACTTCCTGAGCCATCAAATTCAGACCAAGAAACTTAATCCAGGCATGGAATTCAAGATGACCTGTTTTTCCCTGGTTACATTTTTGTCAAACACAGGTTGGCTGACACAAGTATGGAGCTTTTACATCACTTTAAAACCTCATATGTATTGCTTTCATACTTACTTTCAGAAGTAGATATCATTCTCCCTCTAAAGGTCAGATGCCTGAATGAAATTTGTTTGGGCAGAGTCTCAGAAGATAAGTGTGTAAAAGTCTGTATCTCAAGTTGTCTGGCTGAGATAAAGAGCAACACAATTCCTCTTGGCCTGTAAGCACGTTATAGCAGGTAACTTCTAAGATAAGCCTCATTTGATAATGGAAAAGACTGGAACAAACTGAATGTGTTCAAATGATGATTATGTACTCAAGACTCCTACTGAAGTCACAAAAAATTTTGTGGTAGAACAAAAGGCTGCCCTAAACGCAGCAACTGGTTGAGGAATAAAGGTGTGACTGTAAGTTAACCTTTCATAAAACCACTGTTAGCACATTCAATGTATGCTGAGACTCAAAATATTACCATCACACTGATGGGCCTCTGCTCTCCTTATCCTGAAAATCTAAATAGAACAAGGACTTACATCCATCTCCATCAGGGGTGGCTAAGTCCTCAGCAACAGAAATTAAGTTCCTGCTCAAATGAGCTTAAATTTCTTATCTTATTCTTTCCACTTTCCATTTTCTATTCTGCACCAAAAAGAAGAAAAGAGCAGAAAATATTATTGTCCCTCAACAGTACTGCTAACATACTCCTCTTTCCCAGATGTCTGACAAAAGGAAAAAGCTAAAGGGAGAAGGGAGGTTAAGAAAATTTGGAGGGAAGGGCAGCTAAGATAAGAAAGGGATAACCAAAATCATTCTAGCAGTCTAAGATGGCAGAGCAAGACAGGAAAACATTGAATTTGTCATGAGAAGCTGAACATATGAGCAGGAAAAAACAAGCATGTTTTGGATAGAGAAGATATTATTTGTGCAATAATCTTAGAAAATTTACCCAGCTTCATGATAAATATCTGATCTGTGGGATATACATCGGAAAGCAGGATGGTTGACTGCAGCCTCTTCCTCTGATCTGGACAAAAAGGTTTGTGTTTTACAGCTTGGTAACACAGCAGCTTTTCCCGACTTCCAGGGGATGTTAGTTCAATCACTGCTGAATTATTTTCAATATCATTTCTGCTGTGGGCAGGACATGTCTGTTATACTACTTTTTCTGTGTCTATTCACTGGGGAATCCTCCAGGCCCAGTAAAGGAGACATTGGTACCACAAGTAGTTGTAGAAAGAGTTCATAGAATCACAGAATGCCAGGTTGGAAGGGACCTCAAGGATCATCTGGTCCAACCTTTCTAGATAACACTACAGTTTATATGAGATGGCTCAGCACCCTGTCAAGCTGAGACTTAAAACTCTCCAATGGGGGGCCAATGTACCACTTCCCTTGGGAGACTATTCCAATGTTTGACTGCCTTTATGGTGAAAAGTCACACTCTTGTGTCCAATCAGAATCTCCCTATGAGCAACTTGTGCCCATTACCCCTTGTCTTTTCCATGTGACTCCTTGTAAACAGGAAGTCTCCATCTTCTTGGTAGCCACCCTTTAAGTACTAAACATGGTAATGAAGTGTCTCCCCTAAGCCTTCTCTTCTTAAGGCTGAACAAACCCAGTTTTCTCTCCTCATATGGCAGGTCCTCCAGTCCTCTGATCATCCTTGTAGCCCTTCTCTGGACCCTCTCCAGCCTGTCCACATCCTTTTTGTATAGTGGGGACCAAAACTGAATGCAATACTCCAGGTGTGGTCTCACAAGTGCTGAGTAGAGCAGGAGGATGACTTCTTTATCTCAGCTGGTGGTGCCCTTGTTGATGCAGCCCACCATCCTGTTGACTTTCTTTGCTGCTGCAGCACACTGCTCACTCATGTTGAGCCTGTTATCCACAAAGACTCCCAGGTCCCTTTCCACAGGGCTGCTCTCCAGCCAGGTGGATCCCAGTCCGAACTGTGCTCCTGGGTTATGTGTTCTCAGGTGATCATGAATAAAATGGCATGGGAATATGGGAATGAAAGAGTTAAGAAAACTAGAAGAAAAATAGTCAAGCTGTGAGCATTAATATTACAAAACACACTTTTGCAGGGAGGAGAAAGGTGACAGTTAACTGAATTTTTGGAGTAACATATATAATTTCTGATAGAATGATTACAGAATCTGAATAAAACAATAGTTTTCTTTTTGGGGGGTAAAGGGAAAAATAGTTTTATTTTCAAACTTCAAACTTCAAAAGTAAATTTATCATCTTTTCTTCATAATGTACAATGTTAGCTTTTTTAGCATTCCTGCCTCAGTCAAAATCAAAAGATCTCAATTCAGGAGTGTTTGAAGACCTTTTAGAAATAAGAAATACCAGTATTGCCTCTGGTTTCAGAATAGCACAGAACAATTGTTAATTACAAAATAAATCATGGAATAAGCTAGAATTTGTGGACCTTACCTTCCTACGATGGGATGGTACAATAAAATATGTTTCAATATTATGCTTCTTCAAGAAACTATTCCTTTCATGACCATATCCTGGTTCCACCTCGTAGTCCCCATTTAGGCACTCTAAGGTGGTCTTTGTAATGTGAACTTTCCTGGAGAGAAAAATCAGACATTATTTAAAGCAAAGATATGCTATGACCTAGTTGCTACTTAAATACACTCCTGTGCAGAAGATCATCAAGAAGTGAAATTATGTGCAAAACCTAATTTTTGATGTTAAGAAGTCAACTTTTTAAAAAGTTTCATCTTTTCAGCCAAATAGAATGGAGAAATACTTCTATTACATACATTTTCTAAACTTCAGCAGAATGAACAGAAAGATAATTGCTGACTGTCCAAACATTTGCAGACTTGTTTACTTGAGGAAGCGTAAGTATGCATATCATCTTCCAGATTGTGTGGTTTTCTCAAGTGTTTACTTCACTGCTTGCTTGGAAAAACATCCAGCTGTTTGAAACTTGTGACTTTACACTCTGAATCTCCCCTGTGCATAAAGGAGAAACTTCTTTTTCTGATCCCCTTCACATCTCTGACTTGTTTCATTTACTCATTCTGGTTTTTATGCACTACAATTCACTGTTTTGACAGCACCGCCATCTCTGACAATATTTGTGAGTTTTGTTATCCTGAAAACTGTCTTTGCATTTTCTCTCAAAGACCTCCTGTATTTAAAATGTTTCCACAAAAGATATCTGAGAAGCTATTACTGCTTTCCTCTATTAAACATGTATTCAGATTTTTTTTTTTTTACTGGAAAGCCTTTAGGTAAGGAACATACAAAATACACTGCCAAAATTGTCTAAGGCAGACATAGGTAACAAATGGAAATTAGCTCATCTTAACCACAAAAATTACTATGTTCTTTTTTCCCCCTCTTCAGCAAATCATGATCTAGTAAAAATCCAACAGAGAATGGTAGGTACTGGTCCAAATGTGAATTGCACACAGAAGCACACCTATGCACCTTTGCAGAAGTGCACTGTGTGCACTTAAATTGGGTCCAAGGCTGTTCAAGGAGTACTGAAAATTCCAGGACATAACCCATGGGTTTCCTAAAGATTTATGTTCCACTGTATCATTTGCACACACACCGTCAATATTTGAGTCCATAAACAAGTATTTTTTTCTGTAGCACACTACTAGTGTTGAAAATCTTGCCATGTAAAAGGAGTAATGCACACTCCCCCACCCCATGTAGAGGTGCAAGGGTAAAAAATTCCTGGAATAACTAGAGGGTTTTACATTTATAACATAAAAGGGTGAAAGTCTAGCATTCTCACATTCATAGCATCGCCTTAATCCTACTCATTATATCTGGCAGGTTCTAATAAGGATTTTGTTTGCAAATGTTTTGCTTCTAATCTAACCTATTACTAAAGCCAGTATCAAGAGAAATAGGAGAATTCCAAAGCATAAATTACATAATATATTGATTACTCTTACTAAACACAACTTTTCTTATTGATTACAATTCAAATGCAAATGCCTCAAAGAAGGAAATAAATTCTTCACCTATATAGGTTGCTGTTTCTTTTTCTATGGTTCTTTCCCAGACTTACCCAGGCAGTCCTCCAGCTTCCATTACATTAGCTAAAGTCACATCATTTGACCAGACATCGTATTGCCATTTTCGCAGACCCAGGACCCCACAAAGCACTCTGCCTGTATGCAATCCAACTCTCATATTGAGATCAACCTCTGTGGCTTCTGCAACAGACCTGGAATAGACAGCATCAGAATATTAGTCTTTAGATCAATTATATTGCTCTTGATTTTCTTTTTCTCTCCTTCCCCTCCAGGTTAGCATATAAACACATGACGGAATAGACAGGATCTTTTACAAATCTCAAATTATATATTTAGGTACAGTTCTTTTCCTTGCCCCAATTGTAATCCCAATGAAATATTTTTCTTGGTCATATTTTAATTACCGTTTAACCAAAATCTCGGTATTTCTACATTTCTTGACCTAATATCTTAGGATTTAATTTTCCAGGTTTCAAGGCAACGCAGAAAAGTTACAGTTTTATCACATTTAATAAAAGAAAAAAAAGAAGAAAAAATGGGACAATAAAGCATGTAAATAGCTGTGTCACGAAATTTCTGCAAGACCATAACTTCTAGGTTTTATTTGCCACTTTTGCAGCATTTGCTATCATAAGCCTATATAAACTTAGATATTTTACTGGGAGATAAACAAATAAATTCTGACTGTAACTCAAATATCTATGAGACAGCCAGCTTAACTCCTGCACTTTCTCATTTATCTTGCGTCTCACACATATTTACTTTTTTGGTCATAAATGTTCCTTTTTCCCAATGCATATTTATTTCACCAATTTTATGCTCTTTCTCCACCTGTGATATCGAAAGAATACTTTATTTTCCTCACTCTTTTTCTTTGCAGTGGCTTGATCTCAAAGTAATAGTGTCAACCACTTAATTTGTAATTAAAATAAACTGGAAGAAGAGCATAAAAGAGCATAGTATGAAACTAAAACACTTCCTCTCTGTGTATTACAGAGGGTTGAAACTAATTTTTTAAAGTTATTGTCTAATTTATATTGTCACAGTTTAGATCTGTCATGTTCTCTAATGTTTTGGTTTGAGCAAGCGCTTTGCTAATTTTATTTTTCTTCCTTTCAGTGAACTTTTCAGCAGCGCCAGTGGACTGATAATAACCAAGGTCACTTCTGACTGTCTGCAGCCTCCCCCCGCTACGGGGGAGCAGATTAGACTGAAGGCAGGATCAGCAAATCAGAATATTCCCTTCTCATAATATTTTCTCTATTTGGCTTTCAGTATAGGCTAATACATCATGGAAGTCAAGCCTCTCTTTTTCCTTTTTCTCTCTCACTTTTCTGCTTACTGTCGCTTCTATTGCCCTCTCTTTGGCTCTCTCTCTTTTTCACCATTCTTCTTTAAAGCCGACACCCGAGGACCCCATCCGTGCGCCCGGACACTCCCCCATTTCAGCTGGGAGACTGTGAGAGTGGTTAGGGGAGGAGGGAGGGGATCGGGTGTTGCACATCCCTTTGCAAATGCATATATATATTCCCTTGTCAGTAATAATTAAAATAAATCTGTTTCACTTTTCAACCCAGAAAGCATCTCTTTCTCATTTTTCTCCCTCTTTCCCTACCTTGGAGGAGGAGGGGGGGGAGGGGTGAATCGAGGGACTGCCAACTCGGTGCGAAACCGACACAATAATTAATCGGTGAGCCAGGCAGGAGAGAATGAACACCATGGATGGGTTGAAAAGTGAACAGATGAATTTTGCACCTGACATGCAGTCGTACATGTCCTATGCGGCTGGGATACTATTGTTTAGTGTATCTGTTCTTGTTATTGTTCTGTGGTTTATTGATAAGACTATAGCCATAATCAACCATGTAATAACCTATTTAGTGAGAACAGGGGTCGTGATATTGATCTGTATAGGGATACTGTATGTGTGCAGTGTGAATGTGCATGTGGATAAGAAGGTCTATTTTGATAATGGCAGATTCAGTTTTTCCTTTCCACTCCCACTCAGGCTGAATATCCCCACTGGGGATGCTTCTGTTGAATGCTTATAGTGTCCTGTGGATGCTTAGAGTGAGGTGTTGTTCCACTCACTGCCAATTCCACCCAGGCAATGCTGCTGCCACTGCTGTTGCTGGTGCCACTGTTGCTGCTACCACTACTGCTGCTGCCACCACTGGTGCTGCTACAAAAGCAGCTACTTCTGCAAAAATTAAGTCCACTCCCATTCCATTCAGACGAGTAAAAGTTCATCCTGTGACCAGGGGCAAAAGAAAGGCGACTGATCCTTATACTCACTCCTGTCTGAAATACCCAGAGTTTCTTCAAGCAGCATCAGAAGACATAATTGAGGAAGCAGAAAATTCTAAAACAGATCCTGGAACAGACCCATCTCAAGTAAATAAACAGGCAGGCCCCTCTCAAGCAGATCGAGGAGCAGGCCCTTCTCAAGCAGATAAGGATGATGATCTGCTACAGCCTTTCTCCCTAAAGGAATTCCATCTCATGAGAAAGGACTTTACCCACAATGAAAATGAGGGGCTTCTTACCTGGCTGGTCTGATGCTTTGATGGTGGAGCCGACACCTACACCCTGGACGAAAGAGAAGCCCGGCAGTTAGGATCCCTGCCTAAAGATGGTATTGATGGTAGATTGATAGAGCAATTGATGATAAAACAGGAAATATCACCCTGTGGAGCCGCCTTCTTTCAGCCATATGGAGCAGGTACCCCCATAAGGGTGACACTGACCCATGCCGAAGCAGAGCGCCCACTCTTGAAAGAGCCATCACATATTTGAGAGAATTAGCAGTGCGAGAAGTGATCTATGATGACCAAGGGTTTCTAAACCTGATGATGTTGTGTGCGACATGCCCATGCTCCGGAGGTTTGCACAGGCTGTACCAGCAACACATGCCCATATATTCTCTTTCATGGAATGTTTTGATGAATCCAATAGACCAATGGTGCATGAATTGGCTTTCAAGGCATGACAGTATGGAGATATGTTTTGTGATTATCATCAGTTCCACACCTCAGCCATTGAAAAGGTGACTGACAAAAGGAATCTGGACAGATGGGAAGGTAAACCCTAGTCTCCTCCTACACCCCAGAATCTTGCTAAGGACAACTGGTCTCGTGTTGCAGCCATCAAGAGGAGACGCCCTGCTATGAGACAGCAACAAGAGAGATGGGACCCACTTCAATGTCACCTGTGGTTCCTCTTATGTGATTATTACAAAGAGGATATGAGAACCTGGGATAATAAACCCACTGATATTCTCCAGCTACGTGTACAAGAGCTGCTAGGTAGAAAAGGTGCAGTAGGTGGTTCTTCCTGGAAAAAGGCAGCTCCGATTTCCAGCAACCAGTCCTTCAACCAAGATGGTGCATCAACCTCTACTGATCAGTATTAGAGGTGCCCTGCCTCCAGCCAGGGGGAGGAGAGGGACAATCAAATTTATTGGACTGTGTGGATTTGGTGGCCTGGCACAATGGAACCACAAAGGTATAATTGGTTGACGCTGGTGCACAGTGCACCTTAATGCCCTCGAATCACAAGGGGAGAGAGTCCGTTACTATTTCTGGAGTGATAGGGGGATCTAAAGAACTGACCATTGTCAAAGCTGATATAAGCCTCACTGGCAATAAGTGGCAGAAGTGCCCTGTTGTGACTGGCCCAGATGCTCCTTGCATCCTTGGAATAGACTATCTCAAAAAAGGATATTGCCATGTCCCGAAAGGGTATCGGTGGGCCTTTGGTATAGCAGCTGTAGAGACTGAGAACATTGAACAACTGTATACCTTGCCTGGCCTTTCAGATGACCCTTTCCTAGTGGGGTTGCTGAAAGTCGAAGACCAACAGGTGCCAATTGCCACTTCAACAGTGCACAGACGACAATATCGCACCAACAGAGACTCTGTGATTCCCATTCATAAGCCGATTCGACAACTGGAGAGCCAGGGAGTGATCAGCAGGACTCACTCACCCTTCAACAGTCCTATCTGGCCAGTGAGGAAGCCTGATGGTGAGTGGAGGCTGACAGTGGACTATCGTGGCCTGAATGAGGTTACACCACCACTCAGTGCTGCTGTGCCGGACATGCTAGAACTTCAGTATGAGCTGGAGTCGAAAGCAGCAAAGTGGTATGCCACTACTGACATCGCTCATGCCTTTTTCTCTATCCCTCTTGCACCAGAGTGCAGGCCACAGTTTGCTTTCAGCTGGAGGGGAGTCCAGTACACCTGGAATTGACTGCCCCAGGGGTGGAAACACAGCTCAACTATTTGCCATGGACTGATCCATGCTGCACTGGAGAAGGGTGAGGCTCCAGAACACCTGCAGTACATCAATGACATCGTTATGTGGGGTGACACTCCCAAGGAAGTCTTTGAGAAAGGTAAAGAGATAATACAGATTCTGAGAGCTGGCTTTGCTGTCAAAAAGAGCAAGGTCAAAGAACCTTCATGAGAGATCAAGTTCCTGGGAATTAGATGGCAAGATGGACGTCGCCAAATTCCAATAGACATGATTAACAAAATAGCAGCTATGGCCCCACTGACCAACAAAAAGGACACTCAAACCTTCTTAGGAACAGTTGGTTTTTGGAGGATGCATATTCCTGAGTATAGCCACATCGTGCAACCTCTTTACAAGGTGACCCGGAAGAAGAAGGACTTTGAGTGGGGTGCTGACCAACAGGATGCTTTTGAGAAGATTAGAGACGAGATTGTGCATGCGGTAGCCCTTGGATCAATTCGAACAGGTCCAGACATCAAAAATATACTCTATACTGGAGCCAGGCACAATGGCCCTGCATGGAGCCTCTGGCAGAAAGCACCAAGGGAAACTCGTGGTCATCCCCTGGGATTCTGGAGTAGGAACTACAGAGGTTCCAAGGCCAAATACACCATAACTGAAAAGGAAATACTGACAGCATATGAAGGAGTTAGAGCTGTTTCGGAAGTGATCGGTACTGAGGCGCAGCTCCTCCTGGTGCCCCGATTACCGGTACTGCACTGGATGTTCATGAGTAATGCTCCACCCATGCATCATGCCACCTATGCTACCTGGAGTAAATGGATTGCTTTAATCACCCAGCGGGCTAGGATAGGGAACCCAAATAATCCTGGTATCGTGGAAGCTATTACAGACTGGCCAGAAGGCACACATTTTGGAATGCCACCTCAAGAAGTGGTGAAACGAGCTGAAGAAGCCCAACCATATAATCAACTGCCTCAGGCTGAAAAACAATATGCTCTGCTCACTGATGGTTCCTGCCACCTTGTAGGAAACCGTCGGAGGTGGAAAGCTGCTGTATGGAATCCTACACAGCTTGTTGCAGAAGCAGATGAAGGAGAATCAAGTCAGTTTGCAGAAGTAAAAGCCATCCAGCTGGCTTTAGATGTTGCTGAACGAGAAGGGTGGCCAAGACTCTATCTCTACACTGACTCATGGATGGTAGCAAATGCCTTGTGGGGGTGGATAAAACAGTGGCAGCACCACAACTGGCAGCGAAAAGGTAAACCTATTTGGGTGGCTGAGCTGTGGAAAGACATTGCAGCTCGGATAGAGAAAGTGGTTGTAAAAGTGCATCATTTAGATGCACACGTACGTCTGAGTTGAGCCACTGAGGAACATCGACACAACCAATGACCAGTTGAGGCTGCTCAAGTGTTCCAAATAGACTTAGAGTGGGAACATAAGGGTGAACTCTTTTTAGCTCAGTTCGCCCATGACACTTCAGGTCATCAGGGCAGAGATGCCACAAACAAATGGGCTCGTGATCGAGGGATGGACTTAACCATGGACACTATTGCACAGGTTATCCACGACTGTGAAACGTGCGCCGCAATTAAGCAGGCAAAATGGTTGAAACCTTTGTGGTATGAGGGCCATGGTCAAAGCAGAGGTATGGGGAGGCCTGGCAAATTGACTGTATCACACTGCCTCAGACCTGCCAGGGTAAGCGCTATGTGCTTACAATGGTGGAAACAAGTACAGGATGGCTGGAAACATTTCCCGTGCCTCATGCCACAGCCCGGAATACTATCCTGGGCCTTGAGAAGCAAATCGTGTGGAGACACAGTACTCCAGAAAGAACTGAGTCAGACAATGGGACTCGTTTCAAAAACAGTCTGGTGACTGACTGGGCCAAAGAACATGGTATTGAGTGGATATACCATATCCCATACCATGCATGAGCCTCATAAAAATATATGAATATATATAATATATAAAGAATAGGCTTCAAATATAAAATCAGAGCAGTACCACAATCATATTCCCAAACAACATCAACATTTCTACACTAAAATATCACAGATGTCCAGTGGCACATTTGAAATTATAAATACATTTCTGAAGAAATACCAGCACTTAAACAGCCATGAATTGGAAAAAGAAAAGAAGTTTCTCAAATAAATTATTCATTATAACTTATTCTCTGCTAGTTCAGATATAACATACTCAAAAGTTTTCCACATGTTAACACAAAAGTAGGCCCAGAAACAAATGGAAATCAAAAAACATTTTCTTTTTAAACTTGAAGTGTGCATTCTAAGTGACTAATAAGATAACAATGTACCCTGACTGCTCGAGTATCCTACCAAGCTTTTGGATTTTAGTTCTCTCCTTAGCTACAAATATTTCATGTGCTGCTACAAGCCATGAAAGTCATTTAAGTTCATCTGCAGAACAGCTCGAGACCTGTGCTGCACTTCCAGGGAAAAAAAACCCCACACCTCTGCATCCCATTTCTTGTAAGTTATTTAGGGTTTTTCTTTATGTCCAAAAATATCTGTATAGAAATAGATGTTTACCAGATAAAGGCATAGACAAGATTTTTGTTTCAATTACATATGTTTGCATTTTATATATGCATACTTCTAAGATAAGCATGCCCTGTAATTTTGCACATCTCCCTAAATATTTCTGTGCCCTAAATATTTCTGTGCCAAAATAATAATAATAATAATAATAGTAGCAACAACAATAATAGTAACAAAAATAACAATAATAATAAGAACAATCTTTGAAAATTATCCTGAAAAATGTAAGAATACAACATTCTCAGATGATACTCACATGCAGCACATATTCTAGGATACTTAAATTACACAGACATGACGAGAATAGAAAATATAAATTTATATTAACTCATTCATATTTAATACAATCAAACAACAGACCCATCAACCAGCTGCTAGATGCTTTTATTCCTTGATTTACTAGAAAAAAGACATCTTGCTGGTACATATCTCTGGGAGAGGCCCTTTTCACAGATCCATAAGCTGAATCACAATTCAGATTATTTATTTATTTATCCCAGGTAACATGACAAACTTGTCACTAGAGATGATGACTTTCAAGCATTAATTTACAATGCCAAGATCTGATTTTTGCAGTAAATTAAAGAGACTTTTAGGAGACTACCGACTGGCATCTAACTTTGGATAAAAGGGAGAAGTTTTAAAAGCAAAAGTGACTCTGCATCTCATGGAACTGACAAACAACACCACCTAACAATTATACTGATACAAAATACAATTTTGCATTCCAATTTTACCATCATAAGACCTTCGCTTCTCCACTTCATTTGCTTAAGGTATTTTTAAAAAAATTATTATGGGGAATTCATCTTCTAACTTTGGTCAGTGTGAAAGAGTGAAGAATTTTTTCCTAATATTCAGTAGACGTATTTTCCTGGTTTGTGGAGTTGGCTTAACCATGTGCTTCTGTCCCCAAAACAACCTCACTCAGAATCCAACAATATCTGAACAGATGATGCTCCACTTGTAGTAAAAGAAAAAAAAAGTACTGCCATCCAGGGTAATGGTACTGGGAATGCACCATCTTCCTGTTTCCTAATATAAGCAGAACAGGCACATTCGTTTAACTAAAAGAAGAAATACGTGTTAAGCCTGGATCTTACAGTCCTTACTCACACTACTAATTCCTCCTTAATCCTCCTAAAAAAAGGATTAATTAACTGTACAAAGGATGCAGAATAGGTCTCTAGCCATTCAACAACCCTAAATAAATCTGTCACTGTCTTATAACACTGCCTATTATCCATCTTGCCCTCTCACGATGCTCTCACCACTGGATACACACTCTGAAGATTCACGATTTATCAATTTTAAAAGAACAGATGAAGTTGTCAATTATTTATATTCTACCACAGCCACTGACTAAACATGTCTGGATAACACACTACAGCATGTCCACTTAGAATCACAGAGTTGCTGATGCTGGAAGGGGCCTCTGGAAACCACCCAGACCAAAGGTCCTCCTCAGAGCAGGGTCAGCTACACGTGGTTACCCAGGACTGTGTCCAGATGGCTTTTAAATGTCTCCAAGGATGCAAATTCCACAGCCTTCCTGTGCAAACTCTTCAGAATCTGGCCACTTCCACAGTGAAAAAGTTTTTTCTTAAAGTGGAATTTATTATATTTCAGTTTGTGCCCATTTCCTCTTGCTCTGACATAAGAGAAAAGTCTGGCTTTGTCCTCTTTAAACCCTCCCATGAGGTATTTGTATACATTGATAATATTGGCCCTAAGCCTTCTCTTCTCCAGGCTGAACACTCCCAGTTACTTAATTTTTAATTCAACTTTTTTCAAGTTTACATTACCATGACAGCAGCCAACAAATTACAACATAAAACCAGAATATGTTTAATTTCTAATATTGCTGAACTTGAAACATTAAAAAAAGGGAAGTTCAGACAGTTCTGTCACTACCTTTCTTGTACTAATGAAACAGCACAACTAATGCATTGAAGGTTAATGCCAGGTTCAAAAGAGGATGAGAGTATCAGCTACTGCTTTCCAAGGATTTAAAAAGCCAAAGATTTTCGAAAATGTGTACAAGGCCTGTATATCTAACTATTCTTCTAAAGGCCAAGGCTTCCTTATAAACAGAGTATCCATATACTGCTGCAAGAATGCACATATGCATAATTTGCAGACTTAGGATATTATTTCAGGATTTTATAGTATCATAGACTATAATACATTATCACAAATTACAAAGTCTATTATCAGTTTACAATGTTTACAAAGATTATGAACTCGCATTGAATGAGAGTGAGAATATGGATTCATTTACCCAACTCTTCACATTCTGAGAGATTTTGCAAATTAACATTATAATAAACACATGGATTGAGCTAGAAATCAGAATCAGCCTTTCAAGTCCTCTGCAAAGAAAGCTCAATGAATCTAGGACCACAGAAAAGTTTAAGGCTGATATGTGACAAAAATTTGTGGTAATCTCCATGTTCCCTTCAGGCATTAGCAGGGTATTAACAACCAGTCATCATTTTCATAGAGATAAACCCAAGTCTCTTGAGTAAAACCTTAGTGAAGTCTGTGAGAGGATCGTAACACATTCTTCCACAAGATATAATACATTCCTTTCTACTCACTTTTGCAAGCTTATTTCAAATGTAATAGCACTGTGCTGACCAGTATTTATATACAGAATCAATACAGGTGTGCACTCCTTCCTCTAGCCTCCCTATAAAACACACACACAAGCATGCACACACATATGGAGCAATACAATACTGAAGACACTTCCCATCTTTATCCCTCTTCTCCTATGTAATGAAATTCTAGGATTCTATGAAATAGATCTTCAGCTCTTACTAAAAGCTTATTCACAGTTCTCTCATATTCACACCTTTCGCTTTGGTAAAATAATGATCAATGCAGAGCTCTCAAGCATAAAAAATCTTCTGATCAGTAAAATGAATTTCAAATTACATTTCTGAAAAGCAGAATAAATTTAAGATTTAAACCTGACATACAGGAAGAAGAAATTAGCAAGCTGTCATCTTAAGAATTCAAACAATTATACAATATGCATACCTCAGAACTGGATTTGAGTTTACATACTGGTGAGTAAAATGAGTAGTACTTATACTTGTAAAACAAGAAATTGGCACTCCTTTCTTTGTGGCCAATGACCACAGGAATATTTAGTTATTTCCTAGTATGTTTTTTGTCCCCTAATCAGTATCTGTATGTGCTTCTACATACTCATACTTGTGCATTTTTTCCTCACAATGGAGAGGAAAATAGATGTCTAGAATGTCCCTTCCTAAAATCAGTATCCTGTGACCTGAAAGCAACAGTGTGAATTGCTAGGTGGGCACTGCTAGCAGACATGGCTGTTTTTTCTGAGAACACACTTCCTGAATGCCACGTAATCGTAGCACTCCTGTCCAGGTTCCCCATGAACAGTACTTACGTGATGGTGTCAATCATATCAAGTCCCATTTCAACACAGCAATGGGCATGATCTGTTTTGGGCTGGGTCAGTCCTGATACACAGTAGTAACAGTCCCCTAGAATTTTTATTCTTCTGCAATGGTTTTCCTTTAATAAAAAAAGAATGGGAAAAAACTTTATTATTCATATAAATATTCCAGTATTTACAGGATAAATCATTCTTCAATACTATGCAATCATTCAGGGAATCCTTTTGTAGTCAAATGAAGTAATCTACAGTTTATGAGATATGGGTTCCATGTACAGAGCTGACATACACATATTTATTTATTTATCTATAAATCCACACATATATACTGGAGGTCAGCCCCCCATTGTTCAACACACATAGGGTAACACTGCTTAAAAGTATAGTTCTGAACACATATTATTCTCTTGCCCTCATATTAGGCCAGTACAAATTCAAGAGTTGCAATGGGACTTCATTTCTCTATGAATCCAAACCAAAGGACT
This sequence comes from Hemiprocne comata, assembly GCA_020745705.1. NCBI lineage: Eukaryota > Metazoa > Chordata > Aves > Apodiformes > Apodidae > Hemiprocne > Hemiprocne comata. Next base: position 60,796,879 of record CM036587.1, on the reverse strand, counting down.
GAATCTAAACAACTACAGAATATCAGGAAATGTTTGTATTCCGAGACACTTTATTTCAAATCAAGTTCCAACTCACCAGGAAAGATTATGTATCTATCTGTAAAGGTACACACATTTGTGCATTACCAATTAATAAATCACAATCTACAATACAGCATGATCAGTATAAATATTACACACTTGGAGATCAGAAGCTACAGGCAGTTTGCAGTACCATCAAATTAATCTCCTATTGCCATACAGTTAAATTTCTGCAGCCAAAGAAATATGGCTAAATGTTTCTCATTTTGAAAAATGGCATGTGATGACTGCTACATTGGTCTGAGCAGAAAGTTTATTTAACAGACAGCAAAATGCCTTTAGCGAAGCAGTGCCTTTAATAAACAATGAGGAGGCCTGAAGAGATGATGGCATCCCTCGCAGCTAGGCTATGGCAACTTCTACCCATTTAAAGTATTGCACAGAAAACGAAATAACCTGATTAAAGGAATCCAACTTACACAGCTGGGATTATGCCACTAAGTGCCATACAAAATCAGGTCTCGTGCATATGATGATTAAAAAAATCTGGTTCTTCCCCCAGTGTACTATATAGCAATGTACTATATAGATTTTACTTCAATGACAGAAAGAGGAAAAAAAAAGGGGGGGGGGGAAGGTTGTGTGCTGGTGGGGGAATTTACAATTTTTGAACATAAACCACCACCTAATCATAATGGTTCAGCCACTCATAGAGGCACATATTCTCACCCAGTCTCTTACCTACAAGAATCAAAGCCTTCCTGAGTTTACCACACTCTCCACATCATTGCTTATATTCCAGCTCAGAAGCAACTGGTTATCCCTACAGCAATCCCTTTCTCTCCGACATGTCATACACCAGCATTTGGGGCTTGTTATTACACACTCTTCCAGCTGCAAGCATTCACACATTTATCTTCTTTGTAAATGAACAAATATTATAAAATGAGAATTACCTCTGTTAAGGCACGGAAGAAGGCATGCAAGAAGGCATGCTAACGTTGCTGCAAAAATAGTTTTGTCTACGTCTACTTATAAATTAAGGAGTAAATTCAGATCTTGAATCAAACAAAAGAGCCATCTTTTTGGGTATGCTTAACTAGTAGAAAAGGCTAAGAGTGACTACTTAACATTTCTTCTGCTGTACAGCAGCATTTTAAATATACCACTGTTTATCACTGCTAAGATGTATTTTAATGAATGAGAGAATAATTATTCTAGAAGCATTATCACCAAGGCTTTAGAGTATTCCTGTAGCCTATAGCCATAAAATGCCTCACCGATTTTACTTAAGAGTTCTAATAGGTTATTTTGAGATCGTTGGCTAAATGGTCTTATATAAGTAAATTAATTATTGATGCACGCAAAGTAATAAGCAGATCTCAAAATCAAGGTCTTTGGACAGAAATCACTACGTTTTTTAACAGAAAACACTGATTTCTTTTGTAGAAACCACTAAATTATATTGCCAAAGTAAGCCTTTTTTTTTTTTTTTTTTTTAATAGTGGGTAAGTATTGAAGCAGTAGAGGGTACTCAGTGGAACTTACTTTCAAAAATAAATCCAGTTTTGGCCCAGAATTTATAACCCTCTGTAAAACCCTTTTCATCTTTTAATTTGGTATGCAGTATTTATGGCCAGGCGATGACTATTTGACCCAGTTGAAATTTATTCAGAAAAGCCATTCAATGATCTGAGGTGCACAATACATAAATGTTAACCGATTAGTGTTCTCTCCTCTTCAGTGCTGTGCTGGTTTGGTTGTAGCCTGGTTTTGGTAGCAGCGGATGGGGCCCCAGCGGTGGCTCCTGTAACAAGCTGCTGAAAGCACATCCCCCCTGCCCCGGCTTCATGCGCCTCTGCGATTAACATATTAAAGAAGAGGAAATGAATTGATGTAACAGTTCAGGGCAGAGGAGCGGGAGAGGGTGACAGCCCTTAGATACCAAGGTCTGTGAGAAAGGAGGGGGAGGAGGTGCCCGAGCAGAGGTTCTCCTGCAGCACGTGGCCAGATGGCAAGCTGTCTCCCTGCAACGGGGGGAGGAGCACGATAGAGCTGCCCGTGGACCCCGGTGAAGCAGATGTGGACCTGCAGCCGTGGAGGACCGCACGTCAGGGGAAATCACTGTTCCCGAAGCAGGCCACGAGTCTGTGGGAAGCCCACGCTGGAGCAGTCTGTTCCTGAGGGAGTGCATCTCGTGGGAGGGACTCATGTCGGAAGGATTCGTGAAGGACACTCTCCCATGTGAGGGACCCCGCAGTGGAGCAGGGCAAGACTGTGAGGAATCCTTCTGGAGCAGAAGACAACGTGTGGATGCACTGACTCTAAACCCCATTCCCTGTCCCCCTGCACCGCTTGAGAGGGGGAGGTGGAGAAATCGGGACAAAGTAATGTGGATCCGGGAAGAAGGGGGGTGGGCTGAGGTATTTAAAATCTGGTTTTGTCTGTGTCCTGTTTGCATTTGGTTAGTGATAAATTAATTTTTTTTTTCCCCCCTAAGTTGAGTCAGTTTTGCCCGTGACGATAATTGTTCAGTGAACCCTCCTCATCCGTGCCTCGACCCACGAGCTCCTAGTTGGATTTTCTCTCCCCGGTCAACAGTGAGGGGAGGGGTGAGCGAGCGGTCCGGTGGTTCTTTGTTGTCAGCTAGCCTAAGCCACGACAAGTGTCTACCTCAAAAATGCCTCATTTCTAATGACTTGGTTTTCTTAGAGAGCTTAGTGTGCTGTAGAGCAGTACTGCACATTTTATAACAGGATACACAAGATTACTGTCAGACTGGCACAGCACAGTCTTAGCAGCTTGGTAGATAGTCTGAGAAAGGAAAATACCAGAACAGAGCTTGATCTATTACCGCTTCCTGGAGAGATAATAATTTTGGTGGAAGACATATGGCTAAATCAACTGCTGGTTTTGAAATCACCACTCTGTTCCTTATCAGATGTTATAGTCCCTATCCTTACTTATAATAATCAATTAATATACAGTAATCGCTAGCAAAATCGTTTTTCTCAACATGTGAGACAGACTTCCAGGAAGGACAGAAGTAGGGCAGTTTTGTAAGAGCAATCTTTTAAATTACTGATATGCAAATTAACAAAACTAATCCTTTCCCTCTCTTTGTTTTGTTTCCTCAGCAAGTTCCAAAGAAGCCGTTGACTCAGCAACATTTTCAGATTTGTGACAGTGATTAATTCAAGTGTGGTATTAAAAATGATAGTCACAGTTGATACAAGCAATGTCTGTTTAGACACAGCTGATAATTTCGTTTTATGCCCATGATAAAAAACACCAGAGATTGCTAGCACTGCATTAGTCAGGCAGCTTGCCCACCTGGGGTGCCCACTGAGATGTTTCCAAGCGGATCTGCAGAATTCTCTCTGGCACAACTGTCAGTCACAGGTTTGTCAGTGTGAAGTGGAAGCCCAGTTTGGAAAGCAGTAGATACTTGAAAGTTGCTAAGGTCTTTCTTTACACTTTTAGACCACTTTATAAAGCAGTTCATTCTACCTATCTCTTAGTAGAAGGGTAGAACGGGGGGCTGGGGGCCTTCTGTTTCAAACAACTCTGGGTTTTTGCTGCTGTTGTAGTTCTTTGTTTAAATGTATTTTGCAGAAAGAGTGAAGTCTACCAACTTAGACTGCAAAACTGGAAATTAGGCCATTAACTCTATATTTTCATTCTGTACAAGACACATTGTTTTGTATACTCTGGATAAGGGATTTTTAAATAAAAAGTAAAGGGAAAATAATTTACAGTTTATATATATATCTCTATATAAGGTTGGATTAAAGAAATAACGATTTTTAAGGTGCTTTCAGACCTTTCCCAGCAGAATACATAAACAGCTAGGTGTTCTTCTGAACAGAGTGATGGTACAGATAAGTGCAAAGGCTTTTACAGCAGGATCTTTCTCACATGTCAGATTGCAACACTTATTGCTCCTGCTGGGGTTTTTTGGTTGGTTGGTTTTGGGGTTTACTGTGTGTCTGTTTAGGTTTTTTGTTGTGTGGGTTTTTCGGGTTGTTTGTTTCAGTTTGGGGTTTTGTTTTTTTTTTATAGTCTATCCAAGTAAGTAGTTGTTTGTTGCATTAATAGATCCAAATAGATCAGGGATGTTTCTTAGAACACTTTCTGGTAGCAAAAGAGCCTCTTCAAAGCTTTTAGTAATTTTAGCTATGGCAGATATTAAGGCAGGGAAGAGTTCCTTACTCTGCCTTCTGTCACTGCAACAATCTATGTATTTCTGCATACTTAGTGTGTCATCATGGTATGTGAGCACCTATCAAAGTGCGCCAAAAAGGAAGGTCAGATAGACAATTTTAAAAAGCAAGATTTAAAAAACTAAACCTTAAGCTCTCTCTCATAACTCCACTAACTGTAGTGGAATTGCACCAAGGATGAATATGACCCTGTGTGACTTAATTACAATATGTTTAATACTTATTATATGTATCCATTTCTTTTTATGCAAGCCTGCTAAGGACCTGGTTTGCAGGTGTGCTCTTCAGACTGTTACTGTCCTATCCTCCTGGAATCAGAATTTACGAGTAGGAGGAATTTTATTTACCCATTAATTAGACACTTTTTTTGCTGTTCCTACTAACTAAAACTGCACCAGCTAAGCTACAAAAAAATTATTTACTATATTCAGCTATTTTGAATATAGTTATGCTGTGCAGAGTGAAAGATCAATAAGGCCTACAAAAAGATGCATAAGCAGTGGTTCCTGTTTCCTCTAACTCAGACCCTACTAAACTTACAGTCTCCTAGAATGCTCTTGGACATGAGTAGTAGTAACATTTCGTTTTGTTCAGGCTAGAAAAATTAGAACAAAAGTTTGATCACTACTACAATTCTTAGTAATTGCAAAGGTAGAGTCTTAAAAAGAAAAAAAGAGAAAACCAAAACCTACACATGTCCAGGTTCAACTATTTAAGAGTTGGGGTAAAAGGGAGGAGATCTATTAGGCCTGGCCTTAGACTGAATACTTTACTCTCTCAGGGAAAGTCTTTGGTATCCTCACCAAACCTTAGACTTAAGCAGAGGAGTGGAAGGAGATGCACTGGCAGCACAGGGAGTGGCTCTTGAGCTCAAAACACCTTCACGCCTCCCCTATCCATTTTCTGCCTGTAACAGAATCTGTGGGGGGAAAAACCCACATAGCCCTAGTCCCTGGAAAACCACTGTTGGCTGAATATTTTCTTCACATATTGAAGAGAAGTCTTGGCTAGACAGAACCATCAAATTGCAATTCTCTGATGGCTCAGTTTTCACTGAGAGTAGAATTCTGGGGGAATAGTGGTGAAATATGAGGGCTGAAGAAGGAATATACACTATTTTCCTAGCCCTGCCACTGCTGTCAAGAGCTTTGCCACAGTGCCACAGAGGTCACCCTCCCTCACAGAAGTTCAATGAGCCACAAGGAAGATCAGTGATTCCGAGGAATCAACCGATCACTTTTGTGTATTATTGCCCTTTATATTTTTCCTCATTTTACTTCCTTCTTGGTTTATCAGTAATTTTCTTTTGAAAAGACCCATTCCAACAGCTTCTCCTCAGCAGCCTGCTCAGAGCTGAACTGTTTGTATCAGCTAGGCAAAGGGGATCAAATTTTCAGTTCATATTTATCAGCATGGCATCATGGGTTTCAGAGGAACTTCACTAATTTATACCAGCTGTCCCTCTAATCCTCAGGGACCCAAGCCCTAATTCAATAATCCAAGCTAACCAAATCACAGTCACAGTCCTTTCATTACAGTATAAAACAGCTATCGGGGGAAGAAATGCAAAGCATCTCTAAAACCCCGCAGAGATCTAAAATAGAAATAAAACATACTTCCTGTTTATCTCTCTTCACAAACCTAGAACTTCATTCGGCTTCCAAAGAGGTCTTGAGACCTCTTGAGACAAGATATGATTCACCACTGTTACCACTGTAGTGTGTTTTCAATCTATTTAGCATTAGCAACATATTTAACATTTATAGCACTTTATGCAAAAGTGCTATTAATCTCAATAGAAAATTGCATTATAGAACTTTAAATCACTCTAGAAGTTAAGATAAATTTATCTGTATTACAGATGTGTATGGAGACGTAAAAAAGAGTGGCAGAAAGAACAGTATTTTTTACTACATCTTCTAAAGCTGCAATGACATCTTTATTCAGTGTCATTAAATTTGTCCATTAGATTGGAACAGAAGTGGAAAAAACCCCTACATTTTAGCTATCATGCTGTATAAATATTTGCATCCATACGCATATATGTTTATGTACAATATACACAACAGTTCTGGAAGTTTACCTCTACCCTCTTGCATATATACACAATATATGCGATAAATGCAAGTTTTAATATTCATCCTCTGGAATACTGAGATACTAATAAAGTTCAGCCTGACAGTTACAGGCCAGACACCAGTTTTGAGCCCCTCCTTTCTATAAGATTTGAACACAGCCTGGTAGAAGATATCTGGGTGTTGTTACGTGTTTCCGGCACTACTAGTCCCCTCCTTCCTTTATTCAAAGGTATAATTAATGCCTTAGTGCTCCAAGCATCTTTGGAAGGGCATAGTACAGTGTTCCGCTGTTAAGGAAATGGTGAAGGACAAACCACCTTCCTTCAGGGATAGAAGAAAAGGCAGTAAATTGGTTGAAGTTAGTTGGAAAGCTGTAAAGTGCAAATAAGCAATATGCTATCAAATTATTCATTTAAGTTCAGTGCATGGTGAGAGGGAGAGATCCTTTATAAGAGATCAGTTTACATTTTTTTATATGTACACTTTCCTACTTGATTTAATGTCCTTATAAAATTAAACAAAACTTAAAAGATCTATTTTTTTTCCTCAACTCTAGAAGTCCATTTTGTGCACCAAAGAGCTTAAGAGAAAAACAAAACCAAAAACATTATACGGGAAAGACAATCCAGTGAAAGTCTCTTAGACTGCAGCAGTATTCACAAAAGATGCAGCTAGGTGCAGAAAAAGATGAATGGTTTTAGATTTGCATGCACCAACCCCACTTTAAACCCCCTTTGAAAGGGCTCTCTTTCTTTGCCGATGAAAAGTAGGCCTACTTAGGCTAACTTCTAACAGCTAAATCTGTGAAAATCATAGAATCACGAAATTATAGAATGGTTTGGGTTTGAAGGAACCTTTAAAGATCATCTAGTTCCAACCTCCCTGTCACAGGCAGTGACATTTTCCACTAGATCAGGTTGCTCTAAGATCCATCCAACCTGACCTTGAACATTGCCAGGAATGGGGTATCCATAACTTCTCTGGCCTACTGTGAGAGACGGACTCTATAATGGCATTTAATCCAGCGACATTCACTGACCAGTCCTGGTGATGTGCCCCTCCGGCACTCGTGGGGAGAGGACAGAGGTACCAGGCGCATGCGCACAGGACCACAGACTACAGCTCCCAGGAGGCACGGCGGGGCGGAACCGGAAGGGGAGCAGTGAGGAGCGCGCTCTGTGATGTCTATACGGATCCAGCCGCCGCAGTGAGCATACCGCTGCGGAGGCTGCCATGAAGCTGTACGGCGCCGCTCCCTGTGGTTGTTGGCGTGTGGACGTGCCAAACGGACCGTTTGCCCAGAGTCTCAAGGGACTCTCTCCAGGTTTTCCCTCTTATCCCTGTCCGGGAATGGGAACAGGGGGGAAGGGAAGAGGTTATCTCTTGTTTTCTATGTGTGTTGTTATTGGTATATAGATGTAGTGTTGTATAGCTGTTGGTATATGGATATATAGGTGTGGATATAGATATAGAGATAGACCTTGTGTGTTAGGTGACATCGGACTTGCCAAACCCTCAGTACCTTTAATAAATCTATTGATTCCTAAGCGTTGTTTGTAAGTGTGACGGGGAGTGGTCCTCAGCCCTCGATCCCCTGAGGTGGGGGTGTGGGTCGTGGCTTTACCTATCTCGGTCCGCGACACCTACCTGTTCCATTGTTTCACAACCCTAATCATAAAGAATTCCTTCCTTATATCTCATCTACTCTCTTTCAGTTTAAAACTTTGCCCTTTAAGTATAGACCCTGGTAAAAAGTCTCTTGCTGACCTTCTTATTAGCCTATCCCTTTTTTTTATTTTATTTGAAAGGTCTTCCTGGAGCCTTCTCGTCTCCAGGCTGAACAACCTCAACTCTCTCAGTCTTTCTTCCTAGGAGGGGTGTTTCAGCCCTCTGATTGTTTGTTACTGTCTTCTGGACCAGTTATGTCCATGAGTTTCTTGTGCTGAGGGCCCCAGAGCTGGATGTCGAGTTTACTTATGCCATCTGCAATTTTCATTAATGACAAACAGTATTTTAACTTACAATTTTACTTTTTTCTTTCAGTAAAACAAAATAATTTACCAACATGGTTTCTCTGTGTAGTATCCAAATCCATTTTAATAACTGAATGTGGGCTGCAACATGTGAGAGATTACTGAAGCCAGCCTATCAGATAAACTTCATAGTAAAACCCTGAGTGTAATGAACGGACATGGAAACTACAACCAGCTCCACTACATTGCAGCACACCAAGAGTGACAATAACACTTCTGAAAACTGTCCAGCCCCTTAGAAAATTTCATTGAATCCTGTCAATTACTGCTTACATATTTTAACATTTCTTTTCACTGCAGTTTTAAAACCTGTTTGGTTTAAAAACTAAACCAATTATTTTTATAGCCTTTTAATGGAATAATGCCAGCAAATGGTATGTTTCCCAATTTACACTAGTTCTTGCACAGCTGATAGTCCCAGAATAAAAAAAAAACACAACACTTGAGAATGAACTAGCTGAAACATAGGTAATGGAGGCATACTCATAGCAATAACAGTTAGCATAGACTTAAGAAGAAGCACTTCTACAGAGTGGCAGAAATAATAGGAAAACAAGTCTGGTTACAGTATAGGAAGTACAATTGAAAATGGCTTGGTAGGGTTTGATTGAGGAAAGCTCTGTGTGAGCATATGTAAGCTTGTAATTCAGTAATGTATTTGTGAAGTCATGACAAATTATATGAACAAATGTAGCATTATTCAGGATAGCTATAAAAAAGAAGGCATTTTGTTTCAAATGCTTTCCCTCAATTTTATTGGCAACTATATATGCTGACCTGCAATAACCTACTAGTTCTTGGCCTACCTTTTCTGTGCATTCCCATTCTAACAATAAATTCTTTCCCTCTTCCACATGGAGAGCAATTTTACAAAACTAGAAAGTTAAATGTTTTTAGTCCTGGAGAGTGAAAACCTGTTTAACAGTCATATATGTTAAATTACATGGAAAAGAAAACGGATTTTAGCAATAACATTTTGCACAATTAACATGACTGATATTCATGCTTGTCTCCTTCCCAGCTTTCGTTAAGTATCCTTTAAGATACTGTCTTTTTATGAAGAGGAATATCTCAGGAGAAAAAAAAAAGCCCACTATAAAATGTTGAAAAACTAAGCTTTGAATTTCAGGAAATAGATATTTTTCCCGATTCTACTAGAAGCAACACAATAGAGAGAATTCTAAAAAGCTGTCACATTTATGCACCACCAAAAGTATGAAATTCAGTCATGCCCAAACAAAAAAGCATGAGAAATCTTCCAACATCAAATCACTGGAAATGACCATTCCCCTCTGCTGGGCAGAATTGCTGAAAAATGACAACAGGAGAAGAACTAGCAAGATATTGTATACAGGTGGCTATAAATGAAGTAGTTTCCAGAAAGATTTCCATAGACTTCAAGGAGATAAAAAGTCTGGATTGGGAAGAGCAAAGTTGACTGCTCTGAGAATAGTGCTTCTGGACTCTGCAGGAGGCATGGTCCTTGCCAGGCTGAGGAGAGGCCCTGATGGCTGCTCCTCTGATGCACTGTTATGCCCTGCATAGCAGATCTGTGCATGAGCAAAGGATTCCAGATAGGACCGTGTATGTGGAATACATTAGACAGCTAAAATACACACCTGGGTTATCAAACTTCCTCTACAACAATGACATGAAATAGGCACATCTGGAGAGCAATTAGACATCTCCTTTGGATGACACACACTGAACTTCAGAAATACCTTTCTCTATACTAACTGCACAAGTAATTAAAACAATTAGTTTCAGTACAAATACCCACACTGCAAGCATCCTAAGCCAATCAGAATAATCCAACACAGTCCTATACAAAAACGCAGAACACAAACTCAGGAAGAATTTAAGACAGAGAATTAGCATACCAAGCACAGAATCATCTTACCTGAAAAGTACCATAAGGGAGGTTAGGCAAGACCTAACTTCTGTGCTATCTACCCATTTATAAAGTGTGTCACATTATCTTCCTACCTGGAAAACTGTCCCACAGACACTTACTTTAGCTTCACACCATACACACATCACTAGTCCCTCATCCAATAGTCACAGGTATGTTCATTAAGACCACTTCAATTTTAGAAAGATTGCTTCCTTAGGTCTCTCTAGGATGGTCTCTCCAGGTGGCTGTTCAGAATCCGACTCAAGCTTTCATGCATAATCTGCCTCTGTGGGATCCTGTGTCTGAACTGACAATCAAGGTAACTTGGGGAGACAAGCCTCCTTAAAATTACTCATTGTAAATATACCACCCTAGTGCACACTTATACATTTCCACAAAGAAGGGTTACGTGCTTTTATGTTTTCCAGCACTAACTTTCCCATCTTAACCAGCCCGCAAAACTTTATTAATTTTTATATTTTAAAAATACATCATAATTATATTCATATAAATGAAAAGCATTCTATAGATTCAGCAGAATACATTTCTTAAAGTGATTGCTTCTAGGAACAGCTAGTTCAAAGCACAGCAAAGGACAGACTGTTCTTGACAGTTAAAAAAACAACACAGAAGCTATTTATTGAACTTTTGCCTAAGGCTTAGGAGCAACATTGTTAATTTCAGTATCTTTGAGGCTGAACAGGTATAAAAAGTCACTTCAGTAACTATGAAATTTAGAAAGTAAAAGTTGTTAAAAGCTAAGAAGGTAATCAAGAAAGGATACTAAATGAAAATGGAAATAAAAATAGACTCAGCCTACAAATATTGACGAAGCCTGAAGGTATACATAACTTCAAACGGAAAGAACAATGAAGTGGTGTGTGATGTCAGTCTGGCTAACAGATGAGATGCCAAAAGTGGCACAAACAAATAAGATCTTTCATTTAGAATATTAAAATCCTTTTCTAGTTACGTTCTTTGAAAGGGGCCTAAACTTAATTTATCCTTATCCATTTGTAAATGGAAAGTCTTAGTGGTCCAAGATGCAGCAATATGGAAGTCGAGAGGGAAATAAGTGAATCTGTAAACACAAATAATGAATTCTCCATGTAGGTTAGATGCAGGAATTTTGTGAGAAAAATCTACCAAGGAAAAGAACAACTACAGATCAAAACCTCTCTAAAAAGCAAACCTGTTTCAATTTGATGCAGGATGCTGGAGAAATGCTGCCTTTTTTCTATTAAGATGACTTATTACAGGTAAAATATTTTGGGTACAGCTGAACTGTATTATAAGATAGTGGAGCTGTGACCATGGCAGGGGCATGTGCAGCTCTGTATGATGCTACTTGGGTAGTTACAGCCTTGAGAACTCTCATTCACAGTAAATCCATGCCACAGCTAAAGCATGAAGAGAAAATGCACAGAAATATACAGTGTAATAAAGCAACAAGGCACCCACATAAGTGACATGAGCTCAAGAATTCCTTGGGAACATAAAACCAAAACAACGCAAATTATTATATAACATTAAAATTTGTCATGACAAACTAGAAGCTGGCTATAGTGTTGAAGGTTAATTGCAAGGCATCTGAAGACCTCACATAAAGATCACTTGTTTAAAGCATTCATTGAAAATATGTGATACAGAATGACTATCATTGGGGCAAAATCTGAGACTGCACAAAGGTACTCTGCCTAACCAAAACTGAAAGAAACTGAGAAACTTCAGAAGTAACAGCCTGAACTAAGTAATGTAAGCCTGAAGAGCAGATAAAATCTAATAGAAATTAATGCGAAATCGTTCTTGCTATTTGAACTATTCATAGGCCTTATAAGAAACTTAACTAATTGCATGCATTCAGGAAGATGCCTTGCTATTGTTGTTTACAGTCCTCAGGAAACCTCTGCAGAATGGGTAAACTTATCCAAAACGCTTACAGAAAATGAGGGTGCCTAAAGTCTTTGACATTATAGGTAATGAGACATACAAATCAACCCTGAGGCATTCATAACAGTGCCTTTCCGTATGGATTCTCTTGATGTCTGTCAGACTGATGTTACACTCCTGCAAGGATACTAATATTATCACTAATGTTTTTTTATCTTTATGTTTTTGAGACTCACTCTCTTTTCTTCAAAGTAACTGAAGTTGGCCCATAGACTCAAAAGTTATTAAGGGGAACACAAAGTCCTATATAAAATATGACTACCTAAGATTGTGTTTCTTTAAGAAACCAAACAGTGCTACTGTGAAAACAGAAAACATGAAATCGTTTTAAGTACTTTATTCTGATAATTCCTCCTCCTAGTAGAGTTCTAACACTCAGTGATTCACAAGGTAAAATAACCTGTATAAGATAAGCATTTGAAAAATATGATTTCTTTAGAGATTAATAAAAAAGAAAGGACACGATAAAAGTACAAATAATTTCTAGTACAGAGTAAGAAGATCAGGACTTTTCTTCCTTCTCTATTAACAGAAGCAAGCAAACTTTCCAAGAAGTCAAATGACAGCAAATTGAAGCCTAAGGCTTGCCTTCAGAACTCCCTGTCATGAGCTGTAACTATATTTGAAGCTATTGCTATTAAAAAAAAAGGCATAGCATTTCAAAAAGAGTAAAACTACTTGCCTTACCAAAAAAATCAGACAAATAGAATATATACAGGAAAAAAAAATGCTAAAAAGAATAAACCAGCTTCTAAACATCAGATGGATTACATTGTCCCAGATTTCTCAACAAATTTTTTTTATGTCTGAAGCACATGGTTATATCTTCACAGCTATACTGTCAAAAAGCAGTGACTCACTATTCCTGCAGTGTGTCAAAATGCCAAAATGCCAAGACTCTTCATGAGACTCCCAGCAAATATATGCTGCCTTACACTTACTACACTTCCCCCAGTGGCGACAAGGATTTTTTTAAAGTATTACAGTTTTAATACAGGACAATTATTTTAACAAGGGCTGACATAAACTGCCCTTCCAGTTGACATTGTTTCCTAAGAAGCAGAAGCACACAGCATGGACACTCACAGATCAGCCTTTAGCAGTCATAGGAAGCATACCTATCCACCATTACATTTTTCTTTAAAGTCTGTCCTTAATCACACCCTGATGCAGCACAGTCTGAACTGGAAGGACAAGTAAATAATAAATCTTCCCGTCATAGCTCAAAGAAACGGAGATTTATTTTCAGATTTGGAAAAAAGAATGCATGCAGACTGAATAGAAAAGCTAAGGCTTTTTAGCTCTTTTGCTACTACTTACCTGCTTCTTCCCTGACAAACAACTGGCCTCGAACCAAAAGCTGGTATCTGCCTGGTACCCTGCCTTCAGGTGTCACTAACATCTCCAGTTGGCTGCACTGGGCCACTGCTAAGGAAGTAAGCATGGTGCAGTAGCCATGTTCCAGACTTAAATGCCACGTCACATTTCATAGGCACGTGCATTTCTCCGTGCACCTGTGGGATGTCATGTTATGTCAGAGTACTCCCATGTTATTACATTGCCCTGTGTTTCACAGCTATGATAACTCCACAAATTACACCATTTTAAGTTTAAAAGAACTTCTTAGATGGCTGATTGACATTTGAAGGATGAAATTCAGTAATAAAATGAAAGTCAAGAGACTATTTTAACTTTTTAGGCCATTTAAACTCTTGCCAATGACCATCTACATGGAAGTCTCTTATTTCTAAGGTATAAATCTCTGAAATACTCTGGGCTGGTGACCTGCACTCTTCTATGAGGCACTTTCAGTAGATCCAGTAATTAATTGATTGCACAAAGGCTTATGAATGTGTTACAAATTCATACCAAAACCCAGCACCTCCATTACACCTCTACTCAGCATCTAAGTTAATCTTCTGTTTTTCTTGGAAAAAGGAACATGCCATATTTCCCCTCTGTTCTGACTTGAACAGAAGATTTAGTGCAAATCAGTAACTAAGGATAGGTCTTCCTCAACCTTGACATCTTGTGGAGCATATTTCTTTCTCACAGATGCAATGTGTCCACAGGCTTCTGATCTCTCATGTGGAAGACTACATAAAAGAGAAGCAAGTTTGATCTGAAAAAATGTGGACGCTGTTCATGGTGGAGACTTGAAATATGTTCTCTAGGCTGCTGCACAGAGTCTGAAGACAAGATAGATGGATAGTGGAGGAGCATAATTTATGTGAGGTGATACTTCTCAGCAATGAAGGCTCTGAGACATGGCTGGCAAACAAGATAGATTGATCAATTTGTGCTATATTCAAGGGGAAAATAATTTTTCAGCATTCTGTTAAATGTAATTTGAAACAGTATGTGTGGCTTTTTCAGGCGCATGCATTCCTCTCACTTCTTGTCAAATGCTTGTGGTACCATTAGACTGCCAGGAGTTATAGGCAAGGAACATTTTCTCTTTTTTTTTTTTTTTTCCTATTATTTGGGGAATCTGGCACAATGTCAGTGCAATGACCAAAACATAAGCCTCAGTTATGGTATGGATCCCACTTTGCCTGAAATAGCTTATCTGAAAACCTACCATCACTTATGTGACAAGGAGTGCTCTCTGAGAACTGCCAAAATTCATATTTTCCATTATCCTGGTTTTTTTTCATGCAGGACAGAAATATGAATATTGAAATCTTTTACCTATGTTTTGCAAACAAAAACAATGAAGGACAGTGATGGTCTCCAAGGAGGGGGAAGAAAGGTATATTTAAAAATAGCAACTTAGGCTTCTTTTCTAAACAATTAAAATAGACTGTTTTCCCTCCAAAACATTAATAAAAAATGGAAGCTTTAGAAATTCATGATACATAGGGCTAAAACAGTCTATTGAAGATTTCTAATATGTGTAGCTCATGCATAATTTTACAGAAGGGAATTTAAAGTAAATTGAACTTAAATTGAAATAAGAATGTTGTACTTACTGTAGCTAATTCATCAAATTTGCCAAAGAGCTCATTCAGCAGCTTCACCAGCTCTTGGGCAGTACACTGTGATGCCAAACTAGTGAACCCCACAATGTCTGCAAACAAAATGCTGTAAAAAATGAAAAAATACACAGAGATATCAGTACAGAAGACATCTTTAAATCTTCTTTTATAACACGAATGTGACCCAAAGCATGAACTCAAACAAGTGCTGAAACACTACCAATAAAGTACTAGCTGGAATGAAAATGGCAAAGATTCAGACAAACAGGCCTCAGTCTGGTGCTCTCAACTGTTGTAGACAACCCTGGGACACCTTCAATGCCTATATACCTGTCCTGTGTATCTATTTGGTGTACACATAGCACCTCATTCATGAGTTTCTCCCATAGCACTCCAGCAGCACAGAGACCAATTGCTTCTCCTCTTTACAGCTGGAATCTTCTCAACTCTATTGGTTTCAAAGACAATTTTTGCACTGATAGAGTTCCACAGCCTTGCTTGAGGTTTACTAAGTACTTAAAGATTGGAGTTAATAACTTGCGTATGGTAGCTTCATTATGTGGTTTTATGGCTCCTTGTGAGGAGCTCACATAGTGTCAGGCCAGGCTTCCCTTACTGAGTGTCTCAGTAAGTGTCCAGCTTCCATCAGTGTTAGCAAGGTTTTAATATCCAACAATTTAATCCCCCTTAGTTCCTACCCATCTGTGACAATAGGAGGAGACAGTTGAAAGTAGCACCAATACTACCATGATAGAACAAAAATTCTTGTGTGGATCCTAAAACTTGCGAGAGTATGGAGCTGTGATCCTTTTAATTATTTAGGTTCCTTCATCTGTTGGCAGAGGCCCAGAGCCTGCTGTAGAAACCTAATACATTTATCTCCAACATACAGACTATAAATGTCAAGTCTATTTATGCAAATGTTAACTAAGAGTCCCATGCTACATGTCCTAGGGTATACTTGACATAGTGTAAAACTTAATTTACAAACTCTAAGTCAAATTAAGCATTATGCACTTCTCTTACCCTCAATAAACCTTCACTGGATAGATAAAATAGTAGATGCTAGAAAAGCAGGACTAACAAGTTTACTGTTTCCCATTCACCATAACCTAGTCTGAACTCTTCAATGAAACTACCAAGAGCAAATACAACTCCTGACTCAGCCTCTGTTTCTGTAATTTCATTTAACCAAGTTGCTAAAATCTCTTGTCCACCAGAGCAGGTTAGGTAACATATCAGCACAAAAAAAGCTCATCCAAAATTCAATGGCTTTAATATACAAACAAAGCCTCTCTATGTTGTCATATTAATCCTTGGGGTAGTCTCCCCACACTCTTCTCCTTTGAGCATGTTTTATGAGAACATTGCTCAAGATGTTCAGGGAAACAGAATCACAGAATCATTCTGGTTGGAAAAGACCTTTAAGGTCATCAGTCCAACCATAACCTAACTTTACCAACCATTAACCTAATTTTACTGAGTCTAGAGCTAAACCATATTCCTAAGAACCACATTTACACGTGTTTTAAACATCTCCAGGGATGGTGATTCGACCACCTCCCTGGGCAGCCTGTTCCAGTGCGCTTAATTACCCTTTCAGTGAAGAAGTTTATTCTAATACCCAATCTAAACCACCCATTTTGTCTTGTCCTGTTGCTAGTTACTAGGGAGAACAGACCAAACCCCACCTCATTCCAACCTCATTTCAGGTAGCTGTAAAGAGCGGTAAGGTCCCCCCTCAGCCTCCCCTTCTCCACATTAAAAACCCCATTTCCCTCAGCCTCTCCTCATAAGACTTGCTCTCCAGACCCTTCACTAGTTTTGTTGCCCTTCTCTGGACTTGCTCCAGCACCTCGATGCCTCTCTTGCAGTGGGGAACCCAAAACTGAACACAGTATTTGAGGTGCTGCCTCACCAGTGCTGAGTACAGGGGGACAATCACTTCCCTAGTCCTGCTATGGAATATATTCAAATATTTCTGATACAAGCCAGGATGCTATTGGCCTTCTTGGCCACCTGGGCACACTGCTGGCTCATATTCAGCCGGCTAGTGATCAACGTCCCTAGGTCCTTTTCTGCCGGGCAGCTTTCCAGCCACTCTTCCCCAAGCCTGTAGCATTGCATGGGCTTGTTGTGACCCAAGTGCAGGACATAGCACTTGTCCTTGTTGAATCTCATACAATTGGCCTCAGCCCATCAATCCAGCCTATCCAGATCCCTCTGCAGAGCCTTCCTACCTCAAGCAGATCAACACTCCCATCCAACTTAGTTTCGTCTGCAAACTTACTCTTGCACCTCTAAGACTTCCTTCTTGAATAATATCCAGCCTTCCTGGACTCTTTTGCCCTTCAGGAATGCCTCCCCAGGGACTCTGTCAACCAGTCTCCCAAACAGGTTAGTGTCTGCCTGCCAGAAGCCCGAGGTCGCAGTTCTGCTCACCCCTCTTCTTACTTTCCCAAGAATAGAGAACTTGATAATTTGTGGCTGCTGTGCCCAAGACGGCCTCTGACCATCACATCCTCCACAAGACCTTCTCTTTAGACAAACAGCAGGTCTAGCAGGGTGCCTTCCCTAGTAGTCTCCCTCACCAGCTGTATCAAGAAGTTATACTCTGCACACTCTAGGAACCTGCAGGACTGTTCCCTCTCTGCTGTTCCCTCTCTGCTGTATACAATAGCTGAAACAATAGCTGTTCCACTCCTACGCTGTTTAAACACAACAAAAAGGCTTTTCAAATAGAGCATGAGAGTCATGACTCTCTTATGCATGTGAACCAGTCAAGTGATGGGCAAGTAAAAGGCATTAACAGACTGCAATAAGTGCTCTGCATATTTGCCCGTGAAGATCTACTTATTCTGTTAATTCTTGATTGATACCCTTCTTGTCTGACAGCTCTAGGATGCCCTTTCAGGAAATTAATCAGTTAATATAAAATCATCCTCTTAAATTTCTTTACAATTTTCAAATGTTCTTAAATGTGCATCAAGGTCTTTCATACAGTTTGCTTTGTAACCTGTTTGCTTTCTGACCTACATTCACATCAGAATTCATACAACTGGAAAAAAAAAGAAAAAAAAAAGGAAAAAACAGCTACTACAATTGTTGCAATTCGACATGTCATGCAGCTTCCAGGTTTTAGTTAGCATGCAGGCAGGAATGCTGTTTTACAACATCAGCTTCTACTAGCTTCTCTGCCATTTTATGTCTCATCTTTTGCCTATCTACATTTTGATTGTATTTTAATTTTAAATATGGCACTCCACACTTTTTTCATGTCTAACCACATTTATAGTAACAGTAATATTGCTGTTACTATACTGCACCAATAACATCCACTTGAAAAAAAAATCAGCATTTGGTGAGGAGGGGGGGTTGGGGGGTGGAGGCCGTTAAGGTAATAACAATGCTACTGTTTACCAAGGTCTTTAACAATGAAGAACATACACATACACACAAACCAGAAATGTCCACTGTTTGTGGAGGCTATGTAACAATGCCTTAACCACTAGCAGAGCAACCATTGTACTGCTGACATGTACACTTACATCAAAACCTCTCAGTTCGTTAAGCACGAAATACAGGAAATATACTCATGCACAATTAATCAGTTTAAAAGTTTTTTTACATACCACTACCTTAGTAAAGCAGTATGGGACTCTTGCTAATCCTTTTAACATTTTGAAAGGGTATCTATTAGCACAGAATTTTATTCAAAACACCAGTAATTATACACAAAAATGAAGTCCATAAAAGTACCCACAATACATAACTGAATGTGTAATTGCAAATTTAGGTATAACACACAATTACTGTGTGCTAAGATGCAGTTGCAGTTCAGTTACGCTTGTGAATTATTTCATACTGCAGTTAACTGCATGTAAATATTTTAAAGCTAATGGAATGTGTTAGGTAATATGATTACTGATACACCTTTTTTGCATAAGAGTTTAAAAAATTGTAACTGCTATTTTACAAAACATGTAAGTTCTTAAAATGTGCAAAGTATAACTCCCATACTTGGACATGGCACAGCAGATGGGAGCAATGCTGTGAGTACAAGCCCTGCCTATTTTTTTTAGAAATTCTGCTCATATCTACCACCATGAATTATTAAAAAAATGCAGCTGCTGCATTGTTTTTTTTTAATGCAGGGTGAAATATAAATGAGCAAACCTGATCTTTAAGTAGGTGGGAAATAGCCAGTGGGTGAGCAGAGGTTTTGCAAATCCAAAGTGCTTCCACAGTCTGTTGCCACTCAGAGGTGGCTCTAATATTCTGAAAATGGCATTGAAACTCATTAGCCAGCATATTTTATTTTAGCTGGTGTGCTGAACAATATTATCTTTCACATTTCATCTGTCTGTGTCCATTTGTTGCCTCTTTCCTTACTACTTGGATTACAGGTGTTAGGGAGCAGCACCAACAGGCTTTACTGCATGATGTCTAAAACAAATTGGGGCAGCATTTTGGTTTGTGACCTGTGGTTTTGACTGTAGAGTCAAATCACCCATCTGGTGCAATAACCATTTTTTTTCCTGTTTAGGTTTTTTGGAACATAAAGGGCACAGAAGGCCTTATCAGGAGGTGCCAAAATCTACCACTGAGAGTGAGAATAGAAAAGAGATTCTAGTTTTTGCTATGGCCATGAAAATCATAAGGGTACTAAAGAGAGAAATGGTAAGGTATACAGTACCTGAAGTCTTTCCAGGGCCAAACAATATTTTCAAATATATTAAAATATTTTCAAAATCCGAATGCCCACTTGTTTCTCAGCAGGACACAAATTAACACTGAAATTCCCTTTCCTTTGATTTGGATGTATTAGTCACTCAAAAATACTGAGTCTTAAATGTAGGGCATGTCTAATATTGATATACTTAGAAAAGTTAAGACAAAGTAACTACAGGAGTGACCTCAGTGTTAATCACTCCTCTAGATGCACTAATTCAAAAGCAAAGTAGCTTTGGTTCACTGTAACTTAATCACTAATTGCCAATGGAGGCTCACATCCTCAGAGAGGATTAAACTAGAGTAAACTAGAGCTACCTTATTTATCCATGAAAGAGTCCTCATAATGGTATGATATACAAAGGGACACTTCACAGTGCCGAATAATTATATTAAAAAAATAAATAAATCTTATATATAGAAACAAGAAGTGAGAAACTACCCATTAATAATAGTATCTCCTAGCAACCATTTAGGGATATGACTCTGCCTCCTTTAATTCCACAGAAATCTTAACAATGTTGTTGGGGCACTCTGGTGAAAAACATAAACAGAAAACCCAAAAAACCCCAATCTCAGTTAAACTGCAACTATTGAAGAAGAGAAATGAAAGTGGAAAGAAAGTGAAAACATAGGACAAAGGTCACTCCTGCTTGTTTGGTAGCATACCTTACAGAATCACAGAATCACAGACTCACCAAGGCTGGAAAAGACCTTTAAGATCAAGTCCAGCCTATGACCTAAAACCACTAAGTGCCACATCCAGCCTTTCCTTAAACACATCCAGGGACGGTGCCTCCACCACTTCCCTGGGCAGTCCATTCCAATGTCTAATCACCCTCTCCATGAGGAAGCGCTTCCCTATATGCCCGACCCCCAGCTGACTACAACCTCCCTTGAGGTAGTTGTGAAGAGTGATAAGGTCACTCCGAGTCTACTCTTGTCCAGGCTAAACAACCCCAGCACCCTCAGCCTATCCCTATAAGACTTTCCCTCTAGTCTCTTCACCAGCCTCATTGCTCTCCTCTGGACCCGCTTCAGCACCTCAACGTCCTTCTTGAAGTGAGGGGCCCAGAACTGGACACAGTACTCACAGAATCACAGAATCACAGAATCACCAAGGCTGGAAAAGACCTTTAAGATCATCAAGTCCAGCCTATGACCAACACCACCACACCGTCTAGACTATGGCACTAAGTGCCACATCCAGTCTTTCCTTGAACACATCCAAGGACGGTGCCTCCACCACTTCCCTGGGAAGTCTATTCCAATGTCTAATCACCCTGTCTGTGAGGAAGTGCTTCCTAATATCCAACCTAAACCTCCCTTGGAGCAACTTCAGGCTGTGCCCTCTTGTCCTGTCACTGGTTGCCTGGGAGAAGAGCCCAGTCCCCACCTGATTACAACCTCCCTTCAGGTAGCTGAAGAGAGTGATGAGGTCCCCCCTGAGTCTCCTCTTCTCCAGGCTAAACAACCCCAACATCCTCAACCTCTCCCTATAAGACTTTCCCTCTAATCCTTTCACCAGCCTTGTTGCTCTCCTCTGGACCCGCTCCAGCACCTCAACGTCTTTCTTGAAGTGAGGGGCCCAGAACTGTACACAGTACTCGAGGTGAGGCCTCACCAGTGCTGTTACATCCCTACTCCTGCTGGCCACACTAGTCCTGATACAAGCCAGGATGCCATTGGCCTTCCGGGCCACCTGGGCACACTGCCGGCTCATGTTCAACTGGCTGTCAACCAGCACTCCCAGGTCCCTCTCTGCTGGGCTGCTCTCCAGCCACTCTTCCCCCAGTCTGTAGCATTGCATGGGGTTATTGTGGCCAAAGTGCAGGACCCTGCACTTGGTCTTGTTGAAATTCATGCCATTTGCCTCGGCCCATCTACTCAGACTGTCCCGGTCCCTCTGCAGCTTCTTCCTACTGTCCGGGTGGTTGACACTTCCCCCCAGCTTGGTGTCATCTGTGAATTTACTGAGGGTAGACTCAATCCCCACATCCAAGTCATCAATAAAGATGTTGAATAAGACTGGGCCGAGTACTGATCCCTGGGGGACACCGCTGGTCACCGGACGCCAACTGGATGCAGCACCCTTCACCATTACTCTCTGGGCCTGGTCATCCAACCAGTTTTTAACCCACAGAGAGTGCACCTTTCGAAGCTGTGGATTGCTAGCTTTTCCAGGAAGATGCTGTGGGTGACTGTGTCAAAGGCCTTGCTGAAGTTGAGGCAGACCACATCCACAGCCTTTCTGTCATCCACTAGGCAGGTCACCCAGTAATAGAAGGAGATGAGACTGGTCAGCCTGTACCTTTCTTTCCTAAACCCATGTTGGCTGGACCTGATCCCCTGGTTGTGTTCTACATGCCGCTTGACAGCACTCAGGATGATCTGTTCCATAACCTTGCCAGACACCGAGGTCAGGCTGACAGGCCTATAGTTCCCCGGATCCTCCTTCTGGCCCTTCTTGTGGATGGGCGTCACATTGGCCAACCTCCAGTCATCTGGGACCTCCCCAGTCAGCCAGGACTGGTGATAAATGATTGAGAGTGGCTTAGCCAGTTCTTCTGCCAGCTCCCTCAGCACCCTAGGATTAATCCCATCTGGACCCATGGACTTGTTGGGACCTAAGTGGCACAGCAGGTCCCTAACTACTTCCTCCTGGATTACAGTAGGGGGATTCTGCTCCCCATCCCTGTCTACCAACTCAGGAGCCCAGTTGTCCTGAGGGTAGCAAGTCTTTTTGTTAAAGATTGAGGCAAAGAAGGTGTTAAGTACCTCAGCCTTTTCCTTGTCCTCCATTACTAAGTTCCCCTCCTCATCCAATAAGGAATGAAGATTTTCCCTGACCCTCCTTTTGTTATTAATGTATTTATAAAAGCATTTTTTATTATCCTTTACTCATATAGCCAGATTAAGTTCTAGCTGAGCTTTTGCATCTCTTATTCTCTTCCTACATGGCCTTACAATATCCTTAAATGCTTCCTGATTCACCTGCCCCTTTTTCCATAAGTTGATGCACTATTTTTTTATTTCTGAGTTCTTGTAATAATTCCCTGCTCAATCAGGCCAGTTTTCATCCCCGCTGGCTCCTTTTTCGGCACATAGGGACAGCCTGCCCCTGCACCTTCGTAATTTCATTCTTGAAGTAAGCCCAGTCTTCCTGGGCTCCTTTGTTTTTGAGGGCTGCTTCCCAAGGGACTCTCCAAATCAGCATCCTGAATAGACCAAAGTCAGCCCTCCGGAAGTCCAGGGTAGAGGTTTTGCTGATGACATACATGATTCACATGATTCAAGTGCAGCCTTCTGTGACAAATGGTGTAAATGTGATGGTTACAAGGCTAAGTAGTTATTACAGTGCTAAGCCTGGTGTTGCCTCATTGCCCAGGAGCTCAGCAATGCTCTTACTCCTCCATCCCACAACTAAGCAAAGGGACCTCAAGGAGCTATCATTCTCTTTGTATCCCCTCTGGCTATACCAAAAACTCTGCTATCCTATGCTCTTTGAGATATTCAGCATTTGTCCTCCAGTTTTCAGTCATGCCAAGATGTTATTAGTAAGTTCACATGATGAAGAAGTCTGGCTAATCCAGTAAAAACTTAAATCATTTTGGCTTAAGACAAACAAGTTATTAGTGTCATAAGTTAGAACAGCACGTAAATATTCTAATTAAATCCTAGGAGAAAAAATAATTAATTATTAGCAGAATTTTGTCAAACTTCTGCTCTGGTCTTGATTTTAATGTCTGCATTATACCATTATGGTGCAGAAGCACTGCTGTCCTGGGTTTGAGGTTTGCTTGCTCCTAACACTAACTGCTTGCTTAAAAAAGATGAGAGGAGAAAACCATATTAAGCATTAATAAAGCACAAGACAGCAGCAGAAGGAGACTAAGACCAGCCCTTGTGAATCCCAGACCCTGGATGTAGAGATGAGGCCTGGAGGAAGGATGACTCTCCACTGGTCTATGAGGAGTGGGTTAGAGATCAGTTAGGTAAACTGAATATACACAAATCCATGGGCCCCAATGAAATACACCCATGTGTGCTGAGAGAGCTGGCTGATGTTGTTGCTCTACCACTCTCCATCATTTTTGAAAGGTCATGGAAAACAGGAGAGGTGCCTGAGGACTGGAGGAAAGCCATTGTCATTCCAGTCTTCAAATAGGGCAAGAAGGAAGATCCAGGAAACTAGAGATGAGTAAGGTTCACCTCCATCTCTGGAAAACTGATGGAGCAGCTCATTCTGGAGGTCATCTCTAAGCATATGGAAGAGAAGAAGGTTATCAGGAGTAGCCAGCATGGATTTACCAAGGGGAAATCATGCTTGACTAATCTGATAGCCTTCTACAGTATTGTACCTGAATGGATAGATGCAGGGAGAGCAGTAGATGTAGTCTACCTTGAGCTTAGCAAGGCTTTTGACACTCTCTCCTATAATATCCTCGTGGGCAAGCTCAGGAAGTGTGGGGTAGAAGAGTGGACAGTGAGGTGGATTGAGAACTGGCTAAACAATAGAGCCCAGAGGGTACTGATCAATGGTGCAGAGTCCAGCTGGAGACCTGTAACTAGTGGAGCTCTCCAGGGATCAGTGCTGGATCCAGTCCTGTTCAACATCTTCATCAATGACCTGGATGACAGGACAGAGCATCTTCTCAGCAAGTTTGCTGATGATACAAAACTGGGAGAATTGGCTGATTCACCAGCAGGCTGTGCAGCCATTCAGCAAGATTTGGACAGACTTCAGAGCTGGGCAAAGAGGAACCTAATGAGGTTCAACAATAATAAGTGTAGAGTCCTGAACCTGGGGAAGGTGACCTAGAAGCTGCTAGAAAGCAGGTCTGTGGAGAAGGACTTTGGAGTCCTGGTGGACAACAAGTTATCCATGGGACAGCAATGTGCCTGTGTGGCCAAGAAGGCCAATGGTATCCTGAGGTGCATTAAGAAGAGTGTGTCCAGCAGGTCAAGGGAGGTTCTCCTCCCCCCTGCTCTGCCCAAGTGAGACCCCACGTGGAGTACTGTGTCCAATTCTGTGTTCCCCAGTTCAAGAGGGACAGGGATTTACTTGAGACAGTCCAACGGAGGGCTACGAGGATGATTAAAGGCTCCCCAATATCTCTGGGGAGCCTGTTCAGTGCTCTGTAACCTTTACAGTAAAGAAGTTCTTTCTCACATTGAGGTGGAACTTCATGTGCCCTAGCCTGCATCCATTGCCTCTTGTCCTATCACAGGGCACAACTGAAAAGAGATTGGTGCCTCCTTCTTGACACCCACTCTTCAGATATTTGTAAACATTAATAAGATCCTCCCTCAGCCTTCTCTTCTCCAGACTAAACAGCCCCAGGTCTCTCAGCCTTTCCCTGTAAGGCAGGTGTTCCAGTCCCTTAATCATCCTCGTAGCCCTCCCTTGGACTCTCTCTAGTCGTCCCTGTGTCTTTTGAACTGGGGAGCCCAGAACTGGATGCAGGATTCCAGATGTGGCCTCACTTGGGCAGAATAGAGAGGGAGGATGACCTACCTCAACATACTGGCCACACACTTCCTAATGCATCTGAGGATTCCATTGGCCTTCTTGGCCACAAGGGCACAATGCTGGCTCATCATCATCTTATTGTCTACTAGGACTCCAAGACCCTTCTCCTCAAGGCTGTTTTCCAGCAGGCCAACCCCTAACCTATACTGATGCATGGGGTTTTGCCCAAGGTGCAGGACCTTACATTTACCCTTCTTAAGCCTCATACCCTTCTTAAGCCTCTCTGCCCGACTCTCTAGCTTGTCCACATCACGCTGGATGGCCACACAGCCCTGTGGAGTGTCAGCCACCCCTCCGAGTTCTGTATCATCAGTGAACTTGCTGAGGATACACTCTGTCCCTTCATCTAGGTCACTGATGAATATGTTGAACAAGACCAGACCCAGCACTGACCCCTGGGGAACACTGCTGGCTACAGGCCTCTAACGTGACCTGGCTCCATTGATCATGACCTCATGACCCTCTGAGCTTTGTCACTCAACCAGCTCTCAATCCACCTTGTTGTCCACTCATCTAAATCACACTTCCTGAGTTTCTTAATGAGTATATTATGGGAGACAGTGTCAAAAGCCTTGCTGAATTAAAGGTAAATGACATCTGCTGCTCTCCCCTCATCCATCCAGCCAGTTATGACATCATAGAAGGCTAAAAGATTGGTCAAGCATGATTTACTTTTGGTAACCTTGCAGTGCTCCCAGAGCAAGGTTAAAATGCAGTTTTGACCCTAGCTTTTCTGTGGCTATTTTCTGAAACTTTTGACCGGTTTTACTCTCATTTAGTAGAATAAGCTTAAAATTACAGGGTTTTTTGTGTAATAATATTTTAGTTTTAATATTTTTAAAACATTTATTGAATAGTATAGCTTAAATACTCCCCACTGAAAACACAGCCTGTCTTTCTGACATTTATATAGTCACCTTTCTACATTTGTTAGGAAAATTCTCTTATTTCTGACAGAAAGATACCCAATTTTTTCATTAATATTATTTTCTACATAAAAGGATTGATTTAGTTACCAATAATACTAAATGATCCTACATCAAAAAAAAGTAATATATACATAATCTCAAGAAGTTATCTGCAACTGCAGAAGTCACCAAATTTGCTAATAAATTTCTTCAAAGGAGTTTAGTTTGCTACAGAACATTTCCTGTGACAGATGCTATGTACTGCATCTCTCCCTCTTAGAATACTTTCTCCTTTCTTAATGAAACCCACCTAGCTTTCTGAAAAGATAAAGCTTCAAAAAAGTTTTCAAAAAAGCTTCACAGTTTCTCCAGTTGCAGTGTACAGTAACTTCTTCTACAATTACCAGTGAACAGTTCCTGCTAGATGCTCCACACATAGGCAACATGCCTACACTCTAATATCGACATAAATTTAGTATAAGACTGTACACCCCACAGACTACTGCAACAAAGCATATATACAGATACCTATCTTAATATGTAAATACAGATTTGTAAGCATTGAAGATCAGTGGGGTTTTTTTTTAATATTTGTTTCCCTCTTGATTTATTAATGACATAGAGAGAGAGAGAGTGCACCCTCAGTAAGTTTGCAGATGACACCAAGCTGAATGGTGCAGTTGAAATGCTACAGGTAAGGGATGCCATCCAGAGGGACCTTGGCAGTCTTGAGGACTGGACCCACATGTACCTCATGAAATTCAACAAGGTCAAGTGCAAGGTCCTTCACAGGGGTCAAGGAAAACCTTAATATCAATATAGACTGGGATGAATGGATTGAGAGTAGCCCTGTGGAGGAGGACATGGGGGTTACTGGTGGATGACATATCGGTCATGAGTCAGCACTATGCGTTTGCAGCCCAGACAGCCAATTTTATCCCAAGTTGCATAAAAGGAAGTATGGCCAGCAGGTTGAGGGATATGATTGTCCTTCTCTTCTCTGCTCTATGAGACCACACCTGGAGAACTGTGTCCAGCTCTGAGACCCCCAGCACAAGAAACACATGAAGCTGTTGGAGGGGGCCCAGATGAGGGTAATGAAAATGGTCAAAGGACTGGATCATCTCTGCTATGAAGAAATGTTGAGAATATTGGGAATGTTCAGCCTGGAGAAGAGAAGGCTCCAGAGATACACTAATGTGGCCTCTAAAATATAAAGGGGGCTTATAAGAAAGATAGAGAGAGATGTTTTACTGGGCTCTGTATTGGCTGGACAAGGAGTAATCATTTTAAACTAAAAGATTAGATTAGATACAAGGAATAAACTCTTTAATATGAGGGTGGAACAGGTTTCCCAGATAAGTTGTGGATGCCTCATCCCTGGAAGTATCAAAGTCAGGCTGGTCAGGGTTTTGAGAAACCTTATTTAGTGAAAGATGTCCCTGACCATGACAGGGAGATTGGACTAGATGATCTTTAAAGGTTCCTTCCAACCTAAACCATTCTATGATTCCACGATTCTAATTTTTATTGAGCTTTTTTTTAAGTTCCTGGAGTATTTGATTCGCTATACAAACAGCTATTTCTAACTTCAGAATGAAAGCAAAGCAACACTGCATTGAGGAACATCAGAAAAGAAAGTGTTAAAAACAGCCATTTCTCTCATCTCTGTCACAGACAAGAAGTTGAGCTGGTTCAGCACAGGCATACAAGTTACCTACAAAATTATCTCATACTCCTTGACTTTCTGGAGCATTTCTGTGTCGACAAGCCCTTAGTCATCCCTCCAGGACCTTCTGTACACCTGTGATCCCTATAGGCAGGCATAGCCAGCACCCACCCAGTAACACTACAGCCCTCCTGCAGCACTGCAGGAAGCTGCTGCACCTGCTAAAAACTGTGCCTTGAAAGTCTGTGGCTCACTTTAAGAGATTGAGGATGTTTCCCAACTGGGAGTATTGATAGAGCAACCATTTTCTATGTCACTCTAAGAGGCGTTAAGAAGGACAAATCCTGCCAAGTTACACAAGACATTTAATAGCTTGCAGGTCATAAACTCTCACTTTTAACAGCACTCATAGAATCACAGAATCATAGAATAATAGAATCATAGAATCATAAAATGATTTGGGTTGGAAGGGACCTTAAAGGTCACCTCGTTCCAACCCCCCTGCATTGGCAGAGACACCTCCTACTAGATCAGGTTGCTCAGGGCCCCATCCAACCTGGTCTTGAACATTTCCAGGAATGGGGTTTCCACAACTTTCCTGGGCAACCTGTTCCAGTGTCTCTCCACCCTCACACTAAAGAATTTCTTCCTAATCTCTAACCTAAATCTCCCCTCTTCCAGTTTTGACCCATTACCTCTTGTCCCCTCACTACAAGCCCTTGTAAAAAGTCCCTCCCCAGCTTTCCTGTAGACCCCCTTTAGGCACTGGAAGACTGCTATAAGGTCTCCCTGGAGTCTTCTCTCCTCCAGGATGAACAGGCCCAATTGTCTCAGCCTGTCCTCATAGGAGAGGTGCTCCAGCCCTCAGATCACCTTCGTGGCCCTCCTCTGGACTTTCTACAGGAGCTCCATGTCCTTCTTATGTTGGGGGCTCCAGAATTGGACACAGTACTCCAGGTGGAGTCTCATGAGAGCTGAGTAAAGCCTGTATTTGTGCTTGGGATTGCCCCAACTCAGCTGCAGGACCTTGCACTTCGCCTGGTTGAACTTCACATAGTTTGCACAAGCCCACATCTCAAGCCTGTCAAGGTCCCTCTGGATGGCACCCTTTCCCTCTAGCGTGTCAACCTCACCACACACTTTGGTGTTCTTGGCAAACTTGCTGAGGGTGCACTCAATGCCACTGTCCATGTTGCCAAAAAAGATGTTAAATACCACTATTCTGAGTACCAACCCTTGGGGAACACCACTCATCACAGGTCTCCATCTGGACATCAAGCCATTGATCACCACTCTTTGAGTGCGATCATCCAGCCAGTTCCTTACCCAACAAGTGGTCCGTCCATGAAATCCATACTGTTACACTTTCAATACCAGCATGTTGTGTGGGACAGTGCTGAAGGCTTTGCACAGGTCCAAGTAGATGACATTAGTTGCTCTTCCTTTGTCCACTGATGTCGTGACACCATTGTAGAAGCTCCGAGCAAGCTGCCTTGAGCAAGCTACTTTAGTTGGCTCTGGTAGCTTATCTTGCATGGATTGCTTTTCCCCTTCAGTCTGCAGAACTGTAAAATGGTTCTACAGGGGCACGTTAGGTTTTGATGGAAGTCCCTTCCTCCTTCAGGTTTTTGATTTTAGTGTATTCTATGCCTCTTTATAATTTTCCGCATCATTCACTTCCCTCCATTCTATCTTTTGTTAATGGGTGAGTTTTTGTATCAGTGGTTTTAGTCTCTGGGTTTTCCTCAGCATGTGTCTGAAGCCAATTATCTCTCTCCTTTTCTGTTTCCCTAATGTTACTCAGCCTTCTTACCATCTCCTGCAGTTCAGCAACCTGCTGCAGAAGGTCCTCAACCTGTGCGCACCTTTTGCATGCAGGATTGCCCCAAGCCCCTGCCCTGTGGGAGAGGACTAGGCATTTCCCATGGCCTGCGGTTTGTGCAGCTACCTCCTTTGTCACTAGCTCTGTCTGGGTGAAGCCATCAGTCACCACTGGGGTGGATGGTGCAGACCCCCCACCCATAGGTGCAGCCTTGGCTCTGCGCTGATACCTTCTCCATGTGCTTTGTCCACTTCAATAGTCTTGCTGTTTTCAAAGGAGCCTCTTGTATAAACAAATACTCAGAAAAATAAGGAGGGGTTGCATGCCTTTTTGTTTTTTTCTTTCTAATCAGGTCGTTTGTTTAATGATACGGGGAGTCTTCCCAAGGAAGATGGCATCTGGTCCTTAGATACTTCATTGTGATGTTTGCGGGGGTCACCCCATTAAAATAGCATCCATATTGTGTTTAAATGGCTACTGAACTGTATATGGACTATTTCCTTCTCATGAGGCACTGGTTGCTTTTATTTTATCTTCCTGGTGTTTGAATTTAGTGTCCTCACTGAGTTCACACAATAATGATTTTGGATATGCATTTGCGTGTCTTGTTTTGCATATTGCATTTGCATTAAGTTGTTTGTTTCCATTTAAAACACATGTACTCATTTCCTACTGTATACCAATTCTGTTAAAAAACCTCACAAGGTAGCAGATATACAAAAAGCCTCATTTCCTCCTCCTTGAGAAAAATAGTCTTATCTTCTTCAAGATCATGTGGTAACATTCAGGTATTCCACAGCAAACACAGGAAAAGAAGCAGACTATCTGTAGAGTTTCTTGACAAATGCCTGAATTTCATCAACCTGTGACAGTTCCTTTTTACCTCTTCTTTGGGAAGCTTCCATAGATAAATATATTCTGTTTTAACCACTACCCTTTACACAGTGTACACAGGAAATAATAAAACTTGCCTGGGAAAGACTTCTTGTTCTTTTTTACACAGGCATAAATATGTACAGAGGGTTGGACTGGATAACATTTTCTAGTACCATTACCTCACTTCCAAAAGTAAGGTGAATTTGGGCCTAGTGATCTTTTTGACATGAAACTGCTGCTGAACAGAAAGTTTTGATGCTCTTCAAAGTTTACCATTTTACTTTGTCTCTATTTGCCCTCTTAATGTCGGAGAATGAATTCTGCTCTCCAGACAAAGCATTCATGTTTAAGATCTTTTATGAACTCCACATCAAAGCAGTGAGTAAGCTACAGAAGCTTTAGTGGTTATGTGAAATACCAGGTAGGAAAAAAAAAAAAAGGTACTCCTGAGGTTACATTTCAAAAAGGTCTCAGCACAAGAGAGAACTCAGAAGCATTATAATCAATCAGTCCAGCTGCAAAGCAATGCTGTTTTAGAAGACTACCCACACTGTAACCAATGCAGAGACCTGTGGAACATACAAGGTATAAATGTACTAGTAAGGATATAATTATCGTTGGCTTGCCTTGAACCTGAATATAAATGCAAACAACAGTAGTATACATGTATTTTGTAGCACTTTGATGGCATAACTGAACACAGTTTTTACAAGGATATGAGCAATGTGATCACCAGAGGAAAAATAAAGATAGTAGAAGGCACCTAAGCAACAAAAATCTGGCAGGGAGCAGACAAGATAAGCTTAAGTAACTGAAACTAGAACATATGCAAAGATGGAAGACTGGCAAGAAAAAGAAAAAAAGACAAATAGTGTTGGTGGGAGGGCAACAGCATAAAAGCATGAGGCATAAACAACAAAAATTGGAGGAGGAAGACAACCAAATTTGAGCTTGAATTCTCTCCTTCAGGAGCAGCCTTCCGATACCTGAAGGGGCCTACAGGAAAGGTGGGAAGGGATTTTTTACAAGGGCATATAGGATAGTTCGATGGGAGGGATGGTTTCAAACTGAAAGAGGGTAATTTAGGTTAGACATTAGGAAGAAATTCTTTCCTGTGAGGGTGGTGAGACACTGGAACAGATTGCCCAGAGAAGCTGTGGATGCCCCATCTCTTTTAAGTGTTCAAGGCCAGGTTGGATGGTACTTTGAGCAACCTGGTCTAGTGGGAGATGTTACTTCCCATGCAGAGGTGTTGGAAGTAGATGATCTTTTAGGTCCCTTCCAACACAAACCCCTCTGTGATTCCGTAATTTTGGCAATCAAGAATCATTAAACATGGCAACCAACAGTGCTGTTTGAAGTTCTGGGAGTACTGCACATTTAGAGCTAACTTTAAATTAATTGTTAAAGACAAAGAGTTAGTGATGATGATCAATGTTATGTAAGATTTAACCACTAAGAAGTGAGCTGCTAATGAATAAATTCAGTAATGTTTAATTTTACAGTGTAAAACTGAACTAATTTATTAGTCTTCTGAACACTCATCACAGTCATCTCTGATTCCCTCACTGGCATAAATGCTTTCAGTTGCAACAGCATAGTCACTAGGAAGTGGTCCTTGCAAGTATTAGAATCAGCTCAGAGGGAGACAGACTGAACCCCAAGAGAAGGAACTTATCAATGGATAAGGGAGAGAAGGAAATGCTAAAGGAGTTTACTCCTTTGCCACGAGTGCATGGTGCAAATCAAGGCAGCTCTGCAGCATCACTTACTGTGGTGGTGCAGACCTCCTGGTTCAGTGAAGTTCGGTGGTGCAAAACCCCTGTTCACTAAGCCACCTTGCCACATGAACATCAGCCTGTAACATTGTTCTTGCTTTAGATACAAGTGCAGTGAGCCTGATGTTCTTGTTTCAACAGCAAGTGCAACAGACTGATACAATCCAGCACTTTCTGATCTTGCCTACAGGAGCAGTGAGCCTGGATAATTGGGTACCTTTCTGTCCTCGTGTAAATACAGCAATTTGGGGTGATTAGGCACTCCCTAACCATATCTGAAACTCTGGTTGCAGAACACACCTGAGCACCCTTCTAGAACACAGGTCCACTCTGAAAGTTGCCAAAGATTACCTAACCCAAATTGTGGCTATCACGCAAAAAATACTGACCAAAGTCAATAATCTTATGAAGACAGACTCAAGGAGTTGGGGTTGTTGAGCCTGAAGAAGAGAAGACTCCGGAGGGACCTTATAGTGACCTTCCAACTCCTGAAAGGGGCCTGTAAGGAGGCTGGGGAAGAACTGTTCACAAAGGCATGCAATGATAGGACAAGGGGTAATGGTTTTAAGCTAGAAAACGGTAGATTTAGATTGGACATTAGGAAAAAATTCCTTCATATGGGGGTGGTGGATCAGTGGAACAGGTTGCCTAGAGAGGTGGTGGAGGCCCCATCCCTGGAGACATTCAAGGTCAGGCTTGATGGGGCTCTGTGCAATCTAGTCTAGGTGGAGATGTCCCTGCTTATTGTAAGGGGGTTGGACTAGATGACCTTTAGAGGTCACTTCCAACCCAAGACTTTCTATGATTCTATGATTTTATGATTCTATAAATATTAGTCTTAAGGGCCCTCAGAACTCTCCGAACCACACTGAGCTGCAGCCTGCCATTGCGTGTCTCATGAAGGAAGCTGGTTCATCTTATTGAAAGAGTAAGTAACCTGCCACTTCTCTTAGTTTTGGGCGGAATCAAATTATACTGGGCTGGTGTAATTTGACTCCATCGGGTAATCAGTGGAGGAAGAATGCAACTTCTTTCATGAAATTAAGTACTAAGATTTAACATCTTAATAGGTTGTGTTATGTATGTGTGTGAATGTTTGTGCACAATTTAGTTTAGAAACTTTGTTAGATTTTTACTTTAAACTCTGCATTGATTATAACTGATTCTTGATTTTTTATAAAGTTACTAGAGAACCGTATGATTTAACTTTGTGATTTACTATAAATAGTGTTAAGCAATCTTAACTTACTGCTTTTCAAATCACACCAGACCCATGATTATGTGTTAAAGCACTATACTGAAATCCCTACATCTAAAATCCCTTAGCTGTAAACTGTTGAGCAAGGAGTGGATTCAGCTGCACCTAGACTCCTCTCTGAGAAGTTTAGAAAGCAAGGGGGTCCACTCTGAACTTCGTGACTCAACAGGAGGGCCTTCCTCATTCTTTTCCCTGAACCCTGCCCAGATCACTCCAGCCCATCCCCAACTCAGCCTCGACTATCCCTGTACCAATTACTTCCCTTAATCTCTGTATAAATCACTCCCATCCATTTCTAACCCCTACACACCCCTTCCACATAGTAAGTAATAGGGTGAACCTTGCCATTGAATTCTGTTAAGTTGCATTTTCATAAATAAAGTAATAAATCATGAAGGTGATTAAAAATCACCGTTTCCTGATATCTTTGTCGGTGATTCTTAAGCAACCTTAAGACCTTTCACTCTTGTCTGTGACACTTATTAAGCCTGCACACTGCTTAGTGCAAGGGTGGCGCCAAGTAAACCTCTGACACTGGTTTTGGTGTGGCAGTAAGACACTTGAAGAAAAAGAAGCTAGAGGCAATATGATAAAACACGATTCAGAAAAGACCTTTAAGGAATTTGTTTGAGGGGACAGAGAAGTATAGCAAATGAGAATGCACTTCAGTAACAACAAGTAAAAATGAGGGCACTTGCACAACAGCCTGTTTTCTTAACAAGAGCAAGAATTAGAATAGAGCCTCAGTCAGTAACCTCTAAGGAGGAATGACAGGGACACATACACATTTCTTTTCAGTTTACATCTCACTTTCTTTCTGTATTTCCATGCTATTACCCAGAAAACCTATTGCATTAAAAGTAGTTAATCAGGAAAACACATGTGTAAAAGTTATCACGCAGAACAAATACTCCGACTCACCCAAAAAATAATACAGTACAAAAAGAATGCTTACTCATTTGAAAAAAGTTGTCTGTCTCCCAGCACTAGTATTCTAAGCCATTTGTTGATGCACCATTGTCTTCTGAGAAGACTATTAAGTCTTCCTAGTGGGCCCATTCTCCCCTTGTGCATAAATGACAAATCTTCACTGTACTGCTTCCTTTTTTCTCTAAAACCTGACTGCAATTGCAAGTCACTGTATTTGTATTAAATATTCCCTTCTTTAAATTATTTCATGGGCTACATCAATCCTACCTAACGTTGTCATGCCTTTGAATGTAAATCTTGTGAAAAATCCTTTCAGGAGGCTTCAGGAAATCTTCTTTCATTTCCATTGCAACATTCCTGGGCAAAAGACTCATCAACAGGCGTTCCTAAAAGAAAAAGTAAACAACATGAGTTTTGTGGTATAGTGTCTAATAATTATTTAAACTAGCAAACTAGAAAATCTTTTCCTAATCTAGTCTGCTTCCTGAGAATTTCTGCTGCATAAATAATATAAACCATTTCTCTCAAACTTCTGCAGACCATGTGAGTGTATTTTTAAAGACTTCTGCACTAAAAGAAATATAAAAAAACTATGCAGAAATGGATGAGCCAGCTTCAAGAGCAGATAATTGTCTCTAATTTTCATTAAAATCACAATGCTAATAATAACAACTTACTTTATTGCTACTAGCATTTATCCATCTGGGAGTGACTTCCTAGGATCATTTGCTATCCTTTTGTGTGTCCTGTTTCTGAATCTAATGAAAGTGTTACATTACAAGGACTATGACAGCTGGTTATTCAGAAGTAAGAGTACATTACAGACTTACCCACAGCCTGATTCAATGGAACAGTAATAAAGATACAGTTTTAATAGCATCTTATCCAGTGTGGCAATGTCACAGAATCATCATGATTGGAAAGGATCCCTGAGATCACCAAGTCCAACCATCAGCACAAAAAAACCCCAACAAAACAAAACAACAAAAACCCAAACAAACACGACCTACCACACATGCTCCACCAAAAAACACCCATAAAAAACCCCCACAACCTCAGCCACTAAAGCATGCCCTGAAGTGCCACATCTGCACGTTTCGTGAATACTTCCAAGGATGGTGACTCAACCACCTCCATGGGCAGCCTGTTCCAGTGCCTGACCACTCTTTCAGTATAGAAATTCTTTCTAATATCCAATCTAAACCTCCCTTGCCACAACTTCAGGCCATTTCCTCTGGTCCTATCGTTATTCCCCTGGGAGACGAGGCCAACACCCACCTCACTACAACCTCCTTTCAGGCAGTTGTAGAGAGCAATGAGGTCTCCCCTCAGCCTCCTCTTCTTCAAACTAAACATTCCCAGTTCCCTCAGCCGCTCCTCATAGGACTTGTTTTCTAGACCCTTCACCAGCTTTGTTGCCCTTCTCTGGACACACTCCAGCACCTCAGTGTCCTTCTTATAGTGAGGGGACCAGAACTGAACACAGCACTCAATGTGCGGCCTCACCAGTGCCAAGTACAGGTGCACAATCACTTCCCTACTCCTGCTGGCCACACTATTCCTGATGCAGGCCAGGATGCTATTGGCCTTCTTGGCCTGGGCACATTGCTGGCTCATGTTCAGCCAGCTGTCAACCAGCACCCCCAGGTCCTTTTCTGCTGAGCAGCTTTCCAGCTACTCTTCCCCAAGCCTGTAGCGCTGCCTGGAGTTGTGATTGAAATGCAGGACCCGGCACTTGTACTTATTGAACCTCATACAATTGGCCTCAGCCCATCAATACAGCCTGTCCAGGTCCCTCTGTAGAGCCTTCCTACCCTCAAGCAGATCAACACTTCCACCCAATTTGATGTCGTCTGCAAACTTACTGAGGGTGCACACAATCCCCTCATCCAGATCACTGATATTGAACCCCTCCTCTAGATCAAGATATTGAACAAGTCTGGCCCCAAAACTGAGCCCTGAGGGACACTACTGGTGACCACCTGCCAACTAGATTTGACCCCATTTACCACAACTCTCTGGGCATGGCCATCCAGCCAGTTTTTTTATGCAGTGAAGAGTACACTTGTCTATGCCATGATTCGCCAGCTTCTCCATGAGAATGCTGTGGGAGATGGTGTCAAAGGCCTTACCAAAATTTAGGTAGACAATGTCTGCAGCCTTCCTCTCACCCAATAGATGGGTCACATGGTCATCAGGTTGGTCAAGCAAGACCTCTCTTTCATAAACCCATGCTGGCTGTCCCTGATTCCCTAGCTGCCCTGCACTTGCCATGTGAGCACATTCAAGATGAGCCTCTCCATGATCTTTTCCTGTACTGAGGTCAGACTGACTGGACTGTAGTTTCCCAGATCCTCCTTCTGGCACTTCTTGTAGATAGGCATCACATTACCAGCCTCCAGTCACCTGGGACCTTCCCTGTTGACCAAGATTGTTGAAAAATGATGGAGAGAGATGTAGTGAGCTCCCCTGCCAGCTCCTTCGGTACTCTAGAATGGATCCCATGGGGCCCCATAGACTTGTGCATGTCTAGGTGCAGAAGCAGATCATTAACTGCTTCCTCTTGGATTATGGGGGGGGTTGTTCTGCTTTCTGTCCTTATCTTCCTGCTCTGTCATTCCAGCCAGCTCAGTAATGGAATGCACCAGTACAAACCAGTGGTTAAACAGATCTCTTCTTGCTTTCCACAGAAAGATTATTAGCGTGCCTGCTGACCTGCATAAAAAAGGAACTCTAATGTTTTGGAGCTACTCAGTATTGACTATAAATGCCTATATAGTTTTTCCACATATTCTGGCCCATTCACTGGGAAAACCTGGAAAACTTGCAGCAGGTGTTCTTAGGTGTTGTAAAGTGTGCTTAGATACCTTATTAAGTTTTGTTTCACACAGAAAATGCTTGCCATCTAAAATTGATTTCTATGACTATCTATCAGACCTGCTAGCTTCAGTCCTGGCAACAGTCTGAATGAATTTACATAACCACTTCTGATTTTATTCAGGACTTCCAGGTTCCAGAGAACACAGGGAAAGGCTTGAGCAAGGAAGATGTACCCTTGATGGAAGAGAATCATATCAGCAGATACTTAAGCAAACTGGTCATATGCAAGTCCATAGGCCCTGATGGGATGCACCCACAAGCACTGAGGGAGCTTGCAGATGTCATTGCAAGACCACTCTCAATAATCTTTGATCAAACATGGTGACTGGGAGAAGTGCTTGAAGACTGGAGGGAAGAAAACACCACTCCTGTCTTCAAGAAGGGCAAGAAGCAGGACCTAGGTAACTACAGACCAGTCAGTTTCACCTTTAGTTCTGGAAAAGCAATGGAGCAACTCACCCTGGAAACTAGGGTGATTGGACCAGATGACCTCCAGAGTTCCCTTCCCACTTCAACTATTCTGTGCTTCTGATATCTGAAGATTGAAAGCTACTATAATAGCAGCTTTGAGACATCACAGAAGTGCAGATCTTGGCCCAAACATATCCTGCTTTTAGTGAAATTACAATAAATAAATAAGAAGCAACAATTAACACTGAGAAGAGGGTATCTGCACACACAAATGCTTTGTGTTGCTCACATGAACATGTTCACCAGCCCAAACCAACAGATAATACTCACACACACTGTAATTTTACATCATCATCTGGAAGACGACACATCCAATATTTATGTCACCATTGAATAAGGTAAACTTTGCAGAACTGCCCTGGTACTTACTTAAGATCAAAGTTCATTCATATGTTTGTGGCAGTTCATGTGGATCTGAGGCTAAGGATCATTAACTTAGTCTATTCACTATAGTTCTTATTGTATACTAAGAATATCGCAAATAATACAATGGAATTAAAATTTGTTAACAGTTCATGTATATATAAATTTCAGATTAACGAAATAGTCTCACATCTTGGTAGGAAATGATTAATTACTACAATTTTTCAGTTAATTTAATTAAGTATGCTTGTGTCTCTGAAGCAGAACTATATTTGGGTAACCCAAAATTTGGGTTAAAATACAAAACTAAAAGTTTTGTCAACAGTGAATCTTACAAAGCTGTGTTGCTTGTGTCTTGCAGTTGATTTACTGTTTTAAACAGAATATACCGAGGCTGTAAAATGAGCTGACCACCCATGAGACAAATGAAAATCCACACGAGAGAAGTTTGGACTGACAGTTAAATTCTCTGGAGCTTAAGATGGTATAAACTGGAATTTCATAAGTATTATCCTGGATGCCTGATAAGGACTAAATGTTCACTGTTGTTTCTCTTTAAGTGAGCATGTTAAATAAGATCTTTGCCATTTTGCTGAAATGGGTAAGTAAACTCCAAAGCCTTATGGAGAAAGAGTGGGGTTTCAGCTTCTGTTTCCTAAAAACTCAGACTAAAACAAACAACCAGCCAAACAAAAATTATAGTGACAGACTCATACAGAGACCAATGCTGACTGAATAGTTCTTCTAAAGCCTGTAAACAAAATTACAATACAAGACGTGAATAAAAAACTCACAGATAACTTCTGAAGTGCATGTCAAATAGTAGAGAAGCTAGGGAAGTAGTAACAATCATTACAATGAATTAGGTTTGGAGAGCTGTAGGATGCAGCACTTGACAGCAGTGAAATCTGCAGATGTCAGATGTAGTAAGGGAGACTACAGAAATTATGATTCCTATACATGTTAGCTTGATGTGACAAGACCTAAAGGGAGCTTATGAAAATCCTGTATCAAATTGTGGTGGCTTGCTTTTTTCAATAGATATTAAAAAAAAAAAAAAAAAGGATTACTGGCAAAGAACTGCACAGTCTTTTCAAGGTTACCAGTTACCAGTTTCAGACGTCCTGTGCAAGGAAAGACTCAGTCATGGCTTTCTCAAAGGGCAGCCATTGCTGACCTTTCAGGCCAAGAAGAGAAGCAGCACCATGGCTGTAAAGAATTGTCACTGGAGGAGAGACTGGAAAACATAAGAAGAAATCCCAGAATGGAATGTATCAAAGCACTGAAAATAAATGAAAGACAGCATATAGCTCTCTAGAAAAAAATATCGGAAAAGCATTGTTTATTTTTGGGCAAAATCTAATCTGTCAGGCAAAGTAGGTATTGTCCCTCAGGTGAAGCCTAAAGAATGATCAAGGATTCAGAGGTTCGGAGTGGCAAGATTGAATTCACGTATGTGAAATGTAGGAGTTGGAAGGTTTGGGAAAGGGCTCTGCCTACACCTCTTTTCAACAAGTCCTACCACAGTTGTCTGTTTTTTTCATTTGCTCCTGTGCAGTTGATCAGATTATAAAAATAATCTGAAAACCACACTAAAATGAAAACCAGAATGTCGCGGACCGAGATAGGTAAAGCCGCGACCCACACCCCCACCTCGGGGGAATCGAGGGCTGAGGACCACTCCCCGTCACACTCACAAACAACGCTTAGGTATTCACAGAGCGCGCGCCTTATTGCTCCCCTTCCAGTTCCGGCCCCGCTGTGCCTCCTGGGAGCTGTAGTCTGTGGTCCTGTGCGCATGCGCCTGGTACCTCTGTCCTCT
Organism: Hemiprocne comata; assembly: GCA_020745705.1. Lineage (NCBI taxonomy): Eukaryota > Metazoa > Chordata > Aves > Apodiformes > Apodidae > Hemiprocne > Hemiprocne comata. The sequence goes on along the minus strand of CM036587.1, from coordinate 60,756,661 downwards.
TCTCACGAGTGCCGGGGAGTACATTACCAGGACTGGTCAGTGACTGTCACTGGATTAAAGGCCATTATAGAGTCCGTCTCTCACACAAAGGTGTATGGCTGCAGAGTGTGTTGAATGGAACAACTGACAGCACAGAAGCAAGGCCAGTCACATTTATGGTGACGTTCATGCTTGAGTTGCTGTTGCCTCTGATGGGGACGGGTGGTAACAGGAAAAAAATGAAAGAATGAGACAGGGAGCACTAATCAATTAGCAACAGCTTTGACTAGAATGGAACAACACTCATGCTGCAGACTTTATTATTGGTGACAAATGATACTCGATTGAGTGGCTTCAACGTGGCATATTTCAAAACACAGCGCCTAGTTGAGAGGAAAATCTTTCCACATTTTCACCTTTCTCACTGATCCTCAATGCTGTTTAGGCTTATTACAGCTTGTTTCTACCCAGAAAATTAAATCTTGGCCCTATGACCACATAATGCTGTTTAAGGAATTTGTACTCTCTTCTTCTCCTTCTGTAAATCTTCACACGGCATTGACATGATCTAAAGGAAAATCATATGCTGAAAAAAAACCTATTTTCAGAGACTGTAATTCTCTGTCAATGACATCATATTCCCTGAACAAATCTCACCAAGAAAAGAAAATTACAAATGAGGTCATGTATCTCCTTCATTCACAGCTTTTTTCATTAAATATGTATTTTAAATTTCCAGTCGTAGCCTGGGATTTGGAATGCCAAACTGGGCTGCCTCTGCCAACTGTCTTATCCTCATTAAAGAGGATTTCTCCACCATTAATGAAGACTTAGTTAACTTTGAAAAGAACACTCGGTTTAGAAAAAGCATCCAGATTTTTCTTTCTCCCACAGCAATGAGCATTGTTAGAAATAAGAGAAGTAACAAACATTCATTTGACTCTAATGCAAGTCAAAATGTGCACAGCAAGCCAATTGCTCAGTGTTACCTTGGCACTATTCAACATACCTACATATACATACCACTATTCATAGTACCACTATGCGCATGACAAGGAAAACAGGCAAAGGTAGAGGGGAAAAAAGAAAAAAAGTTTGCTATTTTTTAATGTCCAAAAAGACCTTGTTGTTTGAACATTCTTGACCCTATTTTCAAGTACAAGCTCCTGTACTGAAATTCTCACTCTGAGTGGGACCCGAGGAAAAAAAATTTAATAGTCTTGCAGTTACTCAAGACTTGGATAGACAAAGCCACAAATGACCAGACCTGGTGTTGCTGGCAGTCCAGCTCTGAGAGGCTGATTGGACTGGATGACCTCCAGAGGTCCCTTCTGACTATTGTGTACCAAGGGAGACAACAGCACAAGGATGGAGGGTGCCTGTGGCTTCCTGGGGAGGCTGGAAGCCATCCTGCCACCTTAACACACAAGTATGTCTTCTAAAATAGCAGGGGAGCTTAAGGCTCAGCATGGTCTAGCTTCCCTCCTCAAAGGGAAAGACGAAAGAAGCAAGAAGAAAACAGAGACTGCTGAAGCAACAGTTTCCATCATCTGCATGCCAAGACTCTTTTCAGCTTTCTCCAATTTGGAGGCTTTTAAGCACAACTTCCTGTCCCATCCCCATTCCTGGCTTGGACAGCTTCTCTCACCTGCACCCCAGGTTTTTCTGCTTTTATGGGAATCCCCAGTGCATGTTCCTAATACATTTCTTGCTCCTGTCTCCAAATAAAGATGCCGTTCCCCTCCCATATTGAAAATTGTTTTTCTTATTTTACTGTTTCTTCCAAACATTTATGACTTTCTCAAAGTTCCTTTGAAATTTTCTCCTTTATTTATAATGATTTCATGCAGCTCCCCAAACAATACTACCCAGTGCAATACTATATACTATTCTTATTGTACAGAATTATTTATTTTGACATCTATATGAGAAATGACTGTGATACATTTTCAAATTCCTTCAACAAGTTGCAAATCATTTATGAACCCACTTTCCCTTTATCAGAAAAGAAGACAGAAAAGCAGAAAAATGTCTTAATGTTCACAGCCAGGATCCTCTCCTTTCTTTTCCATTGCCTGCTGTGCAGTTGGATGACCTCTCAAAACTTTCTACCCATAAGCTGGATGAAATTGCTGTGCTTTTCCATGCTAAATTGCATTCCTGTAGATTATCACATGAGATAAATAGAAAACAAAATGTAAATCTTATTTATAGTCAGAGCGGACTGTTTTATCAAAGTAAACAGTTGATGCATTTTTTTCTGAGATACAGAAGAGAAGCAACCAGAGGAACTGTAGCATTGCCTCAAAGCTGCAGCCTCTCACGTTTCTCTGGTTCTTTGAATCTCATTGCTTCTTTTTTCTCTCATGCTACTTTATATGCACACCCAGTAGAATTCATATTGGGAATGAAGTTACAGTCTGGACCTGCTGAAGACATACAGAAAATGTTACTGCCTTGCATGTCTCTCAGTTCCAGGAGAACAGGACTGTAATGGATGCAACTCAGTCTCTTTTTAGTCAGCAGACATGCACATAAAACATTAATAAGACTGTTTCAAAGTCAACTTACCTATTTAATTTTGAGATTCAGCTTCTACTTACGTCAGCTGGGACTCCGGAGTACATCCTAAATATTACCACCTGCTACCTAATTGCACCTTGAGAAGTTCAATCTTGTGTAAATTTAAAAACTACTGCTTAGTGGGTTTATGGTCTCTGTCATCCCTATATTACACTGCACAGACATATTAATTCCCTGTAAGGAAAACAATTATGAGAGAAAAGAAGCCTAATGCAATGCATGAACGAACAACTTTGTGTAAAACTACTAGGATTCATTTATACTTCCTGTAAGCTGGAAAACAAAGACAGCAGATTTCATCAGTGAATTATTTTTAATTAAATTATGCTATGCCCTTTTTTCCAAATAAGTACAAGAAAATGCAATGTTAAAGATGGTGTTTTTTTAAAAGCTACAAGGTGGCAATGTTTCAGAACATTCCCAAGATTTCTTGCAAAATTATATTTCTCAGTAATTGATTATTACAGTCATAATCATAAAAGGCAATGCATAAAGTTGCCATCTAATGCATAGATTTTGAGTAGTAAGAGGATGGCTAGCAACATAAAGTTATAGTAGATGATTAATATACTATGCATGAACTGCAATGTGGATTCAGGATGAGTAGACCTGTACCAGATCAACTTGACATCTTTCTATAGTAAGGTAACTTAATAGTAAGCTAATGAAAAGTTAATATACTATTTTTGTTTAAATAAAGGAAAAGCAGGATATATCATCAGCATAGTGTTTAATGATAGGTTCCACACGGAAGATTATTAGTTACAATGGAGAAGGTATGACTTTGTGAAAGAATTGGGGGAGAGTGAGGTCTTGGCTGAAACAGAGACAACAATGAGCAGCATGTGGTGCAGAAGCTGATAGTTGTAGAAATTTACTAAAATGACAAATTTGCTGTACTATGCTGAATAGGTTTACTTTTAAAACAATGTGGTTTGTGAAACTGTAAGTCAGTTATTCAAGCATCCTGCAGGTTGTGGTAACATCAAGTCTTCTAAAGACCTGTGGCACCAATAGACAACATTCATGTTGATTCTTGACCCACCTGAGCAATCTACCAGCGGGAGACAGGAGACAGGCCCAGGACAGGAGACAGGACAAAGAAGACAAAAGACTAGAATCAAGAAAGACCCCCACAGGAGACCCTTCAGTATGCATAATTACAAAGATGACTATGTAAAAGAATTCTGGGAACTCACTGGCATAAAACTGAATATACATGTTCTTGGTGTATATTAGTTGGGGTGTTTTGCAAACTAATTGGAGCACTTATGGTGGAGAATCCCCAGTGCTGCCGCAGCACCGTCAATAAAGAATACCTGCTTAACAGTGACTTGTTTACTGTTGAGTTCATTTTCTTTGTTTCAAATCATCAGGCTGGAAGAGACTATAAAACTCCTCAAAAGTACAAAGTTCACAGGACAGCATACAAGAAGTGGAATGATAAGAATGAGAAAAATTCAGCAGTGGTCAGAGTCCCTGGAGATATTTAAGACATGTAGATGTTGTGCTTAAGGACATGGTTTAGTGGTGGACTTGGCAATGCTAATTAACGGCTGGACTTCATCTTTTAAAGGTCTTTTCCAACAAAAATATTCTATGGTTGTCTAGAGCAGATAGCTCGAAACCCTTCTTATGCCTGGCTGGAAAGAAGGAATAGCATTTCTGCAGTACATTTTTTAGGGACAGGTATTTCTCAACTCCAGCAGTGACTGGGTCTTCAAAGCGACCCCTTCAAACTGGGTGTGGAAAACCTCTTTGTTTGTCTCTTCTGCTCAGTGGAGACAAAAACCGATGAAGGAAAACATGACAAGGCATGGGGAAAAAAAAAAAAAAGCAGTGGCAAAACTCCTTGCCTTTCTGCAATAAACATGGGGAAGACAGATCTGAAAACTTCCCTGGGTGCAACCACAGGTGACAGAATGATCAGCAGTTTTGAAAAATTATCCTTAAAACACACAATTCAAATAGACTCCAACTCAGTGCTCTTCTTTTGAGGAACTGGAGTGAGGAGGTAAAGCATACTCTCAACACAAATTGCTTATGTGTAAGTCAGCAAAGACATGGAAACATTTAGAGAAGGCTAGTAGTATGGTATACTTGAAAACATCTGCTAGGAATACAAAATTAAAGTCAAATGGGAGTTTTTGAAAATTTTCTTATTTATGAAATGTTAGTTTAATATATGTCCTTGTTTCTATCTATCGACTCATTCGATAAGCAGATTCTTGAGGTTTACCTATGAAAATGAAACTTTTTTTTTTTTTTCCAGAATAGCCACTGAATACTGTTATAAATCTTCCTACATGAGAAGAAAACATTTTGCCCATTCTCTTGCAGAGTCAGCAAGGCTTCATCTTTCAGTGAAATGATCCCCTCACAGTAGCACTGACAGTATGCATATGTGTTGAATATATATGTTAAAATCAAGAAGACACACTTAAAGCACAAGTTCCAAAAATTTAATTTCTTTATAAAAGGCTTTTCTGATTCAAATAAAGAGGGGTCTTAAAAATGGCCAATGCAATTCCTAGGCAAGCCTGCAGCTGAGATACACATGAGCTCAGGTTTCCTAAAAAGAATTAAGTCCCCCACATAGCAACATGTTCCACCATGAACAGGAGTGGGACAACAATCCCGTCATGGTATCTTTCTCTCTTCTTTTCTTCTGAAGATGCTAGGAAGATGGCATCAAAAGCAGCATCAGCTTCACCAATGCTACCCCCTTCCAGCATAATGGAAGAGCAGGCAGAGCTTCACTAGCTTACCCCTGCTATACTAAGTTTCCTTTACAGTTACAGATTCACCTCTTCTCAGTCCGCAGTCATGTCTGCTTTCTTCCACCAGTGTAATAATGAATACTTGGGCTAGGCACAGAGGTATTCCTCAGGAAGTGAAAGTCATAGAGCTCAACCTTCAGCAAGGTAGACTCATCCCTTTCTTCTGCCCTCACTAATCCTCTAGTCCCCAGCTAGTGGGATTTTCTTGAAAAACTTGTTATATGTTGCAGCTCAAAATGGTACTTGGACTGTGGCACTCTCTGCTTTTCCCATGCCCCATGAGATAAAACATCCGCCCTTACCACATTCTTCTCCAATACCCAGATATCTCCAACAGCTCCGTATGTGGCAAACCTGCTGTGGTCTGCTCTGGCACCTTGCTGAGAAATGAGGACAGCACAGGGGAGCTAGGAGAGAAAGGCCACAGACATCTCCAGTCTACTCACTGCTGGAGCAGAGACCCTGCAGCTAAGCATCCAGAACAGAGGAACATAAGGACATACCAGGACACACTGCTGCCTGCACTAGTGTCACTGCTTCACAACACTGCTATTGTCTGCATACATTTTAGATATGCAGTAGCCAGTCACTATCAGTACATGCCCTTTCTTATTACAGATTTTTGCTGGTGGTGGACCAAGCAAGAACTTTTCAGTAAAGATAAACTTTTTGATCGCTAGTGCTAGCAACTGAGCTCAGTAGTGCGTGTATGCATGTATCGGTTTGGCACCGAGTTGGCAGTCAAAGCAATAACAATAACACTTTGGATTCACCCCTCCCCCCCCCTCCTCCCCTAAAGTAGGGAGAGAGGGAGAAAAATGAGAAAGAGAGGCTTTCTGGGTTGAAAAGTGAAACATTGATTTTAATTCTTAGTGATAAGGGAATATATAGATATATTTGTAAAGGGATGTGCAACACCCGATCCCCTCCCTCCTCCCCCAGTGACTCTCACAGCAACTCTTCTCCCTGGTGACTCCCAGCTGAAGGGGGCAGTGTCTGGGCGCACGGACGGGGTCCTCGGATGTCGGCTGGAAAGAAAAATGAAAAAAAAAAAGAGAGAGAGAGAGAGCGCCAAAGATAGAAGTGACAGTAAGCAGAAAAGTGAAAAGGAAAATGAAAGGCTTGACTTCCGTGATGTCTTAACCTATACTGAAAGCCAAATAGAGAAAATATTCTGAAAAGGGAATATTCTGATTTGCTGATCCTGCCTTCGGTCTAATCTGCTCCCCCGTGGCGGGGGGAGAGGCTGCAGACAGTCAGAAGTGATCTTGGTTATTATCAGTCCACTGGTGCTGCTAAAAAGTTCACTGAACGAAAAAAAAAAGATCAGCAAAGAGCTTGCTCAAACCAAAACATTCTGCCCCTATTCCATTCTCATAATATTTTACACAGAGTCTATAAGTTATCAAATTAAGAATTCTCTCCCAGTGTTAGATTTCCTTGAGGTATATACTGAACTTCACCGTCTTCCATCATTACACACCGAGTATGTCCAGGTGCCTGAGCAAAAGCAACACCCTGGACAGGTTTGCCCTTGCCTGAAGCAGGATAAACCCAAACACTTTTTCCCAACAGATTTCTTTCACATACCACTGGGACTTTATCCCCATCCACTGTCTGCAAAAGGTCTGACTGAGCAGGACCAACACTACTGATGGATCCCCTGGTATTAACTAGCCAAGTGGCCTTTGCTAAATGTTTGTCCTAATTCTTACAGGTTCCACCTACCATTGCCTTCAGGGTAGCTTTCAACAGACCATTGTACCTTTCAATCTTCCCCGAGGCTGAAGCATGGTACAGGATATGGTATATCCACTCAATACCATGTTCTTTGGCCCAGTCAGTCACCAGACTGTTTTTGAAACGAGTCCCATTGTCTGACTCAATTCTTTTTGGGGTACCGTGTCGCCACAAGACCTGCTTCTCAAGGCCCAGGATGGTGTTCCAGGCTGTGGCATGAGGCACAGGATATGTTTCCAACCATCCTGTACTTGTTTCCACCATTGGAAGCACATTGCTCTTACCCTGGCAGGTCTGAGGCATTGTGATGTAATCAACTTGCCAGGCCTCCCCATACCTGTACTTTGACCACCTCCCCTCATACCATAAAGGTTTTAACCTTATAGCCTGCTTAGTTGTGGCACATGTTTCACACTCATGAATCACCTGTGAAATAGTGTCCATGGTTATGTCCACCCCATGGTCACGAGCCCAACTGTATGTTGCATCTCTGCCCTGATGACCTGAGGCGTCATGGGCCCATCGAGCTAAAAACAGCCTCACGTTTGTGTTCCCAGTCTAAGTCTATTTTATACACTTGGGCAGCCTCATCTGCTCGTTGGTTGTGTTGATGTTCCTCATTAGCTCAACTTAGTGGCACGTGTGCATCTACATGGCACACTTTCACAGCCAATTTCCCTACCCGAGCAGCGATGTCTTTCCATAGGTCAGCCACCCAAATTGGCTTACCCTTTCGCTGCCAGTTGTTCTGCTGCCACTGTTTTAGCCACTCCCACAAGGCATTTGCTACCATCCATGAGTCAGTGTAGAGATAGAGTCGTGGCCACTCTTCTTGTTCAGCAACATCTAAAGCCAGCTGGATGGCTTTTACTTCTGCAAACTGATTTGATTCTCCTTCTCCTTCATCTACTTCTGCAACAAGCCATGTAGGATTCCATACAGCAGCTTTCCACCTCCGATGGTTTCCTACAAGGTGGCAGGAACCATCAGTGAACAGAGCATATTGTTTTTCAGCCTGAGGCAGTTGATTATATGGTTGGGCTTCTTCAGCTCGTTTCACCACTTCTTGAGGTGGCATTCCAAAATGTGTGCCTTCTGGCCAGTCTGTAATAGCTTCCACGATACCAGGACGATTTGGGTTTCCTATCCTAGCCCGCTGGGTGATTAAAGCAATCCATTTACTCCAAGTAGCATAGGTGGCATGATGCATGGGCGGAGCATTACTCATGAACATCCAGTGCAGTACCGGTAATCGGGGCGCCAGGAGGAGCTGCGCCTCAGTACCAATCACTTCTGAAGCAGTTCTAACTCCTTCATATCCTGCCAGTATTTCCTTTTCGGTTATGATGTAATTGGCCTTGGAACCTCTGTAGCTGCTACTCCAAAATCCCAGGGGACGACCACGAGTTTCCCTTGGTGCTTTCTGCCAGAGGCTCCATGCAGGGCCATTGTGCCTGGCTCCAGTATAGAGTATATTTTTGATGTCTGGACCTGTTCGAATTGATCCAAGGGCTACCGCATGCACAATCTCGTCTCTAATCTTCTCAAAAGCATCCTGTTGGTCAGCACCCCACTCAAAGTCCTTCTTCTTCTGAGTCACCTTGTAAAGAGGTTGCACGATGTGACTATACTCAGGAATACGCATCCTCCAAAAACTGACTGTTCCTAAAAAGTTTTGAGTGTCCTTTTTGTTGGTCAGTGGGGCCATAGCTGCTATTTTGTTAATCATGTCTATTGGAATTTGGCGACGTCCATCTTGCCATCTAATTCCCAGGAACTTGATCTCTCATGAAGGTTCTTTGACCTTGCTCTTTTTGACAGCAAAGCCAGCTCTCAGAATCTGTATTATCTCTTTACCTTTCTCAAAGACTTCCTTGGGAGTGTCACCCCACATAACGATGTCATTGATGTACTGCAGGTGTTCTGGAGCCTCACCCTTCTCCAGTGCAGCATGGATCAGTCCATGGCAAATAGTTGAGCTGTGTTTCCACCCCTGGGGCAGTCAATTCCAGGTGTACTGGACTCCCCTCCAGCTGAAAGCAAACTGTGGCCTGCACTCTGGTGCAAGAGGGATAGAGAAAAAGGCATGAGCGATGTCAGTAGTGGCATACCACTTTGCTGCTTTCGACTCCAGCTCATACTGAAGTTCTAGCATGTCCGGCACAGCAGCACTGAGTGGTGGTGTAACCTCATTCAGGCCACGATAGTCCACTGTCAGCCTCCACTCACCATCAGGCTTCCTCACTGGCCAGATAGGACTGTTGAAGGGTGAGTGAGTCCTGCTGATCACTCCCTGGCTCTCCAGTTGTCGAATCGGCTTATGAATGGGAATCACAGAGTCTCTGTTGGTGCGATATTGTCGTCTGTGCACTGTTGAAGTGGCAATTGGCACCTGTTGGTCTTCGACTTTCAGCAACCCCACTAGGAAAGGGTCATCTGAAAGGCCAGGCAAGGTATACAGTTGTTCAATGTTCTCAGTCTCTACAGCTGCTATACCAAAGGCCCACCGATACCCTTTTGGGACATGGCAATATCCTTTTTTGAGATAGTCTATTCCAAGGATGCAAGGAGCATCTGGGCCAGTCACAACAAGGCACTTCTGCCACTTATTGCCAGTGAGGCTTATATCAGCTTTGACAATGGTCAGTTCTTTAGATCCCCCTATCACTCCAGAAATAGTAACGGACTCTGTCCCCTTGTGATTCGATGGCATTAAGGTGCACTGTGCACCAGTGTCAACCAAGGCTTTATACCTTTGTGGTTCCATTGTGCCAGGCCACCAAATCCACACAGTCCAATAAATTTGACTGTCCCTCTCCTCCCCCTGGCTGGAGGCAGGGCACCTCTAATACTGATCAGTAGAGGTCGATGCACCATCTTGGTTGAAGGACTGGCTGCTGGAAATCGGAGCTGCCTTTTTCCAGGAAGAACCACCTACTGCACCTTTTCTACCTAGCAGCTCTTGTACACGTAGCTGGAGAATATCAGTGGGTTTATTATCCCAGGTTCTCATATCCTCTTTGTAATAATCACATAAGAGGAACCACAGGTGACGTCAAAGTGGGTCCCGTCTCTGTTGTTGCTGTCTCATAGCAGGGCGTCTCCTCTTGATGGCTGCAACACAAGACCAGTTGTCCTTAGCGAGATACTGGGGTGTAGGAAGAGACTGGGGTTTACCTTCCCATCTGTCCAGATTGTTTCTGTCAGTCACCTTTTCAATGGCTGAGGTGTGGAACTGACGATAATCACAAAACATATCTCCATACTGTCGTGCTTTGAAAGCCAATTCACGCACCGTTGGTCTATTGGATTCATCAAAACATTCCATGAAAGAGAATATATGGGCATGTGTTGCTGGTACAGCCTGTGCAAACCTCCGGAACATGGGCATGTCGCACACGACATCATCAGGATTTAGAAACCCTTTGTGTCAGTTTGGCACCGAGTTGGCAGTCTCTCGATTCACCCCTCCCCCTCCTCCTCTCCCAAGGTATGGAAAGAGCATCCACAGGACACTATAAGCATTCAACAGAAGCATCCCCAGTGAAACTATGCTATTTAGATCGAGAGCTGGGATATTCAGCCTGAGTGGGAGTGGAAAGGAAAAACTGAATCTGCCATTATCAAAATAGACCTTCTTATCCACATGCACATTCACACTGCACACATACAGTATGCCCTATACAGATCAATATCACGACCCCTGTTCTCACTAAATAGATTATGATATGGTTGATTATGGCTATAGTCTTATCAATAAACCACAGAACAATAACAAGAACAGATACACTAAGCAATAGTATCTCAGCCACATAGGACATATACGACTGCATGTCAGGTGTAAAATTCATCTGTTTGGTTTTCAACCCATCCATACCTTCAGTAAACATAGCATTCAGCTCCTGCCTGGCTCGCCAATTAATTATTGTATTGGTTTGGCACCGAGTTGGCAGTCAAAACAATAACACTATCGATTCACCCCTCCCCCCCCCTCCCCTAAAGTAGGGAAAGAGGGAGAAAAATGAGAAAGAGAGGCTTTCTGGGTTGAAAAGTGAAACATTGATTTTAATTCTTAGTGATAAGGGAATATATAGATATATTTGTAAAGGGATGTGCAACACCCGATCCCCTCCCTCCTCCCCCAGTGACTCTCACAGCAACTCTTCTCCCTGGTGGCTCCCAGCTGAAGGGGGCAGTGTCTGGGCGCACGGACGGGGTCCTCGGATGTCGGCTGGAAAGAAAAATGAAAAAAAAAAGAGAGAGAGAGAGCGCCAAAGATAGAAGTGACAGTAAGCAGAAAAGTGAAAAGGAAAATGAAAGGCTTGACTTCCGTGATGTCTTAACCTATACTGAAAGCCAAATAGAGAAAATATTCTGAAAAGGGAATATTCTGATTTGCTGATCCTGCCTTCGGTCTAATCTGCTCCCCCGTGGCGGGGGGGGAGGCTGCAGACAGTCAGAAGTGACCTTGGTTATTATCAGTCCACTGGTGCTGCTAAAAAGTTCACTGAAAGAAAAAAAAATTGGCAAAGAGCTTGCTCAAACCAAAACATTGCAGACTAAGGATTTTTTAAAAAACAGGATTTTCAAGTTAAAAGCAGTAATTTTAGAACCTAAGTAGGTAACACATATTAAGTGGTAAGCAGTTCCTTTTTCAAAAAACACAGATGCCTTTACTATAGCAATATGAAAGCAAATCACAGTGCAAAACAGTAAAATGTAGATAGCGAAATCTCCAGAGACTAAGTTTTTTTTGAAAGTTTGCTTTGAAAAATCTAGACATTTTCTAATCTAGATTAGAAAAATCTAAAAGCCTTTGTCCTTTGCTAATTGTCCTCGTTTCGTCCCGACAGAACACTGAAGTAAGCCTTGGTTGGGTCCATGTTTGATGGGTTCATCAGCAGAAAATCTCATAGCCTTTCAAAGAGGAAAAACAAGGACCAAGCACGAACATGATGAGGAAGCAATTATTGTATCCACTCACGTAAAATAACAAGTGTGACTCAGATTTAATTCATTATTAACATGTCAAACTGGGAAATTCCTAATCAGATGTACCTGAAGGGAAGCTAAACTCCAAATGGAATCAGTTTATATTGAAGAGGTAATGGGGAACAGAAGCCTTGGAAAGAATTTAAACATGATAGATGGAAGTTCACTCTGTAATGGCAAACCTGAAAAAAAAAACAACCTTAAAATGTATATTTTTTTTGCCAATTAACTGGATGTGGTCTAACTCTTTTCCATCACAGAAGGCTGACCAAAAAACCAGGAAAAACATCTATAAGAGTATGTGTCACACAGCGGAATGAAAGCAAAATACACAGCTCAGTATCCTGTTCATGGAGATAATCTGTGCTTAAGCAGTAACGTGACAACTGACAAACCATTTGGCAAACTGCACATGTGGCTAGGCCAGCTGCTGTAATGTGAAGCACCTACATGGCATAGCTGCTACTCTACTGTGGAACCACTTTGTGTTTGAAGAGTGGCACAGGAAAGGTTGCATCAAACTTCTAGAAGTGAAAACAATTCTATGGACAGCAATTAAAATACACATAAGAGAACTTTTCTAATGACATTTTAAAGCTCCCTATGAATTCCTGCTGCTGAGGGAAGAACATCAGGAGTCTCTCCTGAGGTAGCATTACTTTACTCTGTGACATCCTACATGCATAAGAACATCGCATGAGTGTCCACACAGCACTGCTGTCATGGATATTGCTCTAAATTTAGAAATCAGCCATAGGAAAGTAGTTTTGAAGTTATCTGTATTACTATTTAACTTAAGGATCTGATGCACTATAGCCATGATAATTTGCCTTAGCAACTGTTATCCATGATGTTATCTGTTGAAAACTGTATAGTAGTGTACATTTCATCACCTAATAACAGGTTTGTGTGCTGTTATTTGTCCCTCTTCCTCCATTTTCTGTTACAGAAAATACAAGTAAGAATTGGCAGTTGCTCGAAGTAGAACACATTAGAAACGTCTCAATATTTATTATTTCCCTAACAGCCAAGTATCAACAGGTTTTAGAATGATACAACTGCCATTTTTTAACTTACCTGTTTATGTTTGTCTGTTCTACTCAGTGTAAGCCATCATCCATTTTAACAGCTTAATGAAGGTAGCATGACTATATGTCATACATACATCTCTAAGAAAAAACAAATTGTAAGAAACAGCAGTCCAAGATATCCTCTCTGAGTGACTACACAGACATACTAAAAAACAAAGTTCATATGCCCTACTTTCTTCTCCAGGAATCTGTTCAGTTGCCATAGTTCACACCTTGTGTCAAAAACTGAAATGGCTGATGACTGATTGAATTGACATACTTAATAAAATCAGGAAACTTTCAGGGGGTGAAATAAAGTTAAACCAAATAGTTATATTACTGACCTGCCCTGCTGTTGTGTGGTTTTTTGAAGGCTTTTATAGATTTTTCTGTAATGCCATACATGTACATTTTGCAAATTAAAGGCATGTGGATGACTAATACAATTACATTGCAATGAAAATGTATGTACTTTGTATGATTGACAACTATGTTTTTTCTTCTGTGTTACTCAGTTTCTACACTTTGACATTCCAAATCCAGCTGCAAGGCACCTCTCTCTCTTATCATACAGCTCTGTAACCCTAAGCTTAGGTGTTCCCCTGTAACCACTCCCAGGGAAAAACCTGACCTCATCTTCAGCAAGGTGTTCAGGGTAGAAAGGATGAACTACCCTTCTATTTGCCTATTACTGCCTATACGTTAAAAGGTTAGATTACAAGCCTCACTTTTACTTGGCCAAAGTAAATGGTATGCCAAACAACGCATCCTTTGGCACGCCAAACAACGCATCTTTTGGCACCAACTATATTCAGATGAGATATTTATTCTACAAAAATATGCAACAGAGATGTGAAATACGAAAACATTTATTTGTTTCCCAGAATCACAGAATCATTCTAGTTAGAAAAGACCTCATTGAGTCCAACCAAAACCTAACTCTACCAACCTTTAACCAAACTCTACTAAGTTCAATGCTTACACCATGTCCCTAAGCACCACATACATACATCTCTTAAACACCTCCAGGGACGGAGACTCAATCACCTTCCTGGGCAGTCTGTTCCTGTGCTTAATTACCCTTTCAGTGAAGAAATTTCTTCTTGTATCTGTATGGTTTGGTTGTGGCCTGGTTTTGGTAGTGGGGGAGGGGCCCCAGGAGTGGCTCCTGTAAGAAGCTACTAAAAGCTCCCCCAGCTCAGGTAGCCAAGGCCAGGTGGTTAGAAAGACAATAGGTCCTGAGACTGCTGAGAAAGAAAGGGAAGGAAGTGCCCAAGCAGGAGTTCCTCAGTAAATTATGGTGAGATGGCAGGCTATCCTCCTGCACTCATGGAGGAGCACAGTGGTATGTTCCCTAAAGGTGTCAGAAGAAGTGAGTGTGGAGCTGCAGCCCATGGACTTGGATCTGCAGCTGTGCAAGACCCTGCACCAGGGGAGGTGACTGTTCCTGAAGCAGCCTGTGACTCTGTGGGAAGCCCGTGCAGGAGCAGTTTTCTCCTGAGCTCATGGGAAACACTCATGCTGGAGAGGTTCATGAAGCACTTTTCCCAAGGGAGGGACCTCTTGGGGAAATGGGAGAACTGTGAGGATGTGCTGGGCCTGTTAGCCACAGTATCCGCCAGTTGTGCATCCTCTCAGAGCACATGCGCTCAAAACGCGGTAAAAGCCAGTTACAGTGAAGAAGACTGGCAGAAGATTAAGGCAAGCTGTGAGAGACCCCCTAGCGACCCTGCAGAGACCCCCTGGTGGCTCTGTGCATGTGTGCCGGAGGGAGGAGATAATGCAGATCAGTTCCAGGTATCTTCACACCTTTTTGAAGAAAAGGTGAAGGCATCAATTATAAAAGGAGCTACAGCCCTACAGCACATCAGATGTTTCCCCCACCGACCAACTGAAATTCATGGACCATTGGGACACCACTGGATCTGTGGTGGTGACTATCCTGTCTCTTGCACCTCTCCGTATTTCTGGTACTCCCTTAACTTTCCTTGTCTCCTCCTATCCTATCTGCACCTGAGGTTGTTGTTATGTAACTTCAATACAGTTTGGTGTGTATGTGACATTTGACCTCATTCGTGTCTTAATTTCGCCATTGGGATCATCTCGAATCTCCCTTGACCCGGTAACGGCTTGAGACAGGGAGGTGAGTGAGCGGCCACGTGGCTGGTTCTTTGTTATTGTGTTAGGCCCAAACCACAACAATATCTAATCTAAACCTCCCCTGGCACAACTTGAGCTCATTTCCTCTTGTTCTATCACTTGTTACTTGGGAGAAGAGACCAACCCGCACCTACCAACAACTTCCTTTCAGGTAGTTGTAGAGAGTGATAACGTCTCCTTTCAACCTCCTTTTCGCCAGACTAAACAACCCCAGCTCCCTCTGACACTCCTCACAGGGCTTGTTCTCCAGACTCTTCACCAGCTTCACCAGCCCTTCTTTGGGCTCTCTCCAGCACCTCAATTACTTTCTTGTAGTGAGGGGCCCAAAACTGAACAAATATTTGAGGTGTGGCCTCATCACCAGTGCTGAGTACAAGGGCACGATCACCTCCCTTCTGCTGGCCAGCACTCTGCTGCTGCTGCTATTTGCCCAAGAGGCATTGCTGGCAAGCCTGCACAAGTGGGTGTGAAGCCCAGCAGTCCAAAGTGAGAGACTGAAATGGTAATATTCCTCATTTTCACTTTTCCCTGATCCTAGAAAAAACAAATAGAATTTTGAAGGAGGACTTCCCTGTGTAAGGATGTGGTTCAAATACATAATAAATTCAATATAAAGCCTCCTTGTAACATAAACCACAGTGCTAATGTAGTACAGGCTCACCCTGTCAGCTAAACTTACTTAGTCCTCACATTTTTCAAAGATTGCACTGGCTACCTTTTGCAGAGGAACAGGTATAATTTCTCACTCTGCAATTCGTGTAAAACCAGGATTGTTTTCCTGATGCACACTAGATAATTTTACAAGAACATGATTTTGTGCCCACACATGATCCAGATGAAATTTTTGCTGCAGGGTGATTTGCTGATGCAGAGCCATTATGAAAACCGGGCCTGTGTTTTTAATGATAGATTAAATATTTTCTTCTGCACTGCAATAAAAAAACACCCAAGATCTTGAGAATAAAAGGTATGGGACATGTGAGGAGAACCTCATTATACATTAATAAGCATGCTGTCAGGCACGTAGAAATTACTTCTGCCTGAGGCTGTGTAAATAATATTTTTTCAGTTTGGTTGCTGCATTGAAAGAGAAAACCCCCAGCAATCTGTTACCCATTACCAAAAATGAAAGCACAACATGCTTTGCTTTATTCAAACATAATCTTGCAAATTCTTTTTCCTTTTTGTTTGAAATTAATCAACAGACAAAACCACTGGGGGGCTGCTACAGGTGCCATCCTTTTATCCAAACATACAGGAGGTAGTACACATATCCAAATTGTATAATATCTAGATTAAATTGTTTTGAAGGGGGATCTGAACCCATCAGGGAATTTGAACCCAAAACACCTTAAGCAGCAGTTCAAATATGATACACTGAAACTCGTGGTATCTTTTGCTGACACTGTTTCATTTTCCATGAACAGTTACTAATCCAATCTCTGATGACTGGTGTCTCAGTTACCATACTATATATGTTAAGGATATTGCCCTAAAATGCAGCAATCACTTGGAATGCAGACACATACAAACATGTAAACATTTGTATGCACAATTCAACATTGCATGAAGAGAATTTAGCTAGCTTCAAATGATTTGGTGAATATGTACAGAAGCACTGCAGAGCAAAACCAAGGTGCTAGTCTGCAAAACTAGACTAGCTGGAGTGTCCTGGTTCTGGCCGTGACGCTACCCACAGAGTCAGCTGTCTCAGCCCAGCGCTTCCTAACTCCCTGTAGCTTTTAGTGCTTTCTTCAGCTTCATATGTTACAGCCTGTAAAAATTTATATTTAATGCATTGTAGTACCATACACAACTATTGTATTGCCGCCACTAAATCCATTTCTCCAGTACCAATGGTTTCACAGAGTAAATGTGAATTCACTAATAGTGATATACAGTCCCACATTCCAGAGACTTTGCTGTTCTCCATTTTTTCCCCACCATCACGTTTTAGTTGTGAGCAAGTTTAAAAGTAACATTTAGAAGGGAAGGAAAAATCTAAACAAGTTACTTGAAAGATCGTCTTTCTTTTGCAAACATATTTGCATGGACTTACACAATTAAAAAACAGTGAATATACCTAACCTGGTTTTGTAGGTTTGCATGAAGTCAAACATTTTTCTATCCTTCCTCAACTGAAAACAACAGGCAGTTTTTCACATCAGCCTGTGCTGTAGCAAGTGCATTTCACTAATGGGAATTACATGCTTTATCTCCAGATCCAATTCATGAATATGTATTAAAATATTCTTGCTGTTAGGGCAGGCAGGAAACGTCAGTAAGATTTGCTACAAAGTTGGCAAGATTGGAGTAGAAAATAGCTTCCCCACATCAGGAGACTAAACAGGCTACGATTCTTCAGCTTGAGAAGAGAGATGATCAGAGTTAAGAGAAAAGTCTCCAGTGTAGTGAGTGGCATGGAAAAGGTTACTGTAGAATGATTATTCATAATTTGTCACAAAACAAGAGCTGGAGAGCACCCAATGAAGTAATCCGACAACAAGTCTATGACAAATAAAAGGGAGTTCTGTTTCACAGACAGCATAATTAGAGTGAAATTCACTATCACAAAACTGTAGAAAGGACAAAACTACACACACTGAGAGACTAGAGATATGGAAAATGGGAGTCTACAGGCCTTTTTTAGACAGTGGTCCAGTTGCACTTGAAACTAAGACTGCCTCAGAATTACAATGCTACCACTTCCTTCAAAGCACAGCACCAGTTCAGGCGCTGCCACGCTGGGACTTAATGCACGGTGAGCCACAGCTGTGAAGCGCGTTTTCCTGTGGTTGTTGGCCATGTGAACGTACCAAACGGACTGCTTGCCTGGAGTCGCTGAAGAAGGAGGAGGATCCCAGCCAAAGATCGGCTTCGGCCGCACCCCCGTGGTGAGACTTGCGAACTTAACTACATCCTGACACTTCCTATTAACACTTATAAACATTCATACATACCATACACTCACTTTCTATAGTATTTCCTAAAGGCTCTCTCCAAGCTTTTTCCTTCTTATCCCTGTCCGGGAATAAGAACAGGGGGGAAGGGGGATATTTCTATTGTCTTTTTGTGTATTGTTCTCATATATATATTGTGACATTTGATATTGTTCTGTAGAAACGGACTTGCCAAAACCTCAGTGCCTTTAATAAACATATTGATTCTTGAGCATTGTTTGTGAGTGTGACAGGGAGTGGTCCTCAGCCCTCAATCCCCTTTTGGAGGGGGAGTGGGTCGTGGCTTTACCCATCTCGGTCCACAACACTTCCTTACTAGTTTCCCCTCTGAATCAGATGGCAAGCAGCCTCAGTCAACAGCTGATTACTTCTTTCTCTATGCTGAACACATCTCTCATTCTCTATCCCCGTATGCTCCTTTGTTGCTCACTTGGGAAGGGGAGAAGTACTGCTTGGAGGCTGCTCTCAGGAACAGCAGGGACATATAGCATGTTGTCCCTTTTTTTATAGTTGAGAAGCAAGGTACTAACTGCCAGGGAGCAGGGTGACAATGCCTTGCTTACTGTATGGGCAAAGGAAAATCTGGAATTAATGAAGTGGACACAGAGAGATGGTGCAGTGGGAGTACAGGGGAAGTGTTCAGGTGCTCTGATTAAGCAGCAACAGAAGAAGCACAGTTCCAGGAAACATGATATTTATTCTTAACTGCTTGCTCTGCAGAGGATGGTCTTCCTTCTGAGATTTACAGACAACAAGAGAAGCAGCTTATCCCAAGTGAATGATAATAATTAATCTCATTCTCTAAAACTTATTTGCTTCTTGGACTTTGCTTCTAGTGTTACTCTGGAATTCTAGTCTAATATTCACCAATGGATGACACCTCCATAAAGGCCAGTAATTTGTTGTGACCACAAAGAACAGATAACAGGGTGAGCATTAAACTGAATTTTAAAATAATCAAAGTTCATCTGTTCCCCTACTCTCCAGCAACACTTCCAAGTTGCAATAGTATGTTACCTTTGCCTCAGTGCTAAAATACATCCCCTCTGGTGCTAGAGCAGCAGTAGCAGTGGGGGTCAGCCTACAGCTTCTGTGTGCACTGCAGATGAAGAGTGAAGAGTGTTCGTGCACTTGGGAGGAAGAGCTGAAGCAGCAATGTCCTGGCCTGTGGTTCACGTAACTACAGTAATCTCAGAAGAAACAAAAAGAAGTAAGTCTTAGAAACCGACCTGTTTTTCATTTTCATCCTCCAGTCTCAGCCTGTCCTCAATGCAGTTCCTGGCCTGAAGGAATGCTTTCCTCTGAGCCCTTTCTGTCAAAATCCTCACAAAGACTCCATACAAATTTACACTGACAAAAAGGATTGCATTGGCCACAAGCTGTAAGAAAGAAAGAAAAAATAAATTAATATTTTAAATACAGATTTTTAAGTTTACATTTCTATTCAGCAACATTTTTAAAAAAACCCCAACCAGCACTGTATTTAAAAATTCTGCCTCACTAGCCATGTCACTGATATCCCTTCCCACAATCCAACTGCAGTGAAACAATTCTAGCAGCTACCAGAAGTCCAGACAAGCAATATTGCACAATACAGAACTTTGCATCTGTTGAAGTTGACTGCTCTTATGATGATCTACTTTCTTTCAGCACAGGTTCTTTCATCAGCCCATTGGCAGATCTGTCTATTTAATAAGGAGAGCAGTATCTTCAGCATTTGTTCAATTGTGAGATGCCCGGAAGACTAAAATTATTTTCTTATGCCTTTGTAAAGTAGAGATATTATTGTCTCTTTTTTTATAGTTGAGAAGCAAGGTACTAACAAAACCTGTGACTAAATCAAAATGTGTTCCCGGTTACCCCAAGCTTTCATATTGTACTGTTTGCACTTGGAAAATCTGCTTCTTTTCCCATATCTATACTATTAGCAAACATATTAGCATACAAGAGACCAATGAAGTAATACTCGGGTCACTCAGGCAAGCTTCAGGTAAACAAAACCTGGTCCTTATGGGAGATTTTAACTACCCAGACATTTGCTGGAAGAACAACACTGCTGTACACCTCACACCCATTAAGTTGCTGGAATGTGCAGAAGACCGCTTCCTTGCTCAAATGTTGGATGTACCAACCAGCAATGGGACACAGCTGGACTTACTACTCACTTACCAAGAAAACCTGCTCTGTAATATCTTGGTTAGTGACAGCCTTGGCTGCAGTGACTACAGTATTGTGGAATTTGGGATACTGCTGAGCACAATGAAGGTTAATTCCAGGACAAAGGGTTTAGATTTTAGAAGAGCAAACTTCAGCTCACTCAGGGCTCAGTTGGAAGGGATCCTGTGGGAAGCTTCCATGGAGGGTTAAAGGAGCTAGTGAGTGCTGGGAGTTTTTCAGGAACACTCTCCTAGATAAGCAAAACCAGTTCATCCCCTCTAGAGGCAAGGAAAGTAGGCTGAGCAAGAGACCCCCATGGCTTAAGTGCAAGCTTCTGGGTCTCCTCAGAACCAAAAGGGAAATGTACCAGAGGTGGAAAAGTGGAACATTACTGGTTGGAAATTACAGGGGCATTGCCAGGGTATGCAGAGATGCAGTTAGGAAAGCAAAAGCTCAGCTGGAGTTGAAATTGGCCAGAGATGCAAAAACTTCAGATACATTAACAAGAAGAAACAGAGGAATAATATTGGCCCACTATTAAACAGGAGAGGCGAACTAGTCACCAACAATGCTGAAAAGGCAGAGGTCCTCAACACCTTCTTCACCTCTGTCTTTACCAGTGCTGTTGGGTCCCAGGCCATAGGAACAAAAGTCCAGGTTGATGCAGACACCAACCCACCGAGAGTGAAGGAAGAGTTGGTATTACAGGAGCTTGACTGGTACAAATCGATGGGTCCAGATGCCATCCACCCTAGGGTGCTGAGAGAGCTGGCTGTTATTGCAAAGCCACTCTCCATAATCTTTGAGAAGTCGTGGAGATCGGGAGACGTCCCTGAGGACTGGACGAAGGCTAATGTCACCCTCATCATATAAGAAGGGTCGAAAGGAGGACCCAGGTAATTACAGACCCATTAGCCTCACTTCAGTCCCTGGGAAAGCCATGGAGCAAATCCTTCTGGGGACAGTCACAAGTCAATTGAAGCATGTGATTGGAAAAAGCCAACATGAATTTAACAGGGGCAAATCATGCTTGACAAACCTGATCGCCTTCTACAAAAGTAACCTGCTCAGTTGATGCAGGGTGAGCGATGGGCATTGTCTACCTGGACTTCTCCAAGGCTTTTCATACGGTCCCCCACAGCCTCCTCCTGGAGAAACTGCCTTGTTATGGCCTTGACTAGTGGTCTGTGCGGTGGGTGGGGAACTGGCAGACAGATCATACCCAGAGGGCAATAGTAAATAGTTCCTCCTCAAACTGGCAACCAGTCATAAGTGGGGTCCCCAAGGGCTCGATATTGGGCCCAATGCTGTTTAACATCTTCATAAGGGACTTGGATGTTGGGATCAAGAGCACCCTGATAAAGTTTGCTGACAACAGCAAGATGAGTGGAAATGCTGACACTCCAGAAGGGAGAGCCACCCTCCAGGGTGACCTGGACAGACTGAAGGAATGGGCTAGCAGGAACCTTATGAAGTTAAATGGGGAGAAGTGTAAGGTCTTGCACCTGGGAACACAAAACCCAGGAGTGCAGTTCAGACTGGAATCCACCTGGCTGGAAAGCAGCCTTGTGGAAAGGGACCTGGGGGTCTTGGTGGGTAACAGGCTGTGGGACAAAAGGACAGACACTTTTGTTAAATTTTACAAAAGGAATGCATTCCTGCCGGTCTGCCTACCCGCTCCCGCTACAGAGGGACTGTCTTGCAAAAGACAGTATGCTACATTACTCTAATTCTTACATCAGATAAGGAGTAGGGGCAAAAGGAATAGATCATTGTGTCAGCCAAGGTATTGGCCAAGATAAAACTCTGGCGCCTGGCATGTGCATCTTGACTGCAAACTTGATGGCTGGAAAAAAGCATGACTTCTGGAACAGGATGAAGATTGTGTGGCCCAGGGTCATAGCGGTAAGTCAAAACAATGGAAACCATGACACCTGAGAAATTTGCATCAACAGCAACACTGGTCCTTTTCCCCTCTCTTAATTAATAAGTAATAAGAGCCTGAGAAGGTACCAATCAGAAAATTATTTATGACCTAGTCCCATCTCGTCAGTTAGTATAAATTAGTCCTAGAATCCTCTGTTTCTTTGGAGGAAGAGATCAACAGCTATCTGGATGGGTCGACGGGCCTGAATCCTCTCTTCTCCCCCAAAAGGGGATGCCTTTTGTAAGACTTGCACCTCTGACTCTGTCAGATATTTTTATTTTGTCTTCACTATTTTCACCTCAAATCTATGCAGCTAGTGAATTTATTACGGCTATCCAGAACTAGTTATAATTGTCACATCAATAAATCATCTTAACTTTGCTCTAAAACTGCCTCAGTGAAAGGCCATGCTAGGGCTCTGAGGTGGGCAAAGTGCTTCAGTGAAAGTCCTTTTGGTGGGACTCTGAAGCTGCAACATTGCAAAGCTGTCTCAGTGAAAGTCCTCTTTGGGACTCTTGAGACAGGCAAACATTGCTCTTTTTACACAACACAGGCTCAAAATGAGTGAACAGTGTGCTGCAGTGGCGAAGAAAGCCAACAGGATGGTGGGCTGCATCAACAAGGGCACCACCAGCTCAGATAAAGAAGTCATCATCCCGCTCTACTCAGCGCTTGTGAGACCACACATGGAATATTGCATTCAGTTTTGGTTCCTGCTCTACAAAAAGGATGTGGACAGGCTGGAAAGGGTTCAGAGTGGGGCCACAAGGACGATCAGAGGACTGGAGGACTTGCCATATGAGGAGACGCTGAGAAAACTGGGCTTGTTCAGCCTTAAGCAGAGAAGGCTAAGGGGATACACTTCATTACCATGTTTCAGTACATACAGTGCGGCTACCAAGAAGATGGAGACTCCCTATTTAAAAGGAGTCATGTGGAAAAGACAAGGGGTAATGGGCACAAGTTGCTCCTGGGGAGATTCTGGTTGGACACAAGAGGTAAATTTTTCACCATGAGGACAGTCAAACATTGGAACAGTCTCTCAAGGAAGGTGCTAGATTCCCCCCCATTGGAGAGTTTTAAGTCTCAGCTTGACAGGGTGCTGAGCCATCTCATATAAACTATAGTATTACCTAGAAAGGTTGGACCAGATGATCCTTGAGGTCCCTTCCAACCTGGCATTCTATTTTCCTGTGATTCTATGATACTGCATTTTTTGAGAAATCATCCTGTAGTTCCCTGGGTCTTCTTTTTCCCTTCTTGAAAATGGGGGTTATGTTTCCCCGTTTCCAGTCAGAAGGAACTTCACCAGACTGCCATGACTTTTCAAAATGATGGACAGTGGCTTTGAAACTTCATCCACCAGTTCTTTCAGGAGCCACGGGTGAATGCCATCAGGTTCCATGGACTAGTTCACCTTTAGGTTTTTTAGGTGGTCTTGAACCTCCTCTTCATCTACAGTGGGATGGTCCTCCTTTTCCCAGTCCCTGCCTTTGGTTTCTCTAACATGGGGGATGTGATCGGACTCCTTGCTGGTGAAGACTGAGGCAAAGTAGCCATTGAGTACCTCAGCCTTCTCTACATCTTGGAGGACCAGCTCTCCCATTTCCTTCTGAAGTGGGCCCACATTTTCCTAGTCTTCCTCTTATCATTAACATACCTATAGAAACTTTTCTTATTGCCCTGAACTTCCCTTGCCAGATCCAATTCTCTCTGTGCTTTTGCTTTCCTAACCTGATCTCTTGCTTCTCTAACTACCTCTCTGTACTTCTCCCAGGGTACCTGGCCTTGCTTCCACCCTCTGTAAAATTTTGATTTTACACTTAAGTATGTCCAGGAGTTCCCTGCTCATCCACGCAAGCCCCCTGGCTCTCCTGCCTGCCTTCTTCTTTGTAGGGACACATTGGTCCTGGGCATGCAGGAAGTGTTCCTTGAATATGGACCAGCTTTCCTGGGCTCCCTTCCCATCCAAGGCTTTGTCCCATTCTACCTTAGGAAGAAGATCCTTGAAGAGATCACAGTCTGCCCTTTTAAAATCAAGTGTGCTCAGCTTGCATCACACTTTCCTCACTGCTTTAAGGATCTTGATTTCTACAGTGTCATGGTCACTGCAGCCTAGTCTCCCAGTGAGTTTCACATCATTCACCAGCCCGTCTCTGTTGGTGAGAACAAGGTCCAGCAAAGCTCCTTTTATGGTTGGCACCTCTACCATTTGGAGGAGGAATTTGTCACCAATGCACTCGAGGAACTTCCTGGAATGCTGGTGCTTTGCTGTGCTGTCCCTCCAGCAGATGTCAGGGTGATTAAAGTCCCCCATGAGGACCATGGCTTGCAAGTGAGAAGCAGCTCCTATCTGTCTAAAGAGGGCCTCACCCACTTGGTCATCCTGGTTGGGTGGCCTATAGCAGATCCCCACTATGGTATCTCCTGCTCCTGTCTTCCCTTTAATCCTGACCCGGAGTGTTTGTCAGTTCCTCATTCATCCCCAGGCAGAGCTCCATGGACTCCAGCTGGTCATTGATGTAGAAGGCAACACCCTCTCCTCTTCTGCCTTTCCTGTCCTTTCTAAACAATTTATACTCAGCCATCCCCCCGGTCCAGTCATAGGAGCCATCCCACCATGTCTCAGTGATCCCAATAACATCATAGCCCTGCAGGCATGCCAACATGTGCAGCTCCTATTACTTGGAATTACTTTGGAATTATTTCTATGAACTCTGCTTTGATGCAGGACATGCAAATAACACAGCCGTCCTTCTGCATTTTTAAATGTTTTTACGATATGTGGTAACATCGGTCAACTAACCTAAATAACCCAAAAGTGGCTTGCACAAAACCTCCCTATCTAAGATAATCCTGTCCGAGTTTCTCGCTGCATCTCTAATTTCTGAAACATGTCTTCAGATAGTAAATTCTGCAATGCAATGCAATGCAGTGTTTGTTTTCAAATTAGGCAATAAAGCCCATTTACTCAATGTCTTTTCGGTCTCATTCTCCATAATTACTTTAGTTACTACCACAGCATCATGATACTGATTCATGGGACTCATAAATTCCAAAATTTCAGAAATTACTTGGCACATAAATTGGCCAAGACTGGGTATAATAAGAGCAAAGGCAGACATTACATCAAGTAAAACACTTCCTGTTAAATTCCTCTACACCCAAAATAGTTCCATGTATAGACCATATAACTGACATTTCTTTCTTAATTCAAGGCATACATTTCAAGCTAGTACATAACTACTGTTCTATGAGTGTAAATGCAAGGAAGACCACTGCCCTTGTTTGAACTCCATAGTGAGTCCAGCTGTGCCATAAACACAATAAAATTTTAAAAAATAAAATAAGAAAACCACTGACATCATTGTAGAGAATGCTTACTGACTAACAGGACTCCAGGGCTGAAGGCTTGAATTCAGCCAATATGGTAAGCAAAGATCCAAAATGACATCCAGAACCTACCCGCTGATTTTGGAGAGCCTTTGGGAAATTTTTCATCCTACAAAAATAAAGTTTCTAAAGGCAGTATACAGAATCACAGAATGTCAGGGGTTGGAAGGACCTCTGAAGATCATCAAGTCCAACCCCCCTGCCACAGCAGGACCAAAAACTAGGGCAGATCACTCAGAAAGGTATCCAGACAGTTCTTGAAAGTCTCCAGAGAAGGAGACTCCACAAACTCTCTGGGGAGCCTGTTCCAGTGCTCTGTAACCCTCATAGTAAAGAAGTTCTTCCTCATGGTGAGGTGGAACTTCCGGCGCTCGAGTTTGAATCCATTGCCTCTCATCCTGTCACTGGGCACAAGTGAAAAAAGGTTGTCCCTGCCTTCTTGATGCCCAGCCCTCAGGTATTTATAGACATTAATTAGATCCCCTCTCAGTCTTCTCCTCTCTAGACTGAAAAGCCCCAGGTCTCTTAGCCTTTCCTCATGAGACAGATGTTCCAGTCCCTTAATCATCCTCATAGCCCTCCGTTGGACTTTCTCAAGTAAACCCCTGTCCCTCTTGAACTGGAGAGCCCAGAACTGGACACAATACTCCAAGTGAGGTCTCACCAGCGCTGAGTAGAGGGGGAGGAGAACATCTCTCGATCTGCCGGACACAGTCCTCCTAATGCACCCCAAAATACCATTGGCCTTCTTGGCCATGACAGCACATTGCTCCATGGAGAACTTGTTGTCTACCAGGACCCCAAGGTCCTTCCCCACGAAGCTTCTCTGTAGCAGATCACCTCCTAACCTGTATTGGTGCATTTTGTTGTTCCTTCCCAGGTGCAGGACTCTGCATTTGCTCTTGTTGAACCTCATTCTATTCCTCCTTGCCCAGCTCTCCAGCCTGTCCAAATCTTGTTGAATGGCCGCACAGCCTTCAGGTCAATCAGCCAATCCTCCCAGCTTTGTGTCATCAGCAAATTTGCTGAGAAGACACTCTGCCCCATCATCAAGGTCATTGATAAAGATGTTAAACAGGACTGGACCCAGCACTGATCCCTGGGGGACTCCGTTAGTTACAGGTTTCCAGCTGGACTCTGCACCATTGTTCATCACTCTTCGGGCTCTATTGTGTAGCCAATTCTGAATTCATCTCACTGTCCATTATTTATCCCACATATCCTGAGCTTGCTCACAAGGATGTTATGGGAGACTGTGTCAAAAGCCTTGCTAAGGTCAAGGTAGACTACATCCACTGGTCTCCCTGCATCTATTCATTTACTCACAACATCATAGAAGACTATCAGATTAGTCAAGCATGATTTCCCCTTGCTAAATCCATGATTAGCAAGGGGAAATGATTACTCCTGATAACCTTCTTCTCTCCCATGTGCTTTGAGATGACCTCCAGAATGAGCTGCTCCATCATTTTTCCAGGGATGGAGGTGAGGCTGACTGGTCTGTAATTTCCTGGATCGTCCTACTTGAATACACAGAATCACAGAATCATAGAATGCTTTGGGTTGGAAAGGACCTTAAAAATCATATAGTTCCAACATCCTCTCATTGGCAGAGACACCTCCCACTAGACCAGGTTGCTCAAAGCCCCATCCAACCTGGCCTTGAACACTTCCGAGGCATGGGCATCCACAGGTTCTCTGGGCAATCTGGTTCAGCGTCTCACCACCCTCACACTAAAGCATCTCCTCCTAATGTCTAATCTAAATCTATGCTCTTCCAGTTTGAAACTGTTCCCCCTTGTTCTGTCACTACATGCCCTTGTAAAATGTCCCTCTCCAGCTTTCCTATATGCCCCCTTCAGGTACTGGAAGGCTACTATAAGGTCTCCTTGAAGCCTTTTCTTCTCCAGGCTGACTAATCCCAACTCTCTTATCCCATCTTCACAGGAGAGGTGCACCACTCCTCTGATCATCTTCATGGCCTTCTTTTGGACTCACTCCAATAGCTCCATGTCCTTCTTGTGTTGGGGGCTCCAGAACTTGACACAGTACTCCAGGCAGGATCTCATGAGAGTAGAGTAGAGGGGTAGAACCACCTCCCTCAACTTGCTGGTCACAATTCTTTGTATGCAGTCCAAGACACAGCTGGCTTTCTGGGCTGCAAGTGCACATTGTCAGCTCATGTTGAGCTTCTCATCAATCAACATCCCCAAGTCGTTTTCCTCAGGGCTGCTCTCAGTCCATTCCCCGCCCAGCCTTTAAATGTGCTTGGGACTGGCCCAGCCCAGGTGCCAGACCTTGCACTTGGCCTTATTGAATGTCAGGTGCTTGGCATGGGCCTATCTCTCAAGCCTGTCAAGGTACCTCTTGATGGCATCTCTTCCCTCCAGCGTGTCAACCGCACCACACAGCTTGGTGTCATTGGCAAACTTGCTGAGGGTGCACTCAATTCCACTGTCCACGTCGCCAATCGTCACAGCTTCTAAAACCTCCTTCTATATCTAAGTCAAGAAAGTGGCCACACCATTCTGGTGTTTGTCTTACAGAATCTGTATTATTTACTGGTAGGAATCACTAATGTAGTTTCCTGATGGACAGCTGAGGTGTGATAAGCAAAATGTATCATAATGGTAGTAAAAAAGGATGGAAAAGCAAATGTCAGTTGATTGTAACCATAAGAGGAAAAAAAAAAAACAACAAGTAAGATTTGCTCACCTATCTCAGGAAAAAATGGCTTGCAGATAGTAATGAAGCAATCAGCACTACCAAGAGGCATGGTCCTGCCTGCCTGAAGATAGAAAGCACAGACTGACATAGTGCCACAGCACTTATGGTTTCTGTGAATGTGTTCTGAATAGCATTAGTATCTTCTTTCCCGTGCCATTTTAAACACTGCAATTGAATATAGTCAGGGGAACAACACTCTGTGCTGTTTCTGAGAATCACAGATAACCACCAGTGAATCCCTTTTCAGAGTATGACACGAGCTTCAAACAATGGGGTGTTTTCCCGGAATTTTAATCAGTGCTTTGTAATCACTGACAAAGATGTTAAACAGCGCCAGACCCAATACCAACCCCTGAGGAACCCCACTCGTCACTGATCTCCACCTGGACACTGAGCAGTTGATTTCAACTCTTTGAGTATGACCATCCAGCCAATTCCTCAGTCACCAAGTGGTTCATCCATCAAGTCCATGTCTCTCCAATTTAGAGATAAGGATGTAATGCGGGACAGTGTCAAATGCTTTGCACAAGTTCAGGTAGATGACATCAGTTGCTCTTCACTTATGCACCAACTCTGTAACCCCACTGTAGAAAGCCACCAAATTCGTCACATAGGATTTGTTCCTAGTGAAGCCATGTTGGCTGTCACAAGTGCCTTAGCATAGTTTCCTGCTCCACGATCTTGCTGGAGAGTTGAAACTGACTGGTCTGTAGTTCCTTGGGTCTTCTTTTTTCCCCTTTTTAAAATGAGGTGTTATGTTTCCCCTTTTCCAGTCAGCGGTAACTTCCCTGGACTGCCACGATTTCTCAAATATGATGGATAGTTGTTTTGAAACTTCACCTGCTAGTTCCCTCAGGACCTGTGCATGTATCTCATCAAGTCCTATCGACTTGTGCACCTTCAGGTTCCTTATACGGTGTCAAAACTGATCCCTACCGTGGGTGGTTTTTCTTTCTCTCAGTCCCTGCCTTTGGTTCCCATCACTTGGGTAGTGTAGCTTGAGCATGTGCCAGTGAAGTCATTGAGTACCTCAGCCTTCTCCATATCCTGAGTAACCAGATCTCTTATTTCCTTCCAGAGAGGGACCACATCTTCCCTAGTCTTCCTTTTATCACTGACATACCAATAGAAGCTTGTCCTGTTGCCCTTGACATCCCTGGCCAGATTTAATTCTATCAGAGCTTTAGCCTTCCTAACCTTATGCCTGGTTGCTCCGACAATTTCTCTCTATTCCTTCCAGGCTTGTCCTTGCTTCCACCCTCTGTAGGCTTCCCTTTTATGTCGTGAGTTTGTCCAGGAGCTCCTTGTTCATCCATGAAGGCCTCCAGGAATTTTTGCCTAACTTCCTCTTTGTTGAGATGCATTGCTCCTGAGCTTGGAGGAAGTGATCCTTGAATAATAAACAGCTTGAGCTTTTCTTCCCTTCTGGACTTTATCTCATGGTACTCTGCCAATCAGGTCGCTGAAGAGGCCAGAGTGTGCTTGGGCTCACTGTGTAGTGAGCTTGCTGTGCACCCTTGTTGCTACCACAGGATCTTGAACTCCGCCATGTCATGGTCACTGTAGCCAAGGCTGCCCTTGAGCTTCACATTCCCCACCAACCCCTCCTTGCTGGTGAGAAAAAAATCTTGGTGTAGTGGGGAGAACTGAAAGATTCATTCTAGGTGGGTTCTCCAGACCTTCATGGATTCACAAGTCCTCTAACTTTTACTTTCATACCTTGTTGTTATTAGTTAACAGGACAATAACTTCCCTGCAAACATTTTCACCAGTACAAAAACAAAAGATACCCTGTGACAATGCTAGGAGCTGTGCCTAGCATTAACTTTTTTTTCATAGAATCATAGAATCATAGAATCCTAGGGGTTGGAAGGGACCTCGAAAGATCATCTAGTCCAAGCCCCCCGCCAGAGCAAGGTCACCTAGAGTACATCACACAGGAACATGTCCAGGTGGGTTTTGAATGTCTCCAGTGAAGGAGACTCCACAACCTCTCTGGGCAGCCTGTTCCAGTGCTCTGTCACTCTCACAGTAAAAAAGTTTTTTCTGATATTCACCTTGAACCTCCTATGCTCCAATTTGCACCCATTACTCCTTGTCCTATCACTGGTCATCACTGAGAAAAGCTTAACTCCATCTTCCTGACACTCACCCCTTACATATTTGTAAACATTGATGAGGTCACCCCTCAGTCTCCTCTTCTCCAAGCTAAAGAGACACAGCTCCCTCAGCCTTTCCTCATAAGGGAGATGTTGCACTCCCTTAATCATCTTTGTAGCTCTGCACTGGACTCTTTCAAGCAGTTCCCTGTCCTTCTTGAACTGGGGGGCCCAGAACTGGACACAATACTCCAGATGTGGCCTCACCAATGCAGGATAGAGGGGGAGGAGAACCTCTCTTGACCGACTAACCACACCCTTTCTAATGCTCCCCAGGATGCCATTGGCCTTCCTAGCCACAAGGGCACATTGCTGGCTCATGGTCATCCTCTTGTCTACCAGGACCCCCAGGTCCCTTTCACCTGCACTGCTCTCCAGCAGGTCAGCCCCCAACCTGTACTGGTACATGGTGTTTCTCTCCCCCAAATGCAAAACTCTACAGTTGCCCTTGTTGAACTTCATCAGGTTTCTCCCCGCCCAACTCTCCAGCCTGTCTAGGTCCCTCTGAATGGCAGCACAGCCTTCTGGTGTGTCAGCCACTCCTCCCAGCTTAGTGTCATCAGCAAACTTGCTGAGGGTACACTCTGTTCCCTCATCCAGGTCGTTGATGAAGATGTTGAACAACACCGGTCCCAGTACCGACCCCTGAGGGACTCCGCTAGTCACAGACCTCCAACTAGATTCTGCCCCATTGACTACAACTCTCTGACTCCTTCCCATCAACCAGTTCCTGATCCACCTCACTACCTGATCACCAAACCCATACTTGATCAACTTATCTACAAGGATGCTGTGGGAGATGGTGTCAAATGCTTTACTGAAATCTAGATAAACCACATCTACTGCTCTACCATCATCTATCCACCTAGTAATTTCCTCATAGAAGGCTATGAGGTTAGTCAAACATGACTTACCCTTGATAAAACCATGCTGACTGCTCTTGATGACCCCCATGTCCTTGATATGCCTAGAGGTAGTGACAAGAACAAGTTGTTCCATCACCTTTCCAGGGATGGAGGTGAGGCTGACCGGTCTATAGTTACCCGGGTCCTCCTTCTTGCCCTTCTTGTAGACTGGTGTGACATTTGCTGTCCTCCAGTCCTCAGGCACCTCTCCTGTTACCCATGACTTACCGAAGATGATGGAGAGTGGCCTAGCAATGACCTCCGCCAGCTCCCTCAGCACCTTTGGATGCATTCCATCCAGACCCATCGATTTATGGATGTCCAGATTACTCAACTGATCCCTAACCCAATCCTCATCTACCATGGCAAACTCCTCCTTTATCTTGACTTCTTCTGGGGCTATATGAGTCTGGGGCTTGTGGGGAAAGCCTGCAGGAGTAAAGACAGAGGCAAAGAAGGCGTTCAGCACCTCTGTCTTCTTTATATCCTCTGTCACCAGGGCACCCACCTCATTCAACAGTGGGCCAATATTGCCTCTAGTGTTAGTTTTGTTAGCTATGTATTTGAAAAAGCCCTTTCTATTATCCTTAACCTGACTTGCAAGGTTAAGTTCCAATGAGGCCTTAGCTTTCCTAATTGCCTCCCTACATCCTCTGACAACTGTCCTTTCTCCTCAGATAACCAAAAAGAAAGAGTTATCTCATAAGAACTTATCTCATAAGAACTAACACCAGTGAAGAATGCTGTTACAGCTTGCTCCTAAGAACTGCAAAATGGGGGTTCAGATGTGATCAGTCAGAAGAATTTCAACTTAAATACCAGTTATTTACATGTCACTTCTCAGAGATGGTAATACAGATGGTAATACAGATGGTAAAACTTTGAAGATGAAAAGCAGTACATGAGCTTATCTTTTCATGATAGAGGCTGAGCATGAACAGTCTGCAATTCCTAACCTGCTTTATTTTGCTTCATCACAGAGAACTGTTTAAGGTATATAAATTTTCAGCACAAGTTAAAGCCTACTAAACTGAAATTACTGTAGAAATTCCAGTAGAATCCTATTTTTAAAGACATGACTGCAGCCACACTCACCTTATCCCTGTATTTTATCATGCTGAAGTGTAGTGACAACAGTGTATTTTAAAGCTAATTCTTAGAACTGCAATGGAATAAAAATACAAAGGATTTGTAATGGCCGTATTCAAAGGCAGTAAAGAAAAACCACAGAATAAACAGGCAGTAACAGACAGTGCAACTGTATGACTCTGTCCATATACAAAAAGCTGTTAATAACACAGGGTAAAAAACTAATGCTATCTTTATGTGCGGGTATCAGAGTGGACCAAGACATGAATAATTATCAGGAAAATAAAAAAGTCAACTCAATTCCTGGTTTTCCACTGGAAGCAGTAAAAGACTCAGCAGGATAAGTAATTTTCTGACATGCTTTGAACAGTTTAAGATAAAACAGAGGCTTCGCTGTCAGCTCTGGTTGGCAGAAAATCAGCAAAAGTGATAAAGCAAGTAAAAGATTAATAGATTTCAAAATGTGAGAAAATAAAGTAAGGGAGATTGTCTCCCGCGGTAAGAATTCCTTTCCTTCACAACTCATTTTCCACTTATGTTGCAGAATGGCCTGCAGAACAGGGCCACGAATCCATGGAGGCATTGTACAAGCAATCTCCTTGCTAGCTTAACATAAGTAGGCCTGACTCCATTTTGTAGAAACTGCAAAATCATGCTGACAAGGGAGAAAAGCAAGGGCACAGTGTCCTTGCCAGTTTTGTTTAGAGTGGGAGTAGGGAGTATAACGGTAAGAATGAGGAAGAACCTTGGGCTAGAGTCTGCAAAACAGGAGGAGGGTGTAGACGTAACCACCTGTGTGTAACCAATGCAATTACAATACATATGAATAATTAGTAGAAAGAGTATATAAGCACTGCTGTATCCTAATAAAGTTGAAGCTTGCTTTATCAATCACATTGATTTGACTGCTTGTCTTCCCTCACCATCGTCACACTTAATTACTATTTTTTCATTAATTGCAGAGTATATACATCTCTCTCAGTAGTTTTCTCAAATGCTTGCCATCTCCTGGTCCCTTTCATTTTCATTTGTAAGTATGTACCTCTATATATACATACATGTAAAACACAAGTGTGCTGTAATTCCAGGAAAGACTGAGATGAGAGGCTTGCTGTTAAAACTAAACCACTCGGGAGAGGTACTGACGCATCCAGAACTGCTGAAATATCAAGGAAATTAATTTTAAACAATTCCTACATTATTCACTATACTACTGCTTAGTAGCAAAAAGACTGCTTTTCAGGTTTCACCATCAACTACCAAAGAAACAATTTAATGCAACATAAAGTGACTCAAAGACATTTTTATGCTGCAACCTCTTTCAAACCATGTTATTCTCTCATTCCATAATGATATTACTAGTCAGTTAGAATAAGAAAAGAGCATCAGGGTAATGAAAGCCTTTTTTTAAAATTACTTTTAAAAATTCACTGTTATCACTGAATCTTGTATTGTGCATTCTGCGTACCTGCTGCACTTCAGTATTGACATCCTGAGTTGTAAGCTTGCCCAGTGCTTAGTAGGGTACACCTTCTATCACTGCAGGAACTCTGGCATGGTTTCTTGTGCTGGCTCTAGAGGATGCTACCAAAGGCAAATTTCAAACACAGAGAGCTAGTTCTTGTGGGGTGCCAAGTTAGTTTTGGTAGGGAACTCTGATTGTACAATACAGCAATGCCCATCAAGAACTCAGCAAATAATTCTGGAGGTAAGAAGCATGTAACATGCACACACATACACAAGGAGGAGTTCAATTAAAGATCATCTAAACAGTTGCATAGCAGATGTTTCAAACCTGAGGCTGCTTTTCGTTGTGGAGCAGCTTTCTCTTTGTCTCATAAAATTGCCTCATAGAAAAATGTGACTATGTCACAAAGGTGTAAATGACTTCTGGGTCACTTGAAGACTTTTTTACAAAGTGGCATTTATGTGGATGGATATTGAAATACACAATTGAAGAAGGCTCAACGAGAAAAAGAAATCAACAGAAAATAAAAAATTCAGGAGACTCCCTCAGAACTTCACTGTGCTTTCTAAAAGCTGGGCTTGTGGTGCAAATGGGACTGAGAAAGAATGTCAGTAGTTACCACTCCCAGAATTATAAGTTTGTGGCTAATATAAAAATTAAATTTATTCTCTGCAGCATGACTTCTCACGGTATCCCATTAAATACGGAAGAGTGGAGTACATAGGAAATGTGGCCAGCATTTCCAAGTGAAGGTTGACATTTGCAGAAAAGACAAAACCAATGTGGTACGTGTATGTCTTAAACTTCAAATATCTGATAAGATGAAAGGTATGGAGGGCCTGAATTCTACTTCCAGATTTCTCTGTTAAATTGAATTTTTGTGCAAGTAATTTCCATGCCACTATTGTTGTGCCTGTTATGTAGACAACATAACTCATTCTGTCAAAATACTAAGATAGGACAATTAAATGCATTATTGTAAAATATGAATGTCTATTGTAAGGCATGCCTCTAAGGAAAGAATCATGAACAATTTACCAAAATGAGTCCACCATTAAAAATCTTAAACACCAAGGCAAGACCAATTAATGAGAATTGTTGATATCATGACAAGATTTTCTACAAGTTTAAACAAATAATCTCTCTTTTTCCTGTTATGGAAAATGTTACCATTAGAGCAGTGCTTTATTTACAGCACAAGACTACATAAAGGACAATGCATAATTGGTTCTTGATCTTCACATGGTTTTGTTAAGTTTAGTAATTCCCTTAATTCACTTCACAACCTTTTAAGAACACTTAATTACTACATCTGATCCCTCCATTTGCTCAAGTGGCATTACAAATGAGGACAGAACTTCTTAGTTCCTTACTGCATCCCAAAAAGCACACTCTCCAACAAAAGAAGTTAGCCAAGCAAATTTTCTCCAGATTAAAGAAATGTATTCCCATTTTAAATAAATGTCAGTCCCTTGTTTTTGTTAGTTTTTGTCCTAAAAAGAAAAATTTTTCTGCTGTACTATTCTCTGTGGTTTCTGCATTCATTTGCACCCCTCCTGAATCTAAATATTTATTTTGGTGTATCAGGACTTTGGGAGTTTTTATTTTATTCTTTATTTATTAGGAAGACAGAAAGAAGCACTTACGTGCAAGAACTTTTGTTCTTATCTGCATTTTTTTAATGAAATACAGAGGTATATAATATTCTGTATTCCTCTATTAAATACAGAGGAAATAAGAGAAATATCAGACAGAGGACTTACAGGTAATACAGAATAGAGCACTGATATATGAAATTTTAGAAATAAGAAATAAAGGACTGGATGTAAAATACTACAAGCAGCATACAGGCTGAAATGTCTTCTAGTAAAACTTCTCAATCACTTCAAACCATTCCAAATAATTAATGACTTCATAAAGGCTGTAATTTTGAAATAAAAAAAACCCAAACACAAAACCAAAGCTAAACACAGAGCAGTATTCTATTTTAAATGGTTGGCACAACTGCAACAGTAACGTCTGGAACTTGCCAAGTAGAACACTGGCCTGTTCCACTTCAGAAATTCAAAACAGCAGTAAGAAAACGCCCTAATTTGTCTCCATCTAAAGCCTGATTTTATACATAATGTGTGCATACTGATGAACATTTGTGAACTAGTTCTTGACAACATGTGAACAATATTAATTATTTCTCTTGGTTTCATATTTATGTCCATTAAGCCCAGTTGAGGTTAATAACAGCAGTTTTTCTATATATCAAATCAGACTTTACAAATAGATAACTGGCAGTTACTATTACACAAGGCAACTAACACTCTCCAAAACCCACAGAAGTGCTGGTGCTATTGCAGACAAAAGATAGTATCTGAAGAATATTACATCTGAAGAAATAGAATTTCCCAGTCATCAATACAAATCAGTCAAGTCTAGGTACGCAAGAGAACTGACTTGATCTCCATGCTTTTTCACTGTATGAGAGGCTGTGAATACCTCTCAGATAAGATATGAGAGATAAAATATCTCAGCTGTAGTTGCTTCTTGCTGTTTTATTACGGTACACAGAGTGTGTAACAGTTTCACAGCAGAACATATACCTTAAACCTAATATGGGCTCAGCCACTTCCATCTAAGGAAAGCTAACACAATGAGGAAAGCCACCCAGAAAAAAGTTGAAATATTTTTGCTAACTGGTTTACATATTACATCTCACAAGTTTATTTGTGCTGAGAGAGGCAAATGTTACTGGTATTTCTTTCCTGTTGTATTTTTTTACAGTGTATTTTACGTCACCATAGAACAAATAAGCCCTCAGTTCTTCTGTGCTTTTGGGGTGGGTTGTTATGGTTTGGGGGTTTTTGGACATTACAATTGTTCACAAACATTATGAATAGCTGCTATCTATCACAAAAGACTTGGAATATGTTGCCAAAACCAGTTGAAATAATTTCTATAGAAATTATGGCAAATATTTCTATGTACTTGTCCATGTAATATAATTGCTTGATCAGCCCCTGAAGGCCATTCTACATAAAGCTGTAGTCCCACCAAAGGTTCCAAAATAGCTTGGACTGTGTATCCCCACAAGTTTTTCTTTTTATTTAATTACTGCAACTTTTCAAAAATTTATTTAATTACTTCAGCCTTTTATTTTTGAGGGAAATATTAAAATGTTCAGATGGATTGTAGTGGGGGAACAAGTAATGGAAAGGAACCATGTGTTGCATACAGCAAATGCAAACAGATTTTGGACAACAGATTACTGTGCTCCTTTTGCATCCCACTGTGTCCCACCAGCTGAGTGAACTCACTGTTGTCTCACGCTCCTGTGGCAGGATTTGGTTATATCCATAAAATGTAGTAGACAATGTGCCTCTTACTGTACCTGGTTTTATAGAGTAATAGAACCTTTTAGATTGGAAAAGACCTTTAAGGTCATCAAGTCCAACCATCAACCTAACACCACTATACCAACTAAACCGTATCCTGAGGTGCCACATTTACATGTTTTTTGAACACCTCCAGGGATGGCGAGTCCACCACTTCCCTGGGCAGCCTGTTCCAATGCTTCGCCACTCTTTCAGTAAATAAACTTTTCCTAATATCCAGTCTAAACCTCCCCACAACTTGAGGCCATTTTCTCTCATTCTACCACCGGTTACTTAAGAGAAAACACCAGCACCCACCTCACTACAACCTCCCATGCTTAAAACCTCTACGTGCTTTTTTTTAATTTAACTTCAGGGGACTTTCCCAAGATCTGGGAGACAGCCAGGGATACAACCAGGTGACTTTTTAATCAGCCTTTGTGATCACGCAGCCTGAGATAATAATTGAAGTATCAGTTTGTAAGGCAAGGAAGGAGCTGGTCTTTTCCCCTCTTTTGGGGGGTAAATTCTATCATTCTATCATTTTCTAAATTTCTAAAAATAATTTTTTTTATTTCTAAAAATTCTACAATTTAATAATTAGAATTTAAAATTCTAAATTCCATCATTTTAATTAAATATAATATTCAAATACATACCTTGAGTGTTGTTTCACCTTAATCTGATCAAGGGATATGGGACAGTCAAGCATTTCCTTGGACCATGACATTTTAATCACTCTCCCTGGAAGGGTCAGGTGTGAGATTAAGGTTGGATCCAAGCACACCTGGGCTTCTCTCTGAGAAGTTTAGCAAGCAAGGGGGTCCAATCTGAATCTCCCTGGGTTGCCCTACCTGGGTCATGACCAAGCAGTGTCAGGTACACATTTTTAATATCAAACAAGGGATCTCATATTCATTTTATGGCATTAAAATTTTTTGCCCCCAAAATATCAAGAAGTATACAGAAGTCTTCTAACAAGTTACCTGCAAATTAAATTGAATTACTAAACTGTGAGGCCTTGCTTCTCACTTACTGCCAAAACACCTGGCCCTCTCCAGATGAATGAAGGCAGCCAGAGCTAGAGAGGAAAAAGTGCATATGCTGTTACTGTGGTTGCCTGTGTACTTTGAAGTGAAAACATTACAGTATTAGTATTATTTCCTTTCCACCAGAAGGATTGCCTGCTAGACCTGACAATATCCATCTCTACCTCTTCTCTGTTTTTCCCCTCCATGCAGATACTTGAAGCAGTTGCTGAATTATGTCACTTCTGGTCAAATGTCCTGAAAAGATGAAAGCGTTCACCTTGAGGAAACTATGTTCTATTATACGGAGCCTGTTTACTTTTCTCCTATGGTGCTTCGCAACTTACAAGAGCTGTCCCTGCCAATGATAAGATTTTCACTCTGCAGGATCATTTAAGCTACTATAGTATATTCTGTCAGAGTTGGCACTTGAGAGTGTTTATACTGGCAAAGTTGCAAAGGAGCAATTTAAGCAGAAGAGACAGAGAATAGTAGCCATTTTCTTATTCAACTTTGAACATTATTTTTGCAAAGAGAAAAATACAGAATCATAGAATCATCCTGGTTGGAAAGGATCTTGAAGATCATCAAGTCCAACCGTAACCTAAATCCACCTACCATAACCTTTATCTACCTGTTTAGTACTTAAATCATGTCCCTAAGCACTATATCTCTATTTCTTTAAATACTTCCAGGGATGGTAACTCCACCACCTCCTTGGGCAGCCTGTTCCAGTGCCTGACCACTGTTTCAGTATAGAAATTCTTTCTAATATCCAATCTAAACCTCCCCTGCCGCAACTTCAGGCCATTTCCTCTCATCCTGTCCTTATTTACTTGGGAGAAGAGGCCAACACCCACCTCACTACAGCCTCCTTTCAGGTAGCTGAAGAGAGCAATGAGGTCTCCCCTCAGCCTCCTCTTCTTCAAACTAAACCACCCCAGTTCCCTCAGCCTCTCCTTGTAGGACATGTCCTCCAGGCCTTTCACCAGCCTCATAGCACTTCTCTGGACATGCTCCAGCAACTCAACATCCTTCTTGTAGTGAGGGGCCCAGAACTGCCCACAGTACTTGAGATGTGGCCTCATCAGTGCTGAGTACAGAGGCACAATCACCTCTCTATTCCAGCTGGCCACACTATTCTTGATGCAGGCCAGGATGCTGTTGGCCTTCTTGGCCGCCTGCGCACACTGCTGGCTCATGTTAAGTTGGCTGTCAACCAGCACTCCCAGGTTCCTCTCCACCCTGAAGCTTTCCAACCACTCATCCCCAAGCCTGTAGCTTTGCATGGGGTTATTGTGACCAAAGTGTAGGACCCAGCATTTGGCCTTGTTAAAGCTCATAGAATTGGCCTCGGCCCATCAGTCCAGTCCATCCAGGTCTCTCTGCAGAGCCTTCCTACCCTCAAGCAAATTGACACTTCCTCCCAGCCTAGTGTCATCTGCAAACTTACTTAGCAAGGACTCAATTCCCTCATCTAGATCATTAATAAAGATATTGAACACAACTGGACCCAAAACTGAGCCCTGGAGGACACCACTGGTGACCAGCCACCTACTGGATCCAACTCCATTCATTACAACTCTCTCGGCTCAGCCATCCAGCCAGTTTTTCACCCAGCAGAGAGTGCACCTCTCTATGCCATGTGTCTCCAGCTTCTCCAGGAGAATGCTGCAGGAGATGGTGTCAAAGGCTTTACTAAAGTCTAGACAGACAACGTCCACAGCTCTTCCATCATCCACCAGGTGGGTCACCTGATCATAGAAAGAGATCAGGTTAGTCAAGCAGGACCTGCCTTTCCTGAACCCATGCTGTCTGCGCCTGATCCCTTGGCTGTTCTGCACTTGACACATAAGCGCACTCAAGACAAGCCTCTCCATGATTTTCCCTGGTACTGAGGTCAGGCTGACAGGCCTGTAGCTCCCAGGATCCTCCTTCAGGCCCTTCTTCTAATAGGCATCACATTGGCAAGCGTCCAGTCACCTGGAACCTCCTGTTATCCAGGACTATTGACAGATGATAGAGGCTTGGTGCCTCTGCCAGCTCCTTCAGTACCCTCCAGTGAATCCCACCTGGCCCCATAGACTTTTGAGTGTCTGGGTGCTGCAGCAGGTTGACTGCAACCTCCTGGATTATGCGGGCGTTTTTCTGCTCTCCATCCTTATATTCCATCTCAGGAGGTCGAATATCCTGAGGGCAGCTGGTCTGACTATTAAAGGTGGAGGCAAAGAAGGCATTAAGTATCTCAGCCTTTTCTTCATCCCTGGTTGCCATGTTGCCCCCCTCATCCAATAAGGGATGGAGATTCTCCCTGGTTCTCTTTTTGCTGTTAATGTATTGGTAAAACCTTTTTTTATTGTCCTTTATAGCATTGGCCAGACTGAGCTCCAGCTGGGCTTCTGCCCCTCTAATTTTCTCTCTGTATGTCCTCACAAGCTCCTTGTACTCCTCTTGAGTTGCCCACCCCTCCTTTCAAAGGTCTAGACTCTCTTTTTCTCCCTGAGTCCCAGCAAAAGCTCACTGTTCAGCCAGGCCACTTGTGTTCCCTGACAGTTCATTTTGCGACACACGGGGACAGCCTGCTCCTGCACTTTTAAGACTTCCTTCTTGAAGAGCATCCAGCCTTCCTGGACCCCTTTGCCCCGCAGAACTGACTGCCAAGAGACTTTCTTAATCAGTGTTCTAAACAGGCCGAAGTCTGGTTTCCGGAAGTCCATAGTGGAGGTTTTGATGACCCCTCTCCTTATTTCTCTAAATATCGAGAATTTAACTGCTTCATGGTCGCTAAGCCCAAGATGGCCTTCAACCTCCACCACTCCTTCCCTGTTAGTGAACAGCAGGTCCAGTAAGGCACCTCCCCTGGTAGGCTCACTTACCAGCTGTGTTAGGAAGTTATCTTCCATACACTCAAGGAACTTCCTAGCCTGCCTGCTTGCAGCTGTGTTATTGTTCCAGCAGATGTCCAGTAGGTTAAAGTCCCCCACCAGAACTAGGGCTGGTGATTTTGAGACTTCTGCCAGCTGCCTGAAAAATGTTTCACCTGCTTCCTCACCATGGTTGAGCAGACTCCCAACAGGATATCCACCTTTTTTGCCTTCCCCCTCATCTTCACCCATAAACACTCCACATTGTCATCACTATTATTGAGCTCTATACAATCAAAGCACTCCTTGATGTACAGAGCCACCCCATCTGCTGTCTTCCCTTGCCTATCCCTTCTAAAGAGCTTGTAGCCAACTATTGAATATTCCAGTCCTGAGTCCCATCCCACAATGTTTCTGTTATGGCAACTAGGTTGTAGTTATCTTGCTGCACGAGGGCTTCCAGCTCCTCCTGTTTGTTACCCACGCTGCGTGAATTGGTGTAAATGTACTTGAGCTGGGTTATCGATTTCATCCCTGACATGGGCACACCACCCTTAGGCTCATCTCTAGCCTGGTTTTATCCCCCCACCCCCTTCCAACAGCACAGTGTATCACTAAGCAACTGATCAAACAAGGAATTGATGGAAGATTTAAAATAAAAATTCTGGTCACATTTGCACTCAAGAGACTCACTAGGAAAACAAGAAGATACAGCTCTGTTTAATTATTCTATTTAACAATTCATCCGTCAATGATTTCAAGAGAAGACAAAGAAATTCTGAGGACCAAAGGACCCAACTCCACTAATTTTCAGTTAGTGATCCTTAAAATCAAGTTTGTTGTTAAAATCTCTACACTGTATGATTAAAAATAGTCTGAATGTGGTAAAAAAAATGGAGACATTATTCCATAGTTGGGAATTTGGGTAGTGTTTCAAACAGATTGATAGAAACCTTATTGCTGGATCAGGACCTTAGAACATTATGCCATTTTTGTGAGCAACAGGATGCTTCTAAAGACATATAATACAGAGTACATGACTAATAAATTATTGGGTTATATGATATTCTTGTCATGTGTAGATTTTTCTGCTTTAATATATTGTAATTTGAATTGAAAAAAAATATTTTGGATAAAAGTCACAATATTGTGAATGCCCAGCATTTAGAAACACTGAGCTGAAGTGCAGAAATACATCGAAGTGTTAAATCACAAACCTGGAGGTGGGTAAGAGATAACATAAATCAAGTGTGGTTCTGGAAGAAGAGAAAACAATAGAGGTAAAGAGAAAATTAAAAAAGAAAGAAGGAAAATAATGGTTAAAAGTGGAACTGAAACATGCTTACTCTGAGCTGAAAATAAAAGCAAAAGAATATTATGGGAGCTAGAACTACAGATATGATGCCAGACTTACAGGAAATTCAGCATAATCTTAAAAACTTTGTGAAATATTTTTAATTTTTCTTTTCATAATGTCATATTTTGCTCTACCTCATGAAAGAGGGGTTTGGTTTTGTTGTTTGGGGTTTTTTTTAATTTAAATAAAAGAGATGATAGGTAAGGATCATGGACTGCTATTCTTTGAATTGTGAATCAGGTGCCTTCCTGGGATTTATTTTTGCTCCTATAGCTACCTAAATACTCAGAAACTCATCCCAACTTTCATTAAACAATGAAAGTCCTCCTTCCTACAAACTGTCTGGTGGGCCTATTTTCTGATTTGCATGTCATGTCAGTTCTGGTTACATTAAGGCTGTCCATCAAATTAACAAAGTGCAATCTTAAGAAAAATGGTGCTAGTTCTATTATAAAAGATTGCAAACAGCAGAATTTTATGCCCTGGAAAATACAACAATGGGATTCAATGGAGTTATTGAGAATTCTGAAAATTACAGAGGAAAACAAAATACATCAGTAATTTTTTATTCTGCTTCAAATCAAATGAGACTGGAAACAATATGTTAAGCCCCAAAGCAAGCTGTTCACTGGTGAGAAAAATAGTAAAAGTCAATTGCAACTACTGCAGTATGTCACATTACGTCATATTACATCTTTCTTAACTGCACACAAATCCCCTCTCAAGGGTTTGCTGACACAAAGGAATGAAGAAATAACAAGTATGGAATAGGACATATACTCTTCAGTGCTGCTGTATTTTTGCTTTCTTCTGGAGTTGGCTGTACTTGTTCTTTGACTCCAAAGAAGCAAGATAAACCCAAACTGCATTTGACCACATTTACACAGAAAAAAAAAAAAAAGCCCAACAAGTGTGGACTTGCAGCTATAAAGAGGTGGTACTCAGGAAGCTCACACTATGTGCATTTTGGGAGAGGTTACTTTGGATCACTTCTAGATTTGTCCTGTATGCTGATCACCACTTAGCCCACTTCTCACTGAGGTCTCTAGTCTTAAAGCACAAGATGCATTACCAAAATATGGACAAAAGAATCAGGCTTTTTCTTTTTTTTTACTCCAATACCACAAAAAATAGAGATTACTTTTTTGAGTTGATATGTGATCCTGTAAGTCTCAAAGGACTTGTGTCATAAAGACTGCACAGGTACAGGAAAAGATGGCACTTGCATCACAGAGATATGTGATGAATCATGTCAAGTGTAAATGTGTATAAAAAGGGCTCATAACAAAAGCAATTATATCACTCTTGATTATACTATGTGCATATGACCAACCTACAACATACACAGAAGTCTGCTAGATGCTTGGTTTTTCATGACAAAGCTTTGTTACCTACAGAAAGATTAAAATATTAATAATCTATTCATTCAATAACTTGTCAAGAATTTTAATATTTTCTAATGTCTCCTGATAATAGTCTTCTCCTGAACTAAATAGCTCCTAAATCATTACAGGATGTTGTCAGACACAATACTGGAAATTACAAGTCTATAAAAAGGGGATTTAAAACAAGATATGCGGTATTGAATTAAAGCTTCGTAATAACTGTGCAAATATTTAGAACTTTTTTAGACCAGAAATGTAAGTAAGAAAATATAATTTCACAGTACACTACAGCTTCTCCATTTTTCTGTTTTTTTTTTTTCCCTTTCTGCACTTAAGAATAGAAATAGATGTGAAACATACATTCTCGCAACAACAGCATAATACTAGTTACATTCATTTTTATGACTCTGTAAAGAATTGTACATATTAGATTATGCTTAACTGTTATTATTACACTCTTTCAATATATGTTTCTGATGTGAATATAACAATAATAATTCTAAAAAAAGTCAAATCCTTTCCAGATTTCTTGTCTGGGTTTGTATGCACTTGAGTATCACTTCAGTGATTCTCCCAATTTCTCTGACAAAGT
Organism: Hemiprocne comata; assembly: GCA_020745705.1. Classification (NCBI taxonomy): domain Eukaryota; kingdom Metazoa; phylum Chordata; class Aves; order Apodiformes; family Apodidae; genus Hemiprocne; species Hemiprocne comata. The sequence goes on along the minus strand of CM036587.1, from coordinate 60,711,981 downwards.
ATCCACTTTAGCTGTTCACAAACCCTTTTGTAGGGAATCCTAATTTACACAAATAGATTAATTAGAGGTACTTCTGCCTTCAGAACTAAATACCAGTCATATGATTCTAATTTCCTCAATGAAGTAATTTGAAATGCATCTTAAAAGTACATGGCATTGAAATCTGTGTCATGAAGTACTTTAAAGTTGAAGTGATAGCGGAAGTTCAGTGAAGACTCAAAAAATTGACATATTGAATTAGTAATTTTGGAACAGGATGAGTTTTTGCAAGCTATGAACTTCATAGAAATAAAACCCAGGTCAAAAGAAAACCAGGTGAAGTAACAAAGGATTATTTAGACTAAGGACAGCTGCGTGGAGAAACAATGAAGAACAGTTTGAACCAGTCAAGTCCCATCTAAACAGAGCATAGAAAGTAGGCAGTCAGACCAAATGGGTATGTGTTTTTATGCTAATGCAGAAGGGTGAACTGCGATTAATTAAAACTGAATACTGAATGAGAAGTAGAATATTAGAAGAACACTAGAAGGAAAATAATCAGTGGTACACTGATGGTGAAAGAAAAGGGTTAATAGCTACAAGGATTCCAGGCTGGGCCACCATGTGGCCTTGTATATGGACTAAAAACAAGAGGCAAAGTCAAAGGAATGGTGCTATGCATTAGAAGAAGCATGCAGCCCAGCCAGGTGATCAAGTTAACTGCATTGAGATGTAACAGAATCTCCACGGATTAAAACTGGATACTTTTGCAGGAAATTCATATTAATAGGGCAAAACTATCAGAGCCTGAGGAGGATGGAAAGAGGGAGTCTGGTTCATTTGGGAGCTCTCAGAGAGGCTGTCACTGCAGAATACAGACTAAATGGAGGCTCCTGTCAGATCCATGCAGACTCAGTAACTGTTACACCGTACTATGAAACTACAGCAAACTTTCAGACTCCCTAAATGACTGCTTCCTGAAGCAGCTAAATGGGGAACTAACAAGAGGTGAAGCACTCCTGAATGTTTTTCCATCTCTTTCCTAATGCCTGATTCAAAATGTAACTATCAAAGTGAAAGTCAGCACAAAGTACTTACGAGATATCCTTGCAGAGCAAAAAGACAAAAGAAGAAAAAAAAAACACCACAAAGCAAAACAAACAGAAAATCTAAAGTAGTGTTTCAGAATGAGGAATTACTGTTATTTATAAGGCACATATCAGGGAATCTCTTTAGACTGAATTATTGGTAAAACAAGTTCTAAAACAAATCCCCAAATGAGGTGGATCAGATTGCCATGACCAGGCCAAACCCTGCTAGCCATTTGTGACAAACTCCTCTTATATATTGGGAAAAGTGGTAAAAACTATGAAAAAAACCAAAATCTGTACAAAAAGCACAGTCAGGGAAAAGAGAATATAGTGCTTTCAGAGGAAAGGTACGTCTGTAAACATAAAGTCTGCCTCAGTAGGTATTTTTATTTAAAAATTATTCTGAACTAACACAAGCGCCAATCACAGGAACGCTACTTTTGTTTTCTTGTATGGATCTCAAGCAGTATTTTTCAGTAAGTTCAAATGCCAGCTAAAACACTAATAAGACACAAAATCCACCATGTTCTTCCAAAGTTCTGATAACTTCAGAGATAAAACCCCACTCCTTACATTGAGACATACGATTGCCCCAGTGCAATTCTTTTTACTACCTTTAAAACCCTGTAACCACTGGACTAAATTCCACCAGTAGTTACTTCACACAATCTGGTTCACTTGTATATGTACATGAAAGCCAGAATTACAGCATGCTTTCTGCCTTAACAGCTCACGCTTCCAAATCTGTGTTGTGTAGTGTTGCATTTACTGTATTGCTTTGCTTCGGCATTTTGAAAAAAACCCACTTCTTTAAAATAGGCAGATTTTCATATTGGGTAACTAAAGGGTCTGTTTGCACAGCCAGAATTAACTAAGCACAAGAACTGAGGGAAAGACTGAAAACAAAGTTTCAGGAAGAACTCTAAGTAACTTTATACACATTAATACGTTTATTTTTTTGTTCAGATTATATAAATTATACACAATTATACCCTTAGAGACCTTTGCTGACAGGGACATTGACTGAGACATTTTTGCTGTGTAAAAGCAGTGCATAATTAGTTCAGTGTAGGAAACACATACATTAATTACATTTTTGCCTGCCTTAATTATACCTGCAGGTTCAGTTGATTATAGGAATCTGCCAACTGTTAGGCAGCTACAGTGTTTCACCTTGAGGCAAAATAATTCCTCAAAGTCTGTATATTCTCACCATGCTTTTAAACAGACCATGTAAACATCTAATATATATATGTAAATATATATATTATATATATTATAAATATATAAATATATAAATATATGTATTTATATTATATAAAAATATATGTAAACATCTAATTTTTAATATGTACAATTGCATAATTAATGAAACCTACCTGTTATTCTCTCCGTATTATGTGGCAACAACTCAGTGTGTTAAAAGCTCACTACTGCAGACCTTTGAGTTACTGGTAGAGAACACCATTGGTTCTCCAGGGTTTTTTTTAATATGTAGTGCATGCACAGTATGGCATAGCATTTCGAGTAATCAAGACATGACTACTCATAGCTGTAAGATACAAGTGGATCAATAATTTAATCTAGGAATGCAGCATTTTGGCAAAAGATACTGATTAATTTAACGAGCCCATTCATTCAGGGTGTTAGACTTATATTCCCAGTCCAAATAGAAAGCCAGTCACCTAACACCCTTCAAAGACACATGTTCTAAGGTTGACCGAAGCTTGTATGCTCCTTGAGCATGGTACAGTGCTGCAAAGACAACATCAACTGAGCTCTGGAAACTGTCTATCCAGAATAGTGCAGTCTCTGCTTAAGAAACCTGAAACTCTCTCTGAAGACTTTACCCATCTGAGTGCAGTCCTGGGCTTCTGGTTTCAGTACTTGAATGGATTCTGTAAGCTCTGCACTATATCCTTATTACTGCTGGTACATATGCATTAAATGGAGAGTGGGAGGCAGTGGGCACCAAGGCAGCTTGAAGCAGCTGAAGCACAGACTTCTTTTTGCTGACTCTTGTTCCTATCCTGTGGCAGCAGTCACATGCTTAACTGGCTCTGGGAACTCACTCGGCCAAAAATAATTCACTCTTTATAAATAATCTTATTTTTCAAAATTGTGCTCTTTGAGAGATTGCATGTTTTCAACAGTAAGCAACATGAGATGCAGCAGTGCACAGAAACTTGTTCCAGCTAAACAAAATTAATTTAGTAATATACCACAGATATTTGTATTAAGTCATATTATGTTAGCTATGTTATTTCCAAAGGTAAGCTGGTGGCAATTATCAAAGTGCTGACTTCAAAGATGCATAGCGCATTTAAGTTAGTTACAGCAGCGAAAGAACCTAGGACAGGACTTCCAACATCAAGGTTATTTAAGTGTACTGGTACTGTTAAACAGTAACAGTATGATGGAATAAATATTCTTTGCTAAGCCTCAGCTCTGTCAAGAACATCCACTTTAGAAGAACAGTCCAAGCTGTCTTGATGAATAATAAACCCACATTCTGAACCTGACCATGGTTTCTTAGAGATCTTGTCCCCCAACCACACAGCTCTCATCCATGCTGTCCATGTAGAAAGAGGTATGGCAGGCAAATACCTCTAGCCTCCAAATGGAGACCAACTATGGACTAAGTACAGTAACTGCATATTGCCACCGTGTTGTCCATGGACTGGGAAAGTTTGGGATCCACTTGACTGGAAGCATATTCTGAAAGGTGAGAAAGGCTCTCCTGAAAGGTCCTAAGTATCTAACAAAATATTTCACTGCAAGAAGAAAAAACAGTTTGTATCAGAGGTGCAGTTTGAAGGTGCCAAGGGCTACAGCAGAAAGGATTGGAAAATTGCAGAGAATTAAGAGTGCAAGAGAGAAAAACTGAACAGTACTTCCTTCACAAAACACAGATGCTTCAGGGAAGAAAGCTCAGAGAAAAGATGTTAGATTTTTAATCTGTTGTTGTTTCTTGTTTGTTTTGTGGGGTTTTTTATCCCTAGATGGAAGCAGAGGAAATTTCATTACTGGATTACAAGGGAGAGTAAGCTTGGGCCCAAAGTAGAAACAAACCTACCAGGCAATATTGTATTTTTTCATGACGACTTTAAGTATTTCATACCATTATTGTAACGTATTTACACATGAAGTGCCATTCTAATAAAGGTGTGTCATACTATAATATCCATTATGAGGTTTACAGGTTCAGTGAAAAAAATATTAAAGGTGCACAAATTACAGACACAAGTGTTTAAAAGCTCCAGAGACTACCATCAAGTCTGCAGTCATGAAGCTGCAAGTAAAGAAGTAAAAGGAAACATGATGTCCATGCTCTAAGCATAGCTTGGCAGACAAGAAGTAGACAGCCTGCCTACTTTTAAGGCCTAAAGACAGATGGACAAAAGCCATACTGCCAGTTATCTAATGTTCATTTGAAAAACCCAATCAGTTAGACATCACTTTCTAGAACTACCAGAACCTAACAGAAGACCAAGGGATTAACCAAGCTTACTGCAGTACCCAGAGAACAGATGCCTACACACCACAGAGATTACATGAAGAGTTAAGAAGCAAAACAGCTAAACCCACATTTCTCAGAAGGAATTCTTCACAAAAGATCAAAGCTCAAAATCAATGTTTTCAGCAGTTGCTGAAGGCTATGAGTATCATGCAGTATTTTGCTAACATTTTTTTATTTAAATAAGCACCACAGAAGAAGAGGACAAATATCGTGTCTCTTGCAAAGCTATGTCATACAGTTCCTATTCAGCAATATTTAATTCAACTGCTGCACATGTCCTTTTATTAAAAAAAACCACAACAAAAAACAAAACAAAACAAAAAACCCTAACAACTTTTTTCCATACCTCTGGCTTTCTTTGTCAAACAGCAGTTTACTCTGGAAATTTTTACGCTGCAATGGCACTCTGGTAAACCTGGTGAGGAATTCAGATGTGCTGTGAGACACAGCCTAGCTTGGAACCACTTAAAGAAAGCTGATGTCAAGCCTACCAGATGTGGCATTAAAATTACTGAACAAGATATCGTTTTGTAATGTGCAATTAAAAGTAGTTGATGTGGCTCATAATGAAATATGACCAGAAGTATATGCAGGAACTTTGTATTTTTGCCTTTATGTAAGACATTATTATGCATCTGAGTCCTGAGATGGGATGAGACAGTTTCTGCACCCTGTCCTCCACGAAAGACACAGCACTGAAGACAAAACTACCTGAATGTAGTTAGCATCTCCAGTGATAGGTCAGTTTGGTTTTCTCTGCTGCACAGGCCCTGCTCAGCAATTCTGCTGAGTGAGAAAAACCAAACCATACCACCAGTGGGACAGACTGAACCAGAGCCAGGCACAGCACTCTCCAGGCTCTCACTAGCAACTGCTGGGAATAGCAGCATGCCATGCTCTGCACAATAATTAAGTTGAAAGAATAATCTGGGGAAAAATGGAAGGTTTCTTCCTAAAAGAGAAGTCATTTACAGTACAATGGGATAGGGGAAAGGGACCTTGGCTAATCTGGTGGCACAAAAAGTGGCTGATGTACACCAGGCAGCGAGGGTATTGGTCAATACCAATACCAATATTGGTCACCAAGCAGCTACTGAAGTAGCTCTGAAAAAAACAGGTTTGGTTTCACAGAGTTTTGGATAGCCAACCTGACATTTTCACATAAAAAAAAATCCCAAAATTCCACTGTGAGACAGAACATGGCAAAGGACCAAGACCAAAACCAAAAATAGATCAGCAAGAAAGAAATGAGGCTAGCCCTGTAACCCTGTCAGGAGATTGAAAATAGCACAGTAGGAAATCCATAGGAGAGCAAATCCCTTTCATCCCGTACAGTTATCCCTTGTTACATAGTTGTTTTTGACAATCTCCTTTCAAGCTGTAAAAGCCTAGATACTTCTCTGCAGAAATTAGAAGTCTGCCTGGGTATTACATGGTAATTAATAATTCTGAGTTATCTAAAATGGAAATTAGTTTGTGAGATAGCTTCCATTAACGATCCTTTTAAAGTTACAATGATATTTTCAGGAAAATTATTTCCTCACAAATGTAGGTCAGTGACTGTATTTCACTGATCAGATAATGAGAATATCTTAACCTACTTAAAGGAGTTTAAATTTAAACTTATTTCCAAAAGCATCAATTACATAATGATACATGAATATATGTGTGTGTAACATATGTATGTTTTATATATATGTGTTTTATATATGTATATATAATATATACACAGGTATGTTACTAATTCCAATTTAGAATTACTTAAAAAGTCATCCCAAATATAAAAAAATCGAAATACAGAAAATATAAAACATCAATGTAATAGCCCTTGCTTACTTCTATTTACAGCTCAAACCAAATTTTCATGCTACCCTGCCATATTGCCCACTCTCACTTTATGTAGCAAGTGTTTCACAGCTTTGCAAGAGAGCAAGAGATGCAAACACACTGATATAATTCCATACAAAGTATCTCTTGACATGCTTTATTTGTTTTTCTAATTAAGTGCTTAGCCATCTCACAGAGCAATATGGACACATATAGCTCCATGAGTATACAGCATGCTTTTCCACTCCTGCAAATCACTCCCACCTTCCTGGAAACACACATGCAAACCTCGTACCCCCCAAATGCAGATGGTATTTATTATCAGAAAGGACCTAAATGTTTACAACAGGGATTTAGCAATTTCATTAACATATTTATTTACTAAGTATTAATTAAAAAAAGAGGCAGAATAAGGGCAGTGTTTGCCAAACTAGAACCAGAAATAATGTGAATTTACAATTTTAATGCAATTTTGCTTTAAAGAGTTACTCAAAGATATAACCATTGCCAAGTGATTTACAATGTACTTATCATTAAATCTGGTCCAATTTTTACACAGCAACTATCCATTCACAGAGATTCCCCTTCTGCAAGAGATGAGTAAAGATCTCCCTTGGCTGTTGTACACATAGCAAATCCCTGAGGTGAGGTGCACTTCAACCCAAGCAGAAAAATAGCAGTGTCACAGTCCTCTAATTCAGCTGCTTTCTTGGATGCTTACCTCACACTATTCTCAGTTTGAACTTAGCTTTCCCGCTCTCTGTAAGAACCCTTTTATACTTTCTGCTCTGTATTTATGACAGGGAGCTGTGATCATTCCTCAAGCCACGAGGAGAAACTTCCTGGAACAGATCAGTGCCAGACACATACATACACAGCAGAACTTCCAACAGGACCAGAACTGCTCTGCTGGAGTGCTCACTACCAAAAGCATACCATCAGAGGAAGGTAAGGGACACGGTGTCACAGTGACTGGCAATAAAGGAAAAAATAATTATTTGCAGAAGACACAGGAAGCTTTTCAACAGGTGGAACAGTTCCCTGAAATCAGCTTCTTTCTAAATGTACTTACATGCACCTTAAGGCAACATGAATGCATTAATGATACGATTACTATGATAATTTGTTAACCTACTGCAGTGTCTTAATATTTCCTGTTTACTATCAAGTACAATAACAATACATTTATTTGGGAGGAGACAGAGACCATGTCTTGTGTTTTGCACTAATGCACCACCAAGTTCAATAAAATGCATGTCTTTGCTGGGGGATTTTTTTTAATTCATTTACTTCAGTTCTAAACAGGTATTGGAGAAAGAAGAGTGGAAGGTTTCTGGTGGTTGATCTGCCTGTTCAATTAAGCTCTGCCTAACCCTCCCTTCCCCTTTCATTTCTCTGCATGGCATTCATTTTCATAGGGACACTGATACAAGGAGTAGTGTTATATACTCTGACAGTTGAGTGGGAGGTGGCTAAGGAACAGCCTCTGTTTTAAGATAACCTACATGCCATGTTGTCTATCCTGTATCATAGCTTAAAAGAAACCTTCTCCTTCCAGGAACATACAGGCCATAATGCTGCTTTAACTGCAGCCAAAGAAAATTCAGATAATATTTTTTATTATTTTTCTAAAGGGAAAACATCTTAATACCAACTCAACTCATCCAAACCTCCAGTTCCCACAGATTTGTCAGACTACTAAGCATGTGCTTTTCATATGCTCTGCCTTCAGTGATTGCTAATGCTCTGGAAATCCCTGGCCCTGATGCTGTATTGCTTGTGCTCATCAGTGTGATTAAGAACAAAAAAACCTAAGCTGTGCAGTTACAACCACATGATAGCCCAGCCATGATCCCTCCCGGTAATACAGACAGCACTTATCATTGTGATTGTGTCTGATCATATCTTTCTTACTCCTCTGTGTATGATCTCATCATAATAAACTGTATTATTCTGGAGCGTATGGCAAGAAGTCTTAAAATGCTGCTTTCAAAATATTTTCAGAGTACTAATTCAATGATGGTAAAGATGTACTCTGGGCTTATTTGATAAATAATTATAATCAAACATAGAATTAACAAAGCTAAAAACCATCAGGGGATAAATTTTCAGTTTATGCAAGCTAAAGTCACTGGAGCTTTGGTGGTAAGTATACTCTGGCTCAGGGAATAAAGTTCAATTCTTAATTGTGGAATGTATAAATAAACTTCTCTGTCCTGTTTGGATAGGCTCTCATAATTAATGAAGCACCTATCACTATGTTCTTATTGCCAGTGCCAGAGCAAACAGTTGCACAAATACACTGGTACCCTTTTGGTACACTGGTATACACTTTTGATTGCCTGTTTAGTACCAGTGGTTCCTATCTTGACCTTTGAAACACAATGTCTTACTACAGCCTACTAATTAACAAAGGCCTATCACAAACTGACTAGTTGTTCATTGAGCAGCCAGTGCTAACATGCACATTTAGGGAAGCACCAGCTTGTGGTGCTCATGGAGATGACTGTGGGGACCAAGTGGGACTCAAATGGCCCTGCAGCACGAACTCAGTCCTGTGAAGCTGCCACAACCTTCCTACAAGGAAAACAAGAGCTCAGGCTTATAAAGTTCTTTCTGCACCGCTCTATCCAGTTACAAGAAGTAGTGCCTAGAGTTAGAGGCTTAACTCTACCGAGATCATGGGAAGTTGCATGACGAGGGTTTCAGCCCAAATTGAATACAACAGCTAAAAAATTATTAGTATGGAATCCTGAAACATATTCAAGCAAGTACACCTGGGACAACTGGAGCTTTATTGTAACACAGATCCTGCAGCACAAGTCATCCAGGGGTATTCACCTCAGAACCAAACTGGAAACCTCACACCTTCTGTCATGGAACTGGGAGAGTTGGACCTCTTTCTGCAGAGGAAGGGAGAAAGCCGATTTTTTGAGTTTAGCCATCTTTGCTTTGCTGTGCCCTGTAAACCATAGAATCATAGAATCACTACAGTTGGAAAAGTCTAAGATCAAGTCCAGCTGTCTACCCAACAGCACCATGCAACATTATCTGTATCTATTACTAAATTTCTCTTAAGAAATGAGCAGGACAGATTAGCAGATTGGAAACTTTCATTTGATGAAAAAACAGCTACTGACTGAAAAGATGAAGCTCAAGTTCTATCACATTACTCCCCTGGCTCTCTTTGCCTCCCTGCACTTGCATTCCTCCTCTCTTCTTGCTTTACACATACCTGTGTCACATGACATGACATAACATGACATGACATCTAATGGTAGAGACAGCTAGAAAAAACAAGCCTGCGATCTCCATAGAACACCCATAGACAACATTGTGCTGTGAGAAAACCATCAGTTGCAGACCTCCTAAACTTCTCCCTGATGAGCTGATTTACCGATGTTAATATGCTGAAGTGTCTGTACATTTATATGAATGCAAATTTTAAGCACACCATGGGACCTTCTCAGGGTCTGATTAAGCACTATTACAGAATCACTACTACATGAATTGTCAAGAGTTGGAAGGGACCTCTAGATATCATCTAGGTCAACTCTCCCACTAAACCAGCATTGCCTAGAGCACATTACACAGGATTGCATCCATGTTTGTCTTGAGTATTTCCAGAGAAAGGGACTCCACAACCTCCCTGAGACTGGTGAAGTCCTTGAGGCTTTTGTCATTCAAAGATTTGCATATGGTGATTCCTCAGATAGCATGGAATAGGAGATGTGCATCCAAAAGCCCACTTCAGAATAAACCCTTAACTTGGCTATGCACATTTTTTAACTGGTTAAACCTGAAACAACATTAAGTGCTTGGTCTTGCTGACAACTCAGCTTGCCAATTTAACTTCAATGGAAGTTACTAGATCTACACCCAGGCTAAACAAAAATAAAATACATTCACTGCCTGAAATCACCCATAAATCAAAGGCTTCTTTAACAGAACACTGGACTCGGTGGTTGGTGCATATGCTTCTACATGTCTGGATGCAGCAGATTTCTATTTAAAAAATTAAACTCACCCATGTGCTTGGGACGAGGGGGCAAAGGGTTGGGACAAAGAACAGAGCCCTTCATGCTAATGTCTAAGTTAACAGGGACACACTGAGCCATTTCTATCTGCGTTAATTTGTACTTCACAGCTTGTATGTGTCCCTCCTGATGTGGAGCCTGAAAAATGGCAAGCGATTCATCAAACTAAGCCCTACTGGTAAAAAAAGCTACTTCCTATTGTTAGTATTTGCTCCCATATGAACCAGAGCCTCCATCAACATTCAAGTTTTTTAAGGTGTCTGCTAGTAAACACCTGGTTGTGCAGAAATTACTAAGCAGTCAACCATGGTTGGAGTTGGGTGCAAATCCACACACACATTGAGGTGTCTAATTGTCTCTAAAATCAACCTAGGGGCTCTGAGACATAAATACTTCTGAGGAATTTTGCTTCATAGTTCAAGTCTTCTTGAATATATCGATAATGTAGTATTCAATATGTAATATATTTACCACCATGTCTTAAATTATTTCTAAAAGGGATATTTAGCCTTCATAACAGCAAGTAGAGGATATCTTTACAAATTTCTGCTTAAATGTCTTTACATTTACTGACCAGTTTGGCCATGAGACCTGAGTAGGTCACTGCTTCTCCGTGCAAAAACCCGTAAGAATTTGTTTCAAGCCTCGAAAGTTAAAATGCTTAATCCATGAAAGATTATAAGCAGCCAGAAGAGCAAATCTTGAAATCTGTACTTTACTTTTCCTTAGGCTTTTCTAGTCAAAATCCCCAGTGAAGTCAGACACAGAACACATTCCTAGAGAAGTTCACAGTCCCTAGCCTCATACAGTACTCTACAGATTTTCCAATGTGCTAGTCTTGTGTTAATCATCGGCATGAGTAGAGTGAAGTCAACATTTGTACCTGAAGAAAGAAAATAAAATAACAAAACTGTTTATTTTCTTTCTCCTATCATCTAAGAAAGAGAGAAAAACAGATGGAGAAAGAGGCAATCAAATAAGAGGGAATGAAAGAAAGAGGAAAAGAAGAAACAAAGAAGACAGCGAGGAAGAGAAAGAATGAAAGAGACAGGGGAGGGAGGGGAGGGAGGGAGGGAGGAAGGCAGGCAGGAAATTCCAAATTCCTGTGCCCAAAACATCTCTTTAGTTGCACAAGAAAACATCTCTTTAGTTGCACAAGAAAACTAAATAATGTTACCACAGTACTTACCATGTTCTCTAAATCTCACCAAGGCTAATCACACAGCAGATACTGGAAATACATTATCCAAAGCACAAATAAAAAGGCAGTCAAATAATTTTTGCATATTTGTTTTGGACTTTACTTTTAATCTATCCACAAGTCATTTAAGTCCTGCCGATTAATTAGCTGTTCATATACTACACTGCTTATACCATGTAAGAACGGTAGGGTTTTACTACTGTCTGTTGGTCCTGCATTAACACTTAAATAAGACATACAAAAGCAAAGCTTGTAATTCAGTGATCACATGGAGTAGTATACCACAAAAAAACAGAACATCAAATAATTGGATTCAGAGCCTAAAGACTGAAAATTATGCTGGTCATTAAAAAACAATTAAACTGTTAAAGGAGAATGTTAATCAAGTGGTATATGAGTGTGTACAGAGCTTCTGAAACAAGATCATTATCACCATCACTTTTTTCACATGGAAAGTACACATTGATGTCAATAGCAGAGTATATATTTTTTCATACCTACATCACAAATATATTCTGTCAACCAAAAAAATAATCATTTCCACACCTGTATAGCAATAAATGCCTCACTTGGGACATAACAGTGATCTTCCACAGACAGCAGAGGTAAAACACATCACACTGAGAGGGGGCTGTGTCAGTCCCTGGCCGAGTGGCAGAAGGACAGTGCCACAGCACACAAGGAAATCTGCCAACTTTTTTATCACACTAGTCATATTTACAGCCCAAACTTGACCTATAAGTGCAGTTGTACAATATATTTCAATTCCATTCTTTCAAATACTCCAGACCTGAACGTGGACAATAGAGGTTTTTTTTCACAAGGCGAATAAGATTTTAAATGTAAAATAAACTTCAAGCAGACAAACGTTCCTTCTTCAGAGCACAGTGTTTATAAAACAGCAGACCCTTCAGTTGCCTGGGAAACTATATTTGTAAAGGGCCACAATCTGTATAGTCCTAGAGGCTTTTTAATATTTGCATCAAAGATTCAGAAGATGAGAACTTTAAGGTAATATTTATTCATTAAAAAAAAGCAAACTTCACTTTAAGAAGGTTGAGTGGTGTATTTTTTTTCCCCTGGCTAATGATAAATGATCTTTCAAGAAGCAAGCCAAAAAACGCGTGAAGTTGTACTTTTGTGATGTACTTACTAAAAGTCAAAAGCAACATTCTTAGGATGTTACACTTGCTGGTGAGGGTTACACAGAGAACTTCTGAAAAAATAAAAGGGAAAAGAAGAAGGGCAGGGCAGGAAAGGGCAGGGAAGTGAAGGGCTAAGAGTTAGGGTCAGGTCCCACGAGGTCAGGAGCAAGCTGCTCCAGCGCGGGCTTCCCAAAGAGTCACGGGCTGCTTCGAGAACAGTCACCTCCCCTGGCGCCGGGGTCTTCCACAGATGCATAGTCCGAGTCCACTGGCCACAAAATCCAAGTCCACTGGCCATGGCTTTCACCCCTTCTGGCGCCCCCAGGGAGTGCTCCCACTACGTTCCTCTAAGGATGCAGGGCACAGCCTGCCATCTCGCCATGGGTTGCAGGAAAACTTATGCTTGGGCACCTTCTTTCCCCTTCTTCCTCGCCAACCACCAGGTTTTCACCCCAGCACTGCACTTCACCTCTCCAGCACAGGTCTTCTTTTCTTTTCTTTCTACTAAGTGCTTGCTCTGCTCAGCTCTTATATCAGTTCTTTCGTATGTTAACCGCAGAGGCTCATCTATTGTCCCTCTAATGGCTCCTCGGCTGGTTTTGGAGCAGGGGGAGCTTCTCACCTTCTTACCGGAGCCACCACCCCTGGGGCCCTTCCCCCGCTGCCAAAAAAATCCAGTCAAACCAAACCAGCAAACAAATAAACCAGTGTACTGCCTCCAAAAAGGCTGTTAATACTTATTTAGAAATGCCATACAGGAATTAAAATAATATTTGCAGAAAAAAAGCATTTAAGAATCATTTTTTCAGATTTCACATTGCTTAGTTTTAGCTTCTTGCCATTATCAAAATCAGAATACAATATGCTCTGGCATAACGCCACTCATCTTTATCTCAGCATTACATCTGGTATACACAATTATAACGACTAGCCATAAAAATCTACAAATTATTGCTGTTTTATTCAAAAATGTGATGGAAATTATTCAACCTTGGGACTGATTTAGGGTCACCGTGACTTTTGCCACAGTAAGAATCATGGTATTTACCCAACATGTTAAAATTCAAACACAGCAGCAGACTCTGTAAAACCCTGCAAAGATGTTTGCCTCACATTCTGTTGTTAATGCCACTGACCTAGAGACCCTCTGAACTTTCATTTCAAGTCCATGTAAAACATACACTATTACCTCATAAGCAATCTTAGTAAAACAACACTTGTCATTGCCCACAGACTAAGAAAACTTTAAGTTTGCTGGGCTTGTTGAGTTACCAACAGTGATGCTATATGAAAATCTCACATTTGCATCTCAGAAACTGGACTACCAGCATCGGTCTTTCTTACACATTTAGTATGCACCACTGAATAAAACCATCTACATTTAGGACAGTGCACAGTAAGGTAACTGTAACTCTGCAGTGCATTATATATATCAGCCTTAGGATTACTCTTTTTTTTTCAAATTACAACTGCAGAAAAAGGTTTCCAACTGTTGTACAAAGCAGTTTTAAGTCTGTGAATTTTCAGTCTTTTTTTTTTTTTAGAATCATAGAAAATGCGGAGTTGGAAGGGACCCATCAGGATTACCTAGTCCAGTTCCTGTCCCTGTGTAGGGCACCCCAAGAATCACACCATGTGCCTGAGAGCATCATCCAAATGCTTCATGAACTCAGGCAGGCCTGGTGCTGTGACCACTTCCGTGAGGAGCTTGTTCTAGGGCTCAACCACCCTCTGGGTGAAACCTTTTCCTGATATCTAACCTAAACCTCCCCTGATTCAGCTTCCTGCCATTCCCGAGTCCTGTCATTGGTCACAGGAGTGAAGAGATCAGTACCTGCCCTATCTCTTCCCCTCATAAGGAAGCCATAGACTGCAGTGAGGTCACCCCTCAGCCTCTTCTTCTCCAAGCTGAATAATCCAAGTGACCTTAGCTGCTCCTCCTAAGTGGAATGGCAGCAATTAACATAACACAAGGGAGAAGTAACCAAAATAGCACCTTCTCCCTGTGAAGATAATTTATTTGAGAATGTTAGATAATGGGTTATAGACCTGTCAAATGGTTACCTTTACAGGACTAGCAACTCTAAGTAAAATTCAAAGACAACTTTAGAGGCATGTAAGACATTTTATAAGAAAGCAAGTTTCTTCCTAGTTTAGGTATTATATCTTTTGCCCAAGAGAAGGAAATGCTTAGTTCTTCAGTATACAATCGTGCTGGAGACATGGGGCTTTTGCATGATGCCATAGAGATGTTCATGAGTGCAGACTCACTAACTGTCAAGACAGATGAAGACCTGAGACTGAATTTTGCACACACTTTGGGAAATCAGGACAGATCAACGTTCTTTCTGCAGTCATCCTCATCCCAGGAGAATGTTCCCTCTTTGTACCCAGTTGATGTTCTGGTTTTGGGGAAGTCTGGGAAAGGTCCCTGCACCAAGAACTGCAGTAGTCAGCAGAAAACTGACAGGGACTGGTTCCACAAAAGCAGCAGCAGAAAAAGAAAAAAGGCAAGTGAGCAAAACATTTGTTTAAATTATTAGGTGCTCTGATGATAAACTAGAAATGCTACAAAAACATCAGTTAAGGACAGAGATTAATTCACAGCTTTGCAAGTGGTCATTGCCCATTTCAGTACTTCTGTTCATTCTAACTGTAAAATACCATCATAAGTATCAACTGTGAAATTTTTCAGCATATTGTCACAAGACCCAAGAGTAAGAAAGGGGAATTTTTCATGTCCCTTTCCCATGGACAAGCTAAGAAAATCCTACAGCTTACCTACACATTGCCCACCAAATAAATGTATTAACTAGACATAAGATTTGCACTGAGTACTCAGTGGGTATTCAGGAACTCATTCACAATTCCCTTTATATCAGACATCAAATAAGGCTAGAAATAATGCTGTTGAGATAAAAAAGCCACACTGAACAATTTTATCAGCCACCCTCTTCTAGACTTCAAATTTAGCAATAGCAATGGAACTGATTAGCAGCCCAGCAAATGAAGCTCACTATCTCCTATTAAACATCATCATCCTTTTCAGTGAAGGATATTACAGAAGCTGTTATAAGAAGAACATGTATTATCAGTTAGAAAAGCACATTACCCTCTTACCAAAGCTGTTTCAAGCCATTGTGTTAATATTAATTGACATTGTGAAGTGCAGTTTAGAATAGGAGTCCCCTTTTCAGGCTATGGTCTCTTCAATGAGAAAAATCAGACTAATCTTTTCAACAGCGTAAGCAAGAAGAAATGGACTACTGATAAAGCAGTTTATTCTGACTAACAGATGAGACAAATTAACTCAGCTACAATCTCCTCAACCTACTGCTGCCTAAAACAGAGAGAGGGCTTCATGGAGAAGGCCAAATAAGCTAATGTAAACTCTCCATCTGGGGGAACTCAAGCAGCTGTCATTCACCACTGTAATTTACATAACTGGGGGTGGGAAGAAGAAAATCATATACTGAACACAGAGATAATGCTCAGTTTGTTTCTGTGCTTTGAAAAAGCATCAGTATTCCTTATATTTCAGAGCATAGATGAATGACAGAGCACTTTTGTTAGAAATGTAGTGCTGTGTTTGCAATTGTTAGAAATGTAGTTGGGTTTTGCACACTAATGTTAGTTTGCTAAGAATGTAGTGTTGTGTTTGCTTAGGAGATGTAGTGTTGTTTTTACACCTTAGCGTTAGGCCTGCCATAAAGAAAAGTCAAAGGACTTAATTTGGCCTTGTGATATCTGAGCACTCCAAGGACACCTGGGTGATTAACTGAGGGACTTAATTGGAGCTCCATCCGTAGTAAATGGGGGAGATGAGATATCTAAACATTCTAGGACATGGAGCAGAACTTATGGCCCAAGATAACACAGAACAAAGCCAATTATGGCCCCAGATGGTATGAGATCATTTTAATGGTTGGAAAGACAGCCAAAGGGTCAAGAAAGGTCAGAATTTTACCTTCAAAGGTAAAAAGTAAACCCCTAGAATGGAATCTGTAAACAGGGGTGGGAAACTTATAGGATAATTAGAAGCACTGGATAGTGTGTAAATCCTGGACTAGCCAGCCAGTGAGGAAACAGGGGAGGGAACCTTGCATCAGGAACAGGGAATATAAACAGTTACTCACCTAGCTATCAGGTGTGCCTACTTGTTTAGGTCACCCATTCTTACAAGAATGTAAATAAACTGTGCTTCACTAAAGGATCTGTTTGGGCCTATTCGTTGGTGCAACAAACCGTTTCTCACACTTTTTGTAGCTAATCCAAGCACGAACCTACTTTTTACTAGGCTTCTTGAACTCCCACAGCCCCAGTACAGATTATTTGCATTAAACCAGCATGGATCAGCAGAGATATCAGCACAATAGTTGCTGAGTTCAGTACCAGGACATCCATGAGAGGTCATCCTCAACTTCCAGAGCATAACATCTAAACTCTGTGACCCATAATCCCAGATGAGGAGCAGCATCCAAATCTTTGACAGCCATGACAACAGTGACCAAGAATCTGCAGAGCAGACTCCAGAGACAATCTCCAACAGTGGGAATCTGATCCTGATAGATTCTCTCTCTTATGGGCCTGCTTGCCCATAAAGAAGAGGTTCCTTTCCACTGCCATTACTACTTTCTTGTCATGAGGTAAACAAATATATCCTGACTTCCTACATAGTTCACATTGAATGGTCTGCCCTTTTAGCTAAATTATTCTGGGATTAAATTATTACAAGTAAGAATAATTTCTGGCACATCATGTAAATTTCCCCAAAGCCCTGTGAGATAGTATTTGGTGTTTAAAAGTGAAATGAGGCTCAAGTCTATATCCTACACCTTTGGATGAACATTTACCAATTTACCTCGAAGCTCCATTTTGCCACATTTTATTTTACACAGATTAACTCAAACTTTGTACAGGAAGAAATCCATTATTTACTTAGAAGGCATAGGCCTATTCTTAACTTCATATGAACAAATTTCACAAGTTCTGCTCAAGCACAGTGGTTTTCTTCAGGCTGTTGATAATTCCAACTAGGCATATATTTATGTGAATCTCTTTTACAACTCTGTTTATTAGTGTTATTTTATTTCCTAACTTTGTGTAGGTGGATAATTACTTTCATCTTCTAAGAGAGAATCATAAACAAATTTATGGAAATTGAAAAATATTTCTCTGCTATTGTAATGTATGAATGAGCAACCCATACAAAAAGAAAAACTGTCGGGTTGGCAAGCACCCCTTAATTTTATTTGCTAACCACTGTAAAGAACAGTTAATTATGTATATTTCTATTAAGTCGTATAAGGGGATACACAACCACTTGTTATTGAATCCAATAAAGAACACCTTGCTCCAGAAAAAACATTTGAAAGGTGGTGTTATAGTATTCTATAACGTTCTTCATATTACCCACACTTACTTAGATGATTTCTTGCAATGTTTATCTCTGGATGACAAAGGACTCTCTTATGCCTGAACCACAACTAAAGAAATAACTACATTTCTGACAGCTTTATCACACTTTATTGCCTGCCTTAGAGCCACACTAGATCCACATTTCTGGGATTTTCACTATCTCAAATCCTGCTGGAGAAAGCACCTTTTCTGTATATACAATGTGTTTGGTGGACTTATTTCTCTCAGGAATCAGCTCGTGGAAATTTCATACAGAATAAATATTCCTGTATTATATTTAATGTACATGTATATAAATTAAAATTTGTATTATATTAACTTGCATTGAAGGAAAGTGCTTTGCTCAGATTACATGCTGTTGTCTTCGGTTATTCCAGACACAGAATGAATGGGTGGACAGAGTAATAACTATGTTGTTTCTTCAAATTTCTCCAGGTACGTGTCTTAAAAATTTGAAGCAAAGCCAATTTCTTCCATGAAAAGTTTCCGAGAAGAAGAAAGTAAGAAAGGAAATCACATACTTCAGAAATATTAAAACAAAACATACGGGTCACATTATACTTTTCGGTGGTCTCTCAGACCTATCCATCATAGCAAGCCAAAGACAGAGCTCAGCCTCAAAGAATGAACCACCGTCTTCCACTTGCGCTGTTTCCTCCCCTTTCCAACAGCAAGAGTCTTGTAGGAGTTAGTACTGCCTGACTTCCTCCTATCAGCAATCTTCAAGATTTGTAAATCACAAACATTTAATACTTAGATTAAAATTTCTTATAGTATGAATTAATCACAATATCCCTTTGCTCCACTCATAAAAGACTTTGTAACAATTATTCCATATTGGCACCACAAGGAGCTAACAAGAAAGAAGGAACGATGCAGTTCTCTCATCTTCGTCTTTCCATACATGCCATTTGCATTTAGTTATGTTGTGTACTATTTTATTCCTGTAGGAAAGGCAGGAGCATATGGCCTTTTGAATCTAAGAAAGTACAAGAAAATTACTAACCGTGATAGACAGAAAATGTTATTTTATGCTAGCTGATGTTTTCTGTAAGGGCAACAGCAGAATTTAGGACCTAAGAATGCAAATGCATCTAAACTGACAGAATGAGATATGAAAAAGCTAGAAAGAAAACTTCTGCTCTAGTTTAGTAAGGGCCATCAGATATAGACACACAGACATTCAGGGCTGCGTTTAAAGTGAATGAGAAGAAACTGAAACCTACCCTAGCAAGATGTGTTACAATGGTTCTGTCCAGCTAGGTACTGTACTGTAACAACAACTGGGGAGAAGAAAATGGGGGGAAAAAATTAAAATGTTTGAATTAAGGGACATCTATTCCCCATTGTCAAAATGTTATCTTCTGTGTTTAGCACTCAGTATATGTGGGAAAAGTATATGTGGGAAAGGGGGAGGGGGGGAGGGGCAGGGAAAAGATACCACCAGCAGAATGAAGCCACCAACCTTAAAACTTGGAAAAGCTACTATTTCTCCAAGTCTCCATGATTCTTGCCAGTTTTCCAAAAGCTTCTTGTTTCTCAAGCGTGCAGAACCATCAGTATGCTGCTACTGTTTAGAAACCCATGAGAGTAGTACAGTGTCAGCAGTTTGCAGATTCAGGAAGACAAGAGTATATTTCTCTCTATGTGGAAAAAGATACTGATCTCTACATTCCACAGAAAATCTTAAATTTCAGCCCCTAGGTAAAAGGACTGTGGTCAATACCTGGCAATCTCCATGCCACAAATTGAGATTAAAAATCCCACTTGTAACTGGGGGGGTGGGATGTGGAAGTTTTACCATTCTTTTAACAAGCACATGACAACGTAAAATTAGGAGTTCTATACAGTTATTGGGAATTTCTAAGAACAGTGGTCCCAATCTTTAGAGAGGAAAGCAGTGAAATTAAACACATTATTAGTGCATAGAGTGCAGTCCCTCAGCAGTACTTCATCTGCATGAAGGAGAAACCCTGAGCTTTGCACTGAATAATGACAATCGATCTGATCTGTCTTTAATTTGCAACCTTTTTTATGAGGCTGCTAGACTCTACCCTCTGTGTAAGAGACAAACGTGTGGAGATTAACAGTTCTGTCCGTGTGATGTGTTCATTAATTCCATCTCAAGCCTTAGCAGAAATTAAGATTAACTTTGGCATGATAATGATAATTCCTTGTGATATTCCAGACTATTATCACACTAAACTGCAAAAAGATAAAATATAATTTTAAGTATTAAAACAATTATTTTAAATACTGTTACTGGTTTCTCCACGTTATCCTTTTCATACTATATCCATTTCCCACTACAATTATGGAGCTTGCTGAATCAATAAAAGTGCTAATCATAAAAATAAATACATGCATAAAACCAGTTTTAAATACAACCAGAAAAATTCTGCAACTTACTTTATCACACTGCTGAAAAAAAATTTTTTTCCCTAATTTATGACAGCACCTTTCTTTCTTCTGCTCTTTCTTACTCATATTGGAAATTTGATTTTCACAAAAGATTTGTTCTTTCACAAAGACTTTTGTTATGTGTGTGGGCACTTCATTCATGTATGATTTGCTTTTGAATTTTCTGGAAATAAACATAAATTTTTAAAGAATAAGGGTACAAAATTATTTAGAAGGACAAAATAAGTTATTTAACAGAAAGTCATTAAACTGTGCGTATGCCACCCATGAGTAATTTCTACAAGCAGCCTTTGCCTTCTTCATCGTATCTGGCCTTAATGTCTCTAACATCCACTCACTGCATCGCAACAAAAATTAGGCTAAGGTAGGGCTCTGTATTTCTGTAACTGCTCTGAAGCACCTAACAAACATCTGGAGGCTGTAAGGGAAAAAAACAAAAACAAAAACAAATAAACAAAAACCTCGAGTGCAAGCTCTGAAAACTTAATTTGTAGATTCAGACATCTGTGGATACCTTGTCACATTACACAGCATGAGCATTTTGTTAAATTTTTCTAAAGGAAGTTAAAAGAGTCCAACTAATGTCACCAACATGCTATTGGTTATATACACTATTTACATCCTTACCACAGTGACAAATAAGACATGCCAACCCAGCGGGGAAGTCAGCATGCCTTTTGGCATTAACTGTTCCAAACAGGGTCAAGTTTGCTCACAAAGTACTTTGCATATTTTTAATATTCCACATATTTTTTCATCTGTATTATAGAATTATAGAATCATTCACATTGGAAAAGACCTCTAAGATACCAACAGCACCATGCAGTGTTATCTGTAACTATTACTAAATTTCTCTTAAGAAATGAGCAGGACAGATTAGCAGATTGGAAACTTTCATTTGATGAAAAAACAGCTACTGACTGAAAAGATGAAGATCAAGTTCTGTCACATTACTGCCCTGGCTCTCTTTGCCCCCCTGCACTTGCATTCCTCCTCTCTTCTTGCTTTACACATACCTGTGTCTCATAACATGACATGGCATGACATCTAATGGTGGAGAAAGCTTAATAAGCCTGTGATCTCCACAGATCACCCACAGACATTACTGTGCTTGAGAGAAAACCATCGGTTGCAGAGCTCGTAACAAACTCCTCCCTGATGAGCTGATCTATCAATTTTAATATGCTGAAGTTCAGCATTCATTTATATGAATGCAAATTTTAAGCATGCCATGGGACTCACTCAGGGTCTGATTCAGCACTATTGAAGTCCTTGAGGCTTTTGTCATTCAAAGATTTGCATATGGTGATTCCTCAGATAGCATGGAATAGGAGATGTGCATCCAAAAGCCCACTTCAGAATAAACCCTTAACTTGGCTATGCACATTTTTAAGTGGTTGAACCTGAAACAACATTAAGTGTTTGGTCTTGCTGACAACTCAACTTGCCAATTTAACTTCAATGGAAGTTACTAGATCTACACCCAGGCTAAACAAAAATAAAATACATTCACTGCCTGAAATCACCCATAAATCAAAGGCTTCTTTAACAGAACACTGGACTTGGTGGTTGGTGCATATGCTTCTACATGTCTGGATGCAGCAGATTTCTATTTAAAAAATTAAACTCACCCATGTGCTTGGGACGAGGGGGCAAAGGGTTGGGACAAAGAACAGAGCCCTTCATGCTATTGCATGTCTGCATAGAGCAGTCCAGCCTCCCAGTGCAGCCAACCTGACAGCCTGCCTGCATGCTATGGCTTAAAGCACTGGAATGGGCATGATAAACCCAGTAGCTGGGAAACAGATCCAGACTGTAAGCCAGCATCCATTCTAGCTGTAACAAATAAGGTTGGGCTACTCTCAGGCTACTCTCGAGCCAGGAAAATAAAATTCCAATGATGCAGCCTATACACATCTTTAAATCTTCAACGATTAAGAAATTGTTCTTTGGAAAAGAAAAAGCAACTTCTCATAGAATCAGAATATGCTGAGTTGGAAGGGACCCATCAGGATCATCAAGTACAGTTCCTGTCCCTGTGTAGGGCACCCCAAGAATCACACCATGTGCCTGAGAGCATCATCCAAACACTTCTTGAATACAGGCAGGCTTGGTACTGTGACCACTTCCCTGGGGAGCTTGTTCCAGTGTTTGACCCCCGTATGTGAGGCAAGAGTCCCTTCTATTCAACAATTCAGTCTTCAAATCAGAAGACTTTGCTTGCAAATATGCAATGAATTAATATGCATTTTTGTGTGGCACAAGTTCACAGACCAGTTACTTTGCTTGACTCATAGCTGGTTTCTGCCTCCTCTGATGAGCAAACCATACTGCTCTGGGGACTGCATACAAATTACTGAAATTACTTTGGTGGGGGGAAAGGGTGATGAAGAAGAAACATATGTGTGTTGCATTAGCCATTAGTCAACTATTTCTATGCATTTTCAAGCTAGCTTCTTGCCTGTTGAGTAACAGAGTTAAAAATTATGTGAAGAAAGTAAGTTAGCACATTTCCTCTCAAAAATATTTCACATTCAGGCCCTAGGTTAGATAATTTAGTGAGCAGACATTATTGTCAGCTTCTTTATAATGTTCATGTCGAATAGCAGGTGCCACACTGAGCTGTGACGTGGCATCAAGGAAAATCTGCATCAGGGCAGCCAGTATAGCCTAGCTTTCCATAAGGACTAATTGGTACTCCAGTAAAAATATCTATCTTCAGCCTTACTCAAAGATAAAATATTCTACTGTTTTTAGCATCCTTTTGGACGCTTGTAAGGAAGGCTCCTCTCAGCACTCCTGCATCTCATCTGCTCTCCCTCTCACAGAAACTCCAAATCACGCATTTAAAAATAGACCATCAGATTATCTGGGCAAATCATAAAGCTCAGCTTATCTGTCTTTTCCCCTTTAAAATACACAATTTATTTTGCCCACCTGCTCATCAGTGTGAAGCCATGAATAATCCTGTTTGTCTCAGTAACCCCACTCTTTTGATTGTCTCTGTGTATCTCCATTATGTGCTTTTGTGTGTGTCTGCATAAGCACGTAAGGAGGAAGAAGGAATTCAGAGTTCTGGGCACAAAGGTGTACAATTCTGCTTATGCCAGTGTTTATGCCCATGCCAACTGTGTATGCATCCTAGCACCCCAACACAGCCTTACACAGCCATGGAAAATAATACAAGGATTCAGCAGAAGTAACATACTAAGTACTTTGATTATGCATTAAATTGTTGTTCAACACCAACCTAGACTCCAGAACCCATGTCTCCCCTAAGGGCAGACATAATCAATTAAATACGAGGGAGGGCACAAAAATTTTTCACTTTCTTTCTTTCACATAATGGAGCCTTAAGCAGCAAACCCCGACTCCCAGCCCCAGGGTTACCCATATGCGCATCTCCTCATCCTTCTCTCCCTGGCAATGCGGCCCATCAGGCCACTGAAGCCGGAGAAAGCCCTGCAGGACTAAAAATAGCTACTCGGAGGAGGGGGGAAGAGTGCAGCAGCACGTTTCCAAAGATGCTTGCTGCAGGGGAAGGTTTTGCTGGATTAATTCAGCGGGGAAAGGGAACCGCTAGGAAGTTGACCGACGTGGAGAAGGAGCAGCAGCTGCCTCGGGGAAACTGCAGGGGAAATGCCCCGCTCGCTGTGAGAAGGGCCAGGCGAGTTTTCACCTTTGAGTGTCCTACCTACTTCACATCGTTTCTGCATAGCCCCCCTGAGATGGACTGTGGGCATGATGGGTCCGCGGCTAAGAGCGACAGGGAGAATACGAATGAACTCGAAAGAAGGGTTATTAGCACACGCCGCTTATTGTCTATGCCAAGTTTGTACTGAGCCAAACGGTGTTATTTATACGCACTGGATATGACCTGTGCATGTGGTGCCCCGAACCTGCCTCAGCGTGGAAACACTAGTGCTGGCTCCTCTACCTTCTCCCAGTTTTCCTTAGAGAGACAAAGCCGCCCTATCCCCTCCCCCCCGCCTCCGGTAAACTTTCGAGAACTGCAGACACCGCAGGTGTGTGCTCGCCCCTTCCCCGCCGGGGACACACCGGGCACTCCCCAGTCACCGCCTGGCGCCGAAGCCACCCCGCCTGACTGCGTGGGGGGCGGCCTGCAGCCTTCGCCGCTGACCGCAGCGCGCTCCGCGCCTCTCCGCTCCTCTCCGCGCTTCCGTCTCCCCCCACCCTCCCCCGGCCTCCCTGGTCGTCGGTCACGAGCCGCGCGGCTGTGCAGTGCTGCAATGCCCGGCCCTTTCTCACCGTTCTCCAGAGCCGCTGCCGCTTGGCACTGACTGATGTGGCGGTGACGATGAGGTGGGAGACAGACACCACCAGCCCGAAGACAATGGCCAGCAGAGTCCGAACGGGCAGCAGCGAGTAGGAGACGAAAGTGACCAGCATGAGCTGCCACATGCCCTGCTCCGGGGCGCTGGGGGGCTCCATGCCGTAGGGGGTGAGCGAGAAGGGGCAGCAGAGGAAGGAGAAGGTGAAGCTGAAGAGCAAGGTGAGCTTGACGATCTGCTGCAGCTGGGTGACCTGCAGGTACTTGACATTGGTGACGATGAAGAGGGAGAGGAAGATGATACAGTGCACCGGGTGCGAGCCTTTGGAGATGGTCAGGCTGGGGCCGGAGAGCAGTTCCACCACGGCCAGGCTGGCGGTGAGCACGATGAGGACGGCCAGCGCCTTGAGGGTGGACGTCTGCTCCAGCTTCAGGTTGTAGCTCTGGAAAAGAGCCTCCAGCTCCTTGCAGTCAAACTCATCCTCGCAGGCGATGGCATCCAGCAGCAGCAAGGGAGGAGGGTCCCCCAGCCCGGCTCTCGCTCCCGGCGCCGCGGCAGCTGGCGGTGAGCAGCAGCAGTGGCAGCACTTCTTCCTCTTGGTCTTGACTTTCTGAAACGGTATTTCCTCCATGTCAGTGCCATTCATAAACCCCGGGGAAGAAATGCTCTTCCTGGTGTCCCCACTGCCGCTCCTCCGCCTCGCTGCTCATAAAAGAGAGGGGGGCTGCGAGCAGGATCCGCGGCTGCACTAGCGCCGGCAGCCCCAGCCGCCGCAGCTCAGCAGACGCGGGCTCCGGGTCCAGCCCTCCAGCCGCCGGCCGCAACCCGCGGCGCCGGCAAACGCCCCCTCCGCTGCCAGTAAGGAGCCCGGGGATGGCTGGGACGGCGGGAGGAGAGCCTCACTCGTGTTGATATGCCAACCTTCCTGCTTGCTGTGTCTCTCTCCCCTTCACCCTCCTCTTTCTCCTCCTCCTTGGTGCTCTAGGGATGTTAATCTCCTAATGACACCAAAACATCATCCAAAGGTTTGAAATCAAGCGGAGGGAGGGGTGGGGGCAGAGGGTGGGTGGAAGCGGAGAGAAGGGGAGTGGGGAATAATCAACAGGCGGGTCTCCCTTCAGATACCACTTTTTGGATGAGCGGGAGCTACGGAGAATGGGTGGAAAACGGGCTCCTGGGGAGTGCGCAATATTTAAAAAACCCACCGACGATAAACAACGACAAGGAAAAAAATGATAACGAAACCCAGCCAGGGAACTGGGCTAAGAGGAAAAGTGGGGCAACAGGGCCGGAGAGAAAGCAGGAGGCAGGGAAAGGCAGGGCGGTCCCCTTCCCACCCCCGAGGGCATCTCACCGGGGCTGGGGTCTGAGAGGCGCCTGCGTACAGCCCGCTTCCAAAGCCGGACACGTACTCCGCCGGGGAACCGTGGCTCAGGAGGTGCGGGGGGACCGCCCGCCCAGCGCCCTGCGCCCCTCCCGGCCGAGCGCCAGGGGCACTCCAGCTTTCCTGCTACACCCGCCTTCGCGCTGCGGCTGCTGCCGACAGCCTTGTGGGGTCCGCCCGCCTTTACATCGATTTGACTATATATAATGTACAAAATCTATATATAAATACATAGAAATACATGTAAATATACACGCATGTGTAAGTATATTAATATAGATATAAATTTATCCATACAGGTTAATCCTGCTTCCTTTGAGAAATAAAGTCTTAGCTGCCTGAATAGACACATCAATTTTACTTGTTTTGCCTCCTAGACTCCGAAGTGGTTAAAAAAGTGCAGTGAAAATTTTTCAAGAAAATATGTTTCTGTGCACACTTCCGCCTGTCTGGGAATACAAAAAAGTCCCTGGTTGTGGAGGGCTGCTCATGTGACAGAGCTAATTATCATCCCACACAAAATTACATTTGCTGCCTCATAAACTTGAATTGGGAGTCTGTGCATTGTTTTTGAAATATAACCTTCCAGTTCTGCTTATAATGCTGCTACCACATACCACCATTACCAAGTTGCCACCAAAGAATACAAACAATATTCTTTCCGGTAACCATTTAATCTAGTTTTGGGATTAAGAGACTGATTCCAAACTCACTGAAGACTTCAGAAAGGACTTGAGTGTTTCTTTTGGCTTGGGATCAAGTACTTTTGAAGAGTCAGGGCAAGGGAAATGTCAAATAGAAACTCAAAAAGATTACAAACATTTGGCTCTTCAAAGGCAGGACAGGAATACTTTCCAGAATAAAAGCAGAATTCTACTATCATGGGTACGTTGAAGATCTAATTGATTTCAGATTCTGGCTTTGGATTTTGGCTGAAGAGCTTCAATATCAACAGCAGGCAAGGATTCTTTAACGTTTGTTACAGCTGTGAATGGTGTTAGTACTTCTGGATAGTAAAGTAGCTTTAAAAAAAAGGATACATTATTTAAAGCAACATAGTTTTTTACATTAATATTTTAGTATTTTATGTTACTTTTAGCCCTCCAGACTCAGTATGCAGTCATCTTTAGAACCTGTACAGACCTCATTAGGAAAAGGGAATGAATCAACATTGCTGGAGTTTTGTGCTATAAATTTGAAATACTTCACACTTGAGACAATGACTGTTACTGAGTGTTTGTGTGATGCCACTCATGGTGGTTTCCTAGACTATGACTCAAACCCTACAGAACTGTAAAAATAGTTGGTATTTAGATTTCTGTAACTTCATTCAAGAAGAAAGTAAAAGGCCCAAGTGGTGGAAACCCAAGTGCTGATGTTTAGCTGAAATAAAATTAAATAAAACAAAAAAAAGGCTTTATTTGTTTTGCAGTTATCTCCAGTGTGTTTGGAAAGCTAATAAAATTCAATTTCCTGATTACTTTGGTGCATAAATTCACTTCAGTCACACATATATTAGACAAATACACACTGTTATATATAAACCTGTCCTCAGCTTTCTTCTAAGCTCGTGTATCTTGAGGGATAAATTAATATTTCACATCTCACACTACATAAGAGATGACACCTAGCTACCCTACCCTAGGAACAATGTACTGAAAGAGTTGTCGTGCTAGCAGTTAGCATTTCTTTCCTCTGACTCTCAGCTTGCTGCTGGGAAAATGGAAGGTGAGTAATTCCCTAAAAGGCACTCTGCAGTATCGTTTCTTTTCATGCTTCTTACAACCTTAGGTTGGGTTAGTTAGTACATTCATACAGCAGAGAAGGCCCATATGTTTGAGGCATACACATCTCCATTCCTATTAGGTCAAGGGAAAGGAGTGAACTGTTGAAGCTTCATCTTCCTTAAACACTGTAGGAATATGAAAATGCAGCAGTGATCACAGGGCAAACACCTCACCTTACCCTGCATAGTGAAGAGCCCACTTTTTACCACCTGATGACACCTCAGAACCTTTGTCTGAAACAGGCATCATATTAAAGCAAATAACCAGCTATAAAACTGCTGGAATGGACTTGACACAGTGCTGAATTTTCTGACCAAACTGACCTGCTGCAGGTGACATCAGCCTGGTTGGAGTTTTGTTAATTGTGAACAACACTTCGTGGCCCGTACTGGACTCCTGGGTTTTCCCTAAGGCAAAAACATGTTTGGTTTTTATATATAACACCCTCAAAGTTCTTAATGTTGGCCAGATCCAAGCCAACTCTTCCTGTTGAGTTCCCTAATATCTGTAACCAGAGACTACTCTGGGAATAAGAGTAATATCGACATAAAAGTGTGATTAGAATCTAGCTTTATCACCTTTTGCACTGCAAAACATATCTTTTTTCAGCCTTTTCTTAAGAGGCAGGCTGCTTGTTTGAGTCACTGGAAGCAGAAAACATTTTTTTATGGAGAGTTGAGCAGTATATTGATCTAGGTTACACTAAGCAGAAGTCTGACTACTTTTTACTGGACCTTAGGAGTAGTCTTCAATTAAAGGGCTACTCAGTGTTCCAGAGCATCTATTTGTATTTACTTTGTGCATATAGGTTATCAATTTAATAATTATTTAGTTTTTACTATCAGTCTTATTTTACTTTATGGAACTTGGTTCTTGCTATTTCTATCTCCTCACCTCCCACAATTCCAAGCACTCACTGCCTGATTTATTGGCTGGAGATCATGTTTGGAAGCAATACTTTTCATAGAACTAGAGGTTTTCAGATTCATAACTATTTTAGAAATAAGCATAATTGAAGTTTGGCATCAATATAATTATTGCCTTGGGTTATTTTTTATTTCACTAAGGACTGCAAAGATCTTAATCTTTTACCCATATTTACTATTGCCTGCTGGTAACAGAATGCCATGCTCTATCATCTGAGGCAGGGAGAGAAATATTTTTTATTCTCACCACGTCTGACAGCACGAGTAGGGACTCTGCATAAAACTGTTGAGAAAGTTCTGCAGACGCATTCTAGCAGACACAGCTTTTTAATGCCAACACAGAAATCTGTCTAGAAAGAGCAGTGATGTGGGCAGGACAGAAGAGGTCCTGGTGAAAGTGGTAGGAATGGCCAGGCTTAAACATAAAAATTCAACAGAGTGTTTTCCTCCTCTCATGGATCTCTGAAATATATTAACTTTTTTTTTTTTCCCCCTCTTGATTTTGAGGAACGCCAAGGTTTCAAAAAATTAAATGTATTTTTTTCAAAATCATGCACAGATTTCATTTGGAATCAATATGGGGACTCCATTCACATTCCTATTTCAAGAACTAGAGACTAAGTTTCTGTAAGGCTACTGGAGTACTGTTTGAGTGGATCTCATGAGCACCATAATAACTGTTCCTTAAAATTAATTGTGATTTTAGAGTTTGATTTATGTTGCATGCATTCTTATGGAGAAGAAATTAAACAGAAAGTTCTACTGTAAACCAATTCCACACTTCAACAGCTTTAGCTGCAGGTTTGAATTCTCCAAACTAGACAGTTTCTACTACAGAGCTGAAATAAACTTTGTTCATTGAGGGTAAGTTAAAGGCCTTATATCACCTACAAATTCAGTTGTTAGGAAACATTAGCATTTAAACTCAACACTATTCTCCAAAACTTCTTGGTTTAAGCTTTTCCTTTATATTTCTTCACGCAAAAACCAGTTTTAAGAGACAAGCAATTATCTAAGGCAGCCAGAACAGAGTTGAGTTCTTCAAGGGTAAACAGGTTATAATACAAATCACTCAATGACTAAACCTGTGCCTTAGCTGCTTCTCAGGTCTAACAACAGCACTTTTGCTCACTCAGCTTCCTTTGGACTACACAGTGCTTTTACACTCAGACTATTTTAATCAAATTTTATCTGTATAGAAGTCTATTTAATTGTGTAATCTACTGGAGAAAAAAAAAAAGTCAGATGAGAAGAAAATTACATTAAGGCCTTGACCTCAAATCACTTGTCAGACAAGACTGCTACTGAAGCATTAGGAGATTTGACAAAAAAATAGTATGTTTAAAGGGGTTAATTTGACAGCAGAGAATGGGGAGGGGTTTTCTCCAGTCCTCTGCTGAGCAGAGAGTACAGACACGAAGAGCATTTTAAACCTTTGCCCCTCTCTTCTATTATAAACCATCCAGGAGAGCATGAGATTTCTGTGACCTACTGAACTTCTATATTAATACTAATGAATCCCTCCAGTGAACAAGCAATGTGCATTTCAGTCAGCATGGATTTATTGCAAGTCAGCTGGATCCTTTCAGCTTTTGACAAGTCATTCATTTCCTCCATCAGTACTGCATCAACTCAGATTTATCTCTTGTTCATCTGAAATTAGAGCCATCTGAAGACTATTATATAGGCAAAATTTCAGGAAAGGGATTTGGTGCATTTTTATAAGGAATTATTTGACTGTTTCTTTTATGATCTCTAGTTAGCCACAGTTCCCAGGAGCTTCCTGAAATGCCACATCCAATCTGGCCATGCTCCTGTCTCACCACTCTATACTGCATCCCCCCTGTTACCTCAGAAAATGTTAGGATTTTTCTTTAATGAGCCATGGATGGTAGCATCATGGAAATGACACAGGAAAGGTTCCAAAGCTTCTTCAAAATAGTTTGCTGCATACTTTTCCAAAGGCTATACAACAGTGATATTTATTGATTCAAAAACACAGCAGCAAAACAATAAATCATAAAACCACCTGCACGACCTCCAAAGCACTCTTACTGTCTACTTTCACTATTTTCTTTTAGATGTGTAAGTTAGAGCCTGCTCTTTTTCAAAGGAGAATAGTGCACAAGAGGGAGCTACTTTCAGTTGGCTATGAATTTTCTGGTAGACCTTCATGGTGCAGTGCAGCTCTGTGCAGTGGTACCAGGTCAGTTACTGAAACCCATGTAGCTGCACATTGTGTTAGAGCGTCATCCTCTGTTTACACAGCTGTGCAGTTCATATTATGTTAACACAGTTGCGCAGTAACCAGTCCTGGAGACAGCTTGTTCAGAACTGCCTTGGGATCTTTGCTCTGCAGTCTGTAGACTAGAAATACCACATTAGCCTGCAGTTGCCGAAAACATTTTCCTTTCTTTTGTTTCAGTGAGGCAGATCTTCAATACATCAGTATCTTCAGAATCCCATTCCTATCCAAAGCCAGGATATAGACCGAGCAGTTGTGTTTCATTGTTTGCTTCAATAAAGCTATTGTTTTATTTTTCCTATCACCTCGGTTAGTAGACTATTTTTTGGTGCCAATTCCACAGTAACTATCTCACAAAACCCACAGTTATTTAAAGCTGGATCAGTTCTCAGGTAAAATACAAATATTTTTTAGTTCCTACAAGTTTCCTTTTGCAAATCCTTTCAGAAAAACAAAGAAAAGGAAACAAACCCAACTCTTCTCCTCCAACATCTCAGTACTTGTCCATGCAACAGAACAATGAAGATTTCCCAAACCAGTTAGCAGATTTACTAGCAATTTCTCTTAAGCAGGCATTCTTAAAAATCCCTTAGCTGTAGAAATTTTCTCAGGAAAATTGAGACCACTTGGAAGAAAATTTTTTTAAATTCTCCTTGCTTCTATGTCAAGTTTTCAATTCTTGTTTTAGGAGTTCTGCAAATTCTTGGCATCAGGGTGCTGGCAGTGTTTGACAACATTACACAGCTCTGATCCTGTTGAATGAAATCAAGGGAAGTTTTGATACTCAGTGCAGATATATTAGCCCTGGTAGTATAACCATCCTTATTTCCTAAGGAACATTTCTGTTCCTCTTTATATTCATATTGTCATTTTCTAAGCTAATAGCATGACTTTGTTCAGAGCCTATAGCATTCTTCTTTGCCTAATGAAATGTAGTTTAGATGTATTTCAGAGTGTTTGTAAGGACAAGTGTTTTGCTTACTGTAATCCTTAGTAGAATCCAAACATGTAAGCAAAAATAAAGACAGGAATTATAGCTGAATTCCATAGTTCACTCCTAGCCATATTTCTGATACATCCATTTTTTTAAATATACATTAAATAATAATTAATATTCAGCAGATCTGACCTCCTATTTTACTCATCTCTAAGTTATACTGCACACATATTCTTGGATCAGTTATGCTAAAGTGTGGTATTTTTATTTATGAGCTAGAAGTTTAGGAAACAGTTGCTTTTTTTCAGGTCTTTTTTTTAAATTTATTTTTAATTTTATTTAAAAGAAGGCTCTCTGTTGTTTCAGATTTATTTTTTTTTTTAATCCCATAGATGTTTTTGTTGTGTCAAGTTTTCACTCTGGGTAATATTCAGGACTAGCTCTGCTCTGTCTTTCCACCACAGTGCACTCATTAGCAGTTCTGTAAATAGCTTCTTCAAGTGCCAGACCCGAGGCTCCCTTCTGGACTTCTGATTTGGGCAGAACTACACGTTTCTTTAGTTTGGGAGTTTTTCTTGAGTAAGTATTCTAAAAGGCCGCATATTTTTATTTGCAAAATCACCTGTCAAAGAGTGAAAAGTACAGTGTCAATATGAAGTCAACAAAAATAAGAAAAATATATTTGTCGTCAGATCCCACTGGAGGAAAAAATTGCTCTTTTATATTAATTTTGGTGTTTTCTGATGGTAATTGTGACTTAATAGTTTCAAGACATAGCATACTACAGCCAGCCAGTGTGTTCCTTGCCAGTTTAGTACCTGCACTTCATCACTCAAGTGAACATAGATATAGTAGTCTTTTTTTTTTATAAACTCAAGGAAACAATCCTCCCAACTCATGGAATTTTAAATGAAAATCTTAAGATGTTTTTCAAATAGAAAGGTAAGATTGTTACAGAAGGCTAAGCTGCAGAAGACACTAGAGATTCACCTTCAACACCCCCTTGCAAAGACCAGAGTATCCAGAAACAGCACGTGTTAGATGTTAAACTGCTGTTCCACTTGATCTCCATCAAGAGACAAGATTCCTTCTATTTTATATCTAATCTATGTAATGAGATTCTTCATGTAAGCCCTGCAACTAGGAACAACTAATTAGGTCAAATTAACAGCACATATGTTACTGGATCTATTTTGAGTTTAAACCTTCAAGATGGAGTCACCCACCTCTTTAAAGTGACAACTACTGGGTATTACAAATACAAGGAAAACGTTATGTTGTGCATACTATTCCTTTAGCAAGACCATCACTCAACATTAAGGCAGATTTCCGGTGGCCTTCAATGGTATATTTGTTTTCTTGTCAGCTGTGCTCTCCTTTCATCCTAAACAATTTGCATAAACCTGCATAATGCTATTTAGCTTATGTCCCACTGTTACTATAAATAAATACACTGGAATTCAGCTTAGTAAAGCAACTTAATTATTTTCTTGTCCCATTCTTTCTTTCTGCTTACACGTCGTGCATGTGGTCCTGTGCAAGAAGGTGTGAAATCCTGTACTCAAAATTAATTTTAAGAGATAAGTGTTACTATTTTTATTAATGATTAGAAAACACATACAATTTTCTGAGCTGATGCAAAAGTAAGAGCCTTAAGAACAACCCCAGATTTTACGGGTGTTCTTGTATATAGATGTGTATGTGGGGGTGTGTGCATATAAGTGTGTATTTGTCCATGTAGAGAAGCAGGATTTTATAAGTATTTTTTATATATTTTTTTTTCCCCAAGACAAAAAAGTGAAACATTTTACATTTTTCCTGTTGTGAGACAAGTTCGCAGTTAAGTAGTCAGGTGGTGATGTTACTAACTGCATCTGATACCTGTCACACAGAGTTTTCCTTTGGGTTTTTTTTGTATTTTTATTTACTTGCTCAACAACCTATTTGCTTATCAGTCAACTACAGTTGAAAATTATGTTGTTTCTTTGAAAACCTATAGGTTAAATTAAAAACCTCATAGAATATAGAATATCTTTAGTTGGAAGGGACTCATAAGGATCATGCCAGTTTTTTTGAAACAAAATTTAAATGATGCTTAGATTTTATTTAAAATAGGCATTTTTTCTTAAGTTTTATTTGTAAAAATACTAACACATACAGTAGTTTAAATATAGGTCTGCATGCCTAAAAAATTAATTGTATATTTGTTACAGCTATTTTTGTAGCACCTTAGCAGTTAATCCCTGAGAATGCTTCCCCTCCTCAGCACTGAATGCTCTTCAAAGTGCAGAAGACACATTAAGGAGAGCTTACAGTTGTTTTTAACTCTAGACAGTGTACGTACAAGCCTGACTATGTCTATTATAGATTGGATCTTATCCTCTAGTCTGAAATATATCTCACTTCTGTAAACAAGGTTAAGTGCTATTTTTATTCACCTAATCCTGCTTAGCAATACAACGTGGTAGTCTGGGCAGTTTATTCCACTTAAGTGGGATAAAGGTCACTGCGAGATTACTGCAAAGTTATCAGGTGACTCTAAAGGGCAAGTACATTTTCCTAAATGTTTTCTGAAAGGATTTCTGAAGGATTTTGGGGAAAGCAAAGCAAAACTAGTATTAAAATAAAAAATCTGTAGGAATTTTCAACTACCATCACAGCAATGAAACTTGTGAGTAGGTTTCACAGTTTTGTCCAGCAGCAACATACTTTTTTGGCCCAGCACCGTACTCACTGAAAGCTGGGGAGAACCTTCCACTCCCTTTAGCCCCAAGTGCCACTCTGTGGTGCCCAGTGAGGAATTCTGCCTCGTGGTTGTCAGCTCTTGTTCATTGCGCTGCCTAAGAAAAATTCTCCTGATTTCAGTAGAAACTTACCATACAGGGCTGAATCCAGACATTAAGGAAGTCAACTGGATGTTTTCATGAGCTCTACACAGTTTTATGCCTCGCTTATAAATGTTGAGCCTCTACATTCAAGATACATGTGTGACTGATGGACCTCTTCAGTGAGATATGCAATAGCCTCTGCAGTCAGGAAGGTGCTTTTGAAGGTCAATGTGTCCTCAAGACTCACCCACCAAGCAAATACTGAAGACAAATGCCCTGTGGACTAAGCATTCAAAATTCTCACCTTTAAGTAATTAATTTTTTTCCCCAAGAGTCCCAGGGAACGTTCTCCAAGGACCTGGTGGGAAGAGGTAGCAGTGATACTACAAAAAGTGGTGAGAGTACTTTCTGAGGATATAGGGTACTCGAATATCATCCCTGATGGTGCAGGGATTGCATGCACCATCTCACAGACCAGTACATGCTGGGGCCACCCATCTGGAAAGCAACTTGGCAGAAATGAACCTGGGGGTCCTTGTGGACACGAAGTTGAACATAAAACAGTGCTGTCGCCTTGTGGCAGAGAAGGCTAATGGTACCCTGGGATGCACTGGAAGAAGTTCTAACAAGCAAGTTGAGGGAGGTGGTCCCCATCACTGATTATGCTACACCTGGAGTACTGTGTCCAGTTCTGGGCTCCACAGTACAAGAGATACATGGATGTATGGAATAGAGTCCAGTGAAGGGCCACAAATATGCATCTGTCCTGCAAGGAAAGGCTGAGAGAGCTGGGACTATTCAGCCTAAAGAACAGAAGGCTCAGGGGGATCGTATAAATTTCTATAAATACCTGAAGTGAAGGTGCAAAGAAAAGGGAGCCAGGCTCTTTTCAGTGGTGCCCAGTGACAGGACAAGAGGCTACAGGCACTAACGGAAACACAGATGGTTCCCTCTGAACATCAAGAATCACTTTTTTACTGAGGGTGACTAAGCACTGGCACAGGTTGCCCTGAGAATATGCAGATTTGCCATCCTTACAGATATTCAAAAGCCACAAGGACATGGTCCTAGGGTAACCAGCTCTAGGTGCCCCTGCTTAAGCAGGAGGGTTGGGACTAGATGACCTTCAAAGTTCCCTTGGAATCTCAAACCTTCTGTGATGCTGCAGTTCTGTCATTTATGTAGGGAGGGGGCTGCAAACCACTCTGATGCAACCCCACTCCAAGTCAGGGGTTATTTTATGTGCAGAACTGTCTCCTCCATTTTCTACATTGTGTTAAAAAATAAAAATTATTCTGTCAAAAAAAAAAAAGAGCGCATATTGGACAATGCAAGATCTGCCCCATTAAACATATATAATGATTGCAAAATACAAAAGTATAACTGCATTTTCTAATACACCTGATCCTGCAGGGCTTAGATGTACTACAAGCTTCTCATGGAATTAAAGAACAATTAAAGGAACAATTACTTTAGAGATGCTAGCTGGGTATACCCATGACTTGGGTGACAGAGGAAACTCTTCAACTCTGTCTTATTATGTCTTTTCTTCATTGCATTTTTAACATGATTTTACTAGATCAGCTTGGTTAATTCTAGCTTGGAACAAGTTTTTCTTATACAGTGTAAACAAAGTTCATGTGAGAATACATACATATCACATCTCCCCAGAGACTGCAACCAAGATGCAGTCTTGGACATGGCTTTGATCAACCCAATCTAATGAAAGATGTTAGTTCTCATGGCAGGGCATTAGATGATATTTGAAGGTCCCTTCCAACCCAAGCTACTCTAAGGTTTTGTGATTCTATGTCCCAGCTGATGATTCTAAACAGCAAAAACAGTATCTAATTAAGTACCCTGTACCCAAAGGTAAGAACAACAACACGTGTACCTGGGATACTGAACTGTGGCAGAATCATGTGGAGGGAAATGTAAAATATATATGTGGAAACACACAGTCAAGTAGATTACTCCAAAAGGACTCACTTTTCTGCTTCTCCAAGAGTAGTGTTCAGTATTAGACCAGTACAGACTAGTAAGATTCATCTGGCTAGATTGTCTGCAAAATACAATTTTTCCAGAGACAAGAACAGAGAACATGAGTTGAGGAGCCTTTAAGTTACCTTTTTTAAGTGTCTCCATTTATTGGACACTGAACCCTAGGTAGCCTTGGACAGAAACTGAAAAGCACTTAGTAATCACAAAGATACAACATATCAATAAATGGAGCAAAGACCTTTTTCTATCTTTCCAGTTGCTTTGGTATCATTGCTGTCTCCTGTAGGGATCTAGAATAGGCTGTTGTGAGCTTTTGCCAGAGAAACAGCCTTATGTATGTTGTGCTTGCTAAATGATATTGTGCTTATAATTTATTAATCACTCAAGCTTGCATCTATTTTTTGTAGCTGGGTTTTGTTCCTAAAGGTTTATTGTAATGGCCCATTAAACTCCCAGCTGGCTATTTTGTTGCATATGCTGATCTATTAGTGTGTTCTTTTGTAGATTTTCTATGACACTTTAAGACACCAATTTAAAATATACTAAGGAATCATGGCAACAAGCAACTAGTTCAAAGTAGTGACAGGGTGGAATTCCTCTACTTCATTTGCTTCTGCATCTAGAATTATTGAAATGTAATGATAACAAACAGTCATAGCTTCTTAGGAATGATGTGAAGTACAAAATGCAGCAATAATTAACTTTATTTTTTCAATCTTGGATTAAAAAAGGACTTGGAATGTTGTTTAATCATACAAAAATGTTAGCATTAAACTATGGCATTATTGCAGGTATTCTTCTTTAGGATTAATTACTTGTACTTTAATAATGACAAAAATAATACCGTAGAATCATAAAATCATAGAATGGTTTGGGTTGGAAGGGACTTTTTAAAGGTCATCTAGTGTAAACCCCCTGCAATAACCAGGGACATCTTCAACTACATCAGGTTTCTCAAAGCCCCATCCAACCTGACCTTGAATGTTTCCAGGGATGGGGCATCTACAACCTACAACCTCCTTGGGCAATGCGTTCCAGTGTTTCACCACACTCATTGTAAAAAATTCCTACCATAAGCAGGTTTAAAATTTAATTGTGCAAAATTATGTGAAAGTATATTTCATAATAATTCCATTCCTGAATAGTTATGCTGAGGGATACTATAGAAGATATGAGAATACTATAAAAATAAGATGGTGGAGTTCAACATCCTTAGGGCAGCGAGGAGGGCACACAGCAAGCGCACTACAGCAAACTTCAAGAGAGCAGACTTTGGTCTCTTCAGAGTTCTGCTTCATAGAATACCATGGAATAAAGCTCTGGAGGGAAGAGGAGTCCAGGAAAGCTGGTTAATATTCAAGGATCACCTCCTCCAAGTTCAGGAGCAATGTATCCCAAGATAGAGGAAGTCAGACAATATTGCCAGGAGGCCTACATGGATGACCAAGGAGCTCCTAGACAAACTCAAACACAAAAAGGAAGCCTACAGAGGGTGGAAACAAGGACAGGTAGCCTGTGATGAATGCAGAGAAATTGTCTGTGCAGCTAGGGATGAGGTTAGGAAAGCTAAAGCTCTGATAGAATTAAATCTGGCCAGGGATATCAAGGGCAACAAGTCAAGTTTCTATAGGTACGTCGGTGACGAAAAGGAAGGCTAGGGAAGATGTGGGCCCTCTCCAGAAGGAAACAGGAAATCTGGTTTCCTGACATATGGAGAAGGATGAGGTACTCAATGACTTTTTTTTCTTAGTCTTCACAAGCAAGTACTTAAGCCACACTGCCCAAGTCAGAGGAGGCAAAGGCAGTGACTAGGAGAATGAAAAACCACCCACGGTAGGGATAGATCATGGTTGAGACGATCTAAGAAACCTGAAGCTGCACAAGTCCATGGGACTTGATGTAATAGATCTACAGGTCCTGAGGGAAGTGATGGATGAAGTTGCAAAACCACTATCCATAGTATCTGAGAAATCGTGGCAGTCCAGTGAAGTTCCCACTGATTTGAAAAGGGGAAAGATGACCTTCATTTTAAAAAGGGAAAAAAAGGAGACCCAGGGAACTACAGGCCAGTCAGTCTCAACTCTGCCCGGTAAGATCATGGAGCAGAGCCTCCTGGAAATTAAGCTAAGGCACATGGAAAATAAGAAGGTATGTGGCAGCCAACACAGCTTCACTAAAGGCAAATTCTGCCTGGCAAATTTGGTGGCCTTCTATGATGGGGTTACAGCACTGATGGATAAGGGAAGAGGCCAGATTAGATGGGGCTTTGAACAATCTGGTCTAAGGGAGGTGACCCGGCCCATGCAGAGGGTTTGGAAGTAGATGATCTTTAAAGTCCTTTCCAACCCAAACCATTCTATGATTCTATAAAGAGCAACTGATGTAATCTACCTGGATTTGTGCAAAGCATTTGATGCTGTCTCACATGACATCCTGGTTGCTAATTGGAGAAACATGGACTTGATGGATGGACCATGTGCTGGAGAAACAGAACTACAGAAAACAAAAAAAAAGTACAGTAGGTTTTAGAAACATTGTCAATACCACTACTTTGCTCTTTATTCTTATGATCAAATAATTTTGAAAAGGAAACCAATCTCCTCCCAATATGGATAAACTAATACACTGAGAGGGGCAATTACTTTCCCAATAGCACTTGCTAAATGCTGAAAAAACTGTAAATAAAAGAAATCTTGCAATCCTGTCCCCAAAGTCATCTCACATGGGGAAAGGCTTTATTTAATTTATACTGAGGAAGTAATTCACTTCAATTTAAGTTTTGGATTCAAGAACAGGATTTTAATAATTCAGCTGTAATTTCACAGATATTGGCTGGCCACTGCCTGATCTTTCTTCATATTCCTGTAATACAAAAAACATTAAGATTTCAGACTGCTGTAACAGCCCCTCACCACATCTGTTAGCATAACTAGTTCAATGTCACTTTCCTGGTTTCCAAAAATGCTTCCTGTTTCT
The DNA here is from genome assembly GCA_020745705.1 of Hemiprocne comata. NCBI lineage: Eukaryota > Metazoa > Chordata > Aves > Apodiformes > Apodidae > Hemiprocne > Hemiprocne comata. The sequence goes on along the minus strand of CM036587.1, from coordinate 60,671,966 downwards.
ATTAATTCATATGCAGAAGCAGCAATCTAGAAACTATGTTTAGAGGTAGGGAAACACAGGGGAAAGGGTGTTGATCTATGCTCGGATGCATCACAAGCAAGTAGAATAACATGCAACATGATTTTACTGTATGCTTTCACAAATGTACTATGAGCTATTCAGTGAAAGACAAGAAAAATTGGAGTAAATTAATCGTTGGATGCTTGTTTGACTCTAATATAATGACAGTTCTTAAAATGCACTCCTTGATATTTATTACCAGCAATAAAAAGATGGTTTAGATCCCCTTTTTGTAGTTGCATACAATTACATGAAATTATCACAAGGATGTGTCCATGTCTATTATTGTAGTTCAACTCCAAAACTTCAGACAACAAAGAAGCTGCTCTTCAACACAGCAGCTCTTTTTCCTTTGGCACAAATCTCATTATGCTATTATTTTATCTATAATTGAATGCATCATATAATTAAGAGCTGATATATTGGTTGGATTATTCTTTATGAATTACTCAAAATAGAAAAGACTGATAGCTTTCATGCTCATGTCTCCTGGCAAAGACAACAAAGAGATCAGCATATATTCCCCTCCAAAAGTTTTTCCATCCTCTACTTGTGATGCTTTTTTAAGACCAACATTGTTCAGCAAGCCCCAAACACTTTATTCTCCTGTTTTCTTTCTTTCTTTCCCTCTCCTACACACATTGGTTGATGAATTGGAGAATGAAGTATTCTTTCCTCTGCTCACAACTCTTTTTATTTGGTGGTTCTTTGAAGGTTTATCTGCTCAGGGTACAACAGTTGGCATGGTGTGCTGGTCTTGCTGAAGACTGAGGGAGTTCTGCCACTTCCCAAGATGCCATGATTTTGTACCTAGACTGTCTTCCTTAGAAACTGCCCTTAAGGTGCTGAGGCCAAACCAGAAAAAAGGTCTTAATTGGCTGATATGTTAACATGTAGTAAAGTGGCAAATGAGACTTCATTAGACCTGAATCTGATGGTGTTAAACATGAATCTGTTTGACAAAGAAGTAGCATTACAATCAAAAGCAAGCTTTGCTGTCAGAAGAAAATCAATAGACTAACTTGCCCACACTACTAAAAGTTGCTAAGCTGCAACTCCTGGGATTGCAACATAGCCTGAAGAAAAAGAAAAAAAAAAGGCAATGGCCATTTTGCCTCACTAACATGACTACAGCATTCATTAATTTCCACTGGCTAACACATATCCACATTAAAATCTGGCACAGACTCTCCTTTATAGTTTCTAAAGTGAGTCAATAAAACTGAAATATATTCAGAATTTTACACTCTTTAAAAATTTTAACAGCTTATCTGTCGATGCGCCTCACAAATGGACTTCACACAACCCTATAAGAGTTATTAAAAATGGCTGCAATATATACTTTTCTGACTCCAAATCACCTGTCCCAGTACAAACCCCATTGGTTACATACACTCTCAGTTTATAGATGATTGGCTACATGTTTTGTCACTCACTGTTCGTACCCATTGACCCATGTGCCGTTGCACCCCTATGTCACGATGACTCAGGACTTTTACTGTTTTCCACTTCTCTCACTTCCCAGCCGGTGCCTCTCAATTCTTGCTACAACATTCTATTCTTGCTACCTCCTGAGATAACAACTGTGGGACACCAGCTTGTGAGACACCAGCTTGTTTACTGGTCCCACGGTTAGCCTCAGCAGCACCCGCAGCACTGCTGCCTTCTCTAACTCAGGCACACTAATTTTCTATAAACCCACAATTAATTTTCCATAAACCCACAATTAATTTTCTATAAGCCCACACTTATCTTGTAGGAAAGCAAGCTAATGGACCTTTAAACTGTGCCAGTGACATCAGGGTAGAACTAAATTGTTGCAGTCCAAATTTGTATGTCAAAACTGCTGTCCCTGTTTCTCTCTTCATTTTCATTAATAAAAACTGCAATGTCTGAATCTTAAAAAGATTCCCACTTTGCCCACCCAATCTTACTGGAGCAGAGATACACATCTTTTCCCACATCTGGAATATTTAAACACAGTCTGAAAAGGCAACGGAAGACTCTGCACAATATTTCAGTCAACTGCCTACTGACATTTGTGTCCCTAATGAGATGGAGCTAGATAACTTCATCTGATGATGCAGAGTTGACCATCAGGTTGGAGGAGACCAAAAAGATACCCTACAGCTCATGTCTAAAAAGGGTGATCAGACAAACGCAAAACAGGGCCAAGAAATTACAAGTTCTGATGACAACTGATGGCCTCCTTCCACAACAGATTCACAATTACTTCCTTTTCTTTCAATCTCATATGAACTGAAGAGCATTTAATTTCCTGTCCCTCACAGTGGTGACACATGTGAAGTTCCTTTGGGAAATTCCATTACTTTGGGAGACAGTGCAGTTGGCATTTTAAAAAAAGTAAATAAAAAAGACTGGGAGTTGCAGTTGTACCACTGCTTTTCTTTATACCCTTCAGGATTTTTTTTTTGTGAAAATAGTTTCTGTGTTCAGAGTTTGGATAATTTCTGAAGTGGGCTGTCAGCCTTACAGAGGCTATAGATACATCTATTTCTATAGGCTGTTTCTATGCTATTCTTTTCTTGCATACTGTACAAAGAGCTGTAAAAAAATCTGTGGACAGGCTCTCTGGGAGTGCCTGCACACATCGAAGGACAAGTTTCATCAGACTGTAGGATGGCTGCTGTAGGTCTTGGAAAAGAATTACTGCAAAGCTATTTGAGCTCAGGCATTCACAAGTACCACAGAAGTTGGAAGCAGGCTGAGTAATCAAAGGTGGGTAACTTCTCTGTCATGAAAGTTAAAGCTTCTAATCAGTCTCTTACTTCTCATATTTACCTCTAGCTTTCCAGACCTTTCCTGCTTTCTCCCTTATCCTGTCTAAAATTGTTTCTTTAATTTTTCTCCATCAGGTCCTTTAATTTTGTTTTTTCTAATCCCCTCCCCCTGCCCCAATATCTCCAACTGTATTGATCTTTGTTCTCCATCATGATCCGGGGACATAATTTTGTTAGAATACTTATTATTATTAATGGATATTTTGTAAATATCCCAATTTGTTTGAAGTTTTATTTTGTTCTGGACATAAGGCTACATGCTTTATTTATTTCTGAGGCCATAAACAAGTTGCCTCTTGTTGGCTTATAAAGCAGAGGTCATTTGCCCGCACACTAATTAGCAGCAGTCATCACATTCTGTATAATCAAAGGCACTATAAGATCTCTTTGTCCTTGGGCTTTATTTTTCACAGCACAGGTACAGGTTAAAGAATTGTGTATTGAGGGTTGTTTCCTTGAGGAGGAAAGGGGAGCATATGTGTGTGTGTGATTTGGATTTGTCCTGGAGTATTACAACTTCACATTTTCCGATGAGTACCACATGATGTCTTGCAGCATCAAGGCTACTGAGCTTGTCTTCACTATCATAGGAAAGATAAGAACCTAAACTAAAATGGTATCTGTAACAAACACCATGTTGCTGTTGACAGTATAATTTGCACCTTAACTCCAGACAATAGAAATCAATGTGGCTATACAAGGAGAAATTCAAGTCCAGTGTCTGTTATGGTCAGAGGTACCACAGTGGAAGCTACACCAACTCCATTTCTCCCAAACACCAAAACAGAAGGAATAAAGAGGATGCATTTGAGAATATTGGAACTACCAAGAAACCAGATTTGTCATCAGTCAGACTGTTTTTTACCTCAAGTGCTCAGCTTGGTCATGCTCTGTTTAAGCTTCAGAAACACTCTATTCACACTCACCATGCTTGGAGAGAGTTTAGTGAGCTGATCCTTATGACAAGTGTGGTATTTTTCACTCGGAAAAAAAAATACTGGCTTTGACAATAAAGAAAATACTAAGAAAGGTTTTAATCTAATTTCCTAGTCAAGATACCGTAAAATCCATTTCTTCAGATGTCTGCTTCTTAAGGTAGAAAATATTTCTTCAGATATATGCTTCCATCACATAGAAAATGTAGAGCAGTTTGCCTGAACTGTAAGTTTCACAGAATGAAGAGTGTTTTGTATTCTGACAAGACCAAGAATCATGGAATCATAGAATGGTTTGAGTTGGAAGGGACCTTAAAGATCATCGAGTCCCAACCCCCCTGCATAAGCAGGGACACCTCCCACTAGACCAGGTTGCTCAGAGCCCCATCTAACCTGGGCTTGAACGCCCCCAGGGATGGAGCCTCCACAACTTCTCTGGGCAACCTGTTCCAATGTCTCACTATCCTCACACTACATAACCGGGCAGTGTCCTTATACTTTTCCCAGGAAACCTGTCCCCTCTTCCACCGCTTGTGTAGGTCCATCTTGTCCTTTAGTTTGACCAGCAGGTCTCGAGTCAGCCATGCTGGTCTCTTGCCTTCCTTCCCCAATTTCTGGAGACTTCTTGTGCCCTATGGAAAGCAAGAGAGACAGTAATGTTCCTGGATCAAACCCAGTGAAAAGTGATGCATAAGATAGGATAGAGAATCCAAATCTTTCTCATACAATTTTTTGAGAGTTAGGAAAAAAAAATGAAAAAAACTAAAGGGAGTGTTTAACTTACAGCTTAGCAATAATAGAAGAAATAGTTACCTAAACCTGACAGAATAAAACCTAAGGATGAGGGTGGTTCAAAATGAAAGTGTGGCTAGGACAGAGCATCAAAACACTGAAAGAAAGCCTGACCCTCAGTTTGGAAAAGGGGGAAAAAGGATAGAAGGGAAGGTATGAGAATGTTTAGCCCTTTTAGGGATAGGCTGTTTGAAAGCATGAAATGTTTTGCTAGTAAATGCACAATGTCACGTTTAAACCATACAGAAGGCGGAGATGTTGGCCAGAACAGAAACTCAGACAACCTCTGTGTTACTGAAAATTTCCCCAGATGCATCACTTATTGATAAAGCTTCCCTCCACACGTTTCCCCACTCTTAAAAGCAGACTGTCCTCTGCACCTCAGTTGACTCCCCACTGTTCAGATTCCTTCTATAATGCTCAGAATTTGGAGAAACTACATAGCATTTTTTTCTCAGTTTGAAGTTACACCTGGTGCAAGTCAACACACAGAATTGTCAAGCAAAATTCAGTTCCTCCACATCCCACCCATTCCCCTGGGATACAGGGATAACTTGTAGTATTCGGTATATGCTTCAGTAGATGGAAAAAGCCAACCAATCTAGTTCACTGACATTACTAATCTACTATGACAGCACAAACCAAGCAGACATTAGCAACAACTATTCACTCAGAAAACACTCAGAGAAGAGGTTATGGAAAGTAGAAAGGAAGATAATTTAAGAAAGAAATTTCTCATAGTGTTAAGTACTTCCTTTCTGACCAGTGTAGTCAATAGAGCTGACATGTCACTAAAATATGCTTTATTCTGAATCCTAAATACCTTTCAACCTCTGGCCTGGAAAACAGAGTTCATTATATGCAAAGCAGCTTTCCAGTGACTGGCACCTGCATAATGCATTCCAGCATGTCTGTTTGTTGTACAGAGGACTGTCATTAGTGACTCAGAAGAAGGAAACCACTGGGACCCTGCCAGCACTACTACATTAACCCCCGATTAGCAGCTGCATTTTACAGGCTGGCTACATGTGGGCTCTTCAGAGCAGTATTGTCTGCTAATAAAATATATCTAGGAGACATCTGCTTTAAAAATACAGATTATGGAGAGATCCAGGAAACAATGGACCAAATGTCTGCTTCTCCCTGATTCATCTGCTTTAAAGCCAGAATAACAAAAATTAGGCAGCAGGTTCGTTTTGTTGACTCCACTGGATTAACAGAAGAAAGCCTGCCAGAATAAGTTTGAACTCATAAACCTATGTAAATGGGAGCCCTTTATTTCTTTCAATTTATTGAGAAGAATAAGGTAATTCAAACCTGAAAACAAGCATCCAGACAGTCAGAGATGTGATCCCCTCTTTACTATACACGCAAACCTACACTGAGCTTTTGCCACATACACAAAGCATGCCCCAGATGCTTTTGTTTGACACCATGATGTGGAATGATGGCATAGATCTGAATAAAATATTAATAAAAGATAAATATATCCACATATTGTATATGTATATATATCAAAGATTTTGTTTGTTTCACAGGGGCTTGAAGTACAATTTCAGTGACATGATTATTTTTAAAAGCTTTCTTTTTGCATTATTTTACTGTTTCAGTACCAGATCATGTTAATTGGCCAGCATATTTTCTTTTTTGTGAAACAATCGGACAGAGAAAAACTTTGGAAGAGCTATAATGGTGTGAAGGCAAAGATCCCAGGACCCTCTGGGACATAGTAATCAATAAAATAGACTCTAAGCCAAAGGTGAAAGAACCAAAAATCCCTCCTATTCCTGAAGGCAATAGGCATGTGAAATAAGGTCATCAACACTTTCACATATCAAAAAATCAGAAACATCATGTGAATTTTTTACCTTCAACTTGTTTGGTAACTAAAGCCTCATCAATCAGATATTTATCCCTGGGCACAACTTTAATGGCAGTATCACATGCATGAATGACTTGCATGTGCATGTAATATCAGCATGTTGGATCTTCAGTAGCACCTAATTATTCCTACTAGTAATAGTAGAAATAGATATTCTACCATATAAGGGATAGAGATACCTCTGAAAATGGTAGCTGAAGAGCTGTAATGGGACAAAAATTATCACTGTTTTATAAAGATTATAGTTGACTATTACTATAGCTATTCCATTTGACATCCTGCATTCCATTCAGGCATGGATACTCATTTGGTACTTTAATTTGGTCTGTTTTTAAATTAATCAAAAAGTACTTATTTAATAGACTATTTACTTCCTGTAGCTTTGTGGAAACAGGTGTCCTAGTGGCAAGAGAGCTTGTTTAAAAGGTTTGGCTGAGGAAAAAAAAGCCTCAATGTAAATTCACATTTTAGTAGACATCAAAGAATATACAAAAGAGAGAAGAAACTCAGGTAGCATGCACACCTTCTAAGGTACATAAGCTTCATTAGTGCTTACAGAAGTCCAAAAATTCAGCACTTTGTTCAGAAATTACTATTCAAATGCTTTACTTAAGTGTCCCTGTAGGTACCTTTATTAACCAAACAGTTTTAAGAAAAAGTCAGGTTTCTTTGAGAGGCCTGTTTCCATACAATTATGTTGCTGGTTGCAGCTACAGTCTGATCCCTTAATTTTGTATAAAATCACTCCCATATATCTTTCTGTCTTTTTCCTCCTTCCATCAATTCTATGACTGTGCAAGCCACAGTCCAATTCTGTTTCTTGTCCTGATGGTGAGATGCAGCCATAGGCTGTGGTGTGGGCTGTGCAGCTGCTCATCCATCTCACCTAACATGAAACAGATACCATGATGGCTAGTGCTAGTAAGAGGATGAAATGTGCTGTTTGACATGCTACCCAAAGTACCCCAGCCTATCCTTCCACTTAGATTTTCTTCCTCTTGCTCAACATAAGGCTCTTCTACTGCATTCCTCATACAGACATATGTACACAACATGGTTGTACCAAATTAGACATTAATTTATTTCCCAGGGTTATCAGGCAGTCAGGCACCAGCAATACCAGCTCATCTGTTGCTGCCTGAAAGCCTGCAGAACAACCACTTGAAACCAAATGACACAGAGAGTGAATGAATTTAGTGTTGGCAGAGCAGGAAAAAATACTCATTTCCGAGTGGTCTCCTACAGAAAGGGAAAGGAGGTTTTAGCTGGATGACAATAGACTTCTCAAAAGTACATTTATGCTGTCATGGCAGAAGTGCAGTTCAGGTGTTTGTGAGCATTCAAGAGTCATTGCTGGTTTACGTATAATGAAGCAGTGTTTTACTAGAAGTTCTATTCTGAGTTTTATCCTTTTTCTAGGGGCAAGAAGGGAGAAGCTAAGGAGATGAGAGAAGCCAGGAAAGGAATGAAAAAGAAATGTCCAGATTCTGATCGTTAAATTTATATGTCTTTGAAGAATTATGTATTGTGTATGAATATAGTTGCGTGTATTGATATAATTATACAATAATATGCATAGGAACAAAAGTTCTTTATTTTATTTACATTAAGTATCAGAAATTGTTCTTTTAACTCATTATTACAGTATGGAGATTGGTCTTCTGAGTCATTGGTTTTATTAGAAACAAGTAATACTCAGTAAGGTTATGAGGACATGACTTCATTAAGAATTAGTGTATTTCAGTCTGTGCCTGCTGCATACTTTTTTCCCTTACTGTCTAAATAAGTTTTGTGGAATATAAAGGTTCTGATAGCAGTGCCATAATATGAAAATAAATAAAAATGAAAATGTTCTCAAACTAGCTTGATTTAAAAAAACCCTGTGCCTATTGCAAGTATCTTTATTATTATTATGAATTGGGTTCCTAATTCTTCCCAGAATTCTTTACACTTTCTAATTGTCTTTCAAGTCTCAAAATCTGCATTTATAGTTTCTAGCATATGAGCAGTCTTACAAGCTATTGCTGAAATATGGGGACTAGAAATACCTAATATGGACATTTTTATGCCTTCACTCAAGAACAGCTGCAATGGGAAACTTTCTGGTTTAGGCAATGACCTGAGCCTGCTCTGTTTTTCATGCTGTTTCTTTTCTTGTACCTGCTTGGCCAGCTGGAGGGCTCAGTAGCAATTTATAAGATTAGATGGGTTTTGCAGGGTTTCTGAAGAGGGGCATTAGGCATGACAAATGGCCAGCACTGTGATCACTGTCAAAGTAATGACAGTGGGTCAAAGCAATCCATATTCAAGACAAGTTTGCTGCTCTGTCTGCATCTCTTCTTTGGAAGCCTTTTAGCAGCTTTGGTCTCAGAGACAATTTACCAGCGAGCCACAAAAATATACAGGCAGGCTGCAGTTGACATCTTGAAGGAAAAGGTTCCCTGTGTTTCCTGCAGCAGAACTAGCTGCATTATACCATAATAAGACACCAGTAACTACCTCAGAAACTAACAGTTATATCCTAGCTGGGTCTTTCACTAGAATAGGAGAAACAAAGAAAGAAATAAAAATAACCAACAGAAAATATAAAACAAATGAGCTTCACTGTAATGGATCTCAAAACTGAGAGGAAGTATGCACCCTTATTCCCTCTTCTTTGCAGCAGAACACACTTACTGCTGAAAACGCCACAGAACTGACAAATTCAACCCCAAAACACCCCATGGGTTTTTAATTTCTGTACAAATATAGGATGTTGCACACCACAAAGGTACAAAGGTCATACTGAGATTCCATTTCTTAACTCCATTGTTAACATTGTTTGTGGAAGGAGATTTTACCTGGTTTAGTATTGTGCTAGGTTGCAGTGGGGGCTATGCCTTTGTTTCAGCAGCTGCCACACACACACAGCCCTTAAAGCTTCAGTACAGTGTTTTTTCAGAACCGTGGATCATACTTCCCTCCTCTACAGATGCTGCCAAACAGCAAACACTGTATTGCATAGTCACAGAGCAAAAGATCCCAAGCTGAATATTATTATGCTGGGCACACTCTTTCAATGTTGGCAGACAAACCATGGCATTTGGGAGCCCATGAGCAAGTACTGTTTTGTCTTGAGACATCTAGCTAGTGTGCAGTCCAAGATACTTTCCAAAGGTATTCAAGTCCTTTCTGTTTCTTTTGTCCCAGATTCCTTCATATCTATTACTTACATAATGGATGAGCTTCCGTTTCTGGGTCCAATTAACCAATGCCTGACCTACATGTAGCTATGTGCAGCAGGGCGGGGTTCTTAACCACTCTGTGTTTAGCACAGTACAGCGGTACCTTTGCTCAGCACAGCCAACATGTCTTTTTCTGTTTTCTCCTGTTGTGCATGACCTGATACAAACAGAAAATTTTCTGGTTAAAAAAAAAAAAAAAAAGTTAAACATGGCTAAAGAGCACAATGAGTCAATGAGTATCTTGATCTTCTTTCTTCCTCTTTTCTTCCCAACCAGTATAATAAAAAAGAATTTTTTTTTTTTTCCTCTATTTTCATAAAAACATAGAACAGCGCAGACTGGTTTCCAGCCCAGGACCTGGAAAGATTGTCTGGTTCAACCTTTAATTTTAATGCAAAGAATCTCACCAGCTTTATAGCTTAATAATTACTAAGTACCTTGGAATGGGGAATATCAATTTCAGGTCAAGCTGGAAGCTTAGCTAAAGACACCTTACATTTTTACTTATAGTGAGCTGAGAGTAAGCTGAAATATCTACTGAACTTGCTTCCTCCCCCACCGTCCCTGCATGTTCACTGTACTGCTTTCTGCTGACAGGATTTCTGAAATTTTATTTCCTACTAAACTCGGCTCAATCAGTGAGCGATGACATCTACAATGCAAGATAGATCTACATAGAGGATATCTCTGTTTAGATCCAAGTTTTTTAACAGTTCGTTATCCTCTTTAATTGAAATGATGTAATGTTTGAGCCCTTAACTCTCTCTTTATTATTGTAAATTGTGGTTACTGCGAAGCTTCAGCTGTAAAAATACAAGATGAAGCTAGGGAATAGTTCTGCAAAAGAGCAGCCAGGGTTTGCAGCCAGAAACAGGACTGACACACTGGCATGTTTCTCTGCTAGAGTTTTCTCTTTTAGTAAACTATTAGCCAGGCAGAGAGGAAGCAAACAAGGGGATAGAAACCAAGGCAAAGGAGCTTTTAGAACAATTTTTTTAAAAACTTTTTTGTGGAAGAGGCCATTTCACCAGCTGCAAAGATCACTGAGGGCCCTACTGGGGGTCAGGCTGTGAGAAGCATATCAAGATATCAAGGCAAGAGCAATGATACTTGTTCAAACATGCAGTTTCAGTCTCTCTCTCTCTCTCATCACCGTTTGGTAAGCCCATCAACTGTACTTGCAGCTGAAGTTTTCTGTGGAGCAGGACATGCATTGCAGAACCTCATCAGCTCTTCCAATACAAAATTTAAACCAAAAGGAAATCTTAGATGTAGTTATTAAAGCATCTTCAACCCACATAAAAATATGCCAATGTAATGGCTCTGTGTTCTTTACAGAAAAGTGTGGAATTACATTCTCATCAGGCTGTGGATGGCATATTTGCTTTGTGCTAACTGATCATAATTCTCATTTTCTTTTGTTAAGTGCCCATAATCAGCTACTTTAATATTGTTCCAACAAGACGGCTACATAAGAACTGTTTAACTGCTTTTCATACCTTTACTTGCACTAATCACAATCTATTGCATGAATGTCATTGAATTAAGCTTAAAAAAAATCACAGAATCACAGAATTATTGAGGCTGGAAGAGACCTCTGAGATTACCCTTCTTCCCTAAGAGAGGAAATAGAGTCACAGGAATGTCCTTTGCTTTGGCCAAGGTAATCCATTTGAACTTTGGCAGAAGACAGAAAAAGACCTCCACACTGTCAGCACATCAGACAACATCCCCTTCATGTAGAAACACATTCTAAATCTCATACGTGCAGGGACAGTTTGTATGGAAGTTTCACTTTGAGCATTTGGGACAGAAGATGCAGTGGAGGAAAGGAGGGAGGGGAGAGGAGGAGGGAGGAAGGACACTGTGGAGGAGGGGCTTCCAAAAGAAATTTTTGTCTGTTTTACAACTTAAGCAACAAGGTCTGAAGCAGCAGACATGGGAATATGACTAAGAGGCTTGGAATCTATTCACAGCTTCTGCCCTGTCTCTGTCTGCATGGCTTTGAACAAACTAGGTTAGCTTTCTGTTTCTTTTGCTTCTTTACCTGAGTTAACCTCAGGTGATTTAACATGGGGATTGAAAATAATGAGAACATACTTTGGGTGGGGAGGGAATTCAAGTACTGCTGCTCAGTATCAACCGTGGGCAGGCAGGGCACCTCCATGCAGGGTGTTGCTGGCCTTTGTGGTGCCACCAGCAGTAGGAGGTGGAAGGGATCCCTCATCACCTGCTCACAGGATGCTGGGAGGCAGTGGCAGCAGTGTTAAAGGTTGTTTGATAAAGCGGCAATCAGAAAACACATTTCTGGTGGCTGCCTCTACTGTATTATAGGCCTATTTTTATCCAGCCCTTTAAATTCAAGGACAATTTTCCTGCAGTTTTGAAGCTCTCTGTTAGCTCTTTGCCCTAAATCATTAAAAGAGAACATTGAGCCTCCTTCTTATGGCAGGTATAAACAAAAAGTGGAGCTGGTATGCATAGCATATGTTTTATTCAAGGACAGATGCCTAGGGGAATGATCTCTTGTATCCAAATATCCTCCAAAAAAGGCCATACAAAAGTGGCCATTGGCGACACAACAAAAGGCTGCTTCACAGTTGCCTCTTCTGTCATCGACGCTGCCAGTGCCTTGGAGGGTACTTGCAGAGAACTAGGGAAAAGTGTAAAATACAGTACAGGCAGCAAGCACTCCTGTGTCCCTACTGAAGGAGCTCTGACAGGCACTGTACATAAGAAGTCCAGTTCCTCCTCCTATACCCAAGGCTGCTGCAGGCTGGATGGAGAGGCCTGAGTTTTCAGAAAAAGTGCTATAGGGACTAAGAACTACACACGAACTCTCTTCCTGGATTCATATATATCTCCATCTTAGTTGTCCTGGTTTGAGCCAGGACACTAGTGTATGGCTGCATTAGGTGTTTCAGGCATTTTTAAATGCTCCTAAAATAATCTGGTGAAAAATCTTCTTGTTTTATTGTCTTTTGATGTGTGACTCCCTCAATCAAATTCTCCTTTCTCCACAATTTCAATGTTTGCCCTAATCCTGGCACATATATCACTGTTTTCCTTTTGAAAGGGATCTAATGCAGACATAAGCTATGCTAATGCCATATAACTTATCTTTTTTTTTCCTTAGCTCCTATACTCTTCTTGCACTCAGATTCCTCTCTTTGAGCCTCCAGGAAAGAGTACTCATTAAAGTTCGTATTTCCTTTTTTGGCTTTGTAATTTATAGACCCGCGAAGAACAGAAATTACCATAAATGGCAAGGCAATGGCCTTGCCGCATGCTGTGAAATATTAGCAGTAGTCATACCTCTAGTATATTTTCTATAAAGTAGCTTAAAAAGCACTCAGAAGAAACCTCACTAAAAATTAACTCTTTCTTAAAAACATGTTCCAAACCATCTCATTGGAGGATAGCAGAGAGAAATCCTGCATATGCTGTGACCAGGTGAATGATTTACTCAGCCTAGTGGCTGAGGTGACAGAGGAGGTGGAAAGATTACGGAGTGTCCAGGAATGTGAAAGAGAAATAGATTGGTGGAGTAACACCCTACCATCCTTGAGACAAAGCCTCAAGGTGGAGGCTTCATGAGAAGTAGAGGATCCTCTGCCCTCCTGTCACCAGGCAGAGGCAGGGGACTTGAGAGAAGAGGGGAACTGGAAGTGGGTCCCTGCTTGGGGCAGCAGGCAAACCTGCTCCTGGCCTCTCTCACCTTCACATGTGCCCTTACAGAACAGGTATATGGCCCTGGATCTGGAAACCAGACAACTGAGGTTACTGACAAGGTCCATCCAGGGAGTTGCTGATGCAGTCAGCCCCATGCATTAGAACTGCCTCTGTTAAGAACAAAAGGAAGGTAATTGTTATGGGAGATTCTCTTTTGAAGGGGATTGAGGGTCCCATATGCCAGCCAGACCCATCCCACAGGGCGGTCTGTTGCCTTCCTGAGGCCTGGGTTAACCACGTTGCCAAGAAACTCCCAGGTCGAGTGCAGCCCTCTGATTACTACCCACTAGTGGTTGTGCAGGTGGGCACTGATGAAGTTGCCAAGGCAAGTCCTAGGGCGATGAAAAGGGATTTCAGAGAACTGGGCCAAATGCTTGTGGAATCAGGAGCATAGGTGGTCTTTTCCTCAGTTCCTTCAATGGCAGGAAAAGCTGAAAGGGTTAGGAAAACACAACTGATTAATGAATGGCTGGTGCCATTGGATGAACTTTGGATTTTTCGATCATGGAGATGTTTACATAGCACCAGGTCTGCTAGCAAAAAATGGCACAGAACTATCAACAAGGGGGAAAAGGATTCTTGGCCAAGAGTTAGCGGGGCTCATTGAGAGGGCTTTAAACTAGGCTTGAAGGGGTAGGGGATAAAACCAGGCCCACTGGAAATGAGTCTGGGGGCAACAAGAAGACAAGAGTTACCAGGGCTCATCCAGAGAGCTTTAAAGCAGATTCGAAGGGGGGTGGGGATACAGCTGGGCTTGCTAGACAGGTGCCTGTGTGTTGTGGCTCAGCACTTGTGGGGCAACATGCTAGTATTTTTACCTCTTTGAAATGCTTATACACTAACGCATGCAGCATAGGGAATTAACAGGAAGAACTAGAGATCTGTGTGCAGTCAGTTACACAGCTATATTCTCATTGCAATCACTGAGACATGGTGGGATAGCTCAGATGCTTGGAGTGTTGTCATTGATGACTACGTACTGTTCAGGAAAGATAGGTCATCAAAGCAAGGTAGCAGAGTGGCTCTTTATGTGAAAGAGCACCTGAAATGTACTAAACTCTGGCCAGGGGAGAAGGAAGAATGAGTCAAGAGTTTATGGGTAAGAATTAAGGGCAGGCCAACATGGATTACATCGTTGTGGGTGTCTACTACAGTCTGCTACCTAATCAGGATGAGGAAGTTGATGAGGCCTTTTACAGGCAGCTGAAAGTAGCCTCACAATCACAGGCCTTAGTTCTCATGGGGGATTTCAATCACCCAGATATTTGCTGGAAGCGCAACACGGCCAGACACACATGGTCCAGAAGGTTCCTGCAGAGTGTTAATGACAACTTTCTGATGCAGGTGGTTGAGGAACCTATGAGGAGCAGTGCAGTGCTTGACCTGGTACTAACAAGCAAAGAGGGTCTTGTTGGGGATGTGAAGGTTGGGGGCAAAGTTGGCTGTAGTGACCACAGAATAGTGGAATTTACTATTTTGTGTGGAAGTGGGAGAGAAATGAGCAAGACTACAACCCTGGATTTCAGGAACGCAAAATTTGACCTCTTCAAAGATCTACTCGGTGGAATACCATGGGTCAAGGCTCTGGAAGGTATGGATGCCCATGAAAGCTGGGCAACTTTCAAACACCACTTGCTCCAAGCTCAAATCCGGTGCATCCCAACGAGAAAGAAATCAAGCCGAGAAGGTAGGAGACCTGCGTGGATGAGTAGGGGGTCTTCTGGGAAATATTAAAGGAGGAAATTTACAGAATGTGGAAAACAGGTCTGGCCACTTGGGAGGAATGCAGGGATGTTGTCAGAGAATGTAGGGATGAAACGAGGAAAACTAAGGCCCACCTGGAACTAAAGCTGGTGAGCAGTATCAAGGACAACAAGAAAAGTTTCTTTCAGTACATCAATAAAAAAGGAAGAATAGGGGAAATGTAGGCCCACTGATAAATGAGGCAGGAGCCCTTGTGACTGAAGACACAGGGAAGGCGGAGTTACTGAATGCCTTCTTTGCTTCTGTCTTCACTGCAAAAGCCAGCTTTCTTAAATCCTGGACCCCCAAGATAAGAGATAAGATCTGGAGAAAAGACGACTTTCCCTCGATAGAGGAGGACCAGGTTAGAGGCCACTTAGCCAAACTGGACATCCATAAATCTATGGGCCCTTATGAAATGCATCCACGATTTCTAAGAAAGCTGGTAGATGTTATTGCTAGGACACTCTCAATCATCTTTCAGAGGTCATGGAGAACAGGAGAGATGCCTGAGGGCTGGAGGAGGGCTAATGTCACTCCAGTCTTCAAAAAAGTTAAGAAGGAGGACCCAGGGAACTACAGGCTGGTTAGTCTCACCTCTGTCCCCAGTAAGGTCTTAGAAAAAATTATTCGGGGTGTGATCACAAGACATGTGAAAGTGAAGAATGTCATTGCAAGAAGTCAGCATGGATTCACCCAAGGGAAATCGTGCTTGACCAACCTGATTGCCTTCTATGACGTCATTACTGGCTGGCTAGATGAGGGGAGAGCAGTGGATGTTATCTACCTTGATTTCAGCAAGGCTTTTGATACTGTCTCCCATAACATCCTCATTAGGAAACTCAGGAAGAGTGGGATTGATGAGTGGACAGTGAGGTGGATTGAGAGCTGGCTGAGTGACAGAACTTAGAGGGTGGTGATCAAGAGATCAGGGTCGAGTTGGAGGCCAGTAACCAGCGGTGTCCCCCAGGGATCAATACTCGGTCCATTTCTTTTTCAATGTGTTCATCAATGACCTGGATGAGGGGACAGAGTGTATCCTCAGCAAGTTTGCTGATGATACCAAACTGGAAGGGGTGGCTGACACTCCAGAGGCCTGTGCTGCCATTCAGTGTGACCTGGACAGGCTGGAGAGTTGGGCAGAGAAGAACCTCATGACGTTCAATAAGAGCAAGTGTAGGGTCCTGCACCTGGGAAGGAAGAACCCCAAGCACCAATATAGGTTAGGGCCGAACTGCTGGAAAGTAGATCGGAGGAGAAGGATCTTGGAGTCCTGATAGACAGTAAATTATCCATGAGCAAGCAGTGTGCCCTTGTTGCCAAGAAGGCCAACAGAATCCTGGGTTGCATAAAGAAGAGCATGGCCAGTAGGTCAAGAGAGGTCATTCTCCCACTCTACTCTGCCCTGGTGAGGCCACAGCTGGAATACTGCATTCTGTTCCGGGCTCCCCAGTTCAAGAGAGAAAGGCAACTACTGGAGAGAGTCCAGAGGAGCATGACAAAGATGACAGGGGGATTGGAGCATCTCCCTTATGAGGAAAGGCTGAGAGAGCTGGGACTCTTTAGCCTGGAGATGAGAAGGCTGAGGGGAGACCTTATCAGTGTATAAAAGTATCTAAAGGGTGGTTGGAAGGAAGATGGAGACAGGCTCTTCTCAGTAGTTCCCAATGACAGAACGAGGGGCAACAGGTACAAGCTGGAACATAAGAAGTTCCACTTGAACATAAGAAAAACCTTCTTTACAATGAGAGCGACAATGCACTGGAACAGGCTGCCTAGAGAGGTTGTGGAGTCTCCATCTCCGGAGATATTCAAAACCTGCCTGGATGTAGTCATGAGTAGTGTGCTTTAGGTTATCCTACTTCAGTGGGAGAGTTGGACTAGATGATCTCTCGAGGTCCCTTCCAACTCTTAACAATTCTGTTATTCTGTGATTCTGTGATTCAAGTTACATCCAGCAAGGATAACTTTATAACATGTATGAAAGGAGATACTTAAAATATTTTACCAATTGAATATCGACAAATTTTTCTGTGGAGTGTGTACATTAAAAGGGCATAAAGACATAAAACATGTCCTTCCCTTTCCCTTTCTTTTTTCAAAGTGTGTGTGAAAGGCCACTGTCTCTATTTTGAAGCAGAAAAGAGGGTTGTTACTGAAATAAAATCAATACCAGCTTACGTCATTGTAGACATACATGACTGCCACAAATGTGGCCTGAAAAATTTGTAATCTAAGCAACATGTAGAAAGGAAGGGACAGAATAAAAAAAGGCTGATGACTGAGTAAGAATGGAACTGAGTGTGTGCATCTATTTCTCTCTTCTTCGTCAGATGGCAGGTGGGGTTCAGACATTCACAACAAGTAATCTGTTTTCCTGTATGCTAGTGAGCACGATCATAGAGACGGATTGCATCTCAGACAAACTAGGGGCAAAATGCAGGATGATCTCAATTCAAAAAGTCATACACTGCCGTGGTTAGTGATGACTTGAGAAGGTAAATATTCTGCACTGAAAGACAGAAAGACAGTAATCCTATCTGAAAGGAAAAATGTCCTTCAGATTTTAAGTAAAATACTATTTGCAAATCATCCAAGCCATGATTAATTTTCCCTAAGCAGAGTATAGAGGGAACAAATGCACAAATGATACCCCAATAAGTGTTGCATCACCTCACACACTTTTTTCTTTAGCATGAGCTTGCAAACATACCTCCTTCCTCTCACATAGATATAAAAAGTGGTTGAAAAGGTGAAATGAAGGTCAGTGAGCAGGTCCTAATCTCCATAAAGAGCTGTCTTGTTGAAGACATGAACAAGAATTCTCCCATAAGATTTACTCATCATCCAAAGTATGCTTATGCAGCATTTTCCTTATGAGGAAACACTGAGAGAGATGTGTTCCTGAGCACACAATCAGTGCAGTCATCTGCTGCTAATTATGTCTTCTGTTTCTAGGGTAGTTTCCGCAGGAAGAGGTCCATGTATCTTAAAGACATAATTGAATTGAACTTCACAATACTACTATTAAATGATGAACCACTAGGACTGTGTCCAGTTCTGGAGCCCTCAACACAGGAATGTACATAGAACTATTGGAGCGAGTCCAGAGGAGGGCCAAAAAGATGATCAGAGGGCTGCAGCACTTCTCCAAGGAAGACAGGCTGGGAGAGCTGGGGTTGTTCAGCCTGGAGAAGAAAAGACTCTGGGGAGTCCTTATAGCGGCCTTCCATTACCTGAAGGGGGCCTACAGGAAAGCTGAGAAGTGACTTTTTACCAGGGTGTGTAGTGATAGGACAAGGCATAATGGTTTTAAGCAGGAAGAGGGTAGATTTAGGTTAGACATTAGGAAGATATTCTTTAGTGTGAGGGTGGTGAGACACTGGAACAGGTTGCCCAGGGAGGTTGTGAATCGCCGCTCCCTGGAAGTGTTCAAAGCCAGGTTGGATGGGGCTTCCAGCAACCCATTTCAGTGAGAGGTGTCCCTGACCATGTAGGGGGGTTGGGAGTAGATGATCTTTAAGGTCCCTTCCACCCCTAGCCATTTTATGATGAGTCTATGAAATAGCTTGTACTGAAAGCTTGAGTTAGTTGTCCAGAGCTGATAGGTTTTTACATAGTTCACCCTGTCTAGTGAATTAATCTCAGGCCATTTTCATCCTGTTGTCACTATACTAAGTCCAGGAGCTTTGCAATAATAAAGCATGTCTTTCAGAAAGGTAGGCAGTCTCCATCTGAATATATAAATTGTTAGAGAATCACTTCTCTCAACATTTCTTCCTGTGGCTAAGGACCACCACTGCTAAGAAAGTATGGTAATTTTCCTTTTGAATTTTTACGGTTTCAGGTTCCTTTTCCTGACAGATCCAAAAGGCCTTTAGTAATGACATCTCTCCATGGAAACAGGACTAGGATGGAGGCAAGCTGGCCTAGGTCATGCAGTGGTCTCCTTAAAAACCTTTCACCAATAAACTCATGTCTCAGCATTCCTGCTTCATTTCTGGGGAGCATCACTTTACGGTATCCATTTTACTGTCTTCCTCCTTCCACTCACTCAAACTTGATCTGGAAGAGTCCAGGAATGTTCTCTGGTTTTAAACTCATACTCCAGTTACTTTTAGCTTGATAGTAGCCCTGAATGCAGCAATCTAATACTGTCATTTCATCTTCTCAAAATCATACTTTTCAAGTCTTTCTTCTTAAGCTAGTATTTTCTGCAAACCTCAGATCATATTAATATCTTTTCTTCAACTGATATAACTTTTCAATGTATTTTTCTTAAATGCTGACAGAGAGATTTTTGTAGGTTACACCAGCATTGCTCCAATCAATGCATTTTCAATTTTGTATGCAGCATTAAAAAGTATTTCTTTACTGTCACTGTTCACTGAACAGTCTCAGCCACAGCATTACAACAAAAGTTAAGGCTTGTGGCATTCAGAATGTATAGTGCTTGTCTCGAACAATCCAAGCGATAAGTGATGGACTCTGGTACTCAGGATATCTGTTGTCTGTCCTGTGGCATCTGAGAGTTAAACAACAGCTGTTGATGAACTAAAGAGATGTCTCAGCAACCCACCCACCCCTCCTGCAGCAAGTAACTGGGGAGTTTAGTGTGGGACGTGCTGAGCTTGGAGAAAAAGATCTACAGCTGGCTCTGGGAGCAGGATATCCAGTGATAACCAGACCTTGATATCTCATGAAAGCCACCAACTTAGCAGGACAAGATAAAGAGTGCCACCTCCTAGGACCAAAACCACTGCAATAAACTAAGCCTGTGGTGCCAGTTGTCTCGACCTCCTTTTTGTATGCAGAGATCTCCAAACAAAGACTATCTGCAGGACTTAGCCCAGACCTACCCCCCCCCCCCTCCTATCTCAGAGGACTGAGAAGATAGGAGTTTTTCCCTGACGCAGGGAGAAAAGTGGGGGTGCAGTGGGCAAGAACTGTATAAAAATCTGGGACTCCGTGGGTGCATTTGAAGCACTTCCCCACCAGGAACCACTTCCCCACCGACGACATCGCTGGACCGTGGGTGGTAACTATTCTCTCGCTTGCTGTCCTCTTATCTCCCTGCTTTCTCCTTTCTTTTCTGTCCCTGTTTTCCTGCCTGTCCTATCCGCTCTAGGGACCTTTGCTGTGTTGCTCTAATAAAAGTTTGTTGTGTACGTGACATCTGACCTCGTTTGCGTCTTAATTTCACCATTTGGGATCACCTTTATAAAAAATTGCCACGTATCCGAATACCGGATCGTGACAAGGCTACACAGAAAAAACATGTCCCCTATAGCTGTTTAATCATGCTGTTAGATTTTTTGAAATTCACTTACTATAAATAACACTCACACTACCTGTCCTGTTTAAATTACTAGAACTACCTACTGAAGAAAACACCACTTTTTTGACTAAGCATTGCACATTTAGTCCTGGTCTAAACAATATGATAACAAAATTGTTCCTTTTTTTTCATGTAACTGTGACAAAATATTTTTATTTTAACAGTAGCTCCCTGGCTACAAGTCTATTGACTTCTAGCCTACTTATATCCTGTCCTGAAAGTTTACATGGTTTGCATAATCTTGCACTGGAAACCAAGTCTGATTCCCAGCCACAAACCTCTTGTACTGGTTTATATAAATGTATTACACCCAACTTCCTGATTACAGCAAAGATTATAGAGGATGCAAACTAGAAAACTGTAGTTGATAATTTAATTCCTAAAATATTTAGATACCAAAATTCTATTATTTAATAAGTGGGAAGTTTACTTTTAAGCATTCTCATTTCATGTCTAATGCACATATAGAAGACCTAAAAAATATTTCAATCTGAAGAGATAATTTTCATGAGCACCTCTAACTACTAAAAGCTAGAGCAAGTTGTGAGAGAAAACATGAAGAAAATGGGCATCCAAATGAAAAGTCAAACTATACAATCTTTTGCTAGAAACTAAAAGTGCACTATTTAATTGAGATATGTAGAAGTAAATGCACTTGTCTTTTTCCTTTCTTGGAGCTTCAGAGCCAATGAACTGTTGAAAGAACACAACAGTTCAGGTAAGAATTTCATTACTGTTGGCCAGAACTGTGAAGTTCAAATTCAGATCAGATAATATTCTAATGTTAAGTTCAATTGAATTAATTAATCACTTCCTCCACCTGCAGAAATCATATGGTTTCACTACATCACACCTGATAATGGAGGGAAGACATGACCCCCATGAAATGTTCACATTTTACTCTTGTAGGGGAAGTATGACAACTTTTTCATTTGCTATCTTTGTAATTATTTACTGAATTAATTTAATTTACTGTTAAAAGAAGACCTTCTTGCACTGCTGCTACTTGCTAATGAGTCAAAAAGAAACCTTTTGAACAAATGCAAATGCTCTGTCTTGAAACATGAAGAAAAGCAACCCAATCTATTAGAGAAGTGTGGGGAATGGACTAGTTCTCCCCACACACAACGGAATGTGTTTAAAGCCAGCGAAGTGCCTCTTACAGCCAAGGACAGACTGAAACAGCCTTGACAGAAATACAGATAGCAGGCTGCCTCTGAAAGAGTGGACACTTAGCCACATACTAAAGGAGAATGTTATCTAAAAGGAGGTGGGCTATGCCAGTGAAGCCGCTGGACCCACCGAGCCACCTGGCAGTGCTGCGGCTGCGCGTGGGGGGGCCAGTGGTCGCCCGCGGGGGAATCGTCTCCCCCCCCGCCGCTGCTCGAAGTGGAGCCAGGGACTCACCGCACGTAGCGGAGCCTGGAGAGTCTCTGTCCGAACTGGAGCCGTGCCCGCCTTGCCCGTTGTGCCTGACCGCCGTGACTGCTGTGCTGTGCCTGCTGTGCTGTGCCTGCTGGAGGGGTCGCCACCAGGCACGCCCTGCTGCCGCGTGCTCGTCCCGCCACCACCGCTGCTGGTCGCCCGGACGCTGGTTACATCTTCACTACAGAAGGGGGTAACACGGGTACACTCACACACACTCACATATAAATATTGTCCAGGCTTACTTCCTACCCTTCCCTTACATTAATCCTTCCTACACCTCTTCCACGGGGAGTGTGCTTACTAATACCATAGACCCCTATGTACCTAGATAACCTTGCCTGAACCTTGGTCCCTCAATCTGTGTTAACCCTTACACACCTCTTAGTGTGTAAGTGAAATATTGGTCTTTGTGAGCGTGCTGGGGGAGCATTCCACTCTACCCTCTTAGGTACGGTCACACAGTGACCGTGTGTGCAGTCCCATTTACAAACCTCTCCGCTCCATGCCGAGAAGCGGGGGGAGGGGGGGGGGAAGTCACGGAAGCATCCTGACATCGGATAGCCTTTAATATCGTTCCGCAACAACAAGATATTTCTTTTCTGCCCATACCATAAGCCTGAATAGACTAATTCTGGGACATAAGTGAATGAGGTGTTTGCTGTGCAATATTTCTGCTTAGAATATTTGTGCTTAGAATGGCTGCAGATTCTGGTGATATAGAATGGAAGAGTAGAAGACAGAGAAGTTATGAAGAAACCAATGTAAATGATTTGTAGAATGGAGAAGCCATGGCAGGAGAAGGAAGCTTTTCCAGCTGTATTGAGTTTGTGTTGCAAGGTTTTGGTAGTGAGGGGGCCTGCAGGGTTGGCTTCTTTTTGAAGCTGCTAGAAGTTTTTCCTGTGTCCGATAGAGCTGCTGGCCAAGGCCTAGCCAATCAGCCATGATGGCAGCACTTCTATGATAACTTATTTAGGAAGGTGAAAAAAACTGCTGTGGGGAACTGCAGCCCAAGAGAGGAGTGAGAATATCTGTGAGCAACAACTCTACAGATAAACAGGTCAGTGAAGAAGGAGGAGGAGGTGCTTCAGAGCAGAGATTGGAGCAGAGGTTCCCCTGCAACGCACAGTGAAGACCATGGTGAGACAGGCTGTCCCCCTGCAGCCTATGGGCACTAACAGTGGAGCAGATATCCACCTATAGCCCATGGAGAACCCAACATCAGAGTAGGTGGATGTTCCTGAAGAAGGCTGTGACCCCATGGGAAGTCTGTTCTGGAGTGGGCTCCTGGAAAGACCTGTGGCCCCATGGGGAGAGGTTTGTGCTGGACCAGGTTCTCTGCCAGGATTTGTGACCCTGTGGAGGACCCACATGAGACCAGTCTGTTCCTGCAGGACTGTACCTCTTGGAGAAGAGCTATACTGGAGCAGTTCATGAAGAACTGCAGTCTGTGGGAAGGTATCACATTGGAGAAGTTCATGAAGGACTGTCTCCATGGGACAGACCCCATCCTGGAGCAAGAGAAGAGCATAAGGATTCCTCCCCATGAGAAGGAAGGGAGGGTCAGAGACAGTGTGTGATGAACTGACCCCAATGCCCACTCCCCTTCCCCCTGCACTGCTGGTGGGGAGGAGGTAGAGAAATTGGGAGTGAAGTTGAGACTGATAAAAAGGAAGGGGTGGAGGGAAGGTGTTTTAAAATATATTTTTTAGTTAGTTATTACCGTACTCTGCTTTGATTTGTAATAATTTAATTTTCCCAAGTTGAAACTTTTTTATCCATGGCAGTAATTGGTAATCTTTCCTTGTCCTTACCTCGGCTCATGAGCCTTTAATTGCATTTTTTTCTCCTCTGTCAGGAGTGATAGAGTTGATTTTGTGGGCACCTGCTGTCCAGACAGGGTCAACCCACCACACCAGCTTACCAAAATGAACACTCTTTGTAAGCAGTTACTGGATGAATAAAAAGGGAGACAAATAAGCTTTTTTAAACTAACAGAAGATGTCAAGAGAAAGATAATGGAAATATACAAATGAGAATGAACTGCTTTAGTTGAAAAATGAGAAAAAAGTGTTCTTCAGTGACCAAGAAGATATGTTTTAATATTTTACTTTAATACTTAGTAGGGTTTTTTGGCGTGTTTGTTGTTTATTTTGGTTTGGGTTTTTTGTTTGGTTGGTTTTGGTTTTGTTGGTGTGGGTTTTTTTCAGGGGACTGTTTGAAGAGTGAAGAAGGCAGGAACAGCAGGAAGAGCAGAAATAAAAAAAAGGCAGGTCTTTGTGAAGGCTTAACACTGGCCAGTGGTCACTTACAGCTAAGAGTGTTGCACATTCAGCAAATCTCTGTCCTCTCCATTGTTTATCTTAAAACAAATGCCTTTGTTCAGATGACACTATATAAAGCAGAGGCCTGAGAACTTACATCTATATTGAGCATGCTAATATAAAATGCAATTAAAAACTAAAGGTTGAAGGGTTATGGAATACTTCCTATTTGTATTGTAGCATCTGAGATTTTTAACCTGCCCTAGACTATCTCAGTGTTCCTTTATCAACACTGAGTCTCACAAAACCCCTACACCTTTCTGATGAAACAGTTTCCAGAAGAAAACATGCATTTCCAGAAGAAATAGATGTATACACCAATTTCCCCTGGAAGAATAATGCTACTGCATCATTAATAGTTCTGGTGGGATCTTTAGGACAAACAAGATATCCTACTACATGAGTGGCAAAAGGGAGATGCTTAAGACAAGATGAGAAACTGTCCCGATCTCTAACTTGCCCGGATTTCTCACTATTCTTGGCACAGTATAATCAGTCTTGTCCAAATCTTTTATCATCCAAGCTTCACAGCACAGCAATGAGGGAAGTTGGCATGCCTTTCCTTTGATCTCATGATGTTCTACAGCACAACCAAATTAACAGTCCTAACATTAAAATATCCAGGTTAAGAGTACCCATTCAGCAGTGCAATGAAGTTGACACATAACCGTTGCAAAACTCCTTCCAAGTCTATAGAGCTATGCTGAGATCTATTTTTAGAAATTAAAATGTTGCAATTGGACAACAGCTGTCAGATATGTGCACATATAAGACATAATTAGATTGTTAGCATTTGTTTCCTGAACATACCTTGCTTTCAAGGGAAAATCCATTCTTGCTATTATCAAGTTTTTACTAAAGTCCTTCAACATTAAAAAAAAAAAAGGAAAGAAAATATTCTTCATCATGGATTGGGTCAATCCATCATGCCTCTGAAATGAGGCATTGAAATATAAAATGTACAATGATGCTTTTCTACCTTAAAAAAAGCTTTTCTGAAATGCTGATACTGCACCAAAAGTTAAATTTTATCCTTAATATAGTGTAATGGGATTTATTCTGAAAGCATTGTTGAAATTATAAGGCTGGGTCTTCCTACATTTTAAGGTGTTTTATCTTTTCAGCTTAAATTTACATTTCTCTCACCATGAAATGTGTGGAGGGTAAACTGTGAGTGACTTCAAGCACTCTTACACACAGAAATCTACTCTGAAAGTAAAACTAGCATAATTTGAACCCAAAACTTTTGTGGCTAGGTATTTCCTTTTGAAATGAGAGCAACTCATGAATGGAAACATTTGAGGGCCTCAGTTTCTTGAGCTTGCCCTTGGGAATCTGTGTGGTAGAATAAGCTGTGAACCTTATGAAGTTCAACAAGGCCAAGTGCAAGGTCCGGCATATGGGTCAGGGCAATCCCAAGCACAAATACAGGTTGGGCAGAGACAGGATTGAGAACAGCCCTGAAGAAAAGGTCTTGGGGCTGTTGGTTGATGAGAAACATAACATGAGCTGGCAATGTGTGGTTGCAGTCCAGAAAGCCAACTATGTCCTGGGCTGCATCAAAAGAAGCGTGACCAGCAGGTCAAGAGAGGTGATTCTCCCACTTTTCTCTGCTCTTGTGAGACTCTACCTGGAGTACTGTGTCCAGTTCTGGAGCCCCCAACGTAAGAAGGACATGGAGCTTTTGGAACAAGTCTAGAGGAAAGCCACAAAGATGATCAAAGGGCTGGAGCACCTCTCCTATGAAGACAGGCTGAGAGAGCTGGGGTTGTTCAGCCTGGAGAAAAGGCTCCAAGGAGACCCCATAGCAGCCTTCCAGTATCTGAAGGGAGCCTACAGGAAAGCTGGGGAGGGACTATTTTACCAGGGCATGTAGTGATAGGACAAGGGGTAATGGCTTTAAACTGGAAGAGAATAGATTTAGGATATGCTTTAGTGTGAGGGTGGTGAGACACTGGAACAGGTTACCCAGGGAGGTTGTGGATGCCTCATCCCTGGAAGTGTTCAAGGCCAGGTTGGATGGGGCTTTGAGCAACCTGGTCTAGTGGAAGGTGTCCCTGCCCATGCAGGGGGGTTGGAACTAGATGATCTTTAAGGCCCCTTCCAACTGAAACCATTCTATGATTTAAGTGATATAGGACAGTAACATTTAATAAAATGGCACCTTGGAGCTCTACTTTGGAATAGCAAAGGCTGAAGACACTTTCACAGTAAAAGTTAATTCCTGAGTACCTGCAAGCATGCCTTCATTGATCAATGGTGATATTTAGAATATCTTGGGAAGGTTTATAGTAGAGAGGTCCAAGTCCTTTGTTAGTATTTCTGAAATGTAGTTCAAATAAAACTTTTTAAAAAAAACCAAACATACCTCTTTTCATTATTTTTTTATTCCCCCTCATGTCTTGGGAAGTAATTGCATCTCTCATTATAGCCAAGTGTCCTGATTTGAGCCAGGATGAAGACAATTTTCCTTTTACTGCTTTTTTTTTTTTTTTTTTTGTCCCCTTTAGAGAGCTCTCTTTTAACTAGCAGCAAGTTTTCCAGCTAGTGGACTGATAACACTGGAATGTTTATATTACTGCTGAGATGCCAAGGTCACTTTGCTCTACTTGTTGAATTTGCAGCCTCAGATGCTACCGGAGCAGAAGAGTCATATCTGTAACTCTCCTGTACGGAGGAGTGGACTAGACAGACAGCAAAATTGATCAAAGTATTCAATTCCATATATCTATGCACGCTTGGTGTAAGGTCAGGGATCACGGAAGTCAAGCCCCTTCCTGCTTCTTCTTCCCTTCTCTTCCATTCATGGCCGGCATCTGGGGAGGACTCCATCTGTCCATCACCATTGATCCCTAGGCTCGTACTCTCCTGACCCTCATAACTCTACCCTCAGCTCCTGTCTGCTCTGCCACTATCTCCAGCAGCAGTCCAGGACATTTGGAACTGCTCACAACTCGGGAGAGTGCTGTGGGAGTTTCTGGGGGTGGGGGGAGGTGACAGGGGTGTTGCACATTCCTGAACACACTTGTATATAATTGTACATATTTTATTTTGTCATTAGTGTTTAATTAAATCTGTCTGGTTTAGTTTTCAATCTGGAAAGTCTCTCTCTCTTTATTATCTCTCTCCTTTCCCTGCCTGGAGGAGGGGGGAGGGGATCGAGAGCATTACTGTTGCTGGTTCAATTGCCAATCCTGAGTCAAACCGTGACAATAATTTATTGGTGCATAATGTGGGGCTCGATCTGAAGCCCAGGTTATAAATTCTCACTAATTGGTGAATGTTTAAAATTCCAGCTCTTATGGGAGGAATCCCTCAGATAGCTATGGGCAACACTTCTGCTGAGTGTACTGACGGCTTGAAAACTGAACAGACATTTTCTGCAATGTCTCTGCTGGACCTTCTTCCTAACATGCAGTCCTATATGTGGTATGCAGCCGGGGCAATACTGCTCTGTGTAGCTGCTCTTGTTATTGTTTTATAGTTTATCGACAGGACTAGAGCCATAATCAACCTTTTAATTACCTGTCTAGTGATCACAGGAGTTTGATACTGATCTGTATGGTGGCACTGTATGTATACATTACAAATCCTCATGCGAACAGCAGGGACTATGTTGGTAATGGCAACAGCAGGGTCAGTTTTACCTCTCCATTTTCTCTCAGGCTGAATCTCCCAGCTCTTGATCTAAACAGCATTGTTTCAGTAGGGATGCTTCTGCTGAATGTTTATAATGTATTGTGGATGCATAAAGCAAGATGTTCCACTCACTACCACTCCCCCACAGGCAAGGCTGCTGCCACCACTGCTGCTGCTGCAAAGACCAAGGCTGCTCAATCCAAACAAGCAAAAGTTAAAGTTAATCTGATGACCAAGAGCAAAGCTATCCAAAATCACAAGAACACGTTTAACAGTAGAGGACTCTGATTTTAACAAGTTGTTAAAAGACCTAATCAAAGGAGACCAGGAAGAGAGTGATGAAGAAGATTCTACTCAAGCACATGGAGGACCAGGCCCTTCTCAAGCAGGTAAAAAACCAGGACACCCTCAAGCAGATAAAAAAACAGGCCACTCTCAAGCAGATAGAAAAGCAGGCCGCTCTCAAGCAAACGACAATGATGATCTTGTCCAACCTTTCTCTCTAAAGGAACTGCACCTCCTGAGAAAGGACTTTACCCTCAATTAAGGTGAGCCACTTCTTCGTTGGTTGCTCCGATGCTTTGATAAGTGGGGCTGAAACATATGACATGGACAAAAGAGAAGTCAAGCAGTTGGGATCCCTGGCCAGAGATGCTGGTATTGATAGAGCCCTTGGTAGTAAGACAGGAACTACCACTCTATGGAACCGACTTCTCTCAGCTGTAAGGGAGATATACCCACATAAGGGTGACTTCGACTGGTGACGAAGCAGAACACCCACTCTTGAAAAAGCCATCACGTATTTGAGAGAATTAGCTGTGCCAGAGGTGATCTATGATAACAATGGGATTACCAATCCTGATGATGTCCTGTGCGACACGCCCATGCTTCGGAGGTTTGCACAGGTTGTACTAGCAGCACATGCCCATATATTTTCCTTCATGGGGTGTACTGACTTCGAAAGACCAAATGTGCAAGAATTGGCTTTGAAAGCATGACAGTATGGAGACATGATATCTGATCCCCATCAGTTCCACACCTCAGCCATTGAAAGAATAACTGACAGAAGGAATAAGATGCCCAACAGATGGGAAGGTAAACCCCAGTATCTCCCTAGAGACAATTGGTCTCATGTTGACTCATGTGGTCTCATTAAGAGGAGACGTCCTGCTATAAGACAGCAGTAAGTGATGGGACCCATTTTGACATGACCTGTGGGATCTCTTGCATAATTATTATAAAGAGGACATGAGAACCTGGAACAATAAACCCACCACTATTCTCCAGATATACATACAAAAGCTGCTAAATGGAACAAATGCAGGCGACGGTTCTTCAAGGAAGAAGGCTGCACCAGTCTCCAGTGACTGGTCCTTCAACCAGGATGGTGCATCAACCTCAAATGCTCAATATTAGATGTGCCCTGCCTCCAGACAGGAGGAGGAGAGGGACAACCGAGTTTATTGGACTGTGTGGCTTTGATGGCCTGACACATTAGAACCACAAAAGTATAAAGCCTTCGTGGATACTGGGGCACAGTGCACCCTAATGCCACCGAACCATAAAGGGACAGAATCCGTCACTATTTCTGGAGTGATGGGAGGATCTCAAGAACTGACTGTTGTGGAGGCCGATGTGAGCCTCACTGGTAAAGAGTGGCAAATACACCCTATAATGACTGGCCCAGATGCCCCATGCATCCTTGGCACAGACTATCTCAAAAAAGGATATTTCCATGACCCAAAAGGGTACCAGTGGGCCTTTGGTATAGCAGCTGTAGAGACTGAGAACATTGAACAACTGCATACTTTGCCTGGCCTTTCAGATGACCCTTCTCTAGTGGGGTTGCTGAAAGTTGAAGACCAACAGGTGCCAATTGCCACTTCAGTGGTGCATAGACGATAATATCGCACCAAGAGACTCTGTGATCCCCATTCATAAGCTCCTGGCAGTGGGAGAGCCAAGGAGCAATCAGCAGGACTCACTCACCCTTCAACAGTCCTATTTGGCCAGTGCAAAAGCCTGAGGGCGAGTGGAGGCTAACAGTGGATTTTCGTGGCCTGAATGAGGTTACACCACTGCTCAGTGCTGCTGTGCTGGACATGCTAGAACTTCAGTACGAGCTGGAGTCGAAAGCAGCCAGGTGGTATGCCACCATTGACATCGCTCATGCATTTTTCTCCATTCATCAAGCATCAGAGTGCAGGCCACAGTTTGCTTCCACCTGGAGGGGAGTCCAGTACACCTGGAATAGACTGCCCCAGGGGTGGAAACATAGCTCAACCATTTGCCATAGACTGATCCACGCTGCACTGGAGAAGGGTGGAGCTCCAGAACACCTGCAGTACATCAACAACATCATTGTGTGGGGTGACACACCAGAAGAATACTTTGAGAAAGGTAAAAAGATGATCCAAATTCTTCTGGATGCTGTTTTTTTCTATAAAAAGAAGCCAGGTCAAGGGGCCTACACAAGAGATCCAGTTCCTGGGAATTAGATGGCAAGATGGACATTGCCAGATCCCAATGGATGTGATTAACAAAATAGCAGCTATGGCCCCACCAACTAACAAAAAGGAAACTCAAACCTTTTTAGGGACTGTTGGTTTCTTGAGAATGCATATTCCTGGTTACAGTCAAATTGTGAAACCTCTCTATGAGGTGAACTGAAAGAAGAGTGACTTTAAATGGGTTCCTGAACAATAGAAAGCTTTTGAACAGAATAAAAAGGAGATTGTGCATGCAATGGCCCTTGGACCAGTGTGAACAGGGCCAGACATCAAAAATGTGCTCTACACCACAGCTGGGTACAACGAACGGTCCTCCCTGGAGCCTATGGCAGAAAGCACCGGGGAAAACTCCAGGTTGAACCCTGGGATTATGGAGACACAGCTACAGAGGTTCTAAGGCCAACTGCACATTGACTGAAAATGACATACTTGCAGCATATGAAGAAGTTAGAGTCACTTTGGAAGAGATTGGCACTGAAGCGCAGCTCCTCCTGGCGCCCTGATTGCCACTATTAATCTTCATGTTCCAGAGTAACCTTTCTTCTATCCATCATGCCACTGATGCTACTTGGAGTAAATTGACTGCTTTAATTACCCAGTGAGCTCGAATAGGAAGGCCAAATTGTCCAAGAAACATAGAAGCGATTAGAGACTGGCCAGAAGGCACACACTTTGGAATGCCAGCACGAGAAGTGGTGAGATGGGCTCAAGAAGCTCCACCCTGTGATCATCTGCCAGAGACTGAGAAACTATTTGCTCTTTTCACTGATGGCTCCTGTCGTCTTGTAGGAAACCGTCAGAGGTGGAAAGCTGCTGTGTGGAGTCCTACATGACTAGTTGCACAAGGAGCTGAAGGAGAAGGTGAATCGAGTCAATTTGCAGAGGTAACAGCCATCCAGCTGGCTTTGGACATTGCTGAGCAAGAAGGGTGGCCAATACTGTATCTCTACACTGAGTCATGGATGGCAGCAAATGCCTTGTGGGGTTGGTTAAAGCAGTGGCAGCAGAACAACTGGCAGCAAAAAAGTAAACCTATTTGGGTTGCTGAGCTGTGGAAAGACATTGCAGCTCAGATAGAGAAAGTGGTTGTAGAAGTGCATCATGTAGAGATGCACACATACCTCTGAGTCGAGCCACTGAGGAACATCAACAAAACCAACGAGCTGCTCAAGTGTTCCAAATAGACTGGGAAAATAAGACTGAACTCTTTTTAGCTGAATGGGTCCATGACACTTCAGGTCATCAGGGCAGAGAGGCAACACAGATGGGCTTGTGACCTAGGGGTGGACTTAACCATGGATGCTATTGTGCAAGTTATCCACGACTGTGAAACGTGCGCCGCAATTAAGCAGGCAAAATGGTTGAAACCTTTGTGGTATGAGGGGCGGTGGTCAAAGTACAAGTATGGGGAGGCTTGGCAAATTGACTATATCACACTGCCTCAGACCTGCCAGAGTAAGTGCCATGTGCTTACAATGGTGGAAACAAGTACAGGATGGCTGGAAACATATCCTGTGCCTCATGCCACAGCCCAGAATACCATCCTGGGTCTTGAGAAGCAGATCTTGTGGACACATGATACTTCAGAAAGAATTGAGCCAAACGCATTTCAAAAACAGTCTTGTGACTGACTGGGCCAAAGAACATGGTATTGAATGGATATACAATATCCTGTACTATGCACAAGCCTGAGGGAAAACTGAAAGGTACAATGGTACAAAAGCTACCCTGAAGGCAATGGGGTGGTGGAACTTTTAAAAATTGGGACAAAAATTTAGCAAAGGCCACCTGATTAGTTAACACCAGGGGATCCATCAATCAGGCTGGTCCTGCTGTAGATGAGGATAAAGTCCCTGTGGTATGTGAAAGGAATCTGCTGGGGAAGAGTGTTTGGGTTTTTCCTGCTTTGGGTAAAGGCAAATCTGTCCCAGGTGTTGCTTTTGCTCAGGGACCTGGACATACCTGGTGTGTGATGATGGAGGATGGTGAAGTACGATATGTACCTCAAGGAAATCTAACTATGGGGGAGAATCCTTAATTTGACAGTTGGTAGAAAATAGAGCCTACATGTAATATATATGGTATGAAATAAGGGGTGGAATGTCCTGGTTTGAGCCAGGATGAAGCCAATTTTCCTTTTATTGCTTTTTTTTTTTTTTCCTTTAGAGAGCTCTCTTTTAACTAGCAGCAAGTTTTCCAGCTAGTGGACTGATAATGCTGGAATGTTTATGTTACTGCTGAGATGCTGTGAAGGACCAGATATTTCCTCACACGAATATAACATGCCCTTTAGGTCAGCAGTCATAACTGGCTTAAAGATGGCTGCTCCACGTGGCACTCTAAACCCTCTCCTGCATGCCTCCTCTGCCAGAAAACAACAACTCCGCCGCCCTGAGGGCGTAGCAGCTGCTAGAGAGGAGCAGTGGCGGGAAAATGGCAACAATGTTGCAAACTGCAAGTCTGCAGTGGTGGGAAAAAGTCCCCGTCTGATTGGCTGAGAAGCCTAGAAATACGAAACCGGCCAATTGGGAGAAAAGAAGACCTAAAAAAGAGACAGCGTGCGTGCGGCTTTTCGGCGCGCTTTTGCACAGACACTGGAGCTGCTGCTGCTTGCTTTTCGTCTCGCGCTTTGCTGAAGCTGCCGCTGCTGCTGCCGCCGCCGCTGCTGCCACTGCTACTACTGCTGCTGCTTGTTTTGGCGGGGTGACCTGCGCTTTGGGGGTGCCTGTCTGAGGTCCCCGGCTCCCGGCTCGCTTCCTGCAGCCCAGCTCCCGGCTCATCCGTGCTCGACCCAGCTCATCCCGGCTGGTCCCGGCTCCCGCTTACCCTGCTCGACCCGGCTCGTCCCGCCTTGCCCGCGGCTTTTCCTGCCAGCTTGCCTGCTGTCCTGCCAGCTTGCCTGCGGTCCTGCCAGCCTGCCTGAGGTCCCTGCCTGCAGCTTGAGCATGTGTGGTGAGACTGCTTCCTGCCACCGATGGTTCTAAAACCGGGTTGCAGGGGAAGTCACCTTTTTAAAGACACGGCAGTCGCTGCTGCTGCTGTCACTCTCCTCCGGTTCTTGTAAATAATCTTCAAGGGACTTTAATCAATCATCCTCCAAATTGAAGAAAGAGATAAAACCTAAACCAAGCATTTTGTTCAATTAAATAAGTTACGAAGTTTTATAAATTAAACAATACATATTACAATCTTTCTTTTTTTTTTTTTTTTCACCATTTCATCTGCAAACACTCAGCTTACTCAGATGGGCTCACATTATGAGAAACAGCACATACAACATACAACAACATAGAAAGACCATGGACTGTGCTCAGATTTCTTTTTTCTTGTAATTTGGACAGTAAGACAGTGTTGCACTGATCCTGAGTAATGGGCTGTCTTTTCCTCTTGACTTTGACTTTCTGAATTTTACTAAGTGAAAAGTTTGTTCTGGTTTAATGAAGATCTTTCCATGTGAGCAGTCAGGCATTAGTTGCTTCTTCTCTTCCCCTCTTCTTCAGCAAGACTGTCCTTTGTATGGAGACATTTTATATCCCCATTACTCTGTTTAATAAATGAATAAATAAGTAGAGAAATAAATAACAAATATATTATCAGAAACATTATCTGAATAAAAATATTTCTTCAATGTTTGTATTCCCGAAACTATCACGCAGTTTATCAGCGTCACGTTTCATAGATGGTGCTGGATTTACTTAGCATTCAACCTCCCCATACTATAGAACAATAGCAGTTGGAAATAGAAAAGTATTGTTGTAATATCCAGGTTAGACTTGAACCAGAGCAAACAGCAGGTCCCACAGGGTTACTCCACCCAAGATTCCGTCACATCATGACACTCCTTACATTCTCTATAACCCTTAAACTAAATTTTAGAAAGCAGAGTTATCAAACATTCATTTTATGGAAATGATGAGCTAAAAGTTCGTCCTTGTATAAGAAAGTTAGATAGTACAATATCTATTTCTTCTTTGCTGCTGCTGCAGAGAAATAAATCCTGCTTACTGTGTATCAGTCCTGATATTCCTTGGGCTTGTCCATGAACCAAAAGAGCTTGCTAACTAAAAACTAACTACATGTAAAACACCTCAAACAAACAAAAAATGGGAAAAAATACCCACCCCCCAAAAAAAACGGGAAAAAATACCCCAAACACCACAGATAATTTTATGTTTAGTCAGTGAGTTGAACTGGTTCATCATGGGAGCTGGGCTTACTGTATGTCCACTTGCAGATGAAGTAAGTTTAAACAAAAAAGGGTCTGGGATAACTTGCCTGTTCAAAAAAAGATGAGTCTAAGTTTTGATTTTTGAGTAGGCTGGAGCACAAAGAAGTCCTACTCTTGTATAGGGATTGAATTAGACAAATATTTTTCACTTCCTCAATCCTTCCTCAGTCCAGCCCCTCTGGTCTTGGTCACATGGTCCCATCTTAGTGAATATATTAGTTCTTCTACTATTCAAGTCAATAAACAACAATAACAAAAGCATATTTTCTATGTCTCTCTTTTATTTTACTGAATATTTTTTCCACTTCCAAGTTAGCTGTCTACTAGTATAGTCAGTAGAATTGTGTGTTGAAGGTGAACTGGCACCAGTTGACTCAAGGCAATTGAAGTTCTGGTAGCTAGGGTCAGGGTTTCTTTTATCCCCAACTCAGTTCACAAGATCTTACAGATATGCAGGAAGAATAAAAAAATCCTCCCATTTATGCTAAGCTAATTTCTCTATAGTTCAGGACAAACAGCATTCCTAGATGGCAAGGAGAAGTCACAGCTCTATGGAGATGCATCACCTTGGCAACAATACCATTTCACTTTTTTGTTTTATCTGCTGTCCTGTTTGCTCACTTATATCGAGAAACATCATTTTAAATCCAGACTGACTGTGCTACTAGCTACATGCATTTCAAAGGCTACTTTGACATGCAGTAAGGACTCTCAACATTTTGGCTTGCCATAAACATTGAAAATGTATGGAATGGCTATTCTGCTTTTGTTTCAAGCTGGTACTTTGCTCACAAGCAGAAATCACTCATGTATTTGTTCCAAAATCACTAAAACAAACAGCAACATTGTTTGATGTGCTACAAAAAATTTACACCATGTCAGAATAGGTGTAATATCAACACTTCTCAGGGAAACTGTGAGTTTTAACAGCCCAAATGTCTACCGGTGCTGCAATGAGAGGTGGATGAAGGAGAAAAGTTACTTTATTATTAATTATTCACTCACGAGGCAAGTGGATACAAAGATTAATATAATTAAACTCTGAAGCTGTGTTACAGTATCTCCAGGGAAAAAAAAACGAGAACTTCTTAAGTACAAATGAGATGCCACTTAATAAACTTTGTCAGAGGACCACTGTGGTCATAAACCACAGGAGGAGACTACAGGTAAGGGATTGTGAAGAAAGGGAAATAAGGAAATACCACTTTAAGGATTCATATGCAGAGGAAGGAGGAAAATATCTGTGTAAGGAGATGGGGAAGATCAAAGATACCTCACTGTATTTCTGTAAATCAGTGTAGTTCTACTGACTTGAAAGGAACTTAACAGATTGACAAGCTGAAAAGATTTGCAATTAAGAACTTTCATTCCACTAAAAAAGCTGTAAATACGTGATTTTTGTTTCTCCTTCAACTCCTATTGTATAAAAAAACAGCTTAAATAACTGAGTTTGTTTCATAATGATTACACACAAGCCACTACACACTTAACATTTACAGTCTTAAAAAGCTTCACTCTAATGTGGCATAAAGTTCATATCAGCTTATATACATTCCATTATCACCCACCATCACTATTCCTCTTCCGTATTCCTGTAAATTAACTGCTTTAAAGGATAGCTACACCTAGTTGCCCATAGAAGGTTGGGAAATTCTATTTTCTCACATTTCGAGGTTAATATTGTATTTTGGGAGCTGAATAAGGATCACTATGTATTTCTTCTATCAGTAAGCCACAGCAGAGGGCAGGCATGCAACTTCTGCCTCTGGGCTCCCAGAATTTCATAGTTAATTTCGGAAACTGACCTAATATTTATCACTTCCTGGCTCTCCTCTGACCTCTGTTCAGGTCTCACTGCAATAGCAGAAAGTTTGGGGTTGTCGTGGTTTGGGCCTAACATGACAAGCCACGTGGCCTCTCACTCACCACCACCACTTTCCCCCCCCCAACCCCTCTTAACACACACACACTGTGGGAAGGAGAAAGGCCAACTAGAAGCTTGTGGATTGAGACAAGGACAAGGAAGGTTTCACTAACCATTTATGGTCACGGGCAAAAGAGACTCAACTTGGGGAAAAAAATATCAATTTAATTTATCACTAACCAAATGCAAACAGGAGACAGACAAAACAAAGAGCAGTGCTTAAATACATTAACCCCACCCATCACTTCTTCCTGGACCCAAATTACTTTGTTCCCAATTTCTCTACCTCATTCCCTCCAGTGGCACAGGGGGCCAGGGGATGGGGTTTAGAGTCAGTTCACAGGCTGGTGGTTCCTGCCACTCCTTCCTCCTCCGTGAGAAGGATTCCTCGCAGTCCTTCCCTGCTTCCTCACGAAGTCCCTCCCATGGGAGAGAGTTCTCCATGGACCTCTCCTCCATGAGTCCTTCCCACGAGGTGCAGTCCCTCAGGAGCAAGCTGCTCCAGCACGGACTTCCCACAGAGTCACCGTCTGCTTCAGGAACAGTCACCTCCCTTGGTGCGGGGTCCTTCACAGCTGCAGATCCAAGTCCATGGGCTGCACGTCCACACTCGCCCCTCTTGGCACCTTCAGGGAACGTTCCACCGTGCTCCTTCATGAGTGCAGGAGGACAGCCTGTCATCTCACCATAGGTAACGGGAACTTCTGCTTGGGTACGTCCTTCCCCTTCTTCTTCACCAGTCTAGTGATCTTCACCGCAGCACTACTTTCACCCCTCCAGCACAGCTCTTTCTCTCTCCTCAAGTTTAATATCAGTTCTTTCATATGTTAAAAGAAACCATTTTTTTTCATCCTGCATGCACTGCGGTTGATAAAAAAATTTGCAAGTACTATGCCTTGGGGAAAAAAAAGAAAACACAAGGGCAAAATATCTCCAAAAGGTGAGATGGGAATTATAATAATAATTATATAATTGTAATATTATATTATTCAGTGACCCAGTGCAGCAGGTAATAGAGAGCCCTGGATCTTTCTCCAGGTCTAACCACCCTTCTCAGTGCAGCGATAACAGAGACACATGTTTTAGGAGTGGAGAGGGAAGGATTATTTAGAATTTATGTACTGTAGTCCGATTCACTGGATGCATGTTCGTGTTTGGAGGGCATTAGGTTTCACCCCTAAGAAAGTTAGTGCATGTTCCCTAAAACTGCTCTGCAATGTGGAAGCATGGTAGGTGAGGATGATTAGGACATTTTTTCAAAAGCAGGCACCCATGCAAAGCTAAAATACTAATGCAGAGGTACCTTGCATGCCCTTGTAATCACTGGTTTTGGATTTTGTAACTAAAGCAATGAGAGTAATTTTCTATACTAATTATAGCACTGAGAGCATTTTAACATAGCACATCTTTAACTAGAATAACCCCCATGGAGAAAAAAAAATCTCTTTATTTGCACCATCAAACGTTTTGATTTGGGTGCTGTATGGTTCCATACCATAAATGCTATAATTTTGCTATCTGTTAGAGATGCCTACTTAGATACTTCTCCAACATCTATGTTAAATATGATAAAGAGAATTCATAGTTTCCTAAATACCAGAAATAAGTACGTGTAGGGAGGAGTAACAGAAGACTATCATGACTTCCTAATCCAGTTCATCTTGTGATAGCAGAGACACTCTGTTTAGTTCCTTGCCTGCGTAGTTAAACATACTATTCCTTTATTTTGTGATTTGACATGGTCTGTGGTACAAATTTGTGAACTTGAGGAAGAGTTGCATATCAAAGGCCCTGAAAGTTCGCAAAGAAAGTAACACAGCTCTGATGCTGAATTTGACAACTTGAATTGCATGCACTTGAAAAAATAGCTTCTTTTCCAATAGCTTGTTCATTTTAAGACAATAAATAATGGAAAAGAAATTCCCTGCTGCAATTTAGGAAGGTAGCAATATCTGAAATAAAAGAGCAAAAGACTTATCTAAAACAGTATTTAAAATCTGAAACTGAAAAAATTGATTAAAAAAAAAAATCAGTGTCTCTTTGAATCATCAAGGGGGGAAAACTGCATCTGTGATCAACAGAAAGTAATACTTAAGTCCCTTAATGGAACACAGCCGAGCTGAGCCTCTCGTATGAACATTGTGATTCCAAATACATTTGGAAGTCTGATTTCATTCTGTTTCTTCCAGCAGATGAGGTCAGTCATGCAAGGTATATTGAAGGCTGACAGGCACAAAGATAGCTCTCTGTCTCTCCCCTAAAGCATTTTAATTTACTGGAGAGTCTGTCATAACCTTTTTTGCACAGCTACACACACTAGTATGACTATATACATGCAGGATTGCATGGCAGGTGGCTAAATATAATCTCTTTGGCTTTGTGTTGTTCTCTTCAGACTTGACTGGGTGCTATATCTGTCCATCACTCTCTGAAGGCCTTCTCAAAGAAAAGTTGAGTTAGATCTAAGACTTTAGCTGGAAACTCTACTTCATTTATTTCCCCAGACTTGACATCGCTGAACCAATCTTCCCAGTTCAGACCATATTTGTTGACTGGAACATTTCTCCTGCACAGACAGTAAGCACGGTGGCAGCTGACATAACAGTCCTCTTACCTTATCCAGAAGTCTTTTTGTACTTCTACTGTATATTTTATACATTTTATATATTTTTAAAACATTTGGGTACTAAGAAGTACAGTTTTTGAGTGTCATAAATTTACAGAATGAGAAAGAGAGAAAGAAAAGAAAGAAAAGAGAAAAAGAAAGAAAGAAAGAAAGAAAGAAAGAAAGAAAGAAAGAAAGAAAGAAAGAAAGAAAGAAAGAAAGAAAGAAAGAAAGAAAGAAAGAAAGAAAGAAAGAAAGAAAGAAAGAAAGAAAGAAAGAAAGAAAGAAAGAAAGAAAGAAAGAAAGAAAGAAAGAAAAGCATTCTTACAAATATCCAACTAACTTTCCAGTGGCTAAGGCCCATTTTTGCCAAACAGGTTTGCACTTCATTCAGAACATGTATGATCCTAACCATATACAGTATATATAGTCCATAAAACATTTTTTGTTCATTACAGTGCCACACAGTGTATGTATGCAGGTAATACATTTGGCAAGCTACCATTTACCAAGTATGCCCTCAGCTATCTAATAACTAGTATTTCCATATAACCATATGCACAAAATGGAGGTTTGCTGTCTGATTTCTGAATGTTAGGTGCTTGCTTGTGGAACCTACAAGAGCTGGCCTGAAATGACTGTGCATGAATATCCAACCTCTGTTCTTTTTAAAGTCTTGGCCTGATAAACAAATTGGAACTGCCAGCAGAACTGCTAGGTTCATATACAAAAATAAAATACAGTAAGAGTTCCTGAGAACGGAAAAAATTGCAGATTATCTTTATTAAAATGTCCCCAGTTCTGAGCTTCAGGACGTGTATGCAGACTTTACCAAGACACAGTTTTGGAAAGATTAGCAGCTTAGCACAAATTAGCACAAATTCAAGGGCCCCGATGGGATGCATCCACATGTACTGAGAGAGCTGGCTGATGTTGTTGCTCTGCCACTCTCCATCCTTTTCAAAAGGTTATGGAAAACAGGAGAGGTGCCTGAGGACTGGAGGAAAGCCATTGTCATTCCAGTCTTCAAATAGGGCAAGAAGGAAGATCCAGGAAACTACAGACCAGTCAGCCTCACCTCCATCCCTGGAAAACTGATGGAGCAGTTCAGTCTGGAGGTCATCTCTAAGCATATGGAAGAGAAGAAGGTTATCAGGAGTAGCCAGCATGGATTTACCAAGGGGAAATCATGCTTGACTAATCTGATAGCCTTCTACAGTATTGTACCTGAATGGATAGATGCAGGGAGAGCAGTAGATGTAGTCTACCTTGAGCTTAGCAAGGCTTTTGACACTCTCTCCTATAATATCCTCGTGGGCAAGCTCAGGAAGTGTGGGGTAGAAGAGTGGACAGTGAGATGGATTGAGAACTGGCTAAACAATAGAGCCCAGAGGGTACTGATCAATGGTGCAGAGTCCAGCTGGACCCTGTAACTAGCGGAGTTCCCCAGGGATCAGTGCTGGATCCAGTCCTGTTCAACATCTTCATCAATGACCTGGATGACAGGACAGAGCATCTTCTCAGCAAGTTTGCTGATGATACAAAACTGGGAGAATTGGCTGATTCACCAGCAGGCTGTGCAGCCATTCAGCAAGATTTGGACAGACTTCAGAGCTGGGCAAAGAGGAACCTAATGAGGTTCAACAATAATAAGTGTAGAGTCCTGAACCTGGGGAAGGTGACCTAGAAGCTGCTAGAAAGCAGGTCTGTGGAGAAGGACTTTGGAGTCCTGGTGGACAACAAGTTATCCATGGGACAGCAATATGCCTGTGTGGCCAAGAAGGCCAATGGTATCCTGGGGTGCATTAAGAAGAGTGTGTCCAGCAGGTCGAGGGAGGTTCTCCTCCCCCTCTGCTCTGCCCAAGTGAGACCCCACCTGGAGTACTGTGTCCAATTCTGTGTTCAAGAGGGACAGGGATTTACTTGAGACAGTCCAACAGAGGGCTACAAGGATGATTAAGGGACTGGAACGCCTGTCTTATGAGGAAAGGCTGAGAGACCTGGGGCTGTTTAGGGAAGACTGAGAGGGGATCTTATTAATGTATATAACTACCTGAAGAGCGGGTGTCAAGAAGGAAGGGCTAATCCCTTTTCAGTCATGCCCTGTGTTAGGACAAGGGGCAATGGATGCAGGCTAGAGCACAGGAAGTTCCACCTCACCATGAGAAGAACTTCTTTACTGTAAGTGTTATAGAGCCCTGGAACTGGAACAGGCTGCCCAGAGAGGTTGTGGAGTCTCCTTCTCTGAAGAATTTCAAGACCCATCTTGATGTGTTTGAGTGACCTGCCCTAGATTCTGTGGTGATCCTGCTCTGGCAGGGGGTTGGACTCAGTGATCTCCAGAGGTCCCTTCTGACCCCTAACATTCTGTGATTCCTTTGAGCAGCTACAAATAGATGGAAAGAATAAGATACAGAATGTCATTCTGGTACATATTTCTTATGCATCTCTTTGAAAGGCTTTAGGATTTTTAGAAGATCAGTCAGACTAAAATTTTATTTTAATAACAGGCAGTTCCTTCAGGTGTCCACTGCGGAAAACTATTAGAGCCTTCTGATGTACTGCAGATTTTATAGCTATAGATAATCATTACCTATGGTGAGCAACATAATCCACAGCTAACTAACAATAAGGATGCTTAGCACACAATATTAGAACAAGCAGCAAGACCCTTAAAACTGCTTGGGCTCATCTGGCACAATAACACTTTATACCATGTGATTGACAACCTAAAAATATCCCCTACTTCCACATACCCCCCATGCAAGGTGTAATTTATCTGCTTTATGATGGATCCCATTTTATACCTCAAGCTTTCACTTTATTAAAGGGGCACGTTCCCCTGTGTCAAAAAGATGTACTTTTGATAATGACTTGAAAGTGTCTGCTTACATTGCTGAAAAGCCCCACAGCCTGCACAACTACCTGCCCCACCTCTTTCCTCATCTCTTTCCCGAGGATGCTCCTGCTGTGACACCAGCTCTGCTGTTTCCCTGGCTGCACAGTGGGACCATCCCCCTGCAGGGAGATACTAATTTGGCTCAGCATCAGAGTTTGACTCAGTCACAGCTGAGGAGGGGAGAAGTATTGGCAGAGAATACGGAGGTCACACCTGTTAATCCATCATTAGCTAGAAAGTCCTAAAAAAAAAAAAATATATATATATATCTTAACAAAGGCAGAAATACTAAATTTTTTTAGCTTGCTTTCTTTCTTTCTAACTAGGGGGGCTTTCTTTCATCACTGGGGGGCTGGGGAACAGTTCTGCCAGTTAGATTTAAACAGTCAGAGTAGATCTGACAGCTTTGTCTTGAGTGTAGTCCATGAGCAGAGTCTTTGTCTGTGACTATCCGTATAAGGTCTAAGTATTTTTCTTGTGTGCTTCTTCTTGTCCTCAGCTCACATTTGTTCAGGGACAGGGAGCAGAACCAGATCAAGGGTTTGGGATGAAGCGAGAAACAGAACTTGAACTCACTTGCCTCTAAATGTAGCAATTATCATAATAAAGACCAATACATTAATTAGGGTTGAGAAAATAGAAAAAGTTGAAACATTCTTGAGTTTATCCTACAAAAACAAATGCATGTTTAGCTTTAGTCTCCACTAGTGTATTGGACCATGCTTTGGCCAATCACTTTTGGTTTTAACAAATGCTGATTTGATGCTTTCTGGATGTTTCTGCGCCAGTGATTTAACAGCACAATGATGCAAGGTCAGGCTTAATCTTTACACAAGAAAAGTCTAAGAGTCATGGTGAAGACCCCATGTTTCAATTAGGAAGGGAAAAACATAAATTCCAACCATCTGCTTTGTTTTTAAACAAATTTATTTTCACCTATAAAGTAATCATAGAATCATAGAATGGCTAGGGTTGGAAGGGACCTCAAAGATTATCTAGTTAAAACCCCCCTGCATGGGCAGGGACACCTCCCACTAGATCAGGTTGCTCAAGGCCCTATCCAACCTGGCCTTGAACACTTCCAGGGAGGAGGTATCCACAGCCTCCCCGGGCAACCTGTTCCAGCGTCTCACCACCCTCACAGGAAAGAACTTTTTCCTAATGTCCAACCTGAATCTCCCCTTTTTAAGCTTCAAATGATTGCCCCTTGTCCTCTCACTACACACCCATATAAAAAGCCCTACCCCAGCTTTCTCATAGGCCCCCTTCAGATATTGAAATGTTGCTGTAAGGTCACCACGGAGCCTCCTTTTCTCTAGGCTGAACAACCCCAACTTCCTCAGCCTATCTTTATAGGAGAGGTGCTCCAGCCCTCTGATCATCTTTGTGGCTTTCCTCTGGACACGCTCGAGGAGTTCTATGTCCTTCTTATGTTGGGGACTCCAGAATTGGAGACACTACTCCAGGTGGGGTCTCACCAGAGCAGAGTTGAGGGGGAGAATACCTCTCTCAACCACTGGCTATGCTTCTTTTGATGCAGCCTAGGATACGGTTGGCTTTCTGGGCTGCAAGTGCACATTGATGGCTCATGCTTCTGGTCCACCACTTCAACTCAGAGAGAAGTCCTTCTCCTCTGGGCTGTCCTCAATCCTTACTCCTCCCAACCTGTATTCATGCAAGGGATTGCCTCGACTGTGAGAGACGGACTCTATAATGGCCTTTAATCCAGCGACATTCACT
The DNA here is from genome assembly GCA_020745705.1 of Hemiprocne comata. Lineage (NCBI taxonomy): Eukaryota > Metazoa > Chordata > Aves > Apodiformes > Apodidae > Hemiprocne > Hemiprocne comata. The sequence goes on along the minus strand of CM036587.1, from coordinate 60,628,165 downwards.
GACCAGTCCGGGTGATATGCCCCCCGGCACTCGTGGGGAGAGGACAGAGGTAGCAGGCGCATGCGCACAGGACCACAGACTACAGCTCCCAGGAGGCACGGCGGGGCCGGAACCGGAGGAGGAGCAGTGAGGCGCGCGCTCTGTGAATTCTATACGGATACAGCCGCCGCGGTCAGCTGCGGTGAAGCTGTACGGCGCCGCTCCCTGTGGTTGCTGGCGTGTGGACGTGCCAAACGGACCGTTTGCCCAGAGTCTCAAGGGAAAGGACATGGATCCCGACCAGGGATTGGCTTCGGCCGTACCCCAGTGGTGAGAACTGCAAACTACATCCCGAGGCTTCTTACTAACATTCCTACATAATATTCACACATACCAGACACTCACTTCTCTTTCCCAATATTCTTCTATTTCCCAAAGGCTCTCTCCAGGTTTTCCCTCTTATCCCTGTCCGGGAATGGGAACAGGGGGGAAGGAGAGAGGTTATCTCTGGTTTTCTTTGTGTGTTGTTATTGGTATATAGATGTAGTGTTGTATAGCTGTTGGTATATGGATATATAGGTGTGGCTATAGATATATAGCTAGACCCTGTGTGTTAGTTGATCTCGGACTTGCCAAACCCTCAGTGCCTTTAATAAATCTATTGATTCCTAAGCGTTGTTTGTGAGTGTGACGGGGAGTGGTCCTCAGCTCTCAATCCCCTGAGGTGGGGGTGTGGGTCGCGGCTTTACCTATCTCGGTCCGCGACATTATTGGCGTAGTCAGCAGGATTCGAGGGTCTGTTGTAGCCCCTGCACACAGACGCAGTGATAGTGAGAATGGAGAACAAAACAAGCGAAGCGATAATCGATATCGATGCTCCTGCGGAGGAGGCGTCTGGCGCTGAGTCAGGCAGCCCTGCGGGGGGGGCGATGGGTCCAACGGGCGCTAGTGTTCCTAGCAGTCCAATATACGCCGAGCCACCGGCGGTCCTTTCTCACCCCTTGTATGCTGAGGTATTGTCACAGCCACCCAGAACGTACCCCCTTCCTTTATACACCCATGACTTTGAACGGCGGGTGTTGGAAGTGGTGGTGCCCCTAAGACAGGAGCTAGAGACCCTGAGGCAGGAGGTTGCGACACAGTTGAGGAAGAAAGACACAGGGGTGAGGCGTAAGAAGGAGCAGAGCGAGGGAGACGAGATATATGGGTGTGGCTATAGATATATAGCTAGACCCTGTGTGTTAGTTGATATTGGACTTGCCAAACCCTCAGTGCCTTTAATAAATCTATTGATTCCTAAGCGTGTTTGTGAGTGTGACGGGGAGTGGTCCTCAGCTCTCGATCCCCTGAGGTGGGGGTGTGGGTCGCGGCTTTACCTATCTTGGTCCGCGACACTCGACCCAGATGCAGAACCTTGCACTTGGCCTTGTTGAACTTCATGCAGTTTGCATGAGCCCACTTCTTGAGCCTGTCAAGGTCTCTCTGGATGGCGTCCCTTCCCTCCAGTGTGTTGACTTCATCACACAGTTTGGTGTCATCAGCAAACTTGCTGAGGGTGCGCTCGATTCCACTGTCCATGTCACCGACAAAGATGTTAAGTAACACTGGTCCAAGTACTGACCCTTGAGGAGCCTCACTCATCACATGTCTCCATTTGGACACCGAGCCATTGATCACAACTCTTTGGGTGGGACCAGTCAGCCAGTTCCTTATCCAACGAGTGGTCCATCTATCAAATCTGTATTGTTCCAGTGTGGAGACCAGAATGCATGCGAGACAGTGTTGAAAGCTTTGGACAGATCCAGGTAGATAACGTCTGTTGCTCTGCCATTGTCCACCAAGGCTGTGACTCTATTGTAAAAGGCCACCAAATTAGTCAGGCAGGACTTCCCTTAGCAAAGCCGTGTTGGCTGTCACCAGTCACCCCTTTGTTGTTCTCGTGTCTTAGCAGGGTCCTCAGGAGGATCTCCTCCAAGATCTTGCCAGGCACAGAGGTCAGATTGACTGGCTTGCAGTTCTCTGGGTCTTCTTTTTTTCCCTTCTTGAAAATGGGGGTTATGTTTCCCCATTTCCAGTCAGAAGGAACTTCACCAGACTGCCATGACTTTTCAAATATGATGGACAGTGGCTTTGAAACTTCATCCACCAGTTCTTTCAGGAGCCATGGGTGAATGCCATCAGGTTCCATGGACTAATTCACCTTTAGGTTTTTTTAGGTGGTCTTGAACCTCCTCTTCATCTACAGTGGGATGGTCCTCCTTTTCCCAGTCCCTGCCTTTGGTTTCTCTAACATGGGGGGCATGACCGGACTCCTTGCTGGTGAAGACTGAGGCAAAGTCATTGAGTACCTCAGCCTTCTCTACATCTTGGAGGACCAGCTCTCCCATTTCCTTCTGAAGTGGGCCCACATTTTCCTAGTCTTCCTCTTATCATTAACATACCTATAGAAACTTTTCTTATTGCCCTGAACTTCCCTTGCCAGATCCAATTCTCTCTGTGCTTTTGCTTTCCTAACCTGATCTCTTGCTTCTCTAACTACCTCTCTGTACTTCTCCCAGGGTACCTGGCCTTGCTTCCACCCTCTGTAAATTTTGATTTTACACTTAAGTATGTCCAGGAGTTCCTTGCTCATCCACGCAAGCCCCCTGGCTCTCCTGCCTGCCTTCTTCTTTGTAGGGACACATTGGTCCTGGGCATGCAGGAAGTGTTCCTTGAATATGGACCAGCTTTCCTGGGCTCCCTTCCCATCCAGGGCTTTGTCCCATTCAAAAGACCATAGCAGTCCAAATTTTTTCCCTAAGTTTCTCCCTAACACCTTGCCTTGCCATCTGAATCCCACGAGGAAAATGGAAATAATCCTCTAGGGCATGGAAATTAAAGTTTGGGAATTATGCAGGTATAGACAGACTGATTAGAAGTAATAATATCAAATTGTCCTTTTCTTAAAAACAAAACAAAACAGAACAAAAGCCTTACATGGAAAGGTAACTTCTGACTTTTCATCAAACTGTGTTACTTCAAGGTCTCTGTTAGTTTTTTCTACAACGTCCTCTTTTACTCCCATTACAAGATTCTTTGATTAAGATTAAAAGCCCACAACTGCCTCAAGGCCTAGAGAATTTGCAGGCAAGGTTCTGACTCTGAAATATTACTCACATGTTTACTTCAATACCTAGAGTTCAAAGGATTCTGCATGCTCATACTCATAATTCATAATGGAAATAATGTTAAGCCTGTGGCAATATGACATGCTCTACTTAAAAATGTTTCAAGTCCTTAGCAGTTACAGGCTACAAACCTGTGTAATGCACATGTTCGATAGAGTGAACTGCTAAGGAAATAAGGAATAATTAAAAAAAATACATATTGTCATGGTTTGACTCAGGATCAGCAATTAAACCAGTGACAGTAATGTTCTCAATCCCCTCCCCCTCCCACCCAGGTAGGGAAGGAGAGAGACTATAGACAGAGAGAGACTTTCTGATTGAAAACTCAACTAGACAGCTTTAATTAAATACTAATGTAAGAGGAAGTATGTACAAATATGTACAAGTATGTGCAGGAATGTGCAAAACTCTATAACCTCCCCCCACCCCTAGCAACTCCCACAGCATTCTCCTGAGCTGTGAGCAGTCCTGAAATGTCCTGGACTGCTGCCAGAGACAGGAGAGCTGACAGGAGCTGAGGGTAGAGTTATGAGGGTCAGGAATGCACGAGCCTAGGCATCAACAGTGATGGATAGACCGAGTCCTTCCTGGATGCCGGCCATGAATGGAAGAGAAGGAAAGAAGAAGCAGGAAGGCGCTTAACTTCCATAATCCCTGACCTTACACCGAGCTTACGTAGATATATGGAATGGAATACTTTGGTCAATTTTGCTGTCCATCTAGTCCACCTCTCTCTACAGGAGGGTTGCAGATATGACTCTTCTGCTCCCTTAGCACCTGAAACGGAAGCAGATTCAATAAGCAGAGTAAAGCATCCTTGGCATCTTAACAGTAACATAAACATGCCAGCATTATCAGTCAAGTGTAAGTGATTAGTTCAGTAGCATGTCAGACTTCTACAGAGTGGCATCATCATAAGGTCAGAGATAAAGTTACCTGGTACGACACACATAAGGTGAATAATTGTGGAATTATGTAGACCCTTCTGGTATACTCCTAGAAATGCTAAACCCTTAAGCTGGCACGCCCCATAGTAAAGCAGCAAAATGCTGAGGACCCAGAATCCTCTTTCCAATATTGTTTCTCTGGTATTTTTCAAAACCCTGCAGCTAGTGCAAGTTGCAAGCATCCTTAGGAAAGCTATTTCTATTATATCCCGGTGGCTGTAAATATTAAAAAGCTCACCTAATTGTGCCACTCTCATAAGCTAGTTTCAATCTCAAATGCCATAAAAAATGAATATTCACAAGGTGCACAGGAATTCTTACCTTTTCTACAATTTGCAATGTGTTGTACACTTTGAGAGTTTTTAGAAGTCAAACTTACTAACTAATAACAATACTGAGTAGTAAAGCTTGACGTATTCTTTTTTTATCTTAAAGGCATCATTTAAGAAAAAAGAGCACTCTTCTCCACTTTAGAGATAGGAAAACCAAAGGCAAGTGCAGCAAAATATACTGTGAAACAAATCACAAGTGCTGTGTGACTGCCCGAGTTACACAAGTTTGCTCTGGTTTCCTCACTCCCAACTCCATCCATCCCATACTGAAGACATCTCACAGTACTGAGGACCATAGAGGCAGATATGGCTCACGAAGATTGCTGAGAGCCCAGTGCCAACTAGCAACCACTGCACATTGGCTTTATTACAGGGCTGTCTCATATGCTACCTCCATCCTCCTCCTCTGCATATCCATTTCAGCTAGTGCTGTGATACCTTCATTTTCCTTGTTTAATACTTTCTAATCTAGAAGAAAGCAATTTGTAGCTGAACATCTCTGTGTGCATTTTAATAATGAAGATGTATGCTATAAACAGAAGGAAATTATTCTTGGCAATAACTCCATTAATATGTGCTATATATTATTGTGGTAAGACTCCTAATTGACTAATTGCCCGAAATGAACTATTTGACTTCAGGAACCAATATGAATTTTATGTCAGCTGGAGTTAGATGCCAGCTTTGTCAATACTAATTATGAAGTATAGAAATTTAGGAACTGAGAACATATATTATTTATCACTACTGATTGCTATAAATGACTATTTGATGATTTATCTTTAAAATGTCAGAGACTAATAATTCCATTTTCCCCAAAATAAAAGATTTTCACTTTCATGATTCCTCACCCTTGTTTAATAAGGTAACAGAAAATTAATACAAAAGCCATTAATATCTATATCCAGCAAAACTGGAATGTTAATCTAATAATTTGCTCTCTGCTATGTGTCATTAGGAAGTCAGCTCTTTCAGAGAACTGTAGCTGAGTAGAAAGGCTCCTTACTGACTAGCAGACAGAAAAATGAGTCAGACAGTGAGGTCTGTTTTGCAGCAGATTTCACCTACACTACAGAAATTGCAGAATATCAGCACTTTAAAATTATAAACATGTGTCACACCTGGTTCCTGAACAAACAAAGCATAACGTGGGACTGTCCCTTGATTACATATTTTTGATGAAATCATTGAGCTAATGCAGAAAGCTTGAATTACAAAAGCAGCAGTCTGAATAGGCCTGCTTATTCCTGCTTCAATTACCTTTTCTCAGTGAAGGCTGGCTATTTTATCAGTAGCTCTGTCAAATTTTTTAAACATGCTCTGACTAATTCAGATTGTTGAATGTAAATAAAACACCTGCTTTCAAAGATCAAAACATGATTTATTTATTTATTTAAACAGATAAAGATGGGGCCCTGAATACAAATAACAAAACACCCTCTATCTCTTTCTTTAATCTGTGTTTTTGAGATACGCAGGTAAAGCTCTAACCGTAAACTTCTACTGGACAAATTCACAACAGCAAAGGAACTTAAAGATGCATGTGCTTGCCTACATGTCAGACACGTAGTGATGCCTCCCAGAATCTGCAGTTTTGTGCATGTACTGCTTAAGCAGTTCACTGCAGTACAAAGGGTCTCTAGGAACGACATGACAGGATCTCATCACAGAAGATGGTGAAATCAAAGACTGCTTTTTCAGTCAATGCTGTTAATATTGCAGAGAAGTCATTGTGACTCATGATACCTCATGGAGGACAAGTCCATCTTTTTCGTTGGTGGTATGCACTGAGTGTCTATCTCTGCTGAGAACTTGTTGAAGATTGGGAAACATGGGGTCCAACATGGCAAACACAGCAACCTCTTCTAGAGCGTAAAGCTGTTTGGGTGACATCAATGCTCGTGTATGGTTTTAAGAGTTATACAAAACTCCTTTTTCCTTCCCTCCCAACATTTTCTGTTGCCATAGGAGTAAATACAGAGTCTAACAGAAGACAGAAGTGGAGTATGTGTAGTATGACAGGCTCATTAGCATAAGTATCCTTGTCATTTTAACCTTGTGCTGTCAGAGCCTGTCAAGCCTTATTTTCATTCTACCTCCTTTTTATTCTTTCTCCCATCTGCCCTCAGCTCTACCTTTCCTGAGCAGGCAACTGGGGTAGAATTTAGTGTATGTTTTTCAAGCAAAAACTGGCTTCTGATTTCTCTGGAATTCTGCACATTCTCTACAGGTCTGCGCTTGGCTGTCATTTAACTGCAGAAGAACTAAATCTTTATTTTCCTTTTCATTGTTTTAGCATGTACATCATAAAGAAAAAAAAAAAAAGAGAAATATATATATTTAAGTATTAACTAGGCTATTTCTACCTGACTTACTATATCACCAGTACATTTTGCAGTGTGGATATGAGGAATTTCATACAGTCGTAATAGCTTGCAATCTCAAAGCTGCACTCACAACTGGCAATGGGAGCTTTGCTATTGTCTTCAACAGGCACAAGCTCAGGTTTCGTATTTGCAATGCCAGCATCCATAAGAAACAATTTGCTATCTTTTTAAAAGCTCCCTTCTTACATTTAATACAAATGAAATTACTTATATCAGCAGTATTCCAGTATATACTTCTAATTATCTTCCAGCTGCCAACATTTTCTCACTGTGTTTGTTTTAAGATACATCCAAGAACACATTTCTCAGAGTGTGCCTTTCAAAACCCTGCTTCTTACGTAGCAAGTTTTTTATTTCAAGGCAAACATTCTCTGTTAGTTATTGATTTTTTTCAATGACATCGTGCAGAATAAAATTTGATATTTGATGGCAATTCATATTCCTATATACCTGTGTCAAATATATTCCTTTCTCATATGCAACACAATCAAAATTAGACAATAATGACAAACAAATAAGACTTACAGAGTTCTCATGAGTGTTGGAAACACACAGACAGATTTTGATATTTCTAGCATTTTACATGCTTTGGGTCATGTTCAAGAGGTGTAGAAACCTCTTTCATAAATTAAGCAGAAATGCTGTGAAAGATTACTATAGTGTAATAGAAACTGTATTTTATTATAGAAAAACTTTCCAAAAAGCTACTCTGTGTAAAGGTTATGGATCAATTTAGGTGAACAGACCAGTAAGTGCAGAAGAGGCCCTTGAAAGAAAAATAAGCAGATGGTTCACTGGCACATAATATGTCTCCTTATTCTCATTTCGTATTGGTGGGAGATGGGGAGAGGGAAATTAAGAAAAAAAAAAACAACAAACATTTTGAAGGAAATCAAGTGCACAGATGGGTATTTTGGTTGAAAATTACAGGCAGTCAGGTCCAGAGTTTCCCCTTGACTCCAACCTTTCACTATGGAGATATCTACCCCTAATATTGTTAACTAAATGGCAGAGAAATAGAACCTTTGGATCCCAACCTTTTTGAGCAGGGCAAGTCCAAATATTTGGTGGTATAGAGATACTGTTTTTAGAAAACAATGGAATCATGCTTCCCAATTTTTTATCTATCTACAAATCCTGAAATACTTCTTTCCATAGAGAAATGGTATTTCCAAGAGGACTTACTGAAGTGGGGTTTGGGAGAAGTATTCAAAATTATTTAAAGGCTCCCTTGGAGTGAATCAAAACAGCCTGAGTCTTTAAATCCGGTCTCCGGCCTGATTTGCAAAATCTCTTTGGAATGGGTAAACAAAAAGATAATACCTAACTTTCCCTTTAAATACCAATATTAAAAATTTAAACCTTAACACTCCTATTTAAGCATTGCCCTGGAAGCATCTAGATGAAGTTCCTGAGGCACAAATTTCTTAATGTCTAAAGGCAGACGACGTGGCTCTCAAGGTGCAAGACGGTCATCCTCCAAATGCCTTAAGCTGCCCTGCTCTTAAAGTTCAGGCAGAATCCACCAATGAAGTGAGAAAGATCAGTTCAGGCATTAGCTGCTGTGTGCACTCTTACAGCGTAGCCAGCTCTCCTGACCTGCAGGCTAGTATTTTTGCATAGCCAGGAACCATAGAATGTCCCACTGCAAGCCTCAGGGAATGGGAGCTCTGAGATGTTCTCACTAGAGGAATCAGTACTCCGTTGCAATGGAAATCGGAGGAGTAATTTGGGCTCTGCAGCCTTATCAGACTGTTCTGGGTTGGGATTTTAGATTTACTGGCTCCTGAATTCCTTATTCTGCTATGACTGTTGTTTTTTAGCTGTAACTACAAGCTTAGCTGTCCTTTGAGTAGTTATTGCTCCTGGGTCAAGGATTGTAAAAGCTAGCCCTGCTCCCCCACTATTGGTTCTCCATTGCCCTCAGTCTCTCCCACACTCACAGAGCTAGGAAAGCTCTTTGTGTCACCAGTTATAGCTCAGGCATCAGAGCACTTGCTGAAAACATACCTCTCAAGACATGGTTCAAAATTCCTTTTGGACCAGGAGTTTCAACCCAGAGAAAAAGTGTCAGAAATCATCAGGCTATCTAATATACAGCTCAAAAACAATGAAACCATTTTTCTTTGCAGAAACAATTGAAGATTCATCAAAACACCAATTTGATTCTCCCACATCAATACTTAGCCACCAAGAGTTACTTTCTCTTTTCCTCCCTCTGGTTTGCTGGATACCTAAGTATCTATACAGAATCAAAGAGCTTCAGCAGGAGAGCCTGGTACACACTGGTCTACCAGCAGGTGATGATAGCACTGTTACTGGAAAGCCAAAGTCAAATTTTTCTCTGAACACAGCAAGATGGTTTCTGGAACTACATTATTAGTGGGTGCTAGCTTGACATTACATTTTGTGTAAAAAAGACGTAGATCTGTAACTCAAAGAGAAACATCCTGTCTGTCAATACTGTGGGAAAGGAGGCATTCCACTCCAGGTTGCACTTGGCTAGTCAAGTCCCACTTCTACCTTATAATCTTTTACTGGTTACTTCAGACAAGTCCCTCATAGAAAACAAACAGATGCCTAGCTTGGGGTTGGAGGTTACATGCAGTACTGAGGTGGGTTTAGCTTAGGTATATATCCAATGATTGCAACTGCTGAAAGTGGAGCTGTGAATAACTATTCAGGGAGCATGCAGTTTAATCTTCATCTATCTAGTTATAGGAAATTCCCTCTGTGTAACAGTGAAGCTTAAGGACTGTGATTCCTCAATATAGAAGAGTAAACATAGTTTATACTGTGAAAAGAAAGCATTGAGTTTCACATTATTATCTTTGTGAACATGAGGTGATGTCAGATGAGAATGTGGAGGATGCAGAACAGTAACCACAACAAGATAAAAAACTCCTGTTTGAACTAATGAGGGGCTAAGGTGGCAAATTTTTTTTTAGAAAATATGTTTGGCTGGAGTATGAACATAGAAAAAGCTTTTTAATTTATTGCACCAAGTGGAGATACAGCAAGTATTGCTGAAGGACCAGATGGCTTGGGTTCTTAATTGGTATATGCAGTTTGTTGTTCTTACAGATTAGATTGCAGATCTCTCATCTTCACATAATGAATTGCTTTTCTACAAGTTTCACATTAAGATGACTGGGAGCCCATAATTCTTCACTGGATAGTGTTAGTACATTTGCTGTAGGTGAAATGGGTTTCTCATTTTTTTAACACTACCTTAATTCCAAAAGTTCTACAATGAACAGCTTGTCTGACCTGCAAAAAAAAAAAAAAAAAAAAAAAAAAAAGTACCAAAAAAAAAAAAAAAAGCATCCTCCTCACTCTGGCTACTCCAGGGAGTAAGGGAGAAGCAATCTCTCAGGATGCAGGACAGAAGAGATATTGTGTCGTTAACTTATTCTACCTTCACCTCTGGGTAGGCTGAAAAACCTCTCTGGCAGAAGGTTTATAACAAATAAGAACAGGGAGCTTAATCTAAGCATCCACTGAAACACCAGCCTGGTTCTGAATCTGGGAATCTGGGAGATCTGTGATTTCTGGATCACCTGACACTTAGTAATTGTAGACCTTTCAAACGTTTTCTAATTTAGTATAATTACTTTTTTTATTGCTTTGGGCTTAGAATTTGTGTATAAGGTAAGAAAGAGTAAGAAGACAAATTCTGCCCTCAGGCGGCATCAAAAATTATAAGTAGGATCACCCTTAATCCCATGAGAATACCTCTATCTGCTGACCATTCACACTGTAAACCTCACACTGGTGGCAATTCTTTGCATATAGCTCCTAGCCTGTCAGATCTGTCAGGGTTTTTAGCACTTGACTGTAGCATTTGCACTAAAAAAACTTGCCTATCAGCAGAAATCCTACCAATCCTTGCTTCTTTCTTCCCTTTCTTTCCTATTATTTCAAGCAAGTCTTAATAAGAGACTACAGCAAGTACTAAAAGATGTTCTTGCAGACAAAGGGAACTTGGAGAGGCCTTTAGCATTTTGTCCAAGAAATAATAAGCCCAGGTAGAGTGCCCCAAATGCCAACTGCAAATGTGGGGTACTAAAACATATTTCACAGTTAATGCACAGTAGTAGTGACACACAGAATCAGACATGTAAGAAAAACTGACAACACAAGCTCAATGCTCATGAAAATTAGCAGAAGCCTGCCATAAAATTCAGTATGTATTAAATAAGGGGATTTTTCTTTTTGTTTCTGTGCAGAACGGACCACTTTTCCTTCTCCCCCTACGTAAGATTAGGCAGAATGCCTTTGAAGCCAGCAAAGTACCTTTTGCTGATTTAGCCAAGGACAAACTGAAACAGACTTGGCAGAAATACAGATAGCAGGCTGAAAAGACTGGGCACCTAGCCACAAGTTGAACAGAGAATGTTATCAAAAAGGAGGTGGGCTTCCTGGAAAGGGTATTTGGGGTATTACCTAAACCTACACATATTCAGTCTGATAATGGCACTCACTTCACTTCACATCTGGTACAACAGTGGGCGAGAAGTGAAGGCATCCAATGGACATTTCATATGCCATACTATCCCCAAGCGAATGGGGTAGTAGAACGTACTAACGGGTTAATCAAAAGCCTTATCCGCCCACAGGACTCCAAATGGGATGAAAGGTTGCGATATGCAGTCACCACCATAAATAACAGATGGGGGGTAAATGGGTGTCCTCGTCTAACTGCTTTCTTTCCTACATCACCCACTCAAGAAAAGGAGAAACAAAGAAAGCCTTGCAACAAGAAAAAAATCTCCCTACACCCAGGACAAACTGTACTGGTTCACCTGCCAAATATTGGGAAAGTCAAAATGACCCTGCAAACGCCTGTGAATTCAAACACCTGGGTTGCATCTGACATGAATAACAACTCAAAATCAGTACAAATTGGATACTTCATGTTGAATGAAGCAAGACAGATTGTAGAGATAGGTTGTAACTGTGTATCTGTGTACTTGTGTATATAGCAATGTGTATATGCTAAACCAACAACCCAAAGAACCGGAGACATCCCAAGCCAGAATAGGGTCTGATCAGCCCGACACTGGTTTTGAGGGGGGAGGTACCTTGTGCATACTATGGACTTGATCACCCCATGGTTTGCACAACGCCTCCTACTTACAGCATCATGTCTCCTATACCTATTTCCTCTTTGGGTTGTGGTCTGTAAATAAGATACTAATGGTGCACCAATATATTCATTATGGGTTTTCTATTTATATTTCTCTTATGTATTATATATATGAGTTTATATATATATATGTATGAGTTTATACGTATATATGTTGTATAGGGAATTGTTCCCTCAGAAACATGCATAAAACGTTATATACGTTGTTTTAGATATGTAGATATGAAATATGTGAGATTGTATATATGTTTGTCTCAAACAGGGAAAGAGGTAAGAGTTTGGACAAGAGCCTACTAGGGTACAGATGTACATACATATACAGACACAAACATACACCACACAGGAACCAAGTTGCTGTCATAAAAGCCACGGGGTGAGATGTGAGAGACGGACTCTATAATGGCCTTTAATCCAGCGACATTCACTGACCAGTCCTGGCGATGTGCCCCCCCGGCACTCGTGGGGAGAGGACAGAGGTACCAGGCGCATGCGCACAGGACTACAGACTACAGCTCCCAGGAGGCACGGCGGGGCCGGAACCGGGAAAGAAAGGGAGGAGCAAGAAGACGCGCGCTCTGTGAATACACACGGATCCAGCCGCCGCGGTGAGCGTACCGCTGCGGAGGCTGCCGTGCCGTTGCAGCGCTGCTCCCTGTGGTTGTTGGCGTGTGAACGTACTGAGCGGACCGTTTGCCTGCAGTCTCAGGGGACAGGACGTGGATCCCGACCAGGGATTGGCTTCAGCCGTACCCCGGTGGTGAGAATTGCGGACATCGTACTAACATTCCTACAAACATTCCTACATAATATTCACACATACCAGACACTCACTTCTCCTTTCCAATATTCTTCTATTTCCCCAAAGGCTCTCTCCAGGCTTTCCCTGTTATCCCTGTCTGGGAACGGGAACAGGGGGGAAGGGGAGAGGTTTCTCTCTTGTTTTCTGTGTGTGTTGTTATTGGCATATAGATGTAGTGTTGTATAGCTGTTGGTATATGGATATATAGGTGTGGATATAGATATAGAGATAGACCTTGTGTGTTATTTGATATCAGACTTGCCAAACCCTCAGTGCCTTTAATAAATCTATTGATTCCTAAGTGTTGTTTGTGAGTGTGACGGGGAGCGGTCTTCAGCCCTCGGTTCCCCCGAGGTGGGGGTGTGGGTCGCGGTTTTACCTATCTCGGTCCGCGACAGCTGGTGAACCAGAGAACTTTCCTTCGTCTGCTGGACACAGTGATCAGCTAAGCTGCCTGCAAGTACTGCAGCCGCTCCGCGCGGGGGGCTTGTGCTCTCCCGCAGGGGATCACTGCTTGCCACTGGTCAGAGCCTGTGGCATTTGCGGGGAGTCACTGACCGGACCGGAGCCGTGCCTGCCCTGCCTGCCTGCTGTGCCTGCCCTGCCTGCCATGCCTGCCTGTTGCCTGCTGAAAGGGTCGCCCTGTCATGGGGTCGCCCCACCGCTGAGTCGTCAGGACGCTGGTCACATCATCGCTGCAGAAGGAGGGTAACACACGTGCGCATACACACACACACACGTACACATACACATCTCTAACCGGGCTCAACTCCTACCCTTCTCCATTAATCCTACATCTCTCTCTCGGGGAGTGCACTTACTAATACCATAGAACCCTGATTTTCCTTTCTGATATATGCCTAGATTACTCTCCCTGAACCTTGGTCCCTCGATTTGTGTTAACCCCTAATAAACCAATTAATTTCTTAGTTGAACATTGGTCTCAGTAACAACTTGTGAGCGTGGTGAGGGAGCATTCCAGTCTACACTCTAAGATTCGGTCCCACAGTGGCTGCACGTGCGGTCTCATTCACAAACCTCTCCATTGTGTGTGGGGGAAGTCGCGGAAGCATCCTGACAGCCAGTAGCTTTTGATATTGGCCCGCAACAGTTTCTCAAGCAGCTTGCACTTTTGCTCACTCTTTGGCCTCACTCTTACAAGATCTTCTGGATGAAACATCTTCTTTCACATCCCATTTTTTATAATTCCAGAGTCAAGCTCCTGTTGATGAGGGTAGCTCTTCAGGTATTAATAACCCCTAGATACACTGAGGAGTATGGTAAATAAACAGGATAATGAGTACATTCTTAATACATTACAGTAGCAGTACCTTCGGAGAGTTAAAGCTAAAATACTCAACGTCCTTTTTCTCTCAGCCTTCACCCACAAAGTCTCCCAGGCCTTTCCTACCTAGAGACGAGGTTCAGGGAAGAGACAATCTACCAGCAGTGGAAAAGGATCAAGTCAGCAATTGCTGGAGAAATCTAAAGCCATGCAAATCTGTATTAGCTGTATCTGGGGTGCTAAGAAAGCTGAACAAAATTACTGTGACACTGTATAATCTTTGAAAGGTAATTTAATCAGGGAAGGCCCACAATGGCTGAAGAAAAACAAATGTGGCACTCAACCTCAAAAAGGCAAGAAGGATGACTCAGTGACCTACAGGCTGCTTTGCCTCACTTTAGTGCCCAGATAATAATTGACGCACTTTTTCGGGCAGATGAAGAAATGAAAAGGTGACTGGAAATAACCAATATGAGTTTAATGAGGATAAATGAGGCAAAAGCAGCCTGATTGACTTCTATGATAAAATAACTAGATTTGTTTATGAGGAGTGAGCAATGGGTGTCGATTACCTTGACATTAGCAAGACTTCTACATGGTCTCTCACAGCATCATTAACACCAAGTTAGAATACTGTAATTGAGATAGATGAACTACTAGACAGGTAAAAAGTAGTTAAAAATTGTATTAGTGAACAGTTTGTTCTTCACTTGGACAGTGGTTAAAAGCAGAGTACCGCAGGGGCCTATACTAGTTTAATATCTTTATCAATTACCTGGAGTGCCTTGTCATTACGTTTGTAGAGCACTCCAAACTGAGGTGGACAGTCAGTATGTTCAGAGATAAGGCAGAAATTCAGAGAGGCCAAGACAGGCTGGAGAAATGGGCCAACAGGTGTGGGTTTATAGAAAATTAGCATGCCTGAATTAGAAGAAGGCAGCAGTGTTGCAGGTGCTGCTGAGGCAAACCGTGGGACCAGTAAACAAGCTGGTGTCCCACAAGCTGTGGGACCAGTCAACAAGCTGGTGTCCCACAGGCTGGTGTCCCACGGTCGTTATCTCAGGAAGTAGTGAGAAAATAGAATGTTGTAGCAAGAATTGAGAGGCACCGGCTGAGGGTGCAACGGCGCATGCGTCAGGGGGTGCAGACAGCAAGTGACAAAACATGTAGCCAATCATGTATAAGCTGAGAATGTATGTAACCAATGGGTTTTGTACTAGAGGTGTGTGATTAGGAGTCAGAAAAGTATAAATTGCAGTCACTTTTGTAAATAAAGGTCTTCAGTTATAACTCTCATAGAGTTGTGTGAAGTCCGTTTGTGAAGCGCCTCGTCAAACAGGAACTGCAGGAAAGTCAACATGGACAAATTACATTTCTGGCAATTTTGAGTGTACTAACCCTGCAGCAGTACAGGCTGCAGACTTGATGGCTATGGAGCAGCTCTGCTGCTGGTAGAGGACGAGAGAGAAGAAATATAAACTGAAACAACAGAGGCTCAGTTTGATTAAACTTTTTCCCTGTGAGGACAGTCAAGCAGTGGAACAGGATACTGAGAGAGGTTATGCAGTCTCCAACCCTACAGGTTTTCAAGACTCAAGTGGATAAACCCCTGAGAAATCTGGTCTAAGGTCAGTCTTGCCCCTACTTTTAGCTGGAGATTAGATTAGAGATCTCTCACAGTGCCTTTCAATCTAATGGATACCGTGATACTGTGTTTGTTACATACACATGGCTGTGCAACCACCTCCACCCTTACACACATACACTTGTAGTCTTTCTGCTTAAAAACACAAAAATACTGAGAGATTGTTCACTCTCTATAGACATCTATTGTCAAATATAATCTACTGACCTATATAGTGCCAGAACAAAGGCTGTCACTACTGAGCTGCTGTCCTCCTTTTTAAAAATTCCCTCTTTGTGCAACAAGAGGGTTATAAATTTTACATCTAAATTCAGTTGTCATTTTCCCAAGGAAATATCAAAGAACATTAAAGTCCTAAAAACTGACAAAAAAATTAATGTTCAAATCAAAACAAGTTTAATGGAAATTTTCTATTTTTAACAGCAAGAGGAAAAAGGAGTTTTTACTAAATGCTCTGTTTTGCTCCACACAGATTGTGTCAGTCATCTGCTTCATAGAGTGAGTAGTAAAAAAGGAGGCATTTTGCCAGGCAGAGATGACCTACAGATGCAGAACTATGATTAGTAACTTTTAAAGAAATTAACAGTTATGAGGTGGGTAAGATGCATTTATTAAACATTAATGACACATTTTCTTATCTGTAACCTCTTCCTACAGACCTACACAGCTCAAGGAGCCTCCTCGCTTGTTTCACCACCTACTTTCTTTGTATGTGGCATCCCACTAATCTCGATGGCATTTAATGAGAATGTCTCCTGTCAGTGCAGTATTGTATTTCAGTTAGTAATTTTGAAGTATGTGAGTGTAGGAGGCCTCAGAAATTCACATTTATCTGAGCCATTCAAACCTCTGAAGTGTGGGAGACTGCGCAAACAAAATCTCTAAAGGCTTCTGGTCTCATTAAATTGCTGCAGGGAGCTGGAAAATAAACAAACAAACAAGGACATATGAAAAACAAAAGCACTTTTATAAATTGCAGGTCAGGAACAGTATGGTTTCAGGCTCCATTTTTCTGAATTGTCCTCTTGGAAAGTGTGAGAATGTAATTGACTTCTAGTCCATCCCTCACTGATAGGTAAAGCCACTGAGAAACTAGTGCCAGGAAAGCTACAGCAAAACAGCATGCCTGGCAAAATCCTGAAGCCTTTGCAATCAGGCTTTGAGCCAGGTTGTAGCATTTGAAAAGCAAAAGCAGCACTAAAATATTGTCTCCCTGTGGCAATGAATTAACTATTTTTCAGTGGTGAAATCACCCAAACTTGCCATGGTCCCCGGAAGTCAGTCCCTCAAGGTTGCTGTCCTACTAAAGTGACATTTATAAAGTTTTTATTGTTGTACAACGAATTATGAGGATCCAAAAAGGAGTAATGGTAAATTGTTTCTCTACTAAGGACTAGTGGAAAAAAACTAAATAGTGTTACAGCTGCACTCCTTTTAAGACGTGTTTATTTTGGGTTATGAGAAATCCTGTTCTACATTGGTTTAGGTTGCACATGAAAACGAGTGACCTGTGAATGTCCAAGGACATTGTCCATATAATCTCAATTATGAAACCACCTTGCTAACCCGGAAATCCAGTAGAAGCAGAGCCCCCTCAGAGGCACGTGGGGACAACCTCATCCTCCTGGAGCCTAGGACACGATATGCAGTAACAGAATTCAGCATTTAATGGCTGAAGCTGAGATAAGACCTAGCATTAGCCCTACCACAGGTTAGTTAAATGCTGATTAATGCAATATTCTGGAATTCTTTTAAAGTTCATTCCATTATACAAATTTTTGAGTTTTATTTGTGTCCTGGTTCTGTTGTTACTTGGAGATGTTCTAGCATTTTCAGCCAGTTTCTACTATCTTACCTGGCAGTCAAGTAATTCAAGACAAAATTCCAGTTAGAAAAGACCCTAGGAGAATTACTTTAGTGGTCATGCTGATTTGTAACCAGGATTTGAGTTTTTTGAAAGCAAAAGGAGTAATTTTATTTTTTGCGGTGAAAACAAAATATAATGCTATGTTCATATAGCAAAATCTCTGTAGATAATGTTAGAATAATGAATAGAACAACAAAAAATCCAAATAAAGTTAACTTAATTCAGAAATAAACACTACACACAAAATAATCTGTATTAATGCAATTCAGACTTTACTACTGTTTACTACTTTTTTAAAAAATCATGTCTGCTTTCCAAACGAGCATTTTCCATAAGACAATGTCAGATTGAGTCCTATAAATATTTTGCACCCTTTAATTTTAAGAGTATACAATTTATAAATGTTTCCTTCTTTATAAACACTCTTATTTTGAAGAGAAAAGCAGAGTTCAGAATAGTTTTACTTTTGCTCAGTATTTTAAGTATACTTTGACATGTCGGTGGAAAAGCTATGTTTGCCCTCTAGCCTTCTTGCATCATCACATGGGAGTATGATGTTTTACAGCTTAAATGAGGGAGTGATAGTTTTACTAATGTAACAGAATTACGTAGACTGAAGTGGTTTCAGTCCTAGGAAGGAAAAAAAATAAATAGTTAAAATGTGGAGGACAGACACTGAAATATTTTAGGGACCCCAGATATGATCCAGATCTCCTAGGCAGTGAAGAGAATATTCCTCAATATATTTGTACTGTATTTCTACATTCCTTTACCAGGGAAAGTGGTTTTTTTCCCTCTTCCATTTTTTCACACCTTATTTCCATATTTTCTGCCAACTAAATCCTTTCAAAATAAGTGCAAGAATTTAGGGTACACCTAACTAAATGTCTGAGTAGAGGGGAGGAGTGGCTGGAGAGCTGCCCAGCAGAAAATGACCTGGGGGTGCCGGTTGACAGCCGGCATAACATGAGCCAACAGTGTTCCCGAGTGGCCAAGAAGGCAAATAGCATCCTGGCCTGCATCAGGAATAGTGTGCCCAGCAGAAGTATGGAGGTGATCATGCCCCTGTACTCAACACTGGTGAGGCTGTACCTCGAGTACTGTGCTTAGTTCTGGGCCCCTCACTGCAGGAAGGACATTGAGGTGCTGGAGTGTGTCCAGAGAAGAGCTACCAAGCTGGTGAAGGGTCTAGAGAACAAGTCATATGAGGAGCGGCTGAAGGAACTGGGGTTGTTTAGTTTGGAGAAGAGGAGACTGAGGGGAGACCTTGTTGCTCTCTACAACTACCTGAAAGGAGGCTGTAGTGAGGTGGGGGTTGGCCTCTTTTCCCAGGTGAATAACGGTAGGACCAGAGGAAATGGTCTGAAGTTGCAGCAGAGGAGCTTTAGATTGGATGTTAGGAAGAATTTCTTTACTAAAAGAGTGGTCAGACACTGGAACAGGCTGCCCAGGGAGGTGGTTGAGTCACCATCCCTGGAGGTATTCAAGAAACATGCAGATGTGGCACTTCAGGGCATGCTCTAGTGACCGAGTTTGTGGGGTTTTTTGTGGTTGTTTTTTGGTGCAGTGTTTGTGGTTGTTCGTCTTTGGGTTGTTTGGTTTTTTTTTGTTTGATCACCTTGGTGATCTCAGAAGTCCTTTCCAACCATGAAGACTCTGTGATTCTGTGAGAATGACCTCTCTTGACCAACTGGTCACAGTCTTCCTTATGCAGCCCAGGATTCCTCTGGCCTTCTTGATGACAATGGCACATCGCTGGCTCATGGATAGTTTACTATCTACCAGGACTCCCAGATCCTTCTTCTCAGAACTGCTTCCCAGCAGGTCCACCCCTAACCTGTATTGGTGCATGGCGTTCTTCCTTTCCAGGTGCAGGACCCTACACTTGCCCTTGTTGAACCTCATTAGATTCTTCTCTGCCCAGCTCTCCAGCCTCTCCAGGTCACGCTGGATGGCAGTACAGCCCTCTCGAGTGTCAGCCATCCCTCTCAGTTTTGTATCATCAGTGAACTTGCTCGTTCAGGATGTTGATGATTATGTTGAACAAGCCTGGACCAAGTATTGAACCCTGGAGGACACCGCTGGCTACAGACCTCCAACTCTACCCTGCTCCATTGGTCACAACCCTCTTGAGTTCTGTCACTGAACCAGTTCTCAATCCACCTAACTGTCTACTCATTTAGCCCACAGTCCCTCAGTTTCCTAATGAGGATGTTACAGGAGATAATGTCAAAAGCCTTGCTGAAGTCAAGACAGATGACATCTGTTGCTCTCCCCTCACCCAGCCAACCAGTTACGTTATCATAGAAGACTAGCAGATTGGTCAAGCATAATTTACCCTTGGTAAATCAGTGTTGAACACTCCCAATAACTTCCTGTTCTTCAACGTGTTTGGTTAGAGATGACATTCAGAATGAGTCTCTCTGTTACCTTCCCAGGGACAGAGGTGAGACTAACCGGCCTGTGGATTCCTAGGTCATCCTGCTTGCCCTGAATTCCTGAAGGAGTAGATCTGATTTTGCGTTCTGACATTACTTTGTTAAAATCCCTCGTCATCTGGGAAGTGCCACTAACATGAGTAAGATTTTGAGAAGTGAAATAAAATGGATTAAAGAGAGCACGCTAGTCATAAAGTACATAATCCTTCATCACTGGAAACATCAGTCTCTCCCACTTTAATCAGACAAATTCTATATTGGACAAAAAGCCAACAACAGAGATTGTCCTTCAAAAAATAGCAATATATTTGTGGAGATGAGAGAATTGCTTTTTTTGCCTACATGAGCTCTAGGGTTTAACAAAAAGAAAAGATTAGTTGCCTTGGGAACGACACTGTCTCCTCTGCTCCTCACTCACAGTACTTATTTTTTCTTCTTTTTTTTTGTACTTCGTTGCCTCTTCTACACATACTTACAGAACACAGGCACACATAAATAGTACTATTGTTTTCAAATATTTTGCATTTACAAATCAGTCACTGGCAGTGTGGAAAAACTGATGCCCAACAAGAATAAAATAACACAGTGGAGAGGGTGGAGACACACCTGCATAACTAAGCATGTAGCCTTATATCTTGTACATAAAAAGTACTGTGAAAACTTTAATAGTGTGGTTTTACTTGGAAGCTGAAAACAGACAGCCATTACAAGAAGTTTTCTACACCACTGTAGTTGACTGTGCAAGGGCTTCTGCTGCTAAGTTTGTGCAAAATATGCTGAATTAGTTTAAAATATTAGTTTAAAACATAAAAATTTAGCATTAGCATGTTTTATTTTGCTCTGAAATCACCTAGGGTATACTCATTCAGATGCAGAAGTAAGGAGGTTTAAGAGACTAGTATCTTCCTGTTTCACTTACCCTCTCTTATCTGAGGTGCTGAACAAGATTGTAACATTGTGAATGGGTTTAGTATGCTCCAGCATATCACAGAATTGTCCCAGTTGAAAGACATCTGAGATCACAGAGTCCAACCATCCACCCGGGGGGGAAAAAAAAAAAAAAGGAAAACCAACAAACCACAATCACACACCCCACAAGACCAAAACCACACAACCCCAAAAGATCCATCATGCCCACCAGAGCATGCCCTGAAGTGCCACATCCACACATTTCTTAAGTACCTCCAGGGATGGTGACTGTACCACCTCCATGGGCAGCCTGTTCCAGTGCCTGACTCCTCTTTCGGTAAAGAAATTCTTCCTAATATCTAGTCTAAACCTCCTCTGGTGAAACTTCAGGCCATTTCTTCTAGTCCTATCATTATTCACTTGGGAGAAAAGGCCAACACCCACCTCATTACAACCTCCTTTCAGGTAGTTGTGGAGAGCAATGAGGTCTCCACATGACATGACCATGTGGAGTTTTTACAGGTGAGGATGAGAGGGAAGGCAAATAAGGCAGATATCCTGTTGAGAGTCTGCTACAGGCCACCCAGCAAGGAAGAGGAAGCAGATGAAACATTTTTCAGGCAGTTGGTAGAAGTCTCAAAATTGCCAGCCCTAGTTCTGGTGGGGGACTTCAACCTACTGGACATCTGCTGGAACAACAACTCTGCTGCAAGCAAGCAGGCTAGGAGGTTCCTCGAGTGTATGGAAGATAACTTCCTAACACAGCTGGTAAGTGAGCCTACCAGGGGAGGTGCCTTACTGGACCTGCTGTTCACTAACAGGGAAGGAGTGGTGGGGGTTGTGGAGGTTGGAGGCCGTCTTGGGCTTAGCAACCATGAAATGGTTACATTCTCGATTCTTAGTGAAATAAGGAGAGGGGTCACCAAAACCTCCACTATGGACTTCCGGAGACCAGACTTCGGCCTGCTTAGATCACTGGTGAAGAGAGTCCCTTGGGAGTCAGTTCTGAGGGGTGAAGGGGTCCAGGAAGGCTGGATGCTCTTCAAGAGTGTCTTCAAGTCTTAAAAGCACAGGAGCAGGGTGTCCCCGTGTGTCGCAAAACGAAATGTCAGGGAAGGCAACCGACATGGCTGAACAGAGAGCTTTTGCTGGGACTCGGAGAGAAAAAGAGAGTCTATCACCTTTGGAAGGAAGGGTGAGCAACTCAAGTTGAGTACAGGGAGCTTATGAGGACATACAGAGAAAAAATTAGAAGGGCAAAAGCCCAGCTGGAGCTCAATCTGGCCACTGCTATAAAGGACAATAAAAAAAGGTTTTACCAATACATTAACAGCAAAAAAAGAAACCAGGGAGAATCTCCATCCCTTATTGGATGAGGGGGGCAACATGGCAACCAAGGATGAAGAAAAGGCTGAAATACTTAATACAGGTATGGGGAGGCCTGGCAAATGGACACTGTCACACTGTCTCAAACCCACCAGGGTACACACCGTGTGCTTACAATGGTGGAAACAATACCGGATGGCTGATAATGTATCCTGTGCCTCATGCCACAACCCAGAACACCATCCAGGGCCTAGAGAAGCAAGTCTGGTGGTGACATGGTACTCCAGAAATACTTTAATCAGACAATGGGACTCATTTCAAAAATAGTCTTATAAGCAACTGGGCCAAAGAACATGGTGTGGAATGGGTACACCAGGCACCAGCCTTGGGGTAAACTGAATGATACAATGAACTGTTAAAAATACCCTGAAGGTGGTGGAACCTTTAAAAATTGGAACAACCACTTGGCACAAGACACCTGGTTACTTAACACTGGGGGATCCATCAATCAAGCTGATCCTGTTTAGTCAGAACTTCTACATACAGTAGATGGGGATAAAGTGCCTGTGGTGCATGAAGAAAATCTGTTGGGGAAAAGTGTTGGGGTTTTTCCTGCTTTAGAGAAAGCCAAACCCATTTGTGGAGTTGCTTTCACTCAAGGACCTGGACATATTTGGTGGGTGATCACAGAATCACAGAATCATCAAGGTTGGAAAAAGACCTTCAAGATCATCGAGTCCAACCATCCAGTGATGGAGGATGGAGAAGTATGATGTCTACCTCAAGGGAATCTAACTCTGGGGAAGAATACCTACTTTTTCCTGACTAGCTGAGTCTGTAGAGCATAGAATTTTTGGGTTGTTGTTTTGAGCTCCACATATGTCAATTGCTGCATAATACTAACAGTACTTAGTAAGTGTTTTTCAGGATAATGTCATGATGATGAAACCGGAACTAGGCTCACCATCTGGTGTCCAGTAACTTCCTCAAAGCTGACGTTGATAACCTGCAACCCGTGGACATGAACTGTGGCAACTTTCATACCATCTTCGCTTGCCCTGAGAGACTGCCATGATAGCTAGACATCTGCGGTCAGGGCCTAATTGAACTCAATAAGCTTTGGTATAGAAGGATGGACTAATGATCTGGATATATATGTGTTTGAGTACAAAAGGTGGCAGTGACTGGAGCATTATGCAAATGGTACAGAATAAGGGGTGGAATGACATCAATATAGGTGGTACAACTTCCTATAGGCAGAGGACATGCAGCATTTTCTAAGAACAAATGATAAGACATAACTGATTAGTTACAATAAAGACATGAGGGGCAACAGAAATGTATGCATAAAGGAGCAAAATTCCTATTGACAGATTTTATTTGAAGTTCATATTGATCAGCTAATGTCAACTTGGGCTGTTTTCAAGAGATATAGTGTAATGGGTCAACCTTGGCTGGATGCCAGATACACACTCAGTTGTCTCTCACTCCCCTTCTCAATGGAACATGGAAAGAAAATGAGATTTAAAAGTTTGTGGGTCAAGATAAGGACAAGGAGATCATGTACATGTTACTATCATGGACAAACCAGACTGTGGGAGCACAGATTTCATTGTTTGTTCAAGCCAAATCGTGCGTTTATCTTGTACCAGCCTTGGACAAGAGTGCAGTCTAATTTAGAGTGCTTATCTTTTACCTAATCATGAGGTCAGAGGTGGAGAGATGAGCAACTTGCTTGTCTGGCAAAGACACAACACAGATGTTGTAAGTTTTATGATCTGACAACTACAGTGACTGAATCTGACAATTTCCATGACTGCGAGTTTTATAATCAGCAATTAGCACAACTGCAAAAGCCCCATGGCCTGAGCTTGTGTTAACAAAGCTGGAGGCAAGGCCTCATAGCCAGAGGCTGTATCAACAAAACCAGAGGAGGAGTTTGCATCTGTAGTGAACACTGTCTCTTTCTGCCTTCCCTCCTTAATTATTAAGCATCATAAACCTGCTAAGAACCAATCAGCACACAACTTATGACCTAGTCCTGCCTTGTAAATAGGTATAAAATTATCCTTCAGAATCCTCTATTTTAGGAGGCGAGAATTCCAACTATCTGGACCAGTCAAGGGGCCTGAATCCCTCTCCCCCACCCAAACAAAGATGCCTCTTCGGTAAGATTTGTGCCTTTTGGATGTTTACCTGAGAATTACTAACTCGAGATCAAATATGTGCAGTAAGTGCATTTACCAGTGCCAATTCTGGACTTGTTATACCTATCAACTTAGTAAATTCTCTTTCTTTTCAACTTTACGCAACTGTCTCAGTGCAAGTCCTTTTGGGGCTCTGAGCAGGCAAATGTTGACTCTAATAGGTATCTGCAGACACCTAATCCTTTAGATACAAACCATTGACCAAGTCTGGGACTAGGATTGGGTCCGGCCACACCTAGACTCCTCTCTGAGAAGGTCCTTTCTGAACCTTGTTACTTAATGAGATGGCCTTCCCCAGCCACCTTGCAGACTCATACCCTTTTAGGGGACAGAAAAACTCAACTTGGGGAAAATTATTTTAATTTATTGCCTATTAAAATAGAGTTGAACGAGAAGGATAATAGAATCATAGAAAGTTTTAGGCTGGAAGTGACCTTCACAGATGACCTATTCCAACTTCCCTGTCATGGGACATCTTTCACTAGATCCATTTTCTCAGAGTCTCATCCAACCTGACCTCAAACACCTCCAATGATGGGACATCCACAACTTCTCTGGGTAACATATTGGTATTTTCCTTGACCCATGTGCATGACCTTGCACTTGGCCTTGTTGAACTTCAGCAAGTTCACATGGGCCCACTCTTTAAGTCTGCCAAGATCCCTCTGGATGGCATCAGTTCCCTTAAGGACATCAGCTTCACCACTCAGCTTAGTGCACCTTCAGACTTGCTGAAGGTGTACTCAATCCCACTGTCTATGCCATTAATAAAGATATTAAATAGTATCAGTCCCAGTACAGACCCTTGAGGGACACCACTCATTACTGGTTTCTATTTGAGCCATTGTCTGTAATTCTTGCATGTAGACTCCCAGCCAGTTCCATAGTCCTGGCAAGGGACATCTCTGCGCCTGGACATCTCTGTACCAGGACATCTCTCCACAGGTTGGCAGATTACACAGCGTTGTGCTAGTGTACCAGCGAGGAGTTAGCAGCAGACAGCTGTCCTGTGGAGAGTTGTTCTAGATCCCCTTAGTGCATCCATTAAACCCATATATCTTCAATTTAGATGTAAGAATGTTGTGAGTGATCATGTCAAAGACCTTGCAGAAGTTCAGATAGACTGCATCAGTTGCTCTTCCCTTGTCCACTGATGCAGTCACTCCATCATAGAACAACACTAGTTTAGTCAGGCAAAGAAAAAAAATAAGGCACATTCTACCACCCCTCTTCTTCCCAGGTTCAACTTCACTCCTTCATTCCTGACTCTTTTAACTCTCCCCCAGCCCTCAACCCATGAACAGCACAGATGGATGGTTAATGCTAGGTTGTGGTCAGTCCTCTCTGCTGCTCCTGCATCCTCACACTTCTCACCTGCTCCACTGCAGGGTCTCCACAGGCTACAGTCCTTCAAAATAAACATACTCAGGTGTGAACTCTCCATGGCCTGCAGCTTCCTTCAGGAAACATCTACCTGCTCTGGTATGGGGCCCTCCATGGGCTGCAGTGTTGTTATCTGCACCAATGTGGTCCTCTCCATGTGCTGCAGGGAAATATCTGCTCTGCCATGGTGTCTCTACTTGGGGAGAGCAAAGGAATCTGCTGGAATTATTTCTCTTCTGGCTTAAATGTTTCTGGGTAGTGTAATTATCTAGAAAACATGACACTGTTACAACATTTGTGATGTTCTACCAAATTTTTATCATGTATTAAGTACAAATTTCTTGCCTTCCCTCTTGTCTTTGCTGGCAGATTACAGACCAGGGGCTGGATGAGTCAGTGCTGCAGATCCCATTAATGCCTACCAGACTAAATGAATAGTTTAGATCTGAAGGATCTAAAGCTAGCCTAGAAATGGTCATTCCTTGAGCTGTAACCAACAACCCCATTTTCCTTGTTCAAATAATTTTAAGTGCAATATGTTTTCTGGTACATGGATACAAATGTCTGCAGTTTAACATTATGTGGAGGAAAGAGGAAATATCCAATCTAAAACTCATGCCTGCATATGGAACTAAGTATCTTCCAGCACTTCACAGAGAGTTTTGTGTCTCCAAGGAGCAATTTAGATTGCAGGACTCAATCAACAGCTAGTTTTGCAACTGGACTGCTCTCTAACAGTTTCTGTAGATGTCTACTTCTCTCTTCTGAGTATGCTGTGATCATACATTTCTAGTTTTAGGTCTCTATTTAAATATGTAGAGATTGAAGTGAGAAATCATCTGTTCCTCTTGGAACAGTGAAGGTAGAAATATGGTGGGTTTGTGTAAAATTTGCTTATGTACAAATAATTTCAGCCTTCTTGTAATTTTTTCCTACAATGCAAATGATTCTTATGAATGTTTAACACTATTTCTTAATTTAAAAGTCATTGAAAGTTGTTGGAAATTTTTCCCCTCAATTTATTATCCCACATTAAATAATCTTTAAAGGATAAACTACTTTCTGTTAAAAATAAATATTAGATTTTGTACTGTGCAATTATGAACAATAAAAATCACACTGTGATAATGAGAAAAAAAAATTGCACCAATAGTCAAGCTGGCAAAGTAATAAGTTTTGCACTTGGGACATGGTAACGCTGGATATACATACAGTCTAGGGAGTGAGAGGCTGGAGAGCAGCCCTGTGGAGAGGGACCTGGGGGTTCTGGTCGACAGCAAGTTGAACATGAGCCAGCAGTGTGCCCTGGCAGCCAGGAGGGCCAACCAAGTCCTGGGGTGCATCAAGCATGGCATAGCCAGCTGGTCAAGGGAGGTGATTGTCCCACTTTACTCTGCACTGGTGTGGCCCCATCTTGAGTAATGTGTGCAGTTCTGGGCACCACAGTACAAAAAGGATATGAAGCTGCTGGAGGGCCACAAGTTTGGCTTGGAGGGCATGCTGTATGAGGAGTGGCTGAAAGCACTTAGTCTGTTCAGCCTGGAGAAGAGGAGACCGAGGGGAGACCTCATTGCACCTTACTGCTTCCTCACTAGGGAAGGTGGAGGAGCAGGCGTTGACCTCTTCTCTTTGGTGACCAGCGATAGGACCCGAGGGAATGGTAGGAAGATGTGCAGGGGGAGGTTTAGGTTGGACATTAGGAAGGGATTCTTCACCCAGAGGGTGGTGGAGCACTGGAATAGGCTCCCCAGGGGAGCACTAGTGGCACCAACCCTGACAATATTCAAGAAACATTTGGACAATGCCCTCAGGGACATGGTATGAACCTTGGGGTTGTCTTATTCTGGAGTGGGAGTTGGACTTGGGGATCCAGGCTGTCCAAGGAGGTGTTGAACCACTATCCCTGGATACATCTAAAAAGACAGATGTGGTGCCAGGGGACAGGGTTTGGTGGTGGACGTGGCAGAGCTAGGATAGTGGTTAGACTTGATGATCTTGAAGGTCTTTTCCAGCCAGAATGATGATACTATGATACTAAATTACAATAAGCATCCTATCACACTATAACATTACTCAAATAATGCATACAATGAATGTAACAGGATGCTGACTGCAGTTGTTTATTAGAATAGTGAGTTGTGGGATTTAGATGTTGTAGAAAAAGCACAACCTTTCAGAGTTAATGTATACATGCCACTAGATGCTTTCAGTCTACCACTGCTTCTATTTTCAATTTCAATACACAAAATAATTGAAATAATTCAAAAGGGTATATGAAAGTACAAACCATACATATATAATCAGGAATACTAAAAATACTAAAATACTAAAAATACCAAAAAAGTATGTTAAACCTAATACTCTAACTGTTTTTTAGTTGATACAGGTGGAGCTACCTGAATAGAGGAAGAAGAAGTGCACTGGGAAACTGCCAAGTGATAGACCTGCAAGTTTCTGTGACAATTTTGACTAAGTGTTCTCTTATGTCTACTTGAACTTTGACTCTGAGGGAGGTAAACACATTCAAATTCTTCTTGATTCTGCCTCCTTATGTCCAGAGTAGCTAGAGACACTTGATTTCATGTAGGATCCATACTTCCTTGTGTTGTTTTTCACTCACATGCACAAATCAGTCTTTCCAGCACAAATAAGTGCTTTGGAACTGAGCCATTTGCAGAATAATGTGCATGGAAAATGGCAGGATAATATATCTTCTTTGTTTTTGCTGTGTACATATTTATGTCAGTGGATTTTTTTTATACAGGCATTTTCAAAAAAATTATTCTGATCCAAGTTATTGTAAGGATACAATTTTTATTTCTAATTCCAAGGAAGCTCACTGTATGCTTAGCAAGTGTGCCTTACTAAGAAGGAAAGAATTCTAAAATTATTAATTCTGACACACCATTTATAACTCATTGAAAAAGATATTCCCTTCAGTATTTTGTAACAGGACCCCAGAGGGATGTTGGCAATTGTGTTCTGTGCAAACTATCTGCCATCATCAAGATGAGGTGTGTGTAAGGCCTTGTTCATCAGCAAACTGAATGGTGATGTCAAGCGCGAAGTATAGTGTTTTTGTGATCACAAGCCACTTCGTGTTTCAATAGTCACTGAAAAAAGGAGGCAAAACTGCACTATTATGAGCAATTTTGTTTTCTTTGAGTTAACACTAGAGGTGATGTTCTTTATATAAGGGGTTAGCTTATTTTGATATAACCCTCAGAAAAATAATGAAAAACACACAGTAACTGTAGTAACTGTTCTGAACATGACGTATATTTTTGTGTGATGCTGGTGTTACTCTTTTATCGCTTGTCCACTTCTGGTGATTTTACTGCCAGGCTTGAAATACCTGTTTTCATAAAACTCTGTTACTTTATAAAACATCTATCCCTCACATATGAAGCAGACCTGTCACCTGGAGGACTAGAAACTCTCAAGTCACACAGCATATCCAGAGCAAAGCTTGATATAAAATTTAGTCTCCTCTCCCCTACTTTTGTATGAAAAAGTGTATCATGAAAGATCTTCATAGCATGTGAAATGAAGATCCAGTTAAAAAAAAAAAAAAAAGGGATATTCTTTGCAATGTGTTTCACCAACAACCTGAATTGCAGGTTGATCATGAGATACTTCAAAGAAAGAACAAAAATTATTTTGGAAAAACACATGGTGTCTTATGATAGAGTGTATTCCAGTGGTAAAGATTGTGTTGAGAACAGACTCTTTAAGACATGTGGTCCATTTTTATGGTAATGCTTCTGACAAAGAAAGAGAGGGCAGCAATAAAATTTCTACTATGGTGCCACCCCAACAAATCGTCCAACTACAATGTAGTCTTAGTGTAAGCTTCCTCAAATGTCATTAGGACAGACATCATTTCCCTACTTATTTTCTCTTTAGAACCAAACACAAATAAGCTTTCCAGTGCAAAGCTTCCTTAACAAAGGAACAAAAGGACCACTAGTTGCAATTGTTGCCAAAATGCCAGTTGTTATTGTAGGTAACGAAAACAAAGAGTACTTTCCAACCCTTAGGTACTACAGGGATTTTGCTTCCTCTAACAGCTGGCATTATTTCTATAAAAAGTTAAGTGTTTTTTAAAAAAATCCATGTGTAAAATGCTATTAGGTTATTTAGGAGAGGAATATTTTTAATGCTAATTACTTCTAAAATTATGTTTGCCCATTTATTTCTTCCACATATAGGAAAAAGACTTTGCAAAGTAAAGGGTTTTCCCCACTGCAGAAAAAGTTTTGCTGAAATTCTGTGTCAAATATTGAGATCATATGCCAGAGAAAGCTGGCAGTGTGTGTTTCACTAAAACAGTATCATGGACCAAACCAACGCCTTGATGGTTATTAATCCATTACAGAAGTCCTGATTCCCACTACTTCATCTATAAACCTTGGTGCTTCTTAAATTACATGGCTAGCTCTTTCTGGAGAAGAAATGCATAAATTAATATTTTATCTTTGTATTTAGTTCCTGAAACTGTCACTCAGATTTGTGAGTACCTGGCTCTTTAGAGTTCTTGTAGTGTCAGTTGAGACATTTTTGTTCTATTTTTATCAGCACATTTCTATGCTAACGGTGCAGCATTGCCTCATGTGGGAAAGAGCTGCTGCAGCGAGGATGAGTAAAGAGCACAGTTGGTTTAGCCTCCAATATTCCTGGGTGTTACATTTATACCTCCTTCACAGAAGGAAGTAAAGGATTGGTAAATTTCCTAAATGCTAACAATGGTTGTCTTCCAACTGCCAATTTTTTTCCTGACTGAGAGGCCTTGAATGCAATTCAAATACAGAAGGAGTAAAAAAAGAGACCTTTAAATAATTAATTTCATTTAAAAAGAACTAAGCTAGTAATTAAATATGTAGCCTGCAAAAGACTTTTTGTTCTGAGTAGCAGCTGAGAGAAGATCTCAAGAAAGCCGCAGTATCAACTCAGACGTCTGAAAATCTGCAAATGGAAGTTGACCTGAGATTAACCACAAGGAGTACTGAAGAGGAAGAACAAAAAAACCCCAAAACAACAACAAAACAAACCAAAAAAACAAACCAACCAAACAAACAAACAAAAAAACACACACAAAAAAGCCTAAACCAAGACAAAAAAACCCAGACCAAAAAAAACCCACAAAACACCAACCAAAAACAAAAACCAAAACCAAAACACAAACCTGCAAAAGGATGAGAAAAAACATTAAAAGAATAAGTATTTATCTTTTTGAGATTCATCTGGCCTCTGACTCAAAAAATTGCTCAGTACTATTTTTGTCTTTTTTTTTTTCCTTGGCCTGCTTTGTTCATTGCTGGAGTTTACTGTATACTCTGCTCAGGGGAGAAATTTTCACATTTATTAAATATTGAGATAGATACTGCCGTATATATGTCAAAGAACAAAGGGACATTTCTTTGCACAAGAAACATGGCTTTGATTTTGTATTTCTGTATAAAGAAGTTGAGGCTTAGAGTGTAAGTGCCTGACAAACTGCTTTAATCTTTGCCTGTGATGGTTAGTTGTGGTCTTTTGGGGGCTACAGTACAGCTCTTGTGTCTCCAGCATTTCTAACATTTTGCCTTCAAGCTTTTCAATGCTTGGTTCCACCCTTCAGTTGTCAGTGTTAAGGTCTGCAGGGTCTGGAGGAAGTCTGGTGCTGCAGAATGGGTTTCACCAACTGCCAGCACAGAAAACAGATAAATAAACACCGGAGAAACGTTCTGGTTTTGTAAAACTCTTGCTTGACATGGCTAAACTAAAAAATTCCAGTTCTGTGGTAGAAAGTTACTTCTTTTTTTAATCTCATCCTTAAGGTAACTAAAATGGAAAGCAATTCCTATTGATACAGAACATTAGGAGTTACTGAAACAAAACACATTTCTTTAATTTGCTTTGGATATTTAAGAAAGAATTCCTGCACCATGAACTTTTTGTGTATTTGGACTTCTTAACCCTGGTTTGGGGTAAGGATTTTTTTTTTTTAAATGTTTAAATTTTCTGCTGGTTATGGGAACTATTTTATGCCTCGTTCTAATACCATCACAACAGAAGCATGGTTAAAAAAACCCTAGATCTTCCCTTTTGGATAAAAAGTACCAAAACTGATAAAGAAGAATGTGATACCTCTTATTCATCCTGCATGCCTTCAAGAACTCTTTGGTCTTGTAAGACGGTCACACCATTTCAGTGTACTGGTTTGTTGCACTCTGGTATTTTAGATCCCTGTGCATTTTTTATTTTATTTTTTTTTTAATGCAGTGATGGTGTCCCGAAAGTGGGGTCTCTTACCCAGTGTGCAAGAAGCCAATCCACACACAGAGTTGAGATATTTGCTTTAATATACAGTTCTGTGCAGAAAAGGGAGCAGGGTGGTATTCCACAAGGCAAGCTTAGTTTCCCAAAATGCAAGGGCTACTTTTATACCCAAAAACGTGAGAAATAACTTTATCTCTAACATTATTCTGTCACTGGCACACACGATTGGTCAACTAATTCCTCGCTTCCATTTAAAGTGGCAATGCTCAGGATTTTCACTACGCATGCTCAAAGAGTAAGGGGCTTATTGTTAGTGGGGGTCCCTCTAGCCTGTGGGTGTGAATTTGAGTATGCTAATGGCTCATTAATATATTAATACGGTGATTTCAATTACTCTATGTGTTTTTCCCCAGTGCTCAAGGCTGTAACCAAGATAAGCTGTGGGGAGTGCTTCTTTCCATCCTTTCATTTGTCTTGCAGGTGTTCTGTAGGCCTGTCTCAAGGCCAGGCTGTTGACTACTTGGGGAGTGTTTTTCTCTAACTGGAATCTGGCTTTCTCTAATTCTTACTGTTTCACTGTTATCTAGGCCCTGTTTTCATTCTGCATCTCCCTTATGTTCTCTTTTATGTGATTTTTCCCAAATGTGATTTTTCCCCCCCAAACATTACTTATTTCAATTAATAACTGGCAACAATGGGACTGTGGACATGCTCAGTTCTGTGAGCATAGTCTCAGGGGTAAAATAGGAGTAGGTTATAGAGAAAAGGAGATGAACTTATTTTGTGTCTGCTCCAAATCAAGCAACTCTAGTCCTACCACTGTAAGGAATAGTTGCCTACAGAGAGCAGGAACTGTCCTATCCAAAAGCAGCACAAACAGGGCTGCCCCATGAAGTGGCCAAGCTGGGACCTCCAGGTGATGCCAGTGCAGGCTAGAGACTCGCTGATTTGGTGCCCATCAGCTTTGAGCTGGGCCAGGCTGGGGATAGTTACAGGATCTGTTGACAATGCATTCATCACAATACATGCTTCTCTCTGCCAGAAGAGACATATGTTAACAAAATCACAACTTTTTAAAATTCTTTAAGGCATCTCTTCTCATTTTCCTTTGTGGTCTCAATGTAATCTTAGATAAAATAATTCAAATCCTGAACATGTCATTCTAATTCAGTATTCTCTGTGTTCAATGCCATTAATTTTTGATAGCTATGTTCTCAAGGGTACACTGCATTTGTTCCCAGAAAAAATACCTCCTAGCTTTTTCTTCTCACTGCTAAAAGAGCAGTAGACTCACTTGTGGTGCCAAGCCCACAAAACATAAATGATAAGCTAGGAGACAGGGTAGGAGAAGCTGCCCAGGAATCAGTCAAGTGCTGTGTCCTGCTTTGATGTCAGCTTTCTCATACTGAGCAATACTATTGTATTCACTCATTATTTAGCCTTCCCTTCTTGTTCACATCTTTCCAAATGTACAACAAAACAATGCAGATTATGCCCAGATTTGGTTAAAGTTGACTGGCGATCAGCTGTAAGTGAATGCAAGAAGAGAGGCAACATGTTTTCGCATACATAAATGCACACACTTTTTTTTTTTTAATACTGTCTTTTTCACATAAGCTGCCTGCCTTGTTTTATAGTAAGGCAGAAAGCAAAAGGCTCAAGTTCAGCTTCCCAATCCAGAAACCTAGATGAGCCTGCTGTCTGTATTCTTTTGTTTCAGAGAAGTCATAATCTGGTTCCAAATTTTGAGCCAGAATAATTAAAGATACAATTTCAGCATAACAACTTTACATTAGCTCTTATTGCTAAGAGTTCTACTACAGCTGTTTTTCATAGCATTTTATAAGACATTTTGCTGCAGACCTCATCCCATCTTGTAAGGTCAACTAGCTGTGTGTTAGGGCACCTCTCTTTCCTTTTCTTAATAAGGTATAAAGAACATTTTTGTAGGTTGATGAAGTTCATTGGAAGGCAGAATGGCTTTTTTTGAAAGACTGACAAAGTCAATTCTGGCATCTAGTGTGTGTATAAATTTCATCAAATTGGATTTAATATGAGGATTGTACAGGATCCTCCAAAGAATAGCAGCGAAAACCACATCTAGGTAGGTTGTCTTTGTAAGTCACTGTGTGTTGCTTTTGGATATAACTTGCCCTTTAACTTTACTACATTTGGATGCATTGCATAGGCTCTGAAAAGAAGATTAGTAGAACAACAGAGAAAAAGATTATTTATATTAGAAGAACTAGTACTAATACTAGAACTAGTATTAAGAAATATATTATTTTAGTTCAGGTGCTCTTGTATCTTACATCATGGCTGGTATGTTACAGAAAGTCTCAAAAGAATCTTGTTCTGATTTTCTGTTTCCTTCATCTTCAGTTCCCTGTTTTAGCATCAACTACAAAAACAGAGACATAATATTTATCTGAATCTCTGTAATTTATAAGAGCAGAATCAGGATAAGACACCTTCACTATGTCTATAGTAAATTTTGCAATTACTTAGCATGTGTGTGTGTGTGTGTGTGTGTGTGCATGCCTAGATATTTGCTCATATATGTCATTATAAGTTTATTGCCGATCTACCTATATTTAAGTAGAATAAATTAATATTTTTCTCTGTGTGCTATTTACTTATCCCCAGTAATATGAGTGGCTGTGTTTGAAAAGCATCCCCTGTAATCAGAAATACTTGTGTGTATTTCTTTGGATGAGTATAGGATCTGGTTGAATATTTGTGATACCTATCACAAGAGTTTGTAGGCAGCAGTAATTTGTTCGATGGAGATATATTTGCTTACTTTGTCATGATGCCAGCAAAAAAAAAATAAATTTCAAGCCTTAGGCACAAAGACAATAACTTTAAGTGAAGAATGAAGAAGCAATAATTTTCAGATATGCCTATTTATTTCACTTCCCCAAATAAATATCTTGTTATAAATAACTACATAGTATTTCCATCACAGCCACTAATGTACAAGTTTTACAGCATATATTTAAGTGTAATGGATTTTAGTTTACCCTTGACAGAAGGGCAAAGTCTCAGTAAGGTAACCTTACTTCCTTTAGACAAGATAAAAGCAACAACTGTGCAACTGTGGAGGAGGTCTAAAAATAGATTTCTGACCACACAGTACAAAGGAATGAAGTATAAAATAAAGATACTCAGTCTTATACTGCAGTTTGCTGCTCTCTGGAGATTTTCTCAAATTAAATTCAAAGTATTATGAAAGAACCAATATAATATATAGGTACATAATCTTCTTCTATTACACAAGTTCACTATGCTTCATGGAGTTGAACCTGCCCAAACTAATTAATATTATACGTGGGAAATTAGAAGATGCCACGTTTAAAGTAATCATAATAGATGCTCGGAGTAGTTTCAGCAACTATAACTAAATCTCCTCCTCTCTCCCTCTTCCTTTAAAAATAGAGAAAAAAAAAAAAGGGAAAGAAAGAGAAAGAGAAAGAGAAAGAGAAAGAGAAAGAGAAAGAGAAAGAGAAAGAGAAAGAGAAAGTGACTAAGAGACAAAGACAAAACTGCGTCTATTTCTGAACAAGATCTTCAGCTGCCTTTGATAGCCACCCCAGTACTTTTTCAGCAGAGCTCCTCCTATCATTCTGGGCAAGGGAAAATTTAGTCCTAGTGATACAGGCCCTGGCTTTCACGGGGGACTTTAACCACCCTGATATTTGCTAGGAAGACAACACAGCTATGCACACACAGTCCAGGAGGTTCCTGCAGAGCATTGACAATAACTTTTTGACACGGGTGGTAGAATAGCGAATGAGGAGAGGTGTGCTGCTGGATCTTGTACTAACAAACAAAGGACTGGTTGGGGATGTGAAGGTTGGGGGCAGCCTTGGCTGCAGTAACCATGGGATGGTGGAATTCAGGATCCTGCATGGAAGAAGCCCTGCTGTAAGTAGGATTACAACCCTGGACTTCAGGAGCACTAACTCTGACCTCTTCAAATACCTACTTAGAGGAGTCCCATGGACTAAGGCTCTAGAACATAAGGGGGTCCAAGAGAGCTAGTTAATATTCAAGCACTGCTTCCAACAAGCTGAAGATCAGTTTATGTATATAAGTTAGAAATCAAGCAAAAGAGGCAGGACACCTGCATGGATGAGCACTGAGCTTATGGCAAAATTCAAATGGAAGAAGAAAGTTTACAGAATGTGGAAAAAGGGACTGGCCATTTGGGAAGAATACAGGATGTTGTCAGAGTGTGCAGGGATACAATGAGGAAGGCTAAGGCCTATTTGGAATCCCAGACCCTGGAGGTAGGAGAGAAAGTCAGGAGAAAGGAAGACTTTCCTTTGGTTGAGAAGGATTTGGTTAGAAATCTTTTAGGCAAACTGGACCCACACATATCCATGGGCCCGGATGAGATGCACCCATGAGTGCTGAGGCAGCTGAATGATGTTATTGCTAAGCCACTCTCCATCATCTTTGAAAGGTCATGGGGAACAGGAGAGGTGTCTGAGAACTGGAGGAAAGCCAATATCACTCCAGTCTTCAAAAAGGGCAAGAAGGAGGACCCAGGAAACTACAGGCCCATCAGCCTCACCTCCATCCCTGGAAAGGTGGTGGAACAGCTCAATCTGGATGGCATCTCTAAGCATCTGGAGGAAAATAAGGTTATCAGGAGTAGTAAACATGGATTCACCAAGGGGAAATGCTTGACCAATCTTATAGCCTTCTGTGATGGTATGGCTGGCTGGGTAGATTAGGTGAGAGCAGTGGATGCTGTCTACCTTGATTTCAGCAAGGCTTTTGACACTCTTCCCCATAACACAGAATCTTAGAATGGTTTGAGATGAAAGGGACCTTAAAGATCATCTAGTTCCAAACCCCCTGCCATACCCAGGGACAAGTCCAACTAGATAAGGTTGCTCAAATCCCCATCCAACTTGGCCTTGAACACTTCATAGGTAAGCCTAGGAAGTGTGGGTTGGATGAGTGGACAGTGAGGTGGATTGAGAACTGGTAGAATGGCAGCAATCAATGATCAGTGGCACAGAGTTTGGTTGGAGGCCTGTAGCTAATGGTGTTTCCCAGGGATCAGTACTGGGTCCATTCTTCTTCAACATACTCATCAGTGACCTAGATGAAGGGACAGAGTAAGTTTGCTGATGATACAAAACTGTAAGGAATGGCTTATACTTCATAAGGCTTTGCTGCCATTCAGCAGGACCTGGACAAGCTGAAGAGTTGTGCAGAGAGGAACTTAATGAAGATCAACAAAGGCAAGTGTAGGGTCCTGCACCAAGAGGGAAATAATCCCATGTGCCAGTCGAGGTTAGGGAGTGACCTGCTGGAAAGCTCTGTGGAGAAGGATCTGGGAGTCCTGGTGGCCAAGTTAACCATGTGCCGGCAATGTGCACTTGTGGGCAAGAAGATCAATGGTATCCTGGGATGCATTAATAAGACTGTGGCCAGCAGGTCAAAGGAGGTTATCAATATTGCTTTATAGATCACATAACGTGAATTGATAGAACTGATAGTCTGGTGATCAATTCTCAAACAAAAATAAAATCGATTAAGCTATTTTCTTTTTTTTTTAGTTCATCTTGCTGATTGTTTCCACAGTTATATGTTCACAGTCATGTCTTGGCCAGTGTGTTCAGACTTATGTCTGTAAATGCACTCAGAATAGCCATCTACAGCGAAAAAAAAGGTTTGTTTTCATTTTTTCTTCCAGTTTTCTGAACCCTTGACTTTTATCTGGCCCATAGGTCATCTGTTCTTCTTAAGGATGTCCACCAAGTAGTTATATTGACTTGAAAACACATATGTGCATTTTCACTTTTTAAAAGGGTGCTCTGTAATCATCAGAGTATTGCCTACTAGCACTGACAATGCCTTAAAAGGCATTTGAGTGACAATCTGCAAACTTTATCTTCAGTGAAGAGCCATAGCAGTTACCTATCTTAATCAAGAACAGAAGGGATTTTTTTCTGTTCTTCATCAGATGCTACATAAGCTTAATTGTTTTCATTATGAGATGTCCAGATGCACATCCTTTATTATAGGATATTATATATTTGTACCTCCAGCTCCACTCATATCTATGTGCATACCAGTAAAAGCCTAATTCTTTGCTGTTGTATTACTCCCTGGCTATTCAAGACAAATACATTTCAGCACATTGTGCTAAGAAGGCTGCCACTTCCTCCTCTCCCCTCCAGAACTGAAGCTTAATAAAAAAATGAATGTGAATAGTTTTAAAAGTAGTTTTACCGACAAATCTGGGATGGCAGGGGTATTACTATTTATTGTTTCTCTTGAATGGTTTTTGTTCT
This sequence comes from Hemiprocne comata, assembly GCA_020745705.1. Classification (NCBI taxonomy): domain Eukaryota; kingdom Metazoa; phylum Chordata; class Aves; order Apodiformes; family Apodidae; genus Hemiprocne; species Hemiprocne comata. The sequence continues at coordinate 60,589,770 of CM036587.1, read as the reverse complement.
TTAGAGTGGGTTTTTATCTTTTATTGCTAAAGGAAGGGCAGCTATGCTAATGGAAAATTTGCAATAAATTGGACGTTTTTCACTAGTGTTTTAATAATCAGAGGTGGCACATTTAGACACAAACATCTATAAGCTCTTCTTCTTCCATCTAGGGACAGATCCTCACTGCCTCTTCTGAGGCCTTTGGAAACAATTAATAAAATAAAGCAAAACTGATAGATAATAGTACAAAATAAAGTAGAAAATTATGCAATATTGATTAATCCATGAGGAAAATCAGCACAAGATCATTGCTCTAAGGAGACTAGTAATTATCTCTGGTGAAGAGGAAGACAATCGTGATATTTTGCCCCAGATTACCTCAATGTACTGTCTAGCCTCCTGGGTGTCTCTGGGCAATGTCAAATGCATGCTTTTCAGTCTTTCACTGACTCTTAGTGACGTTTATAGCTGCTGGAAGTCTTGACCTGCAACAACTCTGTGAGTGACCAGCAGGTCATTGATGATTCATCGAGAACTTTCTCTACATAGAACCTTCCATTTATGGCATCACACTTAAATAACCTTTCCTCTTTCTGCCTCTTTAAGGATAGGTTCTTTCTACTAGTTCCATGTTAAATAGAGTCTCCATATGCACGTAGTCCTTCTGATGTTGCTTAAGGTGAATGAGAGAGTCAGAATTTGTTTTTAATACCGCTCTTTTTGTAGAAAGATTTTATAATGTTGAAGTTAAAATAATAAAATTCTCTCAAATACTTTCAAAACACGTAGAATACAGGATGGCTATAGAGTATTTCTAATTTTTAACTGCCTTCTAAATGAGAGGGATTATCTTTTCTCTTGAGCTAGGCTCTGTGCAGCAGAAAAGCAGTACTGCACAACTCCCTGAGAAAAGTTCTTTGTGCCTTTGTATCAGAGGGAACACCATATCCTTTTTTTGGATTCAGTGAGTATCCACCAGATAGAAGACACAGTGTAGTGCAACTTAAGCCAAAGACTCAAAGCAAGAAATGAAATCACCCTCAGGAGAATTTTAATTTCCAAAAGCAAAAAAGGTAACTGTCATAATGTCCAGGAAAGCAGAAACTCCAGGGATTGTACCAAAAAGCAGGAATATGAAAACGTGAAGCTGATGGTGAAAAGAGGAAAAAATCAAGCTTCAATTAACAACATAACTGGGTTTGAAAATCAGTTCAGTCCTCCATTAAAAAGGTCACTTGAAACTCATAGCGAAAGAAATGTGCCTTCAAATATTCTAGCATATACTGAAGCTGTAAGCAGACCAGCCACAAGGTGACTAGAAAAGAAATGGCTGGAAAATATATCATATCATGACATTTTGAGCCAGCTTTTAAGCTAGTCTCAGTTGGTGTAACTCCCTTGATTTCTGTGTAACTGTACTCATTTGCATGAGCTGAAGAGCTGACCTAGTATTTATCACTGCAACTGGGAATGGAAGTAGGTTTTATGAGGGCAGGGTAGATGCATTTCTCTATTAAACTGGTGGGACTGCATCTGGAGTGCTGGGTCCATTGAGTTTGCCAGTATGAGAGACATGGACTTATTGGAGCAAGTCCATTATTCCAAAGGGCCACAAAGATAATCAAGGAGTTAAGAGTATCTGATAGATGAGGAAAAGCAGAGAGCTGGGATGATTTAGTTTGGAGAAAGGAAGAATAAGGGGATCTTAGCAATCTGCTTAAATGCCTAATGGAAGGGAGTAGAGAAGATGAGCTTGAGTCTTACAAGTGGTGTCCAGTGAAAGGGCTGGAGAAAACAGATGCTAGCTGAAATACAGAGAATTCCACTTAAGTGTAAGAAATACATGTTTTATTGTTAGGTGGGTCAAACACTGAAAATTGTTGCTCATAGAGACTCTGGAGATTCAATCCTTGGAGACACTCAGAATGCTGGATGAGATCCAGAGCAATCTGCTTTAATTGACTCTGCCTTGAGCAAGGGTCTGGATGGTCTCCAGAGGTTGCTTCCAGTCTCAACCATTCTGGGATTATTTCATTTGAGCAAACTGATAAAGTGGGCAGGGCTGAAGAGGATATTTTTTTTTTCATTATGAAAATTTGTACTTCAGTTCTGGTAAAGAAATTTAAATCTGGTTTTCTTGAAGGCTGATATGCAAGGGTGTGAAGGAAATGTCTGGATTTTTTTTCTTTGCTTGCTTCTGGTATGCTTTTGGAAGGTTTTCTAGAATTGCAGATAGGTTTTCTAGAATTGCAGATGGCTTTACAAATGTTTAAGAGGCATGTGGGGAGAAATGAAAAGCCATTTCAATTGCAAATCATAAGTTCTTGGAGCAGGTACTGTACTTTTAATTTTTCAGCTCTTTCAGTCTACCTTGTGCTTATACTGTACTGACAAAATTAAAATGGAAATAAGGAAGAAAAAAATACTGTTTTTTTTAAAGTAACTGCTAAACTGAGTAACCACCTACAGGAAATGTAGAGAATGCTAAATGGCTTGGAGAAGACAGCATAGGAAAAAGAGGGCATGCACTGAGCATATATTGTTGTCATTTCAAGTCACAGAAAAAAAAATCACACAGTAAAGATGAAGACACTCCTATTCCTTCATGTGCAATTGTGCAGAGGTCTGAACCATTCAAGTCTGATCCTGTAATTCCTGGAAAGTAAAGCTGCCATTCATTTTTGAGGCATGTAAGATTGTCTGGAATTCTGTTAGCCTGTGAGTTAGAAAGAGTCTCCCTGTTTTAACTTTTAAGTCTAATATCCTATCTTATCAAAGAGGATGCTTCTTGTTCTGTAGCACTCGCTGTAAGATGGGATATTTCTAATCAGGAATAAAAGAAAAGGAGATTCTGCTGTTCAGTCCAGTGAGGCAAGCAGTCCATCTAAAACTTTCCTTCTTTCAATTTGGGTGCACATGTTTTTGTAAAGCATTTGTTTCCAGAACACTTCTTTAAGGTGCTGTTGGGAAGTCCTGCAGCCCTTTTCCTGTGCAACAAGAAAGCATATTATTTGCTCAGCATCCTATGAATAAGTTACGATGTGCTGATGGTATTTCTTTGGTAACTGGGGTACTATCTCAACAGAAGAATCCAGCCAGAGAGCTAACAACCTAATCTACGTAGCTACTCTCTCATTACCTTCCTCCCCCTTCCACTGCCCCCACAATAGGACAGGGAGACAAAGTAAGATACAAAGACTATGAGCCAAGATAAAGACATGACTTATCATTTACCATCATAGGCAAAACAGACTCGATGTGGAGAAAAATAATTCATTGATAATTAAAATAGAGTTGTGTGGTAAGGAAAAAAGACAAAAATTGAAAACCCTATCCCCCACCCCCCACCACCACACACACCCCCCTTATTCCCAGGCTCAACTTTACTCCTTCATTCCTGACTTCTTTATGTCCTCCAACCCATGAAAACCACAGTGGGAGTGGTAAATTGGAGGTTGCAGTCAGTCCATAGCAGGTTACAGTCAGTCTGTAATGGTTCCTCTCTGCTAATTTGTCCTCCTTATACTTCTCCCCTACTCCAAGCGTGGGTCCTCTCTATGATCTATCATCTTTTAGGATAAACCTGCTCTATCATGGGCTCTCTATGGGCCACAGTTCCCTCAGAAAATAATCCACCTACTCCAGTGTTGCAGTGTGGATATTGGCTCCACTGTTGTTTCCTCCATAGGCTGCTTCAAGGTCTATGACTAGGTACTATCATTATTTTAGGAAGAGTGAATATTTCTTTGCTATTCAAAGTATTGAATTTGGAGCTATAAAATGCTCACTGAATAGATAGAAAGCAGTAAATTGTATAGATGAGTGAAACTCTTAATCACAGTATTGAGAAGTATGGAAACTCCTTTCCTGGAGAAAAGGATTTCACCTCCAATGTAAAAAGTTTTCTGTTGGAGCAGAAATATCACTGTGTCAAATCAACACTACACTTGCAATGTTCATGTGCAATAACTCCATAATCTTCCTAGCAAAATTTCTTGCCCTTCAGTATAACCTTTTCAAGGCTGAATTTGGCCTGAAAACCTCTCTCTATATTTTTTTATTTTTTTAAATTATTATTGCCCATTTATTAAATCCATGTACTGCAAATCTCTAGCCTGCACAAAAAGGAACAGCTTAAAAGTTGCTGAATGTTAAGTTTGTTTTATTGCTGAAGTTGAACTGCACTATCTGGGTTCCTACAAATTGTACAATTATTTCTAATCCCGTGGGGTGTATTGATTGGCAAGTAATAAATATCTCATAAATATCTCACTTATGGCAGCCAAAAAACAATGATTACTTGATTAGTGTCTGTTCTGTAGATAAGAAGTTCCTAATTTGTTTGCAGTTTTATCCTCAAATGCTCATTTGAGGATGGAACATGAAAGTCAGTGCAGTGTTTACATTGTTTTATTGCAAAAAAAGTACAGTGCTTTAGTTTAAATAATCAAACACTGATGACTGTCTTTCCACATTCATTTATCAGAAGAAAATGGTGCAGACAGCCAATGTATTCTGCTGCTTCCCAGGGAAAAAAAAAAAAAATCTTGATGAAGAGAAGGAAAGAGGAAGGAAAGATTCTGGTTTCCTAATGAAAATCATAGCTTTGGTAAGGGAGAATGCTTATGTCAGTTATTTCCTTCTCAGGTGATTTCTTTAAGGTCAGATTCTTAGACTATTGCACCTCTACTCTTCATCGTAAAGAACCCAACACCTTTTACATTCTTAGTTCCAAATATGAGTTGGAATTACAAAGATCTCAGATACAATAGAGATGGAGGTTATAATGACTTATCAAATAAAAAACTTATTAGAAGTTTTACAAAGGCTAAGCAACACCACTATAAGCATATTGTGGTTTTCATGCTACCTATTAAAAAACACATTACTTTGTTAAATGTTATGGGAAGACTTAAAATATGTATCTTTATATAGATAAAGAGGTATTGTTAATAATACCAGCTGGTTTTGCAATATTTTTCCTGACTATTATTCACTTTCTGCAAAATTTCTTAAATATTTCTGTGATAGAAATTAATGGCTGTGACTTATTAGAATGAGTGACTTATTAGAATGTTTATATGTGCATATGGTGATGTAGTTATATCAACACTGTAAGAAAAACAAGCAAGAAGGTAAGGCCATTCTCAGCAAACACTTCAGAGCTTTTATGAGACCATAGTAGGATCAATAACTGCCTTGGAATCAGAGCAAGAAATACAATTTAATAAGGGTCTTTATCCTCTATGTGGAGACAGAGAGTAGTTTGGTAGCAGTGTCAATATATTTTTCCTGCTGTATTGGCTACAAAAGTTAATAATCTCTAGGCTACCTTCAGCTGCTGCTAAGCTTATATTGTAATGCACAAACAGTAGACTTTTAAGAAATACTTTTCTTACAGAATTAGTCCCTTCTGTTTTAAATGAATGGTATTTTGTTTCCTGAACTGTCACAGAGTATGTTTTTATTTCAGAATACACTCCTTGTATTACTTTTGACCTTAATTATATTTTTCACAGGATCAGATGGTGTCACAGCCTAGACTACTGCTTTCCAGCTTTGGGGACATGTAGTTTTTAGAACAGCATAGAAGGAAGAACTGGATGTGTAAATTTTTGGGTCTTGTGTTTTCCATGGCACAAATGACTAGAGAACTTGTAAAACCTGATTTACAACTAATTCAAGGCTAACTGAAGTAATATTTTTTTTATTGCAAGCAGCTATTATTTTAAAGCTGAACTCAAAAGAACTTTTTTTTACTCTGTTTAATTTTTCTACTTTGGATTCTTTGATCATGGGTTACTATACAAGACACCAGGTCTGGCAACAAATTGAATGCACCTGTCCCAGAGGGGGAAAGTATCCTGGGGCTGGAGTTAGCAAGGCTCATTGGACAGAGCTTTAAATTAGATTTGAATTGGGAAGGGGATAAAACTGAGCCTTGCTGTAAATAAGACTGGGGGATGCATGCTGTGGTTTGTAGGGTGGTGTGCTAGAGAAGTCTCTTTCTCTGCCACCTCAGTTGAGATCAGGGATAGAGGTATAATGGGAAGTAAAAGGGCAAGGGTTATTGATGGTTTAGAATCCATGGAAATACCTGAGAAGGGTCAGGCAGGAATTAGGGCCAGTGCCGACAAAAAGGTGTCGAGATCATTAACCCATTTGAAGTGCATCTCTACCATCACATGCAGCACTTGCAACAAACAAGGAGAGCTGGAAGCCATGAGGCAGCAGGAAAACTATGATATAGTAGCTATCACAGAAACATGGTGGGATACCTCACACAACTGGAGTGCCACAGTTGATGCCTATCAGCTCTTCACAAGAGACAGACAAGGAAGGAGAGGTGGTGAAGTGGCCCTGTATATTAGGAATTGTTGTGAATGTCTAGAACTAGACTATAGTGATGACAAGGTAGAGTGCATTTGGACCAGGATTAGGGGCAAGGCCAACAAGCCTGATATTGCTGTGGGAGTCTGCTATAGACCTCCCAACCAGGGCAGTGAGGTGGATGAGCTGTTCTATAAATACCTGAGTGAAATCTCACAGTTGTTTGCCCTTCTTCTTGTGGGGGACTTCAACTTCCCTGATGTCTGCTGGAATTACAAGACAGCAGAGAGGGAACAATACTGAAGGTTCCTGGAATGTGTCAAAGATAACTTCCTGACACAGCTAGCAAGTGAGCCAACCAAGGAACGTGCCCTGCTAGACCTGCTCTTCGTGAACAGAGAAGGGCTGGTAGGAGATGTCATGGTTGGAGGCCATCTTGGGCACAGTGATCACAAATTGTTAGAGTTCTCTATTCTTAGAGATGCCAGGAGGTGGGGGCAGCAAAACTGCCACCCTAGACTTCCAAAGGGCAAACTTTAACTTGTTCAGTAGCCTGATTGCCAGAATCCCTTGGGATTCTGTTCTGAAGGGTATAGGAGTCCAGGAAGGCTGCACCCTCTTCAAGAAGGAAGTCTTGAAGGCACAGGACCAGGACATCCCCGTGTGCTGTAAGGCAAGTTGGCAGCATAGAAGACCAGCCTGGCTGAACAGAGAGCTTTGGCTGGCACTCAGGGAGAAAAAGAGAATCTATGGCCTCTGGAGGAAGGGGCAGGCCACTCACGACTACCGAAATGCTGTGAGGCTGTGCAGGGAGGGAATTAGAAGATTCAAAGCCCAGCTAGAAATTAATCTGGCCTCTATGGTTAAGGACAATAAGAAAAGCTTCTATAAATATACTAATAACAAAATAAAGACCAGGGAGACCCTCCATGCTCTATCAGATGCAGGAGGAAACATGGTGATGAAGGATGAGGAAAAGTTTGAGGTGCTTAATGACATCTTTGCCTCAGTCTTTAGTAACAGGACCAGTTATGTTGAAGGAATCCAACTCCCTAAGCTAGGCGACAGGGACCAGGAGCAGAATAATCCCCGCCCCCAGTCCAGGAGGAGATGGTCAGTGACCTGCTAGACCATGTAGATGTGCACAAATCTATGGGGCCAGATGGGATGCACCCAAGAGTGCTGAAAGAGCTGGCAGGGGTGCTCACCAAGCCACTTTCCATCATTTATCAGCAGTCCCGGATAACTGGGGAGGTACCAGCAGATTGGAAATCAGCCAGTGTATCCCTCATATATAAGAATGGATGCAAGGATGATCTGGAAAATTACAGGCTTGTTAGTCTGATGTCAGTACCAGGGAAGCTAATAGAACAGATCATCCTGAGTACCATTATATGGTGCGTGTAGAACAACCAGCTGATCAGTTAGTTTTACTATCCTCATCTCCTTCTGTGACAGGGTCAACTGCTTATTGGACGAGGGAAGGCCTGTGGATGTTGTCTACCTTGACTTTGACGACAAGGTTTCCCACAGCATTCTCCTAGAGGAGCTGGCTGATCATGGCTTGGATGTGCGTACGCTTTGCTGGATAAAAAATTGGTTAGATGTCCAGGTCCAAAGAGTTGCATTCAATGGAGTTAAATCCAATTGGCAGCCAGTCACAAGTGGTGTTCCCCAGGGCTCAGTGCTGGGGCCACTCCTGTTTAATATCTTTATTGATAATTTGGGTGAAGGGATAGAGTGCACCCTCAGTAGGTTTGCAGATGACACAAAGTTGGGTGGGAGTCTCGATTTGCTTGAGGGTAGGGACGCTCTGCAGAGGGATCTAGATAGGCTTGATTGATGGGCCAAGGCCAATTTTAGGAGTTTCAGTAAGGCCAAATGTTGGGTACTGCACTTTGGCCACAACAACCCCCAGCAGTGCTACAGGCTTGGGTAGGAGTGGCTAGAGAGCTGCCCAGTAGAAAGGGACCTGGGGGTGTTGATTGACAGCTGGCTGAACATGAGCCCACAGTGTGCCCAGGTGGCCAAGAAGGCCAACAGCATTCTCACCTGCATCAGAAATAGTGTGACCAGCAGGACCAGGGAGGTGATCCTGCCCCTCTACTTGGCTTTGGTGAGGCCACATCTTGAGCCCTGTGTGCAGTTTTGGGCACCACAGTATAGGAAGGATATTGAGGTGCTGGAGAGGGTGCAGAGGAAGGCAACTAGGCTGATCAGGGGTCTGGAGAACAGGTCTTATGAGGAGAGGCTGAGGGATCTGGGGCTGTTCAGCCTGGAGAAGAAGAGGCTGAGGGGAGTCCTCAGCACTTTCTACAACTACCTGAAAGGAGGTTGTAGTGAGGTGGGTGTTGGCCTCTTCTCCCTAGTTGCACCAGGGGAGGTTCATATTGGATATTAGGAAAAATTTCTTCACAGAAAGAGTGGTGAGGCATTGGAACAGGCTGTCCAGGGAGGTGGTGGAGGCACCGTCCCTAGAGGTGTTCAAAAAACAGGTGGACATGGTGTCAGGAGGTGGTTTGGTGGTTAGGGGTTTTAGGGTGCATGGTTGGACTTGATGACCTTGAAGGTCATTTCTTGATGATTCTATGATTCTAAAAGAGTGTTTCTTGTGGAGCGGAAATGCTTTTTATTCCTCATTACACAGAATGCTTAGGAAAAAAATTAATCCTGAGTGTGCAATACATTTGAATTATGCTGCAGCATCAATGAGACTTAGATTCTCTAGAGAAATCTGTCACTAAATCAATTAGCTAACTAGCAGAGGTGGTGTGTAACTCAAGATGGTAAATCATTATGAGATATTAAATGGATTTATTACATTTATTTTGTGTAATGTAATATATGTAATGTAATAGTAATATAATAATATAATATCATAGTCAAAAATCCTGGAGGCAGTGAATGACATGAACAATTTATTACAAAACCAAACTAATCTCCAGGTGTCATCTATGAAAAAAGAGAATACATTATCCATAAAAGGCAAATCTATCAGTCCCTGCTTTTTACTCTATATTTACTTATAATTGAGAGCATTTATTTTTGTAAAGAGGATGGGGGGGAGTGAAATGAGTGAATGAAATATTTTTTTAGTAGATAAACTAAGCTAGTTTAGGAGTCAACACATCATAGCCTAAAACTTTCTGTAATCTAAATAAAACACAATATAAAAATGTCTCTTCTGTTTTGGAAAATTTGTTTTGATTAGTGAAAAAATATTACCACAGTTTTAAACTCAGCACTTGCTTAACTAGGAAAGAATTTGATGTGCTGGGTTTCTGGCTTGCTGTTCAGTTCCTTTTTTCCTTCCCATTGTGTTAGGCATTAGAAAGATATATATATGTGTACTTGCATGATGCAAATAATAAAAAAATTTCCACCTTGTCCATCAGAAAGGAAAAAAAAACCCAAAACAAGATAGGAATATGCTTAGGTCAATTAAAAACATTACTTTTATACATTCTAAGAAGTTGCATTCATGAAAAAGATTTTGAAAGACTTTGTGATTCATCAATAGATGCTACCAGAAATTAAATTTTTTCCTCACAGAGCACTTAAACATTATGCCTTATCTTCCTCCCTTACAGACTACATCAGATCCCATTGATGTTAGACTGACAGTTTCATCAATACTTGTCACAAACTGTGCATACATGGGTTTCCTTAATATATGTTTACTAATGGGGCTGGGTGCTTTTCTTGGCCCTATGATTATGTCTACTGAACTGACCATGTTTTCTGGTTCAGCAAATATAGACTGAAAACATTACTCTAATACTTCTTAACTGAGATGCTACAAGATCAGCCTCTAGTGGGATTGTCGTTAGCATTTCTGGTCAATGGAAGTGGTAGGTGAAAATGTTAAAAATCCTATGGAATCATGATGGTGTCTTGCCACTACTGTTGCCAGTCTGTTTCAAAGAGAATCTGTTCCTTTTATACCCTGGGAAATGCTAGAATTTGTTCTTACTACTTTACATAAATCATTAAAATTCTGCAATAAAAGACCAAATTTAGCTCTAGATGAAATTGCAGCTTTATTGAAGCAATGACAGTGTTATTGTTGACCTCAGTGAGGAGGACTGTGACCTCAGATGTTTAGTCAATGTGCTTTCCTTTTCAGTAGGGGCACAATACCAGATTAAGCACTGTGTTAAAAAGACAAATATGATCACATAATAGAATAACAGAATGGTTGAAAGGGACCTCTGGATGTCACCTGGTCTAAACCACCTGCTCAAGCAGGGTTACCTAGAGCAGGCTGCTCAGAGTTCTAGAATTGTACTAGCAGGTGCTAATGTGTAAAATTCAAGTGACCTGTGAGGAGGCCGTGAAGATAAAGTGACTGGAACCTTTACTAGTTTTATTGCCTATCTGTCAAAACCCAAACCATTTTATGATTCTGTGATACCTCTTCCCTGCTTTTTAAGTGTGTATCTGAAGACTGAAGTGCAGGACACCATGTCACTGTGTGGATTATTGCCTTATATAATTTTTTTCTTTTTCTTTTTAAAGCACCTTCGTTTTAATGACTGGATAAGCAGACCATATATATGTAGGAATTTTTTTATATTTACTTAATGCAGTACTGAGCTTAATTTGAACTGTGCTGTGTGGTAATTATAAATACTACTCTGTCTTGCATTTTCTGCCTTAAGAACACAATGGCTCATGACATGGTACTAAACTAAATGGATGTCCTTATTACTACGAAGTGTTAAGCCTAAATTATGCTTTTAGCGAATCATCATGGGGTACTGTGCTTTCAGTATTCTTCACATTTGCTGAGACTTTTTATAACTTATTTCTCAGATCATGCCTTTGAAAGGCAAGTTTCTTGTTATTTACAGAGAATTTTCTAAGTGAAAATGCCAATCATAACTACATAAATAATTTACACTGGCTCTGTCATTTCATCCCTCTCCACTCCAATCCTAGTGCTGTCTCTCTTCGTTGTGGCAACAGAATAATTTCTGTGATTGTCTGACAACATGAACAAACAGAGGAAACAAGAAGAGCTAAACCTCACCACTACTATTTTGGTGGGGGGGTTTGTTTAGTGTGACTTTTGCAGGTTTTTTTTAGCCAGTCTACAATATGGTCACAAAAAGCTTGTGATGCCAAAAGCAATAGATGGAAAGAGGCATGGAAGGAACAGGGAGGAGACAGAGTGTATAGTTCTGCTTCCTCCTGGGAGTATTCTGTGGTAGTGCAGACTGAGATTGCAGAAACAACTCTTGAATTTTAATCTTGTTCTTTGGATTGTGCATCATAGAGGCATTTTAAGAGCCACATCCAAAATTAATCCAGACAAGTAAATACAGTGTGAAGGGATATATCCAGAGCATCCACTTTTGGAAAACTGATTTATCTGCCTAGTTTCCATTTGTTCCTCCTAACTTCTCCTGGGGTGTATTAGAAAGGGTGTGGTTAGTAAGTCAAGAGAGGTTCTCGTCCCCCTCTATTCTGCCTTAGTGATGCTGCATCTGGAATATTGTTTCCAGTTCTGGGCCCCTCAGTTCAAGAAGGACAGGAAACTGCTTGAAAGAGTCCAGCACAGAGCTACAAAGATGATTAAGGGAGTGGAACATCTCCCTTATGAGGAAAGGCTGAGGGAGCTGGGTCTCTTTAGCTTGGAGAAGAGGAGACTGAGGGGTCACCTCATCAGTGTTTATAAATCCATTAAGGGTGAGTGTCAGGAGGATGGAGCCAGGCTCTTCTCAGTGATGTCCAATGATAGGACAAGGGGCAATGGGTGCAAGCTGGAGCATAGGAGGTTCCACGTAAACATGAGGAGAAACTTTCTTTACTGTGAGAGTGACGGAACACTGGAACAGGCTGCCCAGAGAGGTTGTGGAATCTCCTTCACTGAAGACATTCAAAACCCACCTGGACGTGTTCCTGTGTGATCTAGGTGATTCTGCTCTGACAGGGGGGTTGGACTGGATGATCTTTTGAGGTCCCTTCCAACCTAAGATTCTGTGAATCTGTGATTCTCCAGGTTAGAATCCCTTCTATAAGGTGTCTGCACTGGATTGCACCCTGGAGAAGTTTCCTTTTCTCCTTAGCCTATGAAGAATATGGAGAAACTCCAACAAGGGCCCTGGAGCCTCTGCTTGCTAAGTACAGGAAATGTGCTCAAATCTGCACCTGCGGGGGTCAGGCTGTCGAGACCGAACCATTTCATCATTTCTAGATTTCGAATTTACAGCAATAGGTCTTTCTGTTAATTCTGTTATTGCCTTACATTTGGACTCCTGCTCATTGGTCATTGGGAAGAAGCCAATCATACTGAATATGATTTCAAGTACTGCAGGGAGGAGCAGAGAACATGTGAGGAAAATAGCACTGGATTAAAAAATGGTTTTCTAACACCTATGCACAAGCGTGAAAGGGATGAGTGAGGATAGGAGTGCACAAAGGCCTCTAATTTTGGCATTTCTGAAGTTTGTAATGTTTGATTTTATGATTCTGACATTGTTTTAGGTTTTTTTAATGAGCAGCCAAGAGTTGGAGCAGAGGAGAAGGGGAACTATTAGGGTCTTAGTTTGTAGGATTTTTTTTTAATGTTTGCAGATTTTTTAAACGGGAATATGCAATGTGTCATAAAACCAAATTTTGGATTCCCTCCCAAGTTTATCCTTTGCATTCTATCTGATGCATAAAATTTATGGCCATGTTAGATATCCTATAATCCAGGAGGAAGCAGTTAAGGACCTGCTATGGCACCTGGACACTCACAAGTCTATGGGGTCAGATGGGATTCACCCAAAAATACTGAGGCAGTTGGTGGCGGAGCTCACCAAGCCTCTCTCTATCAATTATCAACATTCCTGGTCAACAAGGGAGATCCCAGGTGACTGGAGGCTTGCCAGTGTGACACCCATCTATAAGAAGAGCCTGAAGGAGGATCCAGGGCACTACAGACTGTCAGCCTGACTTTGGTACTGGAAAAATCATAGAGAGGTTCGTCTTGAGTGTGATGACATGGCAAGTGCAGAACAGCCAAGGGATTAAAGGCCCAGCCAGCATGAGTTCAGGAAAGACAGGTCCTGCTTGAACAACCTGATCTAATTCTATGATCAGGTTACCCACCTGATGGATGAGGGAAGAGCTGTGGATGTTGTCTATCTAAACTTCAGTAAAGCCTTTGACACTCTCTCCCACAGCATTCTCCTAGAGAAGCCAGCAACACATGGCAGGCTTAAAAACTAGCTGGATGGCCGAGCCCAGGGAGTTGTAGTGAACTTGGTTAGATCCAGTTAGTGGCTGGTCACCAGTGGTCTTCCTCAGGGCTCATTTTTAGGGCCAGTCTTGTTCAATATCTTCATCAATTATCTCAATGAGGGGATTGAGTGCTTCTTCAGTAAGTTTGCAGATAACACAAAATTGGGTGGGAGGTTTTAATCACAGAATCAACATGATTGTAAAAGACATTGAAGATCATCAAGTCCAAACACAACCTAAAGCCACCCAGCATAACCTTTATCTACTCGTTAATGCTTAAATCATGTCCCTAAGCACCACATATATATTTCTTTTAAACACTTCCAGGGATGGTGACTCCAACACCTCCATGGGCAGCCTGTTCCACTGTCCAACCACTCTTTCAGTAAATAAATTCTTTCTAATATCTAGCCTAATCCTCCCCTGGCACAACTTCTGGACATACCCTCTCATCCTGTCATTAATCACTGGAGAGAAGAGACCAACTCCCACCTCCCTACAACCTCCTTTCAGGTAGTTGTAAAGAGCAATGAGGTCACCCCTCAGCCTCCTCTTTTTCAAACTAAACAACCCCAGTTCCCTCAGCCTCTCCTTGTAGGATTTGTCCTCCAGGCCTTTCACCAGCCTGGTAGCTCTTCTCTGGACATGCTCCAGCAACTTGACATCCTTATTGAAGTGAGGAGCCCAGAACTGAACACTGTATTCAAGGTGTGCCCTCACCAATGCTGAGTGCAGAGGCACAATCACCTCTCTACTCCAGCTGGCCACACTATTCTTGATGCAGGCCAGGATGCTGTTGGCCCTCGTGGCCGCCTGGGCACACTGCTGGCTCATGTTAAGTTGGCTGTCAACCAGCACCCCCAGGTCTTCTCCACCATGGAGCTTTCCAACCACTCATACCCAAGCCTGTAGCTTTGTATGGGTTTATTATGACCGAAGTGCAGGACCTGGCACTTGGCCTTGTTAAACCTCATACAATTGGCCTCGGCCCATCGATTCAGCCTGTCCAGGTCTCTCTGCAGAGCCTTCCTACCCTCAAGCAAATCAACACTTCCACCAAGCTTAGTGTCATCTGCAAACTTACTTAGCAAGGACTCAATTCCCTCATCTAGATCATTAATAAAGATATTGAACAGGACTGGACCCAAAACTGAGCCCTGAGGGATGCCACTGGTGACTGGCCGCCAACTGGATCCAACCCCATTCATTACAACTCTCTGGGCTAGGCCAGCCAGTCAGTTTTTTTTACCCAGCAGAGAATGTACCTCTCTACTCCATGTGTCTCCAGCTTCTCCAGGAGAATGCTGTAGGAGATGGTGTCAAAGGCTTTACTAAAGTCTAGATAGACAACATCCACAGCTCTACCCTCATCCACCAGGCAGGTCACCTGATGATAGAAAGAGATCAGGTTAGTCAAGCAGGACCTGCCTTTCCTGAACCCATGATGGCTGGGCCTGATCCCTTGGCTGTTCTGCACTTGACACATAAGCGCACTCAAGACAAGCCTCTCCATGATTTTCCCTGGTACTGAGGTCAGGCTGACAGGCCTGTAGCTCTCAGGATCCTCCTTCAGGCCCTTCTTGTAAATAGGCATTACACTGGCAAGCCTCCAGTCATCTGGAACCTCCCTTATTATCCAGGACTGTGGGTAGATGAGAGAGGCTTGGCAATCTCCTCTGCCAGCTCCCTCAGTACCCTTGAGCGAATCCCATCTAGCCCCACAGACTTTTGAGTGTCTAGGTGCTGCAGCAGGTCTCTAACTGCATCCTCCTGGATTATGGGGGGGGGGGTTGTTGTTCTCCTCTCCATCCTTATATTTCAGCTCAGAAGGCTGAGTATCCTGAGGGCAGCCAGTTTGACTATTGAAGATGGAGGTGAAGAAGGCATTAGGTATTTCCTAATGTGAACTTGCTGAAGTTCAACAAGGCCAAGTGCAAGGTCATGCACATGGGTCAAGGAAAATACCAATATGTTACCCAGAGAAGTTGTGGATGTCCCATCATTGGAGGTGTTTGAGGTCAGGTTGGATGAGACTCTGAGAAAATGGATCTAGTGAAAGATGTCCCATGACAGGGAAGTTGGAATAGGTCATCTGTGAAGGTCACTTCCAGCCTAAAACTTTCTATGATTCTATTATCCTTCTCGTTCAACTCTATTTTAATAGGCAATAAATTAAAATAATTTTCCCCAAGTTGAGTTTTTCTGTCCCCTAAAAGGGTATGAGTCTGCAAGGTGGCTGGGGAAGGCCATCTCATTAAGTAACAAGGTTCAGAAAGGACCTTCTCAGAGAGGAGTCTAGGTGTGGCCGGACCCAATCCTAGTCCCAGACTTGGTCAATGGTTTGTATCTAAAGGATTAGGTGTCTGCAGATACCTATTAGAGTCAACATTTGCCTGCTCAGAGCCCCAAAAGGACTTGCACTGAGACAGTTGCGTAAAGTTGAAAAGAAAGAGAATTTACTAAGTTGATAGGTATAACAAGTCCAGAATTGGCACTGGTAAATGCACTTACTGCACATATTTGATCTCGAGTTAGTAATTCTCAGGTAAACATCCAAAAGGCACAAATCTTACCGAAGAGGCATCTTTGTTTGGGTGGGGGAGAGGGATTCAGGCCCCTTGACTGGTCCAGATAGTTGGAATTCTCGCCTCCTAAAATAGAGGATTCTGAAGGATAATTTTATACCTATTTACAAGGCAGGACTAGGTCATAAGTTGTGTGCTGATTGGTTCTTAGCAGGTTTATGATGCTTAATAATTAAGGAGGGAAGGCAGAAAGAGACAGTGTTCACTACAGATGCAAACTCCTCCTCTGGTTTTGTTGATACAGCCTCTGGCTATGAGGCCTTGCCTCCAGCTTTGTTAACACAAGCTCAGGCCATGGGGCTTTTGCAGTTGTGCTAATTGCTGATTATAAAACTCGCAGTCATGGAAATTGTCAGATTCAGTCACTGTAGTTGTCAGATCATAAAACTTACAACATCTGTGTTGTGTCTTTGCCAGACAAGCAAGTTGCTCATCTCTCCACCTCTGACCTCATGATTAGGTAAAAGATAAGCACTCTAAATTAGACTGCACTCTTGTCCAAGGCTGGTACAAGATAAACGCACGATTTGGCTTGAACAAACAATGAAATCTGTGCTCCCACAGTCTGGTTTGTCCATGATAGTAACATGTACATGATCTCCTTGTCCTTATCTTGACCCACAAACTTTTAAATCTCATTTTCTTTCCATGTTCCATTGAGAAGGGGAGTGAGAGACAACTGAGTGTGTATCTGGCATCCAGCCAAGGTTGACCCATTACACTATATCTCTTGAAAACAGCCCAAGTTGACATTAGCTGATCAATATGAACTTCAAATAAAATCTGTCAATAGGAATTTTGCTCCTTTATGCATACATTTCTGTTGCCCCTCATGTCTTTATTGTAACTAATCAGTTATGTCTTATCATTTGTTCTTAGAAAATGCTGCATGTCCTCTGCCTATAGGAAGTTGTACCACCTATATTGATGTCATTCCACCCCTTATTCTGTACCATTTGCATAATGCTCCAGTCACTGCCACCTTTTGTACTCAAACACATATATATCCAGATCATTAGTCCATCCTTCTATACCAAAGCTTATTGAGTTCAATTAGGCCCTGACCGCAGATGTCTAGCTATCATGGCAGTCTCTCAGGGCAAGCGAAGATGGTATGAAAGTTGCCACAGTTCATGTCCACGGGTTGCAGGTTATCAACGTCAGCTTTGAGGAAGTTACTGGACACCAGATGGTGAGCCTAGTTCCGGTTTCATCATCATGACATTATCCTGAAAAACACTTACTAAGTACTGTTAGTATTATGCAGCAATTGACATATGTGGAGCTCAAAACAACAACCCAAAAATTCTATGCTCTACAGACTCAGCTAGTCAGGAAAAAGTAGGTATTCTTCCCCAGAGTTAGATTCCCTTGAGGTAGACATCATACTTCTCCATCCTCCATCACTGGATGGTTGGACTCGATGATCTTGAAGGTCTTTTTCCAACCTTGATGATTCTGTGATTCTGTGATCACCCACCAAATATGTCCAGGTCCTTGAGTGAAAGCAACTCCACAAATGGGTTTGGCTTTCTCTAAAGCAGGAAAAACCCCAACACTTTTCCCCAACAGATTTTCTTCATGCACCACAGGCACTTTATCCCCATCTACTGTATGTAGAAGTTCTGACTAAACAGGATCAGCTTGATTGATGGATCCCCCAGTGTTAAGTAACCAGGTGTCTTGTGCCAAGTGGTTGTTCCAATTTTTAAAGGTTCCACCACCTTCAGGGTATTTTTAACAGTTCATTGTATCATTCAGTTTACCCCAAGGCTGGTGCCTGGTGTACCCATTCCACACCATGTTCTTTGGCCCAGTTGCTTATAAGACTATTTTTGAAATGAGTCCCATTGTCTGATTAAAGTATTTCTGGAGTACCATGTCACCACCAGACTTGCTTCTCTAGGCCCTGGATGGTGTTCTGGGTTGTGGCATGAGGCACAGGATACATTATCAGCCATCCGGTATTGTTTCCACCATTGTAAGCACACGGTGTGTACCCTGGTGGGTTTGAGACAGTGTGACAGTGTCCATTTGCCAGGCCTCCCCATACCTGTATTAAGTATTTCAGCCTTTTCTTCATCCTTGGTTGCCATGTTGCCCCCCTCATCCAATAAGGGATGGAGATTCTCCCTGGTTTCTTTTTTTGCTGTTAATGTATTGGTAAAACCTTTTTTTATTGTCCTTTATAGCAGTGGCCAGATTGAGCTCCAGCTGGGCTTTTGCCCTTCTAATTTTTTCTCTGTATGTCCTCATAAGCTCCCTGTACTCAACTTGAGTTGCTCACCCTTCCTTCCAAAGGTGATAGACTCTCTTTTTCTCTCCGAGTCCCAGCAAAAGCTCTCTGTTCAGCCATGTCGGTTGCCTTCCCTGACATTTCGTTTTGCGACACACGGGGACACCCTGCTCCTGTGCTTTTAAGACTTGAAGACACTCTTGAAGAGCATCCAGCCTTCCTGGACCCCTTCACCCCTCAGAACTGACTCCCAAGGGACTCTCTTCACCAGTGATCTAAGCAGGCCGAAGTCTGGTCTCCGGAAGTCCATAGTGGAGGTTTTGGTGACCCCTCTCCTTATTTCACTAAGAATCGAGAATGTAACCATTTCATGGTTGCTAAGCCCAAGACGGCCTCCAACCTCCACAACCCCCACCACTCCTTCCCTGTTAGTGAACAGCAGGTCCAGTAAGGCACCTCCCCTGGTAGGCTCACTTACCAGCTGTGTTAGGAAGTTATCTTCCATACACTCGAGGAACCTCCTAGCCTGCTTGCTTGCAGCAGAGTTGTTGTTCCAGCAGATGTCCAGTGGGTTGAAGTCCCCCACCAGAACTAGGGCTGGCAATTTTGAGACTTCTACCAACTGCCTGAAAAATGTTTCATCTGCTTCCTCTTCCTTGCTGGGTGGCCTGTAGCAGACTCTCAACAGGATATCTGCCTTATTTGCCTTCCCTCTCATCCTCACCTGTAAAAACTCCACATGGTCATCTCTGTCATTGAGCTCTATACAATCAAAGCACTCCTTGATGTATAGAGCCACCCCACCTCCTCTCTTCCCTTGCCTATCCCTTCTAAAGAGCTTGTAGCCATCTATTGAAGCATTCCAGTCCTGAGTCCCATCCCACAATGTTTCTGTTATAGCAACTAGGTTGTAGTTACCTTGCTGCACAAGGGCTTCCAGCTCCTCCTGTTTGTTACCCACGCTGCGTGCATTGGTGTAAATGCACTTGAGCTGGGTTATTGATTTCATCCCTGACAGGGGCACGCCACCCTTAGGCTCATCTCTAGTGAGCCTGGTTTTATCGCCCTCCCCGCCCCTTTCCCCTTCCAACCTAGTTTAAAGCCCTATTAATGAGCCCCGCCAAGCCCCTTGAAGAATCCTTCTCTCCTTTTGAGACAGCTGAACTCTGTCTGTCCCCAGCAGGCCTAGTGCCATGTGAATGTTCCCATGATCGAAGAAGCCAAAGTTCCACTTGTGGCACCAGCTCCTGAGCCACATGTTAAGCAACTGTGTTTTCCTATTCCTCTCAGTAATCAGTGCAGTTTTCCCTGCCACTGAAGGGACTGAGGAAAACACTACCTGTGCTCCTGATCCTTTAACCAATCACCCAGTGCCTTGAAGTCCTTTTTAATGGTTTTGGTACTTCTGTCCTCAACCTCACCACTTCCAGCCTGTATGACCAATAATGGATAGTAATCAGAGGGCCGTGCCAGACTGGGGAGTTTCTTGGTAATATCTCTGACCTGGGCCCCAGGGAGGCAGCAGACCTCCCTGTGGGATGGGTCTGGTCGGCATATGGGGCCTTCTGTTCCCTTCAAAAGAGAGTCACCTACAACAATCACCCTCCTTTTTTTCCTGACACTGGTAGTCTTAATGTGTGAAGCTGGCTGAGTCACCCCAGGCAACTCCCTGGGTGTACCGTCATCTGTTTCCTCCTTTGGCTGGCCCTCCAGTTCCAGAGCCTCATACCTGTTGTTCAAGGGCAACTGGTAGGGTGCAGGAGACCGGGAGGAAGTTCGCCTGCCCCCCCCGAGCAGGGACCTGCTTCACTTCCCCTGTCTCTTAGCTCTCCTCCGACTGCCTGGTGGCAGGAGGGGAGGGAATCCTCAGCTCCCTGAGGAACCTCTGTCTGCTGCCTTTGCCCCAGAGTGGGGCTCCACTAGTCTGTCTCTTGCTCACACTCCCTGATGCTCCTTCACCTTTCCAATTTCTCTTCCAGTTCTGCCACTTGACTGAGCAGATCATTCACCTGCTCACACTGCACACAAGCCTTCTCCCTGCTGTCCTCTGGCACCAGTGCCAGGCTCAGGCATTCCCTGCAGCCAGACACTTGGATAGCTGCATGTCTGGGAGGAAGTGCCGTTTGGGTCCCCACTGTCTTCCTAGCAACAGCTTTTGACCGTGCAGTCACCATGATACATAAGTAGATATATATGCACTGCTCCTAACTTCTAACTGCTAAGTGATTCTCACTGCCACACCTCAGCTCCCCGCCCCCTGCCTAGTTCACAGCTCCTCAGTGCCCTGCCCCTCGCCCTTTGCCTCAACAACTGCCCCATGCAAACTGCCTAACAGACCCTGTTCGCCGTGCTGGTGTTCACTCGCATACCCCAGGGGCATTTAAATTTCCTGCGCAGCTCCTGGCCATGCCTGTTCTGCGCTTGATTGGCTGCTGCGGACTTTCTGGTCCTGCTGGGGCTCAGGCAGGGAATGGGGTCCCTGAGCTCGGAAACCCCCCTGTACTGAACTATTGAACCCCCACCTCGGGCTTACCTCAGTCACCGCCACTGCTGCTGCTGCAGCTGCTGATGCTGCTGCGACTTTGCCCACTTCTCTCTCTCGGTTCAAAATCCTAAATGCTCGACAGTGACACTTTCATCTACTGATACAAACTTTTCATAGCCAACTATTCATAGCCAGCATTTTATAGCTAACTATTTCATGGCTTTTTTTAAGAGGTCTTAGGGCTTTCATAGTGTTTAACCCTCTCATTGTATCTTCACTCCTTCCTGGTGTTTAACCTAGCTAACAGTACTTCTGATCCCTTAAATTCTTCTGTTATGTAAAATGCAACATCTCCAATAGGAGGTCCAAGTTTTATTGAAACCCTTCTGTGCAGGAAATATCAGAGTGAAAAGAATTGTCATACTCCACTGCACAAAATTGAAGTGGAATCTAAGTTTTTATGGGGAAAGATTAGTTTCTTGTTTGTGAATGGAAACATTATATACTTAGATACCACCATCATGGCCACCTACCAAATAATATCTTTATATTAATCTTGCAAACAGCATTTAAAATTAATTAGAAATTCAAGCACTATGATTCCTTCTGAAACACAAATATTTTTATTTCAGCTGTAACCAGAAAGATAATAACCAGCACAAGTATTTGAAGAGAAATTATATTTCGAGACAGCAATGCTCAGAAGCCCCAATGCCTTTACACTGCTGGAACAAAGCAAAATTTTTCTATCACATGCAAGCCTACATGGAAGCCATCCCTGGAAAGATAGGCGTTTTGAACTGGTACACTACGAATGGCTGGTGTTGAATGTGATTCATGTTTGTGTTAAGGTTGTGGGACATAAAAATTTTTTGCCAAAACATTTTTTGCCAAAGCTCTTTGCCAAAAACAGTGCTTGATGCTCAGCTGCTTGCTTTTTTTTTCTCTTTTTTTTTTTTCTTTTTTTCTCAGTCATACCTTGAAGTTTTAGAATTTTGAGTTATTTCTAATTCTAAGCCTTTAAAGTCTAATTGCAAGGAAAAAGGAACATTTTTCACGCACTAGGTCACATTTTTTGGTTTTATCTGCTTATCCAATTTAATCTGCTTAATTTCTCTAGGTCAGATACTAATTTAGGCCAGACATAGCATAAGATTAACCCTTTTCATGAGTGTGTGACTAATGCTGAACTGTCACAGTCAGCTACTGACTTCAGTGTTGCTGTAGTGGGTTGGAGCAGCTCAAGGTCCACCCTCAGTTAATCTGACAAATGAAACACCCAATGCCATAATTTTAAGACCACAGTGCAATAATTGCTGAAAAATATTTAAAATATACTTAGCTTATGATGACAAGCGTAAGACCACAGTTTTTAGTACCTGTCAGATTTCCAGCTGCCTTGGATACAGAAAAAGAGAAAGTGATAGGAAATTACATAAAGTTCACTTCTGAAGTTCTGGGTATCTTCATGTTCCCAGTGATGAAGGGAAAAAAAAAAAGTCATTGCAGCTTCACTAATGGAATTTTAGCATTGCTGCTTTGGCCAGAATTTCCAGTTTTTAGATGCTGGGGGTGGGGAAATCACTGGAAAGAGGAAATAAAAATAAGGTTTGGGGTTTTTTTTGCCCCAGCAATCTATAATTCCTGTGAACAAGCATCTGTGGTTCCCATCTCTATTCCTCTCGTGCTTTTATGTATTAATTTCTTTATGCGTATGCTTCTGATGGCTTTAGCCGTTTGAGACAAAGGAAAAAAGAATGACATATTGTCACACATTCTAAGTTAAGCATATTAATTAACAAGTTTGGTTGTTGCTTTGTTTTGTTTTGTTTTGGTCTGTTTGTTTTGTGGTTTTGTTTGGATTTTTTTTTGTTTGGTTGGTTGGTTTTGTTTTAAATGGTGGGTAAGAGCATCCATTTCAGATGCATCCATTTCATTCTCAGCAAAACAGATAATTCAATCTCTCTGAAACTTCTCTTCTAGCAGGTTTCTGGGGTGATAAAAAATGGAACCTGGGATATTAAGATAACTTAAATTCTGCTTCCAGGTTTACCCTTTGAATGCCTGCAGTGTAGCCACAGTGGAGGACTATTTCCTTATCTGTGAATAGAAGTGATGATATTGCCTGTCAAAACAGACTATGGAAGTACTGGGTTACACAATTATTATATGTGGGCACAGCATAAAGCAGGTAGCAAAAAGCCATTTTGCTGCTATTCTTATTCCCTGTTACCACCTTCAATGGCTGTTAATGCCATTCAGTACTTTCAAGTTGTCAGCTCTTCAAAACAGCATGAAGTACAATGGTTTATGAGCATCTGTAGCAAGGACATCTCTCAGCCAAATCTTGGTTCTGTGACAAGCACAGAGTCACAGAGTTTCACAGTCACAAAGTGGTTTGGGTTGGAAGGGACCTCTGAAGGTCATTGTCGTCTCTCACAGTCATCTAGTCCAACCCACCAGCTAGAGCAGGATCACCTGCAGTAGATCACACAGGAATAGATCCAGACAGGTTTTGAAAGTCTCCAGAGAAGGAGACTCCGCAACCTCTCCAGACAGCCTGTTCCACTGCTCTGTTACTCTCACAGTAAATAAGTTTTTCCTTATGTTTAACTTGAACCTTCTGTGCTCCAGCTTGCACCCATTGCCCCTTCTCCTGTCATTGGACACTGCAGAAAAGACACTGAACCTATTGTCTTGACACTTGTCATCTAGATATTTGAAATAATTTATGAGAGGCCCCCCTCAGTCTCCCCTTCTCCAGACTAAACAGACTGAGGCCTCTCAGCTTTTCCTCATAGGACAGATGGTCCATTTCTCTAATCATCTTTGTGGCCCTGCAATGGACTCTTTCCAGTAGTTCCTTATCCTTTATGAACTGGGGAGCCCAGAATTGCAGTGTCCTCACCAGGGCAGAATAGAGGGGGAGGGTAACCTCCTTTGACCGACTGGCCACACTCTTTTTAACGCACCCCAGGATGCCATTAGGCTTCTTGTCCACAAGGGCACATTGTTGGCTCATGGTCAGGACCCTGAGGTCGTTTTCCCCACAGCTGCTCTCCAGCAGGTCAGCCCCCAACCTGTACTGATACACAGGGATGTTCCTCCCCAGATGCAGTACTTTACACTTGCCCTTGTTTTTCATTAAGTTTCTCCCTGCCCAACTCTCCAGCCTGTCCAGGTCATGCTGGATGGCAGCACACCCTTCTGGCCTGTCAGTCATCCCTCCCAGTTTTGTATCATCATGGTACACTCTATCCCTTCATCCAGATCATTAATGTACTCATTGAACAGGGTTGGACTCAGTACTGACCCCTGGGGGACTCCACTAGACACAGGTCTCCAAATAGATTCTGCCTGACTTACCACAACAATCTGACCTCTGTCCTTCAACCAATTCCCAGTCCACCTCACTGCCCTATCATCCATTCAACAGTTTGGCTGTGAGGATGCCATGGGAGATGGTGTCAAAAGCCTTGCTGAAATCAACGTAGACCACATCTGTGGGGATTTATGGAAAATTAGCATGGGATTTATGGAAAATTAATATGCCTGAATTAAAACAGCAGTGTTGCAGGTGCTGCTGACCAAATTGTCAGGCACCCTGAAGCAAACCGTGGAATCAAGCTAGTGTCTCACAGGCTGGTACCCCACGGGACCAGTAAACAGCAGGTGTCCTACAAGTAGGTATCCCACGGTTGTTATCTCATGAAGTAGTGAGAAAAGAATGTTGTAGTAAGAACTGAGAGGCACTGGCTGGGAAGCGAAAAGCCCTGAGTCATCGTGACACAGACAGCAAATGACAAGACACGTAGCCAATCATATATGAAAAGTGTATGTATGTAACCAATGGGGTTTGTACTGGGGGGGTGGAACATCTGGAGTCAGAGGGGTATAAACTGCCGCCATTTTTAACAATAAAGGTCTTCAGTTATAACTCTTATAGAGTTGTGTGAAGTCCATACACTGCCTCGACACACATCCACTGCCCTGTCCTCATCTATCCACCCAGTTACACAATCCTAGAAGGCTTTCAGATTGGTCAACCATGACTTCCTCTTGGTGAATCCATGCTGGCTCTTCCTGATGGCCCTCTTTTCCTCAGCATGCTTTGAGATGGCACCTACAACAAGGTTGAAAGAGTTGGGGCTGTTCAGCCTGGAGAAGAGAAGGCTCTGAGAAGACCTTACAGTGGCCTTCCAGTATCTGAAGGGGGCCTACAGGAAAGCTGGGAAGGGTCTTTTTACCAGGGTGTGTACTGATAGGACAAGGGGTAATGGTTTTAAACTGGAGGAGGTCAGGTTTAGGTTAGATGTTAAGAAGAAATTCTTTACTGTTAGGGTGGTGAGACAATGGAACAGGTTGCTCAGGGAGGTTGTGGATGCCCCCTCCCGGGAGGTGTTCAAGGCCAGGTTGGACAGGGCTTTGTGCAACCTGGTCTAGTGGAAGGTGTCCCTGCCCTTGCAGGGGTCTTGGAGATAGATGATCTTCTAGGTCCCTTCCAACCCAAACCATTCTATGATTTCTATGATTCTATAAGTTAGTCAAAGTAAGATTAAAAGTTTGCCTTATTTTCAAGAAAGTGACTGTAATTAAAACATGTTACTAGAGGCTATTAAATTACATGCTCACATTCCTTTTAGAGTTGATGAAGTTTTCTAGATGCAAAAGAGATGTTCAATGCAATGGTAACAAAGTAACATTAGCTATAGTCAGGTAACAAGGGAACATATGAACTGTTTAACATGTCATTTGTATTCATCTATTGGTGACAACCAAGATTAAGTTCAGAAGAATTCCCCTGTGGAAGAGGGATATAATCTTTTGAATTCCTGAAAAAAAGCCAAACAAGTGAATTGGGGAAAAAAGGGTTAAGACTTTTTGAACAGACAACAGAAGGCCGAGATGTGCTACATTCCTTAGATAAGGGGAGTAGCAGTCTCTTATCTGTGCTGTAGGAATTCTCCTTGGCTAAGCAGAACCAGATGCAGTCAGACTTTCAGTTACTATTCGTCACTAGCTGAGTCAAAGTGCTTCAAAGTTAAGAGTTCACTGCGAGGAAGACTTCCAGCCTTCATCCTGAAGACCCCATAAGACCACTACCAGACAGCACTGTGCATGTGGAACTAGGGGGGTAAGTAATTAGCATAAGCAACACCTTTTCTAAGAATTTAATGAATATGTATCATGACCTTACGAATATTCATGTACGTGCTAGATAAAAATAGAGCTTTACTAACACAGGGCATGCAAGATAGGAGGAGCTATCCCCCTTGCACCCAGCGCTGTGTACCTTCTTTATAACCTCTCTGGGGTTGTGAAATTTGTTTCTGCACATCACAAGCCTCCTCAGAAAACTCACTATTGGAAAACTTCTAGCCAAATTAAGACATTGGCATTCCAGGTTATTTTCACAAGTTTATTGTCTTCAGGCTATAAAAAGTAGAATATGATAGGCATTTAATCGGTACCACAGGACAGAAAAGCTTAGATTTAGGAAAGGTTTTTAGGAAAGAATATGTCCTGGTTTGAGCCAGAACAGAACCAATTATTTTTTTTTTAGTAATTTTACTTTTCCGTTAAGCCTATTCTAAATAACTGCTCTTTCTGAAATTAACAGTATATTTTTCAGTCAGTGTGTGCTCCTAGTATTGAGAACACTCGATGTTTATAGTTATTGCTGGAGAATGGTATGCAAAAAGGCTCTTGCTTACACTTATTCCTATGAGCCAAGGTCCCTGCTTGGTTCTGTTAAACTTCTCGTGTGCCAGAAACAAAAGGAAGGAAAAATTGTCACACCTGGGACCCTCGCTTGGGGAGGAGTGGAACAGACAGGTGGCCAAAATTTACCAAATGAAGTATTTGATTCCATATGAATTATAATCAATGTAGATCTGACGGATCATGAGGATCAAGCTCTCCTTGTCAATGAACAGTGTCCTGAGAGGACTCTTACCTGTTCCTCTGCCTTTGATCCCAATCTGTGAGTTCCTGATTCCACGCTTCCTTAATCCTGTTCCCATGGTGCCGCTGGGCCCCCGAGTCCAGTTCAGGATCTTCCCAGGGACTACCCTTCAGTCTCAGTAGTACACATGAGCAATACTGGGGAGGGGGCGGGGGTGTGTGATGTAGGTTTAGTTTCTAACCCCTAAGTCTCTCCTCCTTATACTCTCTCCTTTCCCTTTCTGGGAAGGGAGAGGGGTTAATAGAGAGCATCTGTCATCTTTTCAATTGCTAGCCCAGTGTTAAACCTTGACAGAATTAATGGTGAGAAAATAAAGGAAACCATTTTCAGAAAGAGACTAAAAATCATCTCCTCTTAGTGTATTAACATATTTAAAGAATCTGTTAAATACTGTCCTTTGGTCAATTCCTTTTGCATGTAGAATCACACACTGAGGACTATCTGGATGCCTTATTTTGAGTTTGGAGTTTGTTAGGTTTTTGGGGTTGTTTTTTGTTTGTTTGTTTGTTTTTTATTGTTGTTTGTTTTTTACTTTGAAGATTTCATCAACATTTAATTGAAAAACAGGTTACTTTTTTTTTCAAGAACAATGGTGCCTTGTTTTTAAAACTAAAGTAGCCAATGTTTCCATTTAAAGACAATAACAAGAAGCTACCAGTAGATAGAAGCTAGCACTAACAAAATCATTGAAACGTTTATCTTCTATGTAGTACTTGTAAACTTCAATATAAATGATGGATGTATAGTCACCTTTCTCTGATAGATCACTAGCTAAAAGGTTTATCCCAGTAAGCCATATATAGTGAACAGAAAAAAAATCTTCGGTTTGTATCCCTCAGCCTGTTAAGGACAGAGGAGATCTAAAGTTCCGGTGGTTACAGTAAACACCACCATAACTGATACTAATAATTTACTACTGTTAGTTAGCATCTCTGCTACACAGAGCACGCACTAGTCATCTTGGAAAATATTACTCCCATGTCCATGAAGGACAGTTTCATTCACTGAACACCCATATCTTCTTTAGCTGCTTAGGGGTGTGGCATTAATATACGATCCAGTTCAGGTAATGCTACTCCATGGGGTGGATTATGAATGTTAAATACATGGCATTTATAGGTCAATATGAGATAAATAAAGACCCATCACCTAATTATGTAGGAAGTGAAACCATTCAGTAGAGGGTAACAGGCTTTTCTCTTCTCTTTTCCAAAAAATAATGCAAGTAAAATATTACTTCAATCAAAGCAACTCTAAAAGGATCTATTGCTTCTCGCTTTTTGGTTTTGTTTTTTTTCAATTTTGCTTATTTGCTTTTTAAGAGTTGAAACAGGCTGTGGTTTTAAGAATCACAAATACGGGGGTTTTTTGCAACAAATTCTTCATTGCCAATTCCTTAAAATGATAAACTGAGATTTTGTAGTCTTAGAAGTATTAAAAAATAAATTTCTAACAGGAATACAGTAGCAATCTCACATTGGTTCTTTTATCTTACAGAGATATATTCCCTGATGATTAATAAGATTTTATTGCATATAGGCTTATGTTGTGCTATGCATTAACTGGAATTTTTGTTTTTATCAAACAATGGCACTGTTGTCTCTATATCTCAGCAAGATTACAGATCAGGTTCATTAACCAACTATTTAATCACTGGCATTTAAAAAAAAATTAAAGAGAAGAAACAATTAGGGCTCACAGAAGAGAAAATAAAATGACAATAAGTACAAAAAAGTTGCAGGAATACTCAAACTAAAATGATGAGAAAATAAATTGTTTCTTATACACTATTTTCAAAATACTCTTTCCCTGAGAGACAGACCACTTCTACTTCCAACATTTAGTGTTAGCAATTCTCTATTTTACTTAATAAAAACTATCATTCATGTTGGCAGTCGCTATCATACTTCGTTTTGGATGCAGTTCTCAGTGGAGTAATTTTTTGAATAAGCTACTGCATGACAGTAAGGAAAACATTAATAGATACCTCAACACTGCATACCAAAGCAAAAAGATTGGAAAGGCTTTTTTGCTAGGCTAGACAACAGAGATCCTGGCCAGACTGGGAACTGTCACAGGCGGAGCAGCAAGAATTATGCATTTCTTTGTATTCAAAAGCAAGAAAGTTATTTATTTGAGTTTGGTAATGTGTAGAAAGCAGTTCTGGATGCATGCAGCACTGTTCATCATGTTAAGTGTCCATAGAGACAAAAAATGTGCTTTGTATCCATACATTTGGAAGCATTTTGGCTTACTGTCCCTTTTCCCACATCCAACCCAAATACACTACAAAGCCACCTGTCTTGTTATACAGTTACTTTTCCCAAGTCTTGGGACATACTTACTTTGAGAAACAGACACATCAAAAAAGTAATCTTAGTATTCCTTAGATTTGATGAAGCTACACATTTTCTTATATGACTGGAGGTCAGTGGTGTATTAGTGACTGCACTAGTACTGAGTAGTTGTGTATCCAGGGGTCAGTATTTGGTTCAGCCCTGCTTAACATCTTCATTAATGTCCTGGATGATGGGGCAGGGTGTATTGTCAGCAAGTACGCAGATGACGTAAAACTAGTATGAGTGGCTGATGCACCAGAAGGTTGCACTACCACTCACAGGGGCCTTGACAGCCTGGAGACATGGGCTGACATGAATCTCAACAAAAAGAAGTGAAAAGTCATGCCCCTGGGGAGGAACAACCCCACACATGGTGGGGGCTGCCCAGCTGGAAAGCAACTGCGAGGGAAAGGCCTTGAAAGTCCTGGCTGATACCAGGTTGAACATGAGCCAGTGGTGTGCCATCGTAGCAAAGAAGGCTCTATTGGTATCCTGGGTTGCAGCAGACAACATATTGTCAGCTGATCAAGGGAGGTGAACCTGCCCCTTTGCTCAGCACTCATGAGGCCACACCTGGAGTACTGTGTCAGGTTCCGGACCCCCCCAGTACAAGAGAGACATGGACATCCTGGATCAGGTCCAATAAAGGACTACAAAGATGTTTAAGGGACAGGAGCATCTCTCCTGTGAGGAAAGGCTGAGACATCTGGGATTTTTCAGCCTAGAGACAAGGTTCAGTGAAGAACTTACTAATTTCTATAAATACCTGAAGGAAGGGTATAAAGAGACAGAGACAGGTTCTTTTCAGTGGTGACAGGATGAGAAGCAACGATTACAAATGGAAACACAGGAGGTTACCTTTGAACATCAGGAAACACTCATTTACTGTGAGGGTGATCGAGCACTGTGCCCAGAGAGGCTGTAGAGTGCCCCTCCTTGGAGATCTCCAAAAGCTGTCTGGACATGTTCCTGAGCCATTGGCTCTCTGTGGCCCTGCTGGGCCATTCCAACAGGAATGTTGGACCAGATGACCTCCAGAGGTCCCTTCCAGGCTCAACCTTTCTTTGATTCTGTGATTCTGTGGCTCTTTCTGTAGCTTTAGGATATATAAATTCTATTGCTTTTAAATAACTTTAGGTGATCAACATAGTGGTGATTTAATATGGGATGTTTATTGCTCTGCAAGCTGTTCTTGAAAATCAGATCCATAGACATCTAAGAAGAAATCTAGTACCCATGTCAATTGTATCTGAGGCTTTTTAAAAGGATATCATGCATTTCTCTCCAATTAAACAACTGACTACCAGAAGGCAATACAATTTCTGCTATTTCACTTATTTTTAGCAGATTTGTTAATATTCTAAACTAAACAGGAAATTGAAAATAGCATCTGCTCCCAAAATGGTTGTGCTGCTCTTAACAGCTTGCCAAAAGACTGCTCAACACATTGGCAAATCATCAGCTGCAATATATTAACCATGATACTGTCTATTCCAGTTCATTAAAATTGTACTGGTGAAGTGGCACACAGCAGGGAAATTTGAGACTAGCTTGCACAAAATATCAGCGTTAAAAACAGGCGGTTCAAAAATCTAAGCCCACATTCAAAACCAGCCACTCTAAGTCCTTCTTTGTGGCCTGGCTTTATATGGAAATTTACGGGGTGTCGCGGACCGAGATAGGTAAAGCCGCGACCCACACCCCCACCTCGGGGAATCGAGGGCTGAGGACCACTCCCCGTCACACTCACAAACAACGCCATTATAGAGTCTGTCTCTCACACAGGGCATTGTGGGATGGATTTTGCTTGGTGAAGAGTCTGACAGATTTAGCAGGAATACATTTGGAAAAGTAATTTTGTATCATGGCAGCTGATAAATAGTTTAGGATTTCTCAAATATCAGTAGCATTTGCAGAATTAAGATGTTATCTTCTATTTCTAGGCTTTTCACAAGACTGACGGTTAAATAATTCCTTCAACAGGTGTGATGAAAAAGAGAACATCAGCTCAGTTCCAAGACAATTTCTCTCATTTCTTCCTGAATAAACACAAACATAAGCAAAATCATTAATGAACCATGCCCCACTTTTGAGTAAAGCCAATGAGTCCAATTAGTTGAGAACAGTTAATTATCCAGACTGGAACAGGAGATACTAATGGACACAATGAAAATTAATTTTTTCTTGTAGGCATTTTAAGGATCAATACAATTTTAACACACATACATTAAAGAGAAGTAGTTTCCTTAATTTTTTCACAGCAATGAGAGTATGTGGTACTTGGAAAGGCTGAGGCAGTAGGGGAGAAGTGAAAAGAGAAAAATACAGAAACATAAGAAAGCCTGCCACTGCACTTTTGCCTGAGACAATTATAGTAGGCCACTGATTTTACAAAAGTTTAAAATGTCATCCCAGTACAACAAAAGGAAATATCACAGTGAAAATTCTTGTCAGTAGCCATTTCCACAAGAAATGTAATGCAAATGCAATTAATATTTCCATTATATTGAGTACTTGCCAACATTACTTGGAAAGTCACATCCACAATTTAAGGAAGAGATGGATCAGGTCACATCCACAATTTCAGGAAGAGGTGGACCAGAGTAATCTAGAAAAGAAATACAGAAACAATTGGGGGCATAGTTTCATAAATTGAAATCCTGATTACAAGAAAGGACTGAACTACCAGAGTTTTCATCCAGAAAACAAAATACCAGAATGTCCTGATTTGAGCCAGGATAGATCTAGTACTTTTACTTTTCTGTTAAGTCTCTTCTATGTAGCTGCACTTGTTGAAATTAACAGCATATTTTTCAGTCAGCATCTGCTTCTAGGACTGAGAAAAAATAAGAGCTTTCATGTACCAAAAGGATTAATTAAGCTCCATTCACTGTGCCTTTTGGGTCAAATTTTGGTTGTGGTAAAATTTTATTTAATGCTAGTCTACTGGAAAGCACTGGGATAGGTTGCAGAGGAAGTCTACAGATTTCTGTTTTAAGAGATTGGGTTTTTACCTTTCTCTCTCCAAGACAAGATTAGACAAATAACTGCCAGGAACAAATAAGAAGTATGAACCTTAGTTAGGATACAGATGTGGGGAAGATGACATTTGGAAATCCCATTTAGCTGTTTCTCCTTATGAATCTATGCTTCTACTCCATTTGTGGATTAAAACAGTGGATGAAAACAACAAAATTAGGTAGAACTAAAAGGTACTCCTTCATCAATCTGATTATGCAAAAAAGATTGCCTGAAGAAACAAAAATAATCGTTATCAATACAGGCTGGGGGATGATGTGGTAGAGAGCAGCCCTGCAGAAAGAGACCTGGGGGTACTAGTGGAGAAAAAGTTGGACTTTTGGAGAAAACAATGTGCACTCACAGCCCAGAGGGCCAATCGCATCCTAGGCTACATGCAAAGACAGGCTGAGGGGGCTGAGTTTGCTCAGCCTGGAGAGGAGAAATCTCCAGGGAGACCTTATAGCAGCCTTCCAGTACCTGAAGGGAGCCAAGAAAGCTGGGGAGGGAATGTTTAAAAGGGTGTGTAGCAATAGGATGAGGGAAAATGGTCTCAAACTAGAGCAGGGTAGATTTGAGTTAGACATGAGGCAGAAGTTCTTTACAATGAGGATGGTAAAGCACTGGAACAAGTTACCTAGAGAGGTTGTTGAGGCCCCATTCTTGAAGACATTCAGGGTCAGGCTTGATGGGTCTCTGAGCAACCAGATCTAGTCAAAAAGGTCCCTGCACACTGCAGGGGGTGGATCTGGGCTACCTGACCTTTAAAGATCCCTTCCAACTTCACACATTCTATGATTCTATGATATACCAACAGATAGGAGCTTTCCTTAGCCTAACCTTGCAGCACAGTATAGAAAGGAGCTATTTTCAGGACTGAGTTCCAGTTCCCTGTGTACTGTGCACTGTGATAGTTAAGTGACTGGAATGACTAGAATTCTGGAAATTCTGACAGAGCTTTAAAAAATATAAAATAAAAGGTACCTTACTGCAAAAACTTCACTTTTCCTAGTTTTGACCCAAATTGGAACCTGTGTCCCAAAATCCCTGTCACAAACTTATTGACAAATCAAGCTTAACTGCACTCACAAAAATGCATTTTCATTGCTTAAACCTTGTATTGTCCCAGTGGATGAAAAATACTAAATAGTTTTTGTCCACCAGGCTCTAAATGCTTGATTGGCTCTAAATGAATTCAACTACCAGTAAATATCTGCTGTGCTGTTTCAAGCAAAACCAAAGAAATAGTAGCCCTGTACATTTAATTGTACAGAAAATCAAACGTTTTTTATTTGTTTTGCTTTTTTTTCTTAAGAAAATAACTTTTCAAAACAGAATCATATTTTAATTAACTGGTCCCAGGTAAGGCATTTATATTTTATGTGATATTGCAATTCTTATATCCTCTCTGACATTGTCATGATAGGGCACTTTCATCAGGCATAAGCTTTGGGCAGCTGAGAATGGACATTCCATGTCACTGAAATCATATTGCTCACATGATCATGGCAGGACTTTTGATGGTTGCTTTTTGGTATGAAATGTAAAAGACAGATCCAGTATGAATTGTCATCATCTATGAGCTTGTCTGACACACATTTTTTTCCAGCCCTGGAATGTAATGAATGCTAGAAGAAGAATATGGCAGAAGAGGCAAGTCAGGGAAGACTAGCAGGATGCTGACTAGTATTCCATGGAGTTAGCATTCACAGAGATGGGCTTAGAGACTTCATATCCAGTTTTAAATAAATAAATCGCTGTCTTCCTTATTTCCAATTGAAGTCACAGATCTATCATCTATCCTAGGGACACAGAAGCACACCATGGCAAGACTTGAAAAATAGACACTGCTAAGATCTGCTATCAAGGCAACTGCTGCCATGGCTGCATTCCTACAAACTTACTGCTGGCTGCATCTTCTGTGCCACAACCTTAATGGCAATCCAGCATGTTGCAGAAAACATCAAGCCAGTCAAAGCTGTCAGAGATAGTACCTGACACTATAAGCATGTGAATTCATAACCATAGCACCACGTACCACTAGCTTCAGCAGGGCTTGTTTAAACATTGCTTGGACATGACATGACATGACATGACATGACATGACATGACATGACATGACATGACATGACATGACATGACATGCCAGTATTACTTTTTGTTCCATCCAGGCTATTTTTAACCTAACTGATGCTACAGGGCTCTTTTTTAGAGCAGGCTTTTTAGTAAAGTTTAGATTGAGGCTAATCAGTTCCACTAAAAAAAAACCAAACCAACAAAAAAACCCCAAACCTTTTTATAAAATGAAGTACTGAGTTTTCACTTCTCACATTGTAGATGGAGTGAGAAAATCTTGAAATACATATAAAAAATGTTCTTTTAGTAGTTTAATTCATTATCCTTGTGTCCAACTATTTTTTATATTTTTTTTCTTTCTGAGCAGTTAACATTTGAAATACTCAGTTATTCTGTTTCATCTTACACTGTTGGGATTTATGGAAAATTAATATGCCTGAATTAAAACAGCAGTGTTGCAGGTGCTGCTGACCAAATTGTCAGGCACTCTGAAGCAAACCGTGGGATCAATAAACACGCTGGTGTCTCACAGGCTGGTACCACACAGGCCGCTGCCCCATGGGACCAGTAAACAGCAGGTGTCCTACAAGTAGGTATCCCACGGTTGTTATCTTGTGAAGTAGTGAGAAAAGAATGTTGTCGCAAGAATTGAGAGGGACCGGCTGGGAAGCGAAAAACCCTGGGTCATCATGACATGGACAGCAAATGACAAGACACGTAGCCAATCACATATGAACTGTCTATGTATGTAACCAATGGGGTTTGTACTGGGGTGGACCATCTGGAGTTATGACAAGTATGCATAATTAGTAGCAAGAGTATAAGAACGCTGCTGTATCTTGAATAAAGTTGAAGCTTGCTTTACCAATCACATTGATTCGACTGCTTGTCTTCCCTCGCCGTCATCAAAGTGGCGCCCGAACAGGGACCCGAGTCCTTGTTCTCACCGGACGACGGGAGATCGGAGAAGCACCGGTAGCAGCTACCGGGGAGCAGAAGATCAGCGAACGCTGGCGTGAGACGTCTGATCCGTGCTTGAACCGACCTAATCAGAGGGGTTCGCCGTCCGATTGGGCTACCAAAAGGAGAAAAGGCTGCATTAAACCACATCGACAGGGACAGTTGCTGGCAGAAAAATGGAAAGTGAGGTAGCCCTTGATTTATTAATGCACTTTTTAGAAAAGCGGGGCATAAAGGACATTGACCTTAAGAAATAATTGGTGGGGTTGGTTGTACTTGGGAAAGTGCAAGGCTGCTTTAAAGATCCAGGGACACTATTTCAGGAAGAGGAAGTGGCTAGCCAAGAGGTGAGCAGCCAGGGAGTAGCATGGGTCAGTCTTAGTCAAGAAGAAGGGGCAGTAGTTAGGATCCTGCTACATATACTCTGTATGAGAGGGATAAAGTATGATGAGGGCACCTTGAAGAAGTTGTTGAAGTGGTGCTGGAACCAGGGTTTTGCTCCTGACCCTGTATTAGCATTTAAGGTAGAGACTTGGAACGCAGTAGGGAACAAACTGTGGGAAGCAATTAGTAACGGCGACCGGACAGCTCATGAACTCGCTGCTGCCTAGCAACTAGTCACACAAACTTTGCAAGCCATGGGAGCAGAAAGACAAGCCGCCGCCAGCATGGACTTGGCACTGACATCCCCTCACGTCATATGGCCCCGAGATTCTAAACCTTTTTCAAAAGTCCCAACCATTTTTGCCCTGATTTCTGATTCGGCAGAGAATCCTAAACCCCCGGAGGAAAGCACCGCGGTAAAACCATCCGCACCGCCCCTGCCTCCCGACGGAGCCCGGACGGAGTCGCAGCCGCCGCCGCCACCACCCCCCTCCTGACACAGCCCTGACGGGTCCGTGCGCTGCTGGCACCGAGGAGCGGACGCAAAAATCGGAGCCACAAGACACAAGAGAACCTAATGGTTTGTATCCACCCTTGCCCGGCGTTGCGAGTGACTGGGGGGAGTCAGGGAGTGAATCTAGCGCGCGGGGGGTGGGACAAGGGAAACATGCGTACGATCCGAGAAGGAGATGGGGGGAGGTGTGCGCTGCTGCCTGGCGGGAGGGAGAGTTGCTTGAGTCAGTTTTGATGTCTGTGTATACGGTAACTTTGGTAGACAAAGGTTCTAAATCAATCTGCTTTAACGTATGGGTTGCAAGCACCGTTTACGCAAGCTCTATGAGATAATATATATACAGGACAGGAGGCCTATGTTTCTTCCATAAATTGGCTTCAGACAGCTATTTCAAGGCAGGTAGAGAATGTGTTTTTTCAGCTGGCTTTTGGAAATGCAAATGCAGATTGCCAGGAGGCAATCACCCTGATTAGGCACTCTGCTAACTCGATTGCTGAGCTGTTAGAGGTGTGTCAGAATGTGGGCTCAGAGTCGCTTAAGGTATCTATGCTGGCTGAGGCCCTTGCTCAGCAGCTTACGGTAGGCAGAGTGGTTTTGAAGTGTTTTGGTCGTGGAAAAGTGGATCAAATTAAAAAGGAATGTCCGACCCGGAGGGGGGGGGTGGACAGTCAGAAAAGAAATAGTACATGTCAGCTGATACGCAGTCCCGCACTCCAGCCTGAGAAAGGGACCGGCGGCTACAGAGAAGCACCTTCCCTCCCGGCCCCCACCCCCCCATTTTTGCCCTCTCGAGCGCCGTCGGCGTCTGGCTGCCGCTGCGGGTTTTTTTTTTTTTCTTTTCCAGCAGGAATCCTTTTGTTTATCAGTGGCGAAGGTGGGAGACCCTTTCAGAACCTGTTTACTGGGGCTCCCTTTGAGTGCTTTTGATTAATTTACTAGGTATGTTAAGGATAAAAAATTTTGGATAAGGTAACGTGTGTTTCACGAGTAGCTTCTATGATTGCAGCTTTAAATGTAACTGATTTTAACCACAGGAGATAGATCTGTTAGGTTCTGTTATGGGAAAGTTAAAGTTTGTTCATTGTAAAATCAATAGTAGTGGAATGGAAAGTACAGCATGGGTGTAACTGGGTACTGGGTGTAACCATATTTGGCAATATTCACGGCCACAATGCAGTTAAGGAAGTATCGCAATTCAGCACATTCCAAGGGGCCTCAGCAACAAGATACCCTGTATCGCAATTCAGCACATTCCAAGGAGCCTCAGCAACAAGATACGCCTGCGCAGAAGGAATGAAGGCTGATGCAAGGGAGGAAGCTAAGAACTATAAAGAAGGGGGAATCGGGGCTATACGGCACGGCAGTTGGTGGAGCGGTGACTCCCCTGCCGTCCAGCGCTGTGCTTTGCTTTTATCTCTCCAATAAAACTTTGTATCCCAAGTTGCCGTGTTGGTGTATTTATAACAGGTTCCTTTCCTAATAATATGCCACGCTACAAAATAGAGCAGTTATTGATTTTTACTATTAGCACATGGACGTGGATGTGAAGATTTTGAGGGTATGTGTTGCATGAACCTGTCTGACCATTCTGAGCCGATAACAGAAGAAGACCCGGGATCTTTAACATCTCACGAAGCATTTAACTCACTCGAGTCTAGGCCTTGATGGATGGCTGGCAGGCTGGGGTATTGCTGAATGGTTGAAAGATCTTACGGTATATGGACTTATCGTACTAGTAGTAATACTGGTTGTGCTGTCAGTTGTACCATGTATTTTGAAAATGCTTAACCACATGATAGAGAAAGCTATGAAGGGGAT
Source organism: Hemiprocne comata (assembly GCA_020745705.1). Lineage (NCBI taxonomy): Eukaryota > Metazoa > Chordata > Aves > Apodiformes > Apodidae > Hemiprocne > Hemiprocne comata. The sequence goes on along the minus strand of CM036587.1, from coordinate 60,551,848 downwards.
ATAGGTAGTTCACAGAAAAAAAAAAAGGGGGGGGGGAATTGAAGGGTCCTTTTTGGAGGAACACGGTCACGAGTATTTGGCTATGAAATAGAAATAATGAAGGTGAATGGACAATACTGAACAGAGTGAGACGGCTTGTGGCACATGTTGGCCCCATGTGTCCCAACCTTTTCCCACTGTAAATGTGCATCCTGGGCAGGATGACTTGTGACACATGTTGGCCCCATGTGTCGGAACCTCGTCCTCCTTATAAAAGGTATGTGGACTGAGTTTCTCTCAAGCACCGTAGTTTGTAATAGCAAGAGTTTATTGCACTTTATATTATGCACCTTTTATTTTGTATTGTGTTGTATTGAATAATCTGTTGCATTGATATAACCTCTGTGTGTTTTGCCATAGTAGCAGTTTGTTACTGGATAAAGAAGGTAGAAGGACTGTGGCTGGCAAAGCGTCTCCTACCATCATCAAGGGCAAGCCTGGGTTGGTCTCTGTGTTTGCCACCAAGAAGAACCTCGAGCTCTGCTGCTGGCTGCAACCCAGTAGGCGTTGAGTGGTGGAGACATATGCCATACCAGACCTTGATGTGAGGGATGGCCTCCTATAAGAGGGCCATCCAGGAGAGGAGGACAGGCCACAAGGCCTGTGATTGACAAAAATTGATACCCTAAAGCCTGGATTATGCTCACCTTATTACTAAAAAAAAAAAAAAAACAAAAAAAAAAACCCAACAAACAGGGGAATTGTTGGGATTTATGGAAAATTAACATGGGATTTGTGGAAAATTAATACGGGATTTATGGAAAATTAATATGCCTGAATTAAAACAGCAGTGTTGCAGGTGCTGCTGACCAAATTGTCAGGCACCCTGAAGCAAACCGTGGGATCAATAAACAAGCTGGTGTCTCACAGGCTGGTACCACACAGGCTGCTGCCCCATGGGACCAGTAAACAGCAGGTGTCCTACAAGTAGGTACCCCACGGTTGTTATCTTGTGAAGTAGTGAGAAAAGAATGTTGTAGCAAAAATTGAGAGGCACCGGCTGGGAAGCGAAAAACCCTGGGTCATCATGACATGGACAGCAAATGACAAGACATGTAGCCAATCACATATGAACTGTCTATGTATGTAACCAATGGGGTTTGTACTGGGGTGGACCATCTGGAGTTATGACAAGTATGCATAATTAGTAGCAAGAGTATAAAAACGCTGCTGTATCTTGAATAAAGTTGAAGCTTGCTTTACCAATCACATTGATTCGACTGCTTGTCTTCCCTCGCCGTCGTCATTACACCACACATAGTATTCACATACCTTTCACCACGCTATTAAAAACTATGGTGCTATGCTATGGGATTTAAAAAAAAAAAGTCAAGCCATCACTGAGAGCATTGTTCCCACATCCTATTACTGGTTGGCAGGTGGGCAAAGTACCTAGTAAGAAGCTAACATAAATTGGAGAGAATATTTTAAAAGCACTAGAAATCCCAGAAAGCTTTAAATATTTTACAAAAGCTTTGCAATAAATAGACACCTCATGGAGATATTCTAGCCAGCAAGTCTCCACCTTTGTGCTTTGAACTGCAGGAAAACTTAGAGAAACCTTCCATGAAAAATAGAAGAAAATGGGAGAAGACTGGTTTTTTTCTCTCTCTCCTGTCTCAGTAAGCAGAGTTTTTTAGTTTGCCTCACAGAAGATCTATTCTAATTGCAACATCAGCCCAATGTTGTATCTGCACCAAGGTCTGAAGTATGTATTCTGAAGTGCTGCTTCGTAATCCATTTCACATTAGTCTCATGAAAAGTACCTTGTTAGAGAAACATAAATACTTTGCTTGATCTCAGCACAATTACAATGAGTTTTGGAGCAAAGATAGGTTGCTGAGAAAATAATTGCATATATATTTATTTATATTTTTACATATATGAATTATAATATTTATAGTAGAAGTAGCGGTAAATCTTAATGCACTCCTTTTAGAGGCATATTTGCTTTCTGTCCTAGATGATGGAAAAACTCTGGCATTTAAAATTCATTCAAGTTGGAGATTGTTTTGTATGAGGCGAGAACACTAAAGGGCAAGAAGTGTTCTTCTCAGCTACAGATGTGTTATTTTACTCCCAAGATAAGGTAAAGCTTCTGAAAATTGGGAAATAAATGACAGAAGAGATTATGCAATATGACTCTACCAGAAAAATTCTGACATTATGTACTTAGTTTCTTTCATATGACATCTACTTTCATACAGGGAACTAGAAAAAAAAAATAAAATCTCTAGATATCTACAAATGTTTCCTATCATTCCAAATGGGAAATGGTCATAAAATCTGGCATGTATAGGTGTCAGAAGAACTATGAGGTAAATAAGCAGCCAGTGAAAGGGAAAGCCCAAAATGAAATATACTGAAAAAGGAATTTTGAGACTTTAAGGCTTACTGAGTTTCTCCAGAATACAACTTGGAACTAATTTTGTTTACACACACAGGCCAATTTCACTCATGAAATTTGGTGGCACTGTGAAGCTTGAAAGAAGTCATTACAAATGAGTCTTGGAGAAAGAATAGCTGACCTTGAGGACTGGAGGCATAGAAATGGAATGGATAATTTTATTACAAAATAAAAGCTTGTGCCCTTTGTAAGAAGTAATAAGCTGAGAGCTTACTAACTGGCAGCAGCAGAAGTAAAAAAAAGATACAGACTTCTTGAATTGATCACAGGATGTGAATTGATGAGGGGAGAACATGGCCATTTCTGTAGAATAGACACACACAACCCATAACCAGGATCAATATCCAGTAGATGTAGGGAACTAAAAGCAAATGTGTTAGAAAGATGGAAGTGAAAGAAAAAAAAAAAAAAAAAAAAAAAAGAGAAAAGAGAAATTGAACCGAGAAAATCTTCAAAATTTCTCTTAACAGGAGAAATTCAGGATATCACATGAAATTACCAACAGAAGTTCAATAAGAATATTCACTTTTACAGTATGCATAATTAATACAGTGGCTTTCATTGTATGAATAAATTCTATGTCATGTTGTAATGTCAGAATTATAAAAGGAATATAAGATAGTGGAACAAGATCCAATAACCCAAGGAAACCTCCTTTTCCTAAGCTCCCAAAGTCATGTGTTCTTCATGGGTTTCCCAATGTTTGTGTCCATAGCCTGTTCTCATTTTATATTTTAAAATAAAACCCTGTATTAGTTTCAATACTGAAATATAGTTATTGTCTGTATATATATAGTTATAGTGTGTATATGTATACATGTGTATATAAAAATAAAATAACTGTACACTAATTCAAATCCAGTCTTCCTGGAAGAAGTAGAATCATTGACTTTGCCAGACACTGCAATCTAAAAATCATATGCAGTATATTATAAAGGAAGTAATCTACAACTATAGATTATATTTCATAATTTTTTTAAAAAAAATACTATTCCTTCTACTAATCCTCATTAAAATAAAGTCTTATTCTCATCTTGTTCCTTAGAAAACAGATCAAATTGCAGTACCTAATATAGGAGAGACAAATACACAAAGTAATATACTGTAACACTGAACTGAATGCCAAAACATTAAATGGAATACTAACTAATACCATAACTAGGCAACGTATATAACTTCCTATATACAACATTTTTTCCTCCTCCACCACAGAGGGTGTTTCAATAAATGTGCTAAATATTATTTTTTATTTTTCTTCCTTTTCATATTCCACCTAAGACAGGCAACTCTCCTTATCCCACTCCTCTTTACAACATAGCTTTGTGGCAGTTACCAGGTTTCGTGTTGTACAATAACTACATTTTTCCAAATCAGTTCTCTAAATAATTTCCTACTACAGTCACAATACCTAATTCTCCTGCCAACACACCCTCTGAGAGGATATGTATCCCTGCTATAGGCTTTATTTTTTTGCTTTTAACAAATATGTCCATGATAATGCTTACTCAGTATTTTGTTAGATGACATTGCAGATTTCCTTCCAAATTGCAGTGCTTGCAAGTACGCCCACATGCTTAAGCTGATAAGTGAAATGCTTGCAATGCATGATTATTATGATCATTTTTAGTGAGCCAAAATACAGATGATGACCAAGCAGTTCTGCAGAAGTTCATTATATGTAACCACAGCTGTCTCCGAAGAATACTATGAATTTGTGGGTTTGCTCCTCCGAAGGTTACGACACACACGGTAAGAAATCTTAAAGGGTGACTCCCTTGCCCCTCCTGATCCAAATAACAAAGGGAAAAGTAAAGAATCATCAGACATTGGACCAGAAAGTATAGTTAATATCTAACAAGTAAGATAGTGCCTTTACCATAAAATCCACACAGCTTCCTAAAGCAAGTAATGGATGACACTTAATATACTTTATAAACCTCGCCCACCTCCACCACAAGAAATGTTTTTTATTTACTTAGATTTAAGAACTTAAGAAATAGGCAGGAGTCAAAAGGTTTTGGACATGGAATTTTTACTCACCTGATCATCAAAGTTTTAGCCTTAAACCCTATTGTTTAAGTCCAACACTTATAGGGAAAATTATGTTGATGAAAAAAAGTCTATGTAATATGTAACAGCATAAACTATTGATTTTTTGCTGTGTAACATGAATTATTGTATATCTTAAACATACATTTTTATCTTTTGTTTAACAAATGAGGATGCTGATGGAGCAGCAGAAGACAGAACTGGAAACAGTCCCAACTAGTATTTAGTTGGGGATTATATACTGTAGTATCAAATTCTATCTTGGTCATTGTCCTGGTTTGAGCCAGGTTTAAGCTAATTTTCCTTTTACTGATTTTTTTTCCTTCAGTAAGCTTTCTCTTAACTAGCAGCAAGTTTGCTGAGACTCCAAGGTCGCTTATTAGCTCTGCTGCTACAGAGGCTACCAGGGCAGGAGAATTGTATCTGTGACCCCCCTGTAGGGGAGCTGGACTAGTCAGACAGCAGAACTGACCAAAGGTATTCCATTCCATATATCTACATAAGCTCTGAGGAAGGTCAGAGATCACAGAAGACAACTTCCTTTTTCTTCTTCCCGTCTCTTCTGTCCATGGCCGGTGTCCAGGGAGGACTCCATCCATCACCGTCAACCCCAGGCTGAGCCCTGACCCTCATTACTCTCCTCACAGCCCTGTCTGCTCTGCTGTTATCAAAAGCAGCGGACTGAGAGTTTTCGGGACTGCTCACAGCTAAGGAGAGTGCTGGGAGAGTCGCTGGGGGTGGGGGGAGGCAAGAGGCTTTTGCACATTCCTGAAAATACTTGTATATAATTGTAGATATAATTAAAGCTGTCTAATTTAGTTTTCAATCCAGCTAAGTCTCTCTCCTTGTTATCTCTCTCCTTCCCTACCTGGGTGGGAGGGGAAGGGGATCAAGAGCTTGTTGTCTCTGGTTTAATTGCTGATCCTGAGTCAAACCTTAGACAGTCATCAATGTTAAGAGTCAAATTCTTCTTGGTTTTTCAAATTCTGCACCTGGTCATGGTACAGCCTGAGTGGGAGTGAGGGTTAAAATTCCTCATTTTTGCTGTGGCCTGTTGGCTGCTTATAAAGGTGGAGTAAGTGGAGCATGAAACAGTGCAACCAAGAAAAGGAGGGCAGGAAGGAGGGAGGGCAGGAGGGTAGAGGGAGGCAGAACATTTTCCTGAACCACCTTCTAATCTGTTCAACAATGCAGAAAAAAACTTGGTGAGAAACTCTACTGCTGAATTCTATATTTTGCAATTACAAATAGTCACATAATAGTTTCCATCAAACATCTATTTTGATCACAAGCACACACAAACAATTCTTAATAACATACAGTGATGCCATTATGGACAAAGGAAAAGAAGAAGGGATGAAAAGCACATCCTCTGTAATAATAGAGATTTTATAAAATAAAACTCCCAAATGATCTTAAAGACCGTGCTGGAGAAGACAGTAGGAAGAAAATATAAAAGGTCTTCCAGCAACCCCTGCCAATCTGAGCTAATCACACAGCCCCACCTCCCGCTGCTCAACTAGTCTCCATTTTCTTTTTCTATGAATAATGAAGAATGAGAAAAGTGCCTCAGATAAAAGGCATGTTGAATACACCTAGACTTTAAGTTCTGGAACTCTGGGAAAGATGGAAACCACAACACAATACTGAACTACAATATACCCCTGAATAAACATATTATTGCTGAAAGCTGCACTTTAGCCTATATTGGAAAAGCGAAGAATTCAACCTGATTGATTCTGATGTACCTGACACCATTAGTAAATCACGGAATCATAGAAAGGTTTGGGTTCAAAGGGGCCTTTAAAGGTTATCTAGACCAACCTCCCTGCAGTGAGCAGGAATATCTTCAGCTAGATCATATTGCTCAGAGCCCCATCCAACTTGCCCTTGACTGTTGCCAGGGGTGGGGAATCTACCACCTCTCTGGGCAACTTGTTCCAGTGTTTCACCACCCTCACAATAAAAAAATTATTCCTTGTACCAAGTCTGAATCTACCTTCATTTAGTTAAAAACCATTACCGCTTGTCCTATCACTAAAGGCCCTATTAAAAAGTCTGTCCCCATTTCTTCCCCTGTACTGAAAGGCTGCAATAAGGTCTCCCTGGAGCCGTCTCTTCTCCAGGCTGAACAACCCCAACTCTTTCAGCCTTTCTTCATAGTAGAGTTGCTCCATTCCTCTGATAATTTTTGTGGACCTTCTCTGGACCCACTCAAACAGGTCCAAGTCTTTCATGTGCTGAGGACTCTGGAGCTGGATGCAGTACTCCAAGTGGAGTCTCAACAGAGTGGGGTAAAGGGGCAGAATGAATTCTGATATATTTAGTAAATCTTTTGATTAATCAAAATTAATTTAGCCATCTGTAAATAAAATAAGAGTCTAGTTTTTAAGTAGATAATAATATCTCATTACTGGAATAAGGCTTGTCCTAGGGGTTGCTCGTATCATTAACTAGTGCATTACTGTAGCAGCTATGAGTCTCAAGCAGATGGTAGGAACCAACTTTAGTAGATGTGGTATGAACATCAACCCACACCTTGTCCGTGATAGTGAAGAAAACAGCAAAATGCAGACATAAGTGTCAAAGACAGTTGAAGACCTTGATCTTGGCAGATATTCTAAATGAATGAGGCAATGATCAGAGCAGAAATAAATTGATTGTGTGCTTCATGAGGGAAAAGATATTGACAGGCTCTTTTACCTTTCCTGTCCTGCCCACCCTGTAGAGTTCCTATTCCAAAGAAGTTCCTAAAACTCTGAGACCAAGAGCAGTCAAGATTATTGATGTGTTTAAGACAGAAGCTTAAGTGAAGGTTAATTTGTTGTGAGGTCCATGCTGAAGGCAAAGGAGAGGATTGTGGGAGGGGCATTAACAATGCCACAATTTACCCTTACAAAGCTCCCAATCTGAGGAAATTATTTGGAATAAGAAGCGAATGACTGATGATAGCTATTATTACCAGCAAAGTTCTTAGATTAAAATTATTTAAAGAAATTTCCTCTCCTTACCTTTAAGGTTTTTAATTTTCTGTCTCTTTTGTATCTTTTCAAACCAATTTAAATATGTAACTATACTCGTATTTTGTTAAACTCAAGTCTTTGTGAGAAACTGAAGGGTTGATTGTTCCTACTATGTGTATCATAAACAGATGCTTCCCTGCTCAAAGAATACCTATGATTACTTTTCAGTTACAGTAGAATCCTATTTGACTCTCAAGACTCAAACCTGTTAGTTTTTTTACAGAAATCTATAGCATTTTTTCCTCCCTATTCTTTTTGTGTGTCTGTACACATTCCTCCAGGAGAGCAATTTACTTTTATCTCAGCTTACAGAAAAACATGCATAGTGACACAGCAGAAACTCATCTGTTGTAGGCACCAAACCTCTATGCTTAAAGAAGATACTTATTCTCTTGTCTTTGGAGAGAAGTTTCACTTTTGTTGAAATTAAGGATATAAGTCTTACTGAGAAAAATTGAATTCTGAATACAATATGGCAACTGGCCTTTTGTTGTTGTTTGTTTTGGTTTTACTGTTTTGGTTAGCAAAGACCAGACATCAATAAATGAACTGGGTTTTTTGTTTATCCACCCTCCATCTCCAACTTCTGTTGAAGAATTGTTACCAGCTGAGGAACTGTTACTAGCTGCCTGCCCAGAACTATACCCCAGATACTGGAAAGATACTGTGTTGTGCCTGAATGTCAAGTGAATTAGGACCTCAATAAACAAATTGAAGACAGGTAGAACATTAAAAACTATATACCATGGGTTTCCTACTATCACATGTCTGAATGAAGTTTGAGCAACATGCAATCCCCAGCGTTCTCAGTTTCCAGAATTACACCACACTGACATCCATATTCATCTGTTGTCAGAAGCTTGGGTATATTCAGCCTTAATGTTAATGGATAGACACTGATGTAGTCTTTCCTTCTGAATGACACAGAACTGTATCAGACTAACTGGAGAAAACAACAGTCCTCTTAGTCCCTCAGTAAATTCAAGCTTGCAAGGTGCTACATAACTTGCTATTTTTAATTTCAAGATAATTAAAATACTCCCTCTTCTCCTCTAAGAAAAATAAAAAAACCTTCCTTCTTTTTATTTTTAAATGTCAATTGTTACACTACAGACAAGCAGAATAACTAAGCCACTACTGAGAACACAAATGAGGTTACTGTCCCTGGGGTTGACCTGTACTGTAAAAAGCCTCACTGACAGTGTAATTGTCCCACATCTTTAAGACATACCATGTCTGCTTATAAATTAATTACTGATGCATAAAGGAAACCATAAGTTTGAGAGTGTGAAATCTTCAAACTTCTGAAATCCTGCATATTTTACTCCTGCCAACTAAGTGTGTAATGTAGAGACAACAGAACAGAGCCTTCCAAAGTTATTCTTAGGAACAAGTAGAAAATAAAACCATTTAAATTTTCCAGTTGCAACTGAACGACATATGATATTCCAGGAGATTTTTAAATTTACAAAAGCTATGAATGTAATGGAATTAATAATTTTTCCTACTCATTTAAGAACAATTGCACAAATATTAAGAAAAATATTTTTGTCTTCTAAGAAGTTCAAGCATTTATGCCAAAGTCTCGCAAGGTCATTAGAAGAACGATAAACCAAGTATTTGCAGACTCTTCTAGTTTGGTTTTTAATCACTCACGTTGTGAACATATGTCTTATTCAAAATGTAATAGAAATATTGAATAAAATTAAGTTCAAGTCAGACCTCTGAAGAACTAAATTTGAAATACCTCCATTTATTGATAACCTCTCTCCAAGAGTGTTTCTGCAATTAACACAATACTCACTTTATCTGAAATTAATTTATTTAATAGCTTACTTTCAACAAATTACTATGTTTATCTATACCTCTGAATTTTCCTTCATTCTCTCCTTTTTTTCCCCAAAGATAATTGCTATTGGAGTGTAAATTATTTTACCTGTTCATATACTTTTATCAATACATCTCTGTCATATCCTCCTTGATCTAATTTCTGAATAGCTTGTTAGGATTGAGGTAATGAATAAATGGAATCTATTTGGAAAGAGTTAATGTCTTTTTCTGAAGTGAGAAATCAAAACCACTTGGTTTTGGTCTTTGAAGCACTCCACATCTGTGAAGTAGTTTGACCCAAATGATATATTCTACCCAAATTTCCAAAAGATTCTTGATTAATTACTTCCACAAAGGTTCTTAATGAAGTTTGAACAGATGTGGAATGAGATAAAATGTCTTGACATGATTAAATAAAATGTTAAAAGAGAAAAAATAAAGGGTAGAAGTAAATGATCATGTTTCAGGAAAGAATAAGGTCACCAGTGACCCTACACTGTGTTCTGTAATCTGAAAAAAAAATTACTAAGGTGTGCTTATGCTACAAACTTTTACAGGCTAGTAGGTACTAAGAATAAATGAAGAGCTGGTGAAGGAGACAGTTTCATGATATAGAGTGACAAGACTACGGAATAACAGATGACCTTCAATGTCGATAACTGTACAAGGAGAGGTGAGGGAAAAATCCAATCCTATCTTACATATAAAGGATGGGTTTTGGAGAGACCACTGCTGTTCAAGATCAAGACTTAGGAGTTACAATACACAATTATCTGTAAACACAAGATTTCAATAACTGTATGTTAGTGAGATAAGGTCACAGTAAGTTTAATTAGTCATTGTTCTCTATTGTCTGTTTTACTTAGTGCTTAAGGCTAAATGCATTAGTGGTTAGTATCTTCCATTCAACTGTTCTTCACACCAAGATATGCTCAGTAAACACCCCCTTCCATTGGTCACAACCTCCTGTCTTTTTTGACATTGGTAGCTTTTCTTGCAAAAGGCCATAGACCTTTGAAGCTCTTTGTTGAAGGATGCTGAATGAGAAAAGTTTATAGCGTTCAAAGAGCTACTGGACAAGAGCAACTGAAGACAGAAGACAGCTCTGTAAGTTGTTGCTTCACAAACAAGAACAGGGACTGCCCCTACTCTGAAAACTGCTGAAGGCTGCAGAACTAACTAGGAGATAGTGAATGAAGTGAAGGGAGAAAGTATGGGATGTTTGCCCTATTCTTTTTTCATTCAGGATCAGCTGGGGAACAGAATACTGAGCTAGTGGGATCCCAGCACAGCTAGTTGGTATACTGGGCAAACATGGTTGTGCTTTGTTAAGTTACAGCTACCCAATATGTGAAAGTGGAAGCCTCTTCCAGCTCTTTTTTTTTTGTTTGTGCTCTCCTTCATTATTAAGCAATGGAACTAAAATTCCCCTTGCTATCCTTTTAAGTTTAGTATCTTTATAAAATCCTTTTCTGGTCTTTCTTTTCTCCTTCCTCAGTTGTAATGCAGTCTTAGCTGCAAGAGGCCTACTGTTGGCTGCTAGGTACCAAACAATAGCTAAATAACTGTCAAGTGTCACAAAGTATCTGACATGACAATGAGTAGTGTGGTCATATGGAACAAGTCCTTTTTAGTCTGTTCTCATATAGCAATACAGTGTCTTTTCATTTCACACATGGCCTCATACTCTTAAAAATGAGCCTGTTTATGTAAATCTACAACAATTGCGTCAAGCTATGTTGTGGTAATACATGGATTCATTAGGCAGCAAACTGAGCAACTTCACAACAAGCATTGGAAGGTTCACGTGATGCATGAGAAAGTTAGGCATCTCCAGAGTGAAATTACACATGTAAAGAACAGTTAAAAAATACTGAGTCTATTAATACATTTCTGAAATAATGGTAGCAATTAAATTGATCATTCGCCTGAGGGTAGAGAGGTTCTACAGAGGGACCTGGACATGCTAGATCAATGAGTTGAGGACAATTATATCAGATTTGATAAGGCCAGGTTGTGCACTTGGGCCACAAGAAGCCCATGCAATGCTACAGGCTTGGGGCAGAGTGGCTGGAAAGCTGCCTGGTGGAAAGGGATTTGGGGATATTGGTTGCCATCTGGACAGCAGTGTGCCCAGGTGGACAAGAAGGCCAACAGCATCCTGGCCTGCAACAAGAATAGTGTGACCCGCAGGACTAAGGAAGTGATTGTCCCCCTGTACTCAGCACTGATGAGACTGTGCCTCAAGTACTGTGTTCAGTTTTGGGCACCCCACTATAAGAAAGACATTGAGTTGCTGGAGTGAGTCCAGAGAAGGGCAACAAAGCTGGTGAAGGGTCTGGAGAACAAGTCTTATGAGGAGCATCTGAGGGAACTGGCATTGTTTAGTGTGGAGAAAAGGAGGCTGAGGGGAGACTTTATTGCTGTCTACAGCTCCCTGAAAGGAGGTTGGAGTGACGTGGGGGTTGGTGTCTTCCCCATGTAACAAGCAACACAACAAGACAAAATAAACTTAGGTTGCACCAGGGGAGGTTTAGATTAGATACTAGAAGAAACTTCTTCACTGAAAGGGTGATTTAACATTGGAATATGCCCAGGGAGGTGGTTGAATCACCATTCCTGGAGGTGTTTCAAAGACACATAGATGTGGTACTTAGGAATATGGTTTAAGCATTGGACTTGTAAAGTTCGGTTAATGGTTGGTAGAGAGACTTGTTTATCTTAAAGGTCTTTTCCAACCAGAATGATTTTGTTATTCCAATGTTCTGTGATTAAGTCACCCAGAATCCATCACTTTCCAAAGCAATGTTACTGTTACATTCTAATTCTCAGGTTAATAGCACTGTGTACATCTAATATTGCAAGAATCATTATTAAAGTGCAGTTTACAATATAATTAGAAAAAAATGAAACAGCAGCAACAAAAGTTCCTAAAAATAAATTGTCATTTGTAGAAAAAAATAATTAACCAGATGGCCATATTAGCCAAAGAAATAACAACATTAAGTTAGAGGCCTTATTTTCCTGGCAATGACGTAAAATTCTTTATGGATGTAATTCTTAATTAACTTCAGAAAAAAAAAGTAACAGATGTAAATCATATCTTGACATGACAGTGGGATTGTCTAACAGGCCGGAGCACCTTTTTTTCTTCCTGCTCTTCCTCCTCCCCCTCTCCACACCGGGTCTCTGATTCATATGTAATAGTGTCCGGAAACCCCTGTACGTTTCTCCCTCTCTGGCTTTCCCTTTCTTCCTGAAGGGGAGCAGGGGGTGGAGGAAGAGGAAGAGGCCCCTGTTTGAGCCTTTCATTATCCCTCTGCAATGTTTCAATCTCTTGCTGCAACTTCGAGATGTCTCGGTTTTTTGCCCTGACATCCCTCTCCGTGTCCTCCAATGCCTTTAACGTCCTTGCAAGTTCCCTCTGCATGTCAAGCAGCTTCCTTTCGTATTCTGCTCGCATGTCGGTATGATCCTTTTTTAACTCCCTGTATTTTCTTTCACGCTCCTGTTATTCTCCCTGTAACCGCATAATCTCCTGTAACAACTTCTCGTCTCCCTCGCTCTGCTCCTTCTTACGCCTCACCCCTGTGTCTTTCTTCCTCAACTGTGTCGCAACCTCCTGCCTCAGGGTCTGTAGCTCCTGTCTTAGGGGCACCACCACTTCCAACACCCGCCGTTCAAAGTCACAGGGGTACGGGAAAGGAAGGGGGTACGTTCCGGGTGGCTGTGCCATTACCCCAGCATACAAGGGGCGAGGAAGGACCGCCGGTGGCTCGGTAGATATTGGACCACTAGCGCCTGTTGGACTCATCGCCCCCCCCGCAGGGCTGCCTGACTCAGCGCCAGACGCCTCCTCCGCAGGAGCATCGATATCGATTATCGCTTCGCTTGTTTTGTCCTCCATTCTCACTATCACTGCGTCTGTGTGCAGGGGCTACAACAGACCCTCGAATCCTGCCAACTACGCCAATAATGTCGCGGACCGAGATAGGTAAAGCTGCGACCCACACCCACACCTCGGGGGGAATCAAGGGCTGAAGACCACTCCCCGTCACACTCACAAACAACACTTAGGAATCAATAGATTTATTAAAGGCACTGAGGGTTTGGCAAGTCCGATATCACCTAACACACAAGGTCTATCTCTATATCTATATCCACACCTATATATCCATATACCAACAGCTATACAACACTACATCTATATACCAATAACAACACAAACAGAAAACAAGAGAGAACCTCTCTCCTTCCCCCCTGTTCCCGTTCCCGGACAGGGATGAGAGGGAAAGCCTGGAGGGAGCCTTTGGGAAATAGAAGAATATTGGAAAAGAGAAGTGAGTGTCTGGTAATGTGTGAATATTATGTAGGAATATTATGTAGGAATGTTAGTAAGATGTTCGCAATTCTCACCACCGGGGGTACGGCCGAAGCCAATCCCTGGTCGGTATCCACGTCCTTTCCCTTGAGACTCTGGGCAAACGGTCCGTTCGGTACGTCCACACGCCGACAACCACAGGGAGTGGCGCCGTAACTTCACGGCAGCCTCCGCAGCGGTACGCTCACCGCGGTGGCTGGATCCGTATAGTATTCACAGAGCGCGCGCCTTCTTGCTCCTCTCTTTTTTCCCGGTTCCGGCCCCGCCGTGCCTCCTGGGAGCTGTAGTCTGTAGACCTGTGCGCATGCGCCTGGTACCTCTGTCCTCTCCCCACGAGTGCCGGGGGGGGGCGGCGCATCGCCAGGAATGGTCAGTGAATGTCGCTGGGTTAAAGGCCATTATAGAGTCCGTCTCTCACAGGGATAGAAGGAACATACAGACCTAAACCCAGGTTCTAGAGACCTCAGTGGGCTGAAGCTTGGGCATACTGCATGAACCACCTAAAATGTGCCCTTTAGGTGAACTTGACTAACTATAATATGAAAACCACACCTTCAGAAGTTAAGATACCTGCCTCCACTTGAAGACCCTCACCCACTGAGCTTGCGCAGTAAAATTCAAAGACACTGTACATTTAAATGAAGACAAGGATACCCTACATCAATCAACTTTAAGATAAGGGATCGTAAGTACCAGTACAAACCTAGTGAACAATGAATATGCTAAACATGTTAATTTTCGAAGTATAAATGTGTGACTGTTCCATTGTTGTGTGTGCCAGCTTTGTGGGAATACACGCTAGCACCTCTTTCTGTGCAGAACTGCTAGTAAATTGCTAATACTTCAACTCTGTCTGTTATTGGCTTGGACAACAGGTAGACAAGCCCTGTTTTGGGACAACATTTTGGTGACCCAGAAGGAACAGCCATAGGCCTTGCCCGGTCTGTTCCCAGTGGTAGAAACATCACGAGAGGACTCCAGAGTGCACTGATGTTTTGATCAGGGACTCCAGACAATTCCTCCTATATGCAGGGGTGGCCAGTGACTCAACAGTGTAGTGGCAGATAGAGGTGTTAGAAGGGTAAGGACGGAGGTTTACTCTGAGGAGTGACTGTTGCTCCTTCTAGAAGTCCTGCAGGCATTGTACTTGATTTAGTATTCGGTGTTTCTACATGTAGACACGTGGCAAAGAAATGGTCTTTTCACCTTTATGAAAAAAAGATCGGAGCTGAGTGTACAAAACCTTGTTGTAAAATTGGAGTGACACCTTCAACCCCGAGTACCCCTTGTACCCTCTTGAAACTTATTTTGAAAAATTGGAATAAATTTGAGGGAGACCCTATGAATAAAAATAAAATTAAAAGTTATTGTAATCAGTTGTGGCTGCTATATCAATTAGAAGATGGGGAAATAATGGCCAGAGAATGGTTCACTGAAATATAATACCTTGTTACAGTTAATGTTGTTTTGTAAAAAATAGAGGCATAAAAAAAAAAAATAGGGACAAAGTACCATATGTTGATGCTTTTATGACATTGAGAAATTATTATGAGGCCAGAAAAAAATGTAAATTACTTAATGTGCACTCAAGTGTCTATGGTATTTATGTAGTAGTTACAATAATTGGGACAAAAAGAAAAAATGAGAAAAAACAAATAGGAATGAGAGAAGGCACATCTAGAGGGAGAAGGAACCCAACGAGGGGGGCGCAGTTATTGTTATCAATAAGCCACAATGGGGTCCTACCCAATATGCCTGGACACCAGAAGGGTGCTTGTTCTGAATTAAAGAAAAAGAGACCAAGTGAGGATATACTGTTACATTTGGAATGAAGAAGGTTGGGGGAAATAAGACTGTTTCCCCATCCATTCCTCTGGTTCTAGACAGGCTGGGGTATGAAACTATATGTTTTTAATGGCTTTATTAACTAGTCATAAAGGATCATTAGGTAAAGATACTGTCCTTGTTGTTGGGGCAACAGGAAAGCAAGGTATAATGTCATTTTTAAAACCAACAGAGTGTGTAATTTGAAACACAAAACTAATTAATGAGTTCCTCTATATGCCAGAATGCCCTCTGCCATTATTAGAATGAGACCTGCTATGCAAATTAACTGCCCAACTAACATTTTCCAAAGATTCTGTGCAGTTACATATTTCTCAGGACAAGCATGGAAAATTCTAATCAGTTTAGTGATGGAATTTCAAGCATTGGAAGCCTCAGAAAACAATATACCAAATGAAGTGATGGATGCAGCAATCCCTTTGGTATGAGCAATGAAAATAGCTAGAAGATCAAAAGGAGTTATTGCTTTGAAAATTGAACTTAAACCTGGAGCACAACTGGTAAGAAAAACCCAATACCCCATCAATCAGATTTGAAGCAGAGAACCTACAATATTCTACAATACAGATTATTGCAGGAATGCCAGTACAATGCCTGAAACGAATGTTTGTTTTGCAGTATTGGATTTGAAGGATGCCTTTTTCTGTATCCCGATAGACAAGAAAAGTTAAAAGTCGTTTGCTTTTAAGTGGGAGATTCTATCAACAGGGAAGAAGACACAATTGTGTTGGACAGTACTTCCATATGGATTTTAAAAGAGCCCTACCTTGTTTGGTAATGTATTGGTGGAGTAATTCATGCTCATGGAGCAGTTTGGAAGGAAAGAGGACTGTTGAATTCACAGGCAACTCCTATTAAATATGGTCAAGAAATTTTAAAATTATCACAAGCTATTCTGGAACCAAAAGAAGCAGCTGTGATACACTGTAAAGCTCATCAAAAAGGCCAGAATGGAGTTGCCCAAGGAAATTAGAGACCTGACCTAACGTCAAAAATATTGTCATTGTTGTGCCAGCAACCCTAAAACTCATCAAAAGACATGGGCAAAAATGGTTCAGAGAGGAAAAACCCCAGGGGAATAGTGGCAAATAGCATTCTCTGAATTACAAAAATGTAATGGATGTAGATATCTTTTGGTTTTGGTAGATACCTTTTCAGGATGGCCTGAAGGTTTCCCCTGCAAATCCAATCAGGCAATTGAGGTAATTGAAGTGCTGCTAAAAGAGATAATTCATAGATTTAGAATCCCGGAAAGGTTATCCTCAGATTCTGGGCCCCATTTAATGGCCAAAGTTGTCCAGGGAGTGTCTAAATTCCTTCAAATTAAATGGGAATTATGCAATCCATGGAGATCGCAGTCTAGTGGAAAGGTAGAGAGGATACAAAATTAAAAAGACCTACTGTTTTAATGAGGATCAGAATTAAGGAAGTTGCTAGCCCATCTGAATTTTGTATGGTAAACCACAGCCTACCAATGAAATCATCACCCCTGGAGACCAAATGCACATTAAGGCAGAAAATTTGCTGCTAAATTATTTGTTATCTCTTTCCAGAGTTCTGTCATCTTTATACAGGTATCTCAATCAGCGTACACGACTCCCCTTGGATACAGCTGTACATGATTTTTAACTAGGAGATTCAGTTTATATTTGGACTTTGAAAGATGAACCTTTAAAATACAAGAGGAAAGGGCCACACTTTATCCTTCTGACCACATTCACAGCAGTGAAAGTAAAGAGAATCAATTATTGGATTCACCAAACCTGAATAAAGAAGGCCCCAGCATCAGAACAACAGATTTTGAAAGAACAGGAACTGTCAAGCTAAGATTCTCTAAAGTAAAATAAATCGCACTTGGACAGGGAATATTAACAGTATTTTTAGAATCTTAAAATGGGCCATTGGGCAGGGTTAGCATTAGTAATTATAGAATATATGTTTCCTTGTAATGACAATTTGATTCTACAACAAATCAGTAAGATTTACAATGTTAGTCAAATAACTTCATATCTGCCACTACCAAAGTCATTTGTTTCCCAGTAGACTGGGGAATTTTCAAATTTTTAATTGTTCTAAAAATTTCTCAGAGATTCAAAAGTTACGACTAGTGGCCAGATCTCTAAGATTGGGATGTTTATATTGTAATTATTTGACACTCACACAGGATACATGGACAGGGGCAATGATGAAAGGTAAAAATATAAATTGTGAACAAGAATACACATTTCTCATGGGACATACTGTTTAATTAAGTAAGGATGGAATTTGGTCCACCCAATGAATTCTAAAAGGACCAAGAAAACAAATTAATTTGGGGTTGCTAACATTATGTCCCTTATGGATAAAATGAGCTCCTGAATTATGGAGAAGAATTAAAAGAGATCATACAGATCCTTGGCAGCATCCCTTAACAGTGGGAAAATCCATTTTCAGACCTTATTTTAAAATTGTGTTTCACTACAGAACTTAACAGGGCAAATTGAAGCCTTAGCAAATACAACTAAAGTAGGCCTCCATGATTGAAATGTGTAATTACAAACAACTTTGAGCATAACACTTCAAAATCTTTTGGCCCTAGATTTATTGTTATTGTATGAACATGGGGTATGTGGTTTTTAAAAATTAGGTTATGATCACTGTTGTGTTCATATATGTTATGGTTTGGGAGACCCCGGCAAGGTGTTGGACACCTATAGAGAGAGAGGGTCCTTAGGACCCTGAAACACTGGGAGGGGTCAGTATTCCCACCTACTTCCTGTCACAATCTATAAAAGCAAGGAGAGCCAGAAGCTTCTTTGTCCTGCTCCTTTCTCCTTGGGTCTGCTGCTCGGTTCCTTCAGCTTCCCACATGCTTGCTCCAGAATCCAACTGCATCAGGTGCTGTGAGGAGCTGTGGGTCTCTCTCCTGGAGCGGCCCTGCGTTCCCCATATCCTTGCAATCATCAAGATCGGTTTTGTATATTTGTATATAAATATTTACCTGTTCTTCCCCCACATTTTACCTTTTTTCCTGTGTTATAATAAATTTGTTTCTAGTTTCAATTTCCAAAGTTTAAGTCTCTCTTCCTTATTCCCCTTCTATCTTCCCTTGGGAGGATGGAGAGGGGGTAATAGAGAGCAATTCTGTCCTCTGAGGTTTTTTTTGCGTTCACCTTTAATATTTAAACCAGGACAATATAACATTTGGACAAGCAACTGGAAATAATAAAACAAATTGCAAAGGCCATCCATGTATTGAGAACTAGCATGGAAACATATCGGTTAAAAAAAACCCCACAGAAGTACATGGGCTAGGATTTTCTTTGACTGGTTGGTTACAGAATCTATTGCAAAAGTTGATAGTATTAATTACAATAATAATAATTGTTTGCATATTATTTGGCTGTCTTAAGAGCCTAATTATTAAACAAATACATAATTTATATGTGATGATTGTGAATATTGAAACTGAGACTTACCAAAAGTTAAGACTTTGATAAGTCTCAAAGAGGGAAACTGATGCTGAAACCTTTATGGACAAACCCTGTTTTGGGACAACAGCAACAGAATTAATATTGGGTTATAAAATAATACAGTTTTTATTAAAAAAATAGAATTGTCTGCTCAGAAACAATTTAATTTTAAATACTTTCTGTACAATAATATTTATGTATTTTCATATCTTGGTAGCATCATCTTGTTAAAATCTAAGTAGTTCCCACCAGGCTGTACTAGACCATATCTGATGGTCTCCTGGGACAATAAGCTGTCTGGTTTTGAGCCAGGATGAAACCAATTTTCTTTTTACTGATTTTTTTTGTTCTTCAGTGAGCTCTCTTCTAATTAGCAGCAAGTTTTCCAGCTAGTGGACCGGTAACACTGGAATGTTTATGTTACTGCCGAGACATCAAGGACACTTTGCTCTGTGGCCTCAGATGCTAAAAGAGCAACCCTCCTGTAGGGAGGAGTGGACTAGACAGACAGCAATATTGACCAAAGTATTCCATTCCATATACCTATGTAAATCTCAGTATAAGGTCAGGGCTCATGGAAGTCAAGCCCCTTCTTCCTGCTTCTTCTTCCCTTCTCTTCTGTCCATTTCTGGTGTCCGGGGAGGACTCTGTCTATCCATCACTGTTGATCCTTAGGGTCCTGCATTTCTGACACTCATAACTCTACCCTCAGTTCTTACCTACTCTGCCGCTATCTCTGGCAGTGGTCCAGGACATTTTGGAACTGCTCACAGCTAAGGAGAGTGCTGTGGGAGTTGCTGGGGGGGGGAGGCAAAAGAGTTTTGCACATTCCTGAACATACTTGAATATATAGAGAGTACATATTTTCTTATAATTTAATTAATTTAATTAAAGCTATCTGGTTTAGTTTTCAATCTGGAAAGTTTCTCTCTCCCTATTCTCTCTCCCTTTCCTACATGGGTGGGAGGGGATCGAGAGCATTATTGTTGCTGGTTTAATTGCTGATCCTGAGTCAAACCATGACATAAGCATATACTGCATTACTGGACCAATGAGATGTAGATGTTACTGCAAAAATCACACACCCTTCACAAAACCCATCTATGGTGGTTGTTCTTCATCTCCGTGAGCAGAATACTTTTACTCTTCTGTGCTGCTGTTATTCATAACATCATATTCATAACATCCATAACATTCATAATGCAGGCTAGAAAAGAGTTGACTGTGACATGATTAAAGAATCTGCTGTGGATTCACAATACCTGTCAGCAGTTCATCTGATGCATTTCCCTAAGCTGGAAGAAATTCCCACATTTCTCACTGAAGTCACTGCAGTGGTGGAGTATCTTTATGATTAATCTCATGTAGTAGTGACACACTTAAGTATTTATGTAATAGCACATAAAGGTAAGCATATGTGAGAGTCTTTGCAAAATCAGGACCCAAGAGAAATTTACCTTTCTAGATAAATTTGATAGCTATCAGGAATTAATTTAGGATTTAGAAGGATGTCAGTTTAGACGCACCGAATTCTCCCTATACCAAATAGTTTCAAATATGGGAATTATTATTGACCCATTGTCCCCACTGTCAATAATTGCTGATTTTGTATCACACTTCATTAACTAAGTTTACAGACTCAGCAATAAAAATATAACTGAATTTCTGATCTGGTTTGAAGTAAAAGCACTGAAACAGGCATTAAAAACAACCATGTGAAAAATGGAAAACTAAGCATCTCAGGTACAACAGCTGAGCAAAAGGCCTCAAGTGAGTAGAAACAGTTTTCCCCCCAAATCTGTCTCTCTTAATACAGAGAAGTAAAAATTGAATAAGACTTGCCCTAGTCTTCAGAATAGCTAGGTTTTTTCTTTTATTCACTATTTTCAATACAACGTTTTCCTATCAAGTGTGCTTACATAAAATACATCAGATCATAGAATCATAGAATAACTTAGCTTGGAAAAGACCTTGAAGATCATTGCATCCAACCATTAACCCTACTCTACCAAGTCTAGCACTAAGCCATATTCCCAAGCACCACATCTAGATGACTTTTAAACCCATTCAAAGATGGTGACTCAACCACCTTCCTGGGCAGCATATTCCAATGTCTGACAACGCTTTCAGTGAAAAAGTTCTTCCTATTGTCTAGTCTAAACCTCCCCTGGCACAGCTTTAGGCCGTTTCCTCTTGTTCTAACACCAGTTACTTGTGAGAAGAGACCAGTGCCTATCTCTTTATAACATCCTTTCAGGCAGTTATAGAGGGTGATGTGGTCTCCCCGCAGCCTCCTTTTCTTCACACTAAATAGCCCCAGTTCCCTCAGCCACTCCTCATAAGACTTGTTCTCAAGGCCCTTCACCAGCTTCGTAGACCTTCTTTGGACATGATCCAGCACCTCAATATCTTTCTTGTACTGAGCTGCCCAAAACTAGACACAGTATTTGAGGTGTGGCCTCATCAATGCCAAGTACAGAAGGATGATCACCTCCCTGGTCCTGCTTGCCACACTATTTCTAATACAGGCCAGGATGCCATTGACCTTCTTGGCCACCTGGGCACACTGCTGGCTCATATTCAACCACCTCTCAATCAGAACTCCCTGGTACCTTTCTGCTGGACAGCTTTCCAGCCACTCTTCCCCAAGCCTGTAGCATTGCATGGGGTGGTTGTGGCCCAAGTGCAGGACCCGGCACTTGGCTTTGTTGAAGCTCATACAATTTGACCTCGGCCCATTGAACTAGTCCGTCCAAATCTCTCTGTAGAGCCTCCCTACCCTCAGGCAGATCAACACTCCTTGCCAACTTGGTGTTGTCTGCAAACTTACTGAGGGTGCATTCTATCTGCTTGCCAAGATTGTTGCTCAAGATGTTAAAAAGAAGTGGTCCCAATACTGAGCCCTGAGGAACCCCACTTGTGACTGGCCACCAGCTGGATTTAACTCCATTCACCACCACTCTCTGGGCCCAGCCATCCAGCCAGTGTTTTTTTCCCAGCAGAGCATATGCCTGTCTGTCATGGTTTGACTCAGGATTGGCAATTAAACCAGAGACAACAATGTTCTCAATCCCATCCCCCTCCCATCCAGGTAGGGAAGGAGAGAGACAATTAAGGAGAGAGAGAATTAAGGAGAGGGACTTAGCTGGATTGAAAACTAAATTAGGCAGCTTTAATTTTATATACAATTACATACAAGTATGTTCAGGAATGTGCAAAAGCCTCTTGCCTCCCCCCAACCCCAGCAACAGTGTTGCAGGTGCTGCTGACCTAATCGTCAAGCGTCCTGAGGCAAACCATAGGATCAGTAAACAAGCTGGTGTCCCACGGCTGCTATCTCAAGAAGCAGCAAGAAAATAGAATGTTGTAGCAAGAATAGAATGTTGTAGCTAGAATTGAGAGACACCAGCTGGGGGTGCAACGGTGCATGCATCAGGGGGTGTGTACAGTGAGTGACAAAACATGTAGCCAATCGTGTATAAGCTGAGAATGTGTGTAACCAATGGGGTTTGTACTGGGATGTGTGATTAGGAGTCAGAAGAGTATAAATTGCAGTCACTTTTGTAAATAAAGGTCCTCAGTTATAACTCTCATAGAGTTGTGTGAAGTCCGTTTGTGAAGCGCCTCGATAGTCACCATGTTTCCTCCTGCATGTAATAGGGGATGGAGGGTCTCCGTGGTCTTTCTTTTGTTATTCATATATTTAAATAAGCTTTTCTTATTGTCCTTTACCATAGAGGCCAGATTAATTTCTAGCTGGGCTTTGGATCTTCTAATTCCCTCCTTGCATAGCCTCACAGCATTTTGGTAGTCATTGTGAGTGGCCTGCCCCTTCCTCCAAAGCCCTTAGATTCTCTTTTTCTCCCTGAGTGCCAGCCAAAGCTCGCTGTTCAGCCAGGCTGGTCTTCTATGCTGCCAGTTTGCCTTACAGCAAATGGGAATGTCCTGGTCCCGTGCCTTCAAGACTTCCTTCTTGAAGAGTGTCCAGCCTTCCTGGACTCCTATACCCTTCAGAACAGATTCCCAAGAGATTCTGGCAGTCAGGCTACTGAACAAGTTAAAGTTTGCCCTTCAGAAACCTAGGGTGGCAGTTTTGCTGCCCCCACCTCCTAGCATCTCTAAGAATAGAGAACTCTAACAATTCGGGGTCACTGTGCCCAAGACAGCCTCCACCTATCACATCAACCAGCCCTTCTCTGTTCACAAAGAGCAGGTCTAGCAGAGCACCTAGCCTGGTTGGTTCACTCACCAGTTGTGTCAGGAAGTTATCTTCAACACATTCCAGGAACCTCCAGGATTGTTCCCTCTCTGCTGTGTTGTAATTCCAGCAGATATCAGGGAAGTTGAAGTCCCCCATGAGAATAAGAGCAAACAACTGTGAGATTTCACCCAGGTATTTATAGAGCTGTTCATCCACTTCACTCCCCTGGTTGGGAGGTCTACAGCAGACTCCCACAGCAATATCAGCCTTGTTAGCCTTGCCCCTAATCCTGATCCAAACACATTCAACCTTGTCATGACTCTGCTCAAATTCTGGACATTCATAACATTTCCTAACATACAGGGTGTGAGAGACGGACTCTATAATGGCCTTTAATCCAGCGACATTCACTGACCAGTCCTGGCGATGCGCCCCCCCCCCCCGGCACTCATGGGGAGAGGACAGAGGTACCAGGCGCATGCGCACAGACTACAGACTACAGCTCCCAGGAGGCACGGCGGGGCCGGAACTGGAAAATAAAGGGAGGAGCAAGAAGACGTGCGCTCTGCGAACACACACGGATCCAGCCACCGCGGTGAGCGTACCGCTGCGGAGGCTGCCATGCCGTTACGGCGCTGCTCCCTGTGGTTGTTGGCGTGTGGACGTACCGAGCGGACCGTTTGCCTAGAGTCTCAAGGACGTGGATCCCGACCAGGGATTGGCTTCGGCCGTACCCCGGTGGTGAGAATCGCAGACATCTTACTAACATTCCTACAAACATTCCTACATAATATTCACACATACCAGACACTCACTTCTCTTTTCCCATATTCTTCTATTTCCCAAAGGCTCTCTCCAGGCTTTCCCTCTTATCCCTGTCCGGGAACGGGAACAGGGGGGAAGGGGGGAGGTTCTCTCTTGTTTTCTGTGTGTGTTGTTATTGGTATATAGATGTAGTGTTGTATAGCTGTTGGTATATGGATATATAGGTGTGGATATAGATATAGAGATAGACCCTGTGTGTTAGTTAACATCAGACTTGCCAAACCCTCAGTGCCTTTAATAAATCTATTGATTCCTAAGCGTTGTTTGTGGGTGTGACAGGGAGTGGTCCTCAGCTCTCGATCCCCTGAGGTGGGGGTGTGGGTCGCGGCTTTACCTATCTCGGTCCGCGACACAGGGCCACCCCACCGCCTCTTCTTCCCTATCATGTTTATTTTTTTTCTGTTTCATATAAGAAAGACATAGACCAGCACTGCCTCTTCAGTACCCTATAGCTTTATGCTAAGTACAGTTGAAACACAAGGCAGTGGTTCAAGAAGCCAGCAGGGAATGCTCAACTCCATTGACTTTGGTAGAGTTATATTTTCATTTACAGTTTTCAGCTATGCTTATTGAAAAGAGTATTAAATAAATATAAGAAGTGAATCAGTGGCCAAATGTGCTGAACTGTATATTCACCATAGCTAAATTTGCTAAATGTTTGATGAAGGATATAAATAATTAGTAACATGCACATACATTTAAAAAATTTCTTCTGCTTAGGCATGCATATATCTGATATCTGAGTTTGGAGTGGCACAATGTGCTTTCCTTGCCATTTCTCTTCCCTAGCACTTTATATGGCTAATGAGGGATCCACATCCTTTTCCTGTGCCTGCAAAGAGGCAGTGGCCTATCAGTTTACTATGTGCTCTTTAATTCCCTGAACTACGGTAGGGAGCTACTGATGTCTATTAACTGTTCACTGGGACTTGTATGTATGGAACACAACATAATCCATTCATTCCCATCTCTATAATGTCATTTTTACAAAGGCATAACACTTGTTTCCTCAAGCCTTCTTCATTTGCTTACTCACAATTAGTCTTCATCGCCTGCCATGGGGAGGGACACCTTCCAGTAGAGCACAGTCCTTAAAGCCCCACCCAACTTGGTCTTGAACACTTCCAGGGAGGGGGCATCCACAACTCCTCTGGGCAACCTGTTCCAGTGTCTCACCACCCTCACACTAAACAAGTTCTTCCTAATATCTCATGTAAATCTACCCTCTTTCAGCTTAAAATCCTTTCCCCTCATTCTATCACTACATGCCCTTGTAAAAACTCTCTCCTCAGCTTTCCTGTAGGCACTTCAGGTACTGGAAGGTTGCTGTAAGGTCTCCCCAGAGCCTTCTCCTCTCCAGGCTGAAAACCCCAATTCCCTTAGCCTGTTTTTTGTAGGAGAGGTGCTCCAGTCCTCTGATCATCTTTGTGGCCCTCCTCTGGACTTACTCCAGCAGCTGCATGTCTTTCTTATGTTGAGAGCTCCAGAACTGGACACAGTACTCCACGTGGGGTCTCCCAAGAATGGAATAGAGGGGGAGAATCACCTCCCTCAATCTGTTGGCCATGTTTCTTTTGATGCAGACCAGAATACAGTTGGCTTTTTGGGCTGCAAGCGCACATTTATGGCTCATGTTGAGCTTCTTATCCACACCACCAAGTCTGTCTCCTCAGGCCTGATCTCAGTCCACCCATTCACCAGCCTGTATGCATGTTTGGGACTGTCCTGACCTTTGTGCAGGACCTTGAATTTTGCCTAATCAAACTTCAGACTCCCATTTTGCATGGGCCCACCTCTTAGGCCATGTCAAGGTCACTCTGGATGGCCTCCCTTCCTTCCAGCAGGTCGACTGCACCACACAGCTTGATGTCATCAGCAAACTTGCTGAGGGTGCACTCTGTCCCACCATCCATGTTGCTGACAAAGATGCAATACAGCACTGGTCCCAATACTGACCCCCAAGGAACACCACTGGTCTCTACTTGGACATCAAGCTGTTGCTCACAACTCTTTGAATGCAACCATCCTACCAATTCCTTATCAGCCAAGTGGTCCATCCATCAAGTCCATGCCTCTCCAATTTTGGTGTGGGGCAATGCCAAATGCTTTGCACAAAATGACTAATACTGTAATATTTTGCCTCATTTAGGGAAAAAATCCTTTTTCAATATACAAAAAAGAATAAATAAAATAGCAGTAAAATAGAAAGTCCATAAAGCATGGTAAGATGCAAGGGATGGGAAATCAGGGTGGAGGAGGAATACTACTAATCTGTTTTAATTTTAACAAAGTACTTAATTCCTCATCAGTGTCAGGTTGGTATCTTGGTTTCATGAACAGGCTCAGTACATTGAAAAGGTCATGGAGTTTGCTCATGGCTTAGGGAAGGCATTTCACATCTGAAGGACATTGGTGAAGATCAGAGACAAATAAAGGACAAAATACATCTTATTCCAGCTAGCCAGGACATATTGTACATAAGCAGCAAAGTTTCACAGGAAGAGTAAAAAAGCAGTGGGAAAAAGCAAAGAAGGACATGTGCAAATACACATAAGCATACAGCTACCAAATTTCTAGTTTTCATTTATTTCTCACAGTGTAGTATCCTCAAAGTATTTCTTTCTCCTCCATTCAAGAAGTGACCAAGTTAACACAAAGAAAGCAAAATAGCAGAGGTGATCTTAAAATACAGCCAATAGTGCCTGTGATTTTTCTCTGTGCTCTGGAGAGAACACACTGGAGGATTTTTCCTTACTCACCTTAACCCATTCCTCCCTGATCCATGGCCTGGGACCAATTTGAAGCAAACCATTAGCCATTTATTAGCACAAAAAATTTTAATACCATGGATGGAACACTTTATTTACATGAGGGTGGCCATGCTGAGGCCTAGACATTCACACAGTGCAAACTAGACTCTAAGCTTAGCAGCACTGTACACATTTCTTGGCTTCCAGACATCCCAAACAGTAACATACTACAACAGGCACCGAAGAGTACAATGCAGTCCGTAACATATGGCATTACAGATTAAAGTGCCAGAAACTTTCTAAGTCTTTATATTAATTCAAACAAGATGTCAGTATATTTAGCATTCATAAAATGTTTTCTTCAAACACTCTGAGAAATAAGTTAGGAAAAGGGAGTGTAACAATTTTGCTATTGGCTCTTTCTCTGTAAAGTACGCATTAAAATCTAGAAAAGCCATCAGACAAACATGAATTCATTTCAGAATGAAATAGCTACTACAAGAAAATATCTCCCTCATGCCACAGATGAGTGAGAATGTTTGTGTCCTCTGATTTTATTTCCACATTATGATTTTTGAGGTTTTTGAAGACAAGAAGAATCCCACTAATGTACAGATATGCCTATCTCCATGTAGCAAGTATGCCACACACACAAAATAAACATACTTGACACAAAATTTTGCACCAGCTTTGCAGAAAAGTGTAGCCTCTGATGACAATGTTTTAACAGGAGTCCTCCAACACATTCCATCCATTTTAATTCTATGAGAGAACTTGAAAACACGCTTGAATCATGTTCATAGTCCTCAGAGGGCAGAAAAATCATAGAATCATAGAATCATCAAGGTTGGAAAAGACCTTCAAGATCTTAAAGTCCTACAACCCCTAACCACTAAACCATCTCCCAAAACACCATGTCCACCTGTTTTTTGAACACCTCTAGGGACGATGCCTCTACCACTTCCCTAGGCAGCCTGTTCCAATGCCTCACCACTCTTTCTGTGAAGAAATTTTACCTAATATCCAATCGCCTGGCACAACTTGACCCCATTTCCTCTTGTCCTATTGCTAGTCACTAGGGAGAAGAGGCCAACACCCACCTCACTACAACCTCCTGTGGGGAATGTCCCATCATCTCCTCCCACATAAGACTGAATAAAATGCCTTCTAAGCCAGCAGAGGCGACTTTTGCTGATTACTCAAGGACGGACAAGAACAGGGTTGTCTGTTCTACTGAAAGGGCCAAAGGCAAGAAAAGGCATACAAAAGTTGTGATACAAAAGGCAGCAAAATGGACAAAAGGTTATGGACTGCCCTGACAATGTCCACCTTGGCTTTGGATCCATGAATTGGATAATAATAATTGGCTTTGAGCCTTAGTAATACGTTAATAAGAATAATGCTTTGCGGCGCTAACTTGAACAGTGACACTAAATTAAACGGGGGTCCCTGAAATATAAAAGGTGACAACTTTTGCTGGTCCCATGTGGCCTACTCTGAACACCACCCATGGAGGACCTGCTTGCCCCCCTGCTGGGGAGCTGCCTGCCTGCCAAACCGCTGCCGGAACACCGCCGCTGTGGAAGCTACCTGCTGCCACCAGGACACCGCTGCCTCTTCTGCCTGAGCACGACCTGCCCAATGCAACTACCGGGAAGCTGCCGCTGCCGGGGAAGCCACTGCCGGAGTGGCTGGACGCTGCTGGGATCACCGCTGCTACGGCTGCCGCTGCTAATACGGAGAACCCCCCCCCACGAGCCTACTAGCCGGAAAAGGAGCTGCAACTCACACTGAGACCTCACAGAAGGGTAACAAAACCATGCACCCTGTCCCTTAAATCCCTGGCCCCACCGCTGTTCCAGTCCTCATAGTCCCACACATATCACGACCTCTAAAAGAGGACTTTCGTCGGGCTCGCCCTCCTCCCTTTTACTCCATTGATCCTTGCACCCCTCCCTCGGAGTATGCATTTAATAAGGGCATATTACTTTTGAATTATTTCCCTGATATCATCAGTCTACCTTTCCTGAGCCCTTGTCCCTTAGTCTGGCTTTTCCCTTAATAAACCGGTTAATTCATAAATTTAATTTGGTATAAGTAACAATTTGTGAGCGTGGTGAGAGCAGCATCTTTCTTTCCACTCTAAAATACAGTCCCGAAGTGGCTCTTCCTCTGTGCAAGGTAAATGCTGTGTGCAGCCCTCAGTCTCTTTTAAAAAACCCTCTCAATAAGAGAGGAAGTCATGGAAGCATCCTGACTTCTGGTGGCCAACTACTGCTGTTGTCGGACCGCAACGTATTTGGTGTCAGAAGTGGGATACGAGGGAAAATTAGAACCTGTCTCACCACGCCCTCAATTGCCAAATTAACAAAAGAAAGAAAAAATCGCTGCCAAAATGAGTACAAATGCCAAAGCTGCTTGTGCAGAAAGTGCCACTTGTGCAGAAAGTGCCGCTTAAGCAGAAAGTGCCAAGGTTCAGGAAAGGTCATCTTCACCATCCTCTCTTTTTAAGGACAAACTGCGTAAATGCCCATGCATGCGTCCCTTCTGGGAACACCTTAAAAATCATAAGTACATTCTAACCAGGGAGCATTATTAGTTGCTATACGATGCCTACAAGAAGGGAGACATCAATAGCATCGCAGAAGAGCTCAGGGGTCTGGAAAGTGGTACCTTTCTGCTTAAAGAGATTGTCAGATAAAACATTTTGGAATTGATTTATTTAATGTCCACAGTTTCTTCATATTGGCCACAGTTGTGTGGCGAGGTAAGGAAGAGATGCAGGAGATACTGGGGACCCTCCAGTACTGGGGGAAGCATATCCCAGATTAATCCATCATAGCACGTGCTCTTTTTGCTTTATTAAAAAAGAATCATCACTGGGAATGGAATCAGTCTCATGATGAGACCCTCGAACTATTATTGGAGGCACAGACATACCAAACTCTGAGACCTCTCCACCCAGAGGATCCAATATTAACAGAGTGGGGATTTTCAGCCAGTGCTTTATCATGCCACTTTTGGCAATGAGGACTGTCCCGAACCAAGATGGGTAAAGCCGCAACCCACTGCCCTTCAAAAAGGGAATCAAGGGCTGAGGACCACTCCCTGTCACACTCACAAACACTGCTCAAGAATCAATAGGTTTATTAAAGGCACTAAGGTTTAGGCAGGGTCGTTTCTACAGAACAATATCAAATGTCAGACTATATACAAGAACAATACATATATATATAAGAATAAACAAACAAAAACAAAGGAAAAAGAACGATAGGAATATAACGCTATCCCCTCTCCCCCACCCCGTTCTTAGTCCCGGACAGGGATAGGAGGGAAAAAACTCGGAGAGAGCCTTTAGGAAGATTAACAGGAAGCGAGTGTATGGTATAGGTAGTCTGTGGTCCTGTGTGCATGCACCTGGTACCTCTCTCTTCTCACGAGTGCGAGGAGCGCATCACCAGGAATGTTGCTGGCCATTACAGAGTCCGTCTCTCACAAGGACCTAATGGGAGCACCTGACCAATTGGCTTTTACTCTCAATCACTGAAAGATTCAGAAAAACTATACTCTATTCTGGAGAAGGGGTTGCTAACAGTGAGTACAGCACTAAAATATGTCAGTAAGATTATTAAAAAACAAAGGGTAATTCTCCAAGGCCCTTTCAAGGTAATTAACCAAGTACTGTCTGGAAAGGCCCTTCCAGAAGGGATATCCCAAAAAAGGCACAATCAGGAAATGGTATAGCCAAATTGAATATTTTTCTGGGCTTTTCCAACTTGAAGAAAGCCCAGATAAACAATTAAAAATTCAGGAACAAATTGAATCTACAAATTTAAAAGATTTAATAATGAAAACTCCCAGTCCTATTAAAGAGGCCCCAGAATATAAAAGCGATATGGTAAATGCTTGGTTTACAGACGCTTCATCCCAAAGAGAGCGGAAAATCTGGTTGTCTAAATCTGCTGCAATTAAACCCTCCACAGGTGAACAAATAATAAACCAAGATAAGGGTAGTGCCCAAGTGGGAGAACTGGACGCGGTCCTTAATGTTTTTGTAAAAGAAAAAGCCTCTAAGGATGCTGTGTACATTTACACAGATTCCTTTGCAGGCTCCAAGGGCTGTGTGGAGTGGATTATTTTCTGGGAAAATAATAACTGGGAAATTAACAGGATGCCTGTATGGCATAAGGAGAAATGGCAGCAAATACTGAAGATTGCTGAAGAGAACCCTAACTTTTATGTAGGGTGGATACCTTCTCACCAAACTAATTTAAAAGATGAGGCTAGTAAGTGGAATAACTACATTGATAAACTAGCTACAATCAATGTGATGGAAATCCGATCAGCTATCACAGGAGGGGGAATTCAGGAATGGAAAAGATTGCTTGAATGGCTCCAAGAGGTCATTCAGGAATCTTTGATTTACAAAGAAGCACAAGCCCATGGGTGGCCTGTGACCCGTGAGCAGTGTAAGACAGTAATTTCTTCATGCGACCATTGCAAAATCAGACTTGGGCAACATCTCCTAACAACTGACAACTTGCATATCAGGGAAGGAAAACCCTTGTGGTCCACATGGCAAGTGGACTACATTGGTCCCTTCTGAAAATCAGGAAACAAACAATACATCATTGTGATTGTGGAGGTGGTATCAGGATTAACTTGTGCTGAAGCTGTTTCCAAAGCAAATGGGGAAAACACAGTTTGCTTTTTGGAAAAAAGTGTTTGGGATTCTGCCTAAACCCACAAATATTCAATCTGACAATGGAACCCACTTCACCTCACATCTTGTACATCAGTGGGCTAGAAGGGGAGGTCTTATGTGAACATTTCATGTCCCATACTACCCACAGTCTAATGGGATAGTAGAGTGTACCAATGGATTAATTAAAAGTCTAATTTGCCCCCAAGACTCAAAATGGGATGAGAGATTGAGGTATGCAATCACTACCATAAACAATAGGTGGGGGTAAATGGGTGTCCCTGCTTATACGTTTTTTTCCCTGAGTCACCTATTCAAGATAACACAGCCATCCAACCAATTTTTTATCCAGCAAAGCGTATGCACATCCAACCCATGAGCAGCCAGCTTCTCTAGGAGAATGCTGTGGGAAACCCTGTCAAAGGCTTTGCTAAAGGCCTTGACGGTAGACAACACCCACAGCACCCTCATCCAATAAGCGTGTCACTCTGTCGTAGAAGGAGATCAGGTTAGTCAAACAGGACCTGCCCTTCATGACCCCGTGCTGACTAGGCCTGATCACCCGGTTGTTCTGCATGTACTGCATAATGGTACTCAGGATGATCTGTTCCATCAGCTTCCCTGGTACTGAAGTCAGACTAACAGGCCTATGATTTCCTGGATCATCCTTCTGTCCCTTCTTATATATGGGGGTTACATTGGCTGATTGCCAATCTGCTGGTACTTCCCCTGTCAACCAGGACTGTTTATAAATACCTCAAACTTTCACAAGTTTATCAGGTCTTCTTCAGGACTTCTGATCTTACAAGCTTCCTCAGTTTCATGTGATGAGTCAGTGATCATCTCATCTGGACAATTTCTAAAAACACCTGAAGTATAAGTTGCTAGATGTATCTCAAACAACTATATTGACATTTCTTGTATTATCATGGGTATGCAGCATATATATAGTAGTTAAAAATACTGGATATTTTAAGATATCTAATTGACACCACCGTCTTGGAGATTGTTCCCCCTAATCCTTAAAAATAGTAACTCTTTCCTTTCCCAGGACAATGCCTTTGAAACACAGAGGAAGTTACACTTTTCCCTGTAAATACCATGTTAATTCCAACATAAGCAATTTAAAAATATAAAATAAATAAATCTCAGTGGCTTGATATCCCGCCTCCTGATAACAAAGAGAAAAAAATGGATGCATACTGGAAGAAATTAACACAATTCTCCATCTGAAAGTTTTTAAATAGATTGAAATGTATGCTTGAGTGATCACTTGAAGCACCTGGAAAAATACCAAATAAATCTTGAACACAATTTTTTCAAACGGACATAGAAGTTAGACTTTTGGTACCTATTCACCTCTTTCCTCCTTTCTCCCACTTTGAAACCCAAGACTTAGTTCAACACTGACTTGTCGAGGCCGCGT
Source organism: Hemiprocne comata (assembly GCA_020745705.1). NCBI lineage: Eukaryota > Metazoa > Chordata > Aves > Apodiformes > Apodidae > Hemiprocne > Hemiprocne comata. The sequence goes on along the minus strand of CM036587.1, from coordinate 60,518,918 downwards.
ATGGACTTCACACAACTCTATAAGAGTTATAACTGAAGACCCTTATTGTTAAAAATGGCGGCAATTTATACCCCTCTGGCTCCAGATGTTCCACCCCAATACAAACTCCATTGGTTACATACATACACAGTTCATATGTGATTGGCTACGTGTCTTGCCATTTGCTGTCTGTGTCACGATGACTCAGGGCTTTTGCTTCCCAGCCGGTGCCTCTCAATTCTTGCTACAACATTCTTTTCTCACTACTTCATGAGATAACAACCGTGGGATACCTACTTGTAGGACACCTGCTGTTTACTAGTCCCGTGGGGCAGCGGCCTGTGCGGTACCAGCCTGTGACACACCAGCTTGTTTATTGATCCCACGGTTTGCTTCAGGGCACCTGACAATTTGGTCAGCAGCACCTGCAACACTTCTGTTTTAATTCAGGCATATTAATTTTCCATAAATCCCATATTAATTTTCCACAAATCCCATGCTAATTTTCCATAAATCCCCACACTGACTCACTGCTTTCTGAAAGCAGCTACATAGGTTTTCTGTTTATCTTTCAGGTATGTTAAAATACCTATCACTTGAGGAATGTACGTCAATCAAATTGCATGGGGAAATTTGTGAGCTGAAGCAGTCCCTTTGGTTCAAGGTCAAATATGAATCTTCTAAGGATAATTTGACTTTTGTTTAAGATTCCGAACAACAGAAATTTAAAAGCAGAAGCAGCAAAACTTACTAAGACAAATTTCCGTATGACTAGTTTTGCTATTCTTTAAGAATATATCTCCCTCAACTTCATTATCGCTGAGAAAAATACTCACTTCAGCTTCCACAGTACTTATGGTTGGATCAATATATTTTGTGTTATTCTTAAACAGAGGTGACATCTGCTTAGTTTCTTCTGACATGCATTCTAATATTATTCTTCCCACATAACTTCTTAAGGGCAATGCAAACTTGATTTTGTATTAAATTGGTTGCATTGCAATGTATCATTACATCATACCCTTAGAGCCTGCAACTGCATTTCCAAAATGAAAGAAATTTCACTGTCTATTCACAGATCTGCCATGTACTGTCTTTTACTATCTAGTCATAAGTAATGAAGTTAACTTTTACCAGCACTACATTTTCTATCCCTTATTTCTACTTCTATTTTCTGATTTCTGTTCTTCCTCCCTTTCAAGTCAGCATAACTAAACTATTCTATTCCATGCACATTCCTTCCATGCTTTTTGCTTTTTTCTGATTTCTAAAGGTTTTAAATTAACAACCCATAACAAAGCAATTCTTTTGCACCATTAGTTCTCCAGGAGTTCCATGTCTGTTATAGAGATTGCTTGCCAAAACAAATAATGCAAATAATGCATAGTACACCCATGTCGTTTGCCTGTAGTGACAGTGTAAGTCCCCAGTTTTGGACAGTTCTGCAGTCCTGCAGTTCTGGACAAGAATGGATGCCAAGGCTCAAAGCTAGTCCTTCTCTGCAGCTTTTTTGTAAATCAGAATAAAACTTCTTTATACTGTCCAAAGGTTTTCTCACAACTACAGTAACTGTATTTTTTTAAGTTTCTCACATAATGTCCTTTTGGCTCATGAAGAATAGTTAGCATTTGGCTATTTCAAGATATTGACGTTACTGCTATGCTGTATGCACCAGTATGCACTATGTAAAGTCCTTTATTGTCGTACTGTCATTCATTTGGTGAGTTATCACAATAGTGGAAAAAACACATTTTCCCCCTTCATACTTGTCATGCTTATTGAATCCTAGAAACTACAACACAGAAAGTAATTTCAAATGTTTTTCATTATCATGATATGAAGCATTTCTTTCTATGCATTGCCATACTAAGGGAATTTTTTTCCTCTTTTTAGATATAGAAAACAGTGTATAGCTGAAAAATCACCAATTAACAGAGAAAAATCAAGGTTATTTTTGGTGTGTGTTTAGTAATTCTGTTGACTGATACCTTTGAGATATTTTAAACACTCTGTTCTTCCCAATAAATGAAAAATAATGGATTTAATTATACTTCTAAGTGAGATGTGATTATATAACATCAATCTCATACCAGGAACTAAATACAAAGATTATATAAGAGACAATTCCAAATACATGTTTTGTGTGGCATTGGGGAATGGTCTTGAAAAGCAAAGTAGTAAAGATTTGCTTGAATATTAATGTAAGGGTTTGTATGGTATCAAGAAATGTCAGAAATTTAAGGAAATACGGTAGCAGCAATTTTTAACTCTCTGAATATTAATAGCCTTGTTTTCACTTCAATGTCACTGTCGTATTATGTAATTGTGGTGGCAGATTCTACCACCTACAGGAAAAAGGCATGTGCCATCTTCACTGGAAAAGCAAATCCCAGGCATGTGTACTGACAGCGCTGGGAACAGTGTGTGTTTAAGCAGGGCAGGAAAGAGAAAGGGAAATTAATTTCTTTAGCTGTACAATTTAATTATCACAAAATTTTCTGTGAATTTCTCCTTCACTGAAGAATCTTCTCAGACATTTGTATGTGCTCTGGCATACATTTAAACTACAATCCAGACTGCAGTTAAACAACAATATTAAGTTGCCACAGATAGAGAATAGATATCACCATCAGACCATTTCCTGTTGTCCTTTCAATAATAGCATTTTGACATCAAATCAGGGCACAGCCACTTTGCTGAGGCTTATCTACAGTGAACTTTCTAGAGTGGTGCCAAAATAATGCTGCAGAAGACATTAAGTCAAATAAAAACATGATAGTTTCACAGACTCTGGTGTGCAGCATTTTCAGCTTAGAAATCCAAGACTATAGGAAAATAGTTTAACACACTTATAAAGGAACGAAATAAGAAGAAAACATAATTAATCTTATTGTTTTGGTTTGGTTTATGGTATTCTAAAATGTGTGTTATTCTGAGTTCTTATTCCTGGAAATTAACTGTTTACATACATGCTTTTTTCCTACAGTTTCAGGATAACTCATTATCCAAGATTTCATAGCCTGTTACTGTTGTGAATTTTGTGGGGAAATAAAATTTTCCGAAGACCCCAGCAGAAATAAAATTTATAAATTGTGTGGCCAGAAAAAGCTGTTGTGACTTGAAGCAAAAAATAATCTTAAATATTTTGTGAAAGAGATATTGATGCTGTTCAGAACATCAAACTGATAAACCACTGACCACATTATAATAGGCTGTTTTACACTGGTGTCATTCAATTTCCAAAACTTTTTGTTAGTACTGAACCTAATATACTACTGAAATACAACAATTAGAAAATAAAGAAAATGGGGAATAAATGACTCAGACAATCTGAAATTCCAGTTGAGAGAGACACATTTGCCTTCCTAGATGGTTAAAATATTACTCAGCTTTACCTCTTTAACACTTATAGCATGTATCAAGAATGTGATGTTTTAAGTACAGAAGTAACCCAGACCAATTAATAAATGCAGAATCAAAAGAAGTATAAGATCCTCTAAAACTAACATGAGGAGACTCATTGACAGTCTGAATTTCCTAAAGTAAATCTTGACCTAATTCTTATAAATGAAAATGGGTAAGCCCCTGTGCAGATACAGAGATTTGCTGATTAAGACCAAATTTAGAACTGTAGACTTCAGTTTGCATTAATCAGTTGGCGAGGCAGCAGCAGTGGCAGTGGCAGCAGCAGCAGCGGTGACAACGACTGAGTTAAGCCCGAGGTGAAGTCTGAATCATGCTGTGCAGAGGGGTTCCTAAACTCAGGGACCCTCCCCCCAGTCACAGCCTGAGAGCCAGCGGGACCAGGAAATCTGTGACAACCAATCAGGCATGGAAAAGGTATGGCCAGGAGCTTCATGTGAGATTTAAAAACCCCTGGGGAGTGTGCCAAACAGGAGCAGGCAAACGAACAGGAATGGGCAAACAGGAGTGTGGCACGTCTGTGAGGCATGGCATGGCAGTTTGCATGGGGCAGTTCACACGTGCGGGGAGGACACAGCCTCTTCTTGGCTCCAGAGCTAACTAGTGGTCATTGCTCTCTCAGAAGAGTGTTAACTATGGTTTCCACTCATCCTAGAAAACAGGGGCGGAGCAAACATGGTACACTCAGGGCAGTTAGTGTGGCAGTTGGCAGGGGCAGGGTGCATGGGCAGGGCTCTTAAGAACTGCCAGCTAGGTCCAGGAAAAATGTTATCTACTCAGCAGAGGAAGACTGTGCAACCAGCACCCACCAGAATGGACGTAGGTACTCAGAGGGTGTTCCCATTGAAGGAGGTGGCTATCCAGGTCACAGACTGTTGGGAATGCCACAGCCTGTCCCTGGCAACAGGGGCAGCTCTGACCATGGCTGTGTCCAGTGTGAGCAAGTTGATGACCTGCTTTGCTGGGTGGCACAGCTGCAGGATGAAGTGATGGAGCTTAGGGAGGAGGTGAGCAGGCTGAGGAGTGTAGGGAGAGTGGCTATCACAGAAACGTGGTGGGATACCTCACATGACTGGAGTGCCACAACTGATGGCTACCAGCTCTTCACAAGAGAGACAAGAAAGGAGAGGCAGTGAGGTGGCCCTGTATATTAGGAATTGTTACGATTGTCTAGAACTAGATGATAATTATGTCAAGGTAGAGTGCATTTGAATCAGGATTAGGGGCAAGGCTAACAAGGCTGATATTGCTGTGGGAGTCTGCTATAGACCTCCCAACCAGGGGAGTGAGGTGGATGAACTCTTCTATAAATACCTGGGTGAAATCTCACAGTTGTTTGCTCTTGTTCTTGTGGGGGACTTCAACTTCCCTGGTGTCTGCTGGAATTACAACACAGCAGAGAGGAAACAGTCCCGAAGGTTCCTGGAATGTGTTGAAGATAACTTCATGACACAGCTGGTGAGTGAACCAACCAGGCTAGGTGCCCTGCTAGACTTGCTCTTTGTGCACAGGGAAGGGCTGGTAGGAGATGTCATGGTTGGAGGCCATCTAGGGCACAGCAACCACAAACTGTTAATGTTCTCTATTCTTAGAGATGTCAGGAGGGGGGCCAGCAAAACTGCTACCCTACACTTCCAAAGGGCAAACTTCATGTTGTTCAACACCCAAATTGCCAGAATCCCTTGGGAATCTGTTCTGAAGGGTATAGGAGTCCAGAAAGGCTGGACCCTCTTCAAGGAGGAAGTCTTGAAGGTGCAGTAGCAGGCCATCCCTATGTGCTCTAAGGAGAGCCAGTGGCATAGAAGACGAGCCTGGCTGAACAGGGAGCTTTGACTGACTCTCAGGGAGAAAAAGAGAATCTATGGGCTTTGGAGGAAGGGGCAGGCCACTCATCAGAACTACCAAAATGCTATGAGGCTATACAGGGAGGGAATTAGAAGGTCCAAGGCCCAGCTAGAAATTAATCTGGCCTCCGTGGTTAAGGATAACATGAAAAGCTTTTATAAATATATTAACAGCAAAAGAAAGACCAGGGAGACTCTCTGGTATTCCCCAGGGCTCAGTGCTGGGGATGCTTCTGTTTAACATCTTTATTGGTGACTTGGATGAAGGGATAGAGTGCACATTCAGTAAGTTTGCAGATGACACTAAGCAGCCAGTCACAAGTGGAGTTCCCCAGGGCTCAGTGCTGGGGCCACTCCTGTTTAATATCTTTATTGATAATTTGGGTGAGGGGATAGAGTGCACCCTCAGTAGGTTTGCAGATGACACAAAGTTGGGTGGGAGTCTCGATTTGCTTGAGGGTAGGGACGCTCTGCAGAAGGATCTAGATAGGCTTGATTGATGGGCCAAGGCCAATTTTAGGAGTTTCAGTAAGGCCAAATGTTGGGTACTGTACTTTGGTCACAACAACCCCCAGCAGTGCTACAGGCTTGGGTAGGAGTGGCTAGAGAGCTGCCCAGTAGAAAGGGACCTGGGGGTGTTGATTGACAGCTGGCTGAACATGAGCCCACAGTGTGCCCAGGTGGCCAAGAAGGCCAACAGCATCCTTACCTGCATCAGAAATAGTGTGACCAGCAGGACCAGGGAGGTGATCTTGCCCCTCTACTTGGCTTTGGTGAAGCCACATCTTGAGCCTTGTGTGCAGTTTTGGGCACCGCAGTATAGGAAGGATATTGAGGTGCTGGAGAGGGTGCAGAGGAAGGCAACTAGGCTGATCAGGGGTCTGGAGAACAGGTCTTATGAGGAGAGGCTGAGGGATCTGGGGCTGTTCAGCCTGGAGAAGAAGAGGCTGAGGGGACTCAGCACTTTCTACAACTACCTGAGAGGAGGTTGTAATGAGGTGGGTGTTGGCCTCTTCTCCCTAGTGACTAGCGGAAATGGGGACAAGAGGAAATGGGGTCAAGTTGCACCAGGAGAGGTTCATATTGAATATTAGGAAAAATTTCTTCACAGGAAGAGTGGTGAGGCATTGGGTCAGGATCCCCAGGGAAGTGGTAGAGGCACCATCCCTGCAGGTGTTCAAAAACCATGTAAACATGGTGTTTTGGGAGATGGTTTGGTGGTTAGGGGTTTTAGGGTGGATGGTTGGACTTGATGATCTTTAAGGTCTTTTCCAACCTTGATGATGATGATTATGATGATTCTGTGATATTATGTGCTCACCATGGAACATCTTAAAGCAACTTATCTTAGTCAAAGTGGAAGTGACTTACTTGCATCAGGATTAACAGAATCATAGAATCATTAACTTTGGAAAAGACCAAGAAAGTGAAAGTCTGATAAGACAGCTTGCCATTCATAAAATTTTTTGGTACCTTAAAAGCTTTGATCACTTGCTGTATTATCTCTTCATAACCTTCTTACTATTTTGTAATTAGGTATTTATATTTTATTTTGTTAAAATACCATTGACTTCTTAAAGCACATATCCAAATGCTTGTGTTATTTATGTTTGATCTCTTGTGAAGATGATATATAGTTCTTTTTAAGGCCAGATAATGTTTTTTAAAGTCTTCTGGCATCTATGTACTACTACCTGATTAGTTCTTCCAACCACTGAGCAAAGGTTGTACACATCTTCTTCCTTTTCCTCCTAACTAGCACCAGTCTGATTACAGTAAAGGCCACAAAATGGGAAACAATATTTTTTGGCTATAGGGAACCAATATCCCTCTGACAAGCAGATAAAGAGGAGAAATGTAACTTTGGACCACCTATCAGTTCTGAAACCTATTTTCAGCAATTCTCTCTTGTTGTATGGCAACAACCTCAAACGTTTTCCTTATTTCCCAATAACAATGACAATTAGTGTGCTTTACAACATGGGACTTGAAAAGCCCACATTGTCATCCAACTAAACTCCTTAGCATTCACTGAAACTATAATCAGCATTGTTTGTTAGCAGGATGAGATATGCCATGAGAAAAAAGTTTGCTCCTGTTGCATGAGAAGGGGTGAAATGAGAAAGAAGGGGCAGAATTAATTATTTTAACTTCATGAGCATGGTAATAGATGTTTCAAAGGAAAGACTATATACTCTTTAAAAGATTGGAATAAGTGCCTTCCAAAGTAAAGATAACATGTAATCCAATTACTAATTGTTTACACTGTCTACCATATTCAACAGCTTCATTTGTAAAGGTATGCTTTATTTACTCACTTGAGAGCTGCACATTTATAGATATTTTAGCATACATAGCTTTGGTACAGGCAAGGTATAAAAAAAAAATCTCTGTTTTCTTCTGTTCAACCAGGAGAAGGAAGAGTAGAAATAAGTATTGCAACATTAGGAGATTAAAAAATATTCTTAATTATTTTGGTTTATTCTTTCTAGCCATGAGGTTGAACTTTATTTTCCTGTCTTTTCCAGATGGATCATACTACTGCTTTTTCCTCTTGAAATTTTCGTACTTTCTCCTCCAGTTTATCTAAAGATGAACTGAAGAAAAAGAACAGATGGGATGCAGTTAAGAATTACCCATCTCTCTTCTTTCATGGTCTACACTCTACATTAGAGTTTATTTCTTCAAATGGTAGTTTTGTAGTTTTTAGTACTACCACTACTGCTATCATTACAAAATATATTCTTCCATGTTGGAGAAGCCCCAAGACTGGTTGTTGGTTTTGTTTTGTTTTGTTTTGTTTTGTTTTTCTTTTTAAGAAGGTTGTGAAGCATAAAAGAACTCTGAACATGTTAAAAAAAAGTTAAGCAGAAAATACCATATGTTGTGAAATGACTGACAAGTTCTTTTTCAGTTACTGCACTCAAAGTGGCAACTAAGGCCTTTATCCAGTGATTCAATGAGCTCTTCTCAGCTGTGAATTCCTTTCAAGCCAGTATCAGGGCAGAGGGCTGAAATGCAGAAAATTCAGCTTCTCTGGAAGGGCTATGCTTCTTATTCAGTCCAGTCATTAAATATAACAGTACATCCATCTCTCTAGTTTGCTCAAGATATTGCTGTGGTTCGATGATCAGGAGTCTGTGCAGATCCATCTACCTTCGGCCAGCAGATGCTGACCTTTCTTTAGGCACTGGATAGCATGTGGTTCATTCAGCATATGATGCATCAAATACTACCAACCCCATTATCCATTTTGGAACAAAGTAACTCCTTTCCACATCCCATCTGTACCTATTTTCAACCCTCTCTTAGGATGAAAAAATCCCAGCAAAACAAATCCCACCCCCCAGAAAACCCACAACAAACAAGAACAACAACGAAGATTTCTTAAGCTCCTTCCATGCAAAGTGTTTTACTTTTATTCCTGCTTGCTGTTACTGTTTAATCTTCTAGATCCCATCACATCAGACATAGTCAACTCTATAGCTGTTACAGATTTTATTCCTATTGAATTATGTGACAAAGTCATTCAGTGCTACTAAGACATTTACTGATTTTTTTAACCCACACCCTTTCCTGTTGAAATATGAAGATACTATTTACCAAGAGTGGAGAGGCTACATTTTGCAGTCAATAAATAAATACTCTTTAAATTATATAGTGTTAGTCTTACTTAAGCGGGAAAATTCCTTATTGCAAGAGATCCACAGCATGCAATAGGCTTACTAAATAGTGTATCTGAAAACTGCCATGTTTTGGACCTATTGCTGAAGCTCTGGCTTTCCTTCTGATGAAGTAAGATATATTCCGGTCCCAATACAGAACATTTGTGGAAATAAGTTGCATTAACAAAAGAAGAAAATGCAATAGCGTATGCATCTGAAACAGATACAGTATGCATGATGACTTTTTGAGGTTTTTTTCCAGCAAAATTTTGGTCAACTCCTATTTTAGCTGAACACACTTACCCATCCTTTTGATAAAAAAGGAGTGCAATACAATCAGGAAATGCTTAGTGAGGTTTTGCACTCAATAAGAACACATACCACCATATTAATCTCAGGAGAAAAAAAACCAGAGGCATGGTTGCAACTGTCATCATGAATTGATTTCATGATATTGACTTTACTGCCTAAAACCATACATTCAAGTCTCACTAAACATTATTCCAGTGCTTGTGAATTCTCTAGCTTAAGTTTCATAAAGATATTAAAACCTGGTTGCATTTTTTTTAAAATCTATTACACAAATAAGCCATTTTATTTCACCATTATCTGTCAGTGTTCTGGAAAAATAATTTCCAGTTAATACCCATTGAACAGCTCAACTTTCTTTGATGACTCCTTAAACCAACGCAACTCTGCACTCTCATTTTTCTACAGCTAGACTCCTGCAAAATTGTTTATAAAGGTCTTTATTTCTCCAAAATTTAAATACATTGCACATTCCTTTGCTATCTAAGATTATTTTCAAAGCTGCATTTTTCATACATCTTAACAGATGTCTATCGTTTTCCATTTGATTTTGTTCCTTTGCATCAGCAGCAAAGATCTGTCTCTTTTTATGGTTAGGGAAGTGAATAACTGTAGAGTCTAAGATGTTGCTGTATGGTTTCAAAATGTATGCTGACATATTAATGGAAATTACTGCAGATGTTTTTATTTGTGCTTCAAATGGGTTACTGTTTATGACGGCAAAATTAAATGTTAATTTGACGAAAGTGAAGAGCAGGTACATATAGAACTTTTGCACAGTGATCAGACTGCTAGCCTGAAAGAGGAGAAACTGAGGTTTCAGATCTGGTTCCAGAAACAAGGAAGTTGCTCAGTGCAAAGTGAAACAGCATCGAGAAGGACAGCCTCAAAATTTCCTCAGTCCTTCTCAGTATTCAACTGCCTGCAAGTTCTCAGAAGAGTAATCAGCTCATGCAGTCTTCAAAGCAACATTATTCATTACTTATAATGTTTCAATTATTTTGAAAATTGGCTTTGCATTATATTTTGAGACTGCTGAACTCCAGACTCTGTAAACAACCTGTGCTTGCAGTTTGGGAAAAGTGAGAAGAAATATCACATCTGAAGAGTTTAAACTTATTTTATGTCCCTCACATCTTTCTTCCTAGATCAATAGTCCTAACTTTGCCTTTGTGTGCTTAAAAAAAAAAATTCTGACTCTTTCACCATCTTTCCTGTAAAAACCATCAGTGATTTTCTGCTGGTTTCTCCAAAACCCACCAGCACCCTCATCTTAAATGCACAAAAATTTCTCTCAACCCTCAGAACAGAGTAAAGATCAACCAGGCTGGATCAGACCAAAGTCCACTTAAATCTGTGTATTGTACCATGACCCAAATGGCTGACAAACGATGGGTAAAATCTAGGAAAATAATTTACTGCTACTACTACTATTCCAGTCTCAAAGTGTATTTATGTCCAGGTTGTCCCAAGACTTCCTCATTCAGTAACCCTCAAAGGTCTCTTCTGTGGATTTTTCAGGGATATAAATGCAAGTGCATGCAACTTCTACTATCTACAGCATCCAGCAACAAGGAGGCAGTAGGCTACTGTGCCCATCTCTTCAGAGCATGACTTCTGCCAGCGCCTTCTACTTTCTAGTACTTCAAAAAGGTTGGAAAGTGAGCCCTCTCCAAACTTGGTTGCAGATCCTGTAGACAAAATAGATATTGTGCTTTAAATCCAAGGACTTGCTCTCTAGGATGAGATTTACAGGCTGATATTCAAGTACTTCTATCTTCTCATGGGGTATAATCTGCTGCTCAGAAAGATAATTATGGGAGCCTAACCTGGGACTCAGCATACAATTAATCAGGCCTGTTCTTAATAACTTCTATGTTGTCAAGCTTTTGAATGAAATAAAGAATTAAACAGACCATGGGACAAAAATGGGGGGATTGCCTCCAAGAAGCCAGAACCTTCCTGCCTGATCACATGAATTTGTCATTCTTCTGATGGCTTATTCTACTGAAGTAGCAAATTCAGACTTTCAGCACAGTAAGGTACGAAGTGAGAGACAAAAGCCTGACAGCTGCTGTTATTGCAATGAGCAGTAGGTAGGAATCACAAACTAGCCAGTAAAGTACCATTTGAAATAAGCCTTTTCCTAAGTTTTGCACCAGATCATGTTCCTTTATGCTCACACATACAGAAGATTTATTTTAGGAAAAGGGAATTTTGCGACTTCCCCAAGGACCCGCCTCAGGCAAATAAAATGAAAGTGAACGAAAGTGGGGGTTTTTTTCAGGATTTTTTTTCTTAAACCTGCTTCAAAAGTTTCTATAAATGGCAGTTGTATTACCACAGCATACAACTCAGAGGTAACCAACAGTTAGGACTGTATTATTCTCACAGAAGATTACACTGAAATCCTAGTGCACTTAAAAATGAAAGGGAAATAGGGCTACTTCAAGTCATTTCAAGGCATCACAGCTATCAAGGAGATCTTGATCACCACACTGGTGAAGGATTACGAAGGGAGATGACTGCTGATATTTCTTGGGGAATTCATGCATGCCCATTCTATTCTGCTCCTTCCCCCTTAACAAATGTGTCACAAGAGCTCCCAATTATGGAACTTACTGTAACTACATCCTCTTTTATGTCTGTATCATCATTCTCTTTTTCCAAACATACATTTTTGTTCTCCAGGAGACCATGAAAGAGCACTAAAGATAGCATGTGATCAGTAGACTGATAGACAAAAACTATGGTTATGAGACCAATCTAAGCTGCTTGCAATATTAACTGATTTTCATCCTTTAGAATGTTTTTCTGCTCTGTTTACTTATTTCTTTAGTGATCAGACACTTCAAGTCCAATATTTTTTCCATTAATTTCCATGTTGCACTCGATGTGTTTCAGCAAGGAACAAATCTAGAGACATGAGAAAGTTTGGTTAGTAACAACTCCGTTTCCTTTATGCAATTTTTTTCTATGCTCATCAGTTTTATTTTGGATAGTGAAGATAGTGAACAGTAAATTAATCATAGGCTTGAAGCCCCTCAAAGGGCTCACCTCTCCTGTGGGCAAGGAAGTATTCATTGTCTGACTGCTGTGTAAGAGTGGAAAGCCTCATACAGCCTCCCTGTTGCTTAGCAGTATCATGGGTAAGCTCTCATTTTTGACAGCTACAGGAGATTCTCTTGATGAATTTTGCTCTTCATGTTAAATACATTTCAGTTATATTCTTCACCTCACATTAGCATGAATATACTACCAGAAAGACATTCCTTTGCCATGGAAAATATTTTCATAGCTTATTTTTTAATACAAGTAGGAAAATACAACTAAATAAGGCCTTAGGAAACAAGAGAAAGTCCAACAGTTTTCAGTACCACTGTTGAAAAAAAAATCCCTTCAAGCCCCACCTGAAAATTCTTCTTCAAAAAAGTGATTGTAAAGGAATCTCTTCAGAGGAGTCAGATATTAAGCCAAATCTGCAGCTTTTCAGCTAGCAGTTTAGTGTCATTATGTTCTCTGTTGGTTAATTTGCTTGTTGTTTCATCCCCCGGGAAGGAAAAGCACTTCTGTGTTGTTATGTGCTCAGTAACTAACATAGCAGGGTTAGAGAAGTGGATCTGCCAAGAATCATCACAAACTATCTAATCTGTTTCTGCAAGAACATTACCAGAATGTTTTTAAAAGGAAAAAGAAAAAATATCCAGTCAGGATGACCACATTTCCAAGAATAAAAAATATGCAGACCACATGGTCTGCATTTCTGCTACTTTTTATCTACTAATGCAAAATTATGAATTATGTGAAAAGCAGATGTTGTATATCATAGTAGTATATCTAGTTCCTCATTTCATTTACAGCCATTCCATCATGACCAATACAAGACAAGTGATGAAATATGAAATATGTCTGTTACTAAATGCTGGGTAGAAATTCTGAAACCTAATGAATATCAAGTGATTAAATGTCAAGTTTCTCCCTAACATTGTATTTTACCCTTGACTTTGTCTAATGGACTGCCATAAATGCAAGAATGGGCACTGCAAGACACTTCACATAGCTGACACATCTCATGTAATTGTGAGGGGGGTTTTTCCAGCAGGAAAGGAGGAGAGACTACAAAGAGGGATATGAGTGTGAAGAAAAATAAAATAAAAATAACCATGCTCTCATTTAACAACAGCAAAACGACTTCAAAGAACAAAATCTTTCTTCTGGAAAATGTTTCAGGTGTCAGATGAGCATATCCTTCCTCAAAGGCTGAATCTGCAAACTAGAAGCAATACACTAAGATACTTCAGTATATGATAACAAAATAGGAAGGCAGGCAAACATATGTCAAGTTAACAAAAATAATAGTGTTCTGTGGAGACAGAGAAAGCAATCTAATGGTTCTGTATACTCTATTTCTATTTATAGCAAACTTCCTTTTCTTTTGCATAAACACCTGAAATCAGGTTTTGTTCCTACTGGTAAAAGGAAGAAGAAAATTAAAGTAGGTAACTCTAGAGTAAGTGTGGTACCCACATCTTCCAAGTGACTGGGAGAAGAAAAGGAAAGAATCAGTTTGGAGACAGCAGGGAGTCATTCAAGTGGTGAAATGCAAGGAACAATCATAAATCATAGAATGGCTTGGATTGGAAAGGGAACTTAAAGATCATCTAGATCCAAAGCCCCTTCATTGGCAGGGACATCTCCCACTAGATAAGGTTGCTCAGAGCCTCATACAACCTGTCCTTGGACACTTCAGAGAGGGAGCATCTACAAATTCACTGGGCAACCTGTTCCAGTGTCTCTCCACCCTCACACTAAAGAATTTCTTCCTAATGTCTAACCTAAATCTCCCCTCTTCAAGTTTTAATCCGTTACCCTCTTGTCCTCTTGCTACACGCTCTTGTAAAAAGTACCTCCCCAGCTTTCCTGTAGGCTCCCACAATCATTGCTACTCACCCTTTCATCACTCATATGTAGAGGCCAGCATATAATGACTGGCATATACAAGCACAGAAATCTTCAGTGGAGTTAGAGGGGAGGAATGCTGAGAAGTTCTGGTAATATGCGAAGAGGTTGGTTGTAAGATTTAATCTTAAATATAGCCTTGTTCACAGAAGCATCAATTTAGGCAGAAAACATTAATCCTTATTCAAGTAGCAAATCCTGAAAAAAAAAAAAAATTTCCTCAGCCCAAGTGGACAGTGGGGTAACACATTCAGAAAAAATGTTATGACTAGCCAGTATGCATTGGAGAGTATAATACAATGTATTAGTTAAAACCAGCCTCACTTCTAATTTTTTTTTTTCACTAAAATTTAAAGGATACTCAAAGAAACACCTGGAAAATTTCAGGCCTTTTTTTTTTTTTAATAAAAAGAATCTTATCTTGTTAAACTATGTTCAAACATATCTTTCTAATAATTTTTCTACAATACCACTTCCTAGAGCTCTAACACCAAGTTTTCTGAAGAAACAAAAAGGCATCTAGAAACACCTATTCATTGCAGTGAACAGAGGGTGAAATCTTATAGAAACAAATCTATTTGTACAATACACCACATAATACACCCGTTTTATTTATAACTGAAGTATATTTACACTGTTTAATAAATTAATTTGTAATTAAAATTACTCATTTAACAAGAAGCAATAGTTAAATGCCTGAATTGCTCAATTATGAAACAGAAGGGAAAAGACTAATATGTTTATTATTACTAGCAATCCAAGTCAATAAATTTAATCTGTGGGGCTCCTAAGACGCACTTGCATACATGTGACTGATGCAGTTAAAATAGTCAGATTAATTATTTATGTCTAAGCTTGTAGCTGTTCCTCTACCCACATCTATTTCTGAACAGATAATGCAGTAGGTCTAGCTGCCAACTTGCAATTACACAGCATTTTTCAGATAAGTACTTCAGTGTCATAGACAGTTATATAGGCTTCAATTTAATTACAGGGACAGAAATAATTTACATAATAAGATCAAAAACTCGTTCAGAC
Organism: Hemiprocne comata; assembly: GCA_020745705.1. Taxonomy (NCBI): domain Eukaryota; kingdom Metazoa; phylum Chordata; class Aves; order Apodiformes; family Apodidae; genus Hemiprocne; species Hemiprocne comata. Next base: position 60,503,701 of record CM036587.1, on the reverse strand, counting down.
CCCATGGACTTTTGAGACAAGAGGAAGTGGAAACTACTCAAACAGTAAGGTGACAGCTCTTGGGAATTACCATTAAAATCTAAGTTTCTCATTGACAGGAAGCAGTGAAAACAATTACATCTTGTTTCAGAACCATTGAAAACACTCACTCACACTGGATGCAAGCACAGCTGCTTTGTTATTATCCTACCAACAATCATGGCAACACAGTATTTATAAGGCAAACAACATAAATACTTCCCTGCATTGCACAGGTACACAGGTTGGAAACACAGATGAATAATTCCCAAAAGAAGCATTGAAAACACCAAGATAATAAAGAAGCTGAAGGTAAGGCTGGGGTTTGAGGAACAGCTTTGGTATTTAGCATAGAATCATAGAATCCTAGGGGTTGGAAGGGACCTCGAAAGATCATCTAGTCCAACCCCCCCTGCCAGAGCAGGGTCACCTAGAGCACATCACATAGGAACGCATCCAGGCGGGTTTTGAATGCCTCCAGTGAAGGAGACTCCACAACCTCCCTGGGCAGCCTGTTCCAGTGCTCTGTCACTCTCACAGTAAAAAAAATTTTTTCGGATATTCACCTTGAACCTCCTATGCTCCAATCTGCACCCATTACCCCTTGTCCTATCACTGGTCATCACTGAAAAGAGCCTAACTCCATCTCCCTGACACTCACCCCTTACATATTTGTAAACATTGATGAGGTCACCCCTCAGCCTCCTTTTTTCCAAGCTAAAGAGACCCAGCTCCCTCAGCCTTTCCTCATAAGGGAGATGTTCCACTCCCTTAATCATCTTTGTGGCTCTGCGCTGGACTCTTTCAAGCAGTTCCCTGTCCTTCTTGAACTGAGGGGCCCAGAACTGGCCACAATACTCCACATGCGGCCTCACCAATGCAGAATAGAGGGGGAGGAGAACCTCTCTTGACCTACTAACCACACCCTTTCTAATGCACCCCAGGAGTGAGTTTTGCTTTCATTTCAAGTGTATCTTGCTAAGTTTTGTTTCAGATGGGAAGAGGCATGGTCAGAAGTTTTCAGATGCCCACAATATGGATATCTAGCTAAGTTTCCAAGAATAATGTGAGTGTTGGATAGCAAACCTAAGGACTTTACATTTCAGTTTTTTTGCTGTTAACTCACTAATTAAAAGCATTTTTACAAACCAAATAGAGGGCAATTTTATTAGTTTAACAGATCATGTAAATGCAGCAACAGTCTATAACTACATCTCCAGAGTCCTTTTTAGGTTCAGTGGAGGAGACAGAGTCAAAATACTGATTATGCCACCACTAGATGAGAGACCCAGGAAGCATGACATTCACACAAGAAATGGGCTGACCCTGGATGGCAAAAGTAGACAGATATCCACACCCAGTCTGAAGTAGCAGTTGGAAGTCAAGTTGGCCAGCCTGCTGTGCTGCCAGGGACAGACATTCTGGAGGATTTAGAAAACAGTACCAGGGCAGCCCAAAACTACTTAAAAATACCTTTCTTCAGTAGTTCAGATCATTAACCATTCAGATTTCTCTCATGACAACCCATATTCAAGTGAGGTATACAAAGACTTAATTCCAAAACTGTGTGTCCACTCAGGCATCAACCTAGCATCTAAACACTAAATTTTTACAGACACACTTGTTTAAAAGCAACAAAAATAAACCCTTAAGATTCCTAAACAAGGAGTATGCTGCTGTTGTGCTGAGGTGGAACCCTCCTGCAGAGAGAAGAGCCAGCCGTTGGTGGTATGATGGGAAAGAGGGCCCAGCCCTCAGCAAGCATGGCACTAAGGCCATTGCCATTCAGCATCTCCAAGAGCCTAAGTAGCTCAAAGAGAGGAAAAAGGGACACTGGTGGAGAGTGGCTGCAAGGCAGGGAAGGCTAGAAGCATGTGACTTCTGGCAATGAGGAAAATCCACTTCCTTCACCCTCAAATTACAATGGGTACAGTGCACTGGGCACTTGTGAGCATGAACAAGACTCTTCAGGGGAATTGGCAGGGTAGAGCCCAAACTGTGGGCCTACACAAAGGAGAAAAGTGATATTTATTGGAGGTTCCCCCCTGCATGGGGTGAAGACACCACCTGATGACCTGAGGCATCAAGCCGGCATGTTTGTTGCTTGTTGGGGGCCAAGATGTTGCAGTGGAACTGCCAAGGCTTGTCTGGCCTTTGGATTATTACCACTTGCTGCTTATCCATGTGGAAAAGCCAAGTGTATTTCTGAGCGGCATGAGCATGCAGGCAAACAGGGGCTGGAAGGGACTGAAAAGCTTCATAGAAACAAAGCACATCTATGTCAGTAGCCCATATTTCTTAGAACAGGAGGCTACTAAAAATCTAGGGCTATTTGTGGTACTATAATTGAGTGCTGCTGAAAATGAAACACAGATTCTGTCATGGTTATTCATTTCCTCCACACATGCTTATGAATCTACAGTTAGGAAAAAAAAAAAATAGAGACTAACTGTATTCATCATTGTCTGCTGGCCTTGAAGGCAGCTCTGACTCAGATCACTGAAGACCCAGACCTCCTCCTTCGTAGCATTTCATTTACACACTGATGTTAATTATCATCAGCAGCCATTGTATTGTATTATTACACAACATTTTTTTTCTCCTCAGAATGAAAATACTGGAGATGATGTTTGAAGAAACCAACATATTCAACCTAGAAGGGCAATGAAGATAAAAGCTATGTGAAGGTTATGTATTTCCAGATAGACTTTATTTTCATTGTCCTCATGGGTTTAATGTTCAGCAGCCATTACTAGGACGTGGACAACTGTAAGAAGTGGAATCTACTTTTTTGGTCAGTGAAAAGCAGTCAGTTTGGGGCCAGTAAGGAAGGGCAGAAAAAGCCACAAAGTAGTTAAAAAGTTCTTAAACACATGTTATCACACAATACAAGGATACACAGAGAATATCTAAAGACAAGGATGCATGAGGCTGAGGGGATATTACAGAATCACAGAATTGTCCGAGTTGGAAGGGACCTCTAGAGATCATCTAGTCCAACTTCCCTGCTGAAGCAGGATTACCTAGAGTACATTACTCAGGACTTCATCCAGGTCGGTCTTGAGTATCTCCAGAGAAAGGGACTCAACAACCTCCCTGGGAAGCCTGTTCCAGTTCTTTGTCACCCTCAGAGTAAAGAAGCTTTTTCTCATTTTTAAATGGAAAGTCCTGTGTTCCAGCTTGTGCCCATTGCCCCTCATCACTGGGAACTACCGACAAGAGTCTGGCTCAATCTCCTTGCACCCACCCTTTAGATACTTATAGGCATTAATAAGGTCTCCCCTCAGCCTCTCCTTCTCCAGGCTAAAGAGTATCAGCTCACTCAGCCTTTCCTCATAAGAGAAATGCTCCAATTCCCCAGTCATCTTTGTTGCCCACGTGTGGACTCTCTCCAGCAGTTCCCTGTCTCTCTTGAATTGGGGAGCCCAGAACTGGATGCAGTATTCCAGATTTGGCCTCACCAGGGCAGAGCAGAGGGAGAGAATGACCTCTCTTGATTTACTGGCCACACTCTTCCTAATGCATCTGAGGATTCCATTGGCCTTCTTGATAACAAGGGCACATTGCTGGTTCATGGATAATTTACTATATAGCAGGACTCCCAGATCCTTCTCCTCAGAAATGCTTTCCACCAGGTTCACCCCTAACCTCTATTAGTACATGGCTTTGTTCCTCCCCAGGTGCAGGACCCCACACTTGCTCTTGTTGAACCTCATTAGGTTCTTCTCTGCCCAGCTCTCCAGCCTCTTCAGGTCATGCTAGATGGCAGTAAAGCACTCTGGAGTGTCAGCCACCCCTCCCAGTTTTATATCATCAGTGAACTTGCTGATGACACACTCTGTCCCTTAGTCCAGGTCGTTGATGATTTTGTTGAACAATACCAGACCAAGTATTGACCCTTGAAAGACACCGCTGGAAGACAACTCGACCCTGCTCCATTGATCACTACCCTCTGAGTTCTGTCACTCAACCAGCTCTCAGTTCACCTCACTGTCCACTCATCTAGTACACAGTCCCTCAGTTTCCTAATGAGGATGCTGTGGGAGACAGTGTCAAAAGCCTTGCTGAAGTCAAGGTAGATGACATCTGTTGCTCTCCCCTCATCCAGTCAACCAGTTATGACATCACAGAAGGCTAGCAGATTGGTCAAGCATGATTTACCCTTGGTAAATCCGTGTTGACTACTCCCAATAACTTCCTGTTCTTCAACACATTTAGACATGACATCCAGAATAAGTCGTTCCATCACCTTCCCAGGGGCAGAGGCGAGACTAACCAGCCTGTAGTTTCCTGGGTCCTCCTTGCTCTTTTTGAAGACTGGAGTGATATTGGCCTTCCTCCAGTCCTCAGACACCTCTCCTGTTCTCCATGACCTTTCAAAGATGATAGAGAGTGGCCCAGCAATAACATCTGCCAGCTCTCTCAGCACTTGCTGGTGCATCCTATCAGGGCCCATGGATTTATGGATCTCCAGTTTGGCCAAGCGGTCTCTAACCCAGTCATCCTCTAGTGAGGGGAAGTCTTCCTCTCTCTAGACCTTTCCCCTTGCCTCTGGGGTCTGGAATTCATGAAGGACAGCTTTAGCAGTGAAGACTGAAGCAAAGAAGACATTAAGTAACTCCACCTACTCTGTGTCTTCCACCTCTAGGACACCCATCTATCATTCACTGATCATTCATCAGTGGGCCTACATTTTCCTTAGTCTTCCTTTTTCTATTGATATACTGAAAAAAACTCTTCTTGTTATCTTTAACCACAATAGCCAAGTTGAGGTTTACTTGAGCCTTGGCCCTTCTAATTTTCCCCCTGCATAGCTTCACTACGTCTTGGTATTCTTCATAGGTTGCCAACCCACTTTTCCAAGGGCCTTAAACTTTCCTTTTGTTCCTGAGGTCCAGCCAAAGCTCTCTATTTAGCCAGTCTGATCTTCTTCCCCGTCAGCTTGTCTTTTGGGACCTGGGGATGGCCTTCTGTGCCTTTAAGAGTTCCTCCTTGAATTGTGACCAGCCTTCCTGGGCTCTTTTGCTCTTCTGGAATGTCTCCCAAGGGACGCTCTCAACCATGCTCTGAAGCAGGCCAATGTTTGCCCTTCAGAAGTCCAAGGTGGCAGTTCTGCTGGCTCTCCCCCTTGCTTTTCCAAGAATTGAGAACTATCATTTCATGATCACTCTGCTCAAGATGACCTCCAACCTTTACATCCCCCACAAGCAGGGGTCCAGCAGGGCACTTTCTCTAGTTGGCTCCTTCACCAGCTGTGTCAGGAAGTTGTCTTCTACACACTCTAGGAACCTCCGGGACTGTTCCCTCTCTTCAATGTTATATTTCCAGCAGACTTCTAGCAAGTTGAATTCTCCCATGAGAACAAGGGTTCGTGATCATGAGACCTCTGCCAGCTGCTTATAGAATATTTCATTAGCCTCTACATCCTGGTTGGGTGGGCAATAACAAACTTCCACCATGATGTCTGCCTTATTGGCATTCCCCTTGATTCTCACCCATAAACACTCAACGCTCTCATTCACATCATTAAGGTCTAGGCATTCAAATCTATCCCTAACATAGAGGGCTGCCCCACCACCTCTCCTTCCTTGAATTTACCTTCTGAAAAGCTGGTAACCATCAATCACAGCACTCCAGTTGAGCGAGTCTTCCCACCACATTTCTGTGATGGTGACTATATCATAGTCATGTTACATAGGATGCATTTCTGATACAGTCTGAGAAACTGGACACGCTGAAAGCTGAAACTGAAAGCTGCTCACGAGGACTTATTTTCTTAAATGCTTATATATACTAACTAGCTGTACGCTCACAAGCAAAACTGGAAACTAGCAATGTATTTGTAGGCATGTGTCATGCTACTTTTTTAAATCCCAGAAGAAAAATGTCTTAATTCTCTGTTTGTTGACTGAAGAAACGGAAGCGTTGTGTGTTCTACAACTTGAAGACAAAGTTATTTACAATTCACATGATGAATCCACAAATGCAGCTTGCAATGAAAGCAGTGAAACACAGGACCAAAAGAAACACTTATTACTGGCTATTTGCAACATTCCAAAGCAATACGTGTCATCTTCTATCTGTAATTACAAGGTCATGTTTCCTTTAGAAAAAAGATTTACAGTAGTGAAAGAAAGCAACATTCATTTCCTAGGCTTTAATTACAAGTCCATAATTCAGGACAGACTGTGAAACTGAAATTTCAAGTTCACAATAAGTTAATTTTTTTTATGTACCAAGAAGACTGGAATATATATTTTATATTTATTTATTTGTATTAAAAACATCTACATAAATTATAAGCACAAACATAGGTCACACCATTAATTATAGTTTGTGTCTCAGTAATTGTCTTTCCTCAAATATCTTACTTTAATTTAAATACAAATTAAAGATCAATATATTACCACTGTGTTTTTCCAGGGTAAATCTCTTTGTCCTGAGCTTACAACAAATCATCATAAAGTTACTAACAAAGGGACAGAACAGACAAGCAACAACAATAAAAATTTATTTCCAGTCATCTAACTTGATTTACTTCTTCAAGCTGGTCATCTGAGCTAATAACAGTAAGAAAGCATTTAATAGCAAATAAAAAAGACCAGCTTGATTTGCCTTCCTTGAAAGCAGCTCTGGAAGGACATTGTGCAGCTAGCTCCAGCCAAGATTTTAAGATCTAGTAACACACCCACTCATCTCAGCTGCTATCATCTTCTCACATTTAAGCTGTCCAGCTGCAGTCTGAGTGGAGCTGTGATATACCAAGTCTGGCTAAACCTACTGCAGTGCATTAAAGATCTTGTAGCCAATTTGAGCTTTTCATACTCAAACCATCTTTTTTCCATTTAACTGCTAGTACTCTTCCCACCCCTTTTCATTAGTAGTTCATGATCCAGTGCATTTTCCTGCATTTTCCTGCCTCTTGTCGTATTCTCTACAACAAAGCCATGGTTTTCAGACAGCTTTAACTTTCACGGTGTTTTGCTTTTGCAGTGGTGTGAATCTGGGCCCAGATAATAAAACCCTAAGGAGGCAATAGCAAAGTTTATTTATGCTTTATGTCACAAGTAAGTCGTTCTTCTTGAGTGCAAGCTAAAAGCATGACGTTTTGGATGCCATAATTTCTAGCCCTGTAAATTACACTCAAAAACATCATTGCCTTATTGTGAGATAATTACATCTATCAATTTCAAATGTTCACCAGTGAATAGCTGGTTTACTGAGGCACACCTTTGTGCTCAGCTTTCTGCTCACTGGCCCTAATACTTAAGGGCTATTCTTGTTACAAAAGCCTGGGGCACCTACAGAAAAATCAGACCAACTGCCCCTGGAAATAAGAGTGTCCACCAAGACTTAGCTCTCTGTCAGACTTCCTGGAGAGGAAAGCTGCTGAAGCATACTTTTAAAGTTTCTTTCTAAGCAAAGCATCAGGATGGTTCACTAAGGCAGGCCTTTTTTTTTTTTTTTTTTTTTGCAGGCTTTCTATTTTCAGTTTTTGGAGGTTTCCAAAATAATTTAAAGTCAATGTCTATTGTGGTATCTAAGCATCCTCAAAGGGCTATAATCCTAGGTTGCCACTACATCAGGTTCCTGGCAAGAAGCTTCTTGTCAACTAAGTAATCAACATGCTGGCCCACTGCTCAAGAAGTCATTGCCACCAGCTTTGAAATCATTAAGATCACAATAGGGCCAGGTTTGGGGTTCATTTTTTGTAAGACTCCTTGGCAGGGAGGTCTGGCCTGAGACTCTTCTAAATTAAGTTCTCATAATCTTGCGATGAACGTGAAAGGGAGTAAGGTGCTCCTGTTTCAGACAGTTCGCTTGCACTAGCAACTATTTCCAGAATCTACACCTTCCACTCTGAGGTATCTGCTGCCATAGGGACAATATCCATTTTTGACATCTGGTCTAGGTCCTAATAAGCACCAGTGTGCCTAGATTTTGCAAGTTTTGTAATGTGTGTGACCACATTGCTCCCACACCAAGGACACAGAAATACTGAATGCCAAGTTTGGTTCCAAAAAACAGATTTGTAATGAGTTGTTATTTCTTCTTCATCAAAGCATTTTTTGCAGCACTGTGGATCAGCAGTAGCAAGGAATCCATGGAAGAAGGCCCCCTCATGAGGACTACTTTCTCCAACAGAGGATGAATAATGAGACTCATGTATTCTCATGTGTTTCTGGCTCAAATTTGCCAGAAAGGAAGGGCAGGCTAAAGGTTTGCCCACCATTCAGCCAAAACACTCATGCTTTAGGTAGAACTGTATAAAACCAGAGCAGACTGAATCCTTTGCTTTGGTCTAGAATAAGTTTTGTAGTTGTTATCACACAAATTTCTCTCTCTGAATTTTCATTCCATACATAGTGGACTTATAATTAATCTCATTTCCCACAAAAGGGAAAGTCTTTGACAGGTTTATTACACTAAACTCCAGATTTTTAAGCCTATGCTTGTGATAGAGGTAACATTTCAAAGAATTTACTGGTGGTGAAGTTTTGCTTTATTGTCTATTCATTTAGCATTCTAGTTGAAATCTTACTGTATTATTCCACAGCAAGCTATATTTTCTGTTGTGAATAATAAGAAAATATTTTTCTAGATATTCCTATTCCTTTATCAATTTTTTGCAGATGTTTCAGTTATTTCAGAGCATTACTTCCCCAATTTATCCTCACTGTATCTAGTTTCAGTTCTGATATGGAGAAATGCAGCTTTTCTACTTCATCCACCATATAGTGGAAGGAAATTCAGACACACCAAAATGTTGTATACAGACTTAATAAGGCCAATATTTCAAGGGATTAATTTTTGAATCCTTTGCTACATTTTCCTGTCATAGAAGAGAAATCAAAGATGGCACAAATTTTCAGCAGCAATCACATGTTGTAAATGTGTTGCTCCAGACATAAGCAAAAGAGATAGGGAGCTAGAGTGCTGCCATTCCTGCTGCTATCCAAGATGGAAGATGCAATTAGTCCTGCTGGCTGCCTCCCCAGCATTACCCAGTGCTTACTGTGACTCTTCAATACCTCCCTCAGCAATGAATCTGGCTTTCTGAGGCTCAGTCAATGCGGCCAAGGCCATTTTGATACTTGGAGGAGAGGGAGGGATGAATCACAGAATGTTAGGGTTTGGAAGGGGCCTCCAAAGACCATGGAGTCCAACCCCCCCCCCCCTGCCAGAGCAGTCTACCACGACTCCAAGGTCCTTCTCCATGGAGCTGCACTCTAGCAGATCACCTCCTAACCAGTACTGGTGCATTTTGTTGTTCCTTCCCAGATGCAGGACTCCGCATTTGCTCTTGTTGAACCTCATTAGGGTCCTCTTTGCCTGGCTCTCCAGTCTGTCCAAATCTTGCTGAATGGCCGGACAGCCTTCAGGTGAATCAGCCAATCCTCCCAGCTTCACATCATCAGCAAACTTGCTGAGAAGACACTCTGCCCCGTCATCAAGATCGTGGATAAAGATGTTGAACAGGACTGGACCCAGCACTGATCCCTGGGGGACTCCACTACTTACAGGTCTCCAGCTGGACTCTGCATCATTGATCACCACTCTTTGGGCTCTATTGTGTAGCCAGTTCTTAATCCATCTCACTGTGCATTCTCCTATCCCACATTTCCTGAGCTTGCTCACGAGGATGTTATGGGAGACTGTGTCAAAAGCCTTGCTAAGGTCGAGGTAGACTACATCCACTGGTCCCCCTGTATCTATTAATTCAGTCACAACATCATAGAAGACTATCAGATTAGTCAAATATTATTTCCCCTTGGTAAATCCATGATGACTATTCCTGATAACCTTCTTCTCTTCCATGTGCTTAGAGATTACTTCCAGAATGAGCTACTCCATCATTTTTCCAGGAGTGGAGATGATGCTGACTGGTCTGTAGTTTCCTGGATCTTCCTTCTTGCCCTTTTTGAAGACTGGAGTGACACTGGCTTTCCTCCAGTCCTGAGGCACCTCTCCTGTTAGCCATGATCTTTCAAAAATGATGGAGAGTGATAGGGCAATAACATCAGCCAGCTCTCTCAACATTCCTGGTTGCATCCCACCAGGGCCCATGTACTTGTGTATGTAACTCGGTTGGGGTTAGGGAATAAAAAGGTATGCTAAGTGCTCACACGGTGCACCTACTATGTGGGGCACCTGCTCTTCCAAGAACATAAATAAAATATACTTCACTGAGGAATCTGTCTGAGCCTATGTTATTAGCAGTCCTTTCCTTCTTTATAGTTTAAGCTCTACTAAACAACATTTTAAGTAATACTTGACAGTGTCTGAGTGCTTTTCTTAATAAACCAGCAGCTCCTGGTGCAAAAGTCTAAACCTGTGTTTAAGTTACCTGAATAACCATTCCATTTAATGTTACCCGCTTAGTAAAATAATGCTTTTCTGGATGGAAATGTTAGCAAGAGTACCAATTTTATTATTTAGAAGCCACCTACTTTGGCTGACTACTTCATGTCTAGAAATATTTCGTATGAAAATACAGTAATTAGACTAATCATTAATCAATTATAGTAGTTCACCTGAAAATATTTCACAATTAATAATTGAATTTTTTTTATATACCAGAATTAAAACCGAATCTGTTTCTATACCACATTGAGAAATTGATGTGGGGGTGGTATTTTGATATCTCAAGTCTTTAAGTCTTAAAGGTGCAGGAGCAGGCTGTCCCAATGTGCCAAAAGATGAGCTGTCATGGAAGAAGACCAGCCTGTCTGAATGGAAAGATTTGGCTGGAGCTCAGGAAGAAAAGGAGAGTTTATGGCTTCTGGAAGAGAGGACAGGCCTCTCATGAGGAATACAGAGATGTAGTAAGGCAATGCAGGTAGAAAATTGGGAGGGCCAAAGCCCAACTTGAACTCAACTTGGCTACTGCTATCAAAGACAATAAAAATCTTTCTATAAATACATTAATAACAAAAGGAGGAGTAGCGAAAATCTCCATCCTTTACTGGATGCAGGGGGAAACATAGTGACAAAGAATGAGGAAAAGGCTGAGGATCTAAATACCTTCTTTACTTCAGTCTTTAGCAGTCAAACTGGTTGTTCCCTAGACACCCAGCCCCCTGAGCTGGAAAACGGGGAGGTGGGGCAGAATCAGACCTTTGCAATACAAGAGGAAATGGTCAGTGACCTGCTACGCCACCTGAACATCCATAAGCCTATGGATGCAGATAATCTTGAGTGCCCTTATGCACCACATACAGAACAACCAGGTGATCAGGTCCAGTCAGCACCTGAAAGGAAGGTCCTGCTTGATGAACCTGATCTCTTTCTAGGACAAGATGACCCACCTGGTTGATGAGGGAAAGGCTGTGGATATTGTCTACCTGGACTTCTGTAAGGCCTTTGACACTGTCTCCCATAGCATTCTGATGAAAAAACTGGCTGCTCATGGCTTTCATGGCCATATGCTCTGCTGGAAAAAACACTGGCTGGACAGCCAGGCCCAGACAGTGGTGGTAAATGGAGTTAAATCCAGCTGGTGGCCAGTCACAAGTGGGGTTCCTCAGGGCTCAGTATTGGGACCACTTCTTTTTAACATCTTGATCAACGATCTTGATGAGCAGATAGAATGCACCCTCAGTAAGTTTGCAGACAACACCAAGTTGGCAGGGAGTGTTGATCTGCCTGAGGGTAGGGAGGCTCTACAGAGAGACTTGGACGGACTAGTTCAATGGGCCGAGGTCAAATTGTATGAGCTTCAACAAAGCCAAGTGCCGGGTCCTGCACTTGGGCCACAACCACCCCATGCAATGCTACAGGCTTGGGGAAGAGTGGCTGGAAAGCTGTCCAGCAGAAAGGTACCAGGGAGTTCTGATTGAGAGGTGGTTGAATATGAGCCAGCAGTGTGCCCAGGTGGCCAAGAAGGTCAATGGCATCCTGGCCTGTATTAGAAATAGTGTGGCAAGCAGGACCAGGGAGGTGATCATCCCTCTGTACTCGGCATTGATGAGGCCACACCTCAAATACTGTGTCTAGTTTTGGGCAGCTGCATACAAGACAGATATTGAGGTGCTGAAGTGCATCCAAAGAAGGGCTACAAAGCTGGTGAAGGGCCTTGAGAACAAGTCTTATGAGGAGCGGCTGAGGGAACTGGGAAGAAAAGGAGGCTGAGGGGAGACCTCATTGCCCCCTACAACCACCTGAAAGGACATTATAAGCAGATAGGCACTGGTCTCTTCTCACAAGTAACTGCTGATAGAACAAGAGGAAATGCCTAAAGTTGTGCCAGGGGAGGTTTAGACTAGACATTAGGAAGAACTTTTTCACTGAAAGTGTTGTCAGACATTGGAATATGCAGCCCAGGACGGTGTTTGAGTCACCATCTTTGAATGGGTTTAAAAGTCATCTAGATGTGGTGCTTGGGAATATGGCTTAGTGCTAGACTTGGTAGAGTAGGTTGGACTTAATGATCTGAAAGGTCTGTTCCAACCTCAGTGATTCTGTGATTTTATTATTCTATAAGTGATTTGTCAAATGCCTGAAGTATTACTGTATCAAGAAAGAAATACTTTCTGAAAGTAACATCTTGACAGTAATTTCTGTTAAAGCTTCCCAAGTCTTGTAGCAGTTCAGTTCAACACGAACAAAGCATTTTATGCATTTGAAACATTAGGAACACAAAATACTGCTTAAGTAGCACTTCTGAACTTCATGGGTAGGTGCTTAACTACAATATCAGGTTTTCCAACTGTTTCCATGTTTTAGAACTTTGTGAAATCAGCTGTCAGCAAAAGAACTTACGCCTTCAGTATGACTGCATTTACTAATGATACACTATTCAGATGGAGTGGAGACTGTCTTGTGAATGCACACTATGTAAAAGAAATTCCAGTCCCCATAAATAATTTTCTCTTTAGAGTACCTGCACTCACATGTTACGTGGCTCTAAGTACTAACAATTATTCTGAGAAAGCACCAAGTCAGCGGGATGAGGTCTTGAAAAATATCATTGCAACTTGTCACAAACCCTAAAAAATCTCAATCCGCATCCATTAATTCTGTATTAGCGCTCCAGTGGTATAGTAGTAATTTGAAGAACAACACTATTCCCCACAGAAGGGCCCAGAGGACTCAAGAGTTTGACAGATGGTGGGGTAAGGGAGAAGTTGTTTTCTGGGTGACTGGATCAGTCACCTACCCTTCAAACTAGACTTGTATCTGGAAATTGCTATCTTCCTGTTCTCCAATATATCTGCTACTAGAAGTGTTGAACTACAGCCACTGGGGCTAGGTATAAGAGCATGGGATCTGCAAGAGAATATGGCAAATTTTCTGCTTTGTCTCCATCCCTCTTTTCCAACAGTGCAGTTGAAATATTTACAGAATGCATAGTGGTCACACAAGCACAACAAAGCAATGGTTGAAGCCATTAGGAGGAATTGTAATCTCAGATGTTTGATGGTCTGTTTGAGGTTGTTTGGACAGAGACTGAAAAGAAGCCCGTCAAGGCAACTTAGAGAAATAAAAAGATTAACAAGAAAGAGGAAAATATTGAAGAAAATAAAATGTCTTTAAGGTTTAATGGGAGAAAAGAACAACCAAAAATGCAATATTGAAGGAATAGATATTATACAAACAAAATTTGAATTTTGAAATGAAGTAATAATAAGGACTGAAGAGCTGGGTAGTTCACAAGTGAGAGACAAGGATTCATCCACCCTACATGCAGAGACAGGGCTAGAATTCAAACTGGAGTGGTTCAGCATATTTCCTTTGAATGGTGTCAACAGACAATGACAAATTTAAAAGATAAATTGCTCTTCTCATAGTCTAATTGCTAGCATACTAATACAATAATTCTGACTGAGCCTCAGTTGAACACATAGCAACACTTTAATAGCTGAGTTTTAATATTTATCATTGTAAAGATTCAAAGAGGAGAGAAAGGGGTTTGAGCGGTTAACCCCTCCTTTTTTGATTTTACTTGATACCTGTTGAAACCGCCCCCCGCCACGGGTAGCACACACTCTCGCTCAAAAAGGGAATGAGGACACAGAGTGAAGTTTTTCTACATGTGATTGCTTTCTAGACAGAATTAGGTGAACAAATATAATACAAGCCACAAGGATGCAAAAGATAGGGAGAAGATTATTATAGTTGTCGGAGGTGACGTATGGACTTCACACAACTCTGTAAGAGTTATAACTGAAGACCTTTATTGTTACAAATGGCGGCAATTTATACCCCTCTGACTCTAGATGTTCCACCCCAGTACAAACCCCGTTGGTTACATACATACACAGTTCATATATGATTGGCTACGTGTCTTGTCACTTGCTGTCCGTGTTGTGATGACCCAGGGGTTTTCACTTCCCAGACGGTGCCTCCCAGTTCTTGCTACAACATTCTTTTCCCACTACTTCATGAGATAACAACCGTGAGATAGGACACCTGCTGTTTGCTGGTCCCGTGAGGTACCAGGCTGTGAGACATCCGCTTGTTTACTGATCTCACGGGCTACTTCAGGGTGCTTGACAATTTAATTCAGGCATATTAATTTTCCATAAATCCCATGCTAATTTTCCATAAATCCCAACATATAATAAAGGAAAGATTTGCAGAGGGGGTTCTTACACTCCCGGCTCGTTGTATGTAGCAGCAGTGGTGGCTCCTGGGCAAACTCCAGTGGCAGCTCCTGGGCAAACTCCAGTGGCAGCTCCTGGGCAAACTCCAGTGGCTGGTGATCAGGCTGGAGGGCAGCAGCAGTGTGACAGTGCTCGTGGCTCAGATGGCGGCATATGGCAGTGCTCAATGCTTGGGCGGCGGCGGCAGCTCTCGGCGGTGGTACGTGGTAGCGCTCGGACGGCAGGAGCAGCGGCCAGCGGCAGCGCATGGCAGCACCCGTGCGGCGGTGACCACGCCCGGCGGCAGTGCGCGGCAGCACCCGGGCAGCAGCAGCCCGGCTGGGTCTTGGCTCCTCGTGGCTCAGCTAGGTCCAGCAGTGGTTCGGCTCCGCAGCTCGGCTCCTCCCGAATCGGGTTCGGCTCCGCTTGGCTCCGGCCGGCTCGGCTCCACCCGGCTCCCGTCGGCTTTGCCCAGCTCCTGTCGGTCCCAGTGCTGGTCCGGTCAGCTTGGGTCTGCTATCCTCTTTGGGAGCAGGCAAGGACCTCAGCTTTCTGCTCTTAAAAGAGCAGTAAGAGTTCAGCTCTTCAGCTCCCTCGGGTCCCACGAGGATCCAGCCGTAGATTCCTGCTCCTTCCTTTTCGAGGGGCAGAAGCCCCCCCCCATCCCCACCATTCAGGGACTTTCATCTAGGTTAGGGTGACCCATCTCAGGTGCTGCAATGTATTAATGCATTAGCCATTTGCATACCAACTCTGGCTCAGCCAATCAGAGTGCTCACAGGGAAGCAGGCCCCTCCCCGAGAAGCCTGGTCCCTGGTGCCATAGGTACTAACTGTGCAAGCACAGCTTCCCTTTAGTCTCCCTTATATAGTGAAATAGTTTTATGGGAGGCATACTTTCTGTGGTAAGGGGTACAACCCTTACAATCATGAAGCATTTAAAGAATAAATAAATAAAAATGAAAATATTTTATTACTCTTAAAGTATAAAATAATTAAAATTGTACCTATTTTTCTTATTTTGTTAGTAAAATAAATATTTATAAATAGCTATATTACCTAGTTACAGCAACTTTTATTGGAAGCTTTCTGATTTTTTTAATTAAAATTTTCCCCCAACCAGAGGTGTGATTACTGATAATGAAAAAAGTATCTATTTTTATTTGATGATTTGCCAGGATTATATCTAACAGCAAGTAAAACTTCTCACTAGCATAACAGCGAAGCATATTTTAAAAAAAAAAATTCTTCAAATTTGACTTTTTCTGTACACAGCTGAATCAAGCACATACTAGACTGGATGGAAACCTGGAGACCCACATTACTAATTTCACTTTAGTATTCAGGGGAGATAATTTTAATCACTATATGAACATATTTCTGCCCAACATATTTCTGATTCCTACAGCATCAGAGATCTGTCCACGCAGAGAGAATAATACAATGTCCAGGACACCTACCTAAGTATTCCTTTAATAGTAGAAAAAGCCTCAAATAATATGAATGATTATTTTAAAGCAAACTGGAAATCTTACTTTGGGCAAGATGGTATCATGAGCATATAGGCAGAAATACAGTATTCCAAATCATTGTTAGAACAAAGCTCGTTTCTGTGGTCAACTTGCCTGTTTTTCAGTTTTCAATTCTATGCAATACTATCAGATAACATACTGTCGCGGACCGAGATAGGTAAAGCCGCGACTCACACCCCCACCTCAGGGGATCGAGAGCTGAAGACCACTCCCTGTCACACCCACAAACAACGCTTAAGAATCAATAGATTTATTAAAGGCACTGAGGGTTTGGCAAGTCTGATATCAACGATCACACAGGGTCTACCTCTATGTATATCCACACCTAGATATCCATATACCAACAGCTATACAACTATACATCTATATACCAATAACAACACACACAGAAAACAAGAGAGAACCTCCCCCCTTCCCCCCCTGTTCCCGTTCCCGGACAGGGATAAGAGGGAAAGCCTGGAGAGAGCCTTTGGGAAATAGAAGAATATTGGAAAAGAGAAGTGAGTGTCTGGTATGTGTGAGTATTATGTAGGAATGTTTGCAGGAATGTTAGTAAGATGTTCGCAATTCTCACCACCGGGGGGTACGGCCGAAGCCAATCCCTGGTCGGGATCCACGTCCTGTCCCCTGAGACACCAGGCAAACGGTCCGCTCGGTACGTCCACACGCCAACAACCACAGGGAGCGGCGCCGCAACGGCACGGACGCCTCCCGCAGCGGTACGCTCAGCGCCTTCTTGCTCCTCCCTTTCCCGGTTCCGGCCCCGCCGTGCCTCCTGGGAGCTGTAGTCTGTGGGTCTGTGCGCATGCGCCTGGTACCTCTGGCCTCTCCCCACGAGTGCCGGGGAGTGCATTACCAGGACTGGTCAGTAGATGTCGCTGGATTAAAGGCCATCATGGAATCCGTCTCTCACACATACTATCAAGTCTCAACAGGGAATAGATTTTAGATAGGTGTTTGGGAATCTACCAGCATTCCCAACAGACTGAGAATATGTTTTAAGTGCTATATTGTCTCCCTAAGTCTACTAAAAATACAGCGAGTAACTTATGAAAACAAAACTAAATACCCAACAAGTGACACTAACTATTAACAATTTTCTTGTATGCTGTATATAACATCTATTAAGTTAAATATTAATATAACATATGGCTGAATAGGTAAATATTTTAAATTTTCATTGATGAAATAGCTTTTCTGTGCAACTGTGGAGAATACGGTATGATGTGAAGAAGGTTTTTTTTGCATAAAACTTAGAGTAACCAGTGCAGATTTCTAAAAAAAATAGTAATAAAAAGTAGACAAGATGGGGGCTAGGTAAATATTTCACAGAAATTATTGTAGTTGACAATTTTGACTCATATGCAGAGTTACTATGCATGATTAATTTTAAAGTTAACAGAAGCACTTGTACCATTATTTTTGGAAGTGATGATCTTTGTTTATGGATCCAAGAAATATGCACCCACTTACAATGACACTGATTTAATTCTAATATATTTTCATGCTTGCTTTTTTTTCCCAGTTGACCCATTTAATAAGATCAGTAAATCTGTCTATTCTTCAGTTGTCTTATACTCCTTAATTAACTGTTCTAAAGCAAAAATTATTTCTTCTTCTTTTTTCTTTTTTTTTACTTGCACTTATCTCAGACTACATGCTTGAAGAAAATTCTTGCACTGACCTTCCTTTAGTGCATTAGCCAGTTTCCAAAACATAAAAAAAATATTATTTGTTATAAATAACTCAGATAAGATAGATGAAACATATAAACACTTAGTGGGAATTCAAGTTATTTATTATTCTAGTTTGTGCCTCTTTACTCAGACCTCTTTTCTGTAAACACCTGGTAAATAACATTCCAAGAAGTTTAATGGGATTTAAAGCAAGTTCTGTAAAAGTTTGCTGAGTGGGAGGTGCTTCAAAAATCACATGCTTGATATAAGCTCTCTTAATCAAATTCTCATCATCCTACTGTGTTTGGGCGTCAAGAAGTAACATGTATATGTCAGAAGTATTTATCAGTCTGAACAGGCCACAGTACTAGTGGTGGTGCTACATTTCTAGTAGCATCACATTTCTGCTACACTTCACCTTTTGGAAACACTACAGTGAAAATTAACAGCCTCATTTTCTGTAAGGCAACTCAGAAGTAACTTCTTTTAGAAAAGGGACAAAAAGAAGAGAGAAGCATGTAAATTAACTTACTTGCAGTCAGAGGGCTTAGAACAGGAAATGGTTACGGTTGGTAGGGACCTTAAAGATAATCAGGTTCCAGCCTCCCTGCTATGAACAGGGACACCTCACAGTAGACCAGGTTGCACAAGACCTCATTCAACCTGGCCTTGAACACTCCGGGAGGTGATGGCACAGATGCTCCAGCCCTTTGATAATCTTTGTGGCCCTCCTCTGGACCCTCTCCAACAGCTCCATGCCTTTCCTATGTTGAGGGCTCCAGAGCTGTATGCAGTACTCCAGGTGTGGCCTCCCCAGAGCAGAGTACAGATTCACCTCCCTTACCCTGCTGGCCATACCTCTTTTGATGAAGCCCAGGATGCAGTTGGTCCTCTGGGCTGCATGTTGAGCTTCTCGTCTACTACTCGGGACTGCTCTCTAGCCATTCTCCCCCCAGCCTGTATTTGTGCTTGGAATTGCCCCAACCCAGGTTTAGGACCTTGCACTTGCCCTTGTTGAACTTCATGAGGTTGGCATTGGCCCACTTCTCAAGCCTGTCAAGATCCCTCTGGATGGCATCCCTTACCTCTAGGGTGTCAACTACTCCACACAGTTTGGTATCATCAGCAAACTTGCTGAGGATACACTCAATGCCACTGTCTATGTCTCCAACAAAGATATTGAACAGCACTGGTCCAAGTACTGACCCCTGAGGAATGCCACTTGTCACCTGCCTCCACTTGGACACTGAACCATTGACCACAACTCTCTGGGTGTAGCCATCCAGCCAATTAACCACCAAGTGGTTAATCTCTCAAATCCATGTCTTGTCAGTTTGGAGACCAGGATGTTGTGTGGGACAGTGTCAAATGCCTTGCACAACTCCAGGTAGATGACGTCAGTTGCTCTGCCATCATCCACCATTTCTGTAGCCTTGTCACAGAAGGCCACCAAATCGGTCAGGCATGATTTGCCCTTAGTGAAGCCATGTTGGCTGTCACCTATCACCTCCTTATTTTCCATGTGCCTTAGCAGATTTTCCAGGAGGATCTGTTCCATGACCTTGCCAGGCACAGAAGTGAGACTGACTGGCCTGTAGTTCCCCGGGTTTCCCTTTTTCCCCTTTTTACCTTTGTTACCTTTTTTCAATTGGCGGAAACCTCACCAGACTGCCATGACCTCTCAAATACGATGGGCAGAGGCTTAGCAACTGCATCCTCCAGCTCCCTCAGGACCCATGGATAGACCCCATCAGGTCCCATAGACTTGTGCACCTTGAGGTTCTTTAGATGGTCATGAACCTGTTCTCCTACAGTGGGAGGGTGCTTCATTCTTCCAGTCCCTGCGTTCACCTGCTCTGGCCTTTGTGATGAGGCTGGAGCACTTGCCAGAGAAGACTGATGCAAAGAAATAATTGAGAGCCTCAGCCTTCTCAATATCCTATCAATATCTTCACTCATCTCTGAAACATAGGTTACCTCTGGAATTGTGTTAGACCCCTGTGTCACAAATCATATTATTTTAAGGAACTGAAGGCTAAAATTGTACACAATTTAAGTTTTAAGGTATTGCATTAAAAAGGCTAAGTAATTTGGCAGAAAATAAACCTCCTTGCTGTCCAGCCAATCCTCAGATATCTTACCCAAAGGCATCCCTATGGGAGGGAAGAGAGGCTCAGCCAGTCAACTGATCCCAGAAATCAAGAGTAATCCTGACAATGGCCAGGTGATGGTATATTCCCTGATATATATATATATATATATATATATACATACCCTGTTAGGGTATCTTCCCTAACATCTTTCCCCTCTTAGGCCAATTTTACAGGGTTGTTATCTTACAGGTGGAGCCTGAAGGACTCTAGTCATAGAATCATAGAATCATAGAATGTTAGGGGTTGAAAGGGACCTCTAGACATCATCTAGTCCATGCCCCCTGCCAAAGCAGGATCACTTAGGGCAGGCCACACAGGGATGCATCCAGGCAGGTTTTGAAAGTCTCCAGAGAAGGAGACTCCACAACCTCTCTGGGCAGCCTGTTCCAGTGCTCCATCACTCTCACAGTAAAGAAGTTTCTCCTCAAGTTGAGGTGGAACTTCCTATGTTCTAGCTTATACCCATTGTTCCTTGTCCTATTACTGGGCACCACCAAAAAAGAGACCGGTCCTTTCCTCATGACATCCATCCCTCAGATATTTATAGACATTACTAAGATCGCCTCTTAGCCTTCTCTTCTCAAGACTAAACAGCCCCAGTTCTCTCAGCCTTTCTTCATAGGAGAGATGTTCAAATCCCTTAATCATACTCATAGTTCTCTGTTGGACTATCTCCAGTAGAGAATAGACTCTCTCCTGTCTCTCTTGAACTGGGGAGTCCAAAACTAGATACAGTATCCTAGGTGTGGTCTCAACAGGGCAGAGTAAAGGGGAAGAAGATCCTCCCTAGACCTGCTGGACACACTTTTCTTAATGCATCCCAGGATACCATTGGCCCTCTTGGCCACAAGGCCACATTGCTGTCCCATAGTGGATAACTTAATGTCCACCAGGATTCCAAGGTCTATCTCCATGGAGCTGCTTTCCAGCAGGATGACCCCTAACCTGTACTGGTGCCTGGTGTTATTCCTCCCCAGATGCAGAACTCTACACTTGTCCTTACTGCAGTTCATGAGGCTCACCTTCGCCCAGCTCTCTAGCTTGTCTAGATCTCATTGGACAGCAGCACAGCCTTCTGGTGTGTCTGCCACCCCTCCCACTTTTGTATCATTGGCGAATTTGCTGACGGTACACTCTATCCCCTCATCCAAGTCGTTGATGAAGATATTGAACAAAACTGGACCCTATATTGATCCCTGGGGAACACCACTGCCCACAGGCCTTCAACTTGACTCTGCCACTGACCACAAGCCTCTGAACTCTGTTGTTGAGCCAGTTTTCAATCCACCTCACAGCCCAATTATGTATCCCACATTTCTTGAGTTTTCCTATGAGGATGTTATGGGAGACAGTATTAAAAGCCTTTCTGAAGTCAAGGTATATGACATCCACTTCATCTACCCATTTGATTATGCCTTCATTAGAAGGCTGTCAGATTAGTCAACAAGATTTCCCCTCAGCAAATCCATGTTGGCTACTTCTGATAACCTTCTTTTCTTCCTTGTGGTTTGAGATGGCCTCCAGAATGAGCTGCTCTATCACCTTTCCAGGGATGGAGGTGAGGCTGATTGGTCTGTAGTTGTTTGGGTCTTCCTTCTTGCCCTTTTTGAAGACTGGAGTGACAGTGGCTTTCTTCCAGTCCTCAGACACCTCTCCCGCTCTCTGTGATTTTTCAAAAATGATGGAGAGCACCTCAGCAATAGCATCAGACAGGTCTCTCAGCACACATGGATGCACCCCATCAGGGCCCATGAATTTGTGCATTTTCAGTTTATCCAAGGGATCTCTAACCCAATCCACACTGACTAGTGGAGAGTCTTCCTCCTTCCAGTTTTGCTCCCTTACTTTCAGTGACTGGGATTTCTGAGGGCTGATCTTAGGAGTAAAGACTGAGGCAAGGGAGGCATTCAGCAATTTTGCCATCTCTGCATCCTCTGTTATAATTCTCCCACCTTATTTAGCAGTGGACCCACTTTTTCCCTACTCTTTCTGTTCTCTTTGATGTATTTGAAGAAGCTCTTCTTGTTTTCTTTCAACTCCCTAGCCAGACTAAGTTTCAAGACAGCCTTGGCCTTTCTTGCTGGATCTCTACATACTCTGGCAGCCTTTCTAAAATCCTTCAAATTAATCAGACCCTTTTTCCACCTATTGTAAATTTTCTGCTTCAGTTTGAGTTTTTCCAGGAGCTTCTTTGCTTATCCACCCAGGTGGAAATTTTAGTTGTTACGCTGCTTCTTTCCCTAACAATACTAAACTCTAACATGTTGTCACGATCCCTGGGCTCTGTTAGTGTCTGAGTTTTACAGTGACTGTGTTGGATGAGTGGAAGCAGGTGTTTCACGGGCCGGATTATTAGAGTGCTATGTCTTTCGAGCAAGCGCGCACACTCACTCGGTCTGACACTCGGTATTCACAGCCACGCTCACGTTCGCGCTGTCCTTCCACGACTTTCGCTTCCTCCGTCACCGGCTGTTTCCCTCGCGGGAGAACAGAACCGCGGTTTGGGAGTCCACACTCACTTCGTAGCCTTTGCTACATCTCAGTCACACACTCACCCTCACTGTTTAGAATTACGAGCCCAAGAGATCATGCACCTACCAGGGGACCCGAGCAGAATGGCCCCGCCTTGATACCTCTATGCAACCCCGCCCCGCAGCTATTTAAAGGGAATGCAGACGAAAGAATGAAATCTCCGACTAAGGACGATTTGAATCTATGTGCTTTTTACTTTACAATCTTAAAGGCACAACAGTGGTAACAATACAATAACAACACCAATGGCAAATCACTGACACAGGGCAGTAGCAATGGCAAGTCTTAAAAGACCAGTTGACCACTAAATTTGGATACTTAACGGGAAGTAAATTGCTCCCACGGCCAGATTCGGGAAAGGTAAGGAGGCAAACAATAGCCAGGGAAGGGATTTTCCCACTCCCCCCTCCCACCTCCCAGGGGTAATTTAGGCTATGGGGGGAAGCAGCTGGGACGCGGGGGGTTTAGAAGGGGTCTTACTCGTCTGGCGTCCTTGTCGGAGTCAGGGACCCGCCCTGGCTCTTGGAGGCCAGCTGCTTCTGTGCGATGGTCTTTGGGGCAAGCACGCGGGGTCTTTCAGCTCCGTAGAGCCTTTAAAAAGGCTTTTGGACCCCGGCTCTAACCCACAGCTGCGACGGAAAGGCGATAGCTGGCAGCTTTCTTCTTCCGTCTTCTCCTTGTGCGCAGTTTCCTTCCCGGGCGAAAAAGTGGCGGCAGCGGGCTCATCTGAGCTGCTTTTATAGGAAAAACAGGCCGGTATGATTGGTCAGTACGTTTTGAATCCGCCAGCCCATTGGTCCATTCCTTAGAGCGGTGGCTGAGGCGGCTGAGGTAAAGGTAACAAAGTAACGATTTTCCCGCCCTTGGATTCCCGCTTCTTCGGTTTCCTCTTAGGTCCGCTTTCCCCAAATTGTCCATTAGCATAAGAACCATTAGGCCTGTGGGGGCGTGGCTTGCTGCTTGCACAGTCATGTCCTTCACACATGTCATGGTCACTACAGCCAAGACTGCCCCCAACCTTAAAATCCACAATCAGACCTTCTTTGTTTGTTAATACAAGGTTCAGCATTGCACCTCTCCTCATTGGTTCTTCAACCACCTGCTGCAGAAAGTTGTAATCGATGCACTGCAGGAACCTTCTGGACTAGTTATGCCTGGCTCTGTGATCTTTCCAACTAATACCAGGGTGAATGAAGTCATGCATGAGCACCAGGGCACGTGATCTTGACACTACTTCCAGCTGCCTGTAGAAGGCCTTGTTGAAAACTTCTTCTCGGTTTGGTGGTCTGTAGTAGACACCCACAACAGTATCACCCATGTTTGCATGTCCCTTAACTCTTACCCATAAGCTTTCAACACTTTCATTGTCTCCCTCTGGGTTAAGCTCAATGCATTCTAGTTGCTTACTCACCTAAAGAGCAACTCCACCACCTCGCCTTGTCAGTCTATCCTTCCTTAAATGTACATAGTCATGTGTTACTACATTCCAGCCATGTGAGCTATCCCATCATGTCTCTGTGATTGTGATGAGATCCTAGCCCTGCAACCACACCCAGATATCTAGTTCATACCGTTTATTCCCCATGCTTCTTGCATTCATATAGAGACACTTCAGAGACTTAGTTGAGGAGCTTCTGTTACTGTTGTGGTTGGTCTGGTCTATTTGTCCATTGACTGCAATGGCACACACATTGTCATGTTGGACCCCCACCCCCTTCAAACTTCAGTTTAAAGCCCTCCTGACTAAGTTGGCCAGCCTACCCCCAAAGATTCTCTTGCTTCTTTGAGATAAGTGTATTCCATCCCACTCTAGCAGGTTATAGTCATCATAGGATGTCTCGTTGTCATAGAATCACAGAATCACAGAATTTTAGGGATTGGTAGGGACCTCTGGAGATCATCAAGTCCAATCCCCCTGCCAGAGCAGGGCCACCACAGAATCTAGGTCACTCAGAAACGCATCCAGATAGGTCTTCAAAGTCTCTAGATAAGGAGACTCCACGACCTCTCTGAGAGCCTACTCCAGTGCTCTGTAACCCTTAAAGTAAAGAAGTCCTTCCTCATGTTGAGGTGGACCTTCCTGTGCTCGAGTTTGAATCCATTGCTCCTCATCTTATCACAGGGCATGACTGAAAAGAGATTGGCACTTCCTTCTTGACACTCCCCTTCAGATATCTATATACATTAATAAGATCCCCTCTCAGTGTTCTCTTCTCCAGACTAAACAGTCCCATGTCTCTCAGCCTTTCCTCATAAGACAGTTAATTATATTACTTAATTCAAGCAAAGAACAAAGGTTAACCATTAAAATGCCGCAAACTTACTTATTATTAAACTCTACACTAGGGCTAGAATATTAATTATCACTCTTAACGGTCCTTACAATCTCAAACTTAATGTTGAAAGCTACCTAGCATTAAGTACACTACTTGTCCTGGTTCTTACAGATATAGACAAAATTTGATCCTTTAATAATATTACCCTCCTTTTTAATCTCTCAGTGTGTTTGTGAATTTGGATTTAGCTGCTTTTTTTTACAGCACCAGAATTATATAAATATGCAATCACATGTTGTTCCAAAATTGTACACATTATTATACTGTAAGGCAGTCCACAATAATGTAGAAATCAATGAGTTTGTTTGTCTTGTATAGAGGGTCTATATTCTGTACATAATTTTTGTCCATTTTTTTTTTTTTTTGATACATTTCAGTTCTTGAAAATCAGGTCAAACTCTCTTTCAAGTTAGAAAAAGAAATCATATTTTGTTTTCAAAGTGTAGCACGACGCTCCATCTCTCAATATGCCTGCCTCAGTTTTACTCTATTATTCAGCTGCTTTTGTCTCTCAGTTTTGCAGGCTGAGGCCTGAAGTGGAAATATTCCCATGAGAAAGGAAAAGGCCTAGCAAACTCTGAGCTGGTAACAACCTTGAAAGGTAAAAACAGAGGGCCAAGTTGATGTTCGTAACACCAGCTGCTATCTGGTGTTGAAGAACACGGAACTCGGCCTAACCACAACAAGGCCCAGAACGGAGATAAAGTAATAATGAATGGATAAACAAGAGAGTTTGCTTGGTGGGAACAAGGCCTTCATGAGTTTTTCCACTGTTTTGTTTTTATTCTCCAATGAGAGGTTTTGGAGGTACAGCTAGTGGTTAAATGACAGCAGTCAATCCACCTTATTCTATAAAAGCCTGGTCCCATTTTTGATCGGCAAGACTTCTGTACACTTTCCAGGAGGGTGTGCTGGACCTCCTCTTGAGCGGGGATGCCTGCAAGAGAGATTAATTCTTGAGCATTACACCAAAGGATACCCAGCTGTGGCCTGGCAAGGGTGAGAAATATTACTCTTTCATTGTCTTTACTATTCAACTTAATGTTAAGTGACCTTCATCATTAAGTTTAAGACTGTGGGGACTGTTAAGAGTGATAATTAATATTCTAGGCCTAGTGTAGCGTTTAGTAACAAGTAAGTTGCTGGCATTTTAATTCTAATACACCCTTTGTATTCAAACTGCACTTCTGTTTGGATCTCCTAATTTTTCTACATTTTTGCTGTGCGAGATCTTATGTAGTTAAGACCTCAACGTTATATGCAATAAATCTTGATTAGTGCATATACATCTCATCTGCCTTGCATTCCCTCTGGGACATTCCTCTTCTATCTTCCCTTGGGAGGGTGGAGGGGGGTAACAGGGAGCAGTTCTGCCTTCTGGTTTGTGATTCACCCTTACTGTTTAAAACAGGGCAAGGACATAAGCAATACAGGAGGTTCCTGGAATGCATTGATGCTAACTTCCTTCTACAAGTGTTAGAGAAGCCAATGAGGAGTGGAGCTATCTTGTTCTTAAAAGCAAGGGGCTGGTGGTGAATGTGATGCTCAAGGGCAGCCTTGGTTACAGTGACAATGAAATGGTGGAGTTCAGGAACCTTAGGGCAGCATCAATTGCACATAGCTATCACACTACATTGGATTTCAGGAGAGCAGATATTGGCCTGTTCAAGGACCTTTTTGGTAGAGTACCATGAGATAAAGCCCTGGAGTGAAAAGAAGCCTAGGAAGGCTGGTTAATAGTCAACAATCACCTCCTCCAAGCTCAGGAGCACTGCATCCCAACAAAGACGAAGTCAGGCAAAAACTCCAAGAAGCCTGCATGGATGAACAAGGAGCTCCTAGACAAACTCAAACACAAAAAGAATCCTATAGAGGGTAGAAGCAAGGCCACGTAGCCTAGGAGGAATACAGAGAAATTGTCTGAGGAGCCAGGGATGAGGTAAGGAAAGCTAAAGCTTAGAATAGAATTAGATCTGGCCAGGGACATCAAGGGCAACAAGACAAGCTTCTATGTTGGGATTTATGGAAAATTAATATGCCTGAATTAAAACAGCAGTGTTGCAGGTGCTGCTGATCAAATCGTCAGGCACCCTGAAGCAGCCCGTGGGATCAGTAATCAAGCGGATGTCTCACAGCCTGGTACCCCATGGGACCAGCAAACAGCAGGTGTCCTATCTCACAGTTGTTATCTCATGAAGTAGTGAGAAAAGAATGTTGTAGCAAGAACTGGGAGGCACCGTCTGGGAAGCGAAAACCCTTGGGTCATCATGACACGGATAGCAAGTGACAAGACACGTAGCCAATCATATATGAACTGTGTATGTATGTAACCAAAGTGGTCTGTACTGGGGTGGAACATCTGGAGTCAGAGGGGTATAAATTGCCGCCATTTGTAACAATAAAGGTCTTCAGTTATAACTCTTATAGAGTTGTGTGAAGTCCATGCATCGCCTCCGACACTTCTATAGGTATGTTGGTCATAAAAGGAAGACTAAGGAAAATATGGGCCCTCTCCAGAAGGAAATGGGATAGCTGGGTTATGGAGAATGATGAGATACTCAGTGATGAGATGCCTCAGTGTTCACCAGCAAGTGCTCAAGCCACATCGCCCAGGTCACAGAAGGCAAATGCAGGGTCTGGGAGAATGAAGAACCAACAACTGTAGGAGATCAGTTTCAAGACCATCTAAGGAACCTGAAAGTGCACAGGTCCATGAGACCTGATGAGATGCATCTGTGGGTCCTGAGGGAACTGGTGGATGAAGTTCCTAAGCCACTTGCCGTAATATTTGAGAAGTTGTGTCAGTCCAGTGAAGTTCGCCCCGACTGGAAGAGAGGAAACATAGCCCTCACTTTTATAAAGGGGAAAAAAAAAAAGACTCAAGAAACTACAGCCTGGTCAGTCACATGTAAGATCATGGAGCAGAGCCTCCTGGAAACTATTGCAAAGGCATGTGGAAAATAAGGAGGTGATTTGAGACAGCCAACATGGTTTCACTAAGGGTAAATCATGGCTGAAAAATTTGGAGGCTTTCTATAATGGGGTTACAGTGTTGGTGGATAAGGGAAGAGCAACTGTGCAAAGCATTTGACACTGTCCCACATGACATCCTGGTCATGTGGAGAGATATAGACTTGATGGATGGACCAATTGGTGGATAAGGAGTTGGCTGGATGGTCACACTCAAAGAGTTGCAGTCAACGGCTCGATGTCCAAGTGGAGCTTAGTGATGACTGGCTTCTTCAAGGGTCAGTATTGGTACTGGCACTGTTTAATATCTTTGTCAGCGACATGGACAAGTAGGATTGAGTACACCCTTAGCACGTTTGCTGACGACACCAAGCTGTGTGGTGAGGTTGACATGCTGGAGGGGAGGCCATCAAGATAGTCCTTGATAGGCTTGAAGAGTGGGCCCATGCCAACCTAATGAATTTCAATGAGACCAGGTGCAAGGTTCTGCACCTGGGCTGGAGCAATCCCAAGTACAAATATAAGCTGTGCAAGCAATCAATTGAGAGCAGGCCTGAGGAGAAGGACTTGGGGCTGTTGGTTGACGAGAAGCTCAACATGAGCCATCAGTGTGCACTTGCAGCCCAGAAAGCCAACTGTATCCTGGGCTGCATCAAAAGAAGTGTGGCCCGCAGGTCAAGGGAGGTGATTCTCCCCCTCTACTCCATTCTTGTGGGACCCCACCTGGAGTATTTTGTCCAGTTCTGAAGTCCCAGTAGAGGAAGTACTTGGAGCTATTGGAATGAGTCAAGGGTAGGGCCATGAAGATGATGATGGCTGGAGATGGCTGGAGCACCTCTCCTATGAAGACAGGCTGAGAGAGTTGGGGTTGTTCAGCCTGGAGCAGAGAAGGCTCCAGGGAGACCTTACAGCAGCCTTCCAGTACCTGAAGGTGGCATACAGGAAAGCTGGAGAGGGACTTTTTACAAGGGTATGTAGTGATAGGACAAGGGGAAATGATTTTAAGCTGAAAAAGGGTCGATGTACGTGAGATATTAGGAAGAAATTTGTTAATATGAGGGTGGTGAGACCCTTGTGATCCCTCAGATTTATATCAATTATGACATATATGGGATGGACTACTTCATTTAGTCAATTTTGGTCACTACTCCAGTCTACTCCTCCCCACAGGAAGGCTGCAGGTTTGAGCTCTTTCCTCCTTTTTGTTTCCAGAGCATAAGGCATTCCATAGCTTCATGGAATGAGCATAACATTCTCCGACTATACTGTAACTAAATATCGAGCCTTATCCTGACTGAAAAACATGCTGTTAATTTCAGCAAGTGCAGTCACTTAAAAAAGACTTAAATGAAAAGTGAAATTACTGAAAGAAAATTGATTCTATCCTGGCTCAAACCAGGACAGGTCCCTTCCACCCCAAACTATTCTGTAATTCTATGATTCTATGAAAACAGTCTTGCAGTTTAAAAAAATGGAAATGTTTTCCAAAATGAAATAATTTTTTTTAAATACATATTTAATACCAAGTTGGAATTAATTTTAATAGACTCAAGCACATATATGTTCACGTTACTAAAATTCTGCTTAGTTCAGCTTAAACCTTACCACAAATTCCCTGCAAATTCTCAACATGGCCACAATCACTCATCTCTAATATGTACTAAAAAAAGCTCCTTCTAATCAGTATTCACAGAAGTTAAACAGGCTATAAATAAAAGTCAGCAAGCTGTTTGGCAGTGGATATCACCCACAAACTTGCTTGAGTGGTGTCATGGGATTTAAAGAAATCCCTCTCAATGAATATCTGCCGCTTGTTGTGAATAATACTTGCAGAACTGAACTGATTTTATACCAGTCTTGAACAAATTCCTAAACAAAAAATTAACCTCCAGAGAACATCCCATATAATTACATAGTGCAGCCTTCAAAAAGTGGAAATAGTGTAATTCTTAATGTCAAATGAAGTATCTTTTGCCTCTTCTTATCCTGTCCTTAAAATACTTTGAATATGTAATTTCATAAAACAGATGAATACTGGTGTCAGGATAAATGAGACCCATCAACCTAATAGAATTCATGGGAGTCACAGATGGCCCCTCGAAGAAAGATTCTCTGTAAGTATAGTGGCTTTGAGAAAAGCATTTGCACCCTGAGGCAACTTCAGCAGCCCCAGCTACTCCTTACCTGGCAGGCTCCCTGAAAAGTCTTCATTTCTACTATCCATCACAATCTATAAATAAATGAACCTTTCAAACATATGTTAGTAATTTTTCTTTCTGCATAGGCCAGCACAAATTTGTCTGTGTTGCATAAAGCATCTTACTATTACCAGCAGAATTGTTTAAATAATCATTGGTTTGGGCAGGCTCTGGGGCTCTTAGCTTGGCCTAAACATTATTAACCACAGTCTTCAGTACAAGTTTGACCTACAAAGCCATCTGGAAGAAAAGGAAATGAAAAAAAACCCCCACATTATAAATATTTTAACTGTACAAGGTATTAATATTTTAACACATGCTCTAATGCTGGTCTTTTCATGAGAACAAAAGATATTCTGCATCTCAAATGTATATCAAGGCCTTAATGGTCTCAGGTGGCGCCCACATTGAGGAAGGATATATTACACAGGAGGTCTTGCTTTACCTAGGTTTCTCCCCAAAGTGCTCGGAATGGGGACAAAAGTTGAATGACAGGTAAAAGAGGGCTCCAGCCTTCTTTCACCAACATGCCTACCCCTAAGGAGGCAGAGACAGGCCGAGTCTCTCCAAAAGGCATTGCAATATATCCAGATCTGTGAAGGCTCTGGTTCTGTGATATAGCAGGAGATCAGGCAGTGGGGAAGTTCCTATAGAGTATGAATGGGACATGAAATCTTACTGCACTCGCAGAGCATTTACAGTATTTACTCTTTGTTTAAATTGTAAATAAAAGTTACTGGAAATAACAGGCTTTTTCATATACATCCATGGAAACCAAGTGCAATTCCAAAGTAAACAAACATCAGAATTATTGTCATCAGGTTACATAAGTGATTCCAAGACTGAAAGCTAACCTTAAATGTTGTGACATTTCTTGTACACATGCATACAAGGGACACCTTACTCTAAGCAAAAAAATACCAGAAATATTACCAACAGTCTTGCTTGTCTGTTGTAGAACAATGCAATAGAGCTCATGCTGCAGTAATAAGGACGCAAAATAGTTTTGCCTAGCCTCATGAAGCAGATGTGTGGGATGCAAAAAAATTACATTAATAAACTGTGCTGTTTTGGTTTGAGCAAGCTCTTTGCTGATTTTTTTTCTCCTTTCAGTGAACTTTTTAGCAGCGCCAGTGGACCGATAATAACCAAGGTCACTTCTGACTGTCTGCAGCCTTCAGCCATACCACCCTGAGAAAGCCCGATCTCGTCTGATCTCAGAAGCTAAGCAGGGTCACGCCTGGTTAGTACTTGGATGGGCGACCGCCTGGAATATGGGGTGCTGTAGGCTTATATCAGCTTTGACAATGGTCAGTTCTTTAGATCCTCCTGTCACTCTGGAAATAGTAACGGACTCTGTCCCCTTGTGATTCGATGGCATTAAGGTGCACTGTGCACCAGTGTCAACCAAGGCTTTATACCTTTGTGGTTCCAATGTGCCAGGCCACCTAATCCGCACAGTCCAATAAATTCAGTTGGCCCTCTCCTCCCCCTGGCTGGAGGCAGGGCACCTCTAATACTGACCATTAGAGGTCGATGCACCATCTTGGTTGAAGGACTGGTTGCTGGAAATCGAAGCTGCCTTTTTCCAGGAAGAACCATCTACTACACCTTTTCTACCTAGCAGCTCTTGTACACGTAGCTGGAGAATACCACTGGGTGTATTATTACATATGTATTTGCAAAGGGATGTGCAACACCCGGGCCCCTTCCTCCTCCCCTAACCACTCTCATAGTCTCCCAGCTGAAGGGGAGTGTCCGGGTGCACGGACAGGGTCCTCAGATGTCAGCTGTAAAGAAAAATGGGCGAAAAAAGAGAGAGAGCCAAAGAGAGGGCGATAGAAGCGACAGTAAGCAGGAAAGTGAGAGAAACAGGAAAAAGAGAGGCTTGACTTCCATGATGTATTAACCAAAAAAAAAGCCAAATAGAGAAAATATTATGAGAAGGGAATATTCTGACTTGCTGATCCTGCCTTCAGTCTAATCTGCTCCCCCGTAGTGGGGGGGAGGGAAGACTGCAGACAGTCAGAAGTGACCTTGGTTATTATCGGTCCACTGGCGCTGCTAAAAAGTTCACTGAAAGAAAAAATCAGCAAAGAGGTTGCTCAAACCAAAACATGTGCATAGATATCGCATAGATATCACCCAGTGATTGAACCGTTGGCATGCATTCCTACTATCAACAAAAAATTCGTACATGTATTTATTAGGTAATTGTCCACAAACACACACAAGACTTTTGTAAAAAAGAAACACTTTTAAGAAAATATTTCTCTAGTGTATCTCCACTCCTCAATATGCCTAATACTATTTTTTTTTTAACAATGTAATGATTTAATCATTAGAGTCTTTGTGCCTTTGAATGTGCCTAAAGAAAATTATCTCACCCTAGAAAAGATGGGAGAAACCAATGCACACTTCCATATGGACAAACAGATATGATTTTAAAACTACATCTGCATTAAGGGCAATATTGTGACAACAGCTAAACCAGCATTTTAAGCTGATTTAAGTGTCCTATTATGCCAAATTGTGCCCACTATAAAAGAAGAAATGAAAGACTGTTGATAACATGATAAAGCTGTGGTTTGGCAGAGTCAGAAAATAGTGATGGATGAACAGTTTTCAAATTATAATTAAACAGGCAGGATGTGTAAAGACACTATTAATTGAATTTAAAGTAGGTAGGACTAGAATTGTACTGACCTCGGTATGGATCCCAAACTGCCTCGGTCTATTCATCCGCAGTGACTTGCAAGCTCCATTCTATGCAAAATGCATCTGATGCAGCAAAGACTTGCTTCATTTTAAATACGTGATCATCTTACCTGACTTCAATAAATTACTCACTTCACAAGTGCTTTTCTAAATCAGTCTTTGAGGACTGGGCCCATGGATGAATATCTAAATATTCTGCTAAGTGTTTCTCTCCACCTAAGCAAACTTCTGTTCACTTTCACGGTAAAAATTACACTTATAAAATGGTTTAGTACTGAGGATGTAATTTTGACTACATTGCCTGATCCCATATCTTTTGTCCTTTATATCACTGTTTACCTATACGTGCTGTGTAAATAGGATAAAATCCTTTTTCAGCTGCAAATCAGAAAGTAAATATAAAACTTCTATGGTTCATTGCTTGAAGTGAAATGGGTAGGTGATCCAGAAAATCATGTTCAACTTTATTAAGGTTAAAATTTTCAGATTTATTAAGTAGTGGTCCAATTCTGTTTACTCTTATTTAAAAAGAAACAAAGAAACAAACAACAACAACAAACAAACAAAACAAAACAAAAAAAAAACCCAAACAAAAAAAAAAACCCAACCCAAAACAAAAAAAATATTGTGATTTTCCCTGTACTTTGAATACCTTGGTGAAAATTAGCTTATACTGTATACTGTGTTAAATGCTCTTTGTACAGAGAAGATGGCTGATTAAGTTGCTTATGAGAATTAAAGGTACAATCATAAAAAATCTAAGTTTCAATTCTACTGCCATGATTCTAGGTTATTTCCTCTGTGCAGTTCTCAGTCCTACCCAGATCTGTCCCTTTCTTAACTGTCCAGACAATGTAATTAAAAGGACAAGAAAAGGGTGGTAACTCCTTCTTAAAAACCTTCAGCAATTCTGGAAATGATCCTACTGTTTGACTAGATACTTCAAAATTTCTCAACAGTTGTACGCTGAATTCACATTTATTAGTCTTATTTAAGGACCAAACCTCAACCATTCCGCAAGATGACCTTCTGCTCTGTACAGCTGTAGTCCTAAAACAACATTATGAATCTCCATAGCAGATTACTTCAGAAAATACTCTGGAACTAAGACAGAAATACCATGTTTCTCTTAAGCACGTATTCTAAAAAGCTGGACAATAAATGATACTAACAAAAAAGTTCAGTGTCAGACACAGAGTAGCTGACAAGGGGAACAGCTAACTAAAGTTGAACATTATGAGATGCATAAAAATGAAGCCTATAATTTGGTCTATTTTTCTTTCCTCTTTGATGCACTTAAAGGCTTTAGTTTCATTCTGAGTCCACAGCATTTGTAACACACAGTAAACATCAAAATAAACTACTTGTCATTAAATATTTAATTCCTTAAGGGGTAAATCTGTAAGCCTTTAATTTATTTTTAGTTCTTTTTCAGTGAAAGCTGGCTCTACTGAAGGCTGGAGAAGCATTCAGAATCCATAAATCCCAATTAAACTAATGAAAGTTAAACTTGAAAAAGGACGGTTTAAATAAAACCCTGAGAATGCAATTATATGAGTATGTCTAAATGAGAAAATGTAATGTTACGCATAATGAACGACTTTTTGTACCAGAGGAAACTCACTGAATGATAGAATAATAGAACCATAGCACGATTTGGGTTGGAAGAGGTCATCTAGTCCAAACCCCGTGCTATGGGCAGAGACATCTTTCACTAGATCCTCTTGCTCAAAGCCCCATCCAACCTGCCCTTGAACACTTCTAATGATGTGGCATACACAATCTCCACAGATGGACAGCTTGTTCCAGTGTCTCACCACTGTCATTGTCAAAAAAATTCTTCCTTATACCGAATGTAAATCTACTTTCCATTTAAAACCATTGCCCCTTATTCTGTCACTAGAGGGCTTAGTAAAGTTTCTGTCCACCTTTCTTATAAAAATCCCCTTTATATATTGAAATACTATAATAAAATAATCCTGTTAGCTCCACCCAGGTATTCCACTGGCAGGTGTCTCTCACCAACTTCTTGCCAATAACTCTTCAGTTTTGCTTGTTGAAGGGTCCCTGTCCCCAAAGCTGCTGGAAGAACTCCAATCCCACTATCTTGCAGAGTGGCAAGAAGTCTTGTCCAGAACCAGGGCTCCTTAAGCACATGCAGACATCCCAGGAGTCTCTCTGGAGACTTTATTGTTCTGATTTGCCATTTCCATGCAAGCAGTGTACTAAGTTCACCCAGTTCGCCCACTGACTCTATTGCCTGACAGATGTGTGTGGGGAACGGACTAGTTCTCCCCCCACACAATGGAATGCGTTTAAAGCCAGCGAAGTGCCTCCTGCAGCCAAGGACAGACTTGAAACAGCCTTGGCAGAAATACAGATAGCAGGCTCCCTCGGAAAGACTGGGCACTTGGCCACATACTAAAGGAGAACTTTATCTAAAGGGAGACGGGCTGTGCCAGTGAAGCCGCTGGACTCACTGAGCCACCTGTCAGTACTGCGGCTGCGCGTGGGGGGGGCGGGTGTGTGTGTGTGGGGCCGGTGCTCGCCCGCGGGGGAATCGTCTCCCCCCTCCCCCGCCGCTCAGAGCGGAGCCGGGGGGGTCGCTTCCTCCCTGCTCGCCGCTCGAAGCGGGGACTGGGTCGCTGCCTGCGGCTGCTCGTCGGTGCCAGGGAAGCCTGCCTGCCGCGGTGCCTACAGTGCTGTGCCTGACCGCCGTGCCGTGACTGCTGTGCTGTGCCTGCCGGAGGGGTCGCCGCCGGGGACTCCCCGCCACCGCGGGATCCCGCCGCCACCGCTGCTGGTCGCCCGGACGCTGAGTACATCTTCACTACGGAAGGGGGTAACCCACGTAGACATACACACACGCGCATCCACATATACAAGTATACATATGGGCTCGACTCCTGCCCTTCCCCCCCATTAATCCTTCCCACCTTTCTTCCGCGAGGAGTGCACTTACGAATACCATAAACCTCTGATATATACCTAATATATACCTTGGTCCCTTAATCTGTGTTAACCTTTAATAAACCTCTTCGTCTGTAAGTGAAACATTGGTATTTTTGAGCGGGGGGGGGAGGAGCATTCCACTCTACCCTCTAAGGTACAGTCCCACAGTGACCGCTTGTGTGGTCCCATTTACAAACCCCTCCGCTCCCCGCTGAGAAGGGGGAGAGGAAGTCGCGGAGGCTTCCTGACATCCAGTAGCTTTTGCTATAGGTCCACGACAATGCGAAACAGAAGAATGACCAGACTTCTTCAGACCTTTAGTCTTAAAATAAGGGGCTGGAAGAAACAGGCTATGAGGTAAACGAATACAAGTGATTGCAGTTGGCATCCAGCTATCTTCTTTGTAACGTATACTCCTTTTTAGGGTATCTTGTTTACAACCCATTCTTTGAAGCTTTACACTTTGATTTGGTTTGGAAAACGGTTCACCTCTCATGCACATTTCTTCCCTTGTGGACACCAATTATAATTAGCTTTGTTGATTTTTTTATCTCCAATTATATTCACTTAACATTTTCCTTCTTTTTAATATCAAATGAATCCTTGATGAATCAAAACTTTTACTCTGACAGTATTACAGACATCATTTCCTCTGCAGTCTACTCCACCATGCACCTATCAACCAGCCTGGGAAAGTACACTAAACATATTCGGAAATTCTGAAGACTAAAATAGTTTTTGTATCATGAAAAGCAGCCCATGCATTGAATATTATTGACTACAGATATGTTGCGTTAAACTTCAGTTCCCTGGTGTATTCTTAGCTTTTGACAAATAATACATAGGGCTTAAATACAAACTCTTGCCATAGACCCTGCTCAGCACTGTGTTATGGGGATATGTCCTGTGAGCCACAAAGAGACTTCTGTTGTTTTATTAGGTGAACGCAGGCTTGCACCATTCTGGTGTGGCATTCTGTGGTGAATTTCCTGAAATAACATCTTTGTTAAAATAACTTAGCAGCTGAATCCCTTTGACTTATCCATAATACCCTTGCTTCTATTTCACCAGGACCTTGCTAATATTGCTGACAGAAGCTCATATATCAATAATGTTGCATGTGAGTACGTTTTCTTTTTTATTTCCTACAGTAATGAACTACCAGTCTTATAGATATTCCCTTATATAACAGGGACGATTTTATTTTGAACATCATGTCAGTGGGGCCTAGCATAATTTTCTCAATTAATTCCTGATAGCCAAGGTGGACAGCCTTGTAAACAAGGCTGCTGTGGCAGACAGAGTAGCCTTTTGAGAGCAATTGTTGAAATAGACAGTCAGAGATCAACAGGAGAAAAGCACAAGCTGTTATTACAGTTGTATTAAACATAAGGAGAGACTGAAAACCCTTAATCATATTCTGATAGTTTAACAATTTTGTTACTGGTCAGCAATTGCTGTACAAGACCCAAGGATCCAACTTGGTACAATTTAGTACAAGCAACACAGAAGCATTATCATCTGGAGGCACCTTTATAACTCTTTGATTTTCTAATAAATATACTGTATCCAGAAAGAATATAGCTCCAGAGTGCAGATAATCAATTAATGCAGACAGTAAAGAGCACATGAGACATTGTTTTCATAGCATCTTTTTAAAAAACACAACTTTTAACAAAATATGAGGCTGAGTATTATTTCACCTTATACAATCTTATATAAAGGTATACCCAGGCCCAAGTAAGCAAGCAGTTACCAAATGAAACAGAATTATAATTTTAAAATAAATCAGACCCAGTTCATAGAGTTAGGTGCGTGCCAAAAACTAACATACTGAACTGTTATGTTGTAAATTCTAACCTTAAACTTCGATGTACGCACTGATTTTCAAAAACCTCACTGCCTTAAGTTGTAAAAGAAATTCCAGTCAGTTACACTTAGAGAAAAGACCTGTAATTCCTTCTAAATAGCTGTTAATGTGATACAGGAATATGCACCGCGTTGTTAAAATGCAGTCACAGTGTTTGCATACCATAGCTGGAACATATCTCTGCATTTCAGTTTGTCAGAGGCTTAATCCAGAGTACTTCCGCAGAACTAGTACCAGTGGTGTTCCCAGTACAGAAATAAGCCTTCTCTAAAAGTCCTGGGATGACTTCAGTGCTATGTGAAGAAACAGAACATGAGGTCTAAGGCTGTCCTACTTTACCATCTTTTGCTAGATAAACCCCAGCGGTATACCTTATCATGCCAATTGCAGAAACACAAACACAGATACCAGGTTTGCTGTAAGTACTCTTTATGCATTTTAGATTAAAGAGTCCCTCATGGCCCCCTCCCAGTCCCTCATGATGCCCTCCAAGTCCCAAAGGAGCCTCTCCCAGAGGCCCTGAGGACCCATTCCCATGCCCCAATGACCCTCACCCAGGGGCCCTCAGGACCCTGTCTCGTTCCCTCAGGACCTTCTCCCAGTTACTCTCATGACACTCTGTCGCGGATCGAGATGGATAAAGCCGCGACTCACACCCCCTCCGAAGAGGATTGAGGGCTGAGGACCACTCCCTGTCACACTCACAAACATTCCTCAAGAATCAACAGGTTTATTTAAGGCACTGAGGTTTTGGCAAGTGCGTTGCTACAAAACGATATCGAATATCAGAATAAATATACACAAAACACTACACAAAAGACAACTGATAAATCCCCCTTTCCCTCTGTTCTTATTCCCGGACAGGGATAAGAGGGAAGATGCCTGGAGAGAGCCTTTAGGAAATATAGGAAATCGAGTGTATGTAGAGACTTAAGAAAGTGAGTGTATGGTGTGTGTGAATGTTTATAAGCGTTAATAGGGAGTGCCAGGATGTTAAGTTCGCAAGTCTCACCACCGAGGTGCGGCCGAAGCCGATCGCTGGTCGGGATCCTCCTCCTTCTCCAACGACTCCAGGCAAGCAGTCCGTTTGGTACGCGCACACGCCAACAACCACAGGAAAAGGCGATTCACGGCCCCTACGGTTCCACGGCAGCCACCGCAGCGATACACACAGAGCCGTGACTATGTCTGAAGCCTTTCGGCTCAGCGTCCGGTTCCGGCCCCGCTGTGCCTCCTGGGAGCTGTAGTCTGTGGTCCTGTGCGCATGCGCCTGGTACCTCTCTCCTCCTCTCGCGGGTGCGGGGCGTGCATCACCAGGAATGGGCCATAGATGTCGCTGCATTAAAGGCCATTATACAGTCCGTCTCTCACACTCTCCCCACAGTTGCCGCCAGGACCTCCCCCCCCTCCCCCTCCCCCCATCCCCTGTGGACTGCCTCGTGGTCCCTCATGACCCCCTCCCAGTCCTGGAACGCCCCACCCCTCCGCTCCCGGGATCTCAAACGGCCTTGAGCTGTCCGAGATCATTTTATCCGGCTCCAGGTCCCCTGCAGGGACTTCGGCCAGCTCTGGGACT
This sequence comes from Hemiprocne comata, assembly GCA_020745705.1. NCBI lineage: Eukaryota > Metazoa > Chordata > Aves > Apodiformes > Apodidae > Hemiprocne > Hemiprocne comata. Next base: position 60,464,586 of record CM036587.1, on the reverse strand, counting down.
TCAGCGGTCCCGGAGATTTTGGACCTAGACACCACTGGGGACTGGTTCCGGTCCCTGATGGTAGACTTAGAGCTACGATCTCTGCAGCAACTCTACCGTCGCACTTTCGTCCGTGGCTTCGGTCCGCTCCTTGACTTCGGCCACTAGATGTCGGCAGAGACCACGGCATGCCCAACTGTCCTCCCTCCGTACCCCGCGGTCC